>JAJKFL010000011.1:13265449-15769625 GCA_021186555.1 Reticulitermes speratus
AACCGTTTAAAATTTTAGTACACGTATCCATTATTCCTATTGTCAAGATACTAAAGAACGCCATAGTTGTATTTCACTCTTTCTGATTCCTCAACATATGAGACACAATATTTTTACCGTAAGGGGGGTAGATATTATGTAGCCTTAATCAGCAAAGTTCGTTTTTTTCTTCAACTTAAACCAATGAAATGACATCATATGTATACAAAACTAATAGGACAGGTTCGGGTTTTACCTTACCCTAAATTTATACAAACAATAATCTTGTTTACGGTTAAAGTTAGAATTGTTTACAAATTAAACGTTTTGGAAGCTGAAAACGCTTAAAAATTTCAAATGGTTTTCTCGGAATGTCTATGTCTAAGAACTTTAATTTTAGTTACACGTATCCATTATTCCTATTGTCAAGATACTAAAGAACGCCATAGTTGTATTTGCTCTTTCTGATTCCTCAACATATGAGACAAATATTTTTACTCGTAAGGGGGGTAGATATTATGTAGCTTTAATCAGCAAAGTTCGTTTTTACTTCAACTTAAACCAAAGAAATTACATCATATGTATACAAACACAATTAGACAGACTCGGGTTTTACCTTTCCCTAAATTTATAGAAACAATAATCTTGTTTACGGTTAAAGTTAGAATTGTTCATTTCAGCGTTTTAGAAGCTGAAAACGCTTAAAAATTTTAAACGTGTTTTCTCGGAACGTCTATGTCTAAGAACTAAATTTTAGTACACGTATCCATTATTCCTATTGTCAAGATACTAAAGAACCCATAGTTGTATTTCACTCTTTCTGATTCCTCAACATATGAGACACAATATTTTTACTCGTAAGGGGGGTAGATATTATGTAGCCTTAATCAGCAAAGTTCGTTTTTACTTCAACTTAAACCAATGAAATGACATCATATGTATACAAATCTATTAGACAGGCTCGGGTTTACCTTACCCTAAATTTATACAAAACAATAATCTGTTTACGGTTAAAGTTAGAATTGTTAAAATTCAAGCGTTTTGGAAGCTGAAAACGCTTAAGAATTTCAAATGAGTTTTCTCTGGAACGTCTATGTCTAAGAACTAAATTTTAGTACACGTATCCATTATCCTATTGTCAAGATTCTAAAGAACGCCATAGTTGTATTTCACTCTTTCTGATTCCTCAACATATGAGACACAATATTTTTACTCGTAAGGGGGGTAGATATTATGTAGCTTTAATCAGCAAAGTTCGTTTTTACTTCAACTTAAACCAATGAAATGACATGTTATGTATACAAAACTATTAGACGGGTCGGGTTTTACCTTACCCCAAAATTTTTACAAAAAAAAATATTGTTTTTGGTTAAAATTTTGTTGTTAATATTCAAATTTGGAAGTGAAAAGCTTAAAAATTTCAATGGTTTTTTCCCCGGAACGTCCTTTTCAATACTAATTTTTTGTACCGATCCATTTTCCCATTGTAAGATACTAAAGAACGCCCTAGTTGATTTCACTCTTTCTGATTTTCCCCAACATATGAGACACAATATTTTTATCGTAAGGGGGGGAGATTTTTGTAGCTTTAATCAGCAAAATTCGATTTTTCTTCAACTTTTAAACCCTGAAATGACACTATGTATACAAAATAATGACAGGCTCGGGGTTTTACCTTACCCCAAATTTTTACAAACAAAATCTTGTTTTCGGTTAAAGTTAATTGTTAAAAATTTAACGTTTTGGGGGCTGAAAACGCTTAAAAAATTTTAAATGTGTTTTTCCCCAAAAGGGCTATGTTATGAACTAAATTTTAGTACAGTATCCATTTTTTCCCATTTTCAAGATATAAAGAACGTGTTGTTTTCACTCTTTTGATTCCTCAAAATGAGAACAAAATTTTTTACTCATAAGGGGGGTAGATATTTGTAGCTTTAAACACAAAGTTCGTTTTTACTTCAACTTAAAAACCCAAAGAAATGACATAAAATGTATACAAAAACTAAAGACAGGCTCGGGTTTTACCTTACCCAAAAATTTTTACAAACAATAATCTTTTTACGGTTAAAGTTAGAATTTTTTCAATTCAGCGTTATAGTGCGAAAACGCTTAAAAAATTTCAAATGTGTATTCTCGGAACGTCTATGTCTAAAAAAAAATTTTAGTACACGTATCCATTATTCCATTGTCAAGATACTAAAGAACCCCATAGGTATTTCACTCTTTCAGATTCTCAACATATGGAAAACAAATTTTTACTCGTAAGGGGGGTAGTATTTTGAGCCTTAAAAACAGCAAAGTTCGTTTTTTCTTCAACTTAAACCCAAAAAAATGAATCATATGTATCAAAACTATTAGACAGGGTGGGTTTTTTAAATTTCCCTAAATTTATACAAACAATAATCTTGTTTACGGTTTTAAAATTTTTAATTGTTTCATTTCAGCGTTTTTGAAGCTGGAAAAAAAGCTTTTAAAAATTTCAAATGTTTTTCTCGGGAAGTCTAAGTCTAAGAACTAAATTTTAGTAAGTTCCCCTTATTTCTATTGTCAAGATACTAATGAAACCCCTGTTGTATTCACCTTTCTGATTTCCCCAACATATGAGACACAATATTTTTACCGAAGGGGGGTAGATAATATGTGCTTTAACGGCAAAATTCGTTTTTACTTCAACTTAAACCAATTAAATGACATCATATGATAGAAAAATAAAAACAGACCGGATTTTTTCCTTTCCCAAATTTATGAAACTATAATTTGTTTTCGGTTAAAATTAGAATTGTTTCAATTCAGCGTTTAGAACGAAAAACTTAAAAAAATTTTAAAAATTTTTTCGGAACTTTTTGAAAAAGAAATAATTTTGGGACAGTTTCCTTTTCCATTTTCAAGTACTAAAGAACCCATAGTTTTATTTCACCTTTCTGATTCCTAAAATATGAGACACAATTTTTTACACGTAAGGGGGGTGATATTATGTAGCCTTAATCAGCAAAGTTCGTTTTTTTCTTCAACTTAAACCAATGAAACGACATCATAGTAACAAAAGTAATAGACGGTTCGGGTTTTACCTTACCTAAATTTTTAAAAAAAAATATCTTGTTTTTTCGGTTAAAGTTAGAATTGTTAAAATTCAACGTTTTGGAAGTGAAAAAGCTTAAAAATTTCAAATGTGTTTTCTCGGAACGTCTAGTCTAAGAACTTAATTTTTAGTACACGATCCATATTCTTTGCAAAATACAAAGAACGCCTGTTGTATTTCACTCTTTCTGATTCCCAACATATGAGACCAATATTTTTACTCGTAAGGGGGGTAGATTTATGTACTTTAATCAGCAAAGTTCGTTTTTTCTGCAACTTAAAACCCAAAAAAATGACATCATATGTTAAAAACACTATTAGACGACTCGGGTTTTACCCTTTCCTTAAATTTAAGAAACAATAATCTGTTTACGGTTAAAGTTAGAATTGTTTCTTTCAGCGTTTTTGAAGTGAAAACGCTTAAAAATTTAAAGTGTTTTCTCGGGGAAATCTATTCTAAGAACTAAATTTTAGTAACGTATCCATTATTCCTTTTGTCAAAATATAAAGAACCGCATAGTTGTATTTCACCTTTCTGATTCCTAAAAATTGAGAACAATATTTTTACTCGTAAGGGGGGGGAGATATTATGTAGCCTTAATCAGCAAAGTTCGTTTTTACTTTAACTTAAACCAATGAAATGACATCATATGTATACAAAACTATTAGACAGGCTCGGGTTTTATCTTCCCCTAAATTATACAAACAATAATCTTGTTTACGGTTAAAGTTAGAATTGTTAAATTTCAACGTTTTGGAAGCTGAAAACGCTTTAAAATTTCAAATGAGTTTTCTCTGAACGTCTATGTCTAAGAACTAAATTTTAGTACACGTATCCATTACTCCTATTGTCAAGATTCTAAAGAACGCCATAGTTGTATTTCACTTTTTCTGATTCCTCAACATATGAGACACAATACTTTTACTCGTAAGGGGGGTAGATATTATGTAGCTTTAACCTTTAGCTTACGGAGTTATTTTCTCGAGTTGCCCTTTAAATCGAGATAAGAGGCCTACTTTACTGCACAAGCCCTGCGTAGCAGGTCTGCGGTCCCCGCGTTGGCCCTTTAAATTTTGCGTATTTCGTTAAAAAAAATTAATATTATTTGATCTAGAAGAGATAAAATAATGGAATTGCTTCCATTTTGTAGAAAATGAAGCAGGCTTTTAGCAGAGAGCTTTATAAATTCAGCTTGTTTCCTTGCTCCCTATATACACACAATAAAGTTCCGTATTCTTGTGAATTTGCAGTGTATGTCGTCATATTTGGGGCTGTTCGAGATATTTCTGTTAAGAAACAGGCTTTTTTGCAGATTGCTTTATAAAATCTTGTATCGTTACTGCCTAAATACACACAATAAAGTTCCATATTCTTGTGAATTTGCAGTTTATGTCGTCATATTTGGGGCTGTTCGCGACATTTCTGTTATGAAGCAGGCCTTTTAGCAGAGCGCTGTGTAAAGTCAGCTTGTATCCTTACTGCCTAAATACACACAATAATGTTCCGTATTTGTATGAATTTACAGTTCATGTCGTCATATTTGGGGCTCTTCGAGACATCTCTGTTATGAAACAGGCGTTTAGCAAGCGCTTTATAAAATGTCAGCTTGTATCCTTACTGATATCTCGTCTCTCCTACTCAATGAACACAGTTTATTATCTGAGGTATGCACAAACGTAACACTAGCTCTGCTAGCAGTCTAAACTTGGAAGGTTTTATGGCGTCACTGATTGCAGGGTCATTCCAAACCGCTTATAGCAAAACAGAAGTATATCCCGAAACAGTCTCCAACGTCACAGACATACTAAACCTATTTTTGAACCTAAATGAAACATCAGAAGACAAAGAGAAATTCTCGCATTCAAGAAATATTGAACGTTTCAATTGTCAGACAAATAGCGCTTAAAATAATATAAAAGGATTTGTTTGGCGTTTTTATTAGAATAATGACAGTACAGTTATAGTACATTTTTGCACACGAAATTCTTCTGTCAGGAAGGTTGACGTAATATTTCTTCGTAATGAAATAGAACTCTATCTGCCTTCGATATAAACACACAAGGCTCTTTTATGACTAAGACTAGTCCAGTTTGCTTGCTTTCATTTTCTCTGGAGCTAACTACACATTAGAAAAATTTCAGAATGCATGAACCATACACATTGAGCGTGTAGCATTTGGAACTACAAGTCTCTGTGTGAACCCCACTTTCCACTTGACGTAACGAGATAGATTGTTTTAATTTTTCTCACTAAAGCCAACTACACAGTAGGAAACTTGTGTGAATCACTACGCCTATGTCTAGCTCAGCCATATGATATAAAACCATCGTACAAGTGAATCGCGCTTTCACCAAGCGGTTGTTTTCAGTCGACTGAAAGCAAATGAAACTCAACTCCAATGCAGTGCAAAACAAGTTACGTAACTTTCTTATGCTTCAGAGCAGATCGATAAAGGCTTCTCAATGTTTACTACGTGGGTTCTTTCCTGGGATAAAGTGGTCGGAACGTGAAGCAGGTCATAAATGTTCCTCTAACGTGGAGGAGATTGGAGATATACACTTTGCCTACCTGAATCAGGGCGTAGGCAGCAAAGTAGAGTGGGGGATTTAAATACCTTCCGGGACATATATGGCACGCCGCGGAAGCGTAAGGTTAAGTTGAGGTTAAAAAAAAAACGAATTTTGCAAATTACATCTGCATTAAATCTACTGACGTTTCGAGTAAAAATATTAGTCTCATATGTTCAGTAACCAGAAAAATGTGAAAACAAACTATGGCGTTCTTTAGTATCATGACAATATGAATAATGGATATGTTTTTACTAAAATTTAGTTCTTAGACATTGACGTTCTTAGAAAAACCCATTTGAAATTTTTAAGCGTTTTGAGCTCTAAATCGCTGAATTGAAACAATTCTAACTTTAACAGTAAACAACATTACTTGTGTGTATAAATTTAGGGTAATGTTAAGACACTAGTCTGTCTAATACTTCTGTTTACATATGATGTCATTTTCTTTGTTTTTAAGTTGAGGTAAAAACGAATTTTGCAAATTAAACCTGCATTAATATACTGACGTTACGAGTAAAAATATTATGTCTCATATGTTAAATAATCAGAAAAAGTGAAATACAACTATTGCGTTCTTTAGCATCTTGACAATTAGGAATAATCGATATGTGTACTAAAATTTAGTTCTTTGACATTGACGTTCCGTGGAAACACATTTGAAATTTTTAAGCGTTTTCCAGCTTCTAAACGCTGAATTGAAACAATTATAACTTTAAAGTAAACAACTTATTTGTGTATAAATTTAGAGTAATGTTAAGACATCAGTCTGTCTAATAGTTTTGTTTACATATGATTCATTTCTTTGGTTTAGTTGAGGTAAAAACGAATTTTGCAAATTAACCTGCATTAAATTATGACGTTACGATAAAAATATTATGTCTCATATTTATAATCAGAAATAGTGAAATACAACTATGCGTTCTTTAGTATCTTGACAATAGGAATAATGTATTGTTACTAAAATTAGTTCTTAGACTTAACGTTAGTAGAAACACATTTGAAATTATTAAGCGTTTAGCTTCTAAAACGCTGAATTAACATCTTAACTTTAACAAAAAAACATTATTTGTGTATAAATTAGGTAATTTAAACCAGTCGTCTAATAGTTTGTTTACATATGATTCATTTTTTGGTTTAAGTTAGTAAAAACGAATTTTCAAATTAAACTACATTAAATTTACTACGTTACGAGTAAAAATATTATGTCTATATGTTGAGTAATCAGAAAGTGAAATAAACTATGGCGTTCTTTAGTATCTTGACAAAGGAATAATGGATTGTGTACTAAATTTAGTTCTAGAATTGACGTTCGAAAAACACATTTGAAATTTATTAAGCGTTTTAGCTTCTTAAAACGTGAATTTAAACATTATTCTAACTTTAAACGTAAACAACATTATATTTTTAAAATTCATGGTTAATGTTAAACCAGTCTGTCTAATAGTTTTGTTTACATATGATGTCATTTCTTTGGTTAAAGTTGTAGGTAAAAACGAATTTTCAAATTAAAGCTACATAATATCTACTACGTACGAGTAAAAATATTGTTCATATGTTGAGTAATCAGAAAGAGTGAATACTTATGCGTTCTTAGTATCTTGACAAAGAATAATGGTATTGTACAAAATTTAGTTCTTAGAATTGACGTTCCGAGAAAACACATTTGAAATTTTAAGCGTTTTCAGCTTCTAAAACCTGAATTGAAACATTTTTCTTTAACCGTAAACAAATTATTGTTGTATAAATTTAGGTTAATGTTAAACCCAGTCTGTCTAATAGTTTGTTTACAATGATGTCATTCTTGGTTAAGTAGTAAACGAATTTCAATTAACCAAATATTATGATTAGAGTAAATATATGTCTCATATGTTGAGTAATCGAAAGAGTGAAACACTATGGCGTTCTTGTATTGACAATATAAAAAGGTAGTGTACTAAATATTCTATATGACGTTCGAGAAAACACTTGAATTTTAGCGTTTTGAGCTTCTAAAACGCTGAAGGAACATTCTAATTTACTAACAATATTGTGTGTATAAATTTGGTATGTTAAACCTCGTCTAAGTTTGTTTATATGATGTCATTTCTTTGGTTAGTTAGGAATACGAATTTTAAATAATAATATATCTACGACGTACGAGTAAAAATATTTTATATGTTGAGTAATCAGAAGAGTGAAATACACTATGGCGTTCTTTAGTATCTTACAATATGATATGGATAGTGTATAGTCTTAGTATTGACTTCGAGAAACACTTTGAAATTTAAGTTTGAGTTCTAACGTAAGAAACATTTAAAGTAACAACATTATTGGTATATTGTAATTAGACAGTTTCTAAGTTTTACTTGTATTCTTTTTTATTGAGTAAGTTGCAATACCATATCTACTACTTAGATAAATATTACCATATGTTGGTAATAAAATAATACAATACGGTTTGTTTTAAATATGTGACTAATTTAGTCTTGATTACTTGAGAAACTTGAATTTTAAGCACTTTAGTATAAAATTCAACATGTGTAAATTATGTTATATTGGATACACTGTTTGTTTGTAATATATTTTAGTTAATTGAGGTAAATCGAATTTTGCAAATTAACTGCATTAAACTACGACGTTACGAGTAAAATATTATGTCTCATATGTTGAGTAATCCAGAAAAAGTGAAATACAACTATGGCGTTCTTTAGTATGTGACAATAGAATAATGGATATGTTACTAAAATTTAGTTCTTAGACATGAGAAAACACATTTGAAATTTTTAAGCGTTTTGAGCTTCTAAAACGCTGAATTGAAACAATTCTAACTTTAACAGTAAACAACATTATTGTGTGTATAAATTTATGGTAATGTTAAGACCCAGTCGTCTAATAGTTTTGTTTACATATGATGTCATTTCTTTGGGTTTAAGTTGAGGTAAAAACGAATTTTGCAAATTAAAGCTACATAATACTACTGACGTTACGAGTAAAAATATTATGTCTCATATGTTGAGTAATCAGAAAATGTGAAATACAACTATGGCGTTCTTTAGTATCTTGACAATAGGAATAATGGATATGTGTACAAAATTTAGTTCTTAGACATTGACGTTCCGAGAAAACACATTTGAAATTTTTAAGCGTTTTCAGCTTCTAAAACGCTGAATTGAAACAATTTAACTTTAACAGTAAACAACATTATTTGTGTATAAATTTAGGTAATGTTAGACATCAGTCTGTCTAATAGTTTTGTTTACATATGATTCATTTCTTTGGTTTAAGTTGAGGTAAAAACGAATTTTGCAAATTAAACTGCATAAATCTACTGACGTTACGAGTAAAAATATTATGTCTCATATGTTGAGTAATCAGAAAAGTGAAATACAACTATGGCGTTCTTTAGTATCTTGACAATAGGAATAATGGATATGTGTACTAAAATTTAGTTCTTAGACATTGACGTTCGAGAAAACACATTTGAAATTTTTAAGCGTTTTGAGCTTCTAAAACGCTGAATTGAAACATTTTTACTTTAACCGTAAACAACATTATTGTGGTATATAAATTTATGTTAATGTTAAAACCCAGTCAGTCTAATAGTTTTGTTTACATATGATGTCATTTCTTTGGTTAAAGTTAGGTAAAAACGAATTTTCAATTAAAGCTACATAATATCTACTGACGTTACGAGTAAAAATATTATGTCTCATATGTTGAGTAATCAGAAAAGTGAAATACAACTATGGCGTTCTTTAGTATCTTACAATAGAATAATGGATATGTGTACTAAAATTTAGTTCTTAGACTATTGACGTTCAGAGAAAACACATTTGAAATTTTTAAGCGTTTTGAGCTTCTAAAACGCTGAATTGAAACAATTCTAACTTTAACAGTAAACAACATTATTTGTGTATAAATTAGGTAATGTTAAGACACAGTCTGTCTAATAGTTTTGTTTACATATGATGTCATTTCTTTGGTTTAAGTTGAGGTAAAACGAATTTTGCAAATTAAAGCTACATAATATCTACTGACGTTACGAGTAAAAATATTTGTCTCATATGTTGAGTAATCAGAAAGAGTGAAAATAAACTATGGCGTTCTTTAGTATCTTTGACAATATGAATAATGGATATGTGTCATATTAGTCTTAGAATTGACTTCCGAGAAAACACATTTGAAATTTTTAAGCGTTTTGAGCTTCTAAAACGCTGAAATTGAAACAATTTACTTTAACGTAAACAACATTATTGTGTGTATAAATTTATGTTAATGTTAAGACCCAGTCGTCTAATAGTTTTGTTTACATATGATGTCATTTCTTTGGTTAAGTTTGAGGTAAAAACGAATCTTTCAAATTAAACTCATTAAATCTACTAACGTTTACGAGTAAAAATATTATGTCTCATATGTTGAGTAATTAAAAAGTGAAATACATCTAAGCGTTCATTAGTATTTTGACAAAGAATAATGGATATGTGTACTAAAATTTAGTTCTTAGTACATTGACGTTCCGAGAAAACACATTTGAAATTTTTAAGCGTTTTCAGCTTCTAAAACGCTGAATTGAAACAATTCTTAACTTTAACCGTAAACAAAATTATTGTGTGTATAAATTTAGGTTAATGTTAAAACCCAGTCTGTCTAATAGTTTTGTTTACAATATGATGTCATTTCTTTGGTTTAAGTTGAGGTAAAAACGAATTTTCAATTAAAGCTACATAATATCTACATGACGTTACGAGTAAAAATATTATGTCTCATATGTTGAGTAATCAGAAAGAGTGAATACAACTATGGCGTTCTTTAGTATCTTGACAATATAAATAATGGATACGTGTACTAAAATTAGTTCGTAGATATTGACGTTCCGAGAGAAAACACATTTGAAATTTTTAAGCGTTTTGAGCTTCTAAAACGCTGAAAGGAAACATTTCTAACTTTAACAGTAAACAACATTATTGTGTGTATAAATTTAGGGTAATGTTAAGACACCAGTCTGTCTAATAGTTTTGTTTAATTATGATGTCATTTCTTTGGTTTAAGTTGAGGAAATACGAATTTTGCAAATAAAGCTACATAATATCTACTGACGTTACGAGTAAAATATTGTGTCTCATATGTTGAGTAATCAGAAAGAGTGAAATACAACTATGGCGTTCTTTAGTATCTTTACAATATGAATAATGGATATGTGTACAATTAGTTCTTAGTCATTGACTATCCGAGAAAACACGTTTGAAATTTTTTAAACGTTTTGAGCTTCTAAAACGCTAAATTGAAACAATTCATTTCTTCAAATGTACACAACATTATTGTGGGTAGGGATTATGTTAATTCAACGTAGTCAGTCTGTCTAGTAGGTTTCCTTACTTGTCACATCCCGATTATGGCTTTCACTTGAGTTTAGAACTGTTTTGCCAATTAAAGCTGCACCATATCTACTGACTTTAAGAATAAATATATTAAAACACATATGTTGTGTAATGGGAATATAATACATTAAGTATCTTAAAAGTGACTGTTGGGTAATTTAGGTGTGTTAAAATATCATGCCTTAGACATTAACTTTCCAAGTATACACGTTTGATTTTTTTATGCGTTTTGAGGTCATAAAAGCAGAATTGAATCAAATATTTATTTAAAAGTACACAACTTTATTGTGGGTATCTTATCAGAATCACTGCAATTCCCTATCCCAGCATTAGATTCTTCTGTATCGAAAAAATCTTTTACTCACACTGCTTTATCAGACCCTGACCACTTTGGTATTAAGCCAACTAAAGATAAATCTTTGGTCTGTTCGGGACCTGGTGCACTAACCTGTACCCTCAAATTTCTTAACTCAGTCAGCATCTGTTCAATTTGTTCCTTCAACAAAACTTCTTTCATTTTTGTCGCCATTCTTAAAATCAAATTAACAAATATCACACAAAATATCTGAGGTACTAAACCTAACTGGACTCGAAGCCGGAACCTCTACACAATGTGACACCCGTAATACAAGTTACTAACAGTGAACCCCCTGTGGTATTAGTAAACCACTAAAACACAAAACCGTGATCCCACCGCTGCCACCATTTTTGTACTGGTAAATCGCTGCCACCATATAAGAAAGAGCGCTCAACAGCAAAAGGATCAACGAGTAGTCAGTGCACACCGTTTTGCTATCTGCGTAGCTCCGGACGTACACAATGATCAGCTGTTGGCGTAGCCTGAAGCGGGTTGCCTATCTTCGCAGGAGTGTGGTAAGGAGAGATGCTAAAGGTAGGGGGAAGTAAGTTCGGCAATCTTCGGGTGGGTTCGGCTCGGTCGGCTTCGTGAGGGTGTGGTTGTCTATGTCTACCACGCCGTACACTTATTCTCCGAGAACAAAGAGTGTTAGCTATTTAATTTCACTCACCCAACACTCTTGTGATTTACGTAATAAAATAACTGCAATTAATTAGTATTAAATATATTATAAAATTCACCAAAAATATGTGAGTGTAGCCATACAAATCTATAGTGTAACTATAGTGATTTGACTATCTAATAAAACAATAACAAAGGTCTTTTAGTACCCAAAACAACTGGTTGAAAATTAATTCTTTCAGAAAAAAAACACAAATCTGAACTATTATCATATATATAATTAAAGTAAAACAATGCTTTCTCGTAGAATAATACAAGCGGTTAAGAAAATTACCCGTCTTAAATTCGAGAAACGAATATTAGTGCTTTAAATTTGCTTCACAGTAATTTTAGGTGATTATCCCAAGTTAAATATCGCTTACATCCAGTGTTAAATTTTGTCCACAGTTCATTTGTCCCTTTGTCTTCAAATTGACCAAACCGTGACTATGTCTTTGCTACTAAAAGGTTTCCAGACATGTGCCGGAAACAGCGACTGCTCCCTGGATCTCTGTCCGAAATCATTACATAAATTCTTTAACGCGATGGGCTATCGCCAAACCCCTGCATCATGTCATTAGACAAAGCACTGCTATACGAACCGAATGCTGAGGGTAGAGGGAGAAATAAACCACACACACAAAGATCTGAAATTAAAATAGAGAGAAAAGAACTACCCCATGGAAAACTTCCACTGTACAACCACTTATTCACTACAGCGTTCTTTAGTATCTTGAAATTAGGAATAATGAATATGTGTACTAATATTTAGTTCTTAGACATTGACGTTCCGAGAAAACACATTTGAAATTTTTAAGCGTTTTCAGCTTCTAAAACGCTGAATTGAAACAACTCTAACCCTAACCGTAAACAACATTATTGTTTGTACTAAATTTAGTGTAATGTTAAAACCAAAGTCTGTCTAATAGTTTGTTTACATACGATGTCATTTCTTTGGTTTAAGTTGAGGTAAAAACGAATTTTGCAAATTAAAGATACATAATATCTACACACGTTACGAGTAAAAATATTATGTCTCATATGTTGAGTAATCAAAAAGAGTGTAATACAACTATGGCGTTATTTAGTATCTTGACAATAGGAATAATGGATATGTGTACTAAAATCTAGTACTTAGATATTGACGTTCCGAGAAAACACATTTGAAATTTTTTAAGCGTTTTGAGCTTCTAAAACGCTGAATTGAAACATTTCTAACTTTAACAGTGAAACATAACATTATAACTTTAAAGTAAAAAATTGATATTTAGGAGCAATGTTATGACACCAGTCTGTACTCAATAGTTTTGTTTACATATGATGTCATTTCTTTGGTTTAAGTTGAGGTAAAAACGAATTTTGCAAATTAAACCTGCATTAATCTACCGACGTTACGATTAAAAATATTATGTCTCATATGTTAGTAATCAGAAAAAGTGAAATACAACTATGGCGTTCTTTAGTATCTTACAATAGGATAATGGATATGTGTACTAAAATTTAGTTCTTAGACATTGACGTTCTGAGAAAAACATTTGAAATTTTTAAGCGTTTTGAGCTTCTAAAACGCTGAATTGAAACAATTCTAACTATAAACGTAAAAAATATTTGTGTGTATAAATTTAGGGTAATGTTAAGACATCCTAGTCTGTCTAATAGTTTTGTTTACATATGATGTCATTTCTTTGTTTTAAGTTGAGGTAAAAACGAATTTTGCAAATTAAAGCTACATTAATATCTACTGACGTTTCGAGTAAAAATATTATGTATCATGTGTTGAGTAATCAGAAAGAGTGAAATACTAACTATGGCGTTCTTTAGTATCATGAAAAATAGGAATAATGGATATGTTTACCAAAATTTATTCTTGAATTGACGTTCCGAGAAAACACATTTGAAATTTTTAGCGTTTTAGCTTCTAAAACGCTGAATTGAAATATTTTTTAACTTTAACGTAAACAACATATTTGTGTATATAAATTTATGGTTAATGTTAAACTCCAGTCTGTCTAATAGTTTTGTTTACATTATGTCATTCTTTGGTTAAAGTTTTAGGTAAAAACGAATTTTGCAAATTAACTACATGCATTATCTACTGACGTTTTCGAGTAAAATATTATGTCTCATATGTTGAGTAATCAGAAAAGTGAAATACACTATGGCGTTCTTTAGTATTTGACAATATAAATAATGGATAAGTTTACTAAAATTAGTTCTTATACATTGACGTTCTGAGAAAACACATTTGAAATTTTTAAGACGTTTTGAGCTTCTAAAACGCTGAATTGAAACAATTCTAACTTTAACAGTAAACAACATTATTGTGTGTATAATTTAGGTTAATGTTAAACACCAGTCTGTCTAATAGTTTTTTTACATATGATGTCATTTCTTGGTTTAAGTTGAGGTAAAAACGAATTTGCAATTAAACTGCACATAAATCTACTGACGTTACGAGTAAAATATTATGTCTCATATGTTGAGTAATCAAAAGGTGAAATACAACATATGGCGTTCTTTAGTATCTTGACAATATGAATAATGGTAGTGTACTAAAATTTAGTTCTTAGACATTGACGTTTCCAGAGAAAACACATTTGAAATTTTTAAGCGTTTTGAGTTCTAAAACGCTGAATTGAAACAATTCTAACTTTAACAGTAAACAACATTATTGTGTGTATAAATTTAGGGTAATGTTAAGACACCAGTCTGTCTAATAGTTTGTTTACTATGATGTCATTTCTTTGGTTTAAGTTGAGGTAAAAACGAATTTTGCAATTAAACTGCATTAAATCTACTGACGTTACGAGTAAAAATATTATGTCTCATATGTTGAGTAATCAGAAAAGTGAAATACAACTATGGCGTTCTTTAGTATCTTGACAATATGAATAATGGATATGTGTACTAAATTTAGTTCTTAGACATTGACGTTCCGAGAAAACACATTTGAAATTTTTAAGCGTTTTGAGCTTCTAAAACGCTGAATTGAAACAATTCTAACTTAAATGTAAACAACATTATTTGTGTATAAATTTAGGTAATGTTAAGACCATAGTCTGTCTAATAGTTTGTTACATATGATTGTCATTTCCTTCGATTTAAGTTGAGTTTAAAACGAATTTTGCAATTAAACCTGCATTAAACTACTACTTCTACGTAAAATATTATGTCAATGTTATAATTAAAAATAGTGATAATACAATATGCGTCTATTAGTAATCTTGACAAAGGAATAATGGATATGTGTCTAAAATTTAGTTCCTTAGACATTGACGTTCCAAGAAACACATTTGATAATTTTTAAGCGTTTTGAGTTCATAAAAGCAAATTGAATTCCAATATTTATAATAAAAAGTACATACAACTTATTGTGGGTTCTTTTATCAGACATATGCAATTCTATACCAAGATTAGATTCTTACTGTATCGAAAAATCATTTACACATTAACTGCTTTACTTCCTAAACGCTGATTTGAAACATTACTAACTTAAAGTAACAACATTTTTGTGTAAATTTCGGGTAATGTTAGCACTAACTGTCCTAATAGTTTTCTTACTATGTCATCTTCTGTTCAGTTTGTTCGTTAAACGAATTTTGCAAATTACACCTGCATTAAACTACTGACGTTACGAGTAAAATATTATGTCTCATATGTTGAGTAACAGAAAAAGTGAAATACAACTATGGCGTTCTTTAGTATCGTGACAATAGAATAATGGATATGTTTACTAAAATTTAGTTCTTAGACATTGACGTTCTTAGAAAACACCATTTGAAATTTTTAAGCGTTTTGAGCTTCTAAAACGCTGAATTGAAACAATTCTAACTTTAACAGTAAACAACATTATTGTGTGTTATAAATTTATGGTTAATGTTAAGAACCCAGTCTGTCTAATAGTTTTGTTTACATATGATGTCATTTCTTTGGTTTAAGTTTGAGGTAAAAACGAATTTTGCAAATTAACTGCATTAAATCTATGACGTTACGAGTAAAAATATTATGTCTCATATGTTGAGTAATCAGAAAAGTGAAATACAACTATGGCGTTCTTTAGTATCTTGACAATAGGAATAATGGATATGTGTACTAAATTTAGTTCTTAGACATTGACGTTCCGAGAAAACACATTTGAAATTTTTAAGCGTTTTGAGCTTCTAAAACGCTGAATTGAAACAATTCTAACTTATAACAGTAAACAACATTATTGTGTGTATAAATTTAGGTAATGTTAAGACACTAGTCTGTCTAATAGTTTTGTTTACATATGATGTCATTTCTTTGTTTTAAGTTGAGGTAAAAACGAATTTTGCAAATTAAACTGCATTAAATCTACTGACGTTACGAGTAAAAATATTATGTCTCATATGTTGAGTAATCAGAAAAGTGAAATACAACTATGGCGTTCTTTAGATCTTGACAATAGGAATAATCGGATATGTGTACAAAATTTAGTTCTTGACATTGACGTTCGGGAAAACACATTTGAAATTTTTAAGCGTTTTCAGCTTCTAAAACGCTGAATTGAAACAATTTAACTTTAAACGTAAACAACATTATTCTGTGTATAAATTTAGAGTTAATGTTAAACATCAGTCTGTCTAATAGTTTTGTTTACATATGATGATCATTTCTTTGGTTTAAGTTGAGGTAAAAACGAATTTTGCAAATTAAACCTACATTAATATCTACTGACGTTACGAGTAAAAATATTATGTCTCATATGTTGAGTAATCAGAAATAGTGAAATACAACTATGGCGTTCTTTAGTATCTTGACAATAGGAATAATGGATATGTGTACTAAAATTTAGTTCTTAGACATTGACGTTCAGAGAAAACACATTTGAAATTTTTAAGCGTTTTGAGCTTCTAAAACGCTGAATTGAAACAATTCTAACTATAACAGTAAACAACATTATTGTGTGTATAAATTTAGGGTAATGTTAAGACAATAGTCTGTCTAATAGTTTTGTTTACATATGATGTCATTTCTTTCGTTTAAGTTGAGGTAAAAACGAATCTTTCAAATTAAACCTGCATTAAATCTACTAACTATACGAGTAAAAATATTATGTCCCATATGTTGAGTAATTAAAAAAGTGAAATACAACTACGGCGTTCTTTAGTATCTTGACAACAGGAATAATGGATATGTGTACTAAAATTTAGTTCTTAGACATTGACGTTCCGAGAAAACACATTTGAAATTTTTAAGCGTTTTGAGATTCTAAAACGCTGAATTGAAACATTTTTTACTTTAACCGTAAACAACATTATTTTGTATATAAATTTATGTTAATGTTAAAACCCCAGTCAGTCTAATAGTTTTGTTTACATATGATGTCATTTCTTTGGTTAAAGTTTAGGTAAAAACGAATTTTCCAAATTAAAGCTACATAATATCTACTGACGTTACGAGTAAAAATATTATGTCTCATATGTTGAGTAATCAGAAAGAGTGAAATACATCTATAGCGTTCATTAGTATTTTGACAATATAAATAATGGATAAGTGTACTAAAATTCAGTTCTTATACATTGACGTTCCGAGAAAACACATTTGAAATTTTTAAGCGTTTTCAGCTTCTAAAACGCTGAATTGAAACAATCCTAACTTTAACCGTAAACAAATTATTGTGTGTATAAATTTAGGTTAATGTTAAAACCCCAGTCTGTCTAATAGTTTTGTTTACAAATGATGTCATTTCTTTGGTTTAAGTTGAGGTAAAAACGAATTTTCAATTTAAAACTACATAATATCTAATGACGTTACGAGTAAAAATATTATGTCTCATATGTTGAGTAATCAGAAAGAGTGAAATACAACTATGGCGTTCTTTAGTATCTTGACAATATAAATAATGGATACGTGTACTAAAATATAGTTCGTAGATATTGACGTTCCGAGAAAACACATTTGAAATTTTTAAGCGTTTTGAGCTTCTAAAACGCTGAAAGGAAACATTTCTAAATTCAACAGTAAACAACATTATTGTGTGTATAAATTTAGGGTAATGTTAAGACACCAGTCTGTCTAATAGTTTTGTTTACTTATGATGTCATTTCTTTGGTTTAAGTTGAGGAAATACGAATTTTGCAAATAAAGCTACATAATATCTACTGACGTTACGAGTAAAAATATTGTGTCTCATATGTTGAGTAATCAGAAAGAGTGAAATACAACTATGGCGTTCTTTAGTATCTTTACAATATGAATAGTGGATATGTGTACTACAATTGAGTTCTTAGTCATTGACTATCCGAGAAAACACGTTTGAAATTTTTAAACGTTTTGAGCTTCTAAAACGCTAAATTGAAACAATCATTTCTTCAAATGTACACAACATTATTGTGGGTATGGGATTATGTTAATTCAACGTAGTCAGTCTGTCTAGTAGGTTTCCTTACTTGTCACATCCCGATTATGGCTTTCACTTGAGTTTAGAACTGTTATTGCCAATTAAAGCTGCACCATATCTACTGACTTTAAGAATAAATATATTAAAACACATATGTTGTGTAATGGGAATATAATACATTAAGTATCTTAAAAGTGACTGTTGGGTAATTTAGGTGTGTTAAAATATCATGCCTTAGACATTAACTTTCCAAGTATACACGTTTGATATTTTTATGCGTTTTGAGGTCATAAAAGCAGAATTGAATCAAATATTTATTTAAAAGTACACAACTTTATTGTGGGTATCTTATCAGAATCACTGCAATTCCCTATCCCAGCATTAGATTCTTCTGTATCGAAAAAATCTTTTACTCACACTGCTTTATCAGACCCTGACCACTTTGGTATTAAGCCAACTAAAGATAAATCTTTGGTCTGTTCGGGACCTGGTGCACTAACCTGTACCCTCAAATTTCTTAACTCAGTCAGCATCTGTTCAATTTGTTCCTTCAACAAAACTTCTTTTATTTTTGTCGCCATTCTTAAAATCAAATTAACAAATATCACACAAAATATCTGAGGTACTAAACCTAACTGGACTCGAAGCCGGAACCTCTACACAATGTGACACCCGTAATACAAGTTACTAACAGTGAACCCCCTGTGGTATTAGTAAACCACTAAAACACAAAACCGTGATCCCACCGCTGCCACCATTTTTGTACTGGTAAATCGCTGCCACCATATAAGAAAGAGCGCCCAACAGCAAAAGGATCAACGAGTAGTCAGTGCACACCGTTTTGCTATCTGCGTAGCTCCGGACGTACACAATGATCAGCTGTTGGCGTAGCCTGAAGCGGGTTGCCTATCTTCGCAGGAGTGTGGTAAGGAGAGATGCTAAAGGTAGGGGGAAGTAAGTTCGGCAATCTTCGGGTGGGTTCGGCTCGGTCGGCTTCGTGAGGGTGTGGTTGTCTATGTCTACCACGCCGTACACTTATTCTCCGAGAACAAAGAGTGTTAGCTATTTAATTTCACTCACCCAACACTCTTGTGATTTACGTAATAAAATAACTGCAATTAATTAGTATTAAATATATTATAAAATTCACCAAAAATATGTGAGTGTAGCCATACAAATCTATAGTGTAACTATAGTGATTTGACTATCTAATAAAACAATAACAAAGGTCTTTTAGTACCCAAAGCAACTGGTTGAAAATTAATTCTTTCAGAAAAAAAACACAAATCTGAACTATTATCATATATATAATTAAAGTAAAACAATGCTTTCTCGTAGAATAATACAAGCGGTTAAGAAAATTACCCGTCTTAAATTCGAGAAACGAATATTAGTGCTTTAAATTTGCTTCACAGTAATTTTAGGTGATTATCCCAAGTTAAATATCGCTTACATCCAGTGTTAAATTTTGTCCACAGTTCATTTGTCCCTTTGTCTTCAAATTGACCAAACCGTGACTATGTCTTTGCTACTAAAAGGTTTCCAGACATGTGCCGGAAACAGCGACTGCTCCCTGGATCTCTGTCCGAAATCATTACATAAATTCTTTAACGCGATGGGCTATCGCCAAACCCCTGCATCATGTCATTAGACAAAGCACTGCTATACGAACCGAATGCTGAGGGTAGAGGGAGAAATAAACCACACACACAAAGATCTGAAATTAAAATAGAGAGAAAAGAACTACCCCATGGAAAATTCCACTGTACAACCACTTATTCACTACAGCGTTCTTTAGTATCTTGAAATTAGGAATAATGAACATGTGTACTAATATTTAGTTCTTAGACATTGACGTTCCGAGAAAACACATTTGAAATTTTTAAGCGTTTTCAGCTTCTAAAACGCTGAATTGAAACAACTCTAACCCTAACCGTAAACAACTTTATTGTTTGTATAAATTTAGTATAATGTTAAAACCAAAGTCTGTCTAATAGTTTAGTTTACATATGATGTCATTTCTTTGGTTTAAGTTGAGGTAAAAACGAATTTTGCAAATTAAAGATACATAATATGTACACACGTTACGAGTAAAAATATTATGTCTCATATGTTGAGTAATCAAAAAGAGTGTAATACAACTATGGCGTTATTTAGTATCTTGACAATAGGAATAATGGATATGTGTACTAAAATCTAGTACTTAGATATTGACGTTCCGAGAAAACACATTTGAAATTTTTAAGCGTTTTGAGCTTCTAAAACGCTGAATTGAAACATTTCTAACTTTAACAGTAAACAACATTATTCTGTGTATAAGTTTAGGGTAATGTTATGACACCAGTCTGACCAATACTTTTGTTTACATATGATGTCATTTCTTTGGTTTAAGTTGAAGTAAAACCGTATTTTGCAAATTAAACCTGCATTATATCTACCGAAGTTACGAGTAAAAATATTATGTCTCATATGTTGAGTAATCAGAAAAATTAAATACAACTATGGCGTTCTTTAGTATCTTTACAATAGGAGTAATGGATATGTGTACTAAAATTTAGTTCTTAGACATTGACGTTCTTAGAAAAAACATTTGAAATTTTTAAGCGTTTTGAGCTTCTAAAACGCTGAATTGAAACAATTCTAACTTTAAACGTAAAAAAAATATTTGTGTGTATAAATTTAGGGTAATGTTAAGACTCCAGTCTGTATAAAAGTTTTGTTTACATATGATGACATTTCTTTGGTTTAAGTTGAGGTAAAAACGAATTTTGCAAATTACATCTGCATTAAACCTACTGACGTTTCGAGTAAACATATTATGTCTCATATGTTGAGTAACCAGAAAAAGTGAAATACAACTATGGCGTTCTTTAGTATCGTGACAATATGAATAATGGATATGTTTACTAAAATTTAGTTCTTAGACATTGACGTTCTTAGAAAACCCATTTGAAATTCTTAAGAGTTTTGAGCTTCTAAAACGCTGAATTGAAACAATTCTAACTTTAACAGTAAACAACATTACTGTGTGTATAAATTTATGGTAATGTTAAGACACCAATTTGTCTAACAGTTTTCTTTACATATGATGTCATTTCTTTCGTTTAAGTTGAGGTAAAAACGAATCTTGCAAATTAAACCTGCATTAAATCTACTAACTATACGAGTAAAAATATTATGTCCCATATGTTGAGTAATTAAAAAAAGTGAAATACAACTACGGCGTTCTTTAGTATCTTGACAACAGGAATAATGGATATGTGTACTAAAATTTAGTTCTTAGACATTGACGTTCCGAGAAAACACATTTGAAATTTTTAAGCGTTTTGAGATTCTAAAACGCTGAATTGAAACAATTCTAACTATAACAGTAAACAACATTATTGTGTGTATAAATTTAGGGTAATGTTAAGACACTAGTCTGTCTAATAGTTCTGTTTACATATGATGTCATTTCTTTGTTTTAAGTTGATGTAAAAACGAATTTTGCAAATTAAACCTGCATTAAATATACTGACGTTACGAGTAAAAATATTATGTCTCATATGTTAAATAATCAGAAAAAGTGAAATACAACTATTGCGTTCTTTAGCATCTTGACAATAGGAATAATCCATATGTGTACTAAAATTTAGTTCTTTGACATTGACGTTACGTGGAAACACATTTGAAATTTTTAAGCGTTTTCAGCTTCTAAAACGCTGAATTGAACAATTATAACTTTAAAAGTAAACAACATTATTCTGTGTATAAATTTAGAGCAATGTTAAGACATCAGTCTGTCTAATAGTTTTGTTTACATATGATATCATTTCTTTGGTTTACGTTGAGGTAAAAACGAATTTTGCAAATTAAACCTGCATTAAATCTACTGACGTTACGATTAAAAATATTATGTCTCATATGTTGAGTAATCAGAAATAGTGAAATACAACTATGGCGTTCTTTAGTATCTTGACAACAGGAATAATGGATATGTGTACTAAAATTTAGTTCTTAGACATTGACGTTCCGAGAAAACACATTTGAAATTTTTAAGCGTTTTGAGCTTCTAAAACGCTGAATTGAAACAATTCTAACTATAACAGTAAACAACATTATTGTGTGTATAAATTTAGGGTAATGTTAAGACAATAGTCTGTCTAATAGTTTTGTTTACATATGATGTCATTTCTTTCGTTTAAGTTGAGGTAAAAAACGAATCTTTCAAATTAAACCTGCATTAAATCTACTAACTATACGAGTAAAAATATTATGTCCCATATGTTGAGTAATTAAAAAAAGTGAAATACAACTACGGCGTTCTTTAGTATCTTGACAACAGGAATAATGGATATGTGTACTAAAATTTAGTTCTTAGACATTGACGTTCCGAGAAAACACATTTGAAATTTTTAAGCGTTTTGAGATTCTAAAACGCTGAATTGAAACATTTTTTACTTTAACCGTAAACAACATTATTTTGTATATAAATTTATGTTAATGTTAAAACCCCAGTCAGTCTAATAGTTTTGTTTACATATGATGTCATTTCTTTGGTTAAAGTTTAGGTAAAAACGAATTTTCCAAATTAAAGCTACATAATATCTACTGACGTTACGAGTAAAAATATTATGTCTCATATGTTGAGTAATCAGAAAGAGTGAAATACATCTATAGCGTTCATTAGTATTTTGACAATATAAATAATGGATAAGTGTACTAAAATTCAGTTTCTTATACATTGACGTTCCGAGAAAACACATTTGAAATTTTTAAGCGTTTTCAGCTTCTAAAACGCTGAATTGAAACAATCCTAACTTTAACCGTAAACAAAATTATTGTGTGTATAAATTTAGGTTAATGTTAAAACCCCAGTCTGTCTAATAGTTTTGTTTACAAATGATGTCATTTCTTTGGTTTAAGTTGAGGTAAAAACGAATTTTCAATTTAAAACTACATAATATCTAATGACGTTACGAGTAAAAATATTATGTCTCATATGTTGAGTAATCAGAAAGAGTGAAATACAACTATGGCGTTCTTTAGTATCTTGACAATATAAATAATGGATACGTGTACTAAAATATAGTTCGTAGATATTGACGTTCCGAGAAAACACATTTGAAATTTTTAAGCGTTTTGAGCTTCTAAAACGCTGAAAGGAAACATTTCTAAATTCAACAGTAAACAACATTATTGTGTGTATAAATTTAGGGTAATGTTAAGACACCAGTCTGTCTAATAGTTTTGTTTACTTATGATGTCATTTCTTTGGTTTAAGTTGAGGAAATACGAATTTTGCAAATAAAGCTACATAATATCTACTGACGTTACGAGTAAAAATATTGTGTCTCATATGTTGAGTAATCAGAAAGAGTGAAATACAACTATGGCGTTCTTTAGTATCTTTACAATATGAATAGTGGATATGTGTACTACAATTGAGTTCTTAGTCATTGACTATCCGAGAAAACACGTTTGAAATTTTTAAACGTTTTGAGCTTCTAAAACGCTAAATTGAAACAATCATTTCTTCAAATGTACACAACATTATTGTGGGTATGGGATTATGTTAATTCAACGTAGTCAGTCTGTCTAGTAGGTTTCCTTACTTGTCACATCCCGATTATGGCTTTCACTTGAGTTTAGAACTGTTATTGCCAATTAAAGCTGCACCATATCTACTGACTTTAAGAATAAATATATTAAAACACATATGTTGTGTAATGGGAATATAATACATTAAGTATCTTAAAAGTGACTGTTGGGTAATTTAGGTGTGTTAAAATATCATGCCTTAGACATTAACTTTCCAAGTATACACGTTTGATATTTTTATGCGTTTTGAGGTCATAAAAGCAGAATTGAATCAAATATTTATTTAAAAGTACACAACTTTATTGTGGGTATCTTATCAGAATCACTGCAATTCCCTATCCCAGCATTAGATTCTTCTGTATCGAAAAAATCTTTTACTCACACTGCTTTATCAGACCCTGACCACTTTGGTATTAAGCCAACTAAAGATAAATCTTTGGTCTGTTCGGGACCTGGTGCACTAACCTGTACCCTCAAATTTCTTAACTCAGTCAGCATCTGTTCAATTTGTTCCTTCAACAAAACTTCTTTCATTTTTGTCGCCATTCTTAAAATCAAATTAACAAATATCACACAAAATATCTGAGGTACTAAACCTAACTGGACTCGAAGCCGGAACCTCTACACAATGTGACACCCGTAATACAAGTTACTAACAGTGAACCCCCTGTGGTATTAGTAAACCACTAAAACACAAAACCGTGATCCCACCGCTGCCACCATTTTTGTACTGGTAAAATCGCTGCCACCATATAAGAAAGAGCGCCAACAGCAAAAGGATCAACGAGTAGTCAGTGCACACCGTTTTGCTATCTGCGTAGCTCCGGACGTACACAATGATCAGCTGTTGGCGTAGCCTGAAGCGGGTTGCCTATCTTCGCAGGAGTGTGGTAAGGAGAGATGCTAAAGGTAGGGGGAAGTAAGTTCGGCAATCTTCGGGTGGGTTCGGCTCGGTCGGCTTCATGAGGGTGTGGTTGTCTATGTCTACCACGCCGTACACTTATTCTCCGAGAACAAAGAGTGTTAGCTATTTAATTTCACTCACCCAACACTCTTGTGATTTACGTAATAAAATAACTGCAATTAATTAGTATTAAATATATTATAAAATTCACACAAAAATATGTGAGTGTAGCCATACAAATCTATAGTGTAACTATAGTGATTTGACTATCTAATAAAACAATAACAAAGGTCTTTTAGTACCCAAAACAACTGGTTGAAAATTAATTCTTTCAGAAAAAAAACACAAATCTGAACTATTATCATATATATAATTAAAGTAAAACAATGCTTTCTCGTAGAATAATACAAGCGGTTAAGAAATTACCCGTCTTAAATTCGAGAAACGAATATTAGTGCTTTAATTTGCTTCACAGTAATTTTAGGTGATTATCCCAAGTTAAATATCGCTTACATCCAGTGTTAAATTTTGTCCACAGTTCATTTGTCCCTTTGTCTTCAAATTGACCAAACCGTGACTATGTCTTTGCTACTAAAAGGTTTCCAGACATGTGCGGAAACAGCGACTGCTCCCTGGATCTCTGTCCGAAATCATTACATAAATTCTTTAACGCGATGGGCTATCGCCAAACCCCTGCATCATGTCATTAGATAAAGCACTGCTATACGAACCGAATGCTGAGGGTAGAGGGAGAATAAACCACACACACAAAGATCTGAAATTAAAATAGAAGAAAAGAACTACCCCATGGAAAACTCCACGGTACAACCACTTATTCACTACAGCGTTCTTTAGTATCTTGAAATTAGGAATAATGAATATGTGTACTAATATTTAGTTCTTAGACATTGACGTTCCGAGAAAACACATTTGAAATTTTTAAGCGTTTCAGCTTCTAAAACGCTGAATTGAAACAACTCTAACCCTAACCGTAAACAACTTTATTGTTTGTATAAATTTAGTGTAATGTTAAAACCAAAGTCTGTCTAATAGTTTAGTTTACATAGATGTCATTTCTTTGGTTTAAGTTGAGAAAAAGATTTTAATTTTTATAATTTAACCTTTACTTAAAAATTATTTGTTATAGTTTATAATAAAGGTTAATAAATAACCATTATTTAGATTTACAGTTTAAAATTATGTTACTAATTAATTAATATTTTTGAAAAAACTTGAAATTATATGGCGTTTTTTAAATTTAACCGGGGAGATTTTATAAAATTTAAATTCTTAAGACTTTAAAAATACACTAATTTGTGAAAATTTTAGTGTTAACATTATCTGAATATAATTAATTGTACATTTTGGTTTCAAGTAATAAACTTTTTAAATTAATTTTACTAAAACGAATTATTTAAATTAAACTTAATTTTAATTAATTAGAAATAATATGGTATCTATTATTTTAAATGAAAAAGAAAAAACGTATTTATAATACTTAGAAATAGTTTACAAAATTTAATTTGTTGAGCTTCTAAAACGCCTATTGAAACATTTACTTTTAAAAACTTAATTTAAAAATTTTAATGTAAACATTCTATTATATTTGATTTAAATGCCCTTTTTTTTAATTAGTTTAAAAATTTACTTTGTTAGTTAAAAAATTATACACTTTAAATATAGTTTTAATATTTTTAATAAAGTAAACAACATGTTTTTAAATAATGTATAATGTAGTTACTAAAATTTAGGTCTTAATTTGACTTTCTAAAACCAATAGAAATTTTTTAGCGTTTTAGTTTAACACGCTATTGAAACAATTCTAACTTTAAGTAAACACATTTTTGGGATAAATTTTGTTAATGTTAAAACACCAATTCTAATGTTTTTTTAATAATGATGTATTTCTTTGGTTTAAGTTGAGTAAAAGAATTTTCAAATTAACCTGCTTAAATTCTACTAGATAGAGTAAAAAATTTTTCTCAATTAGTTAAAAAGAAATAAAAAATAGCGTTCTTTAGTATTGACAATAGAATAATATGTGTACTAAAATTTAGTTCTAGACATTGACGTTCGAAATAACCATTTGAAATTTTTAAGCGTTTTACTCTAAACTGAATTGAAACAATTCTAACTTTAACGTAAACAACATTATTGTTGTTAAATTTCAGGTAATTTTAAACCTATTGTCATATAGTTTTGTTTAACTATGATGTCATTTCTTTGTTTTAATGAGGAAAAACAATTTTAAATTTAAAATTTAATTATAAATTTAGTTAAAAATATATTAAATAAATTTAGTAATCTATATTTAAATAAATATTTTCATATTCACACAAAATTTTTTTACAAATTTGTTTAAAATTTTTCCGTGAAAAAATGTGAAATTTCAATTTTACGTTCTATCTAAAAACCAATTGAAAAATTTAACTTTAAAAACAAATTATTGTCTAAATTTAGGTAAAAAATGTTTCATAGTTTTGTTTAAAATTTTTTAATTTATTTAAAATTTTAATGAGGTTTAAAAGTATTAATTACTATAGTTAGAAAAATTTAATAAAATATTATGTTATATGTTTGAGTTTTAAAAAGTAAATATGTTTTTTATATTTAAAAGGAATTTGATTGTTAAAAATTTGTTCTTTAATTTGTTCAAAAATTTAAATTTTTTAAGCTTTTTCCTAAAATGTATTAAAATTTAAATTTTAAAACAACCATTATCAGTTAAATTTTAGTTTAATTATGACCCAGTCTTTAAAATTTTAGTTTACATAGAATTATTTCATTTTAATATTTAAAACTAAATTTAAATTAAAACTATAATGCTAAGTTGTAAAACATTATATTATGTTATTGATGTAAAAAAAGTGAAATTAACAATGCGTTCTTATATTTTAAAGTAAAATTTAATTTCTATTTTTTTAAAAACTTAAAAATCAATTTTATTTTAAAATTGGTTTTAAAACTTAATTTAACCATTATTAAATTTTAAAATTTTTTTTTATTTTAATTTTGTTAAAAATCCAATTTTTTTAAAATATTAAAATTTGTTAAGTTAAATAAATCTTTAAATTATAAAAAATTCTAGTTTGATAAAAATGAATCTCTATTTTACTAAAATTCAAAAAATAGTTTATTTTTATTGTAAAAAAATTGAATAAAATTTTTTTTAAAGTCTTGAAAATTTTAAAATTTTAATAATTTAGTTAAATTGAAGTTAAAACATTTAATTTTAAACTAATTTTTGATATTTATTAATGTAAAACATTTTGCTTAATTGGAATTTTCATCTCGTTTAATGTAATAAAAATATTGTTTTTCATATAAATAATGATTAAATATTTTAAAACTTTGCTTAATTAATTGAAATTGATATCAACCTTTCTTAATTACAAATTATTTAAATTTAAAATTTAGTAAATTAGTTCATTAATATTGTATTTTTAAGGTTTTATTTAAAACGTTTTTTTCTTAATTTAAATTCCAATTATTAGTTATAGATTTGTAATTAAAAATGTATTCCTTTATAATTTTTTACATAAATTTTTTTGGTTTTAATTGATGAAAATATTTGCAATTAAATGCTATATACTACGTTTAAAAATTATTTTTTGATATTAATATTAAAATTAATAAATATTTTTTGAGTTAAAATAAACATTTATTAAGTAATATTTTGTTTGATATTCTACCAAATTAATTTTGTTCAAATTTTAAAAATAAAATATTTTTTTTAACCATATCGCTTAAAATTTTGTTAAGCTGGCACTCTTTACCTAATTTTTTGAGTCATCTTAATTTTCCTTGACGTTCACTTGTCATTTAACCTCAAATTAATTACAATTTAATTTTATCCAATATGAATAAATATGCATAATAAACTAAATTTAAAAGTCTATTTAATTTAGTGATACAAAATAGTTCTTAAATCTTTCAGTAAACATTTTAATTTTAATTAGTTTAAACAAAATTAACTTAAGTAAACAATTACTTTTTAATTTTAAAACATATCTTCTAATTTGGTAATATTATACAAGAAAAATTTTCTAATTTTCAATTATTCTTGGTTAAAAAATCTTACTAACGGAAAAATTTACAAAATTTTGACTCAATTATTTGTTAATTAAACTAATGACTTAAGAACATTTGTCTAAGTATTTGGTTAATCTGAAACTTTACTTTGAATTTTTTCTTATAATTTTAATTTTAAAACATTTAAGTTTATTTTAAATTATTTGTAAATTAGTCAATCATTATTAAATAACATACGGGTTTGAAAATATTGTCAAAGTAATAAGTAATTAATACAAATGCGTTCTTTTTGAAATATATAATGGTTTATAAATTCTGCTTAATTTACGTTTAGAAAACATTTGAAATTTTTAATTTTGTTAATTTAAACCATTGAAATTTTAATTTAACGTAAAACCATTTATGTGTTTAATTAAATAATTTAACCAATTGTTTAAATGTTTTTACAAAATAATTTTGTTTAATTGAGTAATACGAATTTAAATCTAATTTTATATTCAAGAAGTAAAATATTATGTCTAATTTAGTAATTAAAGGAAATAAATTGGTTTTAGTACTTACAAAATTAATATTATTACTAAATTTAGTCTTAAACATTATTAAAACTTTGAAATTTTTACTTAGGTTTAAAATTGAAACATTTAAATAAAACAACATTAATTGTTATTTGGTATTAGACCTAGTCGAATGTTTTTATTTTCATTCTTGTTTAAGTTTGTAAATAAATTGCAAATAATGCTCATAATCTACTACGTTAGAGTAAAAATATTGATATTGTTGAGTAATAAAGAGTGAATTAACTTGCGTTCTTATAACTTCAAATAAGTTGGTATAAAATTTTGTCTAGAATTAGAAAACAATTAATTTTTAATTTGAGCTCTACGAATTGAAATTTTGTTAATTAACTCATTAATTTAGTAGTTAGTAAGTTAAATATTTACATATTGTTACTTGAATTAGATATGCTTTCTATAAACTAAATAAGAGTCACATATTTATCTTAAAATTAGATAAAAATTTAAAAGTTGGTTAAAAAATTAAATAGTTTAAGTATGTTACAAATTTAGTAATAATAGTTAAAACATTTAATTAACGTTCAGTTAAGTTTGAATTTAACGTTTTAGTTATAAAAATTCTGAATTAATTAATTAATTTAAAAATCAAATTATTGTAAATTGTATTAAACCGTTATGCTTGTTTTTCAAATATATCTTTACTTTGTTTAATATTATTGATTGTTACAATGAAAACTTTTTCTTTAATTTAACTATGCAATTACAACATGAACTTACATAAAAATTTTTTTACTTTATAATAACATTAATATTAATTATTGGTCTTAATATTTACTGATAAAGGACATTACAAATTTCTAATATCATTATCAGAACTATATATTTCATTACAAAAATACACTTGACAATTTATGTATGTCATAGAAAGAGATAAATAGTCAGACTTAAACATTAATTTTACTGATACAAACCAATTTTATTTCGGGTAATTAGAAATAATTGTTAAATCAATTTTTGTTATTGTTATTTTTGAATTAACTATTTTACAAATTATTGAAAATATACATTAATTCTTTTCACACACGTTTAGATAAAATATTATTATAATTAGTTTAAAATATTCAGTGTAATAGCTACAATTTAATTTTGGTTTACTTATAAATTCTTACAAACAAATTTGAAAAATTAATTTAGAAAAACATGTATTTTATATATTAATTTATTTAGTTTTAAGTTGATAAAGTTTACATAGATTTTAAATTTGTCAAGTATTTTAAACCGAAAAACTCTCTTATATTTGATTTTAATTGAAATTTCCTTGCTTTTCTACAAAATTTAATGTTGAAAAATAATCACTAACTTAAACAACATATTCTAATGTCATGTTTAATTTCTTAAATTAAATTTTAGTTAGTTTAAGAAACTTTTCAATTAAACGATGAAATAATGTTTTAAAATATTATATTTTTCATATGAATAGAAATAATAGGTTATTTTTGAAAAAATGAATAAATTGTTTTAATTGCTTCAAACTTGATAATTTAGTTTAAAATTATTGATAAAATAATTTTACTAAATATTAAACTTTATTGGTTAATTAATTTTTAATAGATATACGTTACATTTAAAATTCTTTTATATGAAATGTTAAAAATACATTTAGTTCTATTATAGAAAATATAGTCTTAATTAGTTCCGAAAAAAACATTAAATTTTTGCGTTTTGACTTCTAAAACAATTTAAAATTTACTTTAGAACTTTATGATAAAATTAGGGTAATGTTAACACATTGTCAAACTTTGTTTCATATTGATGTCATTTCTTTGGTTTAATTGAGTAAAAACGAATTTTCAATTAACTCATAATTTCTAGTTTACGATAAAAATATTATGTATATGTTGAGATCAAAAAATTAAACTATTCTTTAGTATCTTAAATAGATAATGGTATGTTACAAATTAGTTCTTAGAATGACGTTCTAGAAAACATTGAAATTTTAGCGTTTGAGTTCAAAATATTAAATTTAACTTTAGAAAACCATTATTTGTTAACTTTATTTATTGAACCAATTAAAATTTTGTTTACATTATTAATTTTCTTGTTATGAGTAAAACGTTTTTAATTTGTTGCATTAACTTTAGTTAGTAAAATAAATTTTTAATAGTAATAAATAAGTTCATAGTTTTTATCTGTGAATAGAAGAGGATATTCACTATAATTCTTATATTTTGACTTATAAGCATTGAAATTAAATTTTAGTTAAACGGAAAAATATTTAACTTAACTTCAAATTATGTGGTTAAATTTATGTAATAAACAATTGTCTAAAGTTTTTTTACATATGAGTCTTTTTTTTGTTAGGTAAACATTTGCAATTAAATCATAAATAAACTTTACGATTAAAATATTTCTATGTTAATAAAAAATGAACTCATAATGCGTTCTAGATTTCAAAGGATTATGATATGTTAAAATTATTCTTGAAATTGACGTTCCGAGAAACACATTGAAATTTTTAAGTTGATCTAAAACGTAAATTGAACATTTAAATTAAGAAACAATTTGTATATAATTTAATAATTTAACCAATCGCTAATGTTATGTTTACTAAATTCATTCTTGTTTATTTGGTAAAGAATTTTGCAATCAAACTATTAATCTACTGACGTTAAAAATTATCTATATTTCTAATAAAAAGGAAATACAACTGGCGTTCTTAAATTTAATAATGAATAATGTACTAAAATTAGTTCTTTGATTACTTAGAAAACATTTAAATTTTAAGCGTTTTGGCTTCTAAACGCTGAAAAATTAAATTTTTATAAACAAATACTTGTATTATACAATTTAAAGTCTGTCTTACCTTTTAAAGATTTTCATTTTTTGGCTTTTTATTAACAACCGATTCAAATAAACTTATAAACTAAGATGTTTCATTAAAATATATTCATGATTAAAAATGTTGATAAATATGGTTAATAGATTTACTAATAAAGTAATGTATAAATTTAGTTTAGCTAAACGTTCAAAAATTTTTAAATTATTAAGCGTTTTTATAAAAGCGAATTGAACAATTTTATTAACAGTAAACAACTTATTTGGAATTTTGTACTATGTTAACCTTGTCTGTTAAAATTTTTACAATATGCTTCGTTTAATTAGAAAAACAATTTTCAATAACACTAACTACTTCTCAAAATTATCATTTCCATATTCTTAATAAAAATGAATACAGTCTTCTAATTTAAAAAGAACAAATTTACTAAATTTAGTTCAAAATTGACCAACACACATTGAAATTTAGGTTTAATTAAAACCTGAACATTTTTTACTGTAAACAACTTATTAAATTTATTAATTAAATAGTCAGTAAAGTTGTTTCATATAGATCCTTTTAACATTGTAAACATTCATAAGCTCTATCTTGTAACGACGTACATAAATATTATGCTATTTTGAGATAAAGAGTGTAATAGGTTTTGAGACTTATGGATAGTGTTAATTCGTTTATTGGTTCAGAAAACAGAATTTTAAGCGTTTTCTTTAAATAATTACAATCTATTTACGAAACAATATTTTGTTTAAATTTATTAATGTTAAACCCTGTCTAAATTTTAATATATTTCTTTTAAAAACTTCTTTAACACAAAATCAACTTCTAAAAATGTCTATTTATAATAATGAAATAAACTGTTCTGTAAATATAAATAGTGTTAATAATTAGAATGACGTCGAGAATTTAAATTTGGTTGAGCTAACCGAAGGAAATTCATTAAACACATTATTGTTTTGGATTTAAGACACGTCTGCTAAAGGTTCATTGGCCGGGTAGGAGAAGATTGCATAAGTACAATTCTTGAGCGGTATGGTCCTGTGTATCAGAAAGTGATACAACATGGTTAGAAATAAAATAATGTACTTTAGTTACTATCCGAAAACCGTTTAAATTTTAAACTTTACTCTAAATAATTAACATATTTTCAAGTCAACATTATGGTAAATTATTTTAACGTATCACTTCTAAGTTTATCAACCAACACATTAAATTTATAATTAACTGCAACTATCTTTAGAATTTTAACAATTGTTTATGGATAAATATTGTCTTAATGTTGTAATTTTGTTAAATATGCTAAATTCTTTCAGTTAATTTGTTTTTCGTTTAGTCTAACAGATTAATAATTTATAAAGTACAACTTATGCTTTTCGAACATTTACAGCTTAGTTCTTTCGAAACTTTTCTACACTTTCAACCGACCTTGTTAGCTAAGATAATCTGCTTTGATGTGCATATACTAATAAAGTATCTTCAACTAAATCTTTTTCGCATTCTAAAATAATTTGATATCAAATCGAGGTAAAACAGGTCAAGACTTACAAGTGACTAACAATTAACTGAACGTTATTAGTAACCATAAACAACGTGACCACGCTGACTTTTTACTTAAACGTACATTAGAAACAGCAAGTCAAGACATGCAAGTTTTGTTTATGGAGTACTTAGTGTTGGGAATAACGGGTTGCCTATTCGCAAATGGTAAGAGATTAAGTAGGATGGTGGCAATTTCTGGTTCGTTGGCTTTGATGTGTTCTATTACCTACACATTCTGACATTTATATTTATTCACTCAACACTTTGTTTACATTAATTTAATTATTTATTTAATTAATTGTAGACATCATCTATAGTGTAATAATATTGCTTTAATAAGGTAATCCACAATGTTTAATATTTTTCAGAAACATTACTATTTTATTAAAAAAAAACAACTTCTTTGATTACACGAGAATTACTCTATTGAAACAATAGTCTTAAAATTGCTTGAAATTTAGGTGATTCCATATACTTCTTTTAAATCACATCTTGTTTCTTAATTTGAAACCTCTGTTTTACTAAAATTTCAAGTGGAAACAGCGATCTCCCATTCCATTAAATTAAATCTTAAACCTTCATATTTCTAGACAACATGTACAGATTAGGGTTGGGATACAACCAAAAGATCTAAATTATGAGAGAAAACACCATGGAAATTCTTCTTATTAAAGCGTTCTTGTATCTTATAAAAATATTGCTAAATTTAGTTCTTAATGACTTGAAACTTTATTTTTATTTAGTTTAAACGAATTGACAATCTACTACGTAAACAATTAGTTGTAATTAGTTAATGTTAAAAATGTAAGTATTTCAATGGTTTTTTTAATGGTAACAATTTATTAGCACATATTGAACACGAAATTTAGCTATGTTAAGTATAAAAATGTATAATTTTTGTGTACAAAGATAATATATTGTTAAATTATACTTAGTTGTTGTTGAGAAAACAATTGAATTAAGTTTTAAAACCATTAAAATTCTTTTAACAAATAGTAAATTGGATGTTTAACACATGACAATCATTTGTTTACTAATGTATTCTTTAATAAAAAAACCGATTTTGATTATCTTTTACTACGAAATTACGTAATATTATTCTTGTTAGTTCAGAATAAAAAAATCTCTTAGTATCTTTACATAGGATGATATGGTAAATTTAGTCTAACATATTTAAAAACATAAATTTCGTTTGAGTCTAACGCTATTGAACAATTATTACTAAAATTTTGTGTAAAATTAGGTATGTTAGCTCACTTAAATTTGTTTCTAGAAATCTTTGTTTAAGTTGAGTCAATTTAATCATTTTAAATACTATTGATAAATTTGTTATGTGAGTAAGAAAAGTTAAATACACTATGGCTTCTTGATACAAATGAATAATGATTACTAAAATTTAGTTCTTGGACATTGACGTTCTTAGAAAACCCAATTGAAATTTTTAAGCGTTTTGAGCTTCTAAAACGCTGAATTGAAATAATTCTAACTTTAAACGTAAACAAATCTATTGTGTGTATCAATTTAGGGTAATGTTAAGACTCCAGTCTGTCTAATAGTTTTGTTTACATATGTCATTCCTTTGGTTTAAGTTGAGGTAAAAACGAATTTTGCAAATTACACCTGCATTAAACCTACTGACGTTTCGAGTAAACATATTATGTCTCATATGTTGAGTAACCAGAAAAAGTGAAATACAACTATGGCGTTCTTTAGTATCGTGACAATATGAATAATGGATATGTTTACTAAAATTTAGTTCTTAGACATTGACTTTCTTAGAAAACCCATTTGAAATTTTTAAGCGTTTTGAGCTTCTAAAACGCTGAATTGAAACAATTCTAACTTTAACAGTAAACAACATTACTGTGTGTATAAATTTATGGTAATGTTAAGACACCAATTTGTCTAACAGTTTTCTTTACATATGATGTCATTTCTTTCGTTTAAGTTGAGGTAAAAACGAATTTTGCAAATTAAACCTGCATTAAATCTACTAAAGATACGAGTAAAAATATTATGTCTCATATGTTGAGTAATTAAAAAAAGTGAAATAAAACTACGGCGTTCTTTAGTATCTTGACAACAGGAATAATGGATATGTGTACTAAAATTTAGTTCTTAGACATTGACGTTCCGAGAAAACACATTTGAAATTTTTAAGCGTTTTCAGCTTCTAAAACGCTGAATTGAAACAATTCTAACTATAACAGTAAACAACATTATTGTGTGTATAAATTTAGGGTAATGTTAAGACACTAGTCTGTCTAATAGTTTTGTTTACATATGATGTCATTTCTTTGTTTTAAGTTGAGGTAAAAACGAATTTGCAAATTAAACCTGCATTAAATATACTAACGTTACGAGTAAAAATATTATGTCTCATATGTTAAATAATCAGAAAAAGTGAAATACAACTATTGCGTTCTTTAGCATCTTGACAATAGGAATAATCGATATGTGTACAAAAATTTAGTTCCTTGACATTGACGTTCCGTGGAAACACATTTGAAATTTTTAAGCGTTTTCAGCTTCTAAAACGCTGAAATGAAACAATTATAACTTTAAAAGTAAACAACATTATTCTGTGTATAAATTTAGAGTAATGTTAAGACACTAGTCTGTCTAATAGTTTTGTTTACATACGATGTCATTTCTTTGGTTTAAGTTGAGGTAAAAACGAATTTTGCAAATTAAAGCTACATAATATCTACTTACGTTACGAGTAAAAATATTATGTATCATATGTTGAGTAATCAGAAAGAGTGAAACATAACTATGGCGTTCTTTAGTATCTTGACAAAAGGAATAATGGGTATGTGTACCAAAATTTAGTTCTAGAAATTGACGTTCCGAGAAAACACATTTGAAATTTTTAAGCGTTTTCAGCTTCTAAAACGCTGAATTGAAACATTTTTTACTTTAACCGTAAACAACATTATTTTCTATATAAATTTATGTTAATGTTAAAACCCCAGTCAGTCTAATAGTTTTGTTTACATATGATGTCATTTCTTTGGTTAAAGTTTAGGTAAAAACGAATTTTCCAAATTCAAGCTACATAATATCTACTGACGTTACGAGTAAAAATATTATGTCTCATATGTTGAGTAATCAGAAAGAGTGAAATACATCTATAGCGTTCATTAGTATTTTGACAATATAAATAATGGATAAGTGTACTAAAATTCAGTTCTTATACATTGACGTTCCGAGAAAACACATTTGAAATTTTTAAGCGTTTTCAGCTTCTAAAACGCTGAATTGAAACAATCCTAACTTTAACCGTAAACAAAATTATTGTGTGTATAAATTTAGGTTAATGTTAAAACCCCAGTCTGTCTAATAGTTTTGTTTACAAATGATGTCATTTCTTTGGTTTAAGTTGAGGTAAAAACGAATTTTCAATTTAAAACTACATAATATCTAATGACGTTACGAGTAAAAATATTATGTCTCATATGTTGAGTAATCAGAAAGAGTGAAATACAACTATGGCGTTCTTTAGTATCTTGACAATATAAATAATGGATACGTGTACTAAAATATAGTTCGTAGATATTGACGTTCCGAGAAAACACATTTGAAATTTTTAAGCGTTTTGAGCTTCTAAAACGCTGAAAGGAAACATTTCTAAATTTAACAGTAAACAACATTATTGTGTGTATAAATTTAGGGTAATGTTAAGACACCAGTCCTGTCTAATAGTTTTGTTTACATATGATGTCATTTCTTTGGTTTAAGTTGAGGAAATACGAATTTTGCAAATAAAGCTACATAATATCTACTGACGTTACGAGTAAAAATATTGTGTCTCATATGTTGAGTAATCAGAAAGAGTGAAATACAACTATGGCGTTCTTTAGTATCTTTACAATATGAATAATGGATATGTGTACTAAAATTGAGTTCTTAGTCATTGACTATCCGAGAAAACACGTTTGAAATTTTTAAACGTTTTGAGCTTCTAAAACTCTAAATTGAAACAATCATTTCTTCAAATGTACACAACATTATTGTGGGTATGGGATTATGTTAATTCAACGTAGTCAGTCTGTCTAGTAGGTTTCCTTACTTGTCACATCCCGATTATGGCTTTCACTTGAGTTTAGAACTGTTATTGCCAATTAAAGCTGCACCATATCTACTGACTTTAAGAATAAATATATTAAAACACATATGTTGTGTAATGGGAATATAATACATTAAGAATCTTAAAAGTGACTGTTGGGTAATTTAGGTGTGTTAAAATATCATGCCTTAGACATTAACTTTCCAAGTATACACGTTTGATATTTTTATGCGTTTTGAGGTCATAAAAGCAGAATTGAATCAAATATTTATTTAAAAGTACACAACTTTATTGTGGGTATCTTATCAGAATCACTGCAATTCCCTATCCCAGCATTAGATTCTTCTGTATCGAAAAAATCTTTTACACACACTGCTTTATCAGACCCTGATCACTTTGGTATTAAGCCAACTAAAGATAAATCTTTGGTCTGTTCGGGACCTGGTGCACTAACCTGTACCCTCAAATTTCTTAACTCAGTCAGCATCTGTTCAATTTGTTCCTTCAATTTTGCAACTTACACCTGCATTAAACCTACTGACGTTTCGAGTAAACATATTATGTCTCATATGTTGAGTAACCAGAAAAAGTGAAATACAACTATGGCGTTCTTTAGTATCGTGACAATATGAATAATGGATATGTTTACTAAAATTTAGTTCTTAGACATTGACGTTCTTAGAAAACCCATTTGAAATTTTTAAGCGTTTGAGCTTCTAAAACGCTGAATTGAAACAATTCTAACTTTAACAGTAAACAACATTACTGTGTGTATAAATTAATGGTAATGTTAAGACACCAATTTGTCTAACAGTTTTCTTTACATATGATGTAATTTCTTTCGTTTAATTTGAGGTAAAAACGAATCTTGCAAATTAAACCTGCATTAAATCTACTAACGATACGAGTAAAAATATTATGTCTCATATGTTGAGTAATTAAAAAAGTGAAATACAACTACGGCGTTCTTTAGTATCTTGACAACAGGAATAATGGATATGTGTACTAAAATTTAGTTCTTAGACATTGACGTTCCGAGAAAACACATTTGAAATTTTTAAGCGTTTTGAGCTTCTAAAACGCTGAATTGAAACAATTCTAACTATAACAGTAAACAACATTATTGTGTGTACAAATTTAGGGTAATGTTAAGACACTAGTCTGTCTAATAGTTTTGTTTACATATGATATCATTTCTTTGGTTTAAGTTGTGGTAAAAATAAATTTCGCAAATTAAAGCTACATAATATCTACTTACGTTACGAGTAAAAATATTATGTCTCATATGTTGAGTAATCAGAAAGAGTGAAACATAACTATGGCGTTCTTTAATATCTTGACAAAAGGAATAATGGGTATGTGTACCAAAATTTAGTTCTTAGAAATTGACGTTCCGAGAAAACACATTTGAAATTTTTAAGCGTTTTCAGCTTCTAAAACGCTGAATTGAAACATTTTTACTTTAACCGTAAACAACATTATTGTGTATATAAATTTATGTTAATGTTAAAACCCCAGTCTGTATAATAGTTTTGTTTACATTTGATGCCATTTCTTTGGTATAAGTTGAAGTAAAATCGAATTTTGCAAATTCAACCTGATTTAAATCTACTGACGTTACGAGTAAAAATATTATGCCTCATATGTTGAGTAATCAGAAATAGTGAAATACAACTATGGCGTTCTTTAGTATCTTCACAATAGGAATAATGGATATGTGTACTAAAATTTAGTTCTTAGACATTGACGTTCAGAGAAAACACATTTGAAATTTTTAAGCGTTTTGAGCTTCTAAAACACTGAATTGAAATAATTCTAACTTTAACAGTAAACAACATTATTCTGTGTATACATTTAGGGTAATGTTATGACACCAGTCTGACCATGGTTTTCTTTACATATGATGTCATTTCTTTGTTTTAAGTTGAGGTAAAAACGAATTTCGCAAATTAAACCTGCATTACATCTACTGACGTTACGAGTAAAAATATTATGTCTCATATGTTGAGTAATCAGAAAGAGTGAATTACAACTATGGCGTTCCTTAATATCTTGACAATAGGAGCAATGGATATGTGTACTAAAATTTTGTTCTTAGACATTGACGTTCCAAGAAAACACATTTGAAATTTTCAAGCGTTTTGAGATTCTAAAACGCTGAATTGAAACAATTCTAACTATAAGAGTAAACAATATTATTGTGTGTATAAAATTTAGGGTAATGTTAAGACAGTAGTCTGTCTAATAGTTTTGTTTACATATGATGTCATTTGTTTGGTTTAAGTTGAGGTAAAACGAATTTTGCAAATTACACCTGCTTTAAATACACTGACGTTACGAGTAAAGATATTATGTCCCATATGTTAAATAATCAGAAAAAGCGAAATAAAGCTATGGCGTTCTTTAGTATCTTGACAATAGGAATAATGGATATGTGTACTAAAATTTAGTTCTTAGACATTCACGTTCCGAGAAAACACATTTCAATTATTTAAGAGTTTTGAGCTTCAAAAAAGTTTAAATTGAAACAATTCTAACTTTAAGAGTAAACAACATTATTCTGTGTATAAATTTAGAGTAATGTTAAGACACCAGTCTGTCAAATAGTTTTGTTTAAATATTCTGTCATTTCCTTCGTTTAAGATGAATTTAAAAAATTTTTGCAAATTAAACCTGCATTAAATATACTGACGTTACGCGTAAAATATTATGTCTCATATGTTGAGTATTCAGAAAGTGTGAAATACAAATATGGAGTTCTTTAGTATCTTGACAATAGGAATAATGGATATGTGTACTAAAATTTAGTTCACAGACATTCACGTTCCGACAAAACACATTTGAAATTTTTAAGCGTTTTGAATTTCTAAAACGCTGAATTGAAACAATTCTAACCTTAACAGTAAGCAACATTATTGTGAATATAAATTTAGGGTAATGTTAATACACCAGTCTGTCAAATAGTTTTGTTTACATATGATGTCATTTCTTTGGTTTAATTTGAGGTAAAAACGAATTTTGCAAATTTAACCTGCATTAAATCTACCGACGTTACGAGTAAAAATATTATGTCTCATATGTTGAGTAATCAGAAAGAGTGAAATACAACTATGGCATTCTTTAGTATCTTGACAATAGGAATAATGGATATGTGTACTAAGATCTAGTTCTTAGACATTGACGTTCCGAGAAAGCACATTTGAAATTTTTAAGCGTTTTGAGCTTCCAAAACGCTTAATTGAAACATTTCTAACTTTAACAGTAAACAACATTATTCTGTGTATAAGTTTCGGGTAATGTTATGACACCAGTCTGACCAATACTTTTGTTTACATATGATGTCATTTCTTTGGTTTAAGTTGAAGTAAAACCGTATTTTGCAAATTAAACCTGCATTATATCTACTGACGTTACGAGTAAAAATATTATGTCTCATATGTTGAGTAATCAGAAAAAGTGAAATACAACTATGGCGTTCTTTAGTATCTTTACAATAGGAGTAATGGATATGTGTACTAAAATTTAGTTCTTAGACATTGACGTTCTTAGAAAAAACATTTGAAATTTTTAAGCGTTTTGAGCTTCTAAAACGCTGAATTGAAAAATTCTAACTTTAAACGTAAACAAAATTATTGTGTGTATAAATTTAGGTAATGTTAAGACTCCAGTCTGTCTAATAGTTTTGTTTACATATGATGACATTTCTTTGGTTTAAGTTGAGGTAAAGACGAATTTTGCAAATTACATCTGCATTAAATCTACTGACGTTTCGAGTAAAAATATTATGTCTCATATGTTGAGTAACCAGAAAAAGTGAAATACAACTATGGCGTTCTTTAGTATCATGACAATATGAATAATGGATAAGTTTACTAAAATTTAGTTCTTAGACATTGACGTTCTTAGAAAACCCATTTGAAATTTTTAAGCGTTTTGAGCTTCTAAAACGCTGAATTGAAACAATTCTAACTTTACCAGTAAACAACATTACTGTGTGTATAAATTTATGATAATGTTAAGACACCAATTTGTCTAACGGTTTTCTTTACATATGATGTCATTTCTTTCGTTTAAGTTGAGGTAAAAACGAATCTTGCAAATTAAACCTGCATTAAATCTACTAACGATACGAGTAAAAATATTATGTCTCATATGTTGAGTAATTAAAAAAAGTGAAATACAACTACGGCGTTCTTTAGTATCTTGACAACAGGAATAATGGATATGTGTACTAAAATTTAGTTCTTAGACATTGACGTTCCGAGAAAACACATTTGAAATTTTTAAGCGTTTTGAGCTTCTAAAACGCTGAATTGAAACAATTCTAACTATAACAGTAAACAACATTATTGTGTGTAAAAATTTAGGGTAATGTTAAGACACTAGTCTGTCTAATAGTTTTGTTTACATATGATGTCATTTCTTTGTTTTAAGTTGAGGTAAAAACGAATTTTGCAAATAAACCTGCATTAAATATACTGACGTTACGAGTAAAAATATTATGTCTCATATGTTAAATAATCAGAAAAGTGAAATACAACTATTGCGTTCTTTAGCATCTTGACAATAGGAATAATCGATATGTGTACAAAAATTTAGTTCCTTGACATTGACGTTCCGTGGAAACACATTTGAAATTTTTAAGCGTTTTCAGCTTCTAAAACGCTGAAATGAAACAATTATAACTTTAAAAGAAACAACATTATTCTGTGTATAAATTTAGAGTAATGTTATGACATCAGTCTGTCTAATAGTTTTGTTTACATATGATATCATTTCTTTGGTTTACGTTGAGGTAAAAACGAATTTTGCAAATTAAACCTCATTAAATCTACTGACGTTACGATTAAAAATATTATGTCTCATATTTGAGTAATCAGAAATAGTGAAATACAACTATGGCGTTCTTTAGTATCTTGACAATAGGAATAATGGATATGTGTACTAAAATTTAGTTCTTAGACATTGACGTTCAGAGAAAACACATTTGAAATTATTAAGCGTTTTGAGCTTCTAAAACGCTGAATTGAAACATTTTACTTTAACCATAAACAACATTATTTGGTATATAAATTTATGTTAATGTTAAAACCCCAGTCAGTCTAATAGTTTTGTTTACATATGATGTCATTTCTTTGGTTAAAGTTTAGGTAAAAACGAATTTTCCAAATTAAAGCTACATAATATCTACTGACGTTACGAGTAAAAATATTATGTCTCATATGTTGAGTAATCAGAAATAGTGAAATACAACTATGGCGTTCTTTAGTATCTTCACAATAGGAATAATGGATATGTGTACTAAAATTTAGTTCTTAGACTTTGACGTTCAGAGAAAACACATTTAAAATTATTAAGCGTTTTGAGCTTCTAAAACGTGAATTTAAACAATTCTAACTTTAACAGTAAACAACATTATTTTGTGTATAAATTCAGGGTAATGTTAGACACTAGTCTGTCTAATAGTTTTGTTTACATATGATGTCATTTCTTTGGTTTAAGTTGAGGTAAAAACGAATTTTGCAAATTAAAGCTACATAATATCTACTTACGTTACGAGTAAAAATATTATGTATCATATGTTGAGTAATCAGAAAGAGTGAAACATAACTATGGCGTTCTTTAGTATCTTGACAAAAGGAATAATGGTATGTGTACCAAAATTTAGTTCTTAGAAATTGACGTTCCGAGAAAACACATTTGAAATTTTTAAGCGTTTTCAGCTTCTAAAACCTGAATTGAAACATTTTTACTTTAACCGTAAACAACATTATTTTGTATATAAATTTATGTTAATGTTAAAACCCCAGTCAGTCTAATAGTTTTGTTTACATATGATGTCATTTCTTTGGTTAAAGTTTAGGTAAAAACGAATTTTCCAAATTAAAGCTACATAATATCTACTAACGTTACGAGTAAAAATATTATGTCTCATATGTTGAGTAATCAGAAAGAGTGAAATACATCTATAGCGTTCATTAGTATTTTGACAATATAAATAATGGATATGTGTACTAAAATTCAGTTCTTATACATTGACGTTCCGAGAAAACACATTTGAAATTTTTAAGCGTTTTCAGCTTCTAAAACGCTGAATTGAAACAATCCTAACTTTAACCGTAAACAAAATTATTGTGTGTATAAATTTAGTTAATGTTAAAACCCAGTCTGTCTAATAGTTTTGTTTACAAATGATGTCATTTCTTTGGTTTAGGTTGAGGTAAAAACGAATTTTCAATTTAAAACTACATAATATCTAATGACGTTACGAGTAAAAATATTATGTCTCATATGTTGAGTAATCAGAAAGAGTGAAATACAACTATGGCGTTCTTTAGTATCTTGACAATATAAATAATGGATACGTGTACTAAAATATAGTTCGTAGATATTGACGTTCCGAGAAAACACGTTTGAAATTTTTAAGCGTTTTGAGCTTCTAAAACGCTGAAAGGAAACATTTCTAACTTTAACAGTAAACAACATTATTGTGTGTATAAATTTAGGGTAATGTTAAGACACCAGTCCGTCTAAAGTTTTGTTTACATATGATGTCATTTCTTTGGTTTAAGTTGAGGAAATACGAATTTTGCAAATAAAGGTACATAATATCTACTGACGTTACGAGTAAAAATATTGTGTCTCATATGTTGAGTAATCAGAAAGAGTGAAATACAACTATGGCGTTCTTTAGTATCTTTACAATATGAATAATGGATATGTGTACTTAGTCTTAGTCATTGACTATCCGAGAAAACACGTTTGAAATTTTTAAACGTTTTGAGCTTCTAAAACGCTAAATTGAAACAATCATTTCTTCAAATGTACACAACATTATTGTGGGTATGGGATTATGTTAATTCAACGTAGTCAGTCTGTCTAGTAGATTTCCTTACTTGTCACATCCCGATTATGGCTTTCACTTGAGTTTAGAACTGTTATTGCCAATTAAAGCTGCACCATATCTACTGACTTTAAGAATAAATATATTAAAACACATATGTTGTGTAATGGGAATATAATACATTAAGAATCTTAAAAGTGACTGTTGGGTAATTTAGGTGTGTTAAAATATCATGCCTTAGACATTAACTTTCCAAGTATACACGTTTGATATTTTTATGCGTTTTGAGGTCATAAAAGCAGAATTGAATCAAATATTTATTTAAAAGTACACAACTTTATTGTGGGTATCTTATCAGAATCACTGCAATTCCCTATCCCAGCATTAGATTCTTCTGTATCGAAAAAATCTTTTACTCACACTGCTTTATCAGACCCTGACCACTTTGGTATTAAGCCAACTAAAGATAAATCTTTGGACTGTTCGGGACCTGGTGCACTAACCTGTACCCTCAAATTTCTTAACTCAGTCAGCATCTGTTCAATTTGTTCCTTCAACAAAACTTCTTTCATTTTTGTCGCCATTCTTAAAATCAAATTAACAAATATCACACAAAATATCTGAGGTACTAAACGTAACTGGACTCGAAGCCGGAACCTCTACACAATGTGACACCCGTAATACAAGTTACTAACAGTGAACCCCCTGTGGTATTAGTAAACCACTAAAACACAAAACCGTGATCCCACCGCTGCCACCATTTTTGTACTGGTAAATCGCTGCCACCATATAAGAAAGAGCGCTCAACAGCAAAAGGATCAACGAGTAGTCAGTGCACACCGTTTTGCTATCTGCGTAGCTCCGGACGTACACAATGATCAGCTGTTGGCGTAGCCTGAAGCGGGTTGCCTATCTTCGCAGGAGTGTGGTAAGGAGAGATGCTAAAGGTAGGGGGAAGTAGTTCGGCAATCTTCGGGTGGGTTCGGCTCGGTCGGCTTCGTGAGGGTGTGGTTGTCTATGTCTACCACGCCGTACACTTATTCTCCGAGAACAAAGAGTGTTAGCTATTTAATTTCACTCACCCAACACTCTTGTGATTTACGTAATAAAATAACTGCAATTAATTAGTATTAAATATATTATAAAATTCACCAAAAATATGTGAGTGTAGCCATACAAATCTATAGTGTAACTATAGTGATTTGACTATCTAATAAAACAATAACAAAGGTCTTTTAGTACCCAAAACAACTGGTTGAAAATTAATTCTTTCAGAAAAAAAACACAAATCTGAACTATTATCATATATATAATTAAAGTAAAACAATGCTTTCTCGTAGAATAATACAAGCGGTTAAGAAAATTACCCGTCTTAAATTCGAGAAACGAATATTAGTGCTTTAAATTTGCTTCACAGTAATTTTAGGTGATTATCCCAAGTTAAATATCGCTTACATCCAGTGTTAAATTTTGTCCACAGTTCATTTGTCCCTTTGTCTTCAAATTGACCAAACCGTGACTATGTCTTTGCTACTAAAAGGTTTCCAGACATGTGCCGGAAACAGCGACTGCTCCCTGGATCTCTGTCCGAAATCATTACATAAATTCTTTAACGCGATGGGCTATCGCCAAACCCCTGCATCATTTCATTAGACAAAGCACTGCTATACGAACCGAATGCTGAGGGTAGAGGGAGGAATAAACCACACACACAAAGATCTGAAATTAAAATAGAGAGAAAAGAACTACCCCATGGAAAACTCCACTGTACAACCACTTATTCACTACAGCGTTCTTTTGTATCTTGAAATTAGGAATAATGAATATGTGTACTAATATTTAGTTCTTAGACATTGACGTTCCGAGAAAACACATTTGAAATTTTTAAGCGTTTTCAGCTTCTAAAACGCTGAATTGAAACAACTCTAACCCTAACCGTAAACAACATTATTGTTTGTATAAATTTAGTGTAATGTTAAAACCAAAGTCTGTCTAATAGTTTTGTTTACATATGATGTCATTTCTTTGGTTTAAGTTGAGGTAAAAACGAATTTTGCAAATTAAAGATACATAATATCTACACACGTTACGAGTAAAAATATATGTCTCATATGTTGAGTAATCAAAAAGAGTGTAATACAACTATGGCGTTATTTAGTATCTTGACAATAGGAATAATGGATATGTGTACTAAAATCTAGTACTTAGATATTGACGTTCCGAGAAAACACATTTGAAATTTTTAAGCGTTTTGAGCTTCTAAAACGCTGAATTGAAACATTTCTAACTTTAACAGTAAACAACATTATTCTGTGTATAAGTTTAGGGTAATGTTATGACACCAGTCTGACCAATACGTTTGTTTACATATGATGTCATTTCTTTGGTTTAAGTTGAAGTAAAACCGTATTTTGCAAATTAAACCTGCATTATATCTACCGACGTTACGAGTAAAAATATTATGTCTCATATGTTGAGTAATCAGAAAAAGTGAAATACAACTATGGCGTTCTTTAGTATCTTTACAATAGGAGTAATGGATATGTGTACTAAAATTTAGTTCTTAGACATTGACGTTCTAGAAAAACCCATTTGAAATTTTAAGCGTTTTGAGCTTCTAAAACGCTGAATTGAAATAATTCTAACTTTAAAGTAAACAAAATATTTGTGTATAATTTAGGGTAATGTTAAGACACCAGTCTGTCTAATAGTTTGTTTACATATGATGTCATTTCTTTGGTTTAAGTTGAGGTAAAAACGAATTTTGCAAATTAAACCTGCATTAATATCTACTGACGTTACGAGTAAAATATTATGTCTCATATGTTGAGTAATCCAGAAAAGTGAAATACAACATTGGCGTTCTTTAGTATCTTGACAATAGGAATAATGGATATGTGTACTAAAATTTAGTTCTTAGACATTGACGTTCTTAGAAAACCATTTGAAATTTTTAAGCGTTTTGAGCTTCTAAAACGCTGAATTGAAACAATTCTAACTTTAACGTAAACAACATTATGTGTGTATAAATTTAGGTAATGTTAAGACCCAGTCTGTCTAAAGTTTGTTTACATATGATGTCATTTCTTTGGTTTAAGTTGAGGTAAAAACGAATTTTCAAATTAAACTGCATTAAATCTACTGACGTTACGAGTAAAAATATTATGTCTCATATGTTGAGTAATCAGAAAAAGTGAAATACAACTAGGCGTTCTTTAGTATCTTGACAATATGAATAATGGATATGTGTACTAAAATTTAGTTCTTAGACATTGACGTTCTGAGAAAACACATTTGAAATTTTTAAGCGTTTTGAGCTTCTAAAACGCTGAATTGAAACAATTCTAACTTTAAAGTAAACAAATATTTGTGTATAAATTTAGGGTAATGTTAAGACCCAGTCTGTCTAATAGTTTTGTTTACATATGATGTCATTTCTTTGTTTAAGTTGAGGTAAAAACGAATTTTGCAAATTAAACTGCATTAATACTACTGACGTTACGAGTAAAAATATTATGTCTCATATGTTGAGTAATCAGAAAAAGTGAAATACAACTATGCGTTCTTTAGTATCTGACAATAGAATAATGGATATGTGTACTAAAATTTAGTTCTTGACATTGACTTTCGTGAAAACACATTTGAAATTTTTAAGCGTTTTGAGCTTCTAAAACGCTGAATTGAAACAATTATAACTTTAAAGTAAACAACATTATCTGTGTGTATAAATTTAGGTAATGTTAAGACACTCAGTCTGTCTAATAGTTTTGTTTACATATGATGTCATTTCTTTGGTTTAAGTTGAGGTAAAAACGAATTTTGCAAATTAAACCTGCATTAAATCTACTGACGTTACGAGTAAAAATATTATGTCTCATATTTTGAGTAATCAGAAAAGTGAAATACAACTATGGCGTTCTTTAGTATCTTGACAATAGGAATAATGGATATGTGTACTAAAATTTAGTTCTTAGACATTGACGTTCGAGAAAACACATTTGAAATTTTTAAGCGTTTTGAGCTTCTAAAACGCTGAATTGAAACATTTTAACTTAACAGTAAACAACATTATTTGGTATAAATTTATGTTAATGTTAAACACCAGTCTGTCTAATAGTTTTGTTTACATATGATGTCATTTCTTTGTTTAAGTTGAGGTAAAAACGAATTTTGCAAATTAAACCTGCATTAAATCTACTGACGTTACGAGTAAAAATATTATGTCTCATATGTTAATAATCAGAAAAGTGAAATACAACTATGGCGTTCTTTAGATCTTGACAATAGGAATAATGGATATGTGTACTAAAATTTAGTTCTTAGACATTGACGTTCCGTAGAAACACATTTGAAATTTTTAAGCGTTTTGAGCTTCTAAAACGCTGAAATGAAACAATTTCTAACTTTAAACAGTAAACAACATTATTTGTGTATAAATTTAGGGTAATGTTTAAGACATCAGTCTGTCTAATAGTTTTGTTTACATATGATTCATTTCTTTGGTTTAAGTTGAGGTAAAAACGAATTTTGCAAATTAAACTGCATAATATCTACTGACGTTACGAGTAAAAATATTATGTCTCATATGTTGAGTAATCAGAAAAGTGAAATACAACTATGGCGTTCTTTAGTATCTTGACAAAGGAATAATGGATATGTGTACTAAAATTTAGTTCTTAGACATTGACGTTCGAGAAAACACATTTGAAATTTTAAGCGTTTTAGCTTCTACAACGCTGAATTGAAACATTTTTACTTTAACCATAAACAACATTATTTGTATATAAATTTATGTTAATGTTAAACCCCAGTCAGTCTAATAGTTTTGTTTACATATGATGTCATTTCTTTGGTTAAAGTTTAGGTAAAAACGAATTTTCCAAATTAAAGCTACATAATATCTATGACGTTACGAGTAAAAATATTATGTCTCATATGTTGAGTAATCAGAAATAGTGAAATACAACTATGGCGTTCTTTAGTATCTTACAATAGAATAATGGATATGTGTACTAAAATTAGTTCTTAACTTGACGTTCGAGAAAACACATTTGAATTTTAAGCGTTTTGAGCTTCTAAAACGCTGATTAAACAATTCTAACTTTAACATAAACAACATTATTTGTGTATAAATTAGGGAAATGTTAAACCAGTCGTCTAATAGTTTTGTTTACATATGATGTCATTTCTTTGGTTTAAGTTTAGGTAAAAACGAATTTTGCAAATTAAAGCTACATAATATCTACTGACGTTTACGAGTAAAAATATTATGTCTCATATGTTGAGTAATCAGAAAGAGTGAAAACAACTATGGCGTTCTTTAGTATCTTGACAATAGGAATAATGGATATGTGTACTAAAATTTAGTTCTTAGAATTGACGTTCCAGAAAACACATTTGAAATTTTTAAGCGTTATTGAGCTTCTAAAACGCTGAATTGAAACAAATTTCTAACTTTAACAGTAAACAACATTATTTGTTATAAATTTATGTTAATGTTAAAACCCCAGTCAGTCTAATAGTTTTGTTTACATATGATGTCATTTCTTTGGTTAAGTTTAGGTAAAAACGAATTTTCCAAATTAAAGCTACATAATATCTACTGACGTTACGAGTAAAAATATTATGTCTCATATGTTGAGTAATCAGAAAGAGTGAAAATACAACTATGGCGTTCTTAGTATCTTGACAAATAGAATAATGGATATGTGTACTAAAATTTAGTTCTTAACATTGACGTTCCGAGAAAACACATTTGAAATTTTTAAGCGTTTTCAGTTCTAAAACGCTGAATTGAAACAATTCCTAACTTTAACCGTAAACAACATTATTGTGTGTATAAATTTAGGTTAATGTTAAAACCCCAGTCTGTCTAATAGTTTTGTTTACAATGATGTCATTTCTTTGGTTTAAAGTTGAGGTAAAAACGAATTTTCAATTAAACTACATAATATCTACTGACGTTACGAGTAAAAATATTATGTCTCATATGTGAGTAATCAGAAAGAGTGAAATACAACTATGCGTTCTTTAGTATCTTGACAATATAAATAATGGATACTGTGTACTAAAATTATGTTCTAGATAATTGACGTTCCGAGGAAACACATTTGAAATTTTTAAGCGTTTTGAGCTTCTAAAACGCTGAATTGAAACAATTCTAACTTTAAACGTAAACAAAATTATTGTGTGTATAAATTTAGGTTAATGTTAAAACCCCAGTCTGTCTAATAGTTTTGTTTACATATGATGTCATTTCTTTGGTTAAAGTTTAGGTAAAAACGAATTTTCCAAATTAAAGCTACATAATATCTACTGACGTTACGAGTAAAAATATTATGTCTCATATGTTGAGTAATCAGAAAGAGTGAAATACATCTATAGCGTTCATTATTATCTTGACAATATAAATAATGGATAAGTGTACTAAAATTCAGTTCTTATACATTGACGTTCCGAGAAAACACATTTGAAATTTTTAAGCGTTTTCAGCTTCTAAAACGCTGAATTGAAACAATCCTAACTTTAACCGTAAACAAAATTATTGTGTGTATAAATTTAGGTTAATGTTAAAACCCCAGTCTGTCTAATAGTTTTGTTTACAAATGATGTCATTTCTTTGGTTTAAGTTGAGGTAAAAACGAATTTTCAATTTAAAACTACATAATATCTAATGACGTTACGAGTAAAAATATTATGTCTCATATGTTGAGTAATCAGAAAGAGTGAAATACAACTATGGCGTTCTTTAGTATCTTGACAATATAAATAATGGATACGTGTACTAAAATATAGTTCGTAGATATTGACGTTCCGAGAAAACACATTTGAAATTTTTAAGCGTTTTGAGCTTCTAAAACGCTGAAAGGAAACATTTCTAAATTTAACAGTAAACAACATTATTGTGTGTATAAATTTAGGGTAATGTTAAGACACCAGTCTGTCTAATAGTTTTGTTTACATATGATGTCATTTCTTTGGTTTAAGTTGAGGAAACACGAATTTTGCAAATAAAGCTACATAATATCTACTGACGTTACGAGTAAAAATATTGTGTCTCATATGTTGAGTAATCAGAAAGAGTGAAATACAACTATGGCGTTCTTTAGTATCTTTACAATATGAATAATGGATATGTGTACTAAATTGAGTTCTTAGTCATTGACTATCCGAGAAAACACGTTTGAAATTTTTAAACGTTTTGAGCTTCTAAAACGCTAAATTGAAACAATCATTTCTTCAAATGTACACAACATTATTGTGGGTATGGGATTATGTTAATTCAACGTAGTCAGTCTGTCTAGTAGGTTTCCTTACTTGTCACATCCCGATTATGGCTTTCACTTGAGTTTAGAACTGTTATTGCCAATTAAAGCTGCACCATATCTACTGACTTTAAGAATAAATATATTAAAACACATATGTTGTGTAATGGGAATATAATACATTAAGAATCTTAAAAGTGACTGTTGGGTAATTTAGGTGTGTTAAAATATCATGCCTTAGACATTAACTTTCCAAGTATACACGTTTGATATTTTTATGCGTTTTGAGGTCATAAAAGCAGAATTGAATCAAATATTTATTTAAAAGTACACAACTTTATTGTGGGTATCTTATCAGAATCACTGCAATTCCCTATCCCAGCATTAGATTCATTTGTATCGAAAAAATCTTTTACCACACTGCTTTATCAGACCTGATCACTTTGGTATTAAGCCAACTAAAGATAAATCTTTGGTCTGTTCGGGACCTGGTGCACTAACCTGTACCCTCAAATTTCTTAACTCAGTCAGCATCTGTTCAATTTGTTCCTTCAATTTTGCAATTACACCTGCATTAAACCTACTGACGTTTCGAGTAAACATATTATGTCTCATATGTTGAGTAATCAGAAAAAGTGAAATACAACTATGGCGTTCTTTAGTATCGTGACAATATGAATAATGGATATGTTTACTAAAATTTAGTTCTTAGACATTGACGTTCTTAGAAAACCCATTTGAAATTTTTAAGCGTTTTGAGGTTCTAAAACGCTGAATTGAAACAATTCTAACTTTAACAGTAAACAACATTACTGTGTGTATAAATTTATGGTAATGTTAAGACACCAATTTGTCTAACAGTTTTCTTTACATATGATGTAATTTCTTTCGTTTAATTTGAGGTAAAAACGAATCTTGCAAATTGAACCTGCATTAAATCTACTAACGATACGAGTAAAAATATTATGTCTCATATGTTGAGTAATTAAAAAAAGTGAAATACAACTACGGCATTCTTTAGTATCTTGACAACAGGAATAATGGATAGTGTACTAAAATTTAGTTCTTAGACATTGAAGTTCCGAGAAAACACATTTGAAATTTTAAGCGTTTGAGCTTCTAAAACGCTGAATTGAAACAATTCTAACTATAACAGTAAACAACATTATTGTGTGTATAAATTTAGGTAATGTAAGACACTAGTCTGTCTAATAGTTTGTTTACATATGATTCATTTTTGGTTAAGTTGTGGTAAAAATAAATTTCCAAATTAAAGCTACACAATATCTACTTACGTTACGAGTAAAAATATTATGTCTCATATGTTGAGTAATCAGAAAGAGTGAATACATACTATGGCGATCTTTAATATCTTGACAAAGGAATAATGGTATTGTACAAAATTTAGTTCTTAGAAATTGACGTTCGAGAAAACACATTTGAAATTTTAAGCGTTTCATTCTAAACGCTGAATGAAACATTTTTACTTTAACCGTAAACAACATTTTTGTATATAAATTATTTAATTTAAACAGCTGTAATAGTTGTATAGATCTTGTAAGTTTAGGTAAAACAATTTTGCCAAATTAACTACTAATATCTACTGACGTTACGAGTAAAATATTATGTCTCATAGTTGAGTATATCAGAAAGAGTGAAATACACTATGCGTTCTTTAGTATCTTGACAATAGAATAATGGATATTGTGTACTAAAATTTAGTTCTTAGACATTGACGTTCCGTAGAAACACATTTGAAATCTTTAAGCGTTTTCGAACTTCTAAAACGCTGAATTGAAACAATTCTAACTTCAACGTAAACAAAATTATGTGTGTATAATTTAGGTTAATGTTAAACCCCATCTGTTAAATTTGTTTACATATGATGCATTTCTTTGTTTAAGTTGAAGTAAAACGAATTTTGCAAATTAACCTGCATTAAATCTACTGACGTTACGAGTAAAAATATTATGTCTCATATGTTGAGTAATCAGAAAAGTGAAATACAACTATGGCGTTCTTTAGTATCTTGACAATAGAATAATGGATATGTGTACTAAAATTTAGTTCTTAGACATTGACGTTCCGAGAAAACACATTTGAAATTTTTAAGCGTTTTGAGCTTCTAAAACGCTGAATTGAAACAATTCTAACTTAACAGTAAACAACATTATTGTGTGTATAAATTTAGGTAATGTTAAGACACCAGTCTGTCTAATAGTTTTCTTTACATATGATGTCATTTCTTTGTTTAAGTTGAGGTAAAAACGAATTTGCAAATTAACCTGCATTAATCTACTGACGTTACGAGTAAAAATATTATGTCTCATATGTTGAGTAATCAGAAAAGTGAATACAACTATGGCTTCTTTAGTATCTTGACAAAGGAATAATGGATATGTGTACTAAAATTTAGTTCTTAGACATTGACGTTCCGAGAAACACATTTGAAATTTTTAAGCGTTTTGAGCTTCTAAAACGCTGAATTGAAACAATTCTAACTATAACGTAAACAAATTATTGTGTGTATAAATTTAGGTAATGTTAAGACCAGTCTGTCTAATAGTTTTGTTTACATATGATGACATTTCTTTGGTTTAAGTTGAGGTAAAAACGAATTTTGCAAATTAACTGCATTAAATCTACTGACGTTTCGAGTAAAAATTTATGTCTCATATGTTGAGTAACAGAAAAGTGAAATACAACTATGGCGTTCTTTGTATCTTGACAATAGAATAATGGATAGTTACTAAAATTTAGTTCTTAGAATTGACGTTCAGAAAACCATTTGAAATTTTTAAGCGTTTTGAGCTTCTAAAACGCTGAATTGAAACAATTTAACTTTAACAGTAAACAACATTATGTGTGTATAAATTTGGTAATGTTAAGACACAGTCTCTAATAGTTTTGTTTACATATGATGTCATTTCTTTGGTTTATTGAGGTAAAAACGAATTTGCAAATTAAAGCATTAAATCTACTACGTTACGAGTAAAAATATTATGTCTCATATGTTGAGTAATCAAAAAGTGAAATACACTAGGCGTTCTTTAGTATCTTGACAATAGGAATAATGGTATGTTACAAAATTAGTTCTTAGCATTGACGTTCGAGAAACACATTTGAAATTTTTAAGCGTTTTGAGCTTCAAAACGCTGAATTGAAACATTTCTAACTTTAACAGTAAACAACATTATTTGTGTTATAATTTAGGTAATGTTAAGACCCAGTCGCTAATATTTTGTTTAATATGATGTCATTTCTTTGTTTAAGTTAGGTAAAAACGAATTTTCAAATTAAACTCATTATCTACTGACGTTACGAGTAAAAATATTATGTCTCATATTTGAGTAATCAGAAAAGTGAAATACAACTATGCGTTCTTTAGTATCTTGACAATAAGAATAATGGATATGTGTACAAAATTTAGTTCTTAGACATTGACGTTCCGAGAAAACACATTTGAAATTTTAAGCGTTTTCAGCTTCTAAAACGCTGAATTGAAACAATTCTACTTTAACCGTAAACAAAATTTTTGTTATAATTAGGTTAATGTTAAACCCCAGTCGTCTAATAGTTTTGTTTACATATGATGTCATTCTTTGGTTTAAGTTAGTAAAAACGAATTTTCAAATTAAACCTCATTATCTACTGACGTTACGAGTAAAAATATTATGTCTCATATGTTGAGTAATCAGAAAAGTGAAATAAACTATGGCGTTCTTTAGTATCTTGACAATAAATAATGGATAGTGTACTAAAATTAGTTCTTAGACATTGACGTTCGAGAATTTTACATATATGTCATTTCTTGTTTAAGTTGATGTAAAACGAATTTTGCAAATTAAACCTGCATTAAATCTACTGACGTTACGAGTAAAAATATTATGTCTCATATGTTGAGTAATCAGAAAGAGTGAAATACAACTATGGCGTTCTTTAGTATCTTGACAATAGGAATAATGGATATGTGTACTAAAATTTAGTTCTTAGACATTGACGTTCAGAGAAAACACATTTGAAATTATTAAGCGTTTTGAGCTTCTAAAACGCTGAATTTAAACAATTCTAACTTTAACAGTAAACAACATTATTTTGTGTATAAATTCAGGTTAATGTTAAGACACTAGTCTGTCTAATAGTTTTGTTTACATATGATGTCATTTCTTTAGTTTAAGTTGAGGTAAAAACGAATTTTGTAAATTAAAGCTACATAATATCTACTTACGTTACGAGTAAAAATATTATGTCTCATATGTTAAGTAATCAGAAAAAGTGAAATACAACTATGGCATTCTTTAATATCTTGACAAATTGAATAATAGATTTGTGTACTAAAATTTTAGTTCTTAGACATTGACGTTTCGAGAAAACACATTTGAAATTTTTACGCGTTTTGAGCTTCTAAAACGCTAAATTGAAACAATTCTAACTTTAACACTAAACAACATTATTCTGTGTATAAATTTATGTTAATGTTAAGACACCAGACTGTCTAGTAGTGTTGCTTACATATGATGTCATTTTTTTTGTTTAAGTTGAGGTAAAAACGAATATTGCAAATTAAACCTGCATTAAATCTACTGACGTTACAAGTAAAAGTATAATAATTCATATGTTGAGTAATCAGAGCAAGTGAAATACAACTATGGCGTTCTTTAGTACGATGACAAGAGGAATAATAGATATGTGTACTAAAATTTTAGTTCTTAGACATTGACGTTCCGAGAAAACACATTTGAAATTTTTACGCGTTTTGAGCTTCTAAAACGCTGAAGTGAAACAATTCTAACTTTAATGTTACGACGCCAGGTGAATAGTAGGTTTGCATACATGTGACGTCTGTATTGTTGGTTTCAGTTGAAGTTAGAACAGTTATTATCTGTTATAGCTGCACTATATCTACTGACGTTACAAATAAAATTATTATAACTCATGTATTGTGTAATCAGAAAAAGGGAATTACAACGTTCACGTACTTAAGTATTACGAACAGAGGACTAATACATCTAGGAACTCAATTGACTGTGGGAGAATTTAAGTGTGCTAAAATTTCAGGCCTTAGACTCTATCGTTCGGAGGATAGAGGTTTGAAATTTTTATGCGATGTGAGCTTCTAAATGGCTGAATTCAAACTTCTATGACATTAACAGTAACGAATTCTTTAGTACTTAACTTATGTTCTCAAATTGTGTGTAGTGGTCATAATGTTCACTATTGCAGAAATCAAATATAGAAAACAAAGTTCCGAGTAAAGACGTTAGAACTATTCAGAAGTTGAGAAATCTTAATATGTGAAATAAAACTTTCACGTAAATAAATTTCAAAAACTGATGAATAATACATTCAGATACTCAAACCGACTACAGGAGAGTTTAAGTGTGTAAAAATTTTAGGCCTTAGACATTAACGTTCCGAGTACACACGTTTGAAATTTTTATGCGTTTTGAGCTTCTAAAACGCTGAATTGAAACAATTCTTACTTTAAGTGTAGACAACATTTATGTGGGTATACGATCTGGTTAATGTTACGACGCCAGTCTGTGTAGTAGGTTTGTTTACATGTGACGTCTTTATAATTGGTTATGTTAAGGTTAGAACGGTTATTGCCTGCTGTAGCTGCACTATATCTACTGACGTTACGAGTAAAATTATATCTCTAGTGCTGAGTGATCAGAGAAAGTGAAATACACCTTTCACGTACATAAGTATCACGAACAGAGGAATAATACATTCAGGAACTCATATAGACTGTGGGAGAATTTAAGTGTGTTAAAATATCAGCCCTTATACATTGTCATTCAGAGTATAGAGGTTTGAAATTTTTATGTGCTTTGAGATCCTAAATCGCTGGATTGAACAATTCTTACTATAAGAGTAGACAACATTATTATAAGATTGCGTTAATGTTACGACGCCGGTCTGAATAGTAGGTTTGCAAACATGTGACGTCTGTATTGTTGGCTTAAGTTGAGGTTAGAACGGTTTATGCATGTTAAAGCTGCACTATATCTACTGACGTTACGAATAAAATTATTATAACTCATGTGTTGTGTAATCAGAAAAAGGGAAATACAACTTTCACGTACTTAAGTATTACGAACAGAGGAATAATACATTCAGGAACTCAAATTGACTGTGGGAGAATTTAAGTGTGCTAAAATTTCAGCCCTTAGACACTATCGTTCCGAGTATAGAGGTTTGAAATTTTTATGCGATTTGAGCTTCTAAATGGCTGAATTCAAACTTCTATGACATTAACAGTAACGAATTCTTTAGTAATTAATTTATGTTCTCAGATTGTGTGTAGTGGACATAATGTTCACTATTGCAGAAATCAAATATAGAAAACAAAGTTCCGAGTAAACACGTTAGAACTACTCAGAAGTTGAGAAATCTTAATATGTGAAATAAAACTTTCACGTAAATAAATGTCAAAAACTGATGAATAATACATTCAGAAACTGAAACTGACTGTAGGAGAGTTTAAGTGTGTTAAAATTTCAGGCCTTAGACATTAACGTTCCGAGTATACACGTTTGAAATTTTATGCGTTTTGAGCTTCTAAAACGCTGAATTTAAACAATTCTTACTTTAAGAGTAGACAACATTATTGTGGGTATAAGATTAGATTAATGTTACGACGCCAGTCTGTGCAGTAAGTTTGTTTACATGTGACGTCTTTATAGTTGGTGTATGTTAAGAATCTTATTGTTACCTCTGCATAGCTCCCCTACGACTCGGACAAACCACCATCAGAGGAACTAAGGGACGTCAACTATTGCTGTATGAAAAACCTATAGCTCAACGCTGGATGTGATGCCAATGCACACCACATTGTAAGGGAGAGCACTGGCATCAATCCCAGATGAAGCAGTCTACTGGAATATTTGGCGATTGCCAACCTTAATATTCTCAATAAAGGTAACAAACTTACCTTTGTGGTTAGCAATAGGCAGGAGGTTATTGATTTGATATTAGGGACTGATAAGGTAGTAAACCTAGTGTCCGATTGGCATGTATCTGATGAGACCTCTTTGTCGGATCACGGGTACATACACAGGCAAGTGACAGAAATTTCTAAGATCACATATCTCAATCCTAAGAGAACCAATTGGGAATCCTATCGGGAAGACCTTAAGGTAAATCTACGGGCTGTACCAAGAGTTGTGCACTCGGTGAAGGACGTGGAGTTGGTTGTTGATCTGCTTTAACATGCCATTCTCTCCTCCTATCACAAAAATTGTCCAGCTAGGATGGCTCTCGCACCAAGGAGGATTCCTTGGTGGAATAGAGTTGAGCCGCCTTAAAGCGTCAACAAGATGGCTTTTTAATAAAGCTAAGAAGACTGGTGACTGGGAATCTTATAAAATGGCCTTCACCAGTTATCATAAAGCAATAAGAAAAGCCAAACGATCCATGTGGAGGGAATACTGTCGAGGGATTGAGAATGTACCTGACAGAGCCCGCCTAATGAGGATGATGGCCAATCTGTCGGCCAATAAGGTGGGTTCCATCAAACTACCTAATGGCTGTCACACACAAGCAGGAATAGAGACCCCGAGGGAACTGTATAGAGTTCACTTCCTGGGAGCTACTGCAGGAGAAACAATAGAGCTAAGACAGGGACAGCCAAACATGGGGATATTCATTGCCCATAGGGAGGACTGGGAACTGTCTAAAAGGATTATTGACCAATCCAAAATAAAATGGGCGATAAATACATTCATCGGCAGGAACAGATGAGATTATACCTGCATTATTGCAACAGGGGGTCGATTACCTAACGACGCACCTATGCCGAATCTTTAGAGCATGCGTGGCAAAGGGATATATACCCATAGCTTGGAGGCAAGTTAATGTGCCGTTTATACCCAAGCCCGGGAAGGCTAACTATACCGAGGCTAAGGCATATCGTCTTATTAGTCTATCTTCTTTCATGCTGAAAAGATGGAAAAATTAGTGGACAGGCATATTAGGTACGATATTTTGAGGCTGCGACCCCTGCATTGATACCAATTTGCCTACCAACCTGAAACTGCACTACACCATGTAATCACGTGCATTGAAGAAGCAGTGGAAAACAGAGAGGTCACATCTGAGCCTTCTTGGATATTGAAGAAGCATTTGATAGCACCTCACATAGCATCATAATAGAAGCTGCTAAAAGGCATGGGCTTGGGGACACGATTTGTCGGTGGATCAACTTCATGCTGGGAAAAAGGAAAATCACTGCCACACTCGCAGGAGAAAATCTGGAGGGGTCTAAGGCCAGGGGCTATCCGCAGGGGGGCGTCTTGTCGCCCCTGCTGTGGAGTCTGGGTTGTAGATGAACTCGTAGGACTCGATGAGAATGGTTATAACACGCTGGGGTATGCTGATGATATTGCTATCCTAATCAGTGGAAAATTTCCGTATACTGTCTCAGAGCTTCTACAGGAAGCCTTGGGCATGGTGCAACAGTGTTGTGAAAGGACTCAGTTGTCTATAAACCCACCAAAGATGGTGGTAGGTCCATTCACAAGGAAGAGAAATTTAAGGGGCTTATAAGAACCAACCCTCTCTGGACGTAAATTGCAACTAACTACAGCAGTCAAATACATCGGACTCACTTTGGACGAGGGATTGACATGGAAGACACGGCTAGGAAATGTGATAAACAAGGCCTACGGAGCTTTCCGGACCTGCAAAGGTACATTTGGTAAAACTTGGGGTTTGAAGCTGGATTTATACCATGATAATTTCACCTATTCTAACGTACGGGGCAACGGTATGGTGGACAAGGGTCAACTACGTCAGCAGAAGGGAGTTTAATAAGCTACAGAGACTAACCTACTTGGCTATAACGGGGGCAATAAAGACTACCTCAATAGCAGTAACGGAGGTTGCTCGAGGAGGGGGCATAGCTTCAGCCTCGGGCATCATACAACGGTATTCCAGGCGGAAATATGTCATTAGGGCATGTATAATGGAGAATATAGAAAAGGGCTACGAAGGTAGGAACATCTATATTCTCTCAGTCAGCCAAGCAGCCATTAAGGCGCTTAATAACTTCCAGATTAATTCTAAATTAATCTGGGACCGCCATCAATCCCTAATGAGACTGGCAGAACACAACAGAGTTCAACGGATATGGATGCCGGGACATATGGGAATCAACTAGCTAGACAGGGCTCCTCACGTCCATTTATAGAACCTGAGCCTGCCCTGGGCATATCTACTAAGATTGCCAGGGAGGTGATCAGGGGATGGACGAATAGGAAACATACAGAATATTGGCAGTCCATTCAGGGACAAAGACAGGCTAGAGACTTTCTCAAAACACCCTCTGCTAGAAGAGCTGGAGAACTAATCAATTTGAACAGAAACCAGCTAAGGATACCGATAGGTCTGTTCACAGGACACTGTCATTTAAAGGGACACTTGTTTAAACTGGGGCTGGCAAACAGTCCCGAGTGTGATAGATGCAAACAGGCATCTGAAACGGCCTCACATGTTCTCGGTGACTGTGAGGCCTTGGCTGCAATAAGATTCAGGTACCTGGTTTATCATTTTATGAAATTAGGGGACTTTAAGGATATCTGTGTAAGCAGGTTACTGCACTTTGTTCAAAGTGCAGGGATGCTAAACAAATGAATATAAGGGCTGCACAAAGGATCAAAAATGGTCGATGTGCATGGGACGCACTGGTGCCCGCCCTACTTCTATTCTATTTTATTCTATTCTAACCTATGGGTTAACACCCTTCATATACTTCACCCTCTTTTCTTATATCCTTATCTTCATAACAATTTGTACTCTCTGTATAGCATGTGCATTCCCTGTACACTCTCACATTTCATTGCAGTTTCCATGCTGAGACGAAAGAAGTAATCTAGATAAGGTAATGTACTCATCACTTTCAGACTACTATAATTATTACTGAATTCCATCACAGGAAAATGGCCACACACCACTGACACTGTGCCATGTATGTATGCTTATATGTGCTGTGGCACACACTGTTGTTGTATACAGACTGACATGTGCAGAGTAGCTCCCTTCCTCCTCTCTCCTGTTTCCCTGCCGATCTTGCACCACTCTTGCCTCAGCTTCCAGACTGTCGAATTGCCTAAATTTTTGTTTAGGCTTGCTGTTTTCAAATTTCATTTGAGGGCACAAGGAAGACATGCCATAATCCCTCCTCCAGCATTGTGAATAAGTGAAATTTCGGTTTGTGTTTATCTCAACAGCGCCAGGCAGGTTCTTTTCTTTTCTACACTGTGCGTGTTACAAAGAGGCCATAACCTGCCAAGTGGAAGCTGACTGTAAGTAATTTATATCTTGTGTTATCACACCACATTCATTTCTTGTTAATTATGGAATTTAATTATCTTAAATCCTCAAGTATCTGCATTTGTTACATGAATCCACTGTGAGCTTTCGGTTTCTGTTTGTTTGATGGAGTTGCAACATAGTAGTAAGCGGCCATATTCCTGTGATGTGAATTTTCTTACCCGACACACACCACACGAATACTGCCACCCACCATTGTGCGTCCCTTAATGTCTCATCAGGCCATCTTCTTGAAAATGCCTTCTCACACACATCAACTACAGGCACCACCACTGTGTGTCCCTTAATGTCTCATCAGGCAATTCTCTTGACCAAGTGCCTTACCACAAACATGGATGTCTACAGACACCACTTTGTATCTGTTAATGTCTCATCAGACTACTCTGTTCACCAAATGTGTTACTACACACGCATACATCACACTATTATAGATAGTCTAAAGTAGAGATGTGATGATGTCTGAGTTAATCTGATCTGTGCATATCTCATTACACACATCACAGGAATACGAATGTCTGCCAGTAAGCAAGCACTGAATAACGGAGGACTTGCTGTCTTATTACATACAGCTGGTCTATGCTGATGATTTTAATCTATCAGGTGAAAACCAAGATATTATAAAAAAAAGCTACCTATCAACAGAATGCTGGACAAATTCACAGCATAAAGACAGATAACAAATTATTTGTAATGTAGCAAAATTCAAATAATTTGGAACAATATTAAAAAATAAAAATTTTAAGAATGAAGAAATTAACAGCAGATTCCATTCAGTGAATGCCTGCTACCATATGGTCTACCATATCTTTTGTGTTCCAGTTAACTATACAAAATATAAAAATTAAAATATACAGAACTATATTTTTGGGGTTTTAAACATGGTTGTAAAACTTAGTCTCTCACATTAAAAGAAGAATAAAGGCTGAGGGTGTTCAAGAAGAGGGTATTGAGGAAGAAATATGGGTCTAAGAGGGAGGAAATAACAAGACTTGACGAAACTCCATACTTAATGATTAATAGTCCTCACACAGCAATATTGGGGTGATGAAGTCAAGGAGTATGAAATGGACTGGACACAAACACAAACACACATTCCATGGATCCATAAGTGTCACAAAGACAATAGGATGTGGAACAAGTCATAAACACACAAATATACACAATTTTACAGTGTAAAATACTACAAACATTTCACAAAACAGTATTACACATCATCTTTACACATAAAACATTCATCTGCAGAGTAAATGGAATGTGTATTTAAGTATTTTTAAGGCTAATTTAAACGTTGCCTTTTCATTCTTAAGCATTGTCAGACTGTGTGGTAAGCTGGCGAAAATTTTGATGCCAGCATAAAATTGAAGACAAGATAGGTTGGCAATTGGACTATGAAGATGGTGCTTATTTCTTATATTAATATTGTGTATAGATAAATTTGTTTGAAAATTTTCTTCATTACTGATGATGAAGTTCATTAATGAAAATATATATTGGCATGGAACAGGTAAAATCTCTAATTATTTAAACAGACATCTACCTGAAGTTCTAGGTTGTGCACCAGCCATAATTCTGACAATTTTCTTTTGTAACGTGAAAATCTTCCTACCGTTTGAAGAGCTACCCCAGAAAATTATTCCATATTTTATGATGAAATGAATGTATGCATAGTAAATTGATTTGAGAGCGTTAATGTTACTGATACGGATCATTGACCTAACAGCATAACATGCTCCACTCAACTTAGGAATCATTTGTTCAATACAGTTCTTCCGATTTAGGTGGTTATCAATTTGTAAACTAAGACATCCTGTATTTATAGTTTCTTCTACAGTAGAACCCCCGTATCAGCGGTTAATATTAAATGAAAAATTCCAGAAATAAACGATTCATAAGTTTCAAATTGCGCTCCATTCTGAGTAACATGGTGAAACCTTCCTGTCCCATCACGCTCAGTACATGACTCATCTGTCTTTGTTCTCTGTACCCATGCTGGCCCGCTTTACTCGTATCCAGTTAGCCTCTAGCGTTCTCACTGTCCGCAATCGTGGTGCCAGGATCACTAGCCTAATGGTGGTAATGTTTTATTGTGCGTAATTTATCAATTTAACTTTATGATAGGTATGTATGTAAACGAAAAATGACTTATATATAGGGTTCGCTACTATCCGCGGTAGGTCTTGGAACGTATCACCTGCGGATACGGGGGGACTACTGTACATAATTTTCTTTATAACCAATATGTAGTATAGAATGTGAGGAATTATGTGTTTAAATTTCATTATATTTGTTTTATCCAGATTTAGGCCTAGCTTATTAGCAGCAAACCATTTAATCATATGAGAGAGAAGTAATTTCACATTATATTCACCGTGCATTCTGTCTTATATAATAGCTTTTATTTTAACCAACATATGCACTACACCTTTTGTCGTCATATATACCCCTACATATGTTTCGACTACTTATTAGTCATCATCAGGGGGATCAAAGTTATTAACACAGACTACACATCCACTGTGATAGTTGGTTCACATTCAGTGTTAAAATAAGATGAACTATGTTCACTATAAAAACATGTAGCATTTTTTGCTTCAGTGGTTAAAATATATAAGTGCATTTGATTTCCTTTTTGGATTAAAACGTTTAAAATTTATTTAAAGTTATTGGCAGCTGGTCTTGTTTCCTTCTCAAATGGCTGGTGAATTTATCTGTGGCGTGTTGTTGTGCCGTGTTCTGTAGGTTTCGCCTGATGGCTGCGTTGTGAGTCACAACGCAGCTGTATATAGCAAGTGATTATAAACGTAGCTTAATGGGTGACTAATGAGAGGTGCCCAAATTTTTAAGATTTAACTTGTTATTTCATCCCAACCTGATGATTTTTTTTGGTTTTGGGGAATGTATTATACTTTTTATCTCAGCTTCAGTGACTGGGATTATTTTTATGCTGGGGAAGATTCCAGGAAATGAACCTTTTAGAATTGATATAGCATCTCCTTTCTCAATTTGTTGAATACATAATTTTTTAGAAATTGTTATAAAGAAATTATTGAAGGCACTTGGATCCTTTAATTTTTCATCATTCACAAGTAAGGTGGGAACCTGTTACACTGAATGTACTTTTCCTGTCTCATTATAATGTTCCATGTTGTTTTTATTTTGTTATTAGATTTTGCTATAAGTCTACTGTACTGTTGCTTCTTAGCTTCTTTTATAACTTTTCTTACGATTGTACAATATTTAATATAATGTGTTTTTGCTTTTAGATCACTGATGTTCTTAGTGAAGGTATACAGATTTCTTTTATGTTTGCAAGATATTTTTGTTCCTTGTGTAATCCAGTCATTTTTTTCTTTTGTACTTCTGTATTTAACTGGAAAACTAGCTTGGAAAATGGACACAGAAATGAGTTAAACAAACAGTTAGGATCTTTATCTTTAAAAACAGATTCCCATGTTTCTTTTTTTAGTAGTTTGAAAGTTCATGATTGTTTCATTGTTTATGAATCTGGTTCTCTGCTTCGAAGGAAATTTGTTTGTTGTTGCATATACAGTAGCACCCTGTTAAGAAGTCTTTCAAGGGACCAGAGGATTAGGGACTCCTTAAGCGGGAAGACTTATTAAGAGGGAAGCTTATTAAAAGCAGTAGGATTTTGGGACTTTAAAAATCAGACCTTTACAGGGGAAAACTTCTTATGCTGGGACTTCTTATCCGGGTTCTACTGTATATTTTTAATTGTGAGAATTTGAGCAATGTGGTCTGATAGGCCATTTATTATGCGAGATACAGAAGATAAATGTAGTCTACTGTTATCCACAAATATAGTGTCAATGGCATTACTTCAGTTACTTTGAATTCTTGTTGAAAAATTTACTGTGTGTGACAGATTATATGTTGTTACTAATGAGGCTAGATGTTTTTTCTGTTGGTTTCCATGAGATAATCTGTGATTATGTCTCTAAAAATTAAAAGTTCCTCTCTTGGTTTATACAGATCTTTCAAAGTATCATCTAGTTTTTTTTTTACAAATTGATTAAAATATCCTGTAGGCACTCTGTATAAGCTGAATATAATTAATTTAGATGATTTAGCTTCTAGTTCAATGGCACAAATTTCCAAATCCTTGTCTCGACAGTTATGTGAAATATTAATTGCGCTGAAATACAGGTCTTTACGAACAAAAACACACACACCTCCCTTCCATGGATTTTGACAGCATAAACTTGATCCTAATATATAGCCTGGTAATGTGAGGTGTTCCTCCATGTGATGCTCACTAAAACATAGAACATGGGGATTAATGTTATCTATTTCTAAAGAATTTATTAATTCATCAGTTTTGCTTCTTAGTCACCTCGTATTTTAATGAAAGACTTGCAGTGAATTAGATAACTTTACAGTTCTATTTCGGTTTCTAAACTCTAGGTAATTACAATTACCTAGAGTTTAGAAACTAGGTAAATTACACAGCATGTATGCGAAAGAAGAGAAATGAATACAGGGTTTTGGCGGGGAAACGTGAAGGAATGAGACCACCTGGAAGACCTATGCTACATGAGAGGATAATATTAAAATGGATCTGAAAGAAATAGGATGGCAGGGCATGGATTGGATTAATCTGGCTCAGGATAGGAACAAATACAGGCTCTTGTAAACATGGCAAGGAAACTTTATGGGTTCCATCAAACGTATGGAATTTGGCTACTTCAGGCACTATCAGCTTCCAAGAAGGACTCTGCTCTACATAGTTAGATGGTTGATTAAAAGACAATGGAAAAAGGTTTTTCTTGTGTAGTCTTCTAATCTCTGGGCTTGACTGATTCTAGAAGTGATTTTGTTTGGATAATTTTGGGTCAGGGAATCTGCATTTGGATGATGAGTCAAGTGGAGGGTATGTGCTTCACTAGCAAAGTGGGCATGAGTGAAATTTGGTAAAGTTAATCTTTGTAAAGCAACAATTGACTGTACCAATATACTTAAAGATAACCCACCACAGGCTGTGGAACTGTAAAAAAAAAACATTGTGGAACTAATGTTTTGAGTGGCAATATAGAAACTTCATCCATTTTGATGAGTAAATCCGGACAGCAGTTTCTGCTGTCATCATATGAATAACAGTCAGAGAGGAAGTTGGCCACAACCAGAGGTTCCATGAAGTTAACCTGCATTCAAGAACATTTTGTCCAGTCAGTGTAGTGACTAGTCTAGTCTATGGGCTGGACAATAAGAGTTTCGATTTCTGACTGGGGCAGATTTTTCTCTTCTCCAAAACATCCAGACCAGCTTTGGGACCCACCCATCCTCATATTCAATGGGTACCTGGGCTTCTTCCTGGGGTAAAGAGGCCAGGGCATGGAGTTAACCACTCACCTTCAAACTAGTGCTTCGGTTAAGAATGAGTGGCACTATACCTCTTTCATTCATTCTGTAGTCTGTCTTACGACAGGTCCGTAGCCTCTTCCAAAGCAAGTTCTCCGCAGGGTGCGATCTAGTGCTTTCCCTTTCAATTTCCAGTATCTTCTCTTTTCCTTAAGGTCATCCAGTACCTGCTTATGTCTTCTCACTCATCTTCCCAACATTTCTATCCTTCCTTCTAGCTTTCCTTCAATCACGTGTTTCTACAGTTTCTACACAAGATGTGACCAATCCAGTTAGCCTTTCTTCTTTTTATTGTATGTAGGATATTCCTCTCCTCCTTGACTCTGTGTAATACTTCTTCATTTCTCACACGATCGGTCCAACTGATCTTCTTCATTCTTCTCCAGCACCACATTTCATAACTTTCCAAATACTTCTGATCTATTTTCCGAAGTTTCCACGTTTCAACACCATATAAAGCTAAGCTCCAAAATATGCATTCTACTAGTTTCTTCCTTAAATTTAAGTCCAGTTTGCTGGTGAAAAAGGTCTTCTTCTTGTTGAATGCTGTTTTTGTCACGGCAATTCTGGATTTCATTTCACGTGTACACACTGCATCATTTGTTATCATGCTACCCAAATAACTGAAATATTCCACATTCTGCAATTGCTATTGATCTATCATAATTTTCATTGGGGATTCAGATTCTCATTACCTTAGTTTTTTCCACCTTCATTTTCACTCCATAGCGTCTTCCAATTTCAATTAGTTTATCAATCATGCCCTGTAGCATTCCATCTCTACAGCTGCATTTTCTCCAAACACATCATTCTTACTGAACTACTGCAAGCCCATATGCCTAGTAACCAAATACACTGAAACTCAGTGGGTCCGATGCTAATCAAACTATGTTCACATAACCATAACTTAATCCCAATTCCTTGGCAGTTCCAATCTATATGTACAAAATTACTAAATGCACAGAGCACAAGTATTAAAAATAGGCTGGTGAAGCTGTATGTTTGCTGCAAGCACAGCAAAACCTCATTAATTAAAAGACCTTGGTGCAGAAAATATGAGCTTTGAGAACACATTCAAAATGATCCAGTTTTTCCACTGTGGATATACTGTACCTGGCATACATTGCAGAAAATATGTAATGGTGAAATATAAACATCAGTTCTTGAGCAAAGTAAGTGAACACATTTTTGTTAGAGATATTTAAAAACTAAACAAAATTAAACCACAAATATATAAATGAAGACTTTACACATATCCAACTTTCTTTGCTATGACATGTCAAAAGGCAGGAATCATCTGCGAGAAAAGATGACTGTAAGTCTTGACACCGATGCTGTACACACTTGTGATTCGCATTCTTCAAACGTTTTAATTTTCATGCCTGTTCAAAGAACATAACCTGAACAGGTAGCAGACCTTTTCACCAGGCAAAACTGTGGGAATCACTACTTTTTAAGAAAACCTGGTTTGGGTATTATACCAGGGCTTCAAAAATGTGTGGGGCTAAATACTTTCAAAGCTGGAAAATTGCACTTCAGTTCTTGCAATATTTTTTAATTGATACAAATGATTACACGGTCTTACTGTACTATTACAAATCATGTATTAACTTGTACGTCCAGCATGTGACTGGGAGACAAGAGGTGTAGTCCAAATAGCTAAGAATAGGGGTGCTACTGTGAGGTATTGTTGGCTCAGAATCAAGATAAAATCTGTCCACACAGAACTACATTCACTTATTTACAGAACAACATGTTTCAACCATTTAGTCATCTTCAGGTTCACAACACGTATTTTTCAAAATATAATTAGGAATAGATAAAAATCTCACCCACCTGTACATCATTTAACATCTCATACACGGAACTTGGAACAAATCTCCAGTGACTTACCAAATTGATGAACACAATGTGACAACCTGTAGCAATGAAAGAGATTGATATTGGTACAGGATATTGTAACAGTGTGGTGGAATTTTCTCCACACACATTATTCTCTGATTTTGACCATAAAATTTTTAACAGTTTTATTGCATTTTATAGACTTTTATCCATTCCTCAATATGTTTTGAACAATACGAATTGTGAACCTGAAGATAACCTAAACAGTCAAAACATGTTCTATAAATAAATGGATGTAGCTGTGTTTGGACGGATTTTATCTTGATTCTGTATAAATGACACAACGGAATGACATCCTTTAATATTCTTGGTTGGTAAACTTTCTGTTCAGTATAAACTTAACACAAGTGTCAGGTCAAAAATGGTTCTATATGGAAGGAATTTAACTACTCAGACACTTATGTGAACAGTGTTAGTCAGCTACAGATCAAACTCTGCACCCTGAGCTCCAAAATATAGCATTAAATATTAAGTTAAATAAGTAACATACAATGAACACAAGATGCAGGTATCTTGCCTCAAATTAATCAATGAAAATGCTTTCCATTAATATTACAGTGAAACCTCTATCCATCGTTTTTCAGGGGACCGGAAAATTTGAACGATACATACGGGAAATGATAGTACCGGGAAACCATTAAAAATTATAGATAAGAACAATTTAATGATAATTATTACTTCTTGCTGAGAAAATCTTTCATTGACGTTTGTTTTGAGCAAACTTTACTCCTCCTCAATTCAGAGTACGATTTTTCAAGGCAAGAACACTTTCACGATCGCTGTCACTCGTGCTGTGTGCATAAAAGAAAGATCTTACTTTCATCAGCGCTTCATGCGTCTCAGCAAAGCTCGGCACAACTTCGGGTTCGCCAGCTTCTCCTTCTTCCCGCTCCACACTCCCGGACGCCACGAGGCTCACGCACAGCTCCTGCACTGTTTCTACACCACAGGTTGCCACGTGACTGTCCACAGAGACGTAGTCCTCGAATTTATCTCTGTTCATGCCACTGAACTTTTCCCAGTCTTGGCGGAAATCGTCGTCATCGTTGGTCAATACGACGTCACTATCGCCTGAAGATTGTCCCTGCACGTAACCAGCTTTCCGAAAACAATTTTCGATTGTCTGCTGGGTTACTTCTTGCAAGGCTGCCACAGTGTAGTGCAAAGCTTCCAACACTTTTATCTTCTTTTTCGTATCTTTGCCTGCATCCATTAAGCAAACAGCTGTTTGCACGAGGCGTTTTCTATAAAGCTGCTTATAACACTTTATTACCCCTAAATCAAGGGGCTGGAGCACACTTGTACAATTTGCCGGGTACCGTATGACTTTTACATTTCTTAGAAACGATGTATCCTTTGGATGTGCGGCACAATTGTCCACAAGGAGGAGAATGTTCCTGTTTTGTGCACCCATACTTGCGTCTAATCAACGCAGAAATGAAAAAAATGTTTGTGGTCATCCACGCTTTATTGTTCGCGTTGGTACTTGGTGGGTAATTTTTTTACATTCTTGAAACATCGCGGTTTCGGAGATTTTCCGATAACAATCGGCACTTGTTTGTCAGTTCCATCACTGTTAACACAAAGTAAAACAGTAAGTCTGTCTTTACAGTTTTTCCCTCCATGACAAGACTCTCCTTTGAGAGCCAAGGTTCTATCAGCAAGCACGATGTAGAAGAGCCCCGTCTCATCCGCGTTGTAAATATCACGTTGTTCGTAGCCCTCCAACAAAGATGGCAGTCTTTCCAGCCACGCTTCCGTGCTTTCGCTGTCCACTGCCGCACTTTCTCCGACTAACTTCTTGTATACTAGGCCATGCCGGTCCTTAAACCTCGCTATCCAGCCGTTGGATGCAGTGAAATTTTCTATATTCAGCTGCGCTGCAATCATCTTCGCTTTTCCACGAAGAATGGTTCCATCAATTGGGATATTCGACGCCCTTGCCTGCTGGTACCACGAGAAGAGTACTCTTTCCAACTCGGCGAATGTCGACTCCCTACCTATTTTCCTCTTTTACTGGCGTTACCACATTTTTCTGCCTGCTCTCGGATTTCGTCCTTCATTGCGAATATGGAGTTTAGTGTGCTTGGAGCCAACCCAAGGCGTTTGGCAATGTCGACACGTTTCTCTCCAGGATTCTTCTCCACCTCTTCTACTATTTTCAATCGCTCGTGCAGAGTTCTCACTTGCTTTTTAGGTTGGGACATGGTCCACGGATTTCAAAATAAATAGCAGGAATAAAATATAATGAAGTAATAAAAACAGGAATTAATTAATAACAAAAATAAAATATTATAGGAAAAGGATAATAAAGGATGGAAATTATTAAACCAGGGTAACGTATGAAACTATGAAGCACACCAGAACGCACAGAACCACTTGCAATGAAGTAAAGCTCCACAACAGAGTTGCCAAGTCTTCATATAGTCCAAAGAAAAGGACGGAGAGCAAAGAGTACAGAATGCACTCCATACTTTTTGATGGAGCCAAACCAGGTGGCACTAAGAAAGCAATGCACGCACAGCGCACTAAACCATCGCTTCAAATTTAAAAAAAAAAACTATCAGTGCGGGAAAATGTTGCGTCAGGACCGTGATTTTTCAACTATTGGTGCGGGAAAACGACAGTTCGGGGAACAATGGAGGCGAGAAAAAATAGTGTTATTTATATGGGGCTAATTTCGGGACCAAATAAGGCAGACGATACATGCGGGCCAACGACGGTAACAGGAACGATGGATAGAGGTTTCACTGTATTTGTCATAATATCACTTATGGCATGAGTCCATCATTTGTTAGTCACTTAAAACAAAATCTATATTGAGGCTTAAAATCAGTTTCTACTTCTTTTTAATCAAACACAGAAACACAAACACTCAAAATTTGTAACTTTTTGCTGCCTTGTTACTAGACCCTTATTACTTAATATTATGTACAATGATTTTTTTAAAAGATCATCACAGTGTCCATTAGCTACTGTCTCACCTGTGTGTGGGAAATACTAACTCTGCCTGTCTCATCTTGCACTGCGTAATCACCTGGCCAGAGTATAGTAGTAGAAGAAGTGCCCAGTTACAAATAACAAATCTTATAAACTACATTAATTTTCTAAAGGATAAAATCATGATTATGCTGGCACTGTTCATTCTGCAAGGTCTGTTTGATTTAAAATCTGGATCAGAATTAAATTTCAGCCACAATTTTAGTACACATCTCCAATATTAAATTTCACTGAAAATGCCAATGAATAAGATTTAACCCATTCCACTAGAATTAATTTGCACTGCCAGTCATTTAGCACTCTGATTTTCCTTATTTACATTTCAGCATGGCCTTTCTAAAGATTTACAGCCACAAAGAACCAGAACCAGCAAGACCAAATGGTTTTCCTAGTTACCAAAAGACAGCAGAAGTAACTTGAAATGTGAAAATGGTGGCTACAGGCCCAACATGTGAACTATGAGAGGTGCAGATCATGGGTCGGGGCTGTCCAACATACCAGCTAGTCAACCACATTTGAAATGTTGGACCCACCCTGACAGTTGACTGGAAGAGGTTAAGGTTGTCATGGCAGTGTGTATTCAGATCATGCTGTGCAGTTTGGTAGATATGCACCACTACTTCCCTGAAACACATCTGTGCAGGGAAACCCTCTTAAGATGTTTCTATTAGTATCAAACCAATAAGGCACTCTAAGTGACAATACAGGATGTTTCAAAAAGAGCTTTACAACTTTGAAAGCTTATATAAATTTATTCAGAGGACATGTACAGTGTTTTGAACTGTCATAATGTAGCAAAACACACCGAGTTTTACCTCGGATAGTTATGGTCCAATGTGACTTCCAATGGTAATGCGGCAGACGTCCCACCTGTAGTCAATTTCTTGCCACACACTACGTAGCATATCTGGCGTCACTTCTGCAACTGCGGCAGTAATTCGAGTTCGGAGCTCAACGACTTTTGCAGGCAAAGGTGGTACGAACACTCGATCTTTAACGAATCCCCAAAAGAAAAAATCCAGGGGTGTAAGATCCGGGGAACAAAGTGGCCATGCTATCGGCGCTGTTCTACCAATCCACCAACCTGGGAACGGGTGTTGAGGTACTCGCGCACTTCTCCAAGGTAATGAGGGGGTGCACCATCTTGCTGGAAGTGAATGCGTCCTTCTTGGTCATCTTCATCTAACTGTGGAATGAGGAACTATTGGAGCATGTCCAGATACACTATACCGGTAATGGTCGTCTCCATGAAGAAGAAGGGGCCGTACACTCTTTCTTTGCTGAGGGCGCAAAACACATTCACCTTTGGGCTGTCACGAACATGTTCCAGGGTGGCACGTGGATTTTCGCTGCCCCAGATCCTGCAGTTGTGGGTATTGACCTTACCACTGTAATGAAACGTGCTCTCATCACTGAAAATTACAGAGTCCAGAAATCTCTCATCGTCTTGTATCCGATGAAACATTTGCATACAGAATTCCTTACAAACCACTCTATCTGCATCCGTAAGGTGTTGACTGATGGATAGTTTGTACGCCTTTAAGTGTAAACGTTTTTGTAACACTCGCCACACAGTACCATTTGTAATACCAGTTTCCTGAGACACACATCGCGTTGACTTTCGTGGACTTCGAACGAAGCTCTCCCTAAGCTGTTCCACTGTAGTGTCAGAAACACATGGGCGACGGGGTGACTTGGCATGGCGCACAGAACATCCGGTCTCAACAAAATTCTTGTGCCACGAGTAAATTGTAGGACTACTGGGAGATTCCTTGCGATACTGATTGCGAAATTTCCTTTGAACTTGTGTAGCAGACTTCATTTCTTCGAACCAAAACACACAACAAGCACGCTCTGCACCTGTGAAAGTAGCCATCTTCATTTCAACTGCAGGAGCGCTCGCGGTGGCGGTATTGGGTACTACAGTACCACGTGCATCAAACTTGCAGTGTCTTGCTACATTATGACAGTTCGAAACGTTGTGTATGTCCTCTGTATAAATTTGTATACTCTTTCAAAATTGTAAAGCTCCTTTTGAAACACCCTGTATATCATACAATGGTAAATCACAAGTACATGTATCAAATCAATGGGGATGTCTCATCTTAAAAAGCCAGACTTAATGTTATTATTTTGTAATTTTGTATTGAAACTGACAGTCACTTTACTAGAATGCTATTCCATATAAATTCTGCAAGAAATCATTTATTTCCACCATCACACCACAGTTTTAAGTCTTACCTTCTTCAGTGATTCAGATACATTCTTGAAAAAAAGATAAGGTTTTTTTTTTACAAGCAGAACTGGTAAATGAAGAGGCTGTTCTTGCTGGAATTATTCCATGAACACGAATTCTGTCTTACTATACTTTGCTGTTTTCCCCTTGTCCAGTTCAGCCATTCACTTAACAGACTCAGTACTGCGCCTCACATTTGAAGCTGACACGTATATGTCAAGTTCTTCAGAAATTTTTTCGCAAGGAACATTTTAATCAGCATCCACCTTGTTTATAATGCCCAGATTTTCTTTAACTGGCAGCAGTTTAAATTCGTTGCTGATGACATGTTCAACAATTTAATGCTCTACAGGATAAAAACTATACATACAGAGAAAATGTATACACATGATGTACATACATTTTGAACACTTATTGAAATTAATGTAACAGTCATGCAGTCACAATGCATTCCATTAAACCCATGCTTTTTCACCTTATTGAGTGCCCACATACCATGAGGTTGCATCACACTGTGTGGAAAAAAATCTTGAAGATTAACTTTTAGGGACTGAGGGGCATCACGTCATCACTGTATGTTTGTAACAAACTGAAGGAATGGAAAACTGGGGGAAGTTAAGATTCTGATGCAAACAATGTACTGAAAGGGTGGAACATCTGTAATACCACGAACATCTTGCACAGGAAATCCCTTCAAGTGGAAAATGTATTAAAGGGACAACATATACTTAGCGATATGGGAAAAATTTGGCACTAAATCATTCTAATGTCTTTGGTGGGAAAACATCCTACATGGAATCATCATAAGTGGGTTTCACTATACATTATTTTCTAAGTGATGTTACCCCCACACCCAACACCCAACCCAGAGGCCACCTTTTGTCTGGCCTCCTTCTGACCTGTATACTAAGGGTAACCCTACCACGAGTTTGTGTCTAATAGCGTAGCTGTCCAGGTGTTCAGGGCACATGTACTTCACCACCATACTAAAGTAGCAGCCCAGGGGAAGGAAATTGCTGATGATAACAATTTTATATTAAAGTCTATCAGGCTACGAAATTTCTTATAAAGACAATTTTACATTAAAATCTATCAGGCTAACTGCACGACTCCCAAGCAACACAGGATTTGTGGGACCCATGTGGGGTGATGGAAGAAAGACACAGAACAGTGATGATATGAAAGTTTTGCCAGCCTACGAAATGAGTAGGGAAGAAAATTGTTTCTGCTGTAGAATGTACACAAAAATTTTGTCTTTTCCGTCCTCAATCTGGAGAACACAACTAAGCTAAAAATGACCACTTACCACAGTACCAGGCACCGTAAAATGAACAATGGATGGTTTAAAATCGTCGTGGGCCTCCACCATAGCCACCTGTGTGCAAAAGTCATATTTTTATTTTGCAGTCCAAAGCAAAAATTCAAATAAATTACCTTCGTTTCAGGAACACAAGATAGCTTAACTTTATGTAGTTGAATCCATGCATTATAATCAGTAATACACAACAATCAACCAACAAAATGCACACAATTTGTTATTTACACATTCGTAATTATATAAAAACAATGAAACTCCTACAAGTTTTGAACCTTATAGGTTCATCATCAGGGAGTACATCAAATAGTTTTGTATAAAACACATCTAATTATTTTTAGGTGGTTGAAGCTTGATCCTTTGTATAATGTGTAGAAGAACACAGAAGTATACTGGAAGTATGTGGATGGATAGGGCAGTATTCTGTGAGAAGGAAGACTATTACACTGGAAATTAATAACAAAATACAAAAAAGGTTAAAATGTTTAAAATTCTTCCATACAGAACAGATTCATACATAAAACAAAATGAAACCTTATTTCACTGGAAGTTAATATAAACGGTCAAAATATATAAACTTATTCAAATATTTAAAACATTTGTACAATATAAATTTTCAGAATGATGCTTGCAAGATACATACCAGTGTATAGAAGGCAGCAAGTTTATGTGATGGAGGTTGTCATGGTACTAAGGTTTGCGAAGTATTCCGTATTCCTCCTGAATGCTTCCCGTACCTTAGTACCATATTTGAAACAGATAAAATAATAATTTTATCTATTGTAAGTACTATTGCATATTATTATTATTCCATTTTGGAATAACACCTTACTTTTGCTACAACATATTCACTGTTTGTAATAGGAGAGGCCTCGTCCTTGGTGACACTTTCTTTGTATAGATTTGTAGACTACCCGAATGATGACCACACAATCTGGTCGAAACTTGCAGTAGTGTGGTAAATATATGAACATATAATACTTAAAAAGTTGTGTTATTTGGTCCTCATACTTGAAAACAGTAAATTATGTTTCACCCTCATTCTTGAGATGGCAGTTTTGAACACAGGGCTGCCACCTGTAATAAGGACATAAAAAGTACAGGTTTCTATGTGGTCACATGCACACACAGAGTCAATCATAAACTGTGTTCTTCACAAATTGGCAATTTTACATGCAAATGTATTCTGTACATATTTTTCATTACATGTGTTATGATTTCACTTTATATTCACCGTGCATCTTTTTATAATTGAATTATTTGTACCAACAAATGCACTAAGACAGTTTTTTCACTGTTTTCTTTATTACTACGATGCCCCTCGTAATAATAAAGAAAACAGTGAAAAAACTGTCTTAGTGCATTTGTTGGTACAAATAATTCAATGTGTTATGAACTCAGACATTTCCCTCCCATGGGACACCGCCTTAACGAAGCACTGTCCGTGCGGGCGGAGAGGGTTTGTGTGCCCCAAAGAAGCTGGGGGCTAAACCGGCGGTAGCTTAGCTACTGGTAGGGTCTCCCAAGCCAGGCAGGCCTCAGCGGAGGGGCCAGACGAAGTGTGTTCCACAACGACCTGTCAGAACCAATAACCTATCCAAAACATCCTACCTATATTCCTATGAGTCACCAAAGCTAAGGTGTGAGGCATCGTGTCGAGGGCTGCATGGCACTGGGGTGGTAAAACAGCAGTGTCGCGAACGATCCCCTCGGGGAACCGGGCAGCACCCCGTTGTATCTATGCCTTCCACCCGTAAGGGGCTCTGCGGGTGGTGACTGTTATATCCCCATTACTCGTGGGAACAAAATGGACACGGATAATTTAAAACCTAAAGAAGGAGCAGATTTGGCTGCAGACTTGTTAAAAGAAGACTCCCATATGGAGGCTGAAAGTGAATCCGTTGCTGTTTCTTCAGAGGAGGACAGACTAGCTGCAAGCGTCTCTACGATCAAACTGCAGACTCGGTGTCTCTCTGGAGCGCAGCGAAGGAAACTAACTAAAGACAAGAAAATGAAGGAGGGCACCTGGACGGTTGAAAAACCTAAAGGTAGAACTCCTTCATCTAAGGAGAAGAAGGTGAATGAAAACAGTGGGGGTGTGAAAAGACCCCACTCTGATTCAAGTACTCCACCCTCGACAACGAAGCAACCTAAGAAGCCCAGGAACACGCAAGTGCAGACTGAGTCTTACAAGGAAGCTGTAGTTGGAATTAGAATGGCGGTTATCTTCAGACGCTATCCGGAAGAAAAACTAAATGAGGCTCAGGCTGACCTCATTCAGATAAAACTTTTGGAGGCTGTGGATGCGTGTCCCGTGGGGGAGATGCCTCCACAGTTTCTAAATACCAGATTTACACAGGGAGCACTATGGATGAACTGTGCAAATGAACACTCGAGGGTCTGGCTAATGCGGACTATAAATGGACTTGGGGAGCTTTGGGAGGGGTTGGAGCTGACAGTTGTCGACTCCGAAGACCTCCCGAAGAGACCCCAAGGTGCTTGTCCACATACCAAACACCTCAGAGGTTACCACTGTCATAACGCGTCTTAGGATCCAGAATCCAGGACTGAATACGGCAGAATGGACACTAATGAGCCGTAAGGTAATTGAGAAGGAACAAACTCTGGCCTTCTCTATAGACTCAGACTCATACAAAGTACTGGTTAAAACCAACTTCAAGGCCTTCTGGGGACTAGGAAGCGTCATCTTCAGGACCCTGAAGGATGAAGAGGAAATAAAAGAAAAACCAGTAGATGAGGGTGCTGCAGGTAAATCTTCATCACAGTAGGGCGGCTTCAGCAGCCCTTTGTGTTGCAATCAGGAACTGTGATGTAGCCCTCATACAAGAACCATGGATCTACATGGGAGCTGTCAAAGGTTTAAAAGAGGTAGGTGGAGAACTAATTTATAGTAGATCCAATCTAAATCCAAGAACCTGTATTTTAGTCAAGAAAGACTTTCAGATTCTGCCGATGATGCAATATTGTTCTAGAGACCTCACGGTAGTCAAAATCAGGGGGGCGTGTGACAAGGGGCCGAGGGAGATTATTCTTGGATCGGCCTACCTGCCATATGATGAACCTGAACCCCCACCCCATAAGGAGTTAGAAAAGCTGGTGGCAGGATGTAGAGCAAAAGGATCACACCTTGTCATCGGCTGTGATGCAAATGCGCATCACACATCCTGGGGAAGCACAAACATCAACACCAGAGGTGAGTATATGTTAAACTTCATTATGGCAAATAATTTAGACATAATGAATAAGGGTAACAGACCTACTTTTGTTACTTGTAACAGGCAGGAAGTCATTGACATCACTATTGCCACCTTCTATGCTGGCAATTTTGTTAAAGATTGGTTTGTATCTGAGGAGGTAAGTTGTTCGGACCACAGATACATACGATTTAACATTACGGGAATCGACCGTTCAGTTGAATTCTATCACAATCCACGCAGGACTGACTGGGAGTCCTTTAGAACTGACCTGGAAAGCCACCTGTGTGGGATGAAGGATAGGATTACCAATTACATTGACCTGGAGATTGCTGCAAGGCAATTTCAGGATGCTATTAATATGGCATACTATGATAATTGTCCTTCTGTGGCAAGGCAGAACAGCAGGAATACATCTTGGTGGAACAAGGACCTTGCGGACAGAAGGAGGAAAGTTCGCAGATTATTTAATGCTGCGAAAAAGTCAGGAAATTGGACTGACTATAAGAACAGCTTGACTGATTATAATAAGACACTAAGACAGGCCAAGAGAGAATCCTGGAGGAGACACTGCAAGGAGATAGAAAAGGCTCCTGAATGTGCAAGACTCCAGAAGATTCTCTCGAAGGATGGGCAAAGTGTAATTAGTTCTCTCCAGTTAGAAAACGGAGAATACACTAACACAGAGAACGAGACTCTGGAGGAATTACTCAGGGTTCATTTCCCTGGTTCAAAAATACTTAATGAACCTTCTGGTGGATGGGACGGTATTGAACTGGAGTCTCCTGAATGGAAGGCATCCAGGAGTGACTGGGCATTCTCCAGAAGGGTCGTAAGTTTTGGAAAATTGAAATGGGCTGTTTACTCATTTCAACCATATAAATCCCCAGGTATGGATGGAATTATGCCCATCATGCTACAGCAGGGTTTTGAACTGCTAGGGGGAAAATTATTAAAATTACTAAGAGCTAGTTTGGCCTTAGAATATATCCCGATGAGCTGGAGGCATATCAGGGTGGTGTTTATTCCAAAACCTGGGAAACCTTTGACCCAGGCTAAATCCCTGAGACCTATCAGCCTCATGTCTTTCGTACTCAAAATACTTGAGAAAGTAATCTATGTACACATCAGGGATGGTGTTTTGGTTGAAAAACCACTTCACCAATACCAGTATGCCTATAGGGCAGGTGTGTCCACAGAAACCGTACTTCTCCAGGTGGTAAGCAGACTGGAAAGATCTTTGACAAATAAGGAGGTTGCGCTGGGTGCCTTCTTGGACATTGAGGGGGCATTCGACAATACCTCCTTTAATGCAATTACTACAGCTGCCAGAGAACGTGGACTTGAGGAAACATGTTGTAGATGGATCAGGTCCATGCTTGAAGGCAGACTGGTACATACTTCCCTCATGGGCAGCAATCTTACTGCCCAAGTTGTAAGGGGGTGTCCACAGGGGGGAGTTTTGTCTCCCCTTTTGTGGAATCTAGTAGTAGATAGGCTTCTGGTAACAACCAATGACCTAGGATTCAGAACCTTCGAATATGCTGACGATATTGTCATCATAGTGCAAGGTAAATTTGAACACACTGTCAGGGAACTCATGCAAAGTGCCCTGGATGCAGTGGTAAATTGGGTTGTCAAAGAGGGCCTGAATATAAACCCTCATAAAGCAAACATAGTTTCCTTTACCAATAGAAGGATAGTGAGGGATTCAAGACCGATCACACTTCTAGGTAAAGAACTTGTGATGTTGGGGGAGGTTAAGTATTTGGGAGTGATTCTAGATTCCAAACTTAACTGGAACCAACATCTACAGAAAATAATTAGGAAATCAATTACCACCTTTACGGTGGTCAGACGAATGTATGGTAAGAGATGGGGACTTAGACCTAGTATGTTGCATTGGCTCTACACTAGGGTAATCAGACCATCTATTCTCTATGCTGCCTTGGTCTGGTGGCCCAAGGTTAAGCAAAAGAGTACCAAAAACCAATTAGGCAGGATTCAAAGAATGGCCTGCCTAGCTATTACAGGGGCTATGAAATCGACCCCTACTGCAGCAATGAAGGTGCTTCTGAATCTGACTCCGCTAGATCTATTGATTATGGTGGAGGCGAGGATGGCACTCTATAGACTGAATATAATTGAGCAACCAAATGTTCCCAAAACAGAAGCAGGGTTGCTGAATATCTGGAGGAAGGTGGGTGACCCTGTATGTGATATGCGGTCAGACCACATTACACCAGTATACTACTACACCAAAAACTAGATGGTTAATATTGACCAGGAGTTTTGAGGAATAAAGATCCAAGGCTTCCCAGAGACACCCTAATCTGGTTTACAGACGGATCAAGGGATGGCTCAGGGACAGGATCTGGGATTCAAGGCATAACACCAGAGAAAGGTTTCAGTTTCTCTCTGGGTAAATTTGCCACAGTTTTTCAAACTGAAATACATGCCATTCTTCAATGTGCATGTGAGAATATAAGAAGGGCTTATTGTAATAAGCGGATCCTTATTTTCTCTGACAGCCAGGCGGCACTTAAGGCACTCAACAGCCCAAAAGTAACGTCGAGACTAGTTGTAGAATGCATGGATGCTCTATCTGAGCTGGCAGAACACAATGAGGTAACCCTCATGTGGGTGCCTGGGCATAGTGGCATCCTTGGTAATGAAAAAGCAGATGAACTTGCAAGGCAAGGTGCAGCTAAGCCATTACTTGGCCCAGAGCTGGCTCTTGGAATACCAAAGTGTTCAGCAAGAGAAACAATCAAAAACTGGACTGAGTGTCAACATTTAACTACCTGGAACAGTATACCAGGTCACAAACATGGCAAACTTTTTATCAATGGACCATGCAAGAAGAAAGCTGACGGCCTGATTAAATTGAGCAGGAATCAACTTAGATCAGTAGTAGCATTCCTCACAGGACATGCACCTGTGAGGAAGCTCTTGAACATTATGGGCATCTTCGAAGGAGATCCGACCTGCAGATTTTGTGGGTCGAAGACTGAAACTGTGCACCATATTGTTTGTGGTTGCGAGGCACTGGCTCGACAACGTTATAAGCTCTTTGGGAAGATGTTCGCTGAACCAAGAGATATAAGCTTGGCTCCACTAAAAGACCTGTGTCTCTTTATTAGTAGCACAGGGCTAATGAACCAATGCTGAAAGAAAGACTAAGGGTGAGCACAATAAGCCTAAGGCTGCGGTGCATCCGGAGCGAATGCCGACGGGCCCATAGAAAGAAGAAGAAGAGAACTCAGACATTTAGCAATGTTAAGAAGAGACGTGTTAACCCTTTATGGCCGAAAGGGAAAACATTGTCCTGCAATGCCATGTCATTTTTAAAATTTTCTGCATCTATAATTACACATCTCTTTTTCACAATATTTGTCTAAAACACTTGTATAGGCATAAAAGATTGTGTGAAATTTAATTCTAGTTAAAATTATCACTAATGACGTTTAATTTTTCTTACTAATAGCCATACAAGTTTTCCAGCAGTCACAAATTATTTACAGACATCTCCAGGCAATAGTTCTTATGTTTTCCTCACACTGGCAAAGTGACGCAAATACACACACATAAAAGACCTTCCAACAAGTATCTGACCCATCATAAAGCCATTCCTGTAAAATCCACACCCCTTTCATCCCCATTATTTCATCAAGAAAGCGCTACTGAAAAATATCCGGCCAGTAAATAAATGGTAATATTTACGTACGTTTGTGTATTCCATTTTAGTGTCAGTTGGTCCTCAGAAATGCAGTTTGGTGTGATATACCTCGAAACACGGGGTAGCACAAAAACCTATGTTGCATTCTCGACACTTGAATTTCATCCTCTTTTCTTTGTTTTTGGCAGAACACACACGGTTGCAAATTCTCTTACACTGCACAATCTGTCTGACTGTCTGATCTTGATTCAAGTGTCTGCCCTGCCTGGCCTGTAACATGTTATTGCTGTCACAGGGAATGGACTGAACTGTTGAAGACATAAGCATGAACCTAAAATTCAAAGAAGTCATAAAGAAATCCTTACAGCAGAAGGAAGGACATTTTCACCTCACCACCCAGATAAGCCAGCACTACCATTAAACCTAAACATCATTATAAGACTGAAACCTAAACAACATATGAGGAAATATGATGACATATACAGCCAGCTCCAAATTTATAGCACAGAGTCTCCACTTACAGCAGGAGCTATCTGAAAAGAATGAATGTAGAAAATGACGCTTAAAGTAAAAAATAAACAAAATAAAAATGACCAACTGATATGCGTAAAAATATGTGGATTTTCTTGAAACTTGCATAACAGGTAGATGGATTTATTCTTAAGCATGTACTTTTTATTTGAAGTTTTTAACTTTAAAAGTGTATGAAATACAATGGATAATATCAGGTGCGAAAACGGGCATTTAAAGCGAAAAGAACCCCAGCGTCAGCGGCTACTTTGGGAATTAAATCTCCCGTACTTTAAAGTTTAAGTATTCAGCCACAACACTTTTCAAGAGCAATAATAAATGTCACAACCAATGACGTACGTAAGATTGCAAACATGTTAATTCCACTTTGGAGTGAACTTTTCCACTCTTGTTTTTTTCAAGATAATAACCACAAAATATTACAAGATATTTCCTACAAGGAAAAAGAGCCACGCATTTTCCAATTTTGTTATCACAATGTACTATGCCTGAAACACATATTTTCACAGATGGAATTACAGCAAACATTGTTTAGAGGAATGTTCAGTCTAATGGCATATTTTTACATTCAGCCCAGTCCAATTTACACCTCTCTTTTCTTACCAATAATTTCATTTTTCTGAGCAACTGATAAACCATTTCATTTTCTTTTCTTTTCACTACACAGTGTAACATTTTTAGAGGCCATGGCTCAAAAGTCCACAGGTTATTAATAAGTGTAAACAGCTAATTTGTAACTGCAGCGCAGGCAGTGGAAGGCTCAAGAACATTCTGGATTACTCTGTAGTCTTCCACTGGCAGTAATATGCACGCAGATTAGCAGTACTGCTGGCCACACTTAGTTTTCAATTGACAGCTGTCGTGGTGTGTTAGTACAGGCATTTTACTCATTTATAGCCCATATTAAAATTAATTTTTCTAAGTCACCATTCTGCTTATTGGCAAAACCAATGTATCTGCACACCGGATAAAGGAATTTCTTCTGTAAATTATAATTCACTTCTGTTTCAGCAACCACTATGTGAACATCAAGGCTGTAAAAACACTAATACTGAACCCAACATGCATGACAACTCACCAATAAGCAAGCTTAACATACCTGAATATGGGTCTGGTCTTGTGCCAGGACCTCCAAAGCCACCCCTGACAGGGCCTCCTCCATAACTCTGCTGGTAACCCCCACCAAAGCCATCACTACCCCAGAATCCATCTTCACAGGGATAGTTAGAGCACCAGCAGGGACCTCCTGGACCATTTGGGCCCCCTGGATAGTCATTCCATGAGCCACCTGTAACAACCACAATGACAATGACGGTTACGATGATGTTGGTACAATAACTACTACTACACTACTACTACACTACCACTACCACTACCACTACCACTACCACTACCACTACCACTACCACTACCACTACCACTACCACTACCACTAAACCCCTACCACTACCACTACCACTACCACTATACCACTACCACACCACTACCACTACCACACCACTACCACTACCACTACCACTACCACTACACACACTACCACTACTCACTACCACTACCACTACCACTACCACTACCACTACCACTACCACTACCACTACCACTACCACTACCACTACTACTACTTACTACTACTACTACTACTACTACTACTACTACTACTATAGTAGTAGTAGCAGTAGCAGTAAATACCTTACAATAGACATACAGTGCACATGGAATGTAAAAATTACATCAAGGAACTACAGAAAACAGCCATACTGTGCACTGTGCACATACTTTGGGAAGTACAAATGTAAAAGTACAAAATATTTAACATGGAAAATTGCATTACATGTACCATAAATTGTAACCACACAACAGCTGCAACATTATATACCCCAGACACAAGGTTTGTTTCAGGTATATAACTCTAAGTAACCTCTATAAAGGTGACAAATAATGATAATAATTCAATTCAATTCTATTTTATTAATGTGCCGAGTCAACTGCCAGATGGCCAATTATAGAAACAGCACAATATACAAACACAAATAAAAACGGACAATGAACAGGACACAAATGAAACAAACACAACCAAAACAAACAAACAAATAAAAACACTTAAATAATTAATAAGGACACCTTGAAATAATGTAATAAAATAATATCAAATCTGACTAAGTGTGACAATTTGCCTTCTGAAGACAGCCAATTGATTACAAACTGAATTTGCCGCAGTGGCACACCAGCCGGAGGGACAATTTGTATAGGATGAACTAACATGAAACAAAGAAAAGTCTCGGAGGTTCCGAGTGGGTACTCATAAACCAATAATGTCCATGGGAGATGGACAAGATTTAGAGCCCAGAAAAATATTAATGACAAAAATTGCATCAAGTTGATGTCTTCTCTCATGTAAAGTACGTAAATTAAGTACTTGAAGAGCATTAGCATAACTATAGCCATTACTGTCTCGGGAAAGGAATCGATTATAGCACAGATCTACAAACTTCCTTTGGATGCGCTAAAGCTTTTAAGCATCAGTAGAAGTAAATTGAATTCCATACTATAAATGTGTACTCTAATTAAGGTCTAACAAACGAAAAATATTAAATCAATAAACTATCAAGAGTCAAAAATGAAAAGGTAATATTACGAATGAGACCCAAAAGCTTAATAGATTAAGAAAAAATATAATCAACGTGAGAGTGAAAGTATAATTTGGAATCAATGAAAATTCCCAAATGCTTAATACAATCAGTACGTGTAATATAAGAATCCCCAAGTTTATATTTCAAAATAAGGGTGTTAGTTTTCCTGGAGAAAGTAATAGCTCGAGTTTTACTAATATTGAGATTCATGAAGTTAGCAGTGCACCAACGTTGTATGGAATCAATATCTAATCACAACTGAGTAAAATCATCAAATGACTTAATAGCACGAAAAATGTTTATATCATTAACAAAAAGAAGAAATTTTGAATGTGTTATTACATTACATATATCATCTATATATATATGTGTTAAAAAGCAGAGGCCCTAGTATAGAGCCTTGAGGAACGCCAGCAAGGATTCTAAAAGGTGCCGAAAACATACCAGAAATTTTAACACACGAAAATCTGTCAGTTAAATAGCTACAAAACCAGCTAACATAAGCACTTGTAAGTCCAAAGAAACTAAGTTTTCCTAAAAGTAAGATATGTGACACAAGGTCGAACGCACTGCTAAAATCAAAATATATGGCATCAACTTGACGCTGAGAACTGACTAAAGGGGTTATATAATCAAGATAAGTTACCAAATTAGAGGTGGTAGACCTGGATTTTATAAAACCATGTTGACAACAGTTAAGTTTGGACTGAAGGTAATGTGAAACGTGATCATAAAACGACAAATTCAAAAACTTTAGAAAAATTATTTAAAATCGAAATAGGGCGATAATTAGCAATTAAAGAACTGATGCCTTTTTTTAAAAAATAGGTACAATGGCAGCTTTTTTCTAGGAAGAAGGAAACAGCTGCTGAGACAGACTAAGATTAAAAATATACTTCAGTAAAGGTATAAAAATATCAGTACAGCCCTTAATAATAAAGCCTGGAATACCATCAAGTCCAACAGATTTGGATGGCTTTACCCGCCTAAGAGCTTTACATACATCATCAGTATCAGGAAATAAAGATAAATGATCTGAGGAAGCAACATCAAGTTATACGATTAAAAGGAAACTTAGAAGCTGTATTATCGTACACCGATTTAAAATGATTAGCAAAGGCTTCAGCAACTTGGTTCGGTTCCACCAAGTGTGTGCCATCAACCACAAGTTGGAAGGAATTTGATTTATTTTTCCTGGAATTAGACAAAATTTCTTGGATTTTTCAGACTTTTGTCAATGGATTTAAGCCATCTAGATCTGTCAAATTTAATAGCAATCTTTACAAGTTTCCTATAGTAGGAAGATTTACTGTAGTATAAGTCAGACTTATTCTTTTTAAAACGTCTGTAATAATAATACTTTTTCAAAATATTGTGCAGCAAAGTGCGGCAAAACCAAGAGGGAAAATTAGATCCTTTAACAGAGCCTCAGGGAATAGATCTATCAATGGCTTCATTAACAGCGGAATTGAAGCTGGCAACAGCGGCATCAACAGAAGATTTAGAATACAGGTAGCCCTCGATTTGCGCCGGTCCAATTTGCGCCCAGTTCAGAATAACGCCGATTTTGAAACCAGGAGGTCAAAAGGTGAAAAAAATATATTTTACTATTATCTATAACGTTTTACAAATTTTCTCGTACTGCTTCTTATACTAAATCGTAATTCTTACATAGCTGATTTTGAATAAGAATTATAAATACAGTCATCTCTGCAATTACGTATGTTTCGTTAACGCGAATTTGCTCTAATGAGATCGACTAATCGGTAAAAGCTGCTTGTAAAATGTAAACTTTTGCATTTTCGAGTTTGCTCTTATGCGATTTCGTTCCCGGCGCTTTAACCTATCAAAGGACAAGATGAAGATGTAACAGAACTTTTGGAAAGCATTGGGCAGCCTCTTTCCAATGAAGACTTGGCCGCACAACTGGGCCAAAAGGAAGAGGAGGAAAGAGAGGAAGAACTTCCTCTACGTGAAGTGAAGACAAGCGATCTCCAGAGCATCCTCTCAGACATAGATAAACTCAATGATGAGCTCTGCGAGATTGACCACGACTGGGAGCGGAGTGCTACAGCGAGGAGGTGCGTTATGGCATCCATGAGGCCTTATCATGAAATGTTGATAGAAAAAAAGAAAAAATCACGACAGTCCACACTGCATGCTTTCTTTAAAAACGTGACGATCCTCAACCAGGGACTTCATCAGAGAACTAACGCTGCTTCATTACGCCATTGCCGGTTGTAAGTGTACAAAATATATTTTTTAAATTCCGTTTATTACATTTACGTTATTTCAGAGCTTTAAATGCAAAGCCATTATATTACTCGTCAATGTTTGAGTGATTTACATTATAAAATCGTTTCAATTTACGCCGATTCCGATTACGCCGGTTCGTCCAGGAACGCATCCCTGGCCTAAATTGAGGACTACCTGTACACACTTGACCAGACATATGAAGAAATAATGAGATATAACAGTGTATAATCACAACAAGCATACTTAAAATACGATAATTCATTAGTTTTGGAACATGTTTTGACAAAATGTGGCATTTCAATTGACAGTGGCAGATGATAAACGTTGGGTTTAACCATGCCAGTGTCGGGAAAAGTAATATGAAGGTCAGTAATATTACAAAAACAACACACTGTCCTAGCCCAAGAAAACAAGTGGAGGTGTATATAGCATCTCCCCTAAGTTTAGACTAAAACTGACAATTTTCACGAGGCAGGCCGCTTTCCCAATCAAAACCACGGACATTAAAGTCACCTAAAAGAATAACACGATAATTTGTCGTGTCAAGTTTATTTTCTAAATGGGAAAAGTATTCACAAGAGTCTGGTTTAAGGTCAGGTGAAAAATAGTGGTTACCAATAAGTAAATTTGGACCATTATGAGTGGGAAATTCAACCCAAACACACTCATCAAAAAAACTGTAAATCGTGCCTGCGCTTACATGCATTAAATTTAGGGGAAACGGCCATAAACACACCACCACCCCTGAACCGTGGTGCTACAGACCGGAAGGACGGAAAGGTTGCGATAGTAACAGGCGGTAACAGAAAGGTGTTTGCCAATATAAACCATTGCTGTGAAACGCCCGCCAGAGATAAACCACATGACGTAAGGCAAAATTCGCATGCTAAAATTGCTAGGCCACGGCCACAATCGGTCGTTAGCTGTGACCCGCCTTGTCGAAATCCCACTTAAGGACGGAGTGAGGATTCAGTCCTTGCAGCTATGAATGACAGCAGTGCCGGTGAAAATGTTGATAATTTACAGAGGGTGGTGAGGTTAGAGGTATTGAAGTCGCTGGAAGTGCCTGCAGTGAATGTAGTGAGTCCTACGTTGTTGCCAGCTCAATAGACAGTCATCTACATGTCGATAAACGCACACGTGAAATACGCGTGGGTAATAAGGACGAACAGTTTCCCGTCATAGAGCGTGGAACTGAGGAAAACCACGATGGCAGTATTCTCATTAATGTGAGAGGTATAAATCAACCATTGCGACTGCTCGTGGACACAGGGGCACAGATCTCGGTGTTAAAGCGGAATCTGATATCTCATAACTTTCCTATTAATACCGACACGCAATATGAAATTGCTGGAATCACCGCTGGTTCGATTAAGACATTAGGAAGCATGGAAATAACATTGCACGACCATGCGTATAGGGTTCAGGTAGCGCCTGAGGAATTACAGTTGAATGAAGATGGTCTGATAGGCCGAGACATTTTAAAGGATTCTATAATCAATAACAAGGAAGGTTACGTAGATATTTGTCGGCATAAGAATCAATTTATTGTGAAACAAGTGAAGTCTATTATACTCAGACCGCGAACAGAGACGATCGCAGAAGCTTGGGTTGACTTAAATGGATTTGGTATTGTCTAAAAAGAGGAAATTTATCTTGGCGTCTATATAGCCAGTTCAATATCTCAAGTTAAGAGCAACAAAGCTATAGTAAGCACTCTGAATTCGAATGAGGAGGCCGTGGAGATAACAAATTTGAAGGTCTCTGCCACACGGTGGAATGAATCAGTCCGTGTATACAAGGCCTATCTTCTTTTTCGGATAGCACTGAAAATATTTTATCACGCAAAAGACGGGTTAGGGAACTTTTTAGAACTGACCACATGGCTGAGAGTAACAAAAGATTCATTCTAGACGTGTGTGAAGAATTCCACGACATATTTTATCTAGAGGGAGATAAACTGTCACACACTGATCTAGTCAAACACTCGATCCCTACTCCAGCAATAGATGAAAACAGAGTAATTAACGTTAGACCTTACACATTACCGGAAGCTCACAAAGAAGAAGTAAACAGACAAATTGACAAACTTCTAGGTGAAGGGATTACAGCGCCTTGTTGCAGACAATTTCTCGGCATATGTTCTTTGCATTTTACTTTTGTACGGTATCAAAGTGTAATATCTTTGAGCCGAGTTCTTTGTAGTAAAGTCAAGATGGAGTAAACTAAGCTGAAGTAGTAGTCTGTTCGTAGATAATAGTTACGAGTTACCCAAACTTTTATGGTGCCGAAACCCGGGAGCTGGGACAATACCGCAATTCAGGTATGTCAAGATACACAATCTGTTTTGAGAGGAATGTGCACTCTCTTACAATACTTTCAAGTTAAAGAAGTGAATTTTGTGTGGTGATTGCACGCTACGATTTCTTTCACGGTAGAAACGCACTCAGAGCACGACAGATAAAGAGCCATCTACCTTCAAATAAAAGAACTACGTCGGTACACTGCCGGCTCGGTCGCTAAAACAGACAACTACACTATTGCCACGTTAACCGATTCCTTTATAGGTGATTACCAAGTATTCAGAGGATCATATCACTACTGAAACTTCGGTATTAAAGCTCATAACCCCTCAATGTTTCGAAATGGCCGAAACCGACGCACTACACAAGCTGAAAAGAAAACGTACCCGGGAAAGGAGCAACATCACTAGATTTTCGAATATAATCACTTCATTTACGGAGACTTCGCCCGAAGATTGTGAATATTATAAGGATCGCATTGCAGAGACCTTAGAGCGTCTAGTAAAATTAGACGATGACGTCCATGACGTATTTTCGGATAGCGAATACGACGGTGACGTGACCACTTGCGAAGAATACATTGAAGCAGCTAAACGGGCGATTCAGAGGGCTTCACGAGGAATCGAGAATAAAAGTCCTGCAGCCACTGCCGAGTCAACACCTAACCCGACATCCACCACTTGAGTAACAGTTCCGGGCCACTCGATTACTCATTCTGTGAAATTGCCACCCATTAGACTAGAACCGTTCTCAGGGGACGTTGAAACTTGGGAACGTTTTTGGGAGCAGTTCCATTCCTCCATAGACCAGGACAAGTCCCTCTCCACTATTAACAAGCAAGTATTCCTTCGTGGTTACCAGGAGGGCAAACCGAAGGCACTGGTGGATGGTATCGCGATTACGGCCTCAACTTTTAAAGAAACGAAGAGGATTCTGAAGGCACGATACGGAGACCGTAGCCGGATAATCCAGGCACACCTAGACTATTTAGAAAACGTCAAGCCCATTCGTTTCGTGTCCCCGGAGGAGTAACCATAATTGAATGCAACAGGCGCATCCAGGCCCTTCGTGCGCTGGGCGAAGATATCAATGGGTATGGACGGATCCTAGCGCCTAAGATACTTCCTGCTTTCCCCGATGATATCTGCAGACGTTGGATCATCCCTGTGAGTGGAAAGAAACTGTCAGGTGACATTCTTCAATTAATGGAATTTCTAAGCGAAGACGTGGATGGAGCCCTCACTGCTCAACAGATTCGTGGAGACTCGTTTGATTCCACCAGCCTCGACCCCACGGCTGCCACATTACACATCTACTCCAAGCCAAGATGATCTGAACAAAAACCTAAGGGTCCCATAGATCCGTAGTGTGCGTTCTGCGAACAAAGAGATCACTGGGCACAGGACTGCAAAAGACTCCTAAATGTGCAAGATCGCATCGCAAAATTGAAATCGAGTAATCAATGCTTCCTATGCCTAAATCGAGGTCACAATGCAAAAAATTGCGGCGACAGAGAAAAAGCAGTGTGTTCTAACTGCAGGAAGACCATCACAGGTAAATTTGTACTGGCGAAGAGAACTCCATCTCGCAAGCAGCTACCACAGAAACTTCTTCGGTCAGCAAGATCAGCGTCACGTCACGTCTCCTAATTTCACATATTTGCAAACTGCGCAGAGTTGGATCACGTACGCGTTTGATACTGGATGCTGGGAAACAATCTAGTTTTATTACCACGAATCTGGTAGACCAGCTTGAAATAAACGTCATTGGGCACTGGTAATTGGCAGTTAAGGCATTCGAATCTTCCAGCGCCATGCACGCAACCGGAAGGTTGGTAAATGTCAGCGCCCGAGGAGTTTCAACAAGGGCCACGGTAAACATCTCAGAGTTGGAAAGCAAAAACACGTATTTGCCATGCCCACCTGTCCCAAATGATGTCCGCACATTGTCACCCATCCGGAAGTTGCAGCTTGCGGACCCTAAGGACAACGAACTAGATGTCCCCATTTAAGTCCTGATAGGAGGAGATCACTACTGGAAGGCAGTCAATGATGACCAACCAATACGCCTCTCAAGTTTCGTGGTACGTCTTCCTTCTAAGTTTGGATGGATCCTCAGTGTAAACAAGACTGGTACTACAGTTAACCATGCCAGCGTTAATTGCATTCACTCTAGAGAAGGGTTCACGCCGTCGGACAACGACATGCATCACAACTGGGATCTAGAAGAACTGGATATAAGCGAAAATCAGGAGCGAACACTCACCACGAAAGATTCCGCTATTTCACGAAACTTTCACGACACGTTCCAATTGGAAGGCGAATAGTCTCACTACCCAGAATAGAATATTAATTTTGTCTTCAAACTTGAACAATGCTGAGAAGCGTTTTCATTCCCTGCAGAGATTTAACGATACTCAGTTCCGTGAAATGTACTAATCACAAATGTTAGATTACATTAGGAAAGGACACGTAGAGACGGTCGCTTATGAAGAATATGAGAACAGCAACTATTACTTGCCCCACCACGCCATCAAGAAACAAAAACGCGGCGTAACCAAATGGAGGATCGTCTTCGACGCCTCCTCACACGAGAGACACTCGCCATCCCTGAACGATGCGTTGGAACCTGGTCCCAATCTGTTGCCGGAAATATTGTCTACATTACTGCGCTTCCGCACTTACCGGCGAGCCATAATCGGAGATGGAACTCAAGCCTTCTTACAATTGAGCCTGGACAGAAACGACCGAGACTTGACCAGATTCTTCTGGTTCCGCGTCGAGGGAAAAGGAAATTAGCGAACAGACGATGACATCATCTACAGATTTACACCTTGCCGTTCGGCCTCACAAGCAACCCATTCCTTCTATCCGCTATCCTCCGGGAATTGGCTACTAGGTTCAGAGACAGGTACCCCATAGAGGCGAAGCTTTTGGACCAATGCATATTTATGGATGACTTCACCGCCAGTGTTGAAGACGACAATGAAAACTTAGCTATATACTATGAGCTGACAAGTTTACTTAAGCAAATACGGTTGCCAACGGCGAAATGGGCATCCAATTCCGAACTCGTCATGGAAATATGGAGGACACAAGGACGCGAACTCAAGTCAGAAACGGGAGTCTTGGGTGTCACCTGGAACACCGGATCGGATTCACTGCTCTTCGACTATCGGGATATCACTGATGGGCTGCAGGAGGAACCAGCCACGAAACGGCAAGTACTGCGAGCAACCGCAAAATTCTACGATCCCATCGGGATACTTTACACAGTATCGATTGTGGGAAAAATACTCTTCCAGAATACATGATGCAGAGGCGTTGGGTGGGACGAGCTTCTTCCCCTGGGCCTCGCCTCTAGATAGCAAATTTCGACCTCAAACCTCAACGGTTTGTCAACCGTAAGGATTCCTAGGTGGATAGGATCATCCATCCGGGCGCCAGAGACATCACGAGTTCATGTATTTTGCGACGCGTCCGAAAGAGCCTATGGAGCAGCAATGTACGGCAGAACAGTGGACAATGAAACTTCGGTACAGCAGGTTTGCAGTAAAAACACTGTCCCCTATAAAGGTGACCCTACCCCGACTAAAATTACTGGCAGCCTTGGTAGGTACACGACTCCTGAAATACTTGTCAGTCAGCTGGATATGATATAACCTCAGCAATACTATGGAGTGACTCTACTCTAACTCTACGCTGGATATGCAGCGACGCAAACCGGTGGAATACCTCTGTGAGCAACCGCGTGACAGAAATCCAGGAGCACTCCACTCCGCCGCAATGGCGACACTGTCCCGGCAAAGACAACCCGGCATGCCAGCAACAGAGCTGCACTCATCACTGTTGTAGTGGCACGGACCTAAATGGCTCGCGGACAAACTCGACACTCGGCCTCAAGATGTCGATCGCGGCGTTGCGCTTCCCGAGGCATGAAAGACGGACCGAGAAATACTAGCTACCAACGCTTGGACGCCCGAGATCGACGCCTCGAAACAGTTCGTACTGGAGAATACTGCGCATAATGGCGTGGATCTTACGTTTTGCGAAGAATGCGAGAGGCACTGATCTGACTGCGCATGAACTGGAAACCGCACGCTTGCGTTTGATACGTTTTCCCAACTGCAGAACTTCCCTGTCCAATATGATTCCCTCAAGGGGGAACAGAGTTGCCAGCGACATCTTAAATCGCACGCTATAACCCCTACCTCCAAGATGACCTCATACGGCTGGGAGGATGCCTTCAAGAAGCAGAGCTTACACACAGCAGAGGCATCCGACCCTTCTTGATGGTTCCCATCCATTCACGAAACTGCTGATCCGACAGACATAAGTCAGGCTACATCACCGAGGGATCAGAGCAACATCAACAGATTTACGCTAGGGATATTGGATCCTCAAGGCTCGACAGTCAATCAAGAAGGTTATCTATACTTGCCTGCCGTGTAAGATTGCCAAGAACCAGCGAAAGCACAAAATTGAGTCTCCCTTGCCAGCCGATCGTGTCCATCACACCCAGCCTTTCGCCGTCACGGGCGTAGATTTCGCCGGGCCGCTCTACGTAAAAAGGGGAGCCCAGCTTCAGAAATCGTGCATCATGCTCTTCAAGTGTGCGACCACTAGAGCCGTACATCTCGAGCTTGCATCGGACATGAGTACCGAGTGCTTTATCGTGGCCTTAGGCGCTTCTCCGAAAGAAAAGGACAACGCGAGGACGTTCCAGGCAGCAAAGAGGGAATTGGCAGAGCTCATTCAAGTGTTCACCGATCCAAAGATGGCCCAAAATGTGTCTCAGAATGGCGTCACCTGGAAATTCATCGCACCACGGGCAGCATGGTTGGGAGGCTTCTAGAAGCGTATGGTAGGAACAACGAAACAGTGCCTGAGAAAATTACTGGGGAGATCGCAAGCGGACGAAGAGGCGCTTCTAACGTTGCTTGTGGAAATAGAAGCGGTTATAAACTAGCGGCCAATTGTCCAGGACGATTAGGAAGTGTTGCCACAGTCACTTCCTGAACGGAGAACGTTTGACCACTTTGCCTAGCGGCCCAGAACCCACCATCCCCGGAGATCTGATAAAAAAAAGCCAGGGATGGAGCTAAACTACAGGACGACTTCTTAATGAGGTGGAAAAGGGAGACCCTACCAGGAAGGAATGGAAAGTTTCGGACTCTCATTCTACGGACCTCTAACGGGTCCAACATCAGTCGCCCGGTACAGCTGGTCGTTCCTCTGGAAATCGACCAGGGTAGAGAGGATGTTGCAGACTAAAGGAAACTCATTATATTTCCTGGCATATGTTCTTTGCATTTTAGTTTTGTACAGAATCAAAGTGTAATATCTTTGAGCCGAGTTCTTTGTAGTAAAGTCAAGATGGCGTAAACTAAGCTGAAGTCGTTGTCTGTTCGTAGATGCGCTTTCAACAGCCCATTGTTGTTGGTACCTAAGAAGGCAGATGCGTCTGGTAAAGTCAAATGGCGTGTAGTAATTGATTTCAGAAAGCTAAATGAATGGACAGTCGGAAACGCATATCGGCTGCCTAATATCACTTGCTTAATATCAATGACATCTTAGATCAGCTAGGCAAGGCAAAGTATTTCCCTACTATCGATCTTGCTTCAGGATACTATCAAATCCAATTAGCTGAGAGGGACAGATCAAAAACTGCATTCAGCAGCCCGAGAGGTATCTTTGAATTTCTTCGACTACCGATGGGTCTGAAATCTTCGCCAGCAACGTTCCAGTTCCTAATGAATTCTGCGCTTGCAGGTATGAACGGGTTGCGAAGTTTTTTCAATATGGACGACGTAATTATTACAGCAGAGTCGCTAAGTCACACAATGAGAGACTACAAGAGCTGTTTCAAAGGCTTAGTGAAAGTAACTTAAAGATTGAGCCCTATAAATGTGAATTCTTGAGGGCCGAGGTACAATTCCTTGGACACGGTGTTTCAGACAAGGGCCTCCTCCCTGATCCTAAAGCCAGGGGTAGTACGAAACTTCCCCGCACGTGAAACAACTGAGACGATTCTTGGGGCTATCCTCATACTATCGCCGGTTCATTGAGAACTACAGTAAGGTGGCAAAACCGCTTTACGATCTGCTAAAAAAGAATGCGAGCTATGACTGGAAGGAACCATAGCAGGACGCTTTCCAGACGCTGAAAGAGCTGTTAACTACAGCAGCGATTTTGCAATTCCCGGACTTTTCGCAACTGTTAATTATTACAACAGATGCATCGCGTGACGCTGCCGGCTGCATATTAAGTCGGGGAGAAATAGGAAAGGATCTCCCGATAGCATTTGCTAGTAGGACCTTTAATAAGGCTGAAACTACAGCACAACAACCGGGAGATGGCCGCAATTGTGTGGGCCGTGAAGCAATTTAGGCCATATATTCTTGGGCGACATTTTACAATTGTGACAGATCACAAACCCCTAAAATGGGTATTCAGTGTAAAAGATCCCAGTTCAAGGTTGCTAAGATGGTAAAGCTATATCTCATGCAGATTTTCGCTCACGCATACACAAGGCAGACAGCATAGAGGATGGACAGAAGGGTGAGGAATCTGTAGGTTACCAGCAGTCAGACCGAGCTAGTGATGAGGGTGAGAGTCCAGATGTTCGCCAGCAGGCAGAAAGGGCTAATGATGAAAAAACGAGGCATTCCCCTCCGGAGAATGCGAAAACCAAAGTGAACTATCTGAGTCTGAAAAACTGAAAATCATAAGAGAATATCATGAGTCGCTCGTAGGACGTCACACGGGAATTTCCAGAGCTTATGAAAGGTTAAAATCTTACATACGTTGGCCTTAATATGCGGAAAGATATTGAACATTACATACGGAAGTGCGTTTCGTGACAGAAGAATAAGCACACCGTCCAAACACCAAGATGGCAATGGAAATTACGGACATCCCATACGCCACTTTTGACAAAATTAGTATGGATTGCATGGGTCCGCTTCCATTAACAGAAAAGGGGAATAAATACATTCTTTCGTGCCAAGACCAATTGGCTAAATACCTGATTGCCATTCCTATACCAAATCAGGAAACCGAAACCATAGCAGGGGCGTTGGTTGACAATGCGATCACTGTTTGGGTCACCGGGTTCTATTCCCACAGACTGCGCTTCGAACATTACAGGTGAGGTCATGCGACAATCATGCAGACTTCTGAGAATTTCGAAGATCAACGCAACCCCATTTAGACCCCAGAGCAATGCTAGCATTGAAAGATCACATGCTGTGCTCACAGAATACTTGCCACATTTCATTTGCAAAGAGCAGAACAATTGGGACACAATGTTACCAACCGCAACTTTCGTTTATAGTACGACTCCCCATACACAAACTAAGTACTGTCCAATATAGTCTTCTCGGGCGCACAGCCGCGTCAATTCGTTTGAATACAACGTTTCGGGGACTAGCTCCGTCCCCATCCTCAGGCAAAACTGATTTAACATACAACTCGTCTATCCCGTGTTTTTCTACTTGCCGCGGCAGGGAGAAACAGACCTGTTTTGTATTACCCACAAACAGTTAAGTTGGTGGGCGAGCTGTTGACTGTTGTGCTCCCACGCCTCGCTGCGAGGTCCTTATCTGACGTATTGCAGGCTGCCAGGCTCTGCTGAGTATGAAACCGCCATCCTTGTTGATGTCCGGATGTAATTTTATTTCAATGGCTTCTTTTATTATACGGTCCGTGTATCCATTTGTCCTGGCTAGTCTGCAGGTGTTGTTGAATTCCATCTTGTGGCCTGTTTCCAGAGCATGTTGAGCAACTGCTGATTTTTCTGGTTGCCCCAGTCTAAGGTGCCGTATGTGCTCTTTTCGCCTCGTCTCGATCGTTCTTTTTGTCTGGCCAATATACGTCTTTCCGCATTCACATGGGATGCCGTATACGCCGGGTATCTTTAAACCAGGGTCATCCTTCACTGGTCTGAGCATGTGGCAGGTTTTCTTTGCTGGGACGTGTATGGTTCTGATGTCGTACTTGGATAGAAGTCTGCTGATTTTATTGGAAGTGGATTGTTGGTATGGCAGAAGTGCTGTAGAAGTTGGTTTTTCGTTGTTTCTTTTTGTTTCCTTTTTGAGTTAAGGGCGTGACTGATATCCCGATCGCTGTAACCATTTTTACTAAAGGTCTTTTTTAAATGCTGTAGCTCTTCTCCTATGCTTTCCGTATCGCAGATCGTCTTTGCCCAGTGTACCAGAGTTCGCAAAACCCCATTTTTCTGTGCCGGATGGTGTGCTGATTCCGCATGTAGATAGAGATCTGTGTGTGTAGGTTTTCTGTATACTGAGTGTCCTAGTGAACCATCCGGTTTCTTCTTTACAAGGACATCGAGAAATGCCAGTCTGTTTTCTATCCCTGTCTCCATGGTGAACTTGATGTTTGAGTTTAAACTGTTCAGATGTTGAAAGAAGATCTGCAGTTCTTCCTCTCCATGGGGCCAGATTACAAAAGTGTCATCTATGTATCTGTACCATATGGACGGTTTCTTTTTTGCCGTGTTCAGAGCCTGTTGTTCAAAGAACTCCATGTATATATTGGCCATTACAGGTGCTAGTGGCAGCCCATTGCTAGTCCATCTGTCTGCTCGTAGGTAGTACCGTCATACACAAAATATGTGGTAGAGAGGGTGTATCTGATGAGATCGGCGAGTTTGTCATCCAGATGTGAGAGAATTTGGATGGTTTCATCCAGCGGTACTTTAGTGAATACCGATAAGACATCGAAACTTACTAGAATGTCTGTTTCGCGTACTTGTATGTCTTTTAGCTTCTGAACAAACATCCCAGAGTTCGTGATATGATGTTCTGATTGTCCCACCAGAGGTTTCAATTGTTTTGCCAGATATTTTACCAAGTCATATGTCGGTGATCCTATGCAGTTAACTATCGGTCTCAGCGGTGTTCCTTCTTTGTGGATTTTTGGTAAACCGTAAATCCGGGGTGGTGTTGCAGCATGAGGTATTAGTCTCATCTTTATGTCATCTGGTATGCCTGACATCTTGACGAGCAAGGTGATTTTTCTTTCCACTTTCCATATTTCTACTATGAATATCTGGAACCTTCAGAACTGGTTCTGGATGCATTGACTGAAATGCAAACTGATGGAAGAAGAGGACATAATGTGGCTTTCCATGTTAGGAAAAAATTTACACTTTCTAAATTAAGTGTAACCAACACATTAGTGAATGAAGAATGTGAAAAACTAACAAATATTTTTACGATCAGTAATATTAAAACCTTATTTTCACACTTACCTACATCTCCTAAATTTTCACCAGTGTCATCCCATACTTTATCTTTTTCCTTACTGTCTTTGCAATGTGCTTGTGTCATGTCATATAAAATAGGAAATTCCTCCATGAACACAATTACAGCTTCTGTACATTTTTCTTGCAAATAATATCAAATATGAATTTAAAAACAATGCAAATTGCCCACACTCTCTTCTGCCACATGCTAACTAAAGTGCATTGCGCAGGGAGGACATTGCATGCTGCAGTATGGTGACAGTACCACTGTCCCGCAGTCTGTGCGACTGTTACCATTTCAAATCCAAGGAGTAAAATTTCGCATCCCATTCATGCTCCCATGTACTGCTTTGGTTTGAGTGCACCTTTACATTACATTAGCACAGAATGGAAAATTCCCAGTCAGCTTACTTGCCTGGGCAAGTAAAAATTTCATGCTCACATCTAAAGCATAGTACAGAAGTATACGAAGAACCCATTTATGACAGAAAAATTCACTTTGCAATATCATGTGGCTTGTAAAATGAATATCCTGTGTTCAACAGACATAAAACCTGCCTTAAGGCTTATTTTCATAATATGCTAAAGAATGTGGTATGTTATTTTCACAGATAAAGAAATCACATAACAATGTATGTACATAACTTACGTACAGAGTAATATGCAACTGGACAAGTAATCCAGACACTGACAACAATATTCTGGCCTCCAACTGATTCCTGTCATCCAGGTTGCATAACACAGTGCACCTTTTTATTAAGTTACACACTTTTCACAGAAAACAACCTACCTTCAGCTGAGCAGTATCAGTTAATTGAAGAACAAATCTAGAATCATCTAACAAAAGCACCCACACCAAACACTGTCTGAATGTTGTGATGTAAGCCAAGGAGTTACACATGGTAACTTTTAAACCTTTGTCTCATATAGCTGAAGTTCATGCAATTTTGTCCTTTTTCCTGCTAAGGAATTTGAAACATCAGTCTCTTGTAGAAGATGTCTTGGTGACGGTTGTAGTGAAGTCTTACCTATCCTCTGATTTGTTCAGTTTATCTTCAGTATGCAAATATCTGACACCTTTAGCAGATGTCGTGTCCAAAAGCAATCCAGCAGAAATGCACTTAATAACTTATTTATGGGTGGCCAATGTGCTTGAAACCGTAACCTTGGGAATTAAATGGCAAAACAGTCAGGCACTTTCTAGCAGAACTACATTACCAATATAATTTTTAAAAAAGGCACACAGATACACACCCATTCTTCAACATTGTGTTGTACCCTATCTACTCATAATAACAACCAATTTCAGTACTCAATACATTACCTGACACTACTGCAGCCCTACTCATATTATCAGACAAAATCAAAACTGAATTACTTCTGGACCATTGCTGCTAGCAAACTTAGTATTATACGTATCCCACGCAATATATATTATTTTTTTTTAATTCCAACTCAATGTACATGCGGTAACAAATATACATTGTATCATTTTATATTATGTTCTCCTGCATGTTTCAGCTTTACTTAGCCATCTTCAGAGAGAATTCAATCACGAAGGAAATTACATGCTGGTGTTGATAGACATCATCAAATACACAGCAAAACAGGTGCTCAAAATTACAACTAAATGTTAGTATGTCAATTAATTAAAACACAATGTTTGATGTTGTTTATATAATAGCTAAAATTAGGCTCAAAGTTGTGCAGTTTTAGTCTGCATGTGCATCTATCTATCAATCTATCAATGCCTTGTTTTCATGCATCCACCCTTTGCATCCAAACATCTACATGTGTATAATGATCTTCAATCCTGAATGGATCATATCTATGAGTTGATAAAAAAAACTGTTCACCATATAATAAAACACTCATAAGAGACTGGTTTATTACACAGTGGAAGGATCTTAATCCATATGTTGCTAAAAAGGTGTCCACTGTGTAATACAGGTAGTTCTCATTTTATGCCAGGGTTATGTTCCTGAAAAATGTCATGCAAATCAAAATCGCACAAATCAAACACAGAATTCCCATTTAAACAATGTATTTCCTGAGGGTTAGGGGACTGACAACCTCATCCTATATAGTGTATGACTATACCACTAGTGACATATGGACTTGCAGAGTATATATGTACCGTATATACAGTATACATACATTTCTATACAATATATTTATTTCTAATGCAATAAAAATGTAAGACTCACACCCATAGTTTTTTGGTATGGTTCATTCGGAGACGACTGTGGTAAACTTTATATTGTCCATACTGTGCATATTCATTTGATCACACATTTCTTAAACCAACAAATGCACACCTTTTATTTATTATACAACATAATTTTTTACAGCAAAATCAGTCCAACATGTTTCGGTTCCCTATTCTGGGACCATCATCAAGGACCCAAATCGTGAATCACACAAAATCACAAATCAACAAATAATGGTGCATATTAAAAGTTCAAAAGGTGAAATGTAGGCTATGTCAGTTGTTTTTGTGGGTCCACTGTAATGCACCACAAACAGTGATAATACACAAAACAAAACAGCACATTACAAATACGAACTCCAAAAAATATATGCAAAACCACAATAAAATACAGCAACTAGCCAAAGGTGTGTGAAAACACAATATCCATGTTGAAGTTTTTAACTTGTTAAATACGACATTGACGAGCCTTTTAAGAACTTATACTGTGTTTTATATATACGTCACAATCTACTTTTCAATTTTTAAACATGTGTTTTTAGAAAGTAATTACAACCTACATATAAGACTAAATGGAACTAGACTACATATGGTGACAGATTTAACCTATGGATGTAAATAAAGTTTAGTTTGTGTACCCCTTGATGATGGTCTTTGTATGGACCGAAACCTATGTAGGGGAAAATTGTAAACTATTAAATAGTTGAAAGTGAAAGTGCATTTAGTTGGTTAATAGACAGTGGATTGAAAATGCATGGTGAAAGTCATATAAAATTCCATTGTGTAGTTGTGTGCCTTCCATAAGTAGACACAACTTGTCCTCAAGTATACACAGTGGACTCAAAAAAACAACCCAATACAGAGTGGTTTATTACAAGTGGACACCTTTTTAGCAACATACGCATTAAGCTTGGACGTTTTGCATCCCGCTGTGCCAGAAATCAAATCAAATGGTATAACTGTCTAACTCAACTGTAGTTGGTTTGTAAATCTATATTGAGGTTCAGCAGCTCTGTGTTTTGACCAGCTGTATATTCCACAAGAATGTACCTGTTTACTGATATATATATATATATATGCTTGTGTTGATTGAGATCTCAACCTACACATAAAATCCTTTTCCAAAATACATCACTTAAAAAAATCTTAATGAAGTGTGTTGAAGATAATAACAGATGTGAAGTCCCAAGGAGTTGTTCTTGATAATGGTGCATGTTGATTATAATGGTGTTCAGTAACGTGTGGTAGACTATTGTGGGTCCGTAGAATTGTTTCTGTGATACCAACTTGGGTGAGGGAGATGCTTTCAGTAAAATTGTGTATCCTTCAAATGGGATGGGGTGCTCAATTGGAGGAATGTTTTGGTCTCGTCGTTGGAAATGGCCAGCTCATTACATGTATGTTCATATCAAGCTAATGAAGCAGACAGCATACATGTGTGTGTGAATGAAGTTGGGATGAATTTCTGGTAAGTCTTCCACCCCCAACACAGCCTCCATCTTTCAGACGTGTAGACTGAGACCATGTTGGGGGTGGAAGACTTACTACAAACTTGTCCAAACTTCATTCACACAGACATATAGGCTGTCTGCTTTATATGAATACTTAGCACTATCATTTTACTTCATCTTTAGTCACTCACATACATTTCAATGTGCTATAAATTAACCAATTAAATATTCAACCTCAGTGGTGAATCTACATGCTTACATTATTTTAATAGAGAACACACTGTCATCAGAACTTAAAAGTGCACTACTACTGTGGCACAAAATAAAATATACAATTTTTAATGTGTACATTTTCCATGCAATTGTCTTTACATACGAGTTTATTCCCAACTAATTGCACAATTTGTTTTAATTGTGCAATCAGTTTGGAATAAATTTGTGTGTATAAAATACACAATATATCCCATTTACTGGTAAAATATGAACAATAAATCCCAAATGGTAGTGGTTTTGCCTAGACAATACAGAATGGGGCTCTGAAAACCATGTGAAAAGTTTATATTCATAATTAACACTAATGTGCTTTGCTTAGCTGTCATGTTATTTTAAGCAAGTCCGTCACAATTGCATATAAGGCCAAAACGCTTTTACTAAGGCAACGCACCACATCATGAATGATACCTGTGACCATTTTGAACTTCAATGACGCCTAAATGTCGATAAGAGGAACTTATGAAACTGGATATACAGCACAAATGATGACAGTTTTAATTCAGAACTTGTTAAATTAGTCGTTATCCATATTTCCACGTCACTAGTAGTTTTAATCCACCCCTGTTGCAAAATCTCTACATACCAAAAGGCATAATTATCCGGGCCCCGTTCCCTGTGAACGGACACTACTATGGTTAACTGGATTTGTCGAAGTAAAATATGTGGTCGCTGCCTGGTTATAGCAGGCATCGCACCATTATACATAACAGCCATTGCGCAATCTGAACTGATATATAGGAAGAAGGGTGCAGAAGGCACTCCACGAATATTTCAGCAAGAGATTGAGAAGAAAACACGTTTCCTATCAATAGGACACCCACGTGAGTATCCATATTCTGTTAGTGAAACAATTTGCAACAGGAGACATGATTACCAGATCTACACAGATGGTTCTCGTACACAGAGAGACAATGGTGAAGAAATAGTAGGCTGTGCTTTAGTCATCTATTCTAATGATGTAGAAGTTTTCACAGCAACAGACTGGCTCCAGTGTGCACTGTCTTTCAAGCCGAAATCTATGCCATCCAACAAGCGGTTAAATGGTGTATAGATAACAGAACAACTTCTCATATACACTCTGATTCTCAAACAGCTTTACTCTCTATCAACGATAAATTCAATCTCAATTCAATAGCTGCAGGAATAAGGACCGAACTTTCAGGTTATAATAACCATATTTGCCTTTTATGGGTAAAAGGACATGATGGTATCATTGGAAACGAAAGAGCAGATGAAATGGCGAAAGCAGCACCTACAGCAAGGAAGATTTCGCATATGAAAAATGTCCGCTATCTCGTGCAAAAACTGAATATAAAGCTTATATAATAAACACATGGAACTCACAGTGGACAAACGGCAATAATGGCTCAATCACAAAAGATCTTTTCTTCCCTGATGTACACAGCCGTTTAAAGTGTACACAATTCTTGCCTGATTTTATAACAACCCAATTTACATCCGGCCATGGTAAATTTCGTTCGTACTTCAGAAGATTTCATATCAAAGTAGAGAATGGATTTGAATGCACTTGTGGAGGTCAACAAACAGTAGAACATCTACTACTTGATTGCCCCATATTCGGAAACAGGAGATTTTGCCTTGAAATGCACTTAAACAAATGTAATATTAGTTACCATAAGCCACTATACAATATATTTAGTAGAAACTGTTGTCAAAAACATTTCATTAATTCTATACACTATATCAATAGAAAATTGTAAGTAACAATATTGTTATTATATGTACTTGGTTAAACTTTAACCCTAATATACACATGTAAAATAGGGTTTGTTTTTAGAAAAAAAAAAAAAAAAAAAGCATACACCGGGGGACGGGCTTGGAAAACGATAGGGGATAGACTGCTAAAACCATGCTACCTGGGTAGGGACGATCATAGTCGGAAAATTAGGACTAGGAAACAAAGAACAGATGTAGGTAAATATTCCTTTGTAAATAAGACCATAAAAAGCTGGAACCAATTACCTCCAAGCGTACTAGCGACTTTCCCCTGTAAATTAAGCACTTTATAAAAGGGGTGAAGGAAGTCATTACAAGCTAAGGATCTTTAAGTGGGGATTAAATAAAAATAAGGGATGTGAAGTGAAGGTGTGTGAAGTGATGTGAAGTGAAGTGCTTTGGTTTCGAAGTGAAGTGAATTAAGTTCTTGGGGGATATAATTATCATGTACTTTGGTCTGACTTTATACTGAGGATATTCTAATGCACTGAAATTAATTAATGTGTGGGTGTTTTTTGTAATGTGCGTGTGTGTTTTTTTTGTATTGTGTATGGGTGTTTTTGTAAGGTGTGGCTGTTTTTGTAAGGTGTGGATGTTTTTGTAAGGTGTGGATGCTTTTGTAAGGTGTGGATGCTTTGTAAGATGTGGATGTTTTTGTAATGTGTGTATGATGTTCTAATGTGTGTACTTGTATTTACTGTATGTATTTTGTTATGTGTGTGTATGGGTGTTTTTTAAGGTGTGATGTTTTTGTAAGGTGTGGATGTTTTTGTAAGGTGTGGATGCTTTTGTAAGGAGTGGATGCTTTTGTAAGGTGTGGATGTTTTTGTAATGTGTGTACGGTGTTCTAATGTGTGTACATGTATTTACTGTATGTATTTTGTTTTGTAATTGTGTATAGTTTGTTTTGTATTGTTATTTTTATGTATATTTATATGTCCATTTGTATTGTGTGTACTATTGTAAGGACTACTGCCACCGGGTGAAAACCCAATTGCAGTAAATAATAATAATAAAAAAATAATAATAGAATGCAAAGCCCAATCACTTTTGTAGCTCACCTTGGCCTGACCTTGTTCGCTTTGTTGGTTGTTTTGTTCACACTCATATTCATTATCTATCTGTTCGTCTGGCTCTTCGCTTACTTTCAATTCTTCCGTGTCTTCCATTTCTCGTTGGAAATATACCCAAAATCACGCGAACATCAGCATTAACACAACACCATCGCCAAACATACCAAACGGCGGCTATAGACCACAGAACATACATAACATGGATCACTGCTACAGACGCTAACGTACTAGATATCTGTGCTAACGTAGATCCATTGACGCCAGGGGGAGAAACTGGGATTGGGGAAGGGGAAGCATGCAATCGCGACATCTTACCGTGGTGCACATCATACTCGTCAAGAACGACAACTACAATATCTACTATTAATCATAACAGATGTCGCACAAAGTCGGAAGAAGTTACCATACCACGTGACATTTTGGACCAATCACAAAGAAGCGCCAACCTTTCCATTTTGGTTTCCCCGTTTTGTGTGTAGCGTTGTTCGTTGATTGCATCGTGTGTTTTGTATTCTCCAGCGTCTGTGAAACGGTAAGATTTGAATTTATGAAAGCTTAGCTTAATTCTACATGATGGGTCGTGTAATTTTGAGATGTACGTACTGTATCGCGTTGTATTCTGTTTCTTTCAGTAGCATGGCCAGGCGGGACAAGTGCCACGCCTTAGGATGTACATCCAATCACAAAGACGGTTTACGATTGTTCAGATTTCCTAAGAATCCGATACGGTATGTCACATGCAATATCGTAATATAAGCAGATCTCATTTAATATAGTATGTATGTGTAAAAAGGAAATGTGAAAATGTCAATTGCAGTCCAGTGGACTGTACAGGGTTACACGGCATTACAATAAAGAAGACCAGTCACATGTGCACTGTGCATTCCTAATAGGAAATGTGTAAGTCATTAATACTAGGAGAATGCAATTTAAATGTATCCCATTAACATTAAATTCCCAAACATATGTAATGTAATGTACTTTCATTTTTTCTTTCCAGAGCCAAAGTATGGGCGGAGAACGTCGGGCAGCCATGCAGTATCGACTCTGCAAAAATGCTGTACAAATGTTTTTTGTGCAGCAAACATTTTGCAGAGAGCGATTTCTGCACTTCTGAAAGGGTACGCCTGAACAAAGTGGCAGTTCCACATGGCTCAGATTCATTTTCACATTCAATCCCACAACCTTCGGAATCTTCCTATTATAACCCTTCTCTGAACTCGGTGCCCACAAATTTAACCCCTGAAGATAACCTCCATGTCCTACCACCCACCAGAACCTACAGCAAGGCGTCTGTGTCCTCCACTAAAACTCCTATGCCTGTCCATGCAGACAGTCCTTCAACTTCTCATCAAATCCCTGGGTTCCAAACAACACCACCACCAGCAGGCAGAACTTTAGCAGTGAAAGAAACCTTTTGTTCCTTGAGCCCTGTAAATCCTAATGCTTGTGATGGAGAACTCAGATGTATCAATCATCAAAGTTCTTCCTCAAAGCCTAGAGCAAGGCATTCTCTACTAAAAGAACTTAATTTGGCAACAGTTGCAGAATGGCACCTAGAAAAAGGAAAATGTATGAACATATTCGGAGGCAGGGGAGTGCGCTATGTAAATTGAAAAAGCAATGCAAGGCAAAAAAGTTGAAAGATGTCTGTGATCTGGATAGGGATCCAGTGATGCAGAAGCTTGCATCTTCTTTATCTGTAGAGGCTGCCAGGTTATTGGCAGGAGTTATTCGGAACAGTAGGCAGAAGCCCAAGGGCAGGAGGTGGAATTTTGAAGACAAAGTGTTGGCTCTGGCCCTACTGAAACGCAGTCCCAAATCCTACATCCTTCTGCAGACGCTCTTCCCCCTTCCATCTAGACGAACATTGCAGTCTGTCCTTAATACTGTTCCCTTCACGGCAGGCATTAATGCCCATGTGTTTGGTGCACTCAAACACTCTGCGCAGACAATGTCTGATAAAGATCGTTATTGTATTCTGATGTTTGATGAAATGTCAATCAGAGAAAACTTGTGCTTTAAGCAGAAATTGGGCTGCATAGAGGGTTTTGAGGACTTTGGAAGCCAGGGCAGGACAAGCAACATTGCAAATCATGCTCTGGTTTTCATGGTCAGTGGCCTGCATCAAAAGTGGAAGCAACCAGTGGCTTACTACTTTAGTCGCGGAAGCACTAAGGCTGAGATGCTTGCGCAATTTTTGAAGGAGGTTCTTGACGCTTGTCAGAATGCTGGACTGCAAGTTGTTGCCACTGTCTGTGACATGGGTGCCAACAATGTCAAGGCCTTGAAATTGTTGGGTGCTTCTGAAACAGAAGCATTCTTCAAGTTTCATAATAAAGAAATTGCGACAGTATTTGATCCTCCACACCTCCTGAAATGTACCCGAAACCTATTCCATAAGTATGATGTGCAGTTGAAGTCTGAGCCTCTGGACAGTCAGCTTCCTGTTATAGCTAAGTGGGAACACATTTTGAATGTGTACAAGTTTGACAAACCGCATCCACTCCGTCAACTGTATAAGCTTACAGACACACACCTGAACCCTGTGGGGCAGAATGCAATGAAGGTGAAGCTGGCTGCACAAGTGTTGAGCCACACTGTAGCAGCAAGTCTGTATAGTCTCGTATGTGCAGGTAAGAAATGTTTCACTGCATTCAGTTATTTGTAATGCACTATTTTTAAGGCATTGGTTACATGAAGACAATTTTTCCAACTTCTTCTCCCCAAAATGTACTTGTGATCAGCCGAAAAAAAATAACTTTATTTTCTCCCAGTTTCTGTGCACTGATTACTGTGTTATTCTAATATTAATGTAACAATGAATTCTGTAACAAGGCCCTAGCTTTATTATTTTACTGATTGTTTTAGGAATGTTGAGCAGCACATACCTGGCTACTGCCACCTTCATTGGGGAAGTTGATAAGCTCTTTGACAGTTTGAACGGTGTGTCTGTTGCTGACACAGGGAAGGAACTGCGGGGCCCACTTAGTGATAAGAGTCCTCATATAGGTCACTGGACCAAGGCAAGTATGAGGGTAAGCAGCTGGATCTTTCTGAAGGATGGCAAACCTGTCTTCAAACGACCACCTCCATCACAGACTGGGTGGCTCATTGACATTGTAGCTGCCCAGCATGTGTGGAGGACCTTGAAAGCTGCGGGGTTTGCCTATCTTGAGACCCGAAGGCTGAATCAAGATCCCCTTGAGAACACATTTGGTGCTATTCGTTTGCATTGTGGGTCAAACAATAACCCAACTGTGGGACAGTTTGTAGATGCCCTGAAAACTAGCATCATCAATGGCCTTGCATTTAGAGGGCTACGTGGCACTAACTGCGAGGAAGATGGTGTTAGTCTCCTGGACAACCTACATTCGTTACTCAGGGGACCTGATGCTTCTACACCTGATCCTTCCACAAGTCACATTGGGGAAACCCATGATAATGTTGATGACAGTTTTCTTGTTGCGAAGCAAGTACAACAGGAAGTGAGAGCTGCTGTACGTGCTGGTAACATGAAAATGTCAGTAGCATATGTCAGTGGTTTCATTGCCAAAAAGCTGCTTTGTGTTGTCAACTGTGATGCATGCAAGGCATGTCTGACATCTCAAGTGATGTTATCACACAATGCCTTCATATATTTCAAAGAGTACAGCGATACAAAACAGTCTCTCACCTACCCTTCTGAGAAGCTGGTAGAAACTGTAGGAACATCTGTCACTCTTCTGGAGGATATGATGGCAGATGTGGCTCACTTGAGTTCAGTCGAACAGCATGTCACAGCTGCCATCAAGAGCAAGGTTGACTTTGACTGGATCAGGTCCGCTGGTTGTTCACTTCATTACCAAGAATTGGTGGATGGCATTGCTGTTGGTGTCGCCAGAATTGCCATTCCTTGGTGGTGTAAGCGAACAAATCGGGTGTTAAGTGAAGCAGTCAGGCAGAGGGCAACTAAGAGAAAGATGAAGATTCTGTCACATCAGTAGGTCTGTAATAAATTAATGCCTCTTAACTTTTGCCTACTAAGTGAGGTGGTACACAGCAGCTGTGTGACCTCTCAATGAACAGTTCTGGTCTCCTGCACGTATCAAGTTTGTTCCGTCACGTGAAACAGACCATGCAGTCTGAAAGTGTGTGGCTACCACTGATGTGAGCATCGTTAGACATTACATCACTTGGAGAATGTGACATCTATGAGAAGCTTGTGTAGACCGGCAGTGGAAGAAGCCCTAATTTACATTGACCTACATATGTCTCAGAATTCCTCTATACAGTTTGTCATGTTGGCAAGAGTACATCGCAACTGAGAATTCTGTATGAACCTCCTTTCTATCTCGCACACATTATTGTTCATACTTTTACATGTATAGGTAAAAATTAACTGGCATTACTTTTTACAGACTATTGCTATGTTCAGGTTACCCACTTCAGCTGGTGTCTGTATATATTGTGTATATTATGAAAATTAATGATATTGTATTCAAGAATTTTTAATTTATACTTCATTGTTTAAATATCTATGGTATTATATTACGTGTCTATGTGTGTATATATATATATATATACGAGGGCTGTCCAAAAAGTATCCGACTATATTTTTTCCCGCGGTAAGTAATGGCGAAAGGGTGGGGAAACTGAGCGTAGTGGTAGAAGGAACTTTCATGCGCAAGCGTGATTTTTTGCTGCCTCGCAACACCGCCGGATGCGTCTGTCGCTGCCAGATAGCGAAGTGGTGTAACACGTGTTCGTCGCATTCTCGTTTCGCTCAAGATGACAGAATGTTTGGAGCAGCAATACTGCATCAAGTTTTGTCAGAAACTTGGGGATACCCAAGCGGAAACAATCCGCAAAATTTGTGCCCAAGCTGCTTTCGCCGGAGCAGCAACAACTCCGCCTTGAGGTCGCGCAGGACATGCTGGAGTGCGCCAACAGGGATCCTGAGTTCCTGAAGACTGTGATCACTGGTGACGAGTCGTGGGTGTACGGATATGACCCGGAAACCAAGGTCCAGTCGTCACAATGGAAGCATCCAACATCCCCGAGGCCCAAAAAAGCACGACACGTTCGGAGCAATGTGAAGGTGATACTGTTTTCTTCGATTACCGGGGTGTTGTGCATCATGAGTACGCACCACTAGGCCAAACTGTTAATAAGCAGTACTACCAAGAAGTCCTCCGTCATCTTCGTGATGCAGTTCGGCGCAAGAGACCGGAGCTGTGGGACGCACGCAACTGGCAGCTGCATCATGACAATGCCCCAGCTCATTCATCACATCTGATCCAGGGATTCCTGGCTAAGCACGGCATTCCGCATGTTCGCCAGGCTCCCTACTCTCCTGACATGGCTCCATGTGATTTCTGGCTGTTCCCGAGATTGAAGACACCGCTAAAAGGCTCCCGTTTTGACAGCCGCGAGGACATCATACAGAACGCGATGGCGCAGCTGCACACCATTCCAAAACAAGCCTTCCAGAATTGCTTCCAGCGATGGAAGGACCTCTGGGCTAAGTGTGTGGAGTCACAAGGGGCCTACTTTGAAGGGGATTAAGTATTGTAACCACCCAGATACAGAACTTTTTTTTCCCGGCCCAAGGTCGGATACTTTTTGGACAGACCTCGTATATAATTTCATTTATATTTTTATACATACATTCTAAGCATTATAATTTTAACTGAAAATAATTCTATATTTATTCATGATGATTTTATTGTATTATCTTTTTATTATATTTATTGACTTAATTCTGGAGAAGATTTGAACATGATAATTATGTGACACATTCTATATCCAATGGTTGTGGATCTGCTTGAAGATGAAATAAATTGCATTGAATTGAACTGAATATACACTGTTTGATATGATACATCAATCACTTTTTTCATTCATCCTGTAGATGAAAATACAGTGATATAGGTTGTGAATCTGTATTATACATAACAAAAGTACAGCTGTGTTTATTGTATAATCTTATTGTATGTACAACATATACCTTTGCTTGTATAGTCATAATAGATAGATAGATTGATTGATAGCTATAATAAAGACTATTTCTTGTGTTACATGTATGTACATGTTTATTTACAGTGCAGTTAGACTTTTCTATTACTTATAAGATTGTCTTTTGAATGTATAACAAATACACTGTTAATATCTTTAGATGACTGAAACTCTTTCTACACGATTCTAAATGTTTTAACCCTGCAGTATACCTTACTGCCCGTTTTTGAAGAATAAAAAATTTTTAGTTTCTTTATATCTTGTCCTACATTCAATATTGATGTGTTTGAAGTGGAAGTTAAAAGTGTGAACATTAACATACTCTGTAGCTGAGTAGATTTCAGTGCAGGGATAATAAATACATATGAATGAAATATCTATGATATGACCTATTGTACAGGACATTATTTCATGCTGCTGCTGAACCATGTCAAGTGAAAATTGTCTGTATGACAGTGTCGAAAGGGAGGGGGGGGATATTGAGGGCCGAATAGTAGTCAACCTTACCGACTGGGATATTGCTACCGATTGCTACTAACACCTTGTGGTACTTGTGCACTGCGCATAGATGGCAGGACAATAGACTCCGCCCCCACGTTTCCGACCAATAGCATTGAAGTTACCGATCTGGTAGTAGTAATCTGTGATTGACGCTATGGACCACAGGGCATCTAGTACGGGCCCATTGAACCTCTCCATTTATCTGTGCACGGTATACAAAACGGCACTGAACCACGGAGCTTCATGTTGTCACAAATAGATCAGAGATAAAATTTCAGTCACTGCGTGCAACAAATGCATTAAAACAGGCGGCAAATTGTTAGTTTCACAGTTATCACAGATAAAAGAGAGATAGGTTGTCACACGAGGGCACTACGACAGATAAGCTGTGCGCTGTGCTACGGCTTGTATGTTCGGTGAGTGTACAAGGTGCGAACGCACTAGCGTAGATTCACAAATTATAGGGAAAATGCATGAATAATGAGTAGTAACAAACACTGTATAAAGAAAGCCAGTGTATGTTAGGTACCTCCCGCGCAAATGCTTGTTCTGCAAGATCATGACCGAACATCGTCTGTTACATGTTTTCCTCTCGAAGTAGTCGTGCCGTGTAAATTAGGTGTGGAGTTTAGTACAACAGAAACTAACAATTTGCCGCCTGTTTTAATGCATTTGTTGCACGCAGTGACTGAAATACCATGAAAATGTATGGACTATGTAATTATAATGTAAATCCAACATAACATAAGTGTTACAAAAAACAGAAAAATATGTACACGTACAAGTAATGTTTGTGGAGGGGTGAACACATATTCACTGAATCATACATTTATCTTAAAATGTCATTTTCTGATGCATATATAAATTGATCATTTTCATAAGCACATGTCAGAGATGCTTGAAGTGAGAGCGTTAGGCCCAGTTTGAACATTCAGAATGTGATTGCCTTGTTCCTTTATTTGGCTCTGGTGCAGTTTAGCATTACCACAGGTGAGTAATAGGGAAGGCACTGTGCGCACAGATTATCTAGTAGTAAACTGTGATCTAGTGCGTCTAGAACACTATTATCTAGAAGACTGTGAGTGTAGGGCGGTTGGATGTAGTAGTAATCTGTGGGTTGGTTGGTGTGGGTGCAATGTTACGTACGCGTTTGTGGCGGGTAGAGGTGGTAGATGCGTGCGCAGGGTGGAGCAGGGGGCAGAAACTGGGATTGGTGAAGGGGAAGCATGCAATCGCGACATCTTACCGTGGTGCACATCATACTCGTCAAGAATGACAACTACAATATCTACTATTAATCATAACAGATGTCGCACAAAGTCGGAAGAAGTTACCATGCCACGTGATATTTTGGACCAATCACAAAGAAGCGCCAACCTTTCATTGTGACCTGTGATTGTAACGGCTCGTGCCTCCAATAGATTGGTGCAAGAATAATTTGAATTGATTATTTATTCTCTTTCGTCTGTGGATTTTGCTTTCAGCATCTAGATAGTATCGTTGTGTGTTGATTACATCGTGTGTTTTGTATTCTCCAGCACAGATTCTCCAGCGTCTGTGGAACGGTAAGATTTGAATTTATGAAAGCTTAGCTTAATCCTGCATGATGGGCCGTGTAATTTTGAGATGTACGTACTGTATCGCGTTGTATTCTGTTTCTTTCAGCAAAATGGCCAGGCGGAACAAGTGCCACGCGGCAAGATGTACATCGACGCACAAAGACGGTGTACGATTCTTCAGATTTCCTACGAATACGATACGGTATGTCACATGCAATATCGTAAGATAAGCAGATCTCATTTAATATAGTACGTATGTGTAAAAAGGAAATGTGAAAATGTCAATTGCAGTCCAGTGGACTGTGCAGGGTTACACGGCGTTACAATAAAGAAGACCAGTCACATGTGCACTGTGCATTCCTAATAGGAAATGTGTAAGTCATTAATACTAGGAGAATTCAATTTAAATGTATCCCATTAACATTAAATTCCCAAACATATGTAATGTAATGTACTTTCATTTTTTCTTTCCAGAGCCAAAGTATGGGCGGAGAACGTCGGGCAGCCATGCAGTATCGACTCTGCAAAAATGCTGTACAAATATTTTTTGTGCAGCAAACATTTTGCAGAGAGCGATTTCTGCACTTCTGAAAGGGTACGCCTGAACAAAGTGGCAGTTCCACATGGCTCAGATTCATTTTCACATTCAATCCCACAACCTTCGGAATCTTCCTATTATAACCCTTCTCTGAACTCCTTGCCCACAAATTTAACCCCTGAAGATAACCTCCATGTCCTACCACCCACCAGAACCTACGGCAAGGCGTCTGTGTCCTCCACTAAAACTACTATGCCTGTCCATGCAGACAGTCCTTCAACTTCTCATCAAATCCCTGGGTTCCAAACACCACCACCAGCAGGCAGAACTTTAGCAGTGAAAGAAACCTCTTGTTCCTTGAGCCCTGTAAATCCTAATGCTTGTGATGGAGAACTCAGATGTATCAATCATCAAAGTTCTTCCTCAAAGCCTAGAGCAAGGCATTCTCTACTAAAAGAACTTAATTTGGCAACAGTTGCAGAATTGACACCAAGAAAAAGGAAAATGTATGAACATATTCGGAAGCAGGGGAGTGCGCTATGTAAATTGAAAAAGCAATGCAAGGCAAAAAAGTTGAAAGATGTCTGTGATCTGGATAGGGATCCAGTGATGCAGAAGCTTGCATCTTCTTTGTCTGTAGAGGCTGCCAGGTTATTGGCAGGAGTTATTCAGAACAGTAGGCAGAAGCCCAAGGGCAGGAGGTGGAATTTTGAAGACAAAGTGTTGGCTCTGGCCCTACTGAAACGCAGTCCCAAATCCTACATCCTTCTGCAGACGCTCTTCCCCCTTCCATCTAGACGAACATTGCAGTCTGTCCTTAATACTGTTCACTTCACGGCAGGCATTAATGACCATGTGTTTGGTGCACTCAAACACTCTGCGCAGACAATGTCTGATAAAGATCGTTATTGTATTCTGATGTTTGATGAAATGTCAATCAGAGAAAACTTGTGCTTTAAGCAGAAATTGGGCTGCATAGAGGGTTTTGAGGACTTTGGAAGCCAGGGCAGGACAAGCAACATTGCAAATCATGCTCTGGTTTTCATGGTCAGTGGCCTGCATCAAAAGTGGAAGCAACCAGTGGCTTACTACTTTAGTCGCGGAAGCACTAAGGCTAAGATGCTTGCGCAATTTTTGAAGGAGGTTCTTGACGCTTGTCAGAATGCTGGACTGCAAGTTGTTGCCACTGTCTGTGACATGGGTGCCAACAATGTCAAGGCCTTGAAATTGTTGGGTGCTTCTGAAACAGAAGCATTCTTCAAGTTTCATAATTAAAGAAATTGCGACAGTATTTGATCCTCCACACCTCCTGAAATGTACCCGAAACCTATTCCATAAGTATGATGTGCAGTTGAAGTCTGAGGCACTGGACAAACAGCTTCCTGTTATAGCTAGGTGGGAACACATTTTGTGATGTGTACAAGTTTGACAAACCGCATCCACTCCGACAACTGTATAAGCTTACAGACACACACCTGAACCCTGTGGGGCAGAATGCAATGAAGGTGAAGGTGGCTGCACAAGTGTTGAGCCACACTGTAGCAGCAAGTCTGTATAGCCTCGTATGTACAGGTAAGAAATGTTTCATTGCATTCACTTATTTGTAATGCACTGTTTTTAAGGCATTGGTTACATGACGACAATTTTTCCAACTTCTTCTCCCCAAAATGTACTTGTGATCAGCCGAAAAAAAAGAACTTTATTTTCTCCCAGTTTCTGTGCACTGATTACTGTGTTATTCTAATATTAATGTAACAAGGCCCTAGCTTTATTATTTTACTGATTGTTTTAGGAATGTTGAGCAGCACATACCTGGCTACTGCCACCTTCATTGGGGAAGTTGATAAGCTCTTTGACAGTTTGAACGTGGTGTGGTGTATGATTTTGTGGAACATCAAAAAGTGCAAAGATACAGTGAACAGTGTGGTTTCAACATTCTGTCATTTTAACTATATTTTATACTCACGATTTTACTTATATATGATTTTATAAACAGTACACAAAAAATTTTACGAATGTCAATAATAGGCAGACCCAGCATTTGAGAAGCACTATTAGAAAGCCCCTGATGATGGCTCGTGGAGAGCCGAAACATATGTAGGGTTCGACTATAATAAAGGGCTGATTGCACCTTTTTAGTGATTTGTGCATTTGTTGGTGTATTCCTGAATATACACTGTTTGATGTTATACATCAATCACTTTTTTCATTCATCCTGTAGATGAAAATACAGTGATATAGGATGTGAATCTGTATTATACATAACAAAAGTACAGCTGTGTTTATTGTATATACAACATATACCTTTGCTTGTATAGTCATAATAGATAGATAGATTGATTGATAGCTAGATAGATAGATAGATATAATAAAGACTATTTCTTGTGTTATGTGTATGTACATGTTTATTTACAGTGCAGTTAGACTTTTCTATTACTTATAAGATTGTCTTTTGAATGTATAACAAATACACTGTTATTATCTTTAGATGACTGAAACTCTTTCTACACGATTCTAAATGTTTTAACCCTGCAGTATACCTTACTGCCCGTTTTTGAAGAATAAAAAATTTTTAGTTTCTTTATATCTTGTCCTACATTCAATATTGATGTGTTTGAAGTGGAAGTTAAAAGTGTGAACATTAACATACTCTGTAGCTGAGTAGATTTCAGTGCAGGGATAATAAATACATATGAATGAAATATCTATGATATGACCTATTGTACAGGACATTATTTCATGCTGCTGCTGAACCATGTCAAGTGAAAATTATCTGTATGACAGTGTCGAAAGGGAGGGGGGGGATATTGAGGGCCGAATAGTAGTCAACCTTACCGACTGGGATATTGCTACCGATTGCTACTAACACCTTGTGGTACTTGTGCACTGCGCATAGATGGCAGGACAATAGACTCCGCCCCACGTTTCCGACCAATAGCATTGAAGTTACCGATCTGGTAGTAGTAATCTGTGGGGTGGAGCGACCAGTTTGTGCTGATCGCTTTCATCACCAAGAGGCTTTTAAATGGAATCCATTCAGAGTAAAGGGATTTTCTAGACTATAAATTTTCACATCCAATGAATGCACTAAAATCGTCTTGGGCAATTACGTACACTATGGTGGTACAGAGCCTCCCTGAATCAGCATCATCCTGGTTGATGGGCATCACATGTTTCAGATTGTATGTATTAATATTTGTTCTTATGCTTGTGCTCAAATTGTTTTGTTGTGTATGTGATCTCTTAATGAGAAAATAGTAAATGAGGAATCTTATTTGTTGCACTTTGAAGCTCTTTGTATTTTTCCTTCAAAGACAAAGTTTATGATCTGAGTACCAACAACATGTTTATTGTTATTCTGCGAGGACTTAGTTGAGGATTTCTTGACTTGCCTACCAAAATGTCTTCTAATATGTCTATTAAAACTAAGTAGCTGAATTTATGGGTCAGAATTTTTCTTGAGAAGTTTTTCAGATATGAATGAAATTCTATCAGTCTACTTCTGTGAGATCCATTTTAATATTAGCCTCCCATCAACACCTAGATCTTCAAAGTGGTGTCTTTCAGGTTTTCCAACTAAAATGTAATATAATTTCTCTCTCTCCCATCCATGCCTGCTAGATGCCTATCTCATTCTTATTTGATCATGCTCGTATGTGATGTTCAGCTCGGATATTGTAGTCAGTATAGTAACTGTGATAGAGATCAGGTGACCAAGGAATTGTGGTTCCATTCCTAGGGGGACAGAGATTTTTCTGTGCACTCAAAGCACCCAGACTAGTTTCTGGGCCCCACCCAACCTCCTACTCAATGGGTAGTGCAGGTTTTTTGCCTTGGGAGTAAAGTTGCTAGGTTGTGAAGCTGCCCACTCACCTCCATCTAGTACTGATATTAAGAATGAGTGGAGCTGTACTTCTTCTCCATATGTCATCTTGGTGTGTACAAGGACAATTTTACTTCACTTTACCTTCATGTTTGATAAGAATTACAGTTCAATGAAACTCTTCATTATGCCGTTTTCTCTGCCTGCTGTTGCTTTGTTGCCCCCTGGTCCAAATACTCTCTTCATCTCCCTGATCCTTTGGTAATGTGGTATTTTATGTTGGTAATGTTATAAATAGTATGTAGTTTTGGGAGTACGGTATGTAGTGTTGTAAATATAGTATTGGTAATATAGTATGTAATATTAGCAATGTACTATGTAAATGTAAAGGTAAATGTCACCCCATTTATTTATTTTATTTATTTATTATACATTCCATAGATCCAATTAGGAAATGACCTTGAGATATGGAAATTGTCCATATATAATAGTAAAATATTAATTAATGTGTGTTATGTTACATGTACGTCAATTAAAACTATGAAAAGTATCTAACATATATTAACAATAAATAATGTAAACAGTCTCATAAAAACATGTAAAGTTACTGCAATATTATAATATATACATACATAAAATAATAAACTAATTATAAATTAAAATGAGTAAAAGAAGTCATGGCAACTATAAACAGAAGCCTAGAGTAATTGGTTGTTTGTATAACCTTTAATATAACTAATGAAACTTGTTGAAATCACACCAATGGACTATTTATAAGAACCAAGATCACCCCTTGTTTTCCATTCAAAATCATCACTTAAGGAATAAAAAGACCCAGCAAGAAGAAACCTTTTTAGGGCCTGTTTGAATTTATTAACATCATTTGACAACTTCTTAATGTCTTGTGGTAAGTTATTGAAAATCCTAATCCCTGAGTAGTATACACCCTTCTGCACTTTAGCCAAATTATTAGTTGGTAGATGTAAGTCAGATCCTTTTCTGGTGTTAATACTGTGTATAGCAGAATTAAATTTGAATATATCCAAATTCTTAACTACAAATATTGATACTGAAAGTATATATTGGGAGTATAACGGAAGAATGTTTAATTGCCTAAATAATGGATGACAGGAGTCTTTATTTCTAGTCTTCATAATAATTCTTATTATTCTTTTTTGAATTTTGAAAATTAGATTACTATGAGTTGAATTGCCCCAAAATATTATTCCATATGTCATAATAGAATGTACATAAGCAAAGTAAATCATCCTTAAACTCTTTTGAGACATAACTGAGGATAGGGTTCTAATAGAATAACCTGCTGAGCTTAACTTAATTACTAATTGGTTTATTTGATTATTCCATGATAAAGTGTTGTCTATGATTAATCCAAGGAAGTTTGTATTGTAAGTATTATTAATTTGAATATCCTCATAATTTATATGTATATGTTTTTGTATTTAATTTTGTTGAGAACCGCACATAGTTGGTTTTATTGAAATTTAATGATAGTGAGTTGATTGTGAACCATTCATTTATTATGACCAGTATTGTTTTCAATACAGTTACATGCTCAGTGGAATCAGAATTAAAACATAATATGCTGGTATCATCAGCATACAAAATTGGTTTGGATATTTTATTTATTAGGTAAGGTAAATCATTAATATATAGAAGAAAAAACAAGGGGCCGAGTATTGAGCTTTGAGGCACACCCTGTTTAACTTTTTGCCAATCAGAATTATACTTAGAATAATTATTATTTATTAATGTTCTCTGATATCTACCATTCAGATAAGATTTTATCAACTTTCCTACTTTGCTATTAATGCCATAAAACTCCAATTTGGCAAGTAATGCGTTGTGATTCACACAATCAAACGCCTTGGTAAGGTCGCAAAATAGTCCTCCCACAGATAATTGACTATTAAGTGCCAGTAAAATGTTATTTATTAAGTTATATGTGGCTAACTCACTGGATGATTTGGGTCGAAAACCATACTGTTCTTGCGCAAGAATATTATTAACATCTATATGGTGTTGTACTCTATTGTAAATAACTTTTTCAAAATTTTTGAGAAGGATGTCAGCAAGGATATTGGCCTGTAATTAGCCATTTCAGTCTTTTCTCCTTTTTCAAAAATAGGACTTATCTGAGAGTATTTTAGTCGCGTAGGTAATATACCTAAACTCGATGATTTATTGCATATGTATGTTAATAGGGATAAAATGAATGGCACACTTATTTTTAAGATGTTTTGAGGAATCTCATCATATCCTTGAGAATTCTTCCATATTAATGACTTAAGTATGTCTTTAATTTCTTTGTTACAGGGGCAATATTTATATTTGGAAATGGATGTTTAAATACCTCATAAAGGTAATTTAAATAATTAGATACATTAGTGGGTTTATTAGATTGCATTTGATTTAATGGTTATAACCGGTATTATTAGGTATCAAAATTTATGTTTGACAGACAGGACAGATTTGTTTAGAATTGGTACTTTAGTTTAAGGGTGTAAAAGAAATTGTAAGTCATGTGTATAACGTCTTAGAGAGGACAATAGAGACAGTTTAGGTCGGGTATAGCAAGCTAGCATGTTCGCCGTTTGTCAGTGTCAAAATTAATGGTTTAGGGGACTTTTTGGAACAAACGAAATTCTACACTTTGACAGCTTTTGGACGTTTTAAATCAAGTGAGGACAGACACTGTATTAGTCATGCTCGCACATTAAGAAAAACTGGTAGGACGCGTGTAGGGGTTAATACGAGTAACGGCACGGGAACATAGTTAAGTCACTAGCAGCCAATGACAAGGAAGTATTCAAAATTGTAAATTTTGGACCAATTAGGAAATAGTCAAAATTAAAAGTCAGCCAATTGGAGACAGTGGGAAAAGTTTGAGAGTGGGATGAATTTAGCCGGGATACCCACGACCGCGTACAGACGCCTGGCAGTTCCAATTTCGACGTTAGTGGGTGAATACCTGATTTCGGGCACTCCGATTTCCTCTGTTACATTTGAAAGATTGTAATAAATTATTTATAAGACAACAAAAACTATTCGGTGCCACATTCATAAATAGAGAAACAAATTAACTGTAAGCAAAATCAATAAAGTGCTAACTATACTACAATAAATGAGGTAAACCAGTTTGTTGCATTTCAAAAACGCACCCAATAATTTCTACAAGTGTTCCTGCGCCTTTGACGAACCACTTAGATTCCCTGAAATCAAGAGTTTGTTTCTACCGACTGAAAGCAAAGAACCGGGTGTATGGTGTTATAAAATAATTATTCAAAGTATTGGCAATAGTTTGTGTGTTATTGCATAATTTTCCATCAATATTTATTAATGGTTTTGCATTTTTACTTGAATTGATATTAGTTACTGATTGATGATATTCCAAGTGGTTTTAGCTTTGTTTTTGGAATTTGCAATAAGCTTATTATAATGATGCTTTTTTGCTGTCTTTATAACCTCAGATAAAATTTTACAATATTTCTTGTAGTACCCTATTAGTTCAGGATTATTAGTATTTCTACTGTGCATGTATAGTTCTCTTTTGTGAGCACATGATATTTTGATTCCGGTTGTTAACGAAGTTTTATTTTTTTGATTTGGAAGATATTTTTTACGAGGGAAACTATGATTAAATATTATTAAGTATATATTGAGAAAGTTATTAAACATTGTATTCACATCATCAACAGTAAAAACATCAGCCCAGGATTCATGACTAAGATTTAGCTTAAATTCAGATATAGTAAATTCACTTATATCTCTTCTAATGCCAGGATAATTAGATGGATTTAGAAGTTTAATATTATTCAATGTAAGAATTTGGGCATCATGATCAGATAGTCCATTTGGCAGTGAATTTATTGAAGAAATTTCATGTCTATGTTTGTCAATAAAAAATTATCAATAGCAGTAGCCGAAATATTGGTGACTATAGTAGGAAAGTCCACTATACTGCATAAATTATATGAAGCTAATAGAGAATTTAGTTTTTGTTTGTTAGTACTGACATCATCTAAATAATTAATATTTATTTCTCCACATAGGATAATGTTTAAAGAGTTTGTGCATATTCTATTAAGAATGGATTCAAGAGTATTTAAAAAATATAAGAAATTTCCTGTTGGTGATCTGTATAAAGTTAAAATACAGATATCAGAAAGAAATGGTGTAATTTTACTGCACAAATTTCAATTTCTTGGTCAATACAAAATTCATCCAGATCAATGGGTGTATATGGTGAGTTTTGATGAACAAAAATACTTACACCTCCATTTTTTCTAGATTTGCGACAAAAGTAAGCTCCCAGGTTGTAAGAGTTAATAAATATTCATGGCCCAAGAGGCACAGAGCGGGGACTAGAAGTATAGCTCTAACCAAGCTTATAGTGTCTGAGATGTGAAGTTGACCACTCACCTCCATCCAGTGCTGAGGTTAAGAATGAATGGAACTATACCTCCACTCCTCCATGTGCCTTCACAGCCTGCACAGGGACATCTTGACCTTAGCTGTTTCTAGCTGTGTTTCATAATGCTAATGTTCTAAAAGTTTGAGAAGTTTTCATTATCATTATCACACTTTCGAGAACTTTGGCCTTCTGGCCCATTCCAGTCTCAATATAACAATCCAGAAATCTCCTTAATGGTCATCCTATGTTTCTTTTTTCCTGCTGGTTGATATTTCTTACTAGAGACTCCAACCTTCATCAAATTTAGCAACATATCACAAAGAAATCTACTGTTTAGGCATCAAGGTCTTTAACAATCTCCCTTCCAATATCAAAAACTTGTCTGATAATACCAAACGATTTAAATCGGCAATAAAACGTTTCTTATATACCAATTCCTTCTACTCATTGAATGAATACTTTAATGTAAATAAAGAATGACAGTACATAGTTCATTATCTTAACTCTTCACTTTGAACTTATTTATTGTTATAATATTCAGTTTTGCACTGAATGGTTTTAACGAAATGATAGACAAACTTTATTACATAGTTTCTCTTTTATAAGTGTTTATATTATACAGTTTTATTTATATCACTTTGCATTGATGTGTATACAATATATTTTAAATTTAATGCAATCATGATCACACTTAGAGCTATGTTTGTTAAAATCTCATCATAATCTATTTGTTATTACTATATGTATTTTTCATTTATTTTATTGACTTATTCTGTATCCAGTAGGTTTTTTAATGTTTCATGGAATGTATGAGAAATAAATAAATAAATAAATAGCGTGCGGTAGTCTTTTATCTGTTCTTTCTACTAACATGTTGTATCCATTTATTGTTACAGTTGTTGATTTGTACCAAAACGGGTTGTGTTATACATTTTTTCAAGATACCTTGATTTATTCTGTAGTCAAACAACATGTATTTTGTGGTTTTCCTAAGAAATGTCATCTCTGCTGCTGTTATTCTAGATTTGCCTTGTTCCTTTAATGTGCCTTGTAGTAGGATGGGTATTGCTAATGTGTTGTATGTATACAGGGCATACACAAAAGAATGGTGCGGTTTCAATGTATATTATATGAATACCGCACCATTCTTTTGTGTATACCGTGTATATGGTATGGTTTGTTTCTGAACTTTGGAAGGTTTTAGAACTTGATTGATGGTTTCAATAATCTGCAAAAATGTTGTGAATTTGTAGCTTCTTTTTCTCTTTCATATGACAGTGTGCATCCCAAGTAACTTACATGTTTATTTGTTATGTTATTTTGTTTTTACTTACTATCTTGCTTCTGATGAGTTTCCTCCACTGACCCACCATTGTTTTAGGTTTGTTAGTTGAAATTATTAATCCATATTTTTGTATTATATTTTCTAGTTTGTGTACAGACTTTTTTTTAGTAAGGTTTCAGATCCTACTATTTTTACCTGATCATCTGCAGACTGAAGGGTTTCTATTTATTTATGTCTTCTGTTCTCTATCCCCTTCATATTTACTGTATGTATTTTGTTTTGTATGTGTATGGGTGTTTTTGTAAGGTGTGGATGTATTTGTAAGGTATGGATGTTTTTGTAAGGTGTGGATGCTTTTGTAAGGTGTGGATGTTTTTGTAATATTTGTACGGTGTTCTAATGTGTGTACGTGTATTTACTGTATGTATTTTGTTTTGTAATTGTGTATAGTTTGTTTTGTATTGTTATTTTTATGTATATTTATATGTCCATTTGTATTGTGTGTACTAGTGTAAGGACTACTGCCACCGGGTGAAAACCCAATTGCAGTAAATAATAATAATAATAATAATATTGTCTGTGTTCCATTCTGGAAGTATTCCGACTATGTAAATATTTGAAAAAAATTTGTAAGTAATCCGTTACAATTTATGTGGTGGCGCATGTACACATACACTTCTACAGCAGCATTATGCTGTGCTGTAAAGACAGTCCTGTTAAATACCCTGATATATTTGGAAAGGTTAATAAATGAAAGTACATACTCGACAGAAAAATGTTGGATCATTTGTAATATTTTAAGGAAGTCTGTATTAACTTTATGGAAAACTGGGACTTTAAATTTAAAATCACTTTGCAGTGAAAAGAAAGTGATCCTCACTTGTGGAACTCCAATACGTACAAGTCACCACTTTTAATTCCAACATTTTCCATTCAACTTGCAGTACTGTTTGAATTTTTGTATTGTATTAATTAGTGCAAACATGTCAACAATACATTTGATTGTCTTCTTTCAAATCAGTTACTTCTGTCTGTTTTACTTTAACAAAAAAAAACATTTCTTTAAAGGTCTTTGTGGAAAGCATGTACTATCACAATGCATACTCTATATTTTTTTTCTTGGAAGTGAATATTACTTTAACAACTAAAATGTGCTGAACTAGCCTTCCTTTGTTTCTGTGTGAAGTGCCATCTACAGCTCGTTCTTTATTGTAATTAAGAGGTAACATTCTGGAACTGTGAACAATGTGTCTGCTGATCTTGTCCTGCATTCCTCCTTAACATAGGCTGTGTGAACAGAACAGTGAGTGTGTGAGGCAGTGCTGCATCTCATAGCACTGAATGTTTCACAAAAATATAATAAACACCTTGAAATATCCATTTGATTTTTACTATAATCTATGGATATTAAATACTTATTATTATTATGGTCCTGGTAATTCTTCATATTCGTAAAATATTTGCACTTCCTACAGTTTCAGTTTGCCAGTGTCATGATCACATATGACTATGAAATATCTATCTTTCTTGCTCTCTCTCTCTGTATCTCTCTGCCACTCTTTTAGCAGATGATAAAAAGTCAGTTTTACAAATTAGTTCCTCTTTCCTTCAGGTCACCTTACCTGCCAGGGTTGAGGTTCTCACAGCAGTGTTGCAGAGGAGTCTTTTGGCATGTGATGCTGTGTTGTTAGGTGTGTAGTTCTAAGCAGTCCATGAAGGATCTTGGCACTATGATTCCTCAGAACATAGGGAACCCCTCACTTAGCAACACTGTCACATTCCAGAAGACTTGAATCCTTGTCACTTTACCTGTTCCTTTGTTTTTCCTGACTGTGATAAAGTTGATATGTAAAAGTATTAATATAACATTTAAAAGTATTTTGATTCTTTCATTGGAATTCCTACATTTGAGTATCTTACATTTTAACCTTGTGAGCATGAGCCATAACTAGCCTGATGTGCCAGAGTTTCTGGTGAAATAAACATAAAGCATATTTAATTGTCATGGTACCTACATCTGCATTTTACATTGTATGGAAATGCCTCAAAATTACATTACACTTGTGTGATTTGAGTTTTTCACAGCGTTGTTCATGAAGAGTAGTCTTCTGTGATATGACGCCATGTTTATTGGTGATTAGTTACCTACGTCTATAAGGATCTTACTGTTTCCGTCTTCAAGGTCTGCAGCTACCTTCATTATGGAGGCAGGAAGCTCCTCTGAAGCCTCGTTAACAAATTTCCAATCAACATGGCATCGTATCCCAGAAGACCATGACCTACATTACTGTTATCAGGACTGATGTCCTTTGCAATAAACATATGTGTACAACTATTCTAGGGGTATGATTGTACTCTCTGAGGCACAATATCCTTCATCATATGTATCACTTGTTTTGAGTACAGTAAACTCTTACCATTTGCAGGGGTTACATTCTTGAAAAATCCTGTGAAAGGTAAAACCACTGTTCGTGAAGACCTTACGGGAAGAATGGGCTTTGGGGAAGCAAAGATACGTACCTTAATTATTAATAAACATGAAAACCGTTTTGTTGCTGTTGACTGGAATGATGATGGTGTCCCTGGCTGGGACTTGTTAGGGTGATCAAATGGCGGGATTCATGGAGGAGGGGGAGACTGAAGGCTCAGTGAAGAAATAGGTGATTTTCTATTGCTTTGCCTTCATCTTCATGTCCTTATACACCTCCTTACGTGGTGCCATAACAGCAGCCATCTTAAGCTTTCAGTCACACACACAAGGCTCTTTCCACCTTTTTGAGGAAGAAGTCATGACAACTTCAACAAGATATTGTTGCACTCAATGGAGCATTGGACTTAATGCTTCCCCTAATCTTGTATTCATTTTCCTTGATGAAACAAATCGTCAATTCATTTGCACCATAATGGCGTCCAACTGCAGATATTCCCTGTCCACTGGAAAACAATGCCTCCACTTTCTGTAATAGAGACATTTTTCTTCTTCTTTTTTGGCTCTTCAACAGCATGCACATCTCACTTTCCAGATGTAATTAAAATATGAGGGCAACAGTTATAAGAACTGAATATAGTCACAGTACTTTCTGTATTGCACTACATCTAGTTAGCTATTAAATGAGCAAGTTGGGGACATGTGGCCTCTTGTGTAGTAATACACAAGCACAACCGCCAACAAGCAGTGGAACTACATACAGCATGTTTCACAACAGTTGCCACTATAAATGTTCTCTGAATAATCACAACCACTATGTGCAAACCTGCAAATGAGGGAGGTGTGCTGTACTCTCCAACAGAAGATACTCTCATCAGCATTCACACTGCAGTTGCCGTACTCAAAAATACAAGGACGTGTGTTATACAGGTACAGTCATACTCCCTGTTGCACATTAACATACATTGTACTGGCCTTACTGTACACAACAGTGGGTTAATCAGTGCAATACTGTTCATTTTATGCTTTTAATTTAGGATGAAAATTTTAACTTAGCATTATATATCTGGATATCCATGTAATAGAAGTAACAAGACAAATATAAATCATTGGAGTCAGAAGATATGGCTTGTTTTCAAAGTTCTGATAACAGGCAAAGAATAGGTTATTATACCATCAATGACTGAATGTGACAGTCACAGGACAGTGGTAAAAATGTATGAAATTTCAGTTTATATGATGAAACGGTTTTGACAGTGTATAACAGTGTTGAACTGCTAACACTGGAGATATTCACTTCTCATAACTATTCATATTATTTACAGAAATATGGATAACAAATTGTTATGTTGCTTTTCCTTTAGCCATGAACCTGTATCTCATCCTGAACTGGATAAGGTCATGAACAAATAATAATAACAATAAAAGACAAGAACTGTGAGACCTATTTCACAGAAGTTCAAGGTCTGGTGACAATTGCCAGGCAACAATTCTGTTGACACACCAGCACTCAAAAGAAACTGACATCTCTTATAGTAAGGTAACCTTAAAAATGTAATAAAAAATAAAAGGATTAATGAATTCTGATAATCCTCATGATGTGTTAAGTTCTGCATGTATAAGTTCAGGTTAATCTCCATCGTTAAAACTTCTAGAAGAATAAGAAAAAGTCATTCATACATGCTGGAACTTACTTTGAGAACTAATTGGTTTCCGGACGATGGACAAAGTCCAGAAACCAATTAGTTCTCAATGTTACATACCATTGTCAGAACCTTTTAGAATTTATTGGAACTTACTTGTCACCAATATTCCAGTATTTTAGCACAAGAAACAGCACTGCCATTTAGAAACACCTTGTTCCTGGTCCAAGTATAAACCAAATGAACAAACATAATGATTAAATTGATTGATGCCAAACACAATGAGATTGGAATTGCTGCATGTAAACTTAACTAATCATAAAAAAGTAGTGTTGTACTCAGCCTACATTGTTACTTTCTCATTCAAATGTTTGATATGCAAGTCTGCCATACAAACTACATTAACAGCATATTTACATAACTATATATATATATATTTACTCTTATATACAAACCCATTGTTATTATATATATGTAATTTGTAACATTACTGCATAAATTGTAGTAATATATAGTATAAATATAATAATGTTTATAATATCTAGATTTCTTGTACACTAATATTTAGATTTTGGTCTTTGATGTAGTACAGGCTACAATAAGTTTAACTATGTAATGGCACCTTTGAATCTTCATTACTCTAAATTCACAGGTGGTATACGTCAGATGGGATTACTGGGAGGTAGACCACAATATAATTAGTAGCATGTAATAATTAATGATAAAATATTGAAATTGTTCTGATTTAAAGTACATGCACAATAAAGCATCCTGGAAATGTCCCATTATATATTTGTTAATTAATTAGTTGTCGAATTACATATTATTGGTCTGGATTAAACATTGCATTCAGTGCCCGTTACAAGCAATAGGCAAGGGGATCAGAAGGGGGTGAGACAGGTAGCAGATACAGGCACATACTGTCCGAACTAACATCATTTTCCAGCATCAGTGTAGCATTAAGGTCCCTGTCTGATTTCAGTGTTGGTAATGTTCTTGGTTAACATCATATATGCATTTATTTTTCCTTCTGTTCTGTAGTAGTGATGTAGGAGAAAGGCATGATTTGTTCCCAGATTGAAACATACAAACATAAATTCGCTTTAGACTACCAAATATTTATGTTCCTATAACACAAGGATTCTCAAAATGGGGGTACATTAAAGATGTCTTGAGGTACTAGAAAATGATTATTCAATGGCTGACATGACATCTGACACTACAAAGCTATTCTTTATATTTTGATGTTGTAGAATATATTTTACAATAAACTTCATTATGTTGTCACATAAACACTGATTGAGCTTTTAAGGGGTACATGGCCAAAAGACTTTGAAAAACCCTGATTTACATGACCCTATACTTCGAAGTTGCCTGTAATAAGACATTCACCAAAATGTCAAAATGATGGGTTGAAGTTAACTTGAAAGACACTAGCTTGTTTTAAAATTTATCACCTAAGAGGAAATGCCAAGCACCAGTATGTTTTTATAGCACGCAAACTGGTACCCAACACTGTGTGGAAGATTCCTTTACTGGATGTGACACACAGTAGTTAAGATTCAAGTTCCAATGATAGCAGACAGATCAGAGCCAGTCTATAAAGTATGTCATCCTGTTTTCACTACCCACTTATAAGAAAAACGTACGTTACAAGTTTTAAACATCAGGACTTCAATCAAAGGACAAAACCAACTGCCAAAAAGAAGAAATACTAGGATGAGTCATCAATGTAGAGAAGAGCTACCATACCCCTTCCTTACCAGCTGTGAATCTGTTAACAAGATATGCATGGCAGTTGAAATTAACAGACTGTCCAAAAGTCAGACCAACTTTCCAGCTGAGGGGTGCTAATCTATTTCCAGTGCATTGTGAGTCTCACTTTTTAAATTAGCAAAGATGACAGCGTTATTTGCAATACTTCAAACCAGGAAGGAAGGACACTCGTGGTATGTAAAATGTTGAGGGCTATCTTTCTTACTCCACAGTACTTGAAGGATACTGAATCTGATAATATATACATGCACTATATGAATGTCATACTGAAGGTACATATTACAGATATTTCAATTGGCCAGGAATGAAGTATGACTTGTAACTGAAATGATAATTTTCAAAGAATGGCTACTGTATAGGCTTAGCATAAGTAACATAAAAAACAAAACAAAAATACAAAGTTCCACAGGACTCTGATGATGATCTGTCACATTTGGAATCAATCATTTGTCCACTGTCCGCATTTAAAGTAAAATTTAAAAAGATGTTTTGTAGGCCGATCCTTTCCCTGAAATGTGTTTTTATTTTAATCTTAAATTTTGTGGTTCTGTGTAAAATGCATAATATAGCAAATAAATGGAATTAAAAAATTATCCATATCATACGCATAAGTATTTAGCAAACTGCTGTCAATATTTCTTTCATAAACATCCACATATTTTTATTTTATACCTTATTCTTATTTTATACTATTTGAGATAAAAAATCAAGGAATAGAAACTAATGCAAATAAACAACGAACATTAGACTAACCAAAAGGAAACAACAATAATAATGATTGTAGTAGTAGTAGTAGTGAGGCCAAAACCCGCCCAAGTAGTAGTAGTGGTGGTGGTGGTGGCGGCGGTGGTGATTGATGATGATGATGATGATTCAGAGTTCCTATACTTTGTGTTTTTAAATTTTCTTGTCACTGCAAACACTATAAAGCCTTTCTTATCTCAATCATGATGGAAAATATACCATATTGTAAATCTGAAACTGTCCTGGTACTGAACCATATGAACAGAAGTTATGACTAGGATTCTGCTTGTCAAAACTGTTAGTGTTATGCTGATACAGAAATACTCTTTGAGAAAAGGAATAATTTTCTTTTCACAATGTAGATGATTCTTGTTTACATTAATCTAGCAAGAAGCACATGACTACATTATCCAGTGCTGTATAGTGTCAAATTGTGTTAGAAATCACTATTCTAGATGGTACTAGCAATTGGCATGTAATACTGCAGTAAGGTATATTACTTGAAATCACCCCTTTTTTAATTATGATACAATGTATCACGATCGTGCATAATGGACAGGTGGGGCACAGGAGCAGTACAAGGACTTGTGCGTGCGCCTCTTGCTCTCGAAGGGGCACAAGTAAAACACAAGAAATGCCACTTATACCAGCCAAGTCCCATGTGTGCATGTCCACGTCATGACCCCCGGGTAACGCCAGTTGGCGGCTAAGACATGCAGGGGCGCAACACGGGTTCCGGACGCATTAATTCGGAGAGAGCTAGGGGAGCATAGCCCCCACAGAAAAGACCTGGTCCTCCGAGGTTAATGGGGGGTTGGACTTCAGGCCAGCGACCTGTCTCCGGAAAATGTAAGTGCTAAAAGAGCTCAAGTAAGGAAAGATAGGACGAATTGTAACAGACGACCTAGGCATGCAAAAAGGACTAAGGATGATATCATCGGCATTGGCACATGGAATGTAAACACATTATTAAAGCCAGGTAGAATGCAGGATAGCAGACCAGATTCAAAACTCACAAACTAAAATTCTAGGATTACAAGAAATAAGGGGATTGAAGATGACCATGTAACAAGCAGCTGTATATGTACACATCACAAATACTATTCACATGATCAAATCAAGAGGAATGAGATGGACGGGGCATGTGGCATGAATGGGTGACAGGGGAGGTTCATGTAGGGTTTTGGTGAGGAGACTTGAGGGAGAGAGTCCACTTGAAAGACCTAGGCATAGATGGGAGGATAATATTAAAGTGGCTCTTAAAGAAGTAAGATGGGAAGGCATGGACTGGATTGCTGTGGCTTAGGATAGGGATGGATGGTAGGAACTTGTGAACGTGGTAATGAGCCTCCAGGTTCCACAAAATGTGGGGATCTCTCTACTAGATGAGGACCTGTTAGCTTCTCAGGAAGGGCTATGTGCAATGCAGTTAGCAGCCAAATCTATGGATCCTATTACACTTCAAACAGTGAATATTCCTTAAGTGACCAATTACTATATGGTTTCCCCTACATGAAAGGAAAGCAGTTCACTAAACTGTAGTATCATGAACCAAACTGATAAAGTCGGACGTTTGCGGAATCCTGGAATGGGACTGCCGATTCCCTGAATGGCTGCTCATGGTGAACAGGTATCAACTTTCCTGCTGACATCACCCAATATATTGAACCTTGAGGGTACCTCTTCCAAGATATCACAGCAACTGGTAACACTATTTGGCAGCAACTTCACTGTATAAACCCTTAAAACACATCTCCCTACCTCCACATTTCCCTCAACCTCCAACACAAACAATTCCACACTTTCCACATCCTGCCAACTGTTTTTCCAGTCAACAAAACAGAAGCAACGAATTTGACTATCACAATCAAATGCAACATGCTTTATTGATGTATCTAATCTTGAAAATTATATTACACATCCTTTATTCAATGGGCTTTCCAATCATGACGCCCAGTTGATTATTTTAAATTATATTAAGATTGGTATCAAGAATGTGAGATCTAAACAAATAAGGAAGATTGATTATTCTAATCTACTTGATTTTCAATATAAACGGAGTTTTCAATCCTGGGCTACCATTTTTGATACTGCTGATGTAAACACGATGTTCAATTCTTTTCTTAGGATTTTTTATTCTTGTTTTCCTTTAAAAAAATTGAAAATTAAAACTCACAACAACAAATGGATTACAATTGGTATAAGGAATTCCTGTAACCATAAAAGAGAACTTTACTTATTAAGTCAGAATAGCTCTGATGCTTCGCTAAAAATCATTATAAAACATATTGCAGAAATTAAAAAATGTTATTGCAGAAGCCAAAATGCAATATTATAGTAAACAAATGTTACTTTCACATAACAAAATGAAGACTATTTGTGATATTACAAAATCAGTTACTTGTAAACTAACTTCGAATGATGTTATACGTGAATTGAAGATGAATGGGAACATGATTAATAATATACAAAATATAGCAGATTCCTTCAATAATTAGTTCCTAACTATTGTTGATAATAATTCAAAAATTACCTCTTTAGTTAATAACAAAACCTCCCTAGATTTACAGCAAGTTTTTCATTGTCACTTTCCAAGTATAAATCATCAAGCTGTAACTTCTACTGAGATCACTAAAATTATTAAATCATTAAAAAATAAAGATTCACATGGCTATGATGAAATTTCTGTAAAAATACTTAAGGATAGCTCCCTATTTATTATCTCGCCATTAACTTATATGTGTAATAAAATGCTATTTTCTGGGAACTTTCCAGATAGGTTAAAATATGCTGAAGTCAAGCCATTGTTTAAAAATGGAGAAAAAAATAATCCATCTAACTATAGGCCAATATCACTTCTAACCTCCTTTTCTAAGATATTTGAGAAAATTATTTATAGAAGACTATATCAACATATCTCTGTAAACAACATTCTTACAAATGAACAGTTTGGTTTTAGACCCCAATCTTCAACTACAAAGGCATTCTTTACATTAATCATTGAAATCTTAGAAGATTTTAGTAATAAAAAAATAGTGGGTGGAGTATTTTGTGATTTAAAAAAGGCTTTTGACAGTGTCAACCATAATCTCTTGTTATCTAAATTACAGTTTTATGGAGTAAGAGGTACCGACTATGATTTAATTAAATCTTACTTAACTAATAGGTATCAGAGAGAATCTCATTGTTTAACACAGTTTCTGATCACACTAGTTTTTCAAGATGGGACATTATTAAACATGGAGTTCCAGAGGGCTCTATTCTTGGTCCTCTTCTTTTTCTATGTTACATAAATGATCTGCCAAGAATTTTTAACAATGGTGTTAAATCAGTTCTATTCGCAGATGATACAAGTTTAATTATCAGTAATTATAATTATCTGGAATACAGAAATGACATAACTACTGCATTTGTGCCACTAAATGAATGGTTTAATGCAAATTTGTTGACCTTAAATTATAACAAAACCTAATATATTCAATTTAGGACAAAGGCGGATTCTCATAATGAAATATCTCTTAGCTATGATACTTTATTTCTAATAATACAAACACTAAATTTTTATGAATAATTATTGATAGTTCTCTGACTTGGAAAGCCCACATATCTCAGCTTCTACCCAAACTGAGCAGGGCCTGCTATATAATGAGAAATCTTAAACCCATTATGTCCATTGATTCTTTGAAAATGGTGTATTATTCCTACTTCCATTCCCTCATTGCTTATAGAATTATATTTTGGGGGAATTCCTCTTTTAGTTTACAGGTATTTAAGTCAGAACAGAATTATAAGAATTATGTGTAGACTACGTGTAGTAGTAGGGATGTATTCAAAACTTTAAACATTTTGCCATTAAAGTCTCAATACATATACTCCTTATTGTTATTCACTGTAAATAATGGAGATTTTTATCACTCTGTATCTCACATTCATGATATTAAGACCTGATGCAACCAGGATGTATTTTAACCTCAATCAAATTTGGTGTTGTATCAAAACGGAACCTACTATTGTGGTATCAAGCTTTTTAATGTATTGCCACTAAGTATAAAACAGTTAGCTCACAATAACAGACAGTTTCGAACAGCCTTAAGTACTTTTCTTCATTCTAAATCATTAATTGTGAATAGGTTCTCAACCTAAGCTCAAGTAATGTTCTGAATCACTGCATTTGTTTTTTAAAAGTTTGTTATTCATATGTATGTTAGTAATTATTATCCAACTTTTGCTATGTATTGTATTGATTATACGTGTATATTACGGAAATATTGATATCTTCAGATTGCTTTATTATATGTGTATGGTTGTACAGTTAGGCTTAGTAAGATTCCAAATTTTATAATTTTAACTAAACTTGATTTAGGTTTGATCTGTTGCCTTGAATCAGTGAACGTGATGTAATTTCACTTGCACTTGTGGTGTTGGTGATGTGTCTTGCTTGTTGCATTTGTTTTTTGTTAATGTGTTTGTGTATTCTGTTTTGTTCATTTGTATTGGACTATTTCTACATCCTGCAGTTTCTTTTAAACTGCTAGAGGATTTATTGAATGTAAACCATAAATAATAAATAATAAAATGAAATAATAGATAGATAGGTAGATAGACGGGCGGAAGGACGGACAGACAGAAAGATTAGACAGACAGCTGCATACATGTGTGTGTGTGTGTGTGTGTGGGCATGCACACACACATATATATACACACACATGCGCATGCACAGCCTAACACATTCTTAACAATATGACATGACACTGAACATCAACTAATAAAACACGGTATTATAAATAATAAAAGAGGTGATGTCATGAACATACTCCAATCCCTTTGGCATTCCTGCACAGGTTAGAATTACATTTCCTCCTCAGCATCTGAGGTATTGATATCTGGCTATTGATTGCCATAAACTAGCTTCTTTGAGGGAACTGAAGCTTTCCTGTACAACAATTTGAACGTATGTCATGTTAAATGGCTTAAGTCTTGTGTGTTACTTTTATTGAAACATAAGACATTTTACAATTAATAAAACCTCTAAACAATGTTTAAAAACAAGATTTAATTTTTAAAAATACTGATGCATCCTTTAACACAGGGTGTAAGAAATAACTGAAAACAATTCATTCATAAGAAACACAGGCATAATGCTGAACAATGAATAGTTTGATTATAACCACATTGCTGTGGACTGCTGTGTCCTGGAACATCATACTACCACGACCCATGTTACAGGTAATACAGCCTATGACATCACGCAAACCTTCAGAATAAATCAAAGCCACTTAACAAAGTTTACTAAAAAATATGTGATCTTCTTTCACTGTCTTCTACACTGAAAAACTTCCTTTACCACTTGCTTTGTTTCCATACTCCCTTTAAGTCATATATCATATTAAACAACATCCTTCCTTCTAGCAGTATGCATATTTTGACTAATGAAGACAGAACAAAACTGTAAACTCATGCTTCTTCTGATTCTGTCCGCCCATAACTCCCTCATGCACACACCACTCTGGGCCTCACGGACCCTGAAGTCACTACTTGGCCTCCCTGGCGAGCTGAAGCGATCATATGTACATCAATAGCCTTCTCAAACACAGCAGATATCATCGCAACAAGTGTGCCCCAGCTTTACGTGAAATAATACTTTTCTGGCGTTTTGATAAGTGTCCTCTTCCAGGAATATTACTGTTCAGACTAGGATGTGTGAAGATCTCAGATGTGTTGCTTTGGTGTTGGGTGTAAATACCACGGGGGTTCTGATGGGTACCTGAAACAAAGAACCAAACATTACCTGGGAACTAGTACTTATTCAAGTAAAAAAGTTCTTACATTTAGACAATCTAGTGACATGACTTTCACAGTTACAATATTGTTATGGCTCTTTTGTAAGTCATTTACCCTTTGCAAATGACATTAAAATAAGGGGGGGAAAACAACATACCACCAATACTAGTATTATGATTTAAAAAATAATCCAACTTAAAACTCCTTGAAAATGTACACTGTTATGAGCCAATCACAATCTTCAGATAACCCTGCATGGCTAGTGTGCAATATGGAAGCAGAAGAGTTTCACTAGTTGTTCACACATTAATGACAAAAGTTTTGTATACCAGTGTCAGTAGATATTTGTTCTCTATGAAAGATGTTCCATATGAGAAAACTGCATTGAACATACTACGTTACATGTAAGGATGTTCCATACAGTACACCTGCATGATACATCCTACTTTGTATGGAAGGACATTCTATACCAGTGGTTCCCACAGTGTGCTCCACAGGTCCCAAGCAATCCACAACCAGTTCCCAAGGGATTCATGGATACATTTCTGTAATGGCTACTTAGAAATTTACTTATTTCTTTAATTAAAGGAATAACGTTCTGTTAAAAATAATTGCAAAACTTCTTTACTTGGTGATGTGTTCATTTCGTATGACCTTTAGAATATCTAATTAAGAAACACCTGTACCCACAAAGCATGTAACAGTCAGTTTAATTAAGGTCAAATCATGCAATGCATTGTTACGTATGCTACTGGTACGTATTCATAGCAATCTAAAATCAGTTCTGAGAAATAAATTTTTAATTGTGGATACCTGTCATCCAGACACTACATTTACATGAGCAAGGATATGAGGATCTGTGGTTATTTTTTGAAGCTGATAATGGGGCCCATGAACAAAAAAGTTTGGGAAACACTGTTCTATACAATACACCTGCACGATACATGCTACATTGTATATAAGGATATTACACACAATACACTAGCATTATATATCCTACATTGTACATAACGTTGTCCCACCCCGTATGACAAATCCTACTTCGTAAGAACATTCCAAGCACGATTTCAAGCATTCACAGTGTAGCTGAGGATTCCATTCTTTAGGGATATGATGCTGTATCCCACAGTAACTGAATCCCAACATTTCAAAGGAATGTATTCTTCCAGGACTTTCTACCTGCTGACAATTAGCTCCTTAATAACATCAGAATATGATTACTCTGTGATGCAGCATCATACTACAGAAGTGCAGACTCCTTATGGCCATTCCATACTATACACCTGTGTGGCACACCTGATTTTGGTGTCTACACTGTTTCATTGAACACATGTGCATAACAGGCCTACATGTTACTTTGCATGTCAGGATGTTCCATGCAATAAACCTACATGGTACACCCTATTGTATGTCATGACACTCCACATAATACACTTGTATGAAACATCCTACTCTGTATGCAAGAACATTCTATAAAATACACGTGCATGGTACATCCTACTTTGTATGTATGGACTACACCTTCACAATACATACTACTTTGTATGCAATGACATTCCACATAATACATCTGTAGGATACATTCCACTTTGTATCTAAGATTGCTTCATACCACACACCTGCCTCATACATCCTACACTGTATGTAAGGGTGTTCCATCCAATACACCTGCAAGACACATCCCACATCAGGATGCTGCATACAGTATACCTAAATTATACAACCTACTTTGTATGTGAGGATCTTCCATACAGTATACATGCATGATGCATCCTAATTTGTATGTCAATATGTTGCATACAATACACCTGCATAATACATCTTGCTTTGTATGGCAGGATGCTTTATATAACAAACCTCTCTCATACATCCTACTTTGTATGTCAGGACATTTCCATACAATACACACTTTGTATGTCACAATTTTCCATACAACACACCTACATGATACATTCGAATTTGTATGTCACAATGTTCTATACAATACACCTGCATGGTACATCCCAATTTGTGTCAGGATGTTTCAGACAATATACCTGCATGATGTATCTTACTCTCTAGGTTAAGGTGCTTTATACAATAATCCCCTGCTCTATATCCTACTTCATTATGTCAGCACATTGCAGACAATACAGCTGCATGATGCATTCTACTATGTATGTATGGGTGCTCCATACAAATACGTATATGCAAGATACATCCTACTTCGCACATCAAGATCCTCCATACAATACACCTGCATCATACAACCTACTTTGTTCCTCATCACATCCATTTGTCAAGACTGCCAGTATCCCAATCTTATGCAAATTTGTTCTAATTCAGTTTTGTAAAATTTCTTAATTTACAGTTTTTGGTGAAAGAGAATTACAGCTATAGGGGAGTTCCTGAATGTACCGTGGAGTAGTCCTGGAGGAGGGAAATGCAGCACACAGCTTCAACCCCACTAAAACATCCTGGGTCCACCACTGAATCATGGTAAACTTGACACAGAACCCGTACCCTAGCTTATATATTTGTCATGTTCTCACCAGACAAGTAAAAAATAACCTCACAGGATTATTTTTCTCCACATCTGCACACCAGGAAGCAAAGATTAGTTTCAAGCATAGCATCTTGAAAAAAGGAGAAAAATTGACATTGAAACCTTAAACGAAGTATTGGCTGCTGACAATGAATCAAATGAATACAGTGAACAAAGTGATGAAGACAGTGAAACACTGCAAAGACAATGGCTACAGTTGTAGCAAATAGAAGAAGAATATGATGGAGGGAGAGGAGGATGAGAAAAACATGAATGAAAAGTGATGGAAAGGCAAACTGAACCATAAGCTGGAACTAGTGGCAGAGGGGACCAATTGGGGAGGCCTCTTCAAGGCATAAATGATAATATTCATGACTTTGTCAGACCTCCCAAAGGACTAAAAAAGTGTGAGGCACCACATACAGACAAAGATTGCTCTCCACTGGCTCTGTTCATGCTGTTGTTTTAGATTTATGGACAGTACTCAGACACAACAAGCTGGACCTAGCCACCTTCATGGTATGCTGCTAGACATACTTTTCTTGCCTTAGCTCTATGGATGGGATATAACCTGAGAGAGTAACTACATGACTACTGGTATAGACTTGAACAGTTTTATACCCCATTTTATCATCATAACACCATGAAATGAGACACAATCTTGCAGACAATTCAATCTGACCATGACAAAGAACAAAACCAATTACAGAAATGAAGGATGATCGCTGAGATACTGAACTAGGCATATGCTAAATTCTATAAACCCCTGAAGCACCTAGCAGGTAACAAGGTAACTGTCAAATTCAAGACACAATCATTTTCAGGCAATACATTCCCAAGAAAAGGATATGTTTCCGCATCAAAATTTACAAACCATGTGAAGACTGAGGACATACTTATGACATAAGAGTGTATAAAGATGCACGGATGCGACTTGCAACACAACAGCAACACATTCCATTGTTTTAAATCTGACTTGCAAAGGTAAAGGTGTAAAAACACAAACTTTTGATATGCAATATTTTTTCCTCATCCACACTTTTTATGACCTACACAGCAGGAAAATAAATTCATGTGGGATAGTGCGATCCAACCAAAAAGACACGTCCCCTGACTTCCAACTGAAAAAACTAAAATTACAAGGGGTGACATACAAGGAAAACAGGAGAATTAAGGCCAACTGTGTGGAAACATAATTCAAAAGTGTACATGCTAAGACTTCACAAAACACCAACAACACATTTGGGGGGGGGGGGGGGGGGGGGGGGGTTGTTGGTGTCAGAAAGGAAGCACAGACCATCCTCATAACTAAAGTTTTATCACTTTCATTGCTTGTTACATGTTTTGGCTTATGTGAAAAGCCATCATCAGGCAATTAAAAAAATACATAAAGAAAGATAATTTAAATACAGCCCATCAGAATAATACTGTTCCAGATAGCTGAGATCTCAACTTTACAAAAATTGGAGTTGTAAAAGCTGGAACTAAATAAAAGTCAAGATACAGTAAAACCCCAATTTAATGTTCCCGCATTTAGTGAAATCCCGGATTTAGCGATGATTTTTTCATGTTCTGACAAAGCTCCATATAAACAATGTAACCTCCATTTAATGAAAATCTCAGTTTAGTGAAATATATTCTAATCCCCCAGCAATTCATTAAATAGGGGTTTTACTGTATTATAATACAATAGATGTATATTATATTATATTATTTAAATTGTTTCTAGTGCTTCGGGTGTGAAAGGTAAGTTCTTCAATATTAAAATAAGCCTCGTGGGGTACAATTGCAATCTTGTTTCTTAATTTTCATCAACGCTTGAGAGGTACAATATACAGAAGAACCCCCGTATCCGCGGATTTGGTATCTGCGGTTTCAATTATCCGCAGTTTACCGCGGCCTTAAAATATTAAATGGAAAATTCCAGAAATAAACGATCCATAAGTTTCAGATTGCGTTCCATTCTGAGTAACATGGTGAAACCTTTCCGCCCCGTCACGCTCAGTACATGACTCCTCTCTCTTTGTCCTCTGTACCCACACTGACCTGCTTTACCATCGACATCATCTGCTGCTTCTCCAGCTTTGCCGTTCGAGGTGCCAGGATCACTAGCTTAATGGTGGTAATGTATTATTGTGCATAATTTATCAATTAAACTTTATCATAGAAATGTATGTAAACGAAAAAAGACATATACTGTATATAGGGTTCGCTAATATCCGCGGTTTCGGGCATCCGCGGTAGGTCTTGGAACATATCACCCACGGATATGGGGGACTACTGTATTATATAGTTTTTCCTCGCAGTTTTTCGTTCTTCGTATCTCATCCAATTAGTGGATTACAAAGTAAAACAGTAGGTTCAATATATCTTCATGAGGTAAATAAACAAATCGATTAGAACTTCTGAGAATAAGAAAGCTACCTTTCACTACAGTGTTAAGGAAGTAACAAAAACATTTGTTCTACTCACATAACATATATATTCATCTATGCTGAAGATATCCTTTGGCACTTTTTTTAATCACTGATATACACCAATGCTGCTTCTCAAATGTGTCAACATCTACCTCAGAACCCTTGCTACCAACAGCCTTCCAATTACTGCTTATACCTTTGAAGGGACAACTTTAACACTAAAATTCAATCCCCATCTTTGGCACTATTCTTAGCTGCAGGGCAGAAACATTGAATTCTTGATCATGATAAAACCAAGCAGTTTCTCCTCTCCACTGCCATGTTTCACCCTACAAATTCCCAATTTGCTTGCAACTGCAGCTCCTTCTCAACCTTTACTTCCACTGAAACTCCACTTTTACATGTGATGGGAGGAGAATTGCATCAGCTTGCACAATTTCACATGTCTGAGCTCTGTAAAAAAAAGTTATTGCACTGACAAAATAAAACATAATATGTATCCAGTAAATGTTATTAAACACTATCCATTTCAAAACAGTTCCCTCCTGAAACAATAAAATAATTCCAATGACATTTCCATTTTTCCTAGGATTCCATGTATCATACTGAAGAATTAACAGTGGCTGCTATAATATTTTCCCCTTTCCTTTCTCAAATTTATGTCCTTTTAAACTTTCAATTTCGGGAACAAGAAAGTATGCTGGAGAAATGAGGGATATGGGGCAGCTGTGGAACCAAGAGTTACATTCTTTCCAAAAAATGTCTGAATGGAGAATGCCATGTGTGCAGAAGACTGTCGTAACAAAGAAATAAGCGGCTTCCCATCAAGGTCCTCGTTTCTCTTTTCGCTGCTTCTCACAGACACTGTAAAATGGTCAGGTGAATTCTTGACTAACTATTTAACCTCCTTCTTCTTTGATGGCTCTACAGACTCCACTGGTCCTTGGCCCAATCTAGCTGCTTCTTCCATTCTGCCCTATCTGGAGTATATTGGATCTTCAGCTCCTTCATGTCAGCATACACTTGGTCCTCCATCTTGCCTTAGGTCTTCCTTTTGGTCTTGTTCCTAGAGGCATCCTTTTAAACAGTCTATTTACTAGACGTTCCTCCCCCAACCTCATAACATGTCCATACCACTGTAATTGTTGTATTCTTACACAAGCTGAGATGGGAAGATCTTTGTATAGTTGGTACAGTTCGTGGTTCCATCTTATTCTCCATTCTTCATGTTGATCTCTGACTGGTCCATATATCTTACGTAAAATTCTTCGTTCAAAAATGTCCAGTCTTTCTCTATTACTTTGATTTAGTACCCACGTCTCACATCCATACGTTACCACTGGCCTAATAACTGTCTTATAAATTCTTACTTTGGTAGCTCTTGTCAAGATGCTACTCCGAAACAATCTCAACATGGAGAAGAAAATTTTATTTCCCATTTGAATTCATCTTTTAATTTCTTCTGTTTCTTCATTACTGTAACTATTTAACCTCTAGGAACAAATTCATTACGCACCAAACCTCAACAGTTGAAGAAAATGATGAGCATGGCCTTCACATTTGGTCTGCTCTGCTTCCACTGTGAAGATTTCTGCCCTTTTCGATATCATACCATTTCATAATTTCATGCAGTCTTTGTCCACTTCACCTTTTTGCAACACTCTATGTATATATTCAGCTGGTTCTCACTTTGTTCTACTGTGAGTAGTCATGGAATGAATTTTGTGGAGACATGCCACATACACAAATGTGCATAAGGTATGCAACATAATCCTACAGTTATTCCTACACCTTCTATTTACAAGACGTTCCTCCCCCATCCTCATAACATGTCCATACCACTGTAATTGTTGTATTCTTACACAAGCTGAGATGGGAAGATGTTTGTATAGTTAGTACAGTTCGTGGTTCCATCTTATTCTCCATTCTTCATGTTGATCTCTGACTAGTCCATATATCTTACGTAAAATTCTTCGTTCAAAAATGTCCAGTCTTTCTCTATTACTTTGATTTAGTACCCACGCTCACATCCATACGTTACCACTGGCCTAATAACTGTCTTATAAATTCTTACTTTGGTAGCTCTTGTCAAGATGCTACTCCGAAACAATCTCAACATGGAGAAGAAAATTTTATTTCCCATTTGAATTCGTCTTTTAATTTCTTCTGTTTCTTCATTACTGTAACCATTTAACCTCTAGGAACAAATTCATTACGCACCAAACCTCAACAGTTGAAGAAAATGATGAGCATGGCCTTCACATTTGGTCTGCTCTGCTTCCACTGTGAAGATTGCTGCCCTTTTCGATATCATACCATTTCATAATTTCATGCAGTCTTTGTCCACTTCACCTTTTTGCAACACTCTATGTATATATTCAGCTAGTTCTCACTTTGTTCTACTGTGAGTAGTCATGGAATGAATTTTGTGGAGACATGCCACATACACAAATGTGCATAAGGTATGCAACATAATCCTACAGTTATTCCTACACCTTCTAGCATTTCTCATCCTGTTGATCTGCACACACCAAGACATCAACTCCATTAAATTTTTCATCCATTTCCGATGTGAATATGGTCAGAATGATGGTCATCTTCCCGCAATTCTAAACTACTTTTAAAATGTCTGTACCATTCAAAACTTCAATGCCCCATCACTTAAAGCCACTTTTAACAGATCATAAGTTTCCTTACATGTTTACCCCATTTTGTAACAAAACTTCATACAAATGTGCTGTTCCAATAACATTTGAAAAAACTGTCAATGCATTCTTCTTTTGAATCAAATAATTATGTTTACTTAACACAACATACCAAAACTAAATCAGGTGTACGGACCATTGCCACCGGGTGACAACCCAATTGCAGTTAATAAATATCATATCATATCATATCATACAGAGCAACACAATCCAGTCTACTAACATTTTAAGCCCCAGATTAAATGCCCAATCCTGGGTCCAGCACTACCGAGTTTTCACGGGGTATTTAACTTATAGCGCAAGCTGTATGAAAAACACACATATTTTTGAATGAAGACATAACTTTGTGAAATAAATGGCACTTTGTGGAAAATGAAACAGGCATTATACAGAAGGTCTTAAAATACAGTAAATATCCTTATTGCCTAAATACATAAAATAAATTTCTAGAAATCAGTAAATATGCATTTGTTGTTATTCACGCGTCTATCTGATACTCCCAAATGTCATTTCTTGACATTGCATCACATATCGGAAGGTTTTCCTGCTGCATCAGTTGACAGCTGGTGAGTCGTGGGTGATAGTAATAAACTGTCATCCATGGAGCAAACACCAATAGTAGGACGAGGTTACTGACCCCAGAATAAGGCTGTTAAGTGACATTAAAATACCAATAGTGAATAAAAGTCCATGCAAACAAGTTGAACCCAGAATCGTAAACAGAAGTAAACAGACTCGGCATATAGTGCAAAATACATAACCTTAACAGAGCCTACACCGACCTACATTGAAGTAGACAGTTAATTATTCAATTAATATTGGACATTTTAAAAATGGATTTACAAGCATAAAAAAGAGAAGGAAAAGTTTAATCGTCATTTTAACACTTTTTAATTAGGAACTAGTATCTTATGCTTTTAAAATTCTTAAGTTTTAAATTACACACCATACCGTTTGTGTTAAATGACACACCATCAAGAATTACAAGTTGATTGTAATTTATCTTTTATATCATTTGCGAGATCTCACAAAAATTTACATTTTTATCTTGAGTTTTAAGTTTTTGTACAAAATAAACACCTGATGATCAGCTTGATAGAAACATGTAGTGTCTAGAAAAATAATACCAAATAAAAGTTGTGTCAGACAGAACACATAGCATTATGTATGTAATTCTCTATATACGAGTGTTGTACTGAAATTAATGAGCAACCATTTTTTACAAATTAGTAGAGGTAATGAAAAGAGAATGAAGCGTAACACTGAAATCTACATACTTCGTTTCATTTTCTACAAAATCTCCATTTCTTTCGACGCATTTTTCCCATCGCTCCAGAAGTTTGAAGATCCCCTTCTGGAAGAATTCTGTTCTGGCCACCCGAATACACTGGTGGACAGCTTGTTTGATGTCTTCATTGCTCTAGTAATGGTGGCCTCGCATCTCGTCCTTTATGAATCTGAAAAGGTGGTAATCTGAGGGGGCCCGGTCCAGACTGTAGGAGGGATGGGGGAGAACTTCCCATCCGAATTGCTGAATTTCCTCCGAGAGTAAACGAGCAGTGTAAGGCCGTGCGTTGTCATGTTGCAGGATGATGTTCTTTCCAGGATGTTTGTCACATGGTGCACGATGGAGCTTCTTTAGTGTCTCAACGTAATGAGCAGCATTTATGGTTTCCCCAGGCGGCAAAAATTCGATAAAAATGCACCCCTCCGCATCCCAAAAGACCGTTCCTATAATCTTTGAGGCTGAGGGCACTGTCTTCAACTTCTTTTTCCTCGGTGAAGTGGGATGACGCCATTCCATGCTGTGATGTTTGGTTTCCGGTTCAAAGTGGTGAAACCAACTTTCATCACCTGTGACAATAATGAGCAGAAAATCTCCCTCAGTACGATATCGCTCAAGGTGTTGTGACAAGGTGTTTTTGCGCTGAAGTTTGTCATCTTCAGTCAATAAACGGGGAACCCAACAGGCACAATTTTTCTGGTATCCCAAACTTTCCACCATCTCCTCAACTGCACTGTCCTATTCCGAGCTCTGTGCTGCTATTGCTCTCACCATCACACGTCTATCGTCTCTGACAAGCGCATCAACCCTTTCTTTGTTGTGTTCAGTAGAGGCCGTTCAAGGAACAACGCTACAGGCTGATCTGTGATGTCTGTGCTCCGTTCTTTAAAACGTTTCACCCACTGTCTGAGACTGCTGACACCCATGCAGACATCGCCATACACACGCTCAAATCTGTGGTGAATCTCTGCTGCGGGAGTTTCCTCCTTAACGAGAAATTCAATCGCAGCATGTTGTCGAAACGATACCTCACTGTCGGCCATTTTTCCACGAGTCCATATGCTTACGTGAAGAAACCAACTGATATTTCTCACTCAAGGGTGCGACAACAGATGGAGCTACCTGTCACACAACACATGTTCCTCTGTTGTTAACGGTTCACTCATAATGCAATGTTGATCACTAGTTTCAGACAACCTTCATACAGTGGGATGGATAGCATCAAATTAAGGAAGATATTCACTGCAATCACTGTCTATCTGTTCCTTGATTGTGAAAATTTAAAACAAATACAATTTTAAAAGCCATGAAGCAATTTCTTTGTGGCTTATACGAATAAATAAAATTTGCATTAGTGCCTTTTTCATCCAATAACTTTGAACACCCATATGCAGTCTCTCTCCCGAGCGAAAATTTCTTACCCATAAACGTATAAACACTGCAGTTTGCAAGACAACCTGTGACTCTCGACAGGAAGCAAAGATGAAATATGTCAGCTGAGGTTTGTGGGTTCTAATGACTTTATACAAACACAAAGGGCACAGAATGCACTCCACAAAGAAAACATATTGCAGGAGCTCGCATACAAATTTCAATAATGTATTCATACAGGAAAAAAATATTTATAAACTGAAAATAAGCAAACTTTAAAATGATGAGAACTCTGTGACAACAATTGTATAGCAAGTACCGGGGACACGGCATTTAACTACACCGCATACGTGTAACAAGGATTCAAAGGGCTAAACCATGCCCAGTCATCATACAACCAACACATGATTTTGAACAGGCTGCATAAGCAGTATGAAAACTTTTTCAACAGACCACAAACTAATCTCTTTCATGTCCATTTCTCTGACTATTCCAAGCTTTTGAGCTATCATGTTTCCACTGTATTTTCTCTTATCACTCATCTTTAGCCCTACCAGAAGCACAGACAAACCACGAATAGGCAAGTAGCACAATGTAACACCTTATCTACACAAAAGAGTATTATCATGCACAATGGCATATATGGTCTCTTCACAGATGGCCTATTAAATCACCCCAATCTTCGGGCTCTCGAACCCTAGGCAAGTATGCCAAGGTCAAACTACACGATTTGAGGAAATACATAAAACTGAATTTTCAATGACAGGAAACAGGACATTATTTTGAAGTAACCAATGCAGTGTGTCTTGGAATAGCCTATGATGTTTCACAGCCCAGTAAATCACACACTAAGGAACACATGGTATTCTTATGAACACAGTAACTCAGAAAGTTTAATACACAGAAGAGGGTAAAAGTCATCAATCATAACTAAGTTTTCTGTTATATTATTATACAACTTCAATGCATTAAAGTTATATAATAATATAACAAAACTTAGTTGTGACTGACGGTCTTCACCCCTTTACTCTGTGTATATTCTTCACAGTGGGATGTCTCCTAAAGACAAAAAGTTTAAACTACATAATAACTTGTGATCCTTGTATTATCGGTTCCAAAACCACAGGCAACCACTGGGCGATTTTTCATCACTGACTAAACAACCAACGGCACTAATTACCTGGACATGCTCCAACAATTCACAACCCCACTAGCGGATGGAACACTGGAAACCATCTTTTTCCAAGAGGAAGGTGCTCCACCTCATTTTAGACACCACGTTGTTCAGTTTTTGAATGAAACATTTCCTGATAGGTAGCTTGGCAGGGGTGGTCCGATTCCATGACCCCCTAGACTGCCTGATCTTACCCCTTACTCTGAGTGGGAGTTTGTCAAGTCCTAAGAGTAGACATCAAAAATCAAACTGTTGCACAACTTAAAGTTAGGATATGGGGAGCATTTGAGAAAATTACTCAAAACATGCTATGAAAATGTGGTTAGAACCTTAATACCATCTAGATGTGTGTAGGACCACACATGGCGCCCACGTTGAGCTAATTCAAAATATGTTGAGTTACTGAACATTACTTGATGCAGAATCTAAAATTCATTTTTACAGTTGTTAATAAATCAGTTATGAACGCCTGTAACCCATTCTGTGACACACTGCATTAAATCAATGAGTTGCATTATATGCGCTTCCAGACTTCCATATACAGAATGTTCAAAACAATGTAAATAAGTGGTCTGGTGATAAAGCCCCACAATTAGTGACAGAAAAATACTGTTTTTAATTCTTAATGCCTCATGGTTGCCATCAAAGTAATGTCAAGATTCAAAACCTTCCAGTAAAATGACTGGTTTGTTGTCTGTCCTAAAGGTAGGAACTGTTGTGACAATCCCTTTGATGTTTGTAAAGAACACATGGACTTGGAAATGGAAGCTTTTTACAGGACCCCATAGAAGGTAAGCTTTTCTTCAGTTTTGGGGATGTGCATTTTACTGCTACGTGTGGTATTTTCCTTATGGATCACACTGGTGGAACGAGTTTTATATGCACTGATGATTTTGTCGAAGAATGTATATGCTCTGAATATCTCCATCCACGCCTGCCTCATGTAGAGGTATTTGGTTAAAATCAACCACAGTCTCTCTGTGCAAGTTAATTGTTCTGCTATCAATCTGTGTGCCAGGAGCCAGTCAGATCAGACTAGCATTCTCACCTTCTCAGCATTTCTGTCGGGGTGGGCAGCTGATGGATGTCCTGACTGACCTATGCCATTGCACAAGACTACAAAGTAAGGAACTGACAGGAAGATGACGACAGCCAAACACAAGCATAGGTTGCCAGTAGGCAAGACAGAACATACTCCTGAAAGTGTATTGTCACAAATCATGGCTTGTACCACATACTGTTATTATACACAACTGTTCAGGGCAAAGTAAAAGATATATTAGACAGATGCTAAATATCAGAAAAGTTCAACAAGCACTTTGCATTCAGTATAGGCAAACATCATTTGTTATTTCAGGTGACATTACATACAGCCCTACCTAGAGATGAGTATCTTCTTTGCTTGGGAAACCCCTGCTGCATGGCAGGCCCCCTACAAGCCACTGGTGGTGAGGAAGGTGGTGCAACTGATGAACATCCCACAGAAGACAGAGCACTATCATAGCGGTTTGAACCTCGACTGCTTTCGGAATCCTAAAAACATCATGAGAGATGATCTGTTACAACTAATTTACAGGCTTCAGGATGCTTCTCAGCCCCAGCACTGTTGTAGGCACAAGCCTCCTGGGAAAGAGAACATGGTATACTGCCTTAATATTTTTCATCTTTCAGGCATTACTTCACTAATTGTTAGAATCCAACAGGGTATACAGTGTTCATTCTAATAGTATACTTGGTATTCCACTCTTACATTCCTGAATTCCATAATAAGGACTGATCATATCCCATGGATGTTTGAATGAAAATACTTTCATAATGAGAACTGATGATATCCCATGAATGTTCAAATGCAAATACAAAATTAACTTACAGTTTTGTATATAAGAAAGAGTATTCTATAACTAAATATTTCAAACAAGCCTGTGACATTTTAAATTTTAATATTCTCTAATAATTAAAGTTTTAACTACTAATATTCACACATATACATAAGATCAATGTTTAACTGGCCAATCTGTGTCTAGTACACCATCTCGTACATGGAGGGATGCACGAGTTGCACTCTGTAATGAAAATGTATACTCATATATCATCCCTTAAACTGTAACTCCCTGATGATGCCTCAATCAGAGCCGAAACATGTCAGAGAAAGTGCATTATGTTGGATTCTAATAAGTAATGGCACACTGCCCTCTGAACCCTGGAAACATAAAGCAATGTCTGTTAAAATGATCTGTGCTTGTTGAAGCAACATATTACTGCACCTTGCTACATTGTCTCTAATCAGTTATTGTTCTTGTCCATTACACACCCTTTAACTGCTGAGTAACTAGTGATCAGCCACACCCCTGTGCTCACTTGCAGTTTTCCTTAAATATAAAAATCATAATAAGGCTCTCAGAAATTGAATTAGGACAAATTAACTCTTGCTAAACTTTATACGTACGGTTTGGGAATACATATGTATGCCATTTTCACTATCTGTGTCATGTTCAAGATAAGAAGCTACTGCAGCAGTTTATAAATTATTCTGTAGAGGCAATTTTCATGTAAATTAATTCTTAACAGACAGTTGAAAGGATGGGAAAGGATTAACAGTAAGTAGGTACACAGGTTTGTTACTCTAATGCCATTAGGGTAATGTTGATTGCGTCAATAACTGTAGGTCAGTAGACTTGTGATCACTGTTATTTAAACCCTTATCTATATTCTCTTACTTCAGACCAGATATAAACCAAATAATAGTCACCAAGTGATATACTTCCAAGCAACTGGCTGTGAATGGTGTAAACCAGATCATGTCATGCTCAGTACATTCAGTTCTGAATTGTAATGTATGTTTACATACTTCCTCACTCTTTAGATACACAGCTTTAAAAAACACATAAACTTATGTTATTCCATGAGCTGTTATACAGTGCAGCAATTCCTCTGATGACAAGAGTAACTTTTACAATGCCACCTTTTAAAATCAGAGATCCCAGTTTCTTTTACAATAGTTGAACTGGCATCTGTAGTACACACAAATGTGTCACCTATTAAAACATTAGATAATCATAATATGTGTATGATAGCACATAGTGCAGTTGTAGCTTATGAACAGGTATTTATTGTGTATATCTCTAGCAGAAGCCAACAGCACCACACTGGCACTGGCACGCACTGGCTGTAGCAACAATCTCTGGATATTAGCGAGTAAGCTAAATACAGAGACTGCCAGTTGGGAGACAGCTATCATGAAACTTGTTAAATTAACTTACACCACAGCACAGAAATGATGGCAGTTCCTTGCCAGAAAGTTATTTTTGTAAGGTAAACACACCCCTTATTCAGGAATCCAGGATTTATAGTTGCCATATAAGGGAACCAACTAGCTCTGGGATGAACAATGTTGTCCGATCCACCTACTGGTAATTCAAGACCTTGCAAGTATGTTAAAAATCAAACTCATGCCTTACTTCTGTTGGAGCTCAGTTCTAGAGACATGACAAAAGTGAGTGTAACAGAAGTTGCACGAGAGGAAGGAGCCTGAAAGAAATTGTTGTTCCTTCAGCAAACCTTTCCCATGATGCAGATGAAACACCACTGAACAAAAAGAGGAAACATATTTAAAGGGCAAAATGTGTGTTGGTCATAGAGGAAAATTTTGGTACTAAATTATTATAATGTGTTAGGCAGGAAAACTTCTTAAGCAGGGTCATCTTAGGTGGGTTTTACTGTATATGCAAATAATACTGTAATCCTAAAAAATGGAAAGTGTACTTGGCCTGCGTCAGTTACTACAGTGCTTTTCCAAGTTCAAAATTGGTGTGACCTCTGCTGAAGATGTCAAACAAGTGGGACATCCATCAACAAGCAAAACATGAATATGTGCATCAAGGGAAGGAACTTGTCCTCAAAAACAGAAAAATCACTATCCACGAAGTAGCTACCATTTTGGGAATTTCACTGGGGGGTCAGTTCAGAGCATTATGAAAAACAATCTGAACATGCATCAGATTTCCAGGGAATAGGTTTCTCTGCCATAACAATGCACCCGCTCACTCTATTTCATCTGTGCATGAATTTCTGGCTAAAAACAAAATGTCATTCCACACCCTCCCTACTCACCAGATTTACCACTGTGTGACTTCTTTCTTTTCCCGCAACTCACGATGGCATTAAAGAGCAGGATACTTAATGTTATCACCATGACTCGAGCAAAACCACAGGCTATACTTGATGAGTTTACAACACTAGACTTCACAAAATGCTTCAAACGCTGTGTGATTGCTGGGCTCACTGTAGATAGTCCCAAGGAGACTACTTTGAAGGCAGCAACATTGATTACAAGGTAAGTGTTGTTGTTATGGAAAAATAAATTCAGTCTGGAAACTACCTCATTACACCACACACAAGTGACCATAAGAAACTAGATCTCTGATAACACAGCACAGTGGCAAAGTCAAATTACCTTGGACTAGGTTTGGACAAGGAACTGACATCAGAGCAACAGCTCAGCAGTCACAAAGAGGGCCTACAGGGAACTTTGGACCAGCAGACAGACTTTTTGGAAAAAGAAGGGAGCTGAAACCTAAGGTGTTACATCAGATATACACCATGTCAATAAAAACCATTACAGCAGAATTCCTTTAATCCAGCACCTGATAAGCCAACACTCCTCATAGTTGGGTACTTGAGGAATGTAGTTCCCAGACCGGATGATCTACCACCCAAAACTTCAGGTGCATGCACTGATTCCATGATTACATTGGGTTATCTGGACCTTATTAAGCCCATCAGGCTACTGTAATGGCTTTAAAGATCCAATGATGGGTAAAAAGGTACTGCTGGCAAAAGGAAACAGGTAACTTTACTGATTCCTTAGAAACTTGAAACAGTGAGGAGGCCTGAAAGTGGCACAAGCCGAAAAGAGGTTATAACCTCACACAAATTGGATCATTAACTATCTATGATATAAAGAAACAGAAGGGCCAAGTATGATCATTTATGGCATCAAGTGAAAGTGTGAAGTACATTGTCAAGCGACAGACATTGAAACAGCCTAAATTAGCACAACTAGACAAGGTGTTGCACAAGTCGTTTACAGCAATGCATTCTAAAGGAAAGCCCATGACCAAGCCTATGATAAGTGAACAAAACTAAGACATTTTATGATGAAATAAAAATAACTGACTAGTGCACATTCTCTGAGGGCAGTAATGAAAAATTACCTGTAAGAAATATTATTAATTATTATAATATTATAAAACAATATTAAGTTTACCTGTAAGAACTTAGGTCAGTATAAGTTCTGTCTGATAATCCAGAATATTTGATAATCTGGCACCCGTCTAGTACCATGGGTGCCGGATTAAAGGAATTTTACTATATTACTTATACTACCACTGAGTAGTGATGTACACTCAAATAGAAAACCAGCAAGAGTCAGCTTAGTGAACAGCAACAGCCATCTGTCTAGGCATAACTGGAACCATGATGCTTACAGCAGCACCTGAGGTCCTCTTGGGACTGCCTGGACTACATCTGACAATGGAGTCTGAAGCCCAGGCAGGAATCTATAGGCTTAGCTGCAATCAACAGTGGAAGCTCAAATCCATTTGGTATGGGCATGTACCAGTCTTGGGGCATGAGGAAAAGAACCATCCTGCAAATGGGGGTGATACCTAGATATGTACATACACTGTCATATTTCATGACAGCAGTGAATGGGAAAGTGGGTTTCAAACTGGTACACAGACAGGTTCAAGACAATGAAGGCACTTGTGCTGCTGTGTATGGACATGGTACAAGAGTTTCACTTTAGCCTTGGGTAGAACAGTACAGTATTCTTGGCATTAATTACAATCATAAAGGCATGTGCAAAAGAATGTAGGCAGACACTATAAGAACACCTACATTTCATCAATCAAGCTGCCATAACAACAACTGACAACCATCAGATCAATTCCAAATTGGTTTGGGACTGCCATCAATCACCAATGAAACTATGAAGGACGTCCAGAAAGTAAAGATGCAAACGCAATAAACTTTTTTTAAATTTTTTATTAAAATTGAGTGAAAAAACTCTTAGCACATACCTTTAGCTATTCTTCAACATAATCACCACCTTTGTCAAGGCATTTGTTTAGCCTGGGTACGAGATTTTGTATTCCGATGTCATAGAACTCTGCTGCCTGCACACACAACCACGTAGTGACTTCGTTTTCCACCTCTTAGTCTTCATGAAACTTCTGGCCGGCCAGATGTTTCTTTAAATGCAAAAACAAATGGAAATCGCTGAAAGCGAGGTCTGGGCTGTGAGAGGGATGGTCTAAAACTTCCCAGTCTTCTGTTCTGAATTGCACGTCTAAGCCTTTTCAGTGTTTCACAATATGCCGCAGCATTTATGGTGGTCCCGTGAGGCATAAAATCAACCAGAAGAACCCACTTTCGGTGCCAGAAGACAGTTGCCATGATTTTCTGGGTTGAGGTTGATGTTTTGAATTTCTTTTTCGTGAGAGAATGAGTGTGGCGCCACTCCATAGACTGTTGTTTGCTCTCAGGTGTGTGGTGAAACACCCACGTTTCATCCCCTATCACTATGATGTCAAGGAAGTCATCACCTTTTTCTGAGTAACACGTGAGAAACATTAGTGCAGCACCTATTTGGTTTTTCTTGTGGTTTACAGTCAACATTTTTGGTACCCACTGTGCACACAGCTTGCAGTAGTCTAACTTATTTTTCACAATCTCATGAATCATTGATTTAGACACTTCAGGGATCGTTTCATGCAGTTCATTGATCCATCACACGCCTGTCAGCACAAATGTTTTCTTCAACAGTTTTGAACAAGATCAGTGTTTATCAAAGATGGCCTACCAGTCCTTTGTTCATCATGAACGTCTGTTCTTCCTGCAGTAAATTCATGACACCAATTTGCCACATTCTGCCTGTTCATAACATCACCATAAACACTAACAATTTGACGATGAATTTCAGCTGGAGCTTCTCCTTTCGCATTGAGAAATCAAATAACAGAACGCACTTCACACTTGGCGGGATTTGGAATTGACACGTCCATTTTAAACTCGCTCAACACACAAACACATTGTGAAAATGACTGCAATGACCTCAGCGGAGTGAGCGGGAGTATGCTCGACATGACAGTGTTGCCACCTTCGTAGCGGTGATTTCCCTTCCCCTCCCACCCGTGTTGTATCTTTACTTTCTGGATAACCCTCGTCAATGAACATGACACAGTACAAATGCCAGGGCACTGGAGAATGTATGGAACAAGATCACTGAGCAGCTGGCAAGAACAGGATCTGAACATCCCTTAATAGGTCCTGAACTAGACGTGGCATCTCAGGAACAGCTGCTAAATGGGCTATCAGGGACTGGATGACCACTGACCATCTAACATACTGAAGTCCAAAGATGGAAAAAATACACACACACAAAATAATTCCTTTGAGAACAATCAGCCAAAAGAACTAAGTAAATACTAAGGCTAAATACAAACCCATTGAGAGACAAGTAACAGGACTATTTACAGGACACTGTCACTTGACAACACACCTACTCAAACTGGGACTAGCAAACAGCACAATATACAAAAGGAGCTGTGTGGACATACAATATTAACTCAATTAACCCTTTACATCTGAACGGGAAAACACTGTCCCAGCAATTTAAATACCCTCATCGCCGAACGGAAAAACATTGTACCGCAACGCCATGTCGTTTTTTAAATTTTCTGCCTCTATAATTACACGTCCCTTTTCACAATATTCGTCTAAATGGCTTGTACAGGCATGAAAGATGAAATTTAATTCTAGTTAAAATTATCACTAATAAGGTTTAAGTTTTCCTATTATTATCCTTACGATTTTTCCAGCAGTCACAAATTATTTACATACATCTCCAAGCAGTGGTTCCTCATATTGGTGAAAATTCACATACATAAAGGACCTTCTGACAAGTCTCTCTTCTTTCATACAGCCCCTTCTGTAAAATTCACAACCCCTTCACCCCCATTATTTCATCAAGAAGATGCTACTGAAAAATATCAGTTCAGTAATTACAACAGTAATATTTACTTACATTTGTGTGTTCCGCTTTTCAATTTTAGTGTCAGTTGCTCCTCAGAAATGCAATTTTGTATGATATATACATGGGGTAGCACACAACCCTACGTTGCATTCTTGACACCTGTATTTTGTTCTTGTTTCATTGTTTTTTTGCGGAATACACACGTCACCGAATTCTCTTACACTGCATAAGCCAGTGTCTGATTTCTCTGATCGTGATTTAAGCATCTGCACTGCCTGGCTTAGCACATGTTACTGCTAGGATAGGCAGTGGACTGAACTGTTGAGTTGAAGATAGACATAAGCATGAACCTAAGTTCAAAACTGTCACGAAGAAATCCTTACAGCAGAATGAAGGACATTTGCCTCTGGTCCCATATTGCACTAACCAGAGAAATGAACGCCTGTATGCACTGATTGCATCTGAACTCAGCACCCAGAGAAGACAGTACTACCACAAAAACTAAAGACATTATAAGACTGAAACCTAAAGAGCGTCTCAGGAAATACGATGACATGTACAGTCAACTCCAAATTTTATAGCACAGTGTCTCCACTTACAGCTAGAGATATTTGGAAAGAATAAATCTATAAAATGAAACTTAAAGTGAAAAATAAACAAAATAAAAATGACCTTCAACTAAGCTGCATAAAAACAGGTGGATTTTCTTGAAGCTTGCATAATGGGTAGATGGATTCATTCTTAAGCATGTACTTCTTATTTGAAATTTTTACCTTTAAAAATGTATGAAATACAACAGATAATATCAGCACGTGCCAAAATGGGCATTTAAAATTAATAGAATCCTGGCCATCAGGGGCTATGTTGGGGTTTAAATCTCCCCTATTTTAAAGGTTAACTACTGAAACACAAAGGAATGTATCACAACACAGTTGGACACAATTAATGGCTAACACTTACCGTGTCACTGCCTGTTGGAGATTCCAAGCTTGACGCCTCACTAGCGCCGGAAGACGACAGAGAATCATCCTCATCCTGATGTGTCAGAGGTGATGAGTATGATGGCACACGGAATGTTTCACGTATCCATGCTCGATACTCTATGACTTCATCTGTCACACGAATTATACGACCCAAGATACTGAAAATGCCACATCATATCACATTAACCACTGGAATCCTGAAACTCATGTAAAATTTACTTAAAGATTCCATTCCTATCACACGGTAAACACAACTCACCTCTACTAAAAGGCTGATCGATTTAATGCTGTTTAGAAAAATAACTTCAATTATTCCACAAATCATACTAGAACATCAATAAATACTGTGGGCAAAATGCAAGGGTTCTTTCATTTTAAATCAGGTGGAACATATGGTTACCACTGCGCTAGAACCATAGACAGTTGAATGGATTTTGTAACCTCCATGATGGCAGAGAGAGAGAGCTTTTCTGATCTAAGAACTGCCCACCATGTAAGGATCCATGACAAGATAGGGTGTGGTCAGACTGGGCTTGCTGGACAGCAAAGAGCAGAGAGAAACAAATGGCTTGCTACAGAGCAAGTAAGTCAGTCAAATGCAGGCTGTGGGTGGAGAAAGCAGCTGAAGCATGTGTGGGTTGGTCACACAACAGACACTGGGTGTAGCAGCAAGCAGAGAGGAACACAGGACTCAATTGCCACTGTAAACTGTGAAACCCATGTAAAATTTTAAACATGTAGGGGGCATCGACCCCTACAGTGCATTAAAGTATAAACCCAAAACTCTGGGCGTGCATGCAGGCTGGTTGGTATACTGAGTGTAGTGGGTGGCAACACATTGGCTGGAAAAGTGGAAATGGAAAAGACGTTTCATGGTGGCTGCAGGATCTGTGTAAAATGAGCAGCAAAAAGTAACTGTATTTCCTATTGGTGGGAATGTATGGATGGTGAAGTGTATTCTCAGACCTGATTGACTGGTGAAGTACTGTTAGTCAAGCTTCTACGTCAATGTTTGGTGCTAGTGCTGACTCCAGGTCATAAATGAAAAGAGAAGAAAGTAATTGAACAAATTACACAATATTCAGTCCAACAAAATGCAGTCAATTGTTTTTTGATATTCTATATTTCTTGCTAGTCAATCCTACATGTTTCAATCCCTCATAGGATCATCATCAGAGATTCATATCAAAGTAGCATTTCACAAAACTGAACTAGCAATGCACATACATATTAAAAATGTATAAAAAGACGATCAGTTGGCAGCCAAAAGATTAAAACAAATTATAAATTCACACGTCTTTTAATCACCTACACAAAAGACGATTATATATTGAAATAAGAAATAAGTTAACATTAAATAACATAATATTAGTTCCAGCAGATAAAGGTAGAACGATCATTGCAATAGATAACACCACATATACAGATAAGGTTAATAAGTTCCTAACAACCAACCAATTTTCAAGACTACTGGAAAATACCAAAAACAACTCCAATAAACTCTACAGCAATGTGATAAGATTATTAACAAACACAAAATAAAGTACTTAATTCGAAGCAAACCAAGATCCCCTGTACTGAAAGCACAACTTAAACCACATAAAGCAGATATTCCGATCCATCCAGTAATCAATAACATCAATGTGCCTACCTACAAACTAGCAAAGTTTCTTACCCAAACATTAAATGAGTATCGTAGTCTTAACAATCAATATGTTGTTTCTACTTCAATTAACTTGGCCCAGGATTTAACAAAATTCAAAATTAAAATTAATAAACAAAAATAACCACAACTTTATTACATATGATATTAAGGAGCTTTCTGTAAATATTCCTATTGGAGATATTAAGTATTACTAATAACTTTCTCCAATTAAGTATTGATCCAATTTCCAAAAAGCAAATTTTACATCTGATGAAAACTGTTCTTTCTCAAAATTACTTCACCTTTGCAGGCAATATATACCAACTACCAAAAGGTATAGCGATGGGCTCACCTATCTCACGCACAATCGCTGAAATATTCTTACAACATTATGAAAACATGTTTATTAAACACCTCCTTGAATGTAAAAAGATAACATATTATACAAAGTATGTAGATGACATCTTAGTTATATGTGATAAAACAATTATTGATCCAGATCGTCTAACCAACAGCATGAACCACATACACAAGAACATTACCTTTAAACCAACATCTGAAAATAACGAACAAATAAACTTCCTTGATTTACTCCTTATACGGAAAGAACTCTCTACTGAAGTTGATATTTATCGAAAACCTACCACTACAGATACAACCATTAATGTATTTTCAAATCATCCTATAGAACACAAAATAGCAGCATATAGATACATTACATGTATGCACCCACTTCCCCTTTCACAGATAAGAAAAATAAAAAAAAAAAAATGGCATACCATACAATATGTAGCTAAGGCTAATAACTTTCCCTACACATACATTCAAAAACTACACCTACAAATACAACTGAAAATGAACAGTCCTAAGCTACATAACAACACATCACATAAACCCAAGAAATGGACAATGTTTACATATTATAGCCCACTATTACAAAAAATTACTAATTTGTTTAGACATACTGACGTACGTATTGTTGCATATATCTGTTATATTACGGATGTTTCTTACATTATATATATATATATATATATATATATATATTATAGTAACTAAGGCAACGACATTGCATTGATGCAGTACCTTCTGTACTTTGTCCGTATCATCGGACCTTATTACTTGCTAATTAGTACTTTCTCATCATACGCCTCTTTGCATTCACTTTGCCCAATGTTTGTAACTGCTTATTTGTTATTCTTCCTGGAACTATGGTGGCCACTGTGTGACTCCTTGCAGACGCACAGTCACATGTGGAGGAGTAACGAATACTCCTACGCACAGAACACACACAAGCCTGTCTGATAAAACGTCTGACGCCTGAAAGGGCGCATTCCCGATCCTGCCGTTGATCCAGATAGTCTGTATAAGTTGCTGCGAGGCCTTCCCGGCCTGTTTTCTGTAAATACGGCCTATTGCAATTAAAGTGCCTGGAACCTGGTACAACGAGTTTGTTTCAAGCATCCCTCACAACCTATACGAACCCTATTCCGGTGGAGCAACATCCACGATACGCCCCACCGGCCTTCTCCGAAATTTCGGGGATACAACACTGGTGTCAGATGTGGGGTGAAGGAGGCCGCAGCTTGAACCTACTACGGGTGTGAAGGAGGCCGCAGCTTGAACCTACTACGGGTGTGAAGGAGGCCGCAGCTTGAACCTAGCAGCGGAGCCGCGAAACGTGACGCCGTACATATCGCAGGCAGCGCCATATCGAGAACCAGCCAGAGAGCAGTCCAGCAGAGCAGTGGCGGGGCCACAGCTAGCCGAGCGAGGTTGCAATTGGTGGTGATACGAAGGGAGTAGGTGCCGAGGTGCCAAGACGAGGGTAGCGAGAATCTACGTGGGTGCACCACTGCAATAATCAAAAAGGGGTGAGTCTTTACTCAACTAACCATGTCTTTCGAACCTGCCAGTTCAAATTCCCGAGGTGCCGAATCCCTGGGGAATACATTAGTGTAGGTGAAGCATTGAAATTGGTGCCCCCCTTTAAAGGGAATAAGAATGAAGTTTTAGCTTTTGTTGGGAACGTAGACACTGCGTTCGCAGTAATAAACCCAAGTCAGGAAGACATTTTGTATAAGTTTGTTCTAACCCGGATAAGTGGAGAACCTCGGACCGCGATTATTCACAGAAACTTTAATAACTGGGAGGAGCTAAAAGAGTTCTTGAAGAATTCGTATACTGAGAAAAGAACGCTTGATTATCATGCTAGTCAGCTTTTTAAGGCTAAGCAGGGAAAGGAGGAAAGAATAACTGACTGGATTCAGAGGATCCAGACACTAGGATCGCAGTTTCGCGAGTCTGCCTTACTAAATTGTAGTGAAGGGGCGCGCGAAGGGATATTAGATCTAGCAGACAGACTGCGTAACATTTGCTTTGTACAGGGTTTAACGTCAGACCGCATCCAGACGATCGTGAGAAGCAGAAATTTCCAGAACTTTGACGAAATAGCGGAAACAGCCTTAGTAGAGGAGAGTGCGATAGCATCCAGGCAAGAGCGGTATAAGGTCGATGGGAGTAACGTCCATAAGTGTAGCTTTTGTGGTAAAGCAGGTCACTCGTCTAAGAAGTGTTACTCGCGAGAGAAACGGGAAGCACGAGTGAATCCGGTGGTAACCAACCCCTCGGACAATACCAGCAACAGCATTTGCTTTAGGTGTGGTGAGAAAGGCCACTTCGCTAGAAACTGTCGCAAACCGCCCAGGAGAAGGGAGAATACCGGGCAAGGAAAGCCGCCGGGAAACGAGGTAAGACGGTTGGAGGGCAGCCGCCCGACCGTCTCCTCCACTCAGTAGGCTGCAGCAGTAGGGGAAGATGTGAATATGTCCAGCTAGAATTGGATGTGGCTAGCAGAGATAAACTGTACCTACTAGTTGATAGCGGAGCTGATATTAGTTTGCTAAAAAGTCGCAACTTGCGCGGAGAAGTGGAATTCGAGCCCGAAGATAGGGTGCGACTGAAGAGTATAGAGGGTTCAGTGATTGAAACTCACGGAAGCATAGAGGCCAGAATCCGTGAAGGTACCATAGAAATCCCATTCCACTTTCAATTAGTCAGTAAACAGGTTGACCTCAAGGGAGATGGGATATTGGGAAGAGATTTTCTTAAGCAAATGCAAGCCCAGATATGCTATAAGAATCGAACCTTGACATTTCATCACGCGGGGAATATGGTAACCAAACCTTTGAGACCCGACTGGCGCGAGGAAGAATTGAACGAATCAGAGGTCGGAATTGGTAGAATAAAATTACCACCTCGAACAGAGATAGTTGTCAAATTACCAGCCGAAGCAGAATCGGTAATGACTGAGGGATTGGTGGAAAAAAGGGAGCTAGCACCAGGGTGTTACTTGGCGGGATCCCTAGTCAGAATCGTGGATGGAAGTGTGATTTTGTTTTTAAAGCAGCAATTGACGGTGGTGAAATCATCGTTAGGTGTTCTCAACGAGACCTTGTCTCATATGGTTTATAATGAAGATATATTTAGAGAAGGGTGGACGAAACTTCAGCATTATGTATACTCTGTTGTTTCGCAAGCTCATAATGTTACTAATTTTTTATTTAAAAATTACAGTGGAGAGTTATGTTGCCAGGGTCCTTGATGCCCTAACTGTGTTACGAAGGAATTTTGGTATTTTAGTTAACAGCATTGTTGACGCACAAAAGGGGATTCTGCACCCACTAGTGGTACCCCTAGCCTGATTGTAAACACCTTCCTACAAAATAGTCAGTCTTTTCTAAGTGCTACTTCATTTTCCTTCTCCGTTGAGTAAAGATTTTGCCCACTTATTGTACCAAGTGTGTGATGTTGATATCTATGTACATAATACAGTGCTGGGATATGTGATTTCACCCCCATCAATGAGTAAAGATAATTTTGACGTTCTAAAAGTGATATCGATAACCATTGCAGTGGAACAAAGGAACGTTGTGCACATAGATGTGGACAAAACAGTGTTGTATTTTGATAAAGCTTGACCGTATTATTTTATGTTGGACTTTAGAGAATTGGAACAATGTAACTAGAAGAGGAGGTTATTTGCTAAACTAAATACCTTTTCCATATGGATGTTGCGAAGAGCTAGGGATAACATTTAATTTCAGTTATCCATCCCTAAACATTCCCTATAAAAGGGTTATTTTCTATTTTGATGATTTTAAATATACCAGAAAAAAGATATTAGATTTAGAAAAACATTACGGAACATGAATGGAAAAAAATTATTACTTGGTTAGTTATAGTTTATATGCTATTTCTGTGTATGCTTTTTGAGTATTTTTGTGATTTATATTACGTATAACTTGTATGTGTGTATTTGACCAATCATAAGAGGTCTCTCGTCTACAAGCTCTGACCCCAGCAGGGGCGCATGGTTTTGGAAACATTGTTAGTATTCACATATGAACTAGTAATGAGAGCTTGGCAATAAGCCCGAGGGTATACGCTTGAAACACCCACCCCTGTCACCCTCTGATCCACCTAGGAGGTCGCTCTGACCCTGGGTAGCTAAATCTTTTTTTAGCACTCATAAGACCAGCCCATTTTAGGTGTAAAATGGACTTTCTTGTACGGGGGGAGGTGTTGCATATATCTGTTATATTACGGATGTTTCTTACATTATATATATATATATATATATATATATATATATATATATTATAGTAACTAAGGCAACGACATTGCATTGATGCAGTACCTTCTGTACTTTGTCCGTATCATCGGACCTTATTACTTGCTAATTAGTACTTTCTCATCATACGCCTCTTTGCATTCACTTTGCCCAATGTTTGTAACTGCTTATTTGTTATTCTTCCTGGAACTATGGTGGCCACTGTGTGACTCCTTGCAGACGCACAGTCACATGTGGAGGAGTAACGAATACTCCTACGCACAGAACACACACAAGCCTGTCTGATAAAACGTCTGACGCCTGAAAGGGCGCATTCCCGATCCTGCCGTTGATCCAGATAGTCTGTATAAGTTGCTGCGAGGCCTTCCCGGCCTGTTTTCTGTAAATACGGCCTATTGCAATTAAAGTGCCTGGAACCTGGTACAACGAGTTTGTTTCAAGCATCCCTCACAACCTATACGAACCCTATTCCGGTGGAGCAACATCCACGATACGCCCCACCGGCCTTCTCCGAAATTTCGGGGATACAACAGTATTGCATTCCGCAATACAAACACTATATATGATATTTTGAAATTAAAGACAACTAGCACAACAGTGAGTACACAAAAAGTGGAATTTACAAATTAACTTGTTCTACTTGTAACTATTCTTATGTTGGACAGACCAGTCGCAATTTGAAATAAATGTATCCGGAGCATATTAGATATGTAAGAAATAACGATCCACAATCCGCATACGCGGCACACATTTTAAACAACTTACACGAGTACGGAAATATCAACAACAGTATGACCCTACTGAAACAAGTAAATAAGGGCCCTTCTATGAACTCCTTCGAGCAGTTTTACATTCAGTTGTATTCTTATAATAATACACTTGTTCCTGAACAATGCACACAGAATGCAACCTATTTTACCAACTTACTTATGACCTCCAATTACATCACACTGACACTGACATCCTGCATCCAAATGTAGTCTACCTCAACCAACTCAGCTTCAGTACTGTCTCATTCTTCCACACAAACACAGGGTTAGGTATGTACTATATTAGTTACTGCAACTATCATTCCACAACCCAAAAAATTTTTTAAATATATTTTGTACACTTATGTATTTTAAATTGGTTATACATGTTTATATTCTAATTAACTTAATGCTTGTAACATTAATTTGCAGCATACCAGGAACTCATTACACAGCAACTCGCCTATATCTTAACTGATCATCTTTTTATATCTTTTTAATATGTACGTGCATTGCTCGTTCAGTTTTGTGAAATGCTACTTTGATATGAATCCCTGATGATGATCCCACGAGGGATAGGAACATGTAGGATTGACCAGCAAGAAATATAGAATATCTGAAAACAAATGAGTGCATTTTGTTGGATTGAATATTGTGTAATTTGATTATCAACAAAGCATGGTATGACCAATACAAAAAAAAAGAAAGAAACTAATGTATATTCAGTTGATACTATTGATAATATTGTTTAGAAGCCTTGCTTGGCATACTGATAGTAAATATGGCCACGGGCTACTGGATGCAGACAGAGACAGAGGGAGCTCATGATTGATGATATTTACGGTACCAAATACAGTTGAACTCTGTTATAACATCATGAAAGGGACCAAATGAATTGTGTCATTATAAGCGAGTGTTGCTCTAACATAGGTGTATGGTAAAAGTGAAGGAAAAATATTTTAAGACAAAATACAGGCCTGTAGGCATATTACCTAAATGTTTATGCTATGATCTATTTTAAAATTAAATTACAATTAAAATTCAGAAAGCATAAAAACTACTCTTATAAAATAGTAAATTTCCACACAGGCTTATGCTAAAAAATACATTACCTTACATTTAAAATTTAGGAAGAAGAAAAATTATCATGAGAAAAGGACTGCTCACTGGTACACTGTCAATTCTATGTTGCTAAAACCACTCATTGACATCACTTCGTTCATGCTTTCAAAATCGCTTTATTCTCAATCAATTCCATTCAAACTCACTAATAATTTTGGTTCTGTTTTTACAAATCGTTTGGGTTGTATAATTTACGATACCAAATTCCCTACACAAGTCAGATTTCTTTTTTGCATTTTCTATTTCTTGTATCACTTCAAATTTTCCTTCAACACTCAAAACCTTCCTTTTGTTTGTCACTGTAGCCATATTATCACTCTACCAGTCTCCTGTTTACTGCAGAAGTAGAAAAGTAGAGGCCAACTTTACAAACAAAGTGAATTCACGTTGGGTTCTTTGCTATTCTGGGATGTTACGCAGCACAGACTGGTTGTTACTGATATTTCAGGACAACCTATTGGTCCCATCTTCAAGGGTCATGCAGTCCAAAAAAGTCAATAAACAAACTACCAATCTACGCTTTGTAACATCCCATAAGAACGAAGATCTCATTTACAATGCAGTGGAAGCCTGAAATCATGAATTACCATTACTATTGTCATCTTCCAGGCCTGCAATTTATATAGCTACCAAAAGATTAGTAGGCTTGTTTTCTCAAGGATGAAAGGGATGAATTCTCAAAATAGCCTACTTCATGTTAAAATATATCGAAACGGATGATTGGCCATGTCATTATATCCGACGTAGATGCTCTTATATATGTTGTAATAAGCAAGGCTGAAAACACGTGCCTTATGCGGAATCAGTTGGTACCACAGAATGTATAATGTTATAAACAAGGTGTCACACGAGCCAAGGTCATTATAATCGAGTTCAACTGTATTTCTTTTTATTACACTGGTTGTACTAATTATTTTTCTCTGAGATAATACACACACATACGCACGCGCGCATGCATACACACACACATACAATGTTTATGAAAGTTGTAAAACACATGTGTTCTCATTTCTCCCCTGACCCCTAGCAATTCTATGTAGAAGGGTTCTGAGCCCTGGTTTTAACGAGTGGAGGGCTCATGCTCACAGGGTTAAAGCACAAATAAGTATCATCACAGCAAACCCTGGGAGTGCAGAAAGGTCACTATACACAGAATTTGCTAAAATGTTATTGTGTAGCAAATCTTGCTAATTCATACCATCACATGTAACTAAATCCACTTAATCAAAAACAAGTTCTGGAAAGTACAATAAAATACAGTACTCGTCTTTAAATGCGTCCATCTGTACAGAGAGGTTACTGAAAATTATAAATAAAATCATATACAATTTTTGCACCTGATTTCTGCTAATATAATTTATAGTAGATTAAATAAAAATAAAGTTTCACATTGCTGCCATGTTTGTAATTTTTAACACACTCCAACATGTGTTACATCACATTAATGTGATTATGGTCTTTCACCACATCTCAGTTGCCTCCATTAAACTGAGCAGTTAAAACACCATCTCAAGTCACCATGTTTATTTTGTACACAAAAATAACCGACGAAAGTGTCTAACTCCATGGAGCAGTTCCTCTACAGGTGAGCAACATGACTCCAGTGTACATGCACCCATCCTACTTTTGTAAGATCCATTTTAATTTTATCTTTGCATACATACACTCATATCTTCCAAGTGCTCTCTAACCTTCAGCTTTTCTGACACAGTTTTGTATACATTTGTACACTGTCATGAATGCTGCATGATCCACCCATCCCAGCCCCCTTCACTTGATCATTCTAATATTATCTGACAAAACTGTCATCATGCAAAATACAAGGACCTTCACTACATTAAGTCAGGGCCCTACATTAAATTGCTCTCCCTCCCTCTCTCACCACCCCCCACCCCAGAAGCTTGCACAACCACCACACAGGTATTGCCAAGACCATAAAAAAGCAAAAAAGTTATGATGAAGTGACCCAGCATTTATACCAAGTTGCTTGCATGAGCATGAGTATGCACACACGCACACACACAGACACAACAGATGACACCACTAACCTAGCCTGCCTTTATGCAGAATGGAACTGAAGATTCCTTAATACATGGATAGCTACTGATTTTTTATACCTTTATCTCTGCACACCATGTTAAAACCCATTTTGTTCCTACACCTGTGAACTCACTAACAAGTGCTGCTGTACCCACACACCATGGCACACTTCCTTAGAGCATGCACATAGTCACAGGCACATACCATGTTATTTCAGAAGTTTCCAGTATAGCCATGTCACTTGGCAACCAACAGAGGGAATGGAACATAGCACTGTGTGGCAACAGTGCTGACCTTGGGGAATGGTGAAATGAAGCTGTTTGTTCACTCCTCACTTTCAGCTGAACAATGAACTGAGAATGACTGCAAGGAAGTTTCTTGCATGTGGATGATCACACTGTGATAAAGTTTCATTTCCTGCTTGGGGAAACACCAATACAAAGTGATAGTCTCTTGAATGTATGGCTGGAAACTCATGTCCCATTGTATGAAACTTTTAGCTGAAGGATGAACGCCATTCGTGATGGGCAGGAGGATGCAGTAGATCCTTTTCAGAGTGGAGTGCCTACAACCACAACAGATGAAACATGTGCCACATGTTTGTGCTGAGTTGGAGAAGACCACAGCATGATGTGCACAGCGACAGCAGCAGAAATCAAGAATGTAGTATTCGTTTGAGAACATACAGAAGTATTACAGCAAATACCAGTACCTTCTGTGGCAGCATGAAAAGTGTTCTGCACAGACAACTGAGTCCTTCATGCCAGCAAAGCAAATGATCTGTGTGGTAAGGAATGTGTCAATTTGTAGCAGAATTTGAGAAAAACTGCTAGACACCACTAAATGTTCTTCCAGTAAAACAGTAGTACAAAAAATATATTCTGAAAACTTCCACCTACATTCAGGCTGTAGACTGCTCCAATGTTCTTCAAATAAAAAACTGTTACTGTGATTATATAGTCATCATACTGTCTGGCAACTATTAGTTACCACTTCTGTCAGATCACTTATTGTATTAACGTAACCCATTCAGCTGACCACCCGCATGCACAGTGATACAGCAGCGTGAGGTGACAACAGTTCTCAGATAAAATACGGATCTCTATATAGCAATAATCCAGTCACATTATATACCCTTACCTGTATTTATTAGCATCATATATTAAAGTGTTGAGAGGATTTACTGCCTGTGTTAAAACAATGTAGGCATATTCAAATGTCTGCTTCACTTGTAGAGCACCGTATGAGCTACGACCAATGTCATTGCCTGGTGTCAAAGGGTCTTCTATACACAGCAGTGATGGGCGATGGCCATCAATCATACCACGTAGGACCTGGAATACATATATAAAAGAAGTCAAGTAGTAGTTCCCTACTTAAAAATAAAATATTTCAAGATTACAGTCTTCTGGAAGGTGATGCACCACATCTGGCAGATAGGTACTACTATTCTGGAGAAACCTTCTTTCTCCATTTACACAAATGTTCTTGAGGAACCGCCTGTCTCCATCTTCATCACCATGGAAGATGGATACAGTAGGTGTGTACAAAAGTTTGACCTACCAGACTACCTGGCATCGCATCCTAAACCCAAACCTTAAACATAACATTCTCCTGTGTGAGAACTTCAAATCTCATCAAATATTTAATTCCACACTGAGTTTGTACAAAACTATGTGTGCCTTCTTCATGTTGAAGACTTGTACATAACAAAATTTGTAAGATGACAGCAAAGCCTGCATACTTCCACAACATTTGGAGAGGACGGGCAAATGTTCTCTCACTCTTGTTAGTATTAAGAAATTCCCCAGTAGTATTATCACTAACATCATGTGCTTCCTTCAAAGATGATGGCGCAGCCATATTTATCAAGATGTCATTCAACCCATCAGCTACATTTTGAAGACTTGGTCATCATCTGCTGGAATACTTAATGAAAAACAGACCTAAAGGATAGCCAAGAGGTGGCAGTAGCTTTAGGATATACTTACCATCAATAAAATGCCTTGGAGAAAAGCAGAAAATTCTAAACAATTCACACACATAAATACACCATGACCTGTTACGAGTGCCTAGCAAAAGTGCAGATGTATGCATCATGACTGTGAAAGATTTAAATAATAAACACATGCATAGCACCAGAAATGTTTCTGAAACAGGTATCTCATTCTTACCATTAAAAGGCTTAATGTCCATTCAGGGATTTCATAAATCTTAACACTTTGTACTTTTACACAGACTTGTAGCCTGAAACTGCCTGTATGATATTTCAGCTGTTACATTCCTGCAGTTGGGAACTGATTATGCCAAGATTCAGAATTTGCTGTAGTTCATGTCACATTCAACTGATGGTTTCAGACATAACATTGACAGTGTGTGAATCAGTGAACAGATAGAAACAAAATATGTCAGTAAAATATCAGTATTTAAAAGTGTATTATGAAATATGGTATGTAAAAACTGGCCTCTGGAGTAAAGTGGTCACAGCTGCAGGCAGTCAAGGCAAGTTTTAATTTCTTAGTTACAAAATGGACACCTTTCTTCCTCTGTGCACTTTATTTTTAACATGCAAAACATTTCCAATATTAAATCTGGAACATTCATTACCTGCTTAGTGGGAAATCAGTTTGTAACTGACACTATATTACCAAAACAGGAAGCCAACACTTAAATGATTAAGTCCAGATACAGTAGAGCCCGGATAAGAAGTCCCCGCATAAGAAGTATTCCCCTGTAAGAAGTCTGATTCTTATAAAGTCCAGAAATAAAATCCATAATGCGTGCTTGCCCTCTTAATAAGTCTTCCTGCTTAAGGAGTCCCTAATCCTCTGGTCCCTTGAAAGACTTCTTAACAGGGTTCTACTGTAATGTTAAATGTTCGTACCAAATTTCAATGCACTGAACACTATTACACCAACCATTCTCCTTTGGCATGTAAATATTCTATGTGTACAGTGGACCCTCGAACTTTGAACGGTTTGATGTTCGAACAACTTGAAACGCGAACAAAAAATTCAAGGAAAATCCAGTTTTGAAACTCGAACAAAAATTCGAAAGTCGAACAAAGAATCACGTGGTCGTCTTCTCTCTCTGCTTGGTCCAGATGAAAGAAGGGTAATTCACCTTCCAGCGAACAGTAATATCCCTCCTACTATTATTATTGATTGATTATTATACAATATTTTTTATGTATGTACTATTATAAATAAAAATTTTCAATTTATCATTATGATCTTTTGAAATAGGCACTTAAAATGTTTTATATTGGGTAAATTTTGGGGGGCCTGGAACGGATTAATTCAATTTACATTATTTCTTATGAGGAAATTTAACTCGAAAGTCGAACCGTCTCCTGGAACGGATTGTGTTTGAAGTTCGAGGTTCCACTGTACATGGCTAAACAGGTTTCAGATCTGCATGCAGAACACATTTCCATCCTTATACTTCTGTGTAACATAGAGTGAGCAAAACGTTCCTGTGCACCTGTCAGAAGCAGGATATAAGTTAGAATGGAAGTAACAGTGAACGTACAATAAGTGCTGGAAATGCTTCCCGTGAGCAGGCAATAGAGGTGACATATGACAACTAAAATGTGTTAAGTATTGGACTTTACCACTTCCAGCACAGTGAAGCACTCTTTTGCACAGGTGCACAGGGATCTTTAGTTCATCCTGTATATGGGCTGTACAGATGAGCTATACTAAATAGGTAAGAGCTCAAATTTTCAGCCTACATTCTTTTCTTGGGGGGGGGGGGGGGGGAGTGCTTTCAGGATTACTGCCCTATGATGTTTTGAATCAGCTGACCAACGTTCAGAAACAATTTTTGTATGAATGTTATGCCAATGGAGGTCATACAAAATCTCATAATTTTTAATCTCTTACAATCACAAACAACACAGCAGACATACAAACCTCTCAGGTCAAAACATTAGTGACACTTCTTCTGCAGTTTATTTAACAATGCCGTCATTAACTCAGACTATACAGTGTCAAATAAGTGGATGATAGGAAACAATGAATTGGAAAGGATGCAAAATAGAGAGGTGAAGGTCCATTTTAAGGTACAATTCAAAATCTGACTAGACAGACTGAGGAAAACCACACAAACCTCAGTCAGTACAGTATGTGCTCTGGTCAACATTCAAAGCTGGCACTTCCTAAATACAAGTCAGAAGCAGTAGGCTGAATACAAGTCAGAAACACTATGCTACCTTGTACACCAACACCCCATTTTTCAGGTTTCTTACTAAGGGTAGCAGATTTGAACACTGAGGAAAATGTTAAACACGGAAAACTTAACATTGAAGTTATTGACTTCGAACCACTAAAACTGAATATTAAATGGGCAGAATCTTATCCTTTATCACCCAAAAACAAAAAGTGTCCCATGATATGTAATCCTTTCTGCCCAAAAGGAAAACATTTTCCCCTTACGTCATGATGGTATAAAAACTTTCTGTATTTATAACAAAGAAATCTTCTTCACCTTCTTTGTCTTAAATACTCCAATTCATCGTGTAAAAAACTTGAGGGTTGCATTATAATCACACACAAAGTTAAACACCTTCACTGAATAGGGTAAAAGGTTTTGTATCTGCCACATCTAGGTGAATAAAGAAAATTACCCAGCTGCTACAACAATTATACCTTGTTTTATACTTCTGATTTCATTATTGATATGCCAACAGCATATTTCAAGTAGATTATTGAAAGGAAATGATAAAGTGTTCTGTAAAAATCAAGGGTGATCATGTGAAAGGAATGGTACATCAGCTGAAATATAAAGATTGATGTGTTGCAGATACTGCACCAATTCTGAATAGTAATCTAACATGCAGACGATATGAGCAAATGCCCCGTGGCACAAATTTTGTCATGGAACAGAATGTACGATACTGGAGAAAACAAACAGAGTTACAGTGAAACCTCTATCCATTGTTCCCATTCGCGTCATTTTCCCACAACTAACATTCATTTTTCTTGGTCCCAAAACATCACCCATATAAACTTCAGCCTTGAGCTCCACCACGGTATTCCAGGCTGAAATATACACCATTAAGGCATGTGTAATGGAGAGTACAGAAAAGGGCTACACAGGTAGAAATATCTATATTCTTTCTGACAGGCAGGCAGGCAGCCATTAGACAGTTTCCAGATAAATTATAAATTAGACTGGGGACTGTCATCAGTCCCTGGTGAAACTGGCAGAACATAACAGGATCCAACTGGTATGGGTGGCAGGACACATGGGAATTGATGGAAATGAAACAGCTGATCAATTAGCTAGACAGGCTCTTCACATCCACTCATAGGACCTCAGCCTGCCCTTGGCGTTTCTGCAAAGGTTGCCAGGGGAATGATCGGGGGACTGGATGAGCAGGAAACATGGGGAGCATTGGCAGTCCATTTGTGGATAAAGACAGGCTGAGGACTTTCTTAAAAGATGCTCTGCTAAAGAGCTGAGGGATTACTCAACCTGAGCAGAAACCAGATAAGAATAACGACAGGGTTGCTAACAGGTACTGTCATTTAAAATAACGTGTATTTAAACTGGGGCTGGTAAACAGTCCTGAATGTGATAGATGCAAACAGGTATCTGAAGCAGCCTCACACATTCTTTGTGACTGTGAGACTTTGGCAACATTAAGAATCAGGCACTTGGGTTGTCATTTTATGAAACCAGGTGACTTTGAGGACATCTTTGTCAGCAAGATAATGCACTTTGTTCAAGGTGCGGGGCTGCTGAATGTGTGAATATAAGGGATGCACAAAAGATTGATAACAGTTGAAGTGTGGGCCGGGATAGCGTAGTCAGTATAGCGACTCGCTTCGGGCTGCACAGTCCGGGATCGAATCCCGGTGGGGGTGAGATTTTCCGCACCCATCCAGACCGGCCCTGGGGCCCACCCAGCCTCCTATACAATGGGTACCAGGTCTCTTTCCTGGCGGTAAAGCGGCCGGGGCGTGGAGTTGACCACCCACCCTCATTTAGTGCCAGGGTTAAAGAAAGAGTAGAGCTATACCTCTACTCCCCCTCTGGGCCTTTCAACAGTTGAAGTGCATGGGTCACTGTGGTGCCCACGCTTCTGTATTCTATTTTATTCTATTTGCACACAGATATTTATGTAACTTTTATTTGTTTATTATTTTTGTAGGCTTAAGTGCACAATGTAATATCCTCAAATTTGCTCTCAAGTTTCTGACATATTTAACGCTTTTCCTGCAACTGTCATTTTTCCGCATTTCTCATTTTCTATGTGGTCCCTTCAGAAACAATGGCTAGAGGTTTCACTCCATCTCAAATGGGAGCAAATTCAACTCACAAAGACTTCTGTAGACCCAAGCACAGAAATTTCAATGCCACTGTAAAAAAAGCTCTGGACTTTGTGCTAGAAAAATATAAAAACGGCTCTACCATTACCAGACAGACAACATGAATGAGGGAGTGGAAGCTGCTACAACCCTTAAGATTTTGTGGCAAGCTTTCCAAGCCAACATTGGTTGGGCAGTAAGATTTATACAGGGTTAGCTCTTCATAGGAAAACTACATCAGCGTACAAGCCAATACCCCACTCTAGTCCTGATGCAAAAAGATCAAAATCAGAGAATAACTGTAACCATTTAAGTTCTAGCTTATGGGAGGAAAGTGACATCATCTGCTATTCTGAAGAGAATAAATCTTTTTACTACAGTGATACGACATTTTAACTCTGATGTCATTTAATTCCAGAATATTAAGCATGCAAATGTTAACTGGCATAAAAATCAATTAATAAAACCAACGAATGCACTATTTTGACCACTTTTATTATGGCCTATGTCCCGTCACCCTACACGTGTTTCAGAACCTTATAGTTCCATCCTCAGGGGTTTGCCATGTGCTACCAATTATTCACATATCAAAACAAATACACAATATGTACAATAGTCTGGTAAAATCTTAAAACCATAGGTAAATGTATATTCAGAACCTGTTTAAAATTGTACGATATGTACGGTAGTCTGGTAAAATCTTAAAACCATACGTAAATGTATATTTAAAACCTGTTTTAAAAAGTTGTAAACTGTCCGTAATATTCACTGTTTTTTTACGGAACTACTGGCGTAATTTCTACGTCTCCGTGTTCCTTTTCTGTAAATAAATTTAACATTTCAAATAAAAACTTCTGTATTTTTTGTTAATTATGTGAATTATTTGGGGTTAAGTGGATATTTTATAAGAAATTGGTTTACTGCGAATGTCTTACCTTGTGTGTTGCAGTGTTACTGTGCTATCTTTTCATGGCTGTGTGTGTAAGGAGACTGTTGTCGTGTTGGGTATCCGGTATGAGTGGTGGTTGGTGGGGGTGTCTATCAGTTGGAATAGCCTGTTATCTGTGACGTACTGCTCGTCAATCAATACTCGTCTATGAAAAATTTGCATGTATAGGTTTTCCATAGTTTGTCATATTTCGACTTTTTTAACATGATTTTAGTAGCTGCATAGTATCTTCTATCGGTCCAAATTCATGTCTATTATTTAGTATATGTAAAGCATATGCTGATTTTGGATCATTGTTCTTTATATATCTAGTGTGTTCTGAATACCTTGCGGCCAGATCTCTGCCAGTCTGGCCAACATAATGTCTTTTACATGTGTTACACTGAAGGCTATATATTCCACTGTTACTGTATGTATTATTGGTTTCTAGGTTTGTTTTGTATATGTTTTTGGTAATGTTGCAAGGTCGGAAAGAGATTTTTATGTCTGTGTTTTTGAAGATCTTTGTTACTTTTCTTATTATGGGATTGCTGTACTCAAATATGGGCCATTTTTTGTTGTTGGTAGTTATTTGAGGCTTGTTATGTATGGATGTTTTGGTTTTTATCTGGGTGTTGAGTTTATTTATTAGTATTTCCGGGTATTCATTGTTTTTTGCTATTTGTAGGATAGTATTCATCTCTTGTTGTTTGTATTCTTTTGATAATGGTAGGTTGTGTAGTCTGTTTAATAGATATCTGTATGCTGCTAGTTTATGCTGTATTGGATGGTTTGATTTGTAGTGTATTGTGGTATCTGTAGTTGTAGGTTTTCGGTATATATTAATATCCAGTTTTTTGTGTTTTCTAGTTATGGCTAAGTCAAGAAAATTGATTGTGTTGTTTTCCTCATCTGTCATTGTAAATTTTAGCTCGGGGTGTATATTGTTTATATATTGTTCAATTTCATTTCTATTGGTTTTGTTATGTTCGTATATTATCATAATATCGTCTACGTATCTCTTGTAGTAGGTGATGTTGGATTTATCTCAAATTTGCTTCAGCAGGTTGTCTTCGTAGTGTTGTAAAAATATCTCTGCAATTAAAGCAGATATGGGAGAACCCATAGCTACTCCTTTTTCTGGTTGGTAATATTTATTTTCAAATTTAAGGTAGTTTTGTTTTAGGATGGTATCCAGAAGCGTTAGTGTTTGTGTTATAGTTGTGTTGTCAATTTTGTTTTTTGTCATTAGATTTCTTGTGATGGTAATAGTTTCATCAATGGGTATGTTTACATAGAGGTCTTTTATGTCCATTGTGATCATTTGGCTGTATTCATTGATATATAACGTTTTTAGTTCTGTTGCAAGAAGAGTGGAGTTATTTGTGATGTATGTGTTATGTAGTTGAATTAAGTTGGGTAGCCATTTGTTAAAGTGTTTAGCTATTTTGTATGTGGGTGCTTGGATGTTGTTTATAACTGGTCTTATAGGTTCATTGTCTTTATGTATTTTGATTTGTACATTCAAATTTGGTGCTTGTGGTTTTATTTGCATTAGGTACTTTTTCTGGTTTTTGTCTATTATTTTGTTGCATTTTGGAATGGTTTTTTTAAGTATTCTCTGATATTTAGGGGTGGGGTCTTTTGGTAATTGTGTGAAATTGTTGTCTCCCTACACACACAGCCATGAAAAGATAGCACAGTAACATTACAACACACAAGGTAAGACATTCGCAGTAAACCAGTTTCTTATAAAATATCCACTTAACCCCAAATAATTCACATAATTAACAAAAAATACAGAAGTTTTTATTTGGAATGTTTAATTTATTTACAGAAAAGGAACACGGAGACGTAGAAATTACGCCAGTAGTTCCGTAAAAAAACAGTGAATATTACGGACAGTTTACAACTTTTTAAAACAGGTTTTAAATATACATTTACGTATGGTTTCAAGATTTTACCAGACTACCGTACATATCGTACAATTTTAAACAGGTTCTGAATATACATTTACCTATGGTTTTAAGATTTTACCAGACTATTGTACATATTGTGTATTTGTTTTGATATGTGAATAATTGGTAGCACATGGCAAACCCCTGAGGATGGAACTATAAGGTTCTGAAACACGTGTAGGGTGACGGGACATAGGCCATAATAAAAGTGGTCAAAATAGTGCATTCGTTGGTTTTATTAATTGATTAAAAAATGCACGGTGGTAATACTGTGAAATGGCATAAAAATGTACTGAATGTCATTACATGTGTTTTTTTGAGAACCGATCGGTGTGCAAGGGGAATCATATCTTATATTTGGCTACATATGGTATTTAGCTGGCAGTCTAACATCACTGAATGAACTACTGGAACAAGGCATGTAAAATTTGGTATGCAGATACACATTATAGTGTTCTGAGCTGTGACACTGTATAGTCTGGTAGTTGGGTAACAACATTTCAAATGTACTGCTGCCATCTTCACAACCCACAAGAATACCACTGTGAGAAGCTGAATTCTCCTTTCACTAGATAATATGGTGTAATAAATTTTGATAGAATGTGAAACTTTTTAAATTGATTTATGGATAGCTTATATGATTTTTGTAAAGAATTATTGAGAGAGAATGTAAGGTGTAACAGTGATGGAAATTTCCATTTGGCTAGCTATGGTTTTAAGTTTTGATTAGATTAGCAAGACTCACACACCAGGTACAGGCTGAAGGCCATGGGACTGGCAACCTCAGCAGAAAGCTTAAGAGACTGTGAGAACGGAATTAAGAGTTTTGATTGGTAATTCATATATGGTCAAAAACTAATGGAAAGAGGTGATTGGTCAAGAGGGTTGGAGATGGTTGAGAGCAACCATTTTGGCGCCGTATACTAGGGTGCGGTTTTGAGGTATTACATAGAGGTTAGAACAATGCCTCAGGGTCTTTGGCACGAGTCTTTCGAAGGAGTAATTTTAAATTAATAACCTATCAAAATTTGAATATAATTTAGTTTCTCACTAGCTAGTAAAAAGTGATAAAGTGGCGAATATTTGAAAATAGCCGCGAAATGTTAATTAAATTTGGGTAAAACATTTAAGTAACTACTAAAAGAAGTTTTGGTCATTTTACTAAAAATGATAGAAAACGAATGGCAATATGTGATTGTGTAACAACGGTATGATAGATAAAGTAACCAACAAGTGTTATGCAAATAAAGTAAATAGTGATATCGTGTGAAGTTTACCTAGTGTGGAGGAATGGTGTAAAATATTAGTGCCAATAGTGTTGCCAATGTAAGGATTAATACCATCAGTTAAGTTGGAGACCATAAAGATGCTTGGATTAATCTTGACCCAAGGTAAGGTGGAGAATGGCATATTTTTATACAATTAATAAAGGAAATGGAATAATTTTATTAGGGTGATGTTGTTAAAATGTAAACAGCAAGTGTGTGAGTCCAATGTGAGTCTAACATAGATAACTGGAGTATACAACGTAGAAGTAAATGAGGTATAAGACATACTAAAATTGTAATATGAAGTTTAAGATTGATAACTAGGGAGTTAAAGTAAAGAGTAGAAAATTAGTAAGATGAGGTAATATTTTGTTGTTTGTTATTTAGAGAATTAATTGAATTTTTTATTATTTGTTTTGTTTATTTATTTAATAAAGTTGTGTTTCTTACCAGTTTTGATTAACTGCGACAGAGACCTATATATCCCAGGTAATATAAGTGGAACATAGAATATCGTTGCTAGTACTGAGTTACTAGCTGGTGGCAGCTTTACCATTATAGATAGGAGAACCTGCTTAGCTACGTATACCAATGGGCATGTTCTCAATAGACTAACCTATTGAGCAACAGCGCCCGTTACAACGGGTTAAACGCGATTTAGGAAAAGTGTTTCATTTTCAGGGAGGTTCAGTTCTTGAAATCTGTGGCATGACAGAAGAGGTAAGCTCTATGAAAACAGAATAATAGTCAATACAAGATCTAAACAGGCTTTCTGACACTACACATAAAATTCAAGATAGGTGATCACCTCCTCTTTTGATATGTATGTGCCTCCATCCTTCACTCGAATCCCAGTCTTCATGTAGTTGAAGTTTCTTCCATAAAGTTCAAAAAATTCTATAAGGAGAACGCCCAAATTTGCACCAGGACAGAAAGCATTCTGCCTTGGGTGTAGCTGAAAAATATACAAATCTATATTGCATGAAGCGGAAAAATATAATTCATAATAATCCTATGAAATTTAGCACAGTGTCATACCTGAAGAAAACTGATAGTCATCAGTATAAGACTGTATGAAGATATGCCTCCAGTGAAGACTTCATTCAAGTCTCGCTGAAGAAGGAACTGTTTGAGTACCAGCACTAATTTGGAGAGCACTGGAAACCTTTGTTTGAAATCTTTTATAAGCTCAGCTGACTTCACTCCATTCCTCATGTTGAAACTAATGTCCACTTTCACATCTGACATCTTGTCTGTTAGCTTCACAATTGGTACCTCAAAAGAAAGTACACTCATTACACTACACAAAAATAAAATTATTCTTTAAATTTCAAATCATGTTGTCTCAACGTTAAACTACATATAAATTACAATGGTTATATTAATAAAACTGTGCTTTAGGTATAACAACTGAGAATATCATATGATTTTTAATCATTACATCACTCAAAAATGTTCACCACTATACCATACATTAAACACAGCAATGATCGTTGTTCATTATTTTATATTTTACTTAATCTCAAACTGATTCATCTCAACCAGGTACTCAGCAAATGCTACTCAGTTAATACACCATAAAAGTAACACAATTTAGTTTATAACAATACCTCTTTTTTTTCTGCTACATGCTTCAGTTATTTACACAACAATCATCAGAGAGAGACATCCAAGTTTACATACAGAAAAGAGCAAATTCATATAGCTGACATAAAGTGTATATATATATATATGGTCTACAAGTTAATATTTTATATGTATGTCACTGAGGCAAATATTTATTTATGGGTTCTTTATCATCTTTGGGAGTTGCTAGTATTTTACAGGCGATCTGGTTAATTACCAAAATATTAAAATGGTAACTAGTGTCATCTGCATTACATGTATGACATTTCTTTCTTTGATCTAGTTTACCTTCAGAATACTGCACATTTCCATAGGCACACTTGCCTTTCTACATCTTATATGACCCCTAACACCCACTGTTTATTGTTAGGGTCTTGCAAGACATTGTGGAGTAGATGAACATGTAAATATTGATGTTTCCATGTCTTGTATGTCTGCTGTAGTATACACTAAGTTGTCTGAATAAATCTTGGCAGTGTGCCTGCTCCTTCCACAACCACACACATTAGTATTTCACTGTTTACTAGAGTAACTAGTGAACTACTATAATAATGTGTGTGTGAGATGGGGGAAGAAGGATGGGAGGTAAACAGTCCTTCAGACATAGAGCACGAAATGTCTTATTACCTCTGTGGAACCTCAGAAATTGAAAATGGACTATGGGCTACTGGTAAACAAATTCAGTGGCGCAAAATGTCTGAAACGTCATAATAAACACCTGGGAAAATCAAAACTGCATGCTGAATATATGCCTAGAGCTCTATCAACATGGAATCCATTAAGAGAGGCATCTCAAGTTATCACTGGACTCTTGTGCCCATATGGTCACTAACTCATGGCACACACATTATTTCTACAGTAATTCAATATGGACACACAAGTAAAGAAAGATAAACATCTCAGTCCTTTGGAGGACCCTGCAACCTCTGAAGTGGAGGACCCCTGAATGGAGGAGGCCATCAGATAGTGGGGTATTCAGAATGTAATGAATAAGAACCCACATATCAACAGGAAGCCCGGCTCCTAGAGGAAATTTAAAGTAATGTGCCACCTCAAACTAAACCAAACACAGAAAATATAAAGGATAGTAAACACATCTTCTATGGCACTCAAGGAGAAAGATATCAGAATACAGAATAGCACACTGGGTATAAATGTTAAGTGAGGCCCTCGTCACCACAGCATGGTGTATCCGCGGTTTGCTGGTGGATAAAATGCCCTTCAGGTATGGAAAGTAGCTGGAAATGAATAGTCCTCCACCCTGGTAATTATGCAGTGGGCTAACAAATCACCATAAAAACCCAGCACATTATAAAATGTCACACAGGACCTCAGACTTAAGACACAGTTTTGAAATGATCTATGGAACTAAAATTGGATGTCACATTTGTAACTTCAAACATCAGCCCTCTCTACAGTTCAGACTCACTGTAAACAGTTGTAAAAGTTTAAGTTAGGCACAGTGGAAACACAGAACATTAATGGGACAAGGACAGTACTGAATCAGCACACAATTTTACTTGTTTGTATAAAAGGAGGGAATAATTATCATTAATTATGCACGTGGTTTGTCAGTGACAGAGTAATGAAGTCAAGGTGGATAAGATGAACAAAGCATGTAAGACATATGGGGAAGAAGTGCAAAGTCTCCTGGTAGGCATACCCAAAGGAAGGGCACCACTTGGAAGAAGGATAATATTAACATGGACAGATAAGCAACAGGAAGGGAGAGGTGTGGAATGGACTCATCTCACAGACAACAAAGACAATTGTTGGGCTCTTGTGAATACATTACTCAGAGCTGTAACTAAGGTTTTCTGCATTTGGGGCAAACTACTGAACCACTCACCCCACATAATAAAATTCTTAAATTTAACTTTCGTGATCCTAAATGTCCTATGCATGAGGGTACAGCCCAATTCCCCTTGTTATGGCTCTGACAAGTGGGATATTTTATATCTCTGCACTAACTGAGTAAGTACCAGCCACTTGAGGGCTCTTCTCCATGGTGTTAGTGGGTCACTCACATGATCTGAGGAACATGTTTCCAATATAGGCCTATCACTTCTCACATTTACAATTTTTAATGGAAAACCAGTTTGTAGGTTGATATTAATAATGTAATCAACCACCAGCTGAAAGTTTGATCTCTCCAACATCCTAAAAATAACATCAAGTTTTGTCACAAGCAGTGGACAAAAACACATTACAACTCTGCATGGTACCTGTTACACTGGCCTTAGGCTAGGCACACATTATGACGCAGGTAACATAGACAGTGTAGCACAGAACACGGCAAATTTCAGAGTCCACAATTTTACATACGTGAGACCACATACTACAGCACAAGGCAATAAAGTGAAATAAGCCTGCGTGAGTGTCTGTTCAAGGTGCAGATTACTGCCCCTGCTCAGCACACAGATTCACTGTTGAAGAGGTGTCTTCCTGGTTAACTTTTAATGGATGAAAGGAAAGACACTGTCCCTTTAAATGTACATCCTTTTCATCCAAAAGGGAAAACAGTGTTCCCCCATGGGTCACGAGGATTTTAAAATCTTCTGTATGTGTAAAGACAACCTCTTATTCACCATATCAGTCTTAAATGCTTGTATAGGTTTAAAAGATTGTGTGAAATTTACTTCTATAGGGTTTTTCTTTCCTGCTTGACCGATAAGTGCCAGCCAAATACTCTGCCCTACACTCCGCCAGCATTGTGTCATACACCGCATGTCGGGGAGGTTTAACAGCGTATGATGGGAGCTAGAAAGTCTAATAAAAACTCACTAGAGCGTCGGGCCAGCACTAGTCGGTCAAGTAGAAAAAAACCACCCTATACATCTGAGGGCAGTTGTCCTTACTATCAATCTTACAATTTTTGCAGCAGTCATGAATTACTAGGTACGCCCAGAAAGTAATGCAACACATTTTTTTTCTCATTCACAATTGATTTTATTAAAACTTCAAATATGTCACATCATTACATGAATCTTTGGCTACCTAAACCTATTTTTCAACATAGTCTCCTTCTAAATCTTTGGCCTTACGCCACCGAGATGCGAGAGCCTGTATGCCTTCGCGGTACCACTCTGCAGGTCTCTGTCGCAACCACCTCTTTACTTCAGCAATGACTTCCTCGTCGTCCTCAAACCTCTTTCCGCGGATTGCACCTTTCAAGGGACCGAAAAGATGGTAGTCGGAAGGAGCCAGATCCGGGCTGTACGGTGGATGAGGCAGGACAGTCCACTGAAGTTTTGTGATGGCCTCTCGGGTACGCAGACTTGTGTGTGGCCTCGCATTGTCGTGTTGAAGAAGCACTTTTGTCTACGCTTCCCTTACCAATACCGAGTACAGCGGCCAGTTCCCTGGTTGTGATTCTCCGATCGTCTCGAATAAGACTGTCGGCTCGTTGCACTGTTGCAGGCGTCACAGCTGTTGATGGGCGGCCCGAGCGCGGGAGATCAGACAGAGTGCCCCGTCCTTGTTCTGATAACGCCAATCGCTTCGCCTAACGGCTGACGGTGCTTTTATCCACTGCCATGTCTCCATAGACCTTTCTTAAGCGCCTGTGAATTGATTCACTCGTTTCGTTTTCTGCCAAAAGAAACTCAATTACTGCTCTCTGTTTAGAACGCACGTCACTTGCAGACTCCATTTTGAAAGCTCACTACTGCGCTGCTATCCAGCGGGAAACATTGCGCCTATGTGCATAAACGCGGGACATTTTAAAGATACAGCACGCAAAATATCATTTTTATCCAACAAAATTGGGCCGAGAAAAAAAATGCGTTGCATTACTTTCTGGGCGCACCTAGTACATACACACATCCCAAAGCACCTATTATTTTCTTGTTCCTTAAAGCACTGTCATTATATATATATATATATATATATATATATATGTATAACCTTCCCAAAACCTCTGCTTCTTCCATGAAACCCCTTATAAAATCCATACCTCCTTGGCCCTGTCATTTTATTAAGACAATGCCACTGATAAAATATCAATTCAGTAATAATAACGGTAATATTTACTTATGTCTAGGTGCTCCTACTTTTCCAGTTTAGTGTCAGTCTTCAGAAATCCAGTTTGGTGTCATATAGCTTCAAACATGGTCTGACACACAACCCCACATTGCATTCTGGACATCTGAACTTTATTGGCATTACTTTGGTTTTAGCAGAACACGCACGGCACCAGATTCTCTTCCCTTCCAATGGCCAGTGTTTGCTGTGCTTGTGTCATACATTAATTCCTTTTTGTTGGCTAATGGATGGGACTTATCTTCCTTGCCATGTGGTCTGAGGTCAAGGTACCCTTTCTGCCTCTTGTATTAGATCCCTGACCAACACAAGTCCGAAATGTCGGTGTGATAATTTTGAACCACAAGTGGCCAGCATGATAAAACTGCTCAGAATGGTGATGTCCAGAAGGTGGAGAAATGGTTTGTGTGGTCTGTCGTGCTAATGGAGTAAATTCATCGTGTGGTCAGATTTGCCCACATACCCCACATAACTACACTACATCTGGTTTCCATGCATTTCCATGGTCATCACAGAAATTATCCTCTGCTGGTGGATGGTGCATATCTATTGGTATGTTTCTGTTTTGTTTGTCTTTTCAAACCAAAGTTACCAAATTAACCTTCACCCTTTATGTCACCCCACTTCAATTTCATTGTCTGTCCAAAACCCTTCAGCATCCCTTCTTGATTTGGTCTAACAGTACTACAGCAGTTTACTGTCTTAGTATGCAGATCATCAAATAATGCTGAAGACGAGAAGAAGTTGTCCATGTATAGTTTATGACCACATTTTCAATCCTTACTGTAAGTCCTGTTACAGATGTACGGGTAGCTGTCATTGAAGCAGTCACATGTTTCCTGTCACTGCCTAAATACAAAGTCATATCATATGTACTAGGAGCATTTCAGAAGTTTTGTGTATGATTTTATTGTAATAACAAAATACTAAATAAAAATACTATTCATATTCCTGAATGTATATACATATGTCCTCTACTCAATGTAAGCACCAGCACTGTCCACACACTTTTCCCATCTACGTGGTAAACGATCAATTGCAGCTCTGTATTCGTCCTTGGTCATACACCTTAAAGAGGCAGTGACAGCAGTGTTGATATCATCTTCCGATTAAAATCGTTTTCCCCGAAGATGTTTTTTCACACGTGAAAACCAATAATCACATCAGGCGAGATCTGGAGAGTAGGGAGGATGTGCAACACCTCCCAGCCCCAACGTTGCACCAGATTTTGCACATCACGATGGCGATGAGGTGTTGCGTTGTCCTGGAGCAAAATAGCACCACGCTCCAGCAGTTCTGGTTCTTTACGGCACAGAGCCTTCCTCACCTTATGTTGCAAGAGTAAGCAGTAATATCGGCCATTAACCGTGGTACCAACTGGCATGGGATGGTCAAGCACAAGCCCATTTCGGCTGAAGAACATGACATGCATGACTTTTAGAGAGCCCTGACTGTGCCATGCAATTTTCTTCCTCGGTGACGTTAGGGCGCGCCATTCAGCATTCTGTTGTTTCAGCTGAGGGTCAAATGAATGCATCCATGACTCATCAACCGTTAAAATGTGATCGAGGAATGCATTGCCTTCATTTCTCCAACGCTGCAGATGGGTGTTGGTGAGAAGAACGCGCATGGCTCTTTGGTCATCGTTGAGCAAGTGTGGAATCCACTTTGCACAAAATCTTCTTTCCCCAAGCTGTTGGTGAGGATACGGTAAACACTTGTTGGCAAGATTCCGACTTCTGTAGCAATTGCTGTGCATGAAATACTGCGCGTACCTTCAGGGACAAATTTCACTTGGTTCACATGGAGTTCATCGGTCGCCGTCGTTGGGGCTCCACTGCAAGGGGCGTCGTCTGTCTGTTCCCGGCCACTCTTAATGAAATTTACCCATCGGCGAACAGTTTCACATGGAGCAGCATGTGTCCCTAAACCTTCCTTCAACGACTTGTAACACTCTAGAGCACTTTTACCCAACAGAACATTAAATTTTATTACTGTTCTCACGTCCGTCCGCGAGAAATTTTCTTGTAGTCTTTCCCAATCCATAGCTAAACAGCAACTGATGTCACAAAGACAGGGCACCTGTGTGATAGCAGCAATCCCACACATGTAATTTGAGTTCAATCACATGACGCACTGCACGGTGCTGCCACCATACACAAAACTTCTGAAATGGCCTTCGTATATCCCTTAGAATCACACAGCGTGTAGATTTTTATCACAAACCGTTTGTGTTTCTTAGATATATATGGTTTGAAAATGACTCTACCATTGAAGAGCACAATAAGTACATCAATCATTCAATGTTCAGTTGGACTGTGTCTAAGTCTATGAGAGAACATGTCTCAATTCAGTGTTTCTGTGAAAGGCCATGTAGAACTGTTCTAATGTGGACCAGTAATCTTTCAGCGGATCCCTCTGATTGTGCCTAGATTTGGCTTCACAACATTCTTTTCAGTTAAACTGTTTAGCTTCAAAAATGTATGAAATAAAGCAAAATATATACAGCTGCAGAAAGAGGCATTTAAACTGAAAAGTGCTCTGGCCATAAGCCAGGAACATGGAATTTAAAGGGCTGTATGCTAAACGTTAATATACTGTAATGTAAGTTACTTTCTTCCCATACACTTCTGGGTGTTGCATCCTTCATTATGCACTTCATCTCATCACTTCTGAGAAGATTATGTGCATAATTAAACTGTCCTCCATTTGACCTAAAGTAATAGGTACATCTTTCATCCAAAAACTCAGATGTTAAGACCAATTCTCCATGCAAGTACCCTTCCTCCATATCGTTGTTTTCCAGACCAATTTCCTCCTCTGAATCACATCATACAACATCAGCTACTTCATTTACAAATTTAAATCTAACTATGAACTCAGTCTAATAATATACACATTAAGTCTCAACCTGACAGACACACTCTGAAAAACAGATGTCACCAAACCATACCTCACTGTACGTACCTCTGCCTGTATTATACTGTCCTGCCCTACTCTGCCGTACCCTGCTCTGGTGTCTCAATGTCTGCCTGGCCTTAACTTGGTATTTCACAAATAACTTATTTTTGAAAAGACAGCAAGAAGTCCCAAAGATGGTGAAGATGACAGTGCTTGAGGCTTCCTCCTCTCTTCCTACTATTACAGTCCCTTCTGGCTAGGTCAGCCACCTCAAATCGCTTGTCACTAGCAAACATTATTTCACAGTTATCACTGCCAACATTTATGTGAACAGCATGCCTAGGCAAATCAAGGTGGAAGTGCAACAGCTTCAAGGAGATGTGGAGTCAATATATGTGACTTCTTCCCCTGTCCTTGGCCTACCATGCAAAAACACTTACTGTGGCTTTGTCCAAAACTTTCAGGGTGTTAGGCTCCGCAATGCCATGTTCTAAAAGAGACTGTTCGAGAGTCCGTAGTGGTAACGTTTCCCAGCTACCAATCACAACCAAATCAATATCACTGAAAAATCAGAATATAATGTTAGTGTAATCAAGCCTAGTACTACAAGTTATATAAGAATACTCATACTGTTTCACACTGTGCTAGCTGTCATGCTCTCTCATATTTAACATGTAAGCACATGCACTCACAATTCATTTTCAGTATCTGAAGTAGGTTCAATGTGTGACATGTCATACATGTTTGTGGGATTATTATTTATGAGTTTATGAAAATAATTTCTAAAATGAAGAAGAGATGACAGGAAGTGTGTCAATGTATAGGAAGGTTAGTAATGTTAGCTTCCAATACACTGTAGCACGAGATGCTGATGAGAGACTACGACACCTTTGTGAACTACAAACATTATGTAAGTTTAAAATGAAAAAATTCACTCCAAAAAGATTATACTAAGTCATATATGAAATAAAACAACACAGTGCTCCCACCTCAACTATATAAGTTAAACTCATACTGAAGACCGAACTTGTGCGAGAAATAACAAAGATATATACACAATCTCTCGATCTGAGTTGTGACTAGAATACTGACTGCTTGAAGTGATAGTGTGGTGCTATTTCTCACAGATCTCATGCTAGCACCAACTTGAATGAGAACACCATGTACACCATGCCTTATACACTAGCATATATCACTTCACTGGCACAGTTACACATTACAAATGTTGCCATATATAATATAGCATTATTAGCCTAACAGCCATACTGAAATAGTAGAAATATACTTGCCAAGCTTCTACACATAGGAACCCCAATTCGTGACAAACCCACTCTAAGAACTTGGTCTTCTTAGATGTGACTTTGTGTAGTCCGGTAGACGGTTACTGATGTCAGAAGAAACTACTACCTCCACATTTAGAGCAGAAGATTGAAGCAACAGGTTCCTCCAAAATATTGGTAGCTGCCTACCAAACTGCACACTATCACACCACTGATGATGCAGTATTCATATACACTTCAAATCTTACATTCTATCCAAATATATTTAATACTATAATTCTGACTTGTTTTAATGCAGATTTAGGAAGCTTCTGCATTAATGCATACTATCATTTTGAAATACAGTAGATTCCGGTTAATTGGGATACATCGGGACTAGAACACTTTGGCCCAATTAAGCAGCTGCCCCAATTATGCGAAGTTTCATGTAAATAGTTAAAAAGGTATTAAAAGACAAACTAACATTTCACTGAACAACAAATCATTTATTCAAATGAATTATAGAACAAACAATAGCGAAATAAGTATTTAATATTTAAATATTATTCATGTTGAATTGTTTTCATTTTCCCTCATCGTCAACATCAACATAGTTAATGACCTGTCCGAGGATACGTCTGTTGTCCTTAAAGTCCTCCAATCTAATCCTATTAAAACAAAATACACAATTAGAGAAAATATTTGATATTTAAACGTTATATCACATTTAATTTATATAACAAACATGCGCATACTTACTTTTCGACTTTTAGTTTCTAATAGTCATTGCCGGAAGAATTTATCCAGTGTATCTTGCCATGTTCTTTTGATTGATTGTGAGTGAACAAAGTCAGCACAGACATCTAGTGCAGACAATGGACTGCCTTCAGTGCCTTCCTGCATGAAGTATCGTCGTAATCGGCATCCTGTGTAGTTACTCGTTCAAGTTCAGATGTGTCATCTTCATCACTTTCCTCGCCTTCTAATTACTCGTCTTGGTGTTTTGATAGAATGCTTTCAACAATTTCATCCTCACCATCATCATTTTCATTGTAACATTCAACATTATTGTCGATACCTTCAAATTCTTCATAGTTCCTAACTTTTTGCACTTCTGAAATGGCTTCATATTCACTTTTGGCTGTTTCAGGCGTCTCCAAGCCTGAATACTTCAAACTGCCGTGAGACAAACAGTTCTGATTTGTCTTACTGCCTATTTCTCTCCAACTATCAGCAACAAACTGTACTGCCTGGGGAAGGTTAACCTTTGAACTCACTTCCTTGGCTGTGGAAAATGATGTCAGTAGATTTTCTTCTATCGCATCTAGGATGTGGTTCACCAACATTCCATGGTACAACATCTTCACATTTTTTATGATTCCCATATCCATTGCCTGCACCAAGGATGTAGTGTTGACAGGCAAAAATTCCAGCTTGATGTTTTTCAAACACTCTGAACACTGAGGGTGTGCCGCACAATTGTCAAGAATCAAAGAACTTTTCTTCATTTCCGCTGTAACTCCACATCCCACCTCATTAACTATTTCTTAAAAATTTTGGAAGTCATCCATGCATTCTTATTAGCGTAGTATTCGACCGGTAAACTGTCTATTTTCAGCCCCTTAAAGCATCGAGGCTTAGCACTTTTCCCAATAACCAAGAGCTTCTTTTTCTCAGTTCCTGACATGTTTGAACAGCATAACACACTTATGCGATCCATTGCTTTCTTAGAACCCAACAATTTTACATGCTTGTAGCATAGAGAACTATCCTTGCTTTCTTGAATTTAATATCATGCCTACATTTCCATCGAGACAAGCAACCACCTGTTGCGTTAAAATCATCATGACCCAGCTTTGTTTACAAACGAACTACATACATGTTTCAGCCTTAGAGACCATCCTCAAAGAAACTCAAAATTACAAACAATGGAATACTTACTACAGGTATTATGTAAGACATATTCAAAAAAATATTATGATTCTAATCATGTAGCTTCAATAATCTGTCTATACCAGTTGAAATTAGCAAATATTAAAAACATTTTACTGAAACTCAGTTGTATGAAATATTGATAAAACGTGTAAAATGTTTCCATTACAATTCTCATAAAACTTCCTTTTTAACAAACAAATACACTGTACTAGTATAATATTAAATCTATCAGTTTGTGACTGTAACAGGTCACTAACACTGGTATCACACTGTTATGCTAATTCACTCCTGTTGCAGTGCGCAGCAACCAGTGAATGTGAAAGAAGATAACGATATTTTTTTAAATGATCCATAACCATACATTCAGCAATCAGATATGATAACGAAACAAACAAATGCACATAAGCGTATGAAAGTATATTATACACACTGTATACCTCCTACATGTTTCAGCCACTCATGTGGCCATTTTCAGGGAGGTGCATTACAAAGCATAGACACAGCGAAATATTACAGAAGTATTAGAACCAATGCACAGATATAAAATGTTAAATTTTAAAAACAATACATGGTTTGAAATACATATTAAAGATTAAAATACAGATAAAAATATTTGTGATAGATTCTGATGGGTAATGCGTACTATGTGGTGTAATAAATCACCGTCCAAGCAGGGATGTGTTGATGTTTCTGGTAAGGCAGACCACTCTGTATTCTTTTTCCTGTATAAGAATTTGAGTTCTTGATTTATTCTGTAAGTTTAGTGTTTTGACATTGTCAGTTGTAACCATTAATGGTGATCTTAGTATATTTGGGCATTAGGTGGTTTAGCCAGCATATTTTATTGAACCAAACAGCAGTATTGGTTCTATGTAATTTCTCCTTCATGTTCTTGTAAGCATATATAGTGGTCTGCCTTACTAGTAACATCAACACATCCCTGCTTGGATGGTGATTTACTACACACATAATACTTGTTGCTGATCAGAATCAATCACAAATATTTTTATCTGTATTTTAATCTTTAATGTGTATTTAAAATTTAATATTTTATATCTGTGCATTGGTTCTAACATTTCTGTAATATTTCGCTGTGTCTATCCTTTGTAACGCACCTCCCTGAAAATGGCCACATGAGTGGCTGAAACATGTAGGAGTTATACAGTGTGTATAATATACTTTCATACACTTATGCGCATTTGTTGGTTTTGTTATCATATCTAAGATAATATGTTTAATCACAGAAATGTTAGTAGCTGTGTTCTAGTATTTTAATATCAGACTGCTGTTTTTCAGGGTTGCTGGTATCATGCAGCTGCAACTTGATAAATTATTTTTTAAAGGTTTTCGTAAGGGTGATTATAAGCAGAATTACATAAAATATCTAAATGAGAAACTTAAGCACCAATTAGGTAAGCAGCATATATCTACCGTGAATCATCTAAGCCATGTAAAACTTCGCTTAGATGATGTATACGTATACAAAACCCTATCATTAAATTTCATTAAAAAATAAAAAAATGACTAAAAAGCTATTGCAGTTTAATATCATAATATAGTTATTTAAAAATACATTGCACTTATATGGTGTCTAAATTTAAACTGTTAATTCAATGCACGATATTCAGGACACGGTCAAACTGTGTACAGAAATACAGTATTGTATTTATCTCAACATAAGACCAGGTTTCTTCCCTTAAATTTAGTGTTTAAAGGTCAGGTCATGGAAGATTCATGTCTTCTAGAATGTAATGCTGTGTCACTGGACAAGTATTTCCTGACATTCCATACAGGGTCTAACAGTCCAAGAAGAATAACCATGTGCATTATATGGGTGTGGTTGGAGAAAGAACACTGTGGGAGGCAAGCCAATAAGGGTAGTAGTGATCTACACTGGGGAGGGTCTTTGTACAATAGCTGGGATGGGTGTATGGTTAAGGTTAAGCTAAATGGAAGGTGGCTGTAGCATGAGGGGCTTACAGAAGTGCCAGTGGAAGGAGAGAGATACCTAAGTTGGCCCTTAAAGGGCTGTAATTAACTGATCATAATACACAGGCCCCCTGTGCTCTCTTAGGGAGTGAATGAGAGATTTCCATGACCTGCTCAAGATCAGTCATCCTTCCACTTCATGTTGCTGCAATGCAGATCAATCTTATATACTTCCCTGATGATGTGGTCAACATAATAATGTTTAAACAGCAACATGAACAAACAAAGCACAATAAACAGATGACCAACCAGGAGCCACCACAAAACAAATCCACACAAAAAATCCAATGCAAAAGTGCAGTGAATAGTGAGAACAATACAGACTAAGTGCAACATGACATAATCACCACCCAATACGGCAGTAAGAATAAAATTAAAAGGGGAAAAAAGGGGGAAAGGAAAACAACAGGTTGCATTTAGACTGCACTAAAAATGTTTGTCAATAATAGGAAGAGTAACACAGTAAACATGCCAGAACAGTCATGCCCTGCAGACAGTTCCTAACATGCACTCTTCTGGGATATTACATATCGCTGAGTGGTAGTTCTGTACTGATGTTTCAGGACAACCTATCAGTCCCATCTTCAAGGATCAGGAAGCCCAAGAAGGCTTTCTTCTTGGACTTTTGTACTGACATTTTGGGACAACCTATCGGTCCCATCTTCAAGGGTCAGGACCCTTTAAGATGGGACCAATAGGTTGTCTGAAACGTCAGTACAGAACTACCACTCAATGCTGCGTAATATCCCAGAAGAGCACAGATCTCATCTACATCGCGGTGGAAGCCCAAAATCACGCACAGTTCCTAATGTGTTATTACTCATCCCATACATAGGCTGAGCTAGTGGCAGCATCACTAAATAAACCACAAATAAAGCAATAACTAACTAAATAGAACACTGCATGTGCTGCATTGACGAACCTCACAGCAGGTGAAATGTCATATTAAACTTTCACAAATGTTGCACAATTAATTTTCAGTTACATAATCAGGAATTTAAACATTTAGTAGGCCTTGAATCAAAGATGGAAAAATTTAAAGGAAAATATCCCTAATGACAGGCCTTTCATGAACTGCTGTTATCAATAATACAATAGGTACAGGTCATTTCTGTATAAAATAAATGGAATGTTACTCATTCAAAAAATGTTGTAAATATAGGCAAATTTTCAAGGTACGAAGGCATATCGCTAGTTTCAAGAGGCAGTAACAAAATATATGCTTAAAATTGTTATTATTTACTGTTGTCCCCTTCAAAGTAGTCCCCTTTTGACTTCACACAATGGGTCCAGTGCTTCTACCATTGCTAGAAGTACCACTGGAATTGACTTTTGGAATCACATGTAGGGAGGTCAGAAATTGTTCCTGTGTATCATGAACATCCTGGAAACGATACCCTCATAGCTGCAATTTCATTCTCAGAAACACAAAGAAAGTATAACAGGCCAAATCTGGTGAGCAAGGACAGAGGGGGACCACAGCCATGTTTTAAGCAGCCAAAAATTCTTGCTGCTTCTGCTCATCGTAGAGTAACTGTGGCAAAGATTTCATGGAGATCTGCCACATGTTTTAAGTCCTCCCTCCGAATTCACCGACATGTTCCATACCAGAAGCCTGACTTGCCAGCAATATTCAAAATGGTACTTCATTAGTCTTCACTGACTGTTTTCCTAACTTTACACATATTTTCATCTGTGTGACCTGTGGAGGAACGACCTGAACACTCACAATCTTAAACCACAGTTTCCCCAACTTGAATCCAGAAAACCATTCAAAAGTATGTGTCCTCCCTATGGCACCATCAACAAACCTGCTTTGAGCAGTTTGTGTACTGCCAATACAGTTTGCCCGACTTAAAAGCAAACTTAATACAAATGTGTTATTCATTCAAATCAGTCATTAGAAAATTGTAGATCATGCTTAGCACACCCAACAATAAACACCTACTGCTAAGCAATGCAGAAGGTTATGTATGAAAAACTCACTAAGACTGATTCAGAAGACAGCAATACTATCACACCTACAGACAGCAAGCTATGCTACTTGCCATTCTTGGTCCTAGCTGTGAGTTCAGAAATTTCTTGATATACCTTCATATTTCAGGACCAAACATAACAAATACACACCTATAAAAAACACAACTGTTCAACCGTGTTTTATATTCTTGTTTTAACACTAACATTGAATACACTCACATTACTAGTTCTTTGAATGTCTCAATTGTCTCTCCTATTCAAAGATTGTAAGCAAATTAGGTACTAAATAATATGTGCAAGCAAAATCAAAGAACAAGAAGCAAAATAGTAAAACTTAAAAAAACATTTATTTCAATATTTGCAAAATAAAGGCTGATTTGGATTGCAAATCAGTTCTTGTAGAAGTGAAATGGTTAAAACAAGGATCCATTCAAGACAATACTGCACATAATGATACTGTAATTTACATTCAGTTCACTGGTGACAAAATCCCCAAGGTTATCCACATTTACATACATACATTCCATGGATCCATAAGTCTGTCGAAGTGACAACTGGATGTGGAATAAGTCATAATATACAAATATATAGCTATACAGACTATAGAATTTTACATTTGAACACTACAAACTAAAACACTATAAACATGTTACATACCTCACTATGAACCATCTTTATACATAAAAAATTCATCTACTGAGTAAAAGGAGTGTGTATTTAAGTATTTTCTTAATGCTGCTTTAAATTTTGTCTTTTCATTCTTAAGACTTATGAGACTCAGAGGGAGTCTGTTGAAAATTCTGATACCGTGATACATCAGTTTAACTACTCTGCTATCAGATTTAGCTATGTAAGGTGCAAAATATGACATACTGGGGAAGAGGATGTATGTGGTGTGTTGGAGGAGAGAAGGGGTCCTCCCTTCTTGCCTCCCACACACCACATAGCAGAGAAGGAAAGGTGGGAAGAGCATGAGAACAATGAGGGAAAAAAGACAGTGAGAAAAGAAAGAAGAAGAGGCACAGCTTTCATTAAATAAATCATGAAAGGACCCTTGGATAAACTTCCTGGGCATTACTACTTCCCAAGAATGAATCAATGCATGGAAAGAAACCTGTACAGCTGTTATAACCCCTGATAACACAGAGATGTTCAAGTATTTAAAGTTATTAATTTTTTTTATCTTACATTCACCGTGCATTTTTCTTTCAATATTTAACAACCAACTAAATGCACTTTTTTATCTAAACCTATTTTATAGTTTTATGAATTTATCTAAAAGCCCCTACATATGTTTCGATCTGATTTCAGGCCATCTTCAGGGGGTCACAACTACACTTATAACACGTCCATATGTTCATCCAATTGCATATTAGTGTAGATCACTCATGTCTAATCATGTAGTTTGTAAAATCACTTTTAAAAACACAGGTTAAAATAGATTAAAATAGATACACGATTAAAGTGCAAAGCACATGTGAAACACACTGTACACCAACACAGGGTTCTGTCTAAGTTGTCTGTTCGAGAAGAAAATAGTAACTCCTTTCCTTGTTTCTGCACGTCATTGGTTAACTGAAGCATAGAATCATGGTTCTGTGTATCATATTTTATATAAAGCTGCTTGTGTCTTGTGCTGTCGTGTTGGTGGTGCATGCTGTTAGGATGTCTTGTAGCTTGTTTTATATAAGTGTAGTTGTGACCCCCTGAAGATGGTCTGAAATCAGACCGAAACATATGTAGGGGCTTTTAGATAAATTCATAAACTATAAAATAGTTTTAAATAAAGAAGTGCATTTAGTTGGTTGTTAAATATTATTTAAAGTTACTTTGAATAAAGAGATAACATGAAATCAAAATACACATAGGGCATCCAGAAAAGTATGAAGGAGATTGGAATTATTACAGAGGTGTCAGCATTTACAGGGCTGTCTTCTGGATTATGACACTGCGAAGTCTGGTACACTGTGTCATAACTCAAAGCCTGCAATCTAAATCATCACAGATATAAAATCTCAGATCCCACACTTGTGACTTCATACAAAAGAAATCTGACACTGAACAACCACAGCTACCCGTAACAGCATAATCCTTTGGCATAGATCATATGTAACCGGTCAAAATACTGCCAGAAGTAATGGAATCTGAAACATTGTGCCCTCCTCACATATGCACAAGATCCTATAAATTATCTTCCCATCCTTATCTTAATCTCTGAAATGTTCTCTTTCCATGGGATTTCATAACCTAAACTGTGGGTTAATTTTATTTCTATCCATGCTACATGACTCACCTACCTCAACCTCCCACATCAACCATCTTTACAATACCAGTTGAATAAAATAAATCACAAAACTTCAAATTTATGCATCTCCATTCCCTTAATATTTCATCTGTTTTGCCCCTCAGCAATTTCTGTTTTCAGGCACGTCCATCTGTGTTGTGGAATGATGGACCAAGAGACATAACCATATTAAACAACTGCAGGTATGCACACAGAATTTTTCACTGGTGCGAGGAGGAGGGGGGTTAACCCTGAGGTTATTAAGTTGTTTGATTTTAAAAACTATGTTATGAAAATCATGTCATAAATATACCTATAACATAACACTGTAAGCAGCTGCACTTACATACATATAAATGTAACTACATGTTCCATGACTGGCTCACCTAATTTAAATCACAAGGTCTAATCTTCTTGGTTTTTTAAGTTCATCTAAAATGTCCTAGGTTTATTTATGTTTCAAAATTCCAATGTAATAGTCATCAGCCAATCCAGTGACTGAGCCTGACCAAAGGGTAAATCATGTAAAATGGATATCACTGTGTCTATAAAATCTGGGTTTTTTAATCTCAATTTGCAATTTGGGGGATGGGGGCCTGCAGCCCAGTACCCCCCCCCCCCCTTTGGGTGCATGCCTGAACAATTGATACAATTAAGCTTAGAGTTCTGCACACTTTAAAAATGTTTTAAACATTATTTTTACACATTCTTCATTAGGTAAAAAAAATGGACACTATGTGAAGCCACGACCATCCTCCTGTATGCCTGTGGCCTAGTGTCAGTACCCAAAGCATGAATTCCCCCCCCCCCCCCCCCCCCCCCCATCAGACACTGGAGAACCTCACCAAAAGATATTGGGCAATTCCAATTTTCAACCATATTGATCCATACTACAGCCCAGCATACATAAGGCCAAGAACCTGGGTAGCATAGTCATTATAGTGCCCAGGCCCAGTGCTGGTTTGATTTCTGGCATGGCAAGAGTTTTCTTTTCTCCAGTGTCCAGACTGGTTCTGCTCCACCCAACCTCCTGTTCAATGGCAATCAGGGGAACTTTCCCCAGGGGTAAAGTGGCCAGAGTTCAAAGCTAACCACTCATCAACATCTAGTACAAAGGTTAAGAATGAGTGGAGCTGTACTCCCCATATCCCTTCATGATATGCTCAGAAGCACCTTTATTTTACTTTATACATAAGACCATACATGGACTTTTCCATGTGTCCCAAAAACTGCTTTACAGGTTTTATGGAAATTTTAAAGCTTCCAGCAGAAACTGTCTGGCAATTCCAATTTTCAACCACATTGATCCATAACAAAGACTAGTTTATATAAGGCTATAATGCACTTTTCCATGTAACCCACACATCATTTTGGAGATTTTATTGAATATGGATACAGAAGGCTTCCACCACAAACTGCTAGGCAATACCAATTTTCATGCATATCGACTCACAACAACAACAAGTTTATCTTAATTTGTGCTGTCCTAGCTTATCACATCTTACAGAATACTGTATCAGGTTTGATAACGTATATGGTTACAGAAACTCAAGTCACAGCTGCCAACACAGAAAAACAGAAAATGCTATTCCACAAGGTTAGGCTTTCAGTTTTCATATTAGTGACAGAAACATAAGTCATGATTGCCAACAAACATAAAGACGAGTTGTGAGATTTCATTACAGTGACACAAATTCAAAACAGCATACCATTTAGTGAAGACACAAAAACAATCATGTGATCTTCCAATACCTGGTTTAAGTTTCCATACTAGCGAGACACAAACTCGGTCTACAATGACAACTGTTGTTTCAGTTACTGTCACTATGTTGGCAACTCACATTCATTCTAGTCTCCAGTGCACCAGACACAGAAACATTCCAACGCATTAACAACGGTATATCATTTGATTATATTTTCACTCACAAATATTGCTTCTGCTTCGTAAATAATGAGTATGTTACAATGTTACAAGAGAAAAAAATGTTCCCCAGTCTATAGTATGTTAAGTCCCTTTCCTCATCATACATGTATTACCAACACCACATTCCAAATTCCACATTTCGTCTAATTTAATACATACCTTGTTGGAAGATAAAGCCCTGTTCTAAAGCTGCCGAAGATCTCGACCGTTGCATCTTGCCATAAGCTAAGAACAACCTTTTCTATACGACGAACAACATTTACACGTAATTGATGTTCCTCTGCAGTAGGACACATGTAATTATAGAAATCTTCAATCTCTTCATGAAGACTGAAATCACAGAGACAGGACCAAATAACATTAACCAACACATCACATTTTATGAATACACTGCCAACCCGTTTCAAAGCACGATTTCGCAGGGGAAAATAAAAGCGTTGATAATGTATAACTTCAACTGTGTAACACCCCACGTACCCTATTACCCCTCTTCCGTATGTTTTATTCGGATTCTTCCAAGGGCAACCTCCATGCTCACCAATCAGAGCTGCTCGGTTACGGTTCATGGCGAATGTACTTGCGCGATTTTCTCTCTTCCTACATTTACGGTTGAAATAAAAGTTACTGTTCGCTGTCACACGATTAAGCTGATCATCGCTGTATGTTGTACTATCGATTGGAATGTAATCATGTGTTTTTATAGCTAAATTTGTATTTATATCAACAACATTCATGTTGTCCACCCCTTTCTGAGTTTCCCAAATTCGTGACCACAAATCTTTCGCGGGGCCTTCTTGCTCAGGCTGAAACCAACCAATTACTGGATCCATCAAAGGCACCGTGCACGTCTGCAGGTGCTGACTTTTTGACACTGTAACTATCTGGTCGAAAACATACACATAAAACTCACAAAAATATAGTAACACGCCCACACCTCACCACACACCTACTCTACACCGGCTAGCGGTTACTGTAGTAATCTACCATAGCTTGCTACTGTAACTTTCACAAGATGACGGTTGGAAAAGTCAAGGTAAGTACTAAATTCTTAGAAATTTTTGTTTCAGAAGCGTTAAAGCTGTGAATATTGTAGAGATAATTACAGGAAAATAATATTTATATTTTCGTAGCAGTTCTTTGTTCACGTAGTGCACAAGTACGCAAAATTACTGCAGCTGCTACAGCAAAATTTCTACATAGTGGTAATTTTGCAATAGGCGGTGTAAACCATTTCCCAAATTTTTACATCTACCATTAAAATGTTAATAAGTATGTTTTTGCAAGTTGTAAGTCATATTCTACTGCCTGTTTAATTAAGATACCTGAAAGATATTAAACTAAAAAATCTGATCCTTCTCGAATTACAGCAGGCCACAGTTTCATTGCAAGGTGGAATCAGCATAGTCAAAAAGGGCTTTTCTTTCGAAGGTATAGGAGAGGGGAATGCTGAGCTGTGAATGTCAAGAACAGTAATCTGGGTAGGAAAATTGGAGTGTATACTGTTTTAGGGTTTCCTTGCTGTTTCTTTCCATGTAATATTACAACGACCATCTACACACTACGTTGTTATCCGCTCATACGAGAGCGATTAAGACCTGGTAGTGGCGGCTTGAACGGCATTTAGTGAGGTATTTATTACCTGTAATTGCAGGCCAGAGAACATCCATTGGGTTGTGTCGCAAAACGTACTTAATGGACGGGACTGATCACAATTTCAGCACATTTACGTTAATAAACAGTCCCATTCTGATTGACCTTTACTTATGGATTCTATTTTTTAAAACCCCAAAGTAATAATAATAATTTATAATAATAATAATAATATGTGGGCGGCCGGGGGGAGGGGGTTGAAGACAAAATTTTTAACCCATTTACGCAATGGAAGCAGAATAATTTAATAATAATATTACCTCAACGAGGTAACTTGGATAAGAAAATTATTACATACAGATACCAAAAAAAAATGAATAATAATAAGAATACTACTCGAACTCAAAGACACTCAGTTGACTTATATTACGTTTACTATGTGATGGCACAAGCGCAGAAACCAGTTTTCGCCCAACGGTCGAATGCACAAGTGCGAGTCCACAGATGTATTTCGGCAGGGGTTGAACGTTCAGTCGGCTATTTACAGTTAAACAGCGAGCGTTACGCTGCAGCATTTGTATGCCTAGTATTCTCTGTTCTCCTGTTTCCCCTCCGTGGTCTTTCTTTGTGCCATCACATAATAATCGTACTTTTTCTTTACATATCCTTTCCTCGTCATTTGCAGGCTGGATCTGATCTGTGGTCCAGATCCTAAATCACTGCCTACACATATTGCCCAACGCAGATTAACGTTGCTCAACCTCTCATATACCTTCCTATTGGTGGCTGGTTAATGGCCGTCATATTCCTCTAGGTCCGCCCCCTTCAACCCGTAGCTCGCGGGCAACATGTAGCTCGCGACACAGTATTATGTTGCCCTAGGGGGCACTTGAAATGAGAAAACGTCTTTTAACCCTTTTGCTGGAAAAGCCCAGATAGAATGCCAAAGCAATTTTTAAAACTTATGAGCTGTTTATTTGTGGAGACATGTATTACATTACTAATTAATTTTGTAAATAGGTGCTAAAATAGTGAAACAATAGTCTAGGTTGTAAATTGCATTTTTATACATTTTTCCTTTTATTATCATTATGTTTTTATTGCACATTATGTACAGTAAAAGCATAAAACTGTATGTATATTTATTCATTCTTCACTCTGTATGCTGAATTTCATATCGCCTGCATGCAGACCAAATTTTGCCGAACTTGCCTGCGCTACATAAAAGGTTGAGCAGGCCTGCGATACATATTTTCTCCCACCATGCAAAAGTCAAAATGTCTGTGCATATTGTCAGAAATGTCCTAGTTTTATGACTTGGAAAATCCAGGACATTTGGCATCCCAAACTGAATTTGGTAGAACTCCTGGACACAGGTCTTTAGAACCCATAAACCAGGACTGTCTTGGGAAAGCCGGAAAAAGGGGATCTGTACCTGCATACCGATGGCATAAAATCACTGAGCAAATGTCAAACAAATGTGAACTGCACTAAATTATGAATTTTTGAAATTCACCTGTGATAAATGAAAAACATGAAACAGCAAAATTCTACTCTGAAAATAAAATGTAACCTGTAAGCATGTCATTAGACATTAGTGTGAACAGACATATATCTTTGTGCATAACTTAAGCATTAGATGGAGGTAATGGTCAGCTTAATGCCACGGCCCCTCTGCCCCTGGTACCCATTGGATTGGAGGCTGAATGTGCCCCAGATAGATTTTCGACACTTTTCATTATTAAATTATTAGGTTCTTGTTTATTCCCTGTGTCTGTTCTTGTAATGAAAGGATCTGGATTGCTATTGTAATTCTTGTAAGCAGTGACATCTGAAAGCAGCATACAAATATTGCAGGATTAAGTATATGGTTTAGAAATCAAATGAAAAGCAACCTGGACCTTTCAATTACTCTCATAGTAGTTTTTTAGATAAACACGGTAAATAAAATGTGCATGCAGTACAAATCCAGTATCTGATTTGTATTGACTGTGACCAGGCAGTGGACAGGGCAAGACTGTTGTGATCAGGTTGGAGCATGTGTAGAGGGCAGTGGGGTAAAACTCAACCCAGTCTTAAAATTTCAGCATTCAGTTGGTGGTAAATGCTTCTCCCTAAGGACACAGTGCACATTGAATAGACGGCTGGGTGTCACTCAATCTACATATGACAAGGCATAGAAATTGATAACCTTGAATTCTGCATCTGCTCTTCAGCCACAAACACATATGGATCACAGGCATGAAACATATTTGGACAATAGAGTAAAACCCGATTCAATGTTACCGCATTTAGTGAAATCTCAGATTTAGTGATGATTTTTTCATGTCCCGACAATACCTCCATATAAACAATGTAAACCTCCATTTAATGAAAACCTCGATTTAGTGAAATATATTCTAATCCCCAGCAATTCATTAAATAGGGGTTTTACTGTATATGTTTATATGATAGCAGGTCATGCTAGGTCGATTTCATCCCCAAGGAGCCATACTGGATGTCTGAATTTAGAAATTTCTACACCATCTGGAGAACTCTGAGGCCTGAATTGGGAAGTAGCATCAAAGGTTATAAGAAAACAAGTAGAAGTATCCCTTCTTCAACCATTATATATGGTTGCTGTCTTTGTCACTATCAATCATTACGTTACCTTAACAATGTATGGTCATTCAGTAGCACAGCTGATGCAATAAACTGAAACAGTAATGTTTGGAAGTCTTGCACAGCTGTGATTTCCTCTGATGTTTTTGTAGGATGGTTCAAGTATTCCCCACCACTCCACATATTCATGATATATTTTGTCATGTACAGTATATGTAACATAACAATTGCTGACTTTATATTTCAGTTAAGAACATATTATCTCCATCTCTCACACAAATCTAGTCACTTCTTTATTATTTGTATCTGTTGTTCTTGATCACATTTCTTCAGTAAAGTGTATGCCATAGGTCTCATAAGTGGTCACCAGATTTTCAAAGAAGTTTTATTACAATATGGAATTGTAAATTTAATTATTATACTGAGATGACATAATTAGAGTATGACAATTACATACTTGTTAGAAGTTTTTTACATCTTACAGTTCCTGTCATGGAGATTTTCATGAATATCATATATAGGTCAACATCATACTGAGTGGATGATACACACATAAAGCTCCACAACAGAAAGTTAAGACTTCTCTTTAGAATATAAATAAAGCAATAAAGCTGCTTATTACTGCATCAAAAGAAGACATAGCACGTAATACAGAAAATTACACTTTACCCAGTTCTACTCCAAAAACGTCATAATAATGTCACTGGTGTAATTAAAATAATACAAAAAAAGGTAAGTATGTAGGTCAACATACCCACTTCGTATACTTTAAGAAATTCCATGCAAATATAAAAGAGACTAAGCTAACTGTAATATGACAAAATTGATACAGAACGATTTTACTACCATTTTTTAAATTACACAAAATTATAAATTCTTTAAATGAAAAAATGGTTTTATGAAAACACCACTACATTTGTAAGAGATATATAATTTGGGCCATGTTAAATGAATTTTTATACAGCATTACAAATCATAATAATGGGCAGTTTTTGTAAGGAAGATATCTCTTTCATGAAAACAAATGTCAATTTACCATCATTTTATACATTGTATAATTTTTGCCTCATGATGCCCTTTTAGGTTGAAACATGGGACAAATTGTAGAAACAGATATTGCTTTACAATCAAAAGATAGATGTGTTGACCGAATTATTCCTGTATATATTAATGTTTTCGTATATTGTTGGTACACAGGTCACAGGTCTGTATTCTTTTGTCTTTCAGTGTTTTCATTCTTTGGAACAAGATTCCAGTATTTGATCTTCTTTGATCAATTTGGTAAGTGTTGCTGAATAGTTGTGCATTAGTGTAAGTTAAGCCAGAAATTTTTCTTATTCAGCATTTTTTTTTTTTTTTTGCCATTGTTACCTCTTTTTCAGAGACTGGATTCCATTCCATACTAGGATTTTCTTCGTATAGGTTCTTGATCCAGTAGGCTTCATTATGATTGATCTGTTGTCCATTTTTTTTTAAAGTTACGCATGCTCGTGTTATATAACACAATAAATACTTGTTTTACTGTCAACACAACTTTTATTGATGTTGGTATTAATCATATTAATAAGGCTAGTTTTATGGATAACCCTAGGATAAGATGTGCTATTAAACTCTGTTATTATGTGATTGAGTTATTGTTAAGTTATCTAAGTTCTTATTAAGGGTTTTATATTTTTTGCTAAATTCATCTTCTAATCTTTCATCAAGTGGTTCTTTTCTGAGGTCCCATGTTTTCCCCTATTCTGTAGCCAGCATTATATGTAACTGGTAAAGTTTTTGGTTTAAGTTTTGTATCTTAATATAGGAAAGTTGTACAGTAGAACCCTGTTAAGAAGTCTTTCAAGGGACCAGAGGATTTGGGACTCCTTAAGTGGGAAAACTTATTAAGAGGGAAGGGAAGCTTATTAAAAGCAATAGGATTTCGGGACTTTAAAAATCAGACTTCTTACAGGGGAAAACTTCTTATGCGGGGACTTCTTATCCGGGTTCTACTGTATTTCATTCTTTATACGTCGTTTTTAACTTTATTTTTTTGGGAATTTTGCCACTAGTAACATATCTGTAATTTTAATTCTTGTATATTTTATGAGTGATATATTTTACAAAATATCGTTGGTTAAAATATATATTAGCGTTGCAATAGAATATTATCCTCTTTATATTAGTATATTCATAGGCTAATGCAATTTTAATGTCAGGCATCCCATTGTGTTAAATGGGACAATAAGGAACTATTTGTTTTACCATCAACACAACTTTTATTGATGTTGGTATTAATTAATCATACTAATAAGGCTAGTTCTTGTGATAAGCCTTATTAATATGATTGATTAATAGTAACATCAATAAAGGTTGTGTTGACAGCAAAACAAGTACATCCTTATTGTTTCTCCCATATACAGGGTATACACAAATGAATGGTGCGGTATCAATTGAATAAACCATATAAACCGCACCATTCTTTTGTGTATGCCCTGTATTTCTTCCAAAATTTCTCTACTTCTCCAGTTGGTGTGTTTTTTCACATTAGTATTTCTCTGTCTGAGAAGACTGTAGAAATTCTTGCATTTCATTTTGATAGTACTGAGTTTGTCATTTTCTGTATGTAGACAACCACTGAGTTTCCGCCGATACTTTTGTTGAAGCTCTTCAATCACTTGATCCAAATTTTCCTTCTCTATGTTATATTTCCTAATTAATCTCTTTCTTTTCATATTGTGTGTAAACTCATCTCTTTTTATTTCTGCCAAAGTAGACAGTTCCTTCCTTGTGTCATTTATATTCTCCCTGTATTCATCTAACCCACAGGGGTGTTTTCGGACTTTTAATGTCTTCTGTAATAAATGTTGCTGCTGCATAAATGAGGTGGCTTATCTTAGTAAGATTAAAATTGTTACCTTCTAGTATTTCTGCCATTGCGCTGCTAGCAGTCTCATTATTTCTTATTAAAATACATTATACATAAAATATATATCAATATATTATATTAAAATATAATAATAATAATTTCTTATTATTATTCTTATGGCTTTGTCCCATACACCATTCTTTTCTTATGACTAATAAAATCACCACAAGATACATAATCCTCTCTCAAGGCATTTCTAAATGCTAGCTATGGAACTGTTCTCAATTGGTCACTTCCATGTGCAACATCAATGCAAATGATTTTATTCGACTGCATGCAATGCAAATGGTTTCATACAACCAGTTGTGTTTGTAGGACAACAGTCTAGCTGATCACATTTTAAAGGACCTCAACATGTGCACCATGTGTGGTTGCATACACATCCAGATGGTATTAAAGTTCTATCATGTTTTTCTTAGCACATCTACAGTAATATTCTCAAATGTTTCCTCTATGCACACTTTCAAGTCTGCATCAGGCAAGATTTTTAACATGGACACTTGGGACTTGACCAACCCCCAAGCAAAAAAATCTAAGAGGTGAGATTGAGAGATCTAGGTGGCCACAGAATTTGATCACCCTGATAAGCACCAATTAGGAAATGTTTCATTCAAAAAGTAAACATGTGGTGAAAAAAATTAGATGCAGCACCTTCCTCCTGGAAAAAGATTGGTGTCCAAACTTCCAGTCACTTTCGTGACTGTGAACCACTGGAAGGTAGCTGATGCCACTGACCATTTTCTCAGTGAAGAAAAAGAGGGCCAACAATTTAATCAACAAGCATACCAGCTCCGATAATGACTAGGTCTGTCTCTGACATGGTTGATTGTCTCTAGTACATTTTCAGCACTCCAAATTCATACACTCTGGTGGTGAACCTCTTCAGATGTGCGGAATGTCACTTCATCAGAGAACATGATTGTTCCTAAGAATCCATTTTTGTCTGCTCTGCTCAGCACGTTTATCACAGATTCATATTTTTAATATTTGTTGGTTGACTGCATGTAGCAGCTGCAGTTTGTACATGTGAAACTGAAGCTGAATGTGCAAAATCCTGTGAATGTCCTTTGGCATGTTCCGTTTGTGAAGTGCATGCCTGGGACATGTTTTTTTGGACTCGTAATGTAAGACTGTTGAACTTCATTAGTCTGCTGCGATAGGACTGGTCTACCCATATGCCATGTACATAAAGCTAGTTACTAGTTCAAACTTGAGTTACAAAACAAGTCTGTATGATTTTTACGCTCGTCATCCTGTTGTGTTAGATTTATAATAAGAGAAATAAAATGTCATCATCACAACAAGTATATGTTGTGTCTTTAATGTGGCAACACGTTTTGACCTCACAGGGTCATCTTCAGGCCGGTGTTATAAAACACATAAATGGAAATGTATACAATTTTAATTATGTTCATAACTGAGATCTCAAATTTTCCAAATTTCCTAAAATACATGTTGCTCTGCAAATCAAATTTTATAAAATTAAATAAAACTAAAGTTTAAAAAGTTAAATGATTGTTTTAAATGTTTGTGGATTGTATTGTCGTATCTTGATGTAGTAGATGAAAGACACCATTTATTTTGCTTCATGCGAATATTATTATGTTCTAGTTAACATTTGTTTAATTTGAGTGTTAACATTAATGTTTAGTCTTTGAAGTTATATTGTACTTACTTATGTTTCATGTTTTGGAAGGTTGTTTGTACTTGGGTCATTTCAGAAGTTATGTGTATGATTTTATTGTAATAACAAAATACTACATAAAAATACTATTGACATTCCTGAATGCATACACATAAGTCCTCTACTCAATGTAATCACCAGCACTGTCCACATACTTTTCCCATATACGTGGTAAACAATCAACTGCAGCTCTGTACTCGTCCTTGCTCCGACGCTTTAAAGAGGCAGTGACAGCAGTGTTGGTATCATCTTCCAATTCAAATCGTTTTCCCCGAAGATGTTTTTCACATGTGAAAACAACTAATAATCACATGGGGCGAGATCTCGAGTGTAGGGAGAATGTGCAACACCTCCCAGCCCCAATGTTGCACCAGATTTTGCACATCACGATGGCGATGAGGTGTTGGTTTATCCTGGAGCAAAATGGCACCATACACCAGCGGTTCTGGTTGTTTACGGCGAACAGCCGGCCTCTCCCTACCAGAAGTCGGATCCTCACCAACAGCTTGGGGAAAAGAAAAGTTTGTGCAAAGTGGATTCCACACGTGCTCAACGATAACCAAAGAGCCATGTGTGTTCTCCTCGCCACCACCCATCTGCGGCGTTGGAGAAATGAAGGCAATGCATTCCTCGATCGCATTTTAATGGTTGAGAAGTCATGGATACATTCATTTGACACTCAGCTGAAATCACAGAATGCTGAATGGGGCGCCCCAACGTCACCGAGGAAAACAATTGCAAGGCGCAGTCAGAGCGCTCTGGAAGTCATGCATGTCATGTTCTTCAGCCGAAATGGGCTTGTGCTTGACCATCCCATGCCAGTTCGCACCACGGTCAGTGGCCCATATTACTGCTCACTCTTGCAGGATAAGGTGAGGAAGGCTCTTTGCCGTAAACAACCAGAACTGCTGGAGCGTTGTGCCATTTTGCTCCAGGACAATGCAACACCTCATCACCATTGTGATATGCAAAATCTGGTGCAATGTTGGGGCTGGGAGGTGTTGCACATCCTCCCTACTCTCCAGATCTCGCCCCATGTGATTATTGGTTGTTTTCACATATGAAAGAACAGCTTCGGGGAAAAGGATTTGAATCAGAAGACGATATCAACACTGCTGTCAATGCCTCTTTAAAGCGTCCGAGCAAGGACGAATACAGAGCTGCAATTGATCGTTTACCACGTAGATGGGAAAAGTGTGTGGACAGTGCTGGTGATTACAGTGAGTAGAGGACATATGTGTAAACATTCAGGAATATCAATAGTATTTTTATCTAGTATTTTGTTATTACAATAAAATCATACACAAAACTTCTGAAATGGCCCAAGTAGATATTGGTGTCTGTATGGTACTTGTATTTTATATGTATTGCCTGTTCAACTGTTCAGAAGACACCAACTGCTAGTAAAAGGTGTGCTATATGTATGACGTTTTGATGCAACGAGATACAGAATTTGGCATGAAATACCAAACTATAGACAGAAAACTTGAACACCTATCACATAACAAACTGATAAACAAAACATACACAATACATCTTTCTCCCAAGTTGTAAACAAGACCAATATTATCTTCACAGAAGAATAAATGACTCTGCTCAACCAAGGTCTTCAATAGAACTTAAACTACAAACCTAAAAATTGGATTAACACCTCAGCACTGGAAGCTGAAACCGCAATCAATTACCTACCAACTCAAGAACAAGAATTCATGAGATATCAGGTCGCCAAGAACATAGAGCACTTACATAAACACAATAACAACAACTAGAAAAAATATCAACATACACACTCATTGAAAAGAACTTAATAAAACAAATAAGAGAAGAATTAATAGCAAAATTTCAATCATCACAAAAGCTGATAAAGGAAATACTTCAGTAATATCCTACAAAATTGATTGGCAAAACAAAATGCAAGAATTTCTCAACAATGACAACAACAACAATAATAATAATAATAATAATAATAATACAGTAATAATAATAATAATAATAATAACTACTACTACTTTGCACCCCTTGATACAGGGCCTACAAATATATTCCAAAGAAACAGGACTAAGACATTAACACCAAAAGAAGAAAAATGGTGATATTGTAATCAGAGCCCAACTGCTCCATCCATAAGAGGACTGATAAAGTTACACAAGGAAATTACCAAGGCATTAAAAACATATGACCCTCTTCCCTATTCTTTTAATATTAAAAACACATTTCACGTTATATTTATCGTGCATTTTTGTACAATTGATTAACTCACACCAACAAATGCACCAAAACAAGTTTGTCACTGATTTCTTTATTAAAAGATTTCCCCAATACGCATTTCAGCACTTCTATATTGCCATCATCAGGGGGACCGTTGAGGTTTGTACATAGACCAATGTACTTACGTTACATCAGAACAGTTGTGTCAATATTCGTTATTACCACTTTGTATAAAATTGTATAAGAGTAGTATTGTTAAATTGCTAAAATTAATAGTAAAACAGTGTGGTATATTATATTAAACTATATGCTGTGATATAATTCATAATTATTGGCAGCGTGGTCCAGTGTGTTGTTTTGTGCCGGTTATCTGTGTGTATTGTGTATGGTAGAACCTCCTTCTTTCGTGTCTGCGTGGCTATTACAAGATCTTTAAGAAATTTCAGTTGATAACAATTTGAGGTATGCATCCTTCGACATCAGCTATATGTACACTAATATACCAATGAAACAATCCAAACAAATTATAAAAGAAATCCCAATGATCAACCATGTCGATATGACTAGTAATGAATCCTAAATTTATGTGACATGATATTAAAAAAATTACTGTTCCTAATGACAAATACTACATACAAGAGGAGCGCCCTCACCATAGGCACACCAACATTGTCAATCCTATGCATGATTACAGGCTTCCGCCGCGATGTAAATGAGACCTGAGCTCTTCTGTGATTTTACGGAGCATAGAATAGCAGTTCAAGGGTCAAGCACTCCAAGAAGACTGCTTGACCCTTGAAGATGGGACTGATAGGTTGTCCCGAAACATTGGTATGGGATTACCATTCTACGCTTCTACGCTAAGTAAACTTCCAGAAGAGCGCAGATCCCATCATCCATCTTTCTGAATTTTACCTTCAATTCACTAAACACAACCATATAATCACTATACTAAACAAACATCACATACTGGGTTACTTTAGATAAGTGGATGACATACTAATCACTACAACAAAGTGTCCACAGACATTAATAACATGTTGTTCGAATTTAACAGTATTGCACCTCCATTTACCACAGACCTACAACTAATTTTATGATACTAAATAGCTCATGCCATCCAACCGAACATAAAATATCAGGAATTCGATACGTAGTAAACAGAATGAATGAATGAATGAATACCCAATACCCAAAGATAAAAAAAGAAAAGAATTACAAACAATCCAAGATACAGTAATAAGTAACCAATACCGTACAAACATCATTCACTCAATATAAAAGAAGATTAACCAGAAAAAACAAACAATTGATGACAACAGAAAAAGAAGAAATGGGTGACCTTAAATTATATAGGCACAGAAGTGCATCACATCACAAAACTATTTAAAAAAACTCAATACAAGTACTGCCTACATAACCAAAACAACATTGGCAGAATGCTAAATACCAACATGAAAAAAACACAGCAACATTCCAACTCGGATGTCCTGACTGCATACATAAATATACTGCACAGACAGGTAGACAATTTAAAATCAGATACAAAGAACACCTACTAGCCTTCAAAACCAATAAAAATACCTCAGTGTTTGCTCAACACCTAAGGGATAACAGACATACCATGGGACCCATGGAGGACATTACGGACGTCTTATTTATAACACAAAAAGGAAGACACTTAAGACACTCTTGAAAAATACTATACATATTGAAAAACAAAAAAAAGGGAACCCAAATCAATGATTAAAAAATACAGTTACAGAAAACAAAATCTTCAACATATTAATAGAATATGACCTATGGATAGATGGCATCATAGCATCACAATGTCATACATATAGCACACCACTTATTACCAGTTAGTGTCTTCCGAACTTTTGAACAGGCACTATATATAAATTACCAGTACCATCCAGACACCAGTATCTACAAACTACCTTCCAAAGCATAAGTACAATACAACTTCAAAGACTAAACAATGTTAAAACTCAAATTAAACAAATATTAGCTACAACATAATAATATTCGCAGGTAGCAAAACAAACTCAGACAACCAATCCAACAGAAAACAAAACCTGCAAGACATTAGTCCATGAAGCCCATGCTGTCTTTCATCTACTACATCAAGATACAATACTATATAATCCACACACATTTTAAACAATCATTTAACTTTTAAATTTTAGTTTTATTTTATTTTATACAATTTGACTCACACAGCAACATATATTTTAACTAATTTGTAAATCTGAGATTGCAATTATAAACATCTTCACACTTGTATACATTTCCTTTTAGAGGCAGGTCTCGTTTTATGCTAGGGTTACGATCCTGAAAAATTCACGCAAATTGAAATCGCGGGGATCGAACACAAAATTCCCATTTAAAACAGTGTATTCCTGGGGGTTAGGGGACTGACAACCTCATCCTATATAGTGTATGACTATACCACCACTGGACATACGGACCTGTAGAGTATATATGTGCTGTATATACAGTATATATACGTTTCTATACAATATATTTATTTCTAATGCAATAAAAATGTAAGAGACTCTCATCCACGGATTTGGTACGGTTCATTATGATAGGACTGTGGTAGTCTTGCTACATAAACAAAAACTTTAGTTCCTGACTTAGCACTTTCTTTAATTCTATCAGCATTATCATGAAATTATGTACGCAGCTATGAGCGAGTTTAACATTACGGCATATGTCAATAATTCATTCACCTTTTTAAAGTCAGCTTATTACACCTAATTTCTCTTCAATACTGATTACCTTTCACCGATTTTCACTCGGCTTGCACTTGGTGACAGATTTATGTTTCTCACTCATGCTGGTTAAGAAAAGCAAATGCTGTTGAAGAGGAAACTAAATGAGCCGCATGATTATATCACCAAAGTAATCAAGCCATACACGTGACTAATGGTGTGACAGTAACGTCACTTTTTGCTAGCCTCCTACAGAAGATAAGTGTGGCCACGGATCGTCTATGCCAAACTGCATTAAACTGAAAATTATTGCGTAAATTTGAAAAGTGGTGTAAATTTGTAAGTCGCATTAAAGCGAAATGCGCAAAAAGAAATCACATAAAACGAGACCTGCCTGTGTGCATTTTATACTCTTGGCCTGAAGATGACCCTGTGAGGTTGGAACACGTTGCCACATTAAAGACATAAAACATACTAGTTGTGATGATGGCATTTTATTTCTCTTATTAAAAGTCTGTAACAATATCCTCTGTTACATTTCTACAAGATTCTGACAGTGGTGTATCACACTTAGGATTATTTGCATCTTGCACTTTATGCATCGTCTGGTGTTTAAAAAAGTTAATAAACGTGATATTCATTTTCTATTTTGATTGCATTTCTTAATTTTAAACCACCAGGCAACAGACAAAGTCCAAGAAGCAAATGATCTTAAATATCCTCTAATTCTTCGGTGTATGAATTATCCACCACCTAACAAAATCCTGAGTCAATTCTACGACACAATATATAAGTTAAACTGTATTTTGAAGGATTCTATGACTGACTATGCAAGAAAAACATCACATATATGAAACATCATAATAAGCTGCACTGTAGAATTCAACGTACCTTGTGTCTTTTGCATGTCCTTAATGAACTGACAATAACAGAAGTGCAAAGTTTATGAACCAAGGGTAAAATTGTCCCTATGCACACCATGATGTGGAGAGTGGAGGCATGGCTCCATTTATTCTTAACCTAAGCACTAGATGGAGATCAATGGTAAGCTTCATGCCCTGGCTGCTTTGCCCCTGGGAAATGAACCCCTGGTATCCACTGAATAGGAGGCTGGGTGGGCCCCAGAGCCAGTCTGAATATTTTGATGGATAGGAAATCTCGATCCTGCAGGGAATCAAACCATGATTCCTCAGTCTTCCAGGGCACAGCCTAGTGTCTATACCAACTATGCTAACCTGGCTCCCTCTGAGAATCAACACAGTTGAAACAGGATAAGCAAAGAGTTCAAAAATGACTCTTTGCCCTTCTTTTTGGCCAACACACGTGGTATATACCTAGAGAAATGTTTATTTACAGTAGTATGATAAACTTTATGTTGAAAATGTCTTAAATACATTTAACACTTCAGTCTTCTACTTGTGGATTCTCTGACTGACATACGTTAACTCACTAATATTTACAGTAATGTCTTCTACACTACAACACACATTCTTTCCATCATAACAAAAATAGTTACTTTGAAATATACACTGTCAAGCATATACCTCAACTGTAGCATTATTAATTAACACCACTAAAATAAGATGAAAGTCACTAGATATCGAACCTAACTTCATAAATGCATCAGTTATAAACAAACGACGACATATAAATGCAGGCAAATGTTATCTTCCAGTTTTTATTATAACTTTCATGAGCTAATAACATGAGTGCTAGCACATCATGTGAATTTTATCATCTTATTACCCAAATTAATCTCAAATCATCTAAAAATTTAGGTTACTAAGCACTTGTCTTTCCTTCAATAATTCCAAACACTACCATGGATATATACTAGAGCTTACTGATTCCAGCCAGGGGTTTACGCCTCTACTCCACATATAAGAATCTTCCATATATGTTGATACAATATTTTCAATCTGTACGGGTTGACTTGAGAATATGGCACCTGTTTTCAACATGGTTCATATATGGCTAACAGACTACATTTAGTTTTCACCATAAGCCAATTACAAAGGGTTTTTACAAACTTAAAAAATTCAGTTGCCTTCACAGGATCATCAACATACTACATGTCATGCATAATATAAATTAGCAATTCAATGTACAAGCATTTTGGAAATATTTGCTGTAATGCAGTAATACTCTGTCATTTGCATTATACCTCGCTCCACAACCTCACAAACATTTCTATAACTTCAAGGCATAAGGCACTCCATAATAACACAAATCTAGGTAGCCATTAAAGTATCAATATTTAGCTGCCTTAACCTTGAGTAAGAACAGCATAAAACAGCTGTCATTTGGTTACAGTTCACACACGTTGTTCTGCCTCTGGAAACACTGCCTTCAGAAGTTCTCGCTTGTTAACTTTTCCCATTGTGTTCTTGGGTAATTTTTCCACCACTTTAAGCACAGTTGGAATTGCATATGGTGCCATGTGTTCTTTTGACCATTCTCGAAGTTTAGAAAGAATGATTTCCTTGCCATTTTTTGGAACAACTACTGCTGCCACCTATATGAATAGAAACACAGTATAAGATCTGATGTTCATAATGTAGTGAATACCAAGATCAGAGTCTTCTGGAATGTGCAGTCTGATAAACAGATAACAATATTTGGGGGAACATGCTACCTCCACCTTCAGAAGACATAGAAGAAGACAGAGTGGAACCCTAAGATGGAAGCTGTAGGTTCCTCTGAAATGTTGGTACCTACTGACCAAACTAAATATGCCACAACCCAGAAGTACAAAATCTGAACAAGCAAGTAGTTTAGTTGAAAACTCAGTTCTTCTGGGATGTTATACCGTGATGTTGGGGGAATATCCAAAGGAAGACCTGAATTTTCAGCAACACAACTGTGACAACCTCAAAACTCAAAAGTAGTTTATTTGTATATCTCCCAGTATGTAAAAGAATAAATAGGGCTGCATTTCTTACGTAAATACAACAATCATGATTGTCATGACACATGATAAACCGGACACTGATCTTCAAATGACATTTGTCTTTTGTTTTCTGCACTATGTAGTGATTAAATGCTCTGGAGGAACACACTGTCTCCATCTTCAGGGTGAATGAACAGGCTCAAGTGGATGCTGAATGGAGGCATTATATTCCTCTGAAACATCAGAACTTGTAGTCATTGTATGGTGCAGAAACCCAACAGATAGTCATCATTTGAACCGCCAATGCCATGAAAATGTATTCGTTTTTTACATGTAACACACTAGCATTAAAACAACAGTGTCCTGGTCACCATACTAATTCATATTTAGTATATGCCCATTCTCCTAGTTTTTATAAATAAAAGCCGTATTTTCTAAATGGACTTTACTTCCATCGTCATTTGGACAAGATACAAAGACATTCCAGAGTATGAGAGTAGCTATGCCTCAGTGTCCAAGAGAAATGAAACTTCTTCATATCCTCATCCTTCTGAATATCAAAATAAAACCCATTCATAAAAGTTGTGCCTTTTTGTGTCAAAGTCTGCGCTGATAGACAAATGAACATGAGTACTTTATATATGAGCACATATGAGTGTTATACATATCAAAAATGCACACACACAACTGCATCAAAAGTAGTTCAAAATATTGCAAAACTGTCATGCCTGTAGCAAGTTTTGGTGCGTACCTTTTGTCCCCATGTAATGTCTGGCAGACCAATCACAGAGCAGTCAACAATGTCTGGATGTCCTAGCAGATGTGTCTCTATCTCCACTGCACTAACCTTATAGCCACCTGTCTTGATTATATCTACAGATGTCCGACCAAGTATCTTGTATGCTCCACCATCATAACAAGCTGTATCACCTAAAAGAGTACAGTAACATTCAACAAACATAAACTCACTGGTTTTGGCCTTGTGGAGTGTGATGTCATTGACATGGGTACAAAAAAAATAGACTAACATGCCACCTCTCAGGATGAACATGAACACAGTAGGTTTCTCAGTACCTAGCTACTAGACTACAAGTGTCACATTCCAGAAGACCAGAATCATAATGCGGTGTTACCACTGTAGGAGCCTCATCTCATAAACTCACCGATTCCTTACTACAGTCCCTAACCATGTAGTTAACAGGAACTCACCTAATCAAGAAATGCACCACTCTTTTGGGATCTGATGAAACTTGACCATCTCAATGACCATGTCAATCTCTACAGTCAACCATTACATCCAATTAATATCTACACAGCTATTTAAATTGCACAAATCATAACACAGAAAAGAAGGAGGAGGAGGAGAATAAGAAGAAGAGTAGGAGGAGGAGGAGGAGGAGGAGAGAAGAAGAAGAAGAAGAAGAGGAGGAGGAGAAGCAGCAGCAGCATTAGCAGTAGCAGTGGCAACAGCAGCAACAACATTGGAACATTGGTGGTGGTAATTATTCTTGGCTTCATGTATTCTGATATTACGATACATTGCTACACAAAGATCACAGGCTTGTTGTCAGACACCAGTGAGACACATTCCTCAAACACAAAACAAAATCATGTAAGATTTTGGATGATGATGAAGAGGAGGAGGACACTGACGATGATGATATCAGCAGCAGCAACAAAAAAAAAAAAAAAAAAACAACGGTGGCGGCAGCACCGCCGCTGCCGCCCACCACCACCACCAACAACATACGTGTTGCCATCCCGTTGTGTTCTTATTAAATCAAGCGAATTATATGTATTATAGATGTTGCAGCATGTCTTAAAAATGCAGTAAAGTATAGAGTTCTTGAATACTATGTTTTTCTTTCTTTTATTTAAATTTGAGTTTGAGTTGTGATTTTATGAAGGGACCTGCCACATCTTGATCCTTTGTCTACTTGAACAGAGCTGTGAACTATGTGTTTAAATATGGGCCAGGTTATTTGACACACGTCATTGCAGCTGTTTAGGTTGTGGTAAGCCAGTGCTTATTGACACTGCACTCTATCCTACGGACGTTGGTAGACATCACTCTATAATGTACTGTGTAATGAATTTCATACATGATCCCAGGTAGGAAATGTGATGTGTTCAAGCCATGAATTAGTTAAAAGCTGTCATTCTCTCTCTCTCTCTCCAGAATCAGAATGAGACAGAAATGTGTAACAACACTTCACAACTGCCACTGCTAATTTCATGAGCCACTAGACATTAAAAGTAATCTTCACAGATCCTTTCTTGTCACTTGGTACATAGTGTCTCAACAGGTGCCCACTGTCCTCTGTTTACATCTGGTCTTGGCCTTGTGAGCAACAGAAACTGAACTGAGTGCATAATGGACACAACTATAAATGATACTCCACGAAAGAGATGCAAAAACTCACACCTAAGAAATAATGGAAGAAGGTATCCACTGCAATCCTTTTATATTAGTTTCTGTTTACTAAAACTTAAGAGACAAAATTTACAGAGCACTGAAAGGAGTTTCTTCCTGCTTATCAGAATAAAGATGTCTTCAGTCCTTTTTTCCAGCAATCACTCCTAGCTGTGGAGTGCAGAAGGAAAGTCACCCAATATGTGAGGTGGTTTGCATGCATCATCAACAAGTGGTCTGGCAAAGTAAAGCTATACGATCACAATAATTCAGTCTATCGGAAGTGTACAGTCAACCAAGGCAGTATGTTAATTTATATTTCTTTGTTTCAATTCCCTAACTAAATAATGTGACATGAAAAGAAGAAAATTTGAATTAGTTGTAAGCAAAGCTACGTAAAGTAGGAGGATTATTAAAAAATTTGAAAAGGGTAGACTGATCAATTCTAAAGAGTGTACTTTTTATTTCAAGGTTTCAGCTTCAAAAACGTGTAAAATACAAATAATAATATGAACACAGATATGGGCATTTGAAACAAAATAAAATCTCAGCTGTCAGGGATTGCATTGGCATTTAAAACTGTCACATGATATAAGAGTTTAAACTCAGCATTTTAAGGAGGTGAGCAGTAAACCTACTGCTCCTCGCATTCCACCCGTGGGGAAACAGTCCCCAGTACCCAGGCTAGGTGCGTGGACCTGTCGGAGAAAATTTCCTAGTTCCTGCCAGGAATCAAATCCAGGGTTGTCCAGCCCAAATAGCCTAGTTGCTATATTGAATACACCACCATGTTCCTATTGTGTATGTATATTTTAAAAGTGGATGCAACAAGACAGCTTTCATCTATATGCCGTGAGTAGTGAACTGGATGCCATTTCAGGAGAAATATGGCATTTAAAAATGCCAATCAACGAGGTTAACCTCAGCATTCTACAGAAGTTGTCAGTCAACCCATCACTCCTGGCATTCTTTCCATGGGAAAAGAGCCCACAGTACTCAATGAATAGAAGACTAGGAGCATGGACGTTTGGAGAAAATTTCTTAGCTCCTGCCGGGAACCGAACTCAGTATCGTTCAACCCAAATAGCCTAGTTGCTATATTGCTATATCACGCTCCTAAGCCGATCCCAGTGGCCGCGCGGTCTAAGGCATGGGTCTACGGCTGCTCGCTTGCTGCGATTGTGGGTTCGAATCCCGCCAGGGGCATGGATGTCTTGTCTCTTGTGAGCATCATATGTTGTCAGGTAGAGGTCTCTGCGACAGGCTGGTCACTCGTCCAGAGGAGTCCTACCGAGTATGGTGTGTGATCACAAAACCTCTAAAAATGAGGAGGCCTAGGTCCCCTTAGGTCTGTCGAACCATAGGAAAAAAAAAATCATGTTCCTATTGTGTATGTGTACTTTAAATGTGGATGTGATGAGAAAGTTTTCATTTATAAGCCATGAGTAGGGATCTGTTATTGAAATGGAAGCCATTTCAGGAGAGGTAAGTTCTTTACCATCGTTCACTGATTTTTCATTTTAGTAACCATAACTTTTGTGTAATGATGCTCCAGACTAAGCTTTCAGACATACACATTGCAATGCACAGATGAATGCAAAAGAGAAATCCTCTTGTGTTGTGACGTTAGCATCCTATATGTAGTACATACCTATGGGTAAAAGCAAAAAGATGGAACCTACATGTAGTATGCACGTACAGTAAAAGTTAACAATTTCTTACATTCACACCAAAATATCTACTGGAAATCTTGCGAACAAATCACTAATTTTGGTTTCAACACAATTACTAAAGCTTTGTGAAAAATAATAAATCAAAGAGAAACATCTACATTAAATTGCCCATTGCAAAGGACAACCATTTTTCTGCAACATCCTGGTACCAAAATAGGCTTTTCAGCAGACGCTGGAACAGCCAGAATTACCTAACAAGGTATATCTTCAAAATAAAACATACTAGCGACCAGGAACAATTAATTGAATACATCCACAAATAATACTTAAAACCTATGATGTAAATCATAAATCATCAAACCAAAAGCTCAGATGAGCTGCTCCTAAAGAACAGTAAATACTTATCTTACTTCCCACCAGATTATACATGTTCTGATCAGACCAAAATGTCATCCACATGAAGCAGACTACTCACTATGGTTAAAACTTTGTTGTAATCTCACAATTCTCTAATTTTACCATACACTGCATTATTTAATTGAATTCCTATTCACAGAAAACCTCTTATCATCATCAACAGCAGTCTACCATACTTGCATTCATGTACTTAATTATACAGTAAAACCTCGATGCATCGTTTTTTAGGGGGATGGAAAACAAAAACGATATACAGGGGAAAACAATAGTATTGGGAAACCATTAAAAATTATAGATAAGAACAATTTAATGATTAATATTACTTCTTGCTGAAAAAAATCTTTGATTGACATTTCTTTTTTGTGCAAACTTTATTCCTCAATTCAAAGTACGATTTTTCAAGGCCTAGAACACTTTCACGATCACTGTCATTCATGCTGTGCATGTAAAAGAAAGATTTTACTTTCATCATCGCTTCATGCGTCTCAGCAAAGCTCGGCACAACTTCGGTTTCGCCATCTTCTTCTTCTCCTCCTCCTTCTTCCCCCTCCACACTACCGGATGCCTCAAGGCTCTCGCACAGCTCCTGCACTGTTTCTACACCACTGGTTGCCACGTGACTGTCCACTGAGACGTAGCCCTCGAATTTATCTTTGTTCATGCCACTGAACTTTTCCCAGTCTTGGTGGAAATCGTCGTCTGAGTTGGTCAATACAACATCACTATTGCCTGAAGGTTGTCACTGCACGTAACCAGCTTTCCAAAAACAATTTTCGATTGTATGCTGGGTTACTTGTTGCAAGGCTGCCACGGTGTAGTGCAACGCTTCCAACACGTTTTATCTTCTTTTTCATTATCTGATGTTTGCATGAGGCATTTCCTATAAAGCTGCTTATAACACTTTATTACCCCTAAATCAAGGGGCTGGAGCACACTTGTACTATCTGCCGGGTGCTATATGACTTTTACATTTCTTAGAAACGATGTATCCTTTGGATGTGTGGCACAATTGTCCACAAAGAGGAGAATGTTCCTGTTTTGCGCATCCATACTTGCGTCTAAATGAACGCAGAAATGAAGAAAAAAATGTTTGTGGTCATCCACGCATTATTGTTTGCGTGGTATTTGGCAGGTAATTTTTTTATATTCTTGAAACATCGCGGTTTTGGAGATTTTACGATAACAATCAGCACTTGTTTGTCACTTCCATCACTGTTAACACAAAGTAAAACAGTAAGTCTGTCTTTACAGTTTTTCCCGCCATGACAAGACTCTCCTTTGAGAGCCAAGGTTCTATCAGGAAGCACGTTGTACGATCTGCACTTGCAGCAGCATCGAGGTTTAATATCCCCTGGAGGTATTATTGTTTTATTTGAAAAAGTTCCCAACTTTTCCCCGAGTCTTTTGAAGATCTTGTATAAGAATATACATGCATCTCAATCTCGTGGGAAACCAAAATGATAGAAATTAAGGCAATTTTCTCATTCTGGTATTTGGTTCAACACGCAGCAGGCAATCCAGGCGGCACTAAGAAAGAAATACACGCGTGTGCAGCGCACTAAATCATCTTTTCAAATTAAAAAAAAAACTATCCATGTGGGAAAATGTTGCATCAGGACCGTGATTTTTCAATGATCGACGCGATAAAACGACAGTTCGAGGACCGATGGAGGCAGGAAAAAATAGTGTTATTTATACGGGGCTAGTTCCGGGACCAAATAAGGCAGACAATATATGCGGGAAAACGAAGGTAACGGGAGCAATGCAACGAGGTTCCACTGTACCACGTAATGACACCAAAGTGTTTTGAATACACACAGCTCATGTAGTCACCCTGCATTCTCACTGTACTTGCAATCACTAAATGAGATCTATGATCACACCTGTTTTAAACCACCCATCTTCTGTGAACACCTCCCGCGTTGCTTTAGGATTCTTCCAATAACCTTTAAAAACATTTGGACCCTTGACTCGAAGTTCACCACTTGTATACTTTGTAGACAGCGTGGTTGTTCCTCCACCATCAGAGCCCTCTATTAGAATTTCATAGTTTTGATTCTGACAAGTTCTGGCAATCTGTGCCTGCACTCCTGGCAGTGAAGTTCCCACATAACCTACGATCAACAACAATTACATATTATATTACAATAAAACTTCAATTACATTTTAAACTCTGAACTGTTCATGGATTCATGCATTCAGTGTGCTTAATTCCCACCTGTCTGTTAGAAACCTTCCACCACCAGCTTTGAATTCATTACCTCATCACAGTCCCAGCCCAAGCGTTATACAATACATTCTTTGACATATTTTCTACTAGTATACGAGGGGGAACCCAAAAATAACCGGAATTACTCGTATTTTTTAAAACTGGTTTATTAGATTTAATACTACGATGGGCAGTCAAAAAGTTCCCGGAATTCCCCTGCAGACGGAGAATGAGAATTTGGTGCACCATGAGTTCGTACCACCTGGACACAGTGTTACTTGTCATTTCTACGTGCAAGTTCTGCAGAGGCTGCGCGATGCAGTTCGGAGGAAGCGGCACGACAAGTGGCATGGACAGTGGTTTCTGCATCACGATAATGCACCGAGCCACACATCGCTTGTTGTGCAGCAATTCCTCGCGGAGAAAAACATTCCTGTCATCACCCAACCACCGTACTCTCCGGATCTCGCTCCAAGTGACTTTTGGCTGTTCTCTACTCTGAAAATGGGCCTCAAGGGGACACGTTTCGCAACAATGGAGGACATCAAATCGAATGCGACGGCCGGTGCTTCCAACAATGGCAGGATCGATGGAGCAAGTGTGTGTGTGCGCAAGTGTCTACTTTGAAGGTGATTAAGTAAGCGTTGCCATATGTCCTACCATTACAGTGCAATACCACCATTCCGGGAACTTTTTGACTGCCACTCGTATTACAACTTTAGTCTCCTTCAAAGTACTCTCCTTTTGCCTCGATACACTTGTTCCAACGTTTTTCCCACTGCTGAAAACATTTCTGGAACTCTTCAGTGCTGATGTTGTTCAAGACCTCCAGTGTTTTCTTTTTCACTTCGCTGACATCAGCAAAACGTTTCCCTTTCATCTGGCGTTTCATACGAGGGAACAGGAAAAAGTTGCATGGCGCAAGGTCGGGTGAATAGGGAGGATGAGCGATAACCTTCATGTTATTTTTTGCCAAAAACTGCCTCACACTCAAGGTCGTGTGGGCAGGGGCATTGTCATGGTGAAGGAACCAATCACCGCTGCTCCACATTTCTGGTCGTTTTTTCCGTACACTATCACGTAATCTTTTCAACACCTTCAAAAAAAATTGTTGATGCACAGTTTGTCCAGGAGGAACAAATTCCTTGTGCACAAGTCCATTAGCATCAAAAAAAGTAATCAACATGGTCTTAACATTTGATTCGAACCTTTCGGGCCTTCTTTGGTTTTGGAGAATCAGGAGTTTTCCATTGGCTCGATGCTTGTTTTCTTTCCGGGTCGTAACCGTAGCACCAAGTCTCATCTCCGGTCACAACTTTAGAAAGAATCTGTGGGTCATTTCCAACTTGTTCCCTTAAATAGTAACAAACATTCAAACGATTGTTTTTTTGATCCTCTGTTAACAACCGAGGAACGAATTTTGCGGAAACACGTTTCATATTCAAATCATCCGTTAACATTCGCTGACATGAACTCCAAGACAAACCAGTTACCTCCAAAATCTCATCAATGGTCCGACGACGATCAGCATTGATTGCGTTGCAACCTTTTTCAAGATTTTCATCATTTCGGCTGGTTGAAGGTCAGCCAGATCGAGGCTGGTCCTCACATGACATTTCACCCCCTTTGAAACGTGAATACCACTCGTACACTTGAGTCTTACTTAAAGCTTCTTCTTTAAAAGCTTCTTGCAACATTAAAACAGTTTCAGCAGCTGATTTCCCTAACAGCAAACAAAACTTCATGCACACTCTTTGTTCTTTATTATCAGCCATCATAAAAATTGCTGAACTTCCTAGCACGCACTTAGAAAAAAAGCCACAACAACAATACCAGTCAACCTAGATTGACGCCACGCGGCAGACTGCTAGAGTATTGTGTTGACTTGCAACATCTAGCGGCGCATCGCGCAACTACTTCCAGTTCACGCGCCACATTTACATTCCGGTTATTTTTGGGTCCCCCTTCGTATATACAGAGTTTTATATTTTCTCAAACAGTTAATGCCAGGCATTCACAAATTTTCCAAAAACCTTGGCGCCACCTTAAAATTCTAGGTGCCAGGAGGGTGATACAAAGCATGTTCCGTATTCAGGACCCACAAACATTAGGTGCCACAGCACAAATTTCAGTCACCCACGGCACCTGGGATTTGTGCACCCCTGTTTATGTGGAAGTGTTTTGATATAACTTATGCATCACATCATAGCTGGCAGGAGAGGGCTGGGAAGAAAAGAGATCAGAAAGGATCAAGATTAATCTCCAAGATGGTTTCTCAGAAGACTGCTTAAGGAACCTACAGGCTTAAGTTTTTATCACCTAAAAACTGCATCATTAACAAATTCTATCCAACTTTAGGTACCACAATGTAATTCACAAAAGCCAATTCATTAAAGTGAAAGGTTGTCACCCCACACCTTATTTCGAAGCTAGCAGGCCTACCATCAGATGTCAACAAACAGCATATCAGTGTGATATGAGGCCCTCATGGTGGTATTTACAATTACAGTCTTCTGAGACATGACACTGCATAGCTTGGTAGACTGGTACCACCAATGTTTCAAAAGAGTGGGTTGACTCAAACTTCAGAATTGACCTTGACAAAACACACACACACATATATGGAATTACCAAAGTACACAGCATCACATCGCAGAAGACCACAGCCTTAGCTTACATTATTATTCAAGTTAATAAAGTTCTTACATAACCAACATATTGCACATAAATGTAATTGAATAAGATAGTCACTGACCCTACATATGTTTTGGCTCAAAATGAGCCAAAATCAGGGGTTTCTAGTATTTAAGCTTCCACTGTGTTCACCTTTTTCGGCCTTGTTAAAAAACATGTACTGAGAGTTCTGTTGGATCTATGGTTCGGACACTATAACACTGTGCACTATAATAGTTGTGTTGTTGTGGACGGTAGTCGTGATGTACGATGTAACAAGTTGCCTGGGCGTAGCCCGTAGATGGAGTCGAGTAGGAGACAGAAGTTGTGCCGTGCTGTGGTGGAAGTTTTCTCTGTGATTATGTAGTATTTGTGGGTTTTTATCCTTGTTGGTTTGGTTGGTTTTGTAGCGTCCTTGCCGTTGTGTTTTTTTCATCCGCCATCTTGGCCACTGCAGTGGCCAAGATGGCACTTCGGAAAGAAGATCAGAAATACCTGGAAAGTTTTGACATGTGGTGTTGGAGAAGAATAGAGAAGATCATTTGGACCGATCGTGTGAGAAATGAAGAAGTATTACACAGAGTCAAGGAGGAGGGGAATATCCTACATAAAATAAAAAGAAGAAAGGCCAACTGGATTGGTCACATCTTGCATAGACACTGCCTTCTAAAACATGTCATTGAAGGAAAGTTAGAGGGAAGGATAGAAATGATGGGAAGATGAGGAAGAAGGCTTAAGCAGCTACTGGATGACCTTAAGGAAACGAGAAGATACTGGAAATTGAAAGAGGAAGCACTAAATCGCACCCTGTGAAGAACTGACTTTGGAAGAGGCTACGGACCTGTCCTAAGACAGACTAGAGAATGATGATATAGACATCACACAAATCAGCTATGGAGGAGGTATGTTTACAAATTCAATACTAACCACTATAATAGTAGTACATATAGAATAAATTAAACTATCCATTCCGACACCTAGTACAGCAGTTACAAGGAAGCAAAAACTCTGAAAATCAATTTCATTCACATTTGAGGTAAAATCTGTTTTAAATTTACAAGTTTGTTCTTACATTTTTAAACCAAACCTAAAAAATGTGCCCCACCAGTCTGGTAAAAAAGCCGCCAAAAGCAAAACAGGATAGAAACAAGGACATTATGGTCTTCTGTGATGTGAAACCATGCAGTGTGTGCAAGAACCTGCTGCCTCCATCTTTCCTACCCTAAAAATGGAAGCAAGAGGTTCCTCCAAAACACCAGTATCCTCTTACCAAACTGTACAGTGTCACACACCACAAGACTGTTTTTGATACTCAGTGCCACAGGAACCTCAAATATCACAACAACAAAGATTTCTAGAGTTCTGGGTAAAACTCCCACACCTGTGAAGGTCATTTTTATTTTGGAAAGCACTTATCATTTACATATACAGTGAAACCTCTATCCATCGTTCCCGTTACCGTCGTTGGCCCGCATGTATCGTCTGCCTTATTTGGTCCCGAAATTAGCCCCATATAAATAACACTATTTTTTCCCGCCTCCATTGTTCCTCGAACTGTCGTTTTCCCGCACCAATAGTTGAAAAATCACGGTCCTGACGCAACATTTTCCCGCACTGATAGTTTCTTTTCTTAAATTTGAAGCGATGGTTTAGTGCGCTGTGCGTGCATTGCTTTCTGGATTGCCTCCATCAAAAAGTATAGAGTGCATTCTGTACTCTTTGCTCTCCATCCTTTTCTTTGGACTAGATGAAGACTTGGCAACTCTGTTGTGGAGCTTTACTTCATTGCAAGTGGTTCTGTGCGTTCTTGTGTGCTTCATAGTTTCATACGTTACCCTGGCTTAATCATTTCCATCCTTTATTATCCTTTTCCTGTAATATTTTATTTCTGTTATTAATTCATTCCTCTTTTTATTACTTCATTATATTTTATTCCTGCTATTTATTTTGAAATCCGTGGACCATGTCCCAACCTAAAAAGCAAGTGAGAACTCTGCACGAGCGATTGAAAATAGTAGAAGAGGTGGAGAAGAATCTTGGAGAGAAACGTGTCGACATTGCCAAACGCCTTGGGTTGGCTCCAAGCACACTAAACTCCATATTCGCAAAGAAGGACGAAATCCGAGAGCAGGCAGAAAAAAGTGGTAACGCCAGTAAGAAGAGGAAAATAGGTAGGGAGTCGACATTCGCCGAGTTGGAAAGAGTACTCTTCTCGTGGTACCAGCAGGCAAGGGCGTCGAATATTCCAATTGATAGAACCATTCTTCGTGGAAAGGCGAAGATGATTGCAGCGCAGCTGAATATAGAAAATTTCACTGCATCCAACGGCTGGATAGCGAGGTTTAAGGACCGGCATGTCCTAGTATACAAGAAGTTAGTCGGAGAAAGTGCGGCAGTGGACAGCGAAAGCACGGAAGCGTGGCTGGAAAGACTGCCATCTTTGTTGGAGGGCTACGAACGTGATATTTACAACGCGGATGAGACGGGGCTCTTCTACAACGTGCTTCCTGATAGAACCTTGGCTCTCAAAGGAGAGTCTTGTCATGAAGGGAAAAACTGTAAAGACAGACTTACTGTTTTACTTTGTGTTAACAGTGATGGAACTGACAAATTAGTGCCGATTGTTATCGGAAAATCTCCGAAACCGCAATGTTTCAAGAATGTAAAAAAATTACCCACCAAGTACCACGCGAACAATAAAGCGTGGATGACCACAGACATTTTTTCTTCATTTCTGCGTTTATTAGACGCAAGCATGGGTGCACAAAACAGGAACATTCTCCTCTTTGTGGACAATTGTGCCGCACATCCAAAGGATACTTCGTTTCTAAGAAATGTAAAAGTCATACGGTACCCGGCAAATTGTACAAGTGTGCTCCAGCCCCTTGATTTAGGGGTAATAAAGTGTTATACGCAGCTTTATAGAAAACGCCTTGTGCAAACAGCTGTTTGCTTAATGGATGCAGGCAAAGATACGAAAAAGAAGATAAACGTGTTGGAAGCTTTGCACTACACTGTGGCAGCCTTGCAACAAGTAACCCAGCAGACAATCGAAAATTGTTTTCAGAAAGCTGGTTACGTGCAGGGACAATCTTCAGGCGATAGTGACGTCGTATTGACCAACGATGACGACGATTTCCGCCAATACTGGGAAAAGTTCAGTGGCATGAACAAAGATAAATTCGAGGACTACGTCTCTATGGACAGTCACGTGGCAACCTGTGGTGTAGAAACAGTGCAGGAGCTGTGCGTGAGCCTCGTGGCGTCCGGGAGTGTGGAGCGGGAAGAAGGAGAAGAAGAAGCTGGCAAACCCGAAGTTGTGCCGAGCTTTGCTGAGACGCATGAAGCGCTGATGAAAGTAAGATCTTTCTTTTATGCGCACAGCACGAGTGACAGTGATCGTGAAAGTGTTCTAGGCCTTGAAGAATCGTACTTTGAATTGAGGAGGAGTAAAGTTTGCTCAAAACAAACGTCAATGAAAGATTTTCTCAGCAAGAAGTAATAATTATCATTAAATTGTTCTTATCTATAATTTTTAATGGTTTCCCGGTACTATCATTTCCCGTATGTATAGTTCAAATTTTCCGGTCCCCTGAAAAACGATGGATAGAGGTTTCACTGTACACACATTCCCCTCCAAAAGTCAAACTCTGGTGTCTGCAACACAGAAGGGGGTAACATCTATAGACGGATTATATAGGCAATGGTCCACCCAAGCCAAGGTGTGACATATCTTGCCGATGACTGCATGACACTGGGGTGGTGATGGCAGTGTTCCTTGGGGCACTAGGCAGCACCCAGTTGTATTTACGCCTTCCACACAAAAAGGCTCTGCATGTGGTGACTTATTTCCCCACTGTACGTGGACACATATGGAGACGTCTTATAAACATAAACACAAAAAGTGCAGGGACTCTGTCTTACAGAGGCACCTGAACCATATTGCTCAGCAGGGGACCAGCAATGCTGGTGAACCACCCCAGGTGTCTGGTATCTCCAGCAAACCTGGGCAGACTATGCAAAAAATAGAAGGTAAGGACTCACTGAATGTGAGACACTTACCCATGCAGGAAACCCTTCAGGGAGCCAGGAAGTCATCGACTACTGCAGTAAAAATAAAATGCAGTTCATCTCTGGATGTGATACCAATGCATAACAATTTATATTAGGGAGCACAGCCATAAAATAGAATAGAATAGAATAGAACAGAATACGGAAGCGCAGGCACCACAGTGACCAGTGCACTTTGACTGTTATCGATCTCTTCAGCAACACTCTAGCTCATTCATTCAGCAGTCCTGTACCTTGAACAAAGTGCAGTACCTTGATGACATATGTCTTCAAAGTCGCCTGGTTTCATAAAATGACAACACCCAGGTGCCTGAATCTTAGTGCAGCCAAAGCCTCGCAGTCACAAAGAACCTGGGAGGCCGTTTCAGATGCCTGCTTGCATCTATCACACCTGGGACTGTTTACCAGCCCCAGGTTAAATAGGTGTCCTTTTAAATGAGTGTCCTGGTAGCAACCCTGTCATCATTCTTAACTGGTTTCTGCTCAGACTGAGCAATTCACCAGCTTTTCTTTGCAGAGGGATTTTTAAGAAAGCCCTTAGCCTGATTTGTCAAAGTATGGCCTGCCAATGCTCCTCGTGTTTCCTATTCATCCCGTCCATGATCACCCCCTGGCAACCTTTGCAGATATACCAAGCGCAGGCTCAGGTCCTATGAGTGGACGTGAGGCACCTTGTCAGGGTAACTGATCAGCTATTTCATTTCCATCGTTCACATGTGTCCCGGCACCCATACCAGTTGGATCCTGTTATGTTCTGGCAGTTTCACTAGGGAATGATAGCAGTCCTGGACTAATTTGGAATTTATCTGGAAGCTGTCCAGCGCCTTGATGGCTACCTGACTGTCAGAAAGAATATAGATGTTCCTACCCGTGTAGCCCTTTTCTATATTCTCCATTATACAAGCCTTAATGGCATAAATTTCAGCCTGGAATAATGTGATGTGAAGCCCAAGACTGAAGCTGTGCCCCCTTCTTGAGCCCCATCTATACACACCAGCACCAGTGCCTTTATTGGTCTTCGACCCATCTGTATACCAAACCAGGCCTCCTTTGTTGTCAGGGTTCAACCTGTTCTGCCATTCACACTTGTCAGAGAACTTGACTGTGCTTTGTGGTATGCATATCCCACAAGCATCCTGTCAGACCCCATCCGTATGATGGGTTCATGCTCCATATCCCGAGATTTTTTGGTGTGACCAAAGTTGGTGGATTTAGGTTTCCACTGTTGGTTACACATTAACCTGCATATCCCTGCCTGGGCCTCCACCTCAATCATCACACGAAGAGGACGAAGTCCCAGGAGTACCTCCATTGCAGCTGTTGGGGTCGTCTTCATCGCCCCTGTAATAGCCAGACAGGCTAATCTCTGTGCCCTACTGAGCTCTGTCCTGCTGACATTGTTTTTGACCCTCGGCCACCAAACCGTGCAGCCGTAGGTCAATAGGGGTCTGATCACCAAGGTGTAGATCCAATGCACCACCCTGGGTTTCAGACCCCAGGTTTTACCAAATGTGCCTTTACAGGTCCAAAAAGTCCTGTAGGCCTTATTCATCACATTTTTCAGCTGTGCCTTCCATATCAATCCCTTGTCCAGAATAAGTCCAAGGTATTTGACCTCAGTAGCAGCTGCAAAGTGTGTCCACAAGGGGTTGGTTCCTTTAGGCTCCTTAAATCTCTCTTCTGGGTGAATGGTACTATCACCATCTTTTGTGGATTGATAGACAGCGGTTCCTATTACACCATACTCAAAGCCTCCTGTAGAAGCTCTGAGACAGTGTTTGGGAATTTTCCACGGATAAGGATAGCAAAGTCATCTGCATATCCCAGTGTACAGTAGCCATTCCCACTGAATCCTCCAATGAGGTTGTCCAAAACCAGGCTCCACAGTAGAGGCGACAGAATGCCCCCCTGCAGACAGCCCCTAGCCACAGACCTCTCCACAGTTTCTCCTGCAAGCATGGCTGTGATTGTCCTGTTACCCAGCATGGAGCCGATCCAATGACAGATCGTGTCTCCAAGCCCATGCCGTTTGGCAGCCTTTGTTATGTGTCAAATGAGGTGCTATCAAAATCTCCCTCAATATCTAGGAAAGCTCCAAGTGTAACTTCCCTGTTTACCACTGCTTTGTGATCACATGATGCAGTGCAGTTTCAGTGGACTTCCCTGGTTGGTAGGCAAAGTGGTATCAATGTAGGGGACATAGCCCCAAAATCTCGTCCCTAATATTCCTGTCCACCAATTTTTTCATTGTTTTCAGCATTAAGGACGACAGACTAATAGGATGATATGCCTTAGCCTCAGTATAGTTGGCCTTCCTGCGTTTAGGGATAAAAGTCACCTTGACCTGCCTCCAAGCTTTGGGTATATACCCTCTTGCTAGGCAGGCTCTAAAGATACAACACAGATGAGTCGTTAAGTGTTCAACTCCTTGCTGCAAGAGAGCAGGTACAATTCCATCAGTATATGCCAATTTAAATGTTTTGAATGTGCTAATTGCCCATCTTATTTTAGACTGATCAATAACCTTTATAGACAGTTCCCAGTCCTCCCTGTGAGCAGCAAATTCTCTCAGGTTTGGCTGCCCCTGTCCTTCTAAGGTTACTTCTTCTCCAGCAGACCCTGTAAAATGAACTCTGTATAGTTCCCTCAGGGTCTCTTTTCCACATTGAGTGTATCGGCCATCAAGTAGTTTAACAGATTCCACCCTGTTGGCCAACTGACTGGCATGATCCTCATGAGTCTGGCCATGTCAGGTACATCCTCCATCCCCTGATAGTAGTCTCTCCAAGAGGACCGTTTGGCCTTTCTAATCTTTCTAATCTTCTAATTCAGGACAGGGACAAGTGTGGGGCTGTTGTGAACATGGTAATGAACTTGTGGTTTCCATAAAATTTGAGGAACTTCTTGATTAGATGAGAACCTACTGGCTTCTAAAGCAGGACTCTGCTCCATGGAGTCAGTCAGTTCATCCTGCAGTAAGCTAAATCATTCCAAACATCTCTGAGCTGCTTTCCATTATAGTCGTCATCATCACTCATATTCATAAGTTCATCCACTTTCTTCAAAATTAATGCGAAACTTCTTCACCCAAAAATCTCAGCTGGAAATGGAGACACCATAAACTTTTCATCTTATGCTTCCATGACTTGCAACAGTATATTAGACAGCTGAAGTTTACTGGGCAGTTTCTCTGAATCATCATCAATCATCATCATCACCTGCAACCTCATTTTCTAAATTAGTTTGCTTCCCCACTTCAACATCTTTCCTACTTTTGTACACAAGGGTATGATCAATGTCTTCAAAATCTGAAAGAAGTGGAAGGCACTTTCCTGCAAGATCCATCTACTGTTCAAATGCTTATCCCCAGCCTCACAATCAGCACTGTTATTCACACATTTCCGATGTTCCTGCTCTTCCACAACTTTTTAAGGCTGCACCAGCTTCCTTACCTGTTGCAGCAACTGTTTGGATCACTACACAACATATACAGTAAAGCTTGAAGGTCATAGCTGAAGCAATAAGATTAAGTTTTGGAAGGACAAACACCACTAACTTCCGGAAATAAGTCACCTGTACAGGGAGGATGGCCTTAAGCAGTGTCCAACAGGATAACTTTAAAAGCCAGTTCTTCAACAAAGATGTTTTCACTGCTGGAATAAACTCACTGCAACAGCTATTTTGGAATACTAATCACCCATGCCTTAAGGGATCTCCCAAAGACAGGAATATGAAAGCCCTCAGGGACTTGTACACAATGTGGGACTAGATGTTACTAAGCCTGGGTTCAAATAATGGCCTGACTTAATGGAAACTTTCTGCGCTTGATCACCCCGCCATATTTTAAACATTCCATTTCTTCAACCAATATACTGCAATTTGGATTCATCATGACTCATTTTAAACAACCTGTACTTTTGACACAGTCCATAATTTTGCCTCTATTTTTAACATTAACTTACTGCAGAATGTGATCCCCAACAAACATGCAATTTCACCACATCTTTCTCTGTTCGCAGTGTTTCAGGATTTCCATTTTGTTTCAAAAATGTCAGTCTTATGAACTATTTCTTTACCACCACCACCGCCACTGCCCCAAACCTCACCACTGCCCCCACCACCACCACCACCACCACCACCACCACCACCAGCAGCAGCATTATCACTATTATTTCTTCTTGTCTCAGCCACTTCTACAAGGTTTAAGTTACATATTCCACAACCAACTCTAAAGAAATTCACTAATAAATATTGATATACTGCATGTTACAAATAAACAAGACATCCAACACTGTGCAATACAAGATGGCACAATGAACAACAGCAATGTTTCGAATCTGTTTGCTGCCCAAACTGAAAACAACACTATTTAACATCAGGCCCAGTTTGGCATAGGGCTGTTGTAACTGCTGCATTACTGTACACTGTATTCATGGATAATTCTGTGGTTCTCACCTGGTTTTCGAACACCTTTAAGGGGGTTGGACAGAACCATTCCAGTTTCTGTCATCCCATACCTCTCCAGAAGCCTGTGTCCAGTGATTTCCTCCCATCGTTGAAACAGAGGTGATGGCAGAGGAGATGAACCACTCACCATTAGTCTAGTAATACAGAAAACAAATGTCATAAACAGAGAGCATTTTTGTGCGGGTTATTCCATGTCTTTGTCCGTGAACTCAATGTACTGCGCTCACTCAAAAAGAAGACAGGTATGCATCCTGTCAGATACTCTCAGGATAATGATATTAAATAATGAATCCAATATATATGATGCCTAAGAGCAGCACGCAGATATGATTTGTAGGCAGTACTCAAATGTGAGGTGGGATATGGAGAAATGCCAACCCATTACACTTTTATACAAGGGTCAGTCAGAATTATTTACAATCATTTTTCAAACTATTTATTCTGTTGGCTGCACTGTCAGTTGCACATACATGTGTAAGCATTGTTTGTTTTAGATACTGTGACTCAGGTTCAAACATGTCTGATCAGTTGTTGGTGTGTTGTATGACTGTCAACATGGCCAAATCCAATTTCCATATACACCAAAGAGCAGCATGTTGTGATCCATTTTTTGTGGGCTGAAGGTGTATCAGAGGCAGAACTCTATCATCAACTGTCAGCACCATACAGCAGCAAAGTTTTTCCTCACCAAAGCTTGCAGGATTGTACTGAGAAGGTAAAAAATGTTTGCACAGGTGTCATGGATGAAGAATGATCAGGCTGCCCATCCACATCCCCTGCTGCTGACAATATTGAATGTGCATGTGACATGGTTCTGGCCACTAGGCATGCGCCCACTGATGAGGTAGCAGCCCATCTGCATATCAGTCATGGTTCTGCCCATGAAATCATCCGTGACAACCTTGGCTTTTGTAACATCTGTGTATGATGTGTTCCAAAACAGCTTACAGAAAAACACAAATGTCATCATTTGGAAATCTGTCAGCACCTTTTGAATCACTATCATGACCATGGTGATGACTTCTTAAGATGCTCATTACTGTGAAATGCTACAGGACAAACTGAAGCCAGCAATTCGCAACAAATGCTAAAGATTACTGTCGGCAGGTGCAGTGTTGTTGCATGACAATACTCACCCACACTCAGCAGCCCACACTGTTGAAACTCTTCAGAAACAGAAGTTCGAGGTTTTAGAGCATCCTCTGAACAGCCCAGACCTCACTCCTTCAGACTACCACCCTTTTGGTCCACTCAAGATGCTGTAAGAGTCCATCGAATCACCACAATCCAAGCAGTGATGGACATAGTGCATGCACGGCTCATTGCTCAGCCAGAAACCTTTTTTCTATGAGGGCATACAGAAGGCTGTCCAATGTTGGTCTAAGTGTGCTGATAAGGTACATGACTGATGTGGAAAAATGATGCTCAAGTGAATTCTCTATTGCTCATGCATTAATGTTTAAAAATATATCTGGCTACTTTCTAACATACATGGGTTTAAAATGACCCCATTCTCTTTTTCTGGACTCAAAACCACTGAAGAAGTTTTAGGAACAAGTCAGTGGCATTTTTGAAATGAGTCCCTAGTCCTGTCCCCTGCCACTCCCCCCACCCCGAAGGCACATTGCTCAAATAAGTTTTCAAAGAGGTCAAATGCACGGCAGTCATCACGTGTCATGTACTCACGCTTATCATCCCTGTTCTTGTCTGCTGTATGGTGCTTTAATTATCCCTTTAAAAATGGACAGTGACTGTCAAGTGCAAAAAAATTGATAGGCATACAGAGAGAGAAAATTAATCAACTCAAGCTGGAATGATCTATGTTCGAGTTCACAAAAAGAAGAACCCATTTTTTCATGTTACTCGATGGAGGTTAAACAGCATGAACAATTAAAAACATTAAATGGTTAAAAAGATAGGGACAGGTGGCGGGCTCTTGTGAGTGCGGTAATGAACTTGTGGGTTCCATAAAACGCGGGGAATTTCTTGACTAGCTAACGACCTGTTAGCTTCTCAAGAAGGACTCTGCTCCATGGAGTTAGTTAGTTAGATGGTTAAAAAATTATAAGAAGTGTTTTCAAATGTTCTACATATGTCTGTAAATAATTCGGGGACAACAACAATGACTCAGGGTTTAACAAACACAAGCAAATGGGATGACCTATTCCATTAAAGCAGTGGTATTCAACCTGGGTACGCATACCCCTGTGGGTACACGAAGACATCTTAGGGGTACGTAAAATTTAAAAAAATCTATTATGTCATGATAAACACTGAATAATCAGGGCCAGATTTAGGGTTAGACACAAGAGACCCAGACATAAGAACATGCAATTTGGGAGAGCCATTTTTTATCTCTCTCTCTCTCTCTCCTTTATGCAATTCTTATCTGGGCGGCTAGTTTCATTTTATTCCACATAGCGCGTTGGAACGTGACTGAACACTATTGGGCGGGATTAACGTTTTCCCTAAAACTGTTTTTCACTTCTTTTAACAATGCAATGAACATACTTCAAAATACTGTTGGGGCAACAAACAAACAGATGCACTCCTTCATATTACCTTGTTCTTTGACAATTGCAGCTGCCATCATTTAATAGCTTGATTCTCCTTTTTCTCATGTAAAACTTATTATTTAATACATTATTTTGGATGTAATTTATTTTAGATGTAGATTATAGACTATGTATAACTTGAATTATGCACCAACAACTTTGGGGGTACAAAATTGAAGAGAAATTATATCTGGGGGTACGTGAACAAAAAAGGTTGAATACCACTGCATTAAAGGATACTGTGAAACAAAAGAACAAAAGCAGCAATCAATGTGGAAGGCAGTGTAATTGCAACAATTAAAGAGCGTGACTATTCCAAGGTCTGTGCTCCTTTGATGCCACTAATGCTGACAGATGCACACAAAGAGAAAAGACTCAATTACAGACAAGGAAAGAAATTGCCACCGATTTTTTCACCAATACGACACTGGAGACGAGAGCTTTCTGTCACAGATTGTCATGCGGGATGAAACTAGGGTCCACCATTTTGAACCCGAATCCAAGCAGCAATCAATGGAATGTCAAAACAACATTTCCAAGGATGAAGACATTCAAGAGTGCACCATCAGCCAGAAAAATCACAGCTGTAGTCTTTTGGGATGAGAGAAGTGTTATTCTTGCGAACTTTTTGCCTCAGAGGACAATAATGAACTCTGACTACTATACTGAAACCCTAAGACGTCTGAATGCTTGCCCTTGAATTCATCCCGCAAGAAAAATGACTGAAATGTTGCTCCTCCATAACAAAATTAGGCTGCACACAAATGCGTGCACCACAGAGGCCATCACAAATTGCGGATGGACAGTGCTGCCGCATTCACTCTACAGCCCAGACCTCACACCATCAGATTATCACCTGTTTGATCCTTTCAAAAAAAAAAAAAATCCTGTGAGGACACCATTATGCCAGTGATGAGGCATTGCAGAACACTGTGTGCTAGCAGTGGCAGAGGAGGGAGAGCGACTTTTACCAGGCAGGATTACAGATTCTTGTTCAGAGGAGGAAGAAGACTCTCAACAAAGATAGAGAATACATTTAAAAATTACTATACCTTCAGCTATGGTGTAGTAAAGGTCTGTGAAATCTTTAGATGTCCAACTTATAAACAGCATGCCATAAAAAATAGGAGGCATTACTTTCAGACTGCTCCCTACAATTTTGTCACAGTCCTACATAAACAGAGTGTATCTCAAACATGATATGGGTAAAATCAACCATTCAGGTATACATAATAGGCCATTCCTGTATGCTCAACTGTAGTGCCACTGCTAGGTATAATGCTTGACTGCAGCAGTGTTATTATAATGCAACATATGGTAGTAACTGCCCAACAGCCAGCGACATGTGCCTGAAATATATGACAGTAAAACAAAAAAGGAAGTAAAACAGATATATCTAACTAAAGACCTATATCCCTGTTAACTTCATTCTAAAAAATGTTTGAAAAAGTAATGCAAACAAGACGTGATTAATAATAATTAAGGCAAGGATGTTTATGACATGTCACATTTTTTTACTTGCCATTATCATCATTATAAAGTTATTTTCAGTATGTTTTAGCTTACTCTGATTAAAATTATACGGTTTTTATTGTGCATATAATTGCATATTTCGGCCTTTTTTTAGGATTTGGTCATATTTTGACCATTTAAGGGCATATATTATCATATTTTATACATTTTGTTCCTTTCAAACCAAAGTTTGTGAAAATTATATGCCAAGTGGAAGTTACTGATTTTCTGACCTGGCAAGAAACATCTTTCTGCTAGAGTTACGGTTCATTTACAAACAAAGAATTGGGGATGGATAAGCTACTATATAAGCGATATATTTTGGAATCCAGCTTTTGTGTACAGTATGACCGGAATTACACCAGGTTTCGTCCAATTAAAATATTAATAACAGGATACCCAGTAAGAAAATGTAGAAAGGCATGGTAGGTGACTATGTGTTTGCAAAACTACAAAGTGTACTCCATCAAAATGAAGGATATTCAACAATCTGCAAGATTAGTGACATTCTTAGTGGTAAGGTAACATTCGAGGAAGACGACCCAGAACTTAGTAACTATGATTTCACATTTTTCAAATATGCCCCAGTTACTTCCTGTGATATGGAAAGGAGTTTTTCCCGTTATAAAACGATGCTAAGTGACAATCAGAGATCATTTTTGTTTGAAAACTTCACAATGTGTGTAATTGTTTACTGTAATTCTGAGAATGACAGTGATGACTGAACATGATATGCTAGGTCCGATTATGTATAATTTATTTTTCTGTAGCCAACTAGCATGGAAACAATTATATGGTCAGTAAATAAAGTGGAATCTTATTCATTTGAAACATTGTGTTGAATGTTTCTTATATATTCAGTACAGTTTAGCCTTATACTAAAGTAAAATGTTATAAACGAGGCCAAGTTTATTTTTAGGTTACACCTTGATATTTGAGAATTAGTCACATTTTTTTTAGAAATAAATTTCGATTGTTTTTTTACATTATGTTGGAGATTGTAGGTCATATTTTGTAATTTTAAAGGTCATAAAGGCTTGCATATTTGCATGATTTTTAGGTCATAAATATTCTTGCCCTAATTTAAGTGCGGAACAATATGGATTTAGGACAAAATTAACAACTGAAAATGCCACTTACAAATTAACAAATGAAGCTGTAAATGCTATGAACAACAGATTAATAGTAGGAGGTATTTTTTGTGATCTCAAAAAAGTGTTCGACTTTGTTAATCATGATATACTGTTATCTAAACTAGAAATTTATGGAATAACTGGTAAAGAGAAAGAACTCTATCAATCTTACCTCAAAGGTAGATATCAAAGAGTTTCAATTTATAATAAAGACTCATCACTATAGCACCCTCTGTAAATGGGCACTGATAAAACATGGTGTCCCACAAGGTTCCATCCTAGGCCCTCTATTGTTTCTTCTATATATGAATGATCTACCTAAGTGCATAAACGATATATCCATACCTATTTTGTTTGCTGATGACACAAGCATACTTTTTACTCATTCTAGCATAGATGAATTCAATGTGAATATTCAAACTGTCCTCGATATTATACATACATGGTTTAAAGACAATTTTCCTTCATTAAATTTAGAAAAACCCTCATTTTATTCACTTTTGGACGAGGAATAGCACATCTATTGACTTGGAGATTGGCTGTGATAACAATTTAATTTCTAATGCTTTACATACAAAATTTCTTGGATTAACTATTGATAGTATGTTATCATGGAGAACACACATAGATCAAATAATAATTAAATTAAGTACTGCTTGCTATGTAATTAGATCCCTCAAACCTTATATGTCTCATAAGACATTATTATCAATTTATCACTCTTTTTCATTCTGTCATGAGTTATGAAATAATATTTTGGGGGAATTCTTATGACAGTATAAAAATTTTTAGGATGCAACAGAGTAATCAGAATTATTATGGGTCATGGGAATAGAGACTCTTGTAGAAATTCATTTAAGGAACTAAAAATTTTACCATTTATATCAAAATATATATTTTTGTTACTTGTATTTGTGGTTAAAAACAGAGACCAGTTTCTGATAAACTCAGAAATTCAAAGTTAAATACTAGACAACATTCTAACCTTCATTTGCCCCTGGCCAATTCGGATATTTATCTGAAGGGGGTTCACTACTCGGGTATTAAAGTTTTTAAGTCTTCCTTCTAGCACAAAAGTTTTTTTTTGATAATCCTAAGACATTTAAAATGGTCTTAAAAAATGTCTATATACAAATTCCTTTTTTTTATTAGATGAGTATCATACTATACTATATTATACTATATATAATAATAACAGTAATAATTAGGTTTCAGACCTCTCAGATTTATAATCTCTTTAAGACTTCCCTGAATGATCTATTAGTTTACTATATTTATTCAATGCTTTATAATTTACTCAGCGTCATAATAATTCTGTAATTTAATTAATCAATGTATTCTCTGTATTTTGCAACTTTCCTTTAATTTTTATTTAATGATTACTTAACACGAGCAGATTCTTATTTACTTAGTATTTAATGTTTCTACTATACATTTATTAAACTGTTATGTACCACTTGGACTTAGACAAATTTATCTGTTTATTCAGACATCCGACTCTTTTGGTCTTATCACACTATTGCTCACCTGTGGATTTTTGAAGTCTCTTGCATATGTGTATTGCATCCGCACTTGTGTATCATGTTGTGCCTGTCTGGGGCCCCCAGTGGTCTCTAGTATATTTATGTGTTTTATATTATTTTCTTGTATATTCATGCTTTATAATGCACTTTTCTGACATGTCCTATATCCAGTGGTTTTGTAACCCTTTGGATTTGTAGAATGAAAGTGAAATACAAATACAATACAGCCAGTGACATGTGCCTGAAATATATGACAGTAAAACAGAGGCAGGAATGATGGGGGTTAGGACAATAAAAGGGACCAGAAAAGAAATGGAAGAAAAGACAGAAAGAGACAAAGGTGTCTATAGGATAAAAGAAACGAAGGCAGGGGTGAGGGTGAGGGCATTCTTTTAACATAAAGGAGAAGGTGGAAGGAAGGGGTAGAAGAATAACAATTACAGGAAATGGGAAATAAATACTACAAGAGGGAAGAAAAAACAAGCATAAACAGGATAAACAAAATGAAAAAAGGGGGATGACAGAAAGTTTTAATGTAAAGGAGACAAATTATAAAGGAATGGGCAAATATGAGGGGTGAAAGACAATGTGCAAGAAAGAAGGAAGATGCAGCTGCTGAAGTTTAAAAGATACCTTCAGTTAAATTTTCAATGGTTATTAAACAGGAATGGGTTCCTGAAATATAAACTTACTAACCTTATTTTGTGCGTACATACTGTTCGTATGTATTCCTGCATGCGTGCATTCTTGGTAAAAATATGATCATATTCTTCTACTAATTTCATGTACATGGTGGGAACTGCCATGAACACATTCACTCGCTCATTTGCTGGCATATTGATCGCTAAAAGGTAACTCCACACACGAGCAGCCTCAAATTTTGGAAGCATGACACACCTACAAAATCAACACAACCACATATGATCAAATTTTAGAACTATCACTACCAACATAATGGAACTGTAGAAAAATGTACTCTTTGACAAGTGCTCAAATTTCACAGTCTCCAACTTCAGTTACTGCAAACGAAATCTACTGCTGACAGTGCATATATACAGTGAAACCTCTATCCATCGTTTTTCAGGGGACCGGAAAATTTGAACGATACATACGGGAAATGATAGTACCGGGAAACCATTAACAATTATAGATAAGAACAATTTAATGATAATTATTACTTCTTGCTGAGAAAATCTTTCATTGATGTTTGTTTTGAGCAAACTTTACTCCTCCTCAATTCAAAGTACGATTTTTCAAGGCCTAGAACACTTTCACGACCACTGTCACTCGTGCTGTGGGCATAAAAGAAAGATCTTACTTTCATCAGCGCTTCATGCGTCTCAGCAAAGCTCGGCACAACTTCGGGTTCACCAGGTTCTTCTCCTTCCCGCTCCACACTCCCGGACGCCACGAGGCTCACGCACAGCTCCTGCACTGTTTCTACACCACAAGTTGCCACGTGACTGTCCACAGAGACGTAGTCCTCGAATTTATCTTTGTTCATGCCACTGAACTTTTCCCAGTCTTGGCGGAAATCGTCGTCATCGTTGGTCAATACGACGTCACTATCGCCTGAAGATTGTCCCTGCACGTAACCAGCTTTCCGAAAACAATTTTCGATTGTCTGCTGGGTTACTTCTTGCAAGGCTGCCACAGTGTAGTGCAAAGCTTCCAACACGTTTATCTTCTTTTTCGTATCTTTGCCTGCATCCATTAAGCAAACAGCTGTTTGCACGAGGCGTTTTCTATAAAGCTGCTTATAACACTTTATTACCCCTAAATCAAGGGGCTGGAGCACACTTGTACAATTTGCCGGGTACCATATGACTTTTACATTTCTTAGAAATGAAGTATCCTTTGGATGTGCGGCACAATTGTCCACGAAGAGGAGAATGTTCCCCTTTTGTGCACCCATACTTGCGTCTAATGAACGCAGAAATGAAGAAAAAAATGTCTGTGGTCATCCACGCTTTATTGTTCGCGTGGTACTTGGTGGGTTATTTTTTTACATTCTTGAAACATCGCGGTTTCGGAAAATTTCCGATAACAATCGGCACTTGTTTGTCAGTTCCATCACTGTTAACACAAAGTAAAACAGTAAGTCTGTCTTTACGGTTTTTCCCTCCATGACAAGACTCTCCTTTGAGAGCCAAGGTTCTATCAGGAAGCACATTGTAGAAGAGCCCTGTCTCATCCGCATTGTAAATATCACGTTGTTCGTAGCCCTCCAACAAAGATGACAGTCTTTCCAGCCACGCTTCCGTGCTTTCGCTGTCCACTGCCGCACTTTCTCCGACTAACTTCTTGTATACTAGGCCATGCCGGTCCTTAAAACCTCGCTAAACCATCGCTTCAAATTAAAAAAAAAAACTATCAGTGCGGGAAAATGTTGCGTCAGGACCGTGATTTTTCAACTATTGGTGCGGGAAAACGACAGTTCGAGGAACAATGGAGGCGGGAAAAAATAGTGTTATTTATATGGGGCTAATTTCGGGACCAAATAAGGCAGACGATACATGCGGGCGAACGACGGTAACGGGAACGATGGATAGAGGTTTCACTGTGTATACTGTATATGCAACTTTTCTGCGTCCTGCTTCTGTATTTCCCATTTCCTCCTGCAGCTCTAATACCAAATACCTAAATATATTATGAAATTTACTCCACACTCTTGCTAGTATGTTAGCCACAGCAGTTAAAAAGACATTCAAGTATTCCAGTATAATTCTTGGATGTGACTCAAATCCTCATTCCCAGTTCCTTTCATTTTAACTGTGAGTTAACTTTCATTTCTCAGTTCAAGTGCTACTCCTTTAAAACACTAACCAAACTATACAATGACAGTGAGAAGGAAAGCAACTATATTCCAGGAAAAGAGTATTTCTGTTCATGAACAACAAAGTCATGATGCATAGAGGTACACACATTATTCTTCTTGATGTTTCATTAATTGTATATCACGCTGAAAAACTTATACTCGTACCTTAACCCTCCAAGTTTACTCAGAGCTATCAAAGGGCAACCATGTCAGAGTCACCAGTGATACTCACTTCCATGGAATTACTGATATATGATATACATTTGCTTCCTTCTTACACAAAGTGCTCACAGGGGGGAAATTTTCTGATTCAACAGCAGCCTTGTCAGCTAGCAAAGAAGAATACTCATTACAAAGTTTGGGAAAGACCACTTAGAATTCAGCACTAAAGTGTTAATGAAATAGGTGTGCATGTGATGTGATGTGATGTCTGTCTGAGTCTGTCTGTGTGTGTGCGTGTGTGTGAGAGAGACAGAGTTTGAATGATGGGCTACTGCTGAGAAATGTAACAAATCCAATGTCTGACACTACTTTCAAAAAATGTAGTGTTTATAATGAAGCAGCATGGACCACATAAAATCTGCTGTGCAACCTTTATCATAATTCAAAATTTCACTACAGTCTGGAGAATTATTCAGAAGATAAAACATACAAACTGGCAGTCAGTCAGTGATGTCTTCACTTTATACATAACAGTGCAAAGAATCTGCAACACACTGGCTGGGGGAGAAAAGGGGACTGCTCCAGAAATCAACACAACTCAATAATAATCCGAAAACCGCATCTGTTTAAAAACACATTTTTCCACAACTGATTTTGCAAAGAAAATCAACTTACAGTACAAATACAGTGCATGAATCACAACAGCACAAAAAATTTATGCTACAACAAATATAGGTACAGGCAGTTCTCATTTTACACCAGGATTATATTCCTGAAAAAGTCATGCAAATCAAACACAAAATTCCAATTTAAAACAGTGTATTTTCTGGGGGTTTGGGGACTGACAACCTCATCCTATATAGTGTATGACTATAACACTAGTAGACATATAGACCTGAAGAGTATATACTTACAGTATACAGTAAAACCTCTATCCATCGTTCCCGTTACCATCGTTCGCCCGCATGTATCGTCTGCCTTATTTGGTCCCGAAATTAGCCCCATATAAATAACACTATTTTTTCCCGCCTCCATTGTTCCTCGAACTGTCGTTTTCCCGCACCAATAGTTGAAAAATCACGGTCCTGATGCAACATTTTCCCGCACTGATAGTTTTTTTTTTATTTGAAGCGATGGTTTAGCGAGGTTTAAGGACCGGCATGGCCTAGTATACAAGAAGTTAGTCGGAGAAAGTGCGGCAGTGGACAGCGAAAGCACGGAAGCGTGGCTGGAAAGACTGTCATCTTTGTTGGAGGGCTACGAACGTGATATTTACAACGCGGATGAGATGGGGCTCTTCTACAACGTGCTTCCTGATAGAACCTTGGCTCTCAAAGGAGAGTCTTGTCATGGAGGGAAAAACTGTAAAGACAGACTTACTGTTTTACTTTGTGTTAACAGTAATGGAACTGACTAACAAGTGCCGATTCTTATCGGAAAATCTCCGAAACCGCGATGTTTCAAGAATGTAAAAAAATTACCCACCAAGTACCACGCGAACAATAAAGCGTGGATGACCACAGACATTTTTTCTTCATTTCTGCGTTCATTAGACGCAAGCATGGGTGCACAAAACAGGAACATTCTCCTCTTTGTGGACAATTGTGCCGCACATCCAAAGGATACATCGTTTCTAAGAAATGTAAATTCATACGGTACCCGGCAAATTGTACAAGTGTGCTCCAGCCCCTTGATTTAGGGGTAATAAACTGTTATAAGCAGCTTTATAGAAAACGCCTTGTGCAAACAGCTGTTTGCTTAATGGATGCAGGCAAAGATACGAAAAAGAAGATAAACGTGTTGGAAGCTTTGCACTACACTGTGGCAGCCTTGCAACAAGTAACCCAGCAGACAATCGAAAATTGTTTTCGGAAAGCTGGTTACGTGCAGGGACAATCTACAGGCGATAGTGACGTCGTATTGACCAACGATGACGATGATTTCCGCCAATACTGGGAAAAGTTCAGTGGCATGAACAAAGATAAATTCGAGGACTACGTCTCTGTGGACAGTCACGTGGCAACCTGTGGTGTAGAAGCAGTGCAGGAGCTGTGCGTGAGCCTCGTGACGTCCGGGAGTGTGGAGCGGGAAGAAGGAGAAGAAGAAGCTGGCAAACCCGAAGTTGTGCCGAGCTTTGCTGAGATGCATGAAGCGCTGATGGAAGTAAGATCTTTCTTTTATGCGCACAGCACGAGTGACAGTGGTCGTGAAAGTGTTCTAGGCCTTGAAAAGTCGTACTTTGAATTGAGGAGGAGTAAAGTTTGCTCAAAACAAACGTCAATGAAAGATTTTCTCAGCAAGAAGTAATAATTATCATTAAATTGTTCTTATCTATAATTTTTAATGGTTTCCCGGTACTATCATTTCCCGTATGTATCGTTCAAATTTTCCGGTCCCCTGAAAAACGATGGATGGAGGTTTCACTGTATATACATTTCTATACAGTATACATACATTTATATACAATATACTTATTTGTTTCTAATGCAATAAAAATGTAAGAGACTCACACCCTTATTTTTTGGTATGGTTCATTCTGAGAGGAATGCAGTAATCTTACTATACAAACACTTTAGTTTCTGATTTAGCATGTTCTTTAATTCTATCAGCATTATCACAAATTGTATGTACACTACTATGAGCGAGTCTAACATTACAGCATATGTCAAAGATTCGTGCACCTTTTTCTAGTTGGCTTATTACGTCTAATTTCTCTTAAATACTGATTGTCTTTCACCAATTTTTCACTTGGATTGCACTAGAAGATGCAGATTTACGTTCTCATGTTGTTAAGAAAAGCCAATGTTCTTGAAGAGGAAACTAAACGAGCTGTGTGATTATATCACCAACATAAACAATCCATATACGCGACTATTGTCATGACAGTGACGTCACTTCTGCTAGCCTCCTACTGAAGATAAGTGCGGCCACGTATAGTCTATGCCAAATCGCATTAAACCAAAAATTATCGCATAAAAGGAGACCTGCCTGTACTCTTTATAAGCAATGCAGAATACTATATAAACTACATATCATTTATATTATACATTAGAACCCCCATATCCACGGATTCGGTATCCGCGGTTTACTGTGGCCCAAAAATGTTAAATGGAAAATTCCAGAAATAAACGATTCATAAGTTTCAAATTGCGCTCCATTCTGAGTAACATGGTGAACCCTTCCCACCCCGTCACGCTCAGTACATGACTCATCTCTCTTTGTCCTCTGTACCCATGCTTGCCCACTTTACTCGCATCCAGTTCGCCTCTTGCGTTCTCGCTGTCCGCATTCATGGTGCCAGGATCACTAGCCTAATGGTGGTAATGTCTTACTGTGCGTAATTTATCAATTAAACTTTATCATAGGTAAGTATGTAAATGAAAAACAACTTATATATAGGGTTCGCTACTATCCGCGGTAGGTCTTGGAACGTATCACCCAAGAATACGGGGGACTACTGTATTGTACTACATTATACCTTACACTTATGAATATTTGGAATTATACATTAATAATATACAACTAATATATATAAAACGTGTTATGCAACAACACTGTCAATTACAAAGATTATGTAGTGTCAGTGATACAGAGTGGAACCTGCTCACAGGATCTACAAACCCCCTCAAAGTGTATATTAACAAACTGTATTATACAGGATTTTTTTTATCCCAGTCAGGACTGCTCACCGTGGTGGATGGTACCATTGCTGCAGAGTGACCAATATCTCTGCCGCATCTGCAGTGCTCAGCCCTACCAGTCACCCATTAAAAAAAAATTTCTGTGACTGAATGAAGGAGTACAAAGTATTTAGGATATAATACCGACAGGATAAAAACAAAAGTATTCTGACAAAACCTGTTCCAGTGCCACTTTGTCTACCACAAATCCCACAATGGCCTGCAATTCAACTCGAGTCTCTGAGGTGACAAGCAAACAACTACCTTAGGCATGGCATGACCCAGCTGAAAACAGTACCTACTGTGAAATTAAAACCAGGATTGCCATGGCAAAAGCAGCATTCAACAAGAAGAAGACTCTTTTCACCAGGAAATTGGACTTAAATTTAAGGAAGAAACTAGTAAAATGCTACATTTGGAGCATAGCTTTTGTATGGTGCTGAAACTTGGAAACTTCAGACAGTCAATGAGAAATACCTGGAACATTTTGAAATGTGGTGCCTGAGAAAGATGGAGAAGATCAGATGAACCAATCACATGAAAAATTAAGTTCACATAGTCATGGAGGAATGGAATAACCTTAAAAAAAAAAAAGGGGGGGGGGGGGAAGGCTAACTGGATTGGTCACATCTTGCATAGGAACTGCCTTCTAAAACATGTTATTGAAGGAAAGATAGAGTGAAGGATAGAAGTGACGAGCAGAGGAGGAAGAAGACGTAAGCAGCTACTGGGTGACCTTAAGGAAAAGAGCAGATGTCAATTGAAAGAGGAAGCACTAGATCACACTCTGTGCAGAACTCGCTCTGGATGTGGCTATGGACCTGTCAGAAAACAGACTACAGAATGAATGAATGAATAAATGAATGAATGGACACATTTTCTAGGATTTCCCACTTTATATAGGCTTCCACAGAAAAAAATTCTCTTGTTATACTGTACTGTACTGTACATGAATAAATGAAAACAGCAACCTATATAACTATAAAAAGCCTCTGTGTTGCACTGTACTTGTATTCACAAACCACAAAAGACAATTCATGCCTGTTACACACTGCATATGAATCTCAACTGTATGGGCATAATGAGATGACACAAATGTAAGTGCAGACACCAAGATAAGATTGGCGGTTTGCATCTCACACTGCATTACATCAGGATATCATGTGCTTGGGTTCTACTTGTAACTGAGTTCACTGTACACATATAAATTACTTCAAATATCAACAAACAAATACCTGTGACTATATAATTGTAACTGGTAAAAAACAACTGGCAGTAGAAAAGATCACTGTTCTCTTCAAAGGAAGGAAACTTTTCAAATATACTCCCATAAAACACAACCGTTTCAGCATAAAAATAGACAAACTACGTGACTCCACTGGATAAACTTATGATATGAAAGTGTACTTTGGGAAGGACTGCCAACTCATGGTACAACACTTGACAGCAACACATGCCAGTGTCAGAACTTACAGGAAAGTAGAAGGACATGCTCACAAATTATACACCGGCAATCTATTCTCCTCTCCCGACTTATCTGATGACCTGACAAAGAAAAAAATTAACTATTGTGGCACTGTCAGACCAAACACAAAGGGTATGCCGCAGGACCTAGGACCCAAGAAAATGAAACTACAATGGAGTGACATTCAAATAACAACCAGACATGACTGGAGGGACAAGAGAGATATTCACATGCTGATGAACATTCACAATGAACCAACACAAGTTAATTTCCATGATGAACAAGGGAATGCTATGAAACCATTCGCTGTGGATGATTGTAACCATCACATGGCTGGATAAGGGATACAGGATGGTCAACAGCTACTCCATTAGTTGTGACAAGTGGAAGTGGACAAAGAAACTGTTCCTCCATCTTAGATCTGGCTATCCTGAACAGCTATGTTCTTGTTTTGGCATGTGGTTGGAAGAAAATTTCACACAGGCCATTAGGAAAACCAGCAAGTACTGAGAGCAACATCAGCAGACTGGACTCTAGTGGCAATAAGCACTGCCCTCTTCCATTAAAAAAAAAAAAAAACCATGATGCTGTGTGTGTTGGGCTGGAGGTGTAATGTGAAAAGTAACTGCGAAGTGCCACACGTGTGATGTGGGATTATGTGTGAACAAATCTGGCTTTATGGAATATAAGGAACAGCTCTAAAACTTCAAGTGCAACATCCCTATGCAAAACTGAAGCCTCAAACCAAAATATGAGTAAAAGAAATTTGAAACTTGTTACTATATTTAGACAACAAGGATATTTACCGCATTTTTTTAACATATGCCGCACAATCTGTTTTATTTTCCCCAAAATGCCATTTATGTAACAATTTTATCTTTTTCAGTCAACTACATTAGTTGACAAAGGTGTTCAAAGTATCACTGGACTCTTGGGACTATATGGTAACACACAGCTTATAGCTAATGGATGATTTCTCGTAAACATACCATACAGCCACACGAGTAAAGTAAAAGTAAAAAATTATGTTAAGCATTTCAACCAGTTCTGGATATTACAAGTACCAATCAGAATGAACATCTTTACATCTCATATAGTGCCATTATATTGAACTATTGCCATAATTAAATTACCATTACATACAACATGCTACTTGAAACAATCTTATCACTGTACATTGCCATATACATTATTCACATCTGGTTACATGGCTTTCCAGAACGTTGGAATACCTGCCACCAACTGCAAGAGGACACATGAGAACATTCACAATCCCATGTATATGGTGAAGTGGTAATGCATGAAGTACAATGTCCTTTTCCATCCAGCCCCAGGCCTCAACAAGGGAAGATATCTGGGCATGTATATTGGCATGAGTAATAACAGCCCCTGAAACAAGTCATTACATATGTTTACACGACATTCTTTTTTACACAAATATATAGTAAACAGATGAACACCTTTCATTCTCAGTACCCAACTTCTGATCTTTTATCAACCGGTGTCAGTGCTATTTAGAACAGCTGCAATTAAATGTGGCTATCACTCATGACTCAAATTCTGTATTCAAATTAACCCTTGCGAGAGAATTCTGGGTAAGATTCATGACAGGTCCATAAGTGGCAATAATATACATCACCTGTAACAATTTCCAACTAAACCTAGCATTTTACTTTCACTTGTCATTCACAAACGTTACAGAGGTAATCTTTCTGTATCATTTGGTTAGTTTGTGGTAGCTGAAGATTATGGTCTTCTGGGACATGACACTGAATAGGTCTGTAGACAGGTATTAACTTTTCTATCCTCAGAATGGAGGCAGCAGATTCGTCCAAAATATTGGCACCTCGCTACTGAACTACAGAGCTTAATATCCCAAAAGACGATAATTTTCATACTCATGGCCATGAGAACCTAAAATCTCATCAATTTGGTTGCTGTTTACCATCAATGAACAGTTTATTTCTTTCTTTCTTTCTATTCTCTGATTTCCTGGTGCCTGTGCTAACAGTCTATAAAAATTGTGAGTTGCAATGGCCATAGTGCAGATTTGAAAGGCCATTGAATGTGTAGCAACAGGCCACTTACAACCCCACATAAATGACAAAAGGTTGTTGGAACTTCGCTAATGCATTTCATCACATACAATCGGTTAGAACACAGTGGTCATTATATGCACCACATCAAAGGTACACATACAGTTCTCTATGCATTATCATATACTCCACATCTCAAACAATGAACTAAGTTTAATCTTTAAATGATCATGCCAGTATTTAACTTTTAGTGCATGGTTTATGAAAAATGTATTATTTGAACAGAAAATAAAAAAGAAATTACGCAGCATGTTTTAAAAATGCAGGATTCCTTGTTGCCTAAATAAATAAAATGAATTTGTAGGGGTGTTTTTTATGTGTGTATGTGTATGCAAACTCATATATCATTTAAAGGTTAAAAGTAGTGCAATATATTATTCAATTGTTCTGTAGAAAATTCAGTATTTTCATAATCAACATTAATCAGGTGGGCTTTGCAGTACACACATAATGTGTTTTCTGTAAGGTAAAAATGTAACTTTCCGAGATTACTTAAGCCTACATGAAATTCGAGCATCAAAAGAAGTCTTTAAAATTGGTGTCAACTACTAAATTCTCTTAAGGGAATTAACAAACCCTAGTTTTGTGCTGCATACCCTTGCAGTCCTAGAAATTTTGGGTGGTTAATGTTATATTTAGGCAATGTAAGTTATATTAATACAATGCAATATACGAGTAGGTCGTAAGTTAGGTGGCTGAGGTTGTGCACAGATGGGTCACAGAACTGCGTTCTACTCAAGCAAGAACTCAGTCCTGAAGTATAAATTATATATCAGACAGGACCTTAAATTTCTCACTGTCACTGCATTTGTATAGTTAATGTAAAACTACATTTCACACATAAATGTTAGGTATCATCTGCTATCACTGTCAAAATGAACAAATGAGGGCTACATAAAAATTTATGTTATTTAGCATTACTTTGTTTCTAAACTACATCCAGTGTCCTTTATTAAAAAACAAACACATTTCAAAACCTGCATTAGTTCCAACTCTCAGATCAATTGGTGGGAAAGCACCTACTGAATTGGGTCTGACAGAATACCAATTCTCCATCACTGGACCACACTATCTTGTTGTTCTACATTACACAAAAACTACTTAAAAAAGAGCTGCATATTCTGTGAAGCTCTACATCAGTTGTGGACCCTACATTAAATGTTGCAGCATTATGCCAGGGCCTCCAACTGCATAATGTTCATACCAGATTTCATAACAACTGGTCAACTGTTTCAAATGCTGAAAAAAGTACAACATACACAAGCATATGTGCACACATACTGACACCATGGTAATCACAAAAGCCTACTTTTCCCCCTTAATAAAGGAAAGCACACTCAGCACCTACAAATCTGCTAGTGTGGTTATCTTGACGGGGCCTTTTAAACCCACGTCAATTTTGCAGCACATTCTTTCTTTCATGCTTAGACCACACAACACACTATTTGAAGCTTTACTCTTTTGCCTGTTGTGGAGATTTTCTCACCAAACTGCTGCTCTATGTATTGCTGTGGTGGGGGATTCATGGAGGGCCTTACTACACTTGTACATTAGTGCGAACTACTGCCTTTATTTATATGGTTGCGGGAACCCCCACAAACAGCACAGCAATTTAGAACATTAACATTTAGCTATCTCTTTAATGGTTTCTGTACCATTTGACACCTCTCTTCATATCAAGCAGACAGGGTTGCAGCTTACGTATTCAAAACACCCCACACAAACATAATCAAATTTAACAATACAGTCGACCTCGGTTATGACGGACTTTGGTTATAACAGATCATTTTTCATTCCCCGGCCATTTCCCTATGCTTTATCACAGTAGCTACCTCGGTTACACCAGTCTCTCATATAGCAGATCTTCGGCCACATCGGATTTCTCCGACATTCCCCAACAGTTGATTTTCCTCGGCTATACCGTTTTTGGCAAAATAATGGACAGTTCGCAATGGTTACAGTGTTCGAGCGCAGAGGGCTCACTCGTCAGAGCGACATGAAGTCTGTATACGTAATTTGATAGCATTTTGTACCCGCAGACACCGTGGACACTTGTAAATTGTGCGCGTTGTTTAGCTTTCCTAATGACACGGTCCAAGCATTAGCAGTTACAATGGATAGCTGGGACAGTCTCTACCTGTTGCCTTCTCTTGTTAATGCACCAACTGGAAAGTACAGTACTGTAATTGCCATATGCGAGCATCTTTATGCCGTTTGGGGGTAGATTTCCCTGTCATAAATCAATTACTACTTGACTTCGGTTCACTTACTTGTAAGTAGAGTAAGGTACAGTAGTGAATTTGTAAGCATCAGAAACCGAACGCCCTATTAAGACAACAAAGGACGCTCTGAGAGCTTTCAAGATCATTGCCCAGTACTATGATGCACATGGTTCAGATGATAATTTAGGTATTAATCTGTTCTGTATTGAGAACGACCTCCAAAGGCGATTGTCAAGCGCCAATAAGCAAACTAACTTTTTTAAACTAAAACAAAGTACATAATGTGTAGTGTGTCCTTTTGGATGTGCAAAATGTATCTGTTCATATCCATATGCAATAAATCTGAAAACAAGCGTAACTTAAGCGGTATTAATTTGAATGTTATTTTAAGACGTAATTTAATCGAACTTCGGATATAACGGACTTCAGTTATAACGGGTCTTTTTAGGACTCCCCTTGGGATCCGTTATAACCGAGGTTGACTGTATATATACCCCAAACATTTCCCTGTTATGAAATATGGAGATGATGGTATCATCTTGTTTGTCCCTCAATCCTGTAATCACACCATACCTGCCTTCCTGTATCACAACTTCTCCCACTTGTAACTTGCAGTTTCTGAAGCCAACTATAACATGTTTTCTGTTGAATCTTAAACAGCATCTGCAACATTCACTCATAAGGGCTTCAGCATTACAACTAAGTACAGGAAGTTACTGATATCCGTCCAAAGTGAGTACTGTTTTGGCGTAAATGTTCTATAAGGTATAGAATAATCTTATACCTCTTCAGACTGTCTTCCACATTTATCCTTGTACAATTTCTGAGCCATCTCCACTGTAAACAACAAAATTCCAAAGGGACTATGACTTGGATTTATAGTTCATAAGTTCAGAAGCCAAATTTGGATACCTTCAAAGGATGCACAATTTCCATCCGAATCAACTTTGCATGATGTCGGAGACTCATCGATGTAAACATTTTCCATAACAGACACAAATACCGAAATTTAACATTCGAGGCCCTAAGTATAGGACTGAGTTTCAAGAGTTTGTGCCCTGTGTAACTATCTACTGTGATACTGTCTACAGTGTCAAAGCACCAGTCTAATGTCATTGCTGGTACAAATATTGGCATCTCCACAAAGACATAATTGGAAAAATATGATTTCTGTGCAAGTTTCTGTACAGTGCTCATCGGCACAGACACCCCTAATATCACAAAAATTTCTTCACTACCTACCAGCTTCCCATTTCTAACACTGGACCAGGACTGAAAGTACTGTTCAGCTTATCTTGTGCCCTGCATAATTGAATTCACAATCTCCACATCAAAAACTTTCATAAAACACCATTTACATTCACCCCTGGTTTCCTCCTATCAGCAGAAGGTATTTTTGCTTCAAAACAAACATCAGCAAGAAGCCGCTAAAAAAAGTCTGTCACCCTGGTTAATTATTTTCTTCGCTTAACAAATCACTGTTAATGAACTGAATACTGTTTCTCTCCATTACCTAAAACTTCACTTTTACAACCCTTCAAAGAAACATCACAATCACTCTCACTGACACTGGTTGGAGAAACCATCCATATTGGTAGACACCCTTGAATGACACACGTTAGAAAACCTAAGATTAAAAGCAGATCAAAATGCAGATGGCAGCAATCCTAAACACACCAACACGTTAGACAATTTCCAACTCATAGAGAAAATATTAATGGGATCATGCAACACCATGTATGGCAGTCAGAAAAGAGACATGCACACTAAAGGGCCTGGTCCATACATGTATAAACCTGCCAGCCATGATAACTCTATTTGTTAACTAAATACATTTTCAGTGCAGTGCAATTTTAGGTACTTTTAAGTATCCACATATCAGCCAATGCCTGAATCACGATAGCTCAACATATAACGGCCCACAGCTACAATCATTTTGTCTCAAACAATGATGCATCCCAGGTGTGCACAACTCTCAACTCATGACAAGACATAAAATATACAAAATGCACTGGTGTGGCATCAGTACCTTCCTCTTTAGTTAAACAGTGTTTAAAATGTGTTTGAATTCTGGGAAGTGTTTTTGACCTTTTTTAAACTTTTATTTCATCACAAGTTTGTTTTTATTGTTGAGAAAATAAAACGTGACTTACAAACCATACAGAGTATTAAGAAATATCTATAAAATCACTGAAGCAGGAGATTCTGATGTTGCACAAATTGGATAAGAAAAGTGCATGAGCATGCTCATAAATTCCAGGTGTCTCACTCAACTGTAAGCACAATTTCAAAAGGAAAAGATAATTATTTTAAACAATGTAAACAGTGGTAGGCCAATAAAAGCAACACTAACCAGAAATCATAAGCAACTTATTTCTGAGATTTTATAGAGGAAATATGAGTACTATTTTTCATTAAGTTATCCTCCATGTCAGTAAAGGATTTCCAGAAACAGAACTGTCATTTACAACAACGTGTTTGTGGGAAACAAAGGCCCTACAGGAATCAATCAGGTTATGAGTGCAGGGGTCACCTGTATACAGACATACGTGTACATGTGCCTATGTGAAGAAAAAAAATATATGGGCCTAATTCACAGTGTGTGTCCATCTAGGTAACAGATAATGATGATAAACATAAATAAAAAAATATTGTTTCAGAAAGTGAACCTAAGCAAAATTGTTTTAATTTTGCTGTTAATAAGCATAAGGTCAGACAAAAGTCAATTTCTTTCCCTACCGATTCTCCCACAAGAAAATCAGTGATGATGAGCATTACTATAACCACTAAGCAAAGAGTTACCTATGTGTTCAAGCTCTCATTGCAATATAACATATAGAAGCATGGTACTGTATTGCGTAACATTGCCATATACACTTCCAAAGTGCTTAATTCCTTCTGTGAAGATGAAGGAAAGAAATTATGAATGACTAATGAGTACTGCTGAAAGATAGAGAGCAGCAGGTTACTTCTGCCCAACAAAATATTCCTCAAATTTGAGTGCTGACTTTTCTGCATTGGCATGGGCACACTAGTACTGAATAACTGCTGTGTAAGTAATAACAGCTTATGTGATTACAGACAGCAGAGTGTATTTTGTGCAGTAAGGGTATTCCGCCACACGGTGGCTTCTGAAGATTTACATTACACAACCACATCTTGCTTACTGGGATCTATGGAATGCATCTGTCTGTGTGCCAATCCACCTACCTACCTACCTACCCACCCACCTACTTACCTACCTACCTCCATACCTATTTATGGATCAATACTTCTGCATTAATAAGACGTACTTGTCTGAACCAATTCTGAAGTGGAAATGGTTACATCTCCTTAACCTCTAGCATCCAGCCTTTAAATCCCAATATTACTGCTGACAGCCAGTTATTGTTGTTCTAAATGCCCATGCCTGCACCTGCGCAGAACAGCATTGTCCCTTTCAGCAGTGAAGAGTTACATTCAATGGGACATGGGCGTCCCAATCAACCAATAAAGGTTCAGTATTGTCTTAATGTTAAGCATACCTTTGGGCAGTCCAGTTGTTCCTGAGGTGTAAATAATCATCGCATCACTGTCACTATAGAACTGAGGATCTAGCCCCCCTTCGAGAGGTTGATCCTCATCCCATGGAGAAGGTTCAGGCTTTGAAGGCAACAGTGTAGACTTAGGGGCAACCTTCATAGCCAGAACACGAAGTGCTTCATCTAATATCAGCAATCTGGCTCCAGACTTCACCACCAAGCGCTGAAGAGCATCAGCATATTCTGGGGTTGTCACAACCAAACTGGCCTCACTATTGCTAATGTAATATTCACGGACAGGAGGAGGATGGTCCACTGCCATTGGAACAGCTGTAAAATCATATGATCAGGCCACAGCTTAAGCTTAACTTCTTACTCTATAATCAACCAAGTAATAGGTCAGAAATGAAGCCCCAAACATAAAAAATGAAGAGATGTGATAATGTTGTGCCTGGTCAGAACTCCTGCATATATCAGAAGGCTGTGACAGATTAGTAAGGAGCAAATGTGGAACAATGCTTAGCAAAGCAAAACTGGAGAAATGTGGACAAAACATGTTCTAGTGCCACTTCATCCATCACAAGTCTTACATGAAGTTACCTGGAACTGAAACCAAAGCTCGTTAGTCAGAAGCCTGTGTCCAACTGCCTTGGCTAGACACAGCTACAAACCTCAGTTATTTGAAAATAATAAAATGTGTTGTATCTTATTATACAATGTGCAGGGCCTCTGTGGTCACTTTAACAAAACCTAACATTAATATCCTTTTTAATCTATTAGTGTATCCTGTAACTATCCAACAACTACCAAAGCACTACTGCCAACAGAATGCTTACTACATAGAACTATAATAAATTTCACTTTATTACTCCTTACTGCTCTGCTCAGAAGAAAATCAGTACTGAATGTGCAGATCTAATGCATAATAATGTAATTATAGACACAGACACAGTGTGTGTAAGGCACTGGAACTGGCCCCCAAGTATCACCAGCATCAGCAGTACATAAAACCAGCAATGCCAAAAGAATGGATCAGTATGCTACTTCCTGCTCAGCACATCCCTTTATATGTTGCTCCAACGTGAGCCTGCACAGACTCCTCTGTTCTTGCCTTTGTATGTTGATCTCCATACATCAATTCTTCTGTGTCTACAAAGCTGGGAATGCCACAACCTGATGAGACCCAAACCACCATTCCATCAGCTAAGCCATGAGACAAACATAATGAAACATTTAACCTTTAGGATACAGACTTTTAAATAGCAGGTTTCTGCTGCAGCTTGAACACTGTTCAATTTAAATGCCCACTGTGGGACAATGTTTCCTTTTCAGACAAAAAGGACGTGCATTTAATGGGACAGCCTTGTCCCATTCATCTGTTAAAAGTTAACAGGATCCTTGTACTGTAACAATGCTACAGGACAGTAAAATAACAATTGTCTCTACAGCCAGTCATGGAGGAGCAGGAATGGTATGTTTGACTATACAGCCACAGTAATGAAGGATGAAATAGCAAGAAAATTACAGATATGCACTACTTTTGCACCATCACTATCACAAGACTCTGTAATGGTCCTTATCCCTTGAAGTCATACCTGGTGCAGCTGGACAAACAGTATAGTATTCATGTCAAGTGAAATATCACACTAATTTTTTTCTAAATACTGCAGAATGTTGACTTCAGTTGACTTAGTAATAGAGGCTAAACAACAACATATTTCACACAGTTCAACGGATTTTCAGAACAAAAAAAAAAAACACTGAAGAAAGTTTGCAACACTGAAGTAAGTCCACTGTGCTTCAGATTAAGATATATTCTTCAGTTCTGTGATGGGAGCCAGTTTCATTCATATGAAGATTGCTACCTTTATAATGACACTGATAAACACATTGGTAGATAACATACTGCATGTGACCTACTGTTTATGGTTCCTACGAAGGTTCTATGGCAAACTGGATATTAACTGAATGATCCAGTAGAAGCCATTGCAGTAGATTGTTAATATTAATTATTCCTTACTTGACAATGGTTTTGTCACTTCAATATCAAGTAATATGATTCTATAGGCTGACTGTCTTGGGACTAAAGATGAAGATGAAACTGAAGAATGAAGCAAATTATTTAGCAGTGCACTAATCTCAACTGCCACCATGTTTGGGAACTAGAACTTGAAAAACAGGTTTTTCATGGGAGGCAGATGTTTCATATAGGGAACTAGAGATTTGAGGAAATTAAGATCATCATTGCCATCCCCTTGCTTTATGAGGGGAAGTTCCTTCTGTAAAAATGCAAGATTTCTTCTTGATAATTTAATGTTTATTTCTCCCTCTTTCTCTTTGGAGCCCTTCAAAGTGCAGTCAGGGCAGGATCCTTTATTTCAGAATGGCATCCTCTGAAAATGCTGACACACAGCCTCATACTCCTAGCTTTCCCAGTGTTTATAATCTCTTCATCCCATGATTTTTGCTGTTATTCATCACACGCGAGTATAAACACAACATTGACCGATGTTTTTCTAGGCTCCATCACATCTCTTAAGACATGAAGAACCTTGAAATGTACCCACTGAGCCATCTGCTGTGGAGCATTGTCTCCCAGTCTAGGCTTACCAGTTTTTTTAATTCCTTTCCAAAGTTATTCCCCAACCCTGTCCACTTCACCTTAACCGCCTCCTCTGTAAATAAATACTGTGTTTTCCATACCAGTAAATTATTCTAGTGCAGGTAGCCTTCAACAAAAATTTCTTTAAGCCAGATTTCATCCTTAATGCACATAAGTAAATCTGCTATTGTATCTGCATTCAAAGGGACAACCTGTGCCTTATCGACTGCTCTAGAGGCACAACATATACCTTCTCCAACAGAATAAATACTTAAAGAAACTGCAAACGACTTGAATTATTCACTGGAATTGTTGAAACTGCATTGGCAGTATAGATGGAGAAACACATCAGAATCCAGCAGCCAATATTTTAACTACAAACAGTCCCATTCAATTGTTCTGTAGGCTGTTTTTGATGCAAACTCTTCAATTTTTAACTGTGGACATATATGCCTCTGGTAAACAAAGTGATGGTGGGGTTTTCTGACACTCAGCTCTGAATCACAACTTGGAAACAACAAGTTGAAAACTATCTGCTAATACTGTTTTGCCACATAGTGACGTTAAATTACCTCACACTTTGGTTGCGGGCAGAACATATCCACTAACAACCTACTTGAAAATGAGCAGCAGAAGTATCTTAGACAAAAGTAAAATAATATTTAATTACAAACTGTGGCATGCATGTGTTGTAAAATGCACTTTTGGAATTTGTGCTTGAAACTAGAAGACTCTGGACAGTCACTGAAACTACAGTAGACACAAGTTTGGAAATTGTGAAGTGCATTGCTTTACTACACAATACCATTGCAGATTTGCATAAATGTTTACCATTAAATTAACGTAACAGCCTGGATGCACCTCACAGTACTCAATGCAAACAATTCAGAATAGATAATTCTGCCACCACTTCCATCAGACAAACATGAGACCTATGTCGTGAATTGTTTGACAGTCCAAATGGTTCTGTACCATGGCAACAAGAAGCTATTTGAGAGGAGAAGTAATTCAAAGTAATCATTATACTACTGCAATCTTACTATTAATTTGGCCATTGTATCTGTATAAAAACATGTCTATAAGCCAAATAAAAATGCTATGTAATAGTACTTACTGCTGATTTTCAGTATGTTGAAAATATTCCTCCATTCCATGTCAATGAAGTCCCTATTGTATTAGTCTTTATTTCAATGACCTCACAGTATCTGTCTCTTAAAAACTTCAGAAATTAAAGCCTCTGTCACTGCAGACATAAAGTCAGCATGTCCAATACTGCTTGTACACTGCTAGCCCACTCCTAATTAACAAAGTCTCAGTTATGGTAGTTTTTCTCAAAGACCTGACAGTACCTGCATCTTTGCAACTTCACAAATAATAGCACCACATGTCCAATATACTCACTACTGCCACCCACAGATAAACAAGCTTGGTCACTGTTTCCTACCACAGCATCCATTTTAAACACATGCACCCTACACACTATGACACAAGACAGTGACATTTATATATGTATTTGTCCACACAAGTAAGTGGGCATAAGAAATGCTGTGCATGCTGAACACTGGCATGCAAGACACAGCCTAACCTTTATGGCAATTATACTATTTGTGTCAAGTGATTAGTACTGCTAAACCTGATCCCTAATCTTACCATGGAATGTAGTAACCCAATATGGCACACAAACTACAGAAGTTGGGGAGTACACACTTATGCATTAGTACTGCAAAAACATATGTTACAGTACTGACCATAGCACACTGTGCCTATGTACGCCAGACATGAATCACTCGTGTAAAACTGAGACACCAAATCTCTAATACACCTTACCTATCTGACCACTCATCCAGCATGCCCACTGAGCTATGATGTATGATGCATCATTTGGGCAGAGGAATGCAACTCTCTCTTGCTTTTTACCACCCAAATAACTGGATATTTCTCCAGCAAACTGACGACTGCTAAGAAATATTCCACGATATGTGTAATCGCCATGGCGATCCCGCAAAGCAATGCGATCACTAAACCGTGGTGCATGTCGAACACTGGTACTACTGAAGATTTCGAGGCACTAAACGATTCTTTTTGTGTCGGGGTACAAGCTGCATAAGTCTGCTGCAAGCAACGTGATAACACACAGATACTGGCTGACCTACGACCACAGCAAAGAGCTACATAGCGACCAGCCAGCAAACATGCCATTCTTTATGTTTGTGACGATGATCCTTCTGAAACAGTAACACGGTAAAATACTAATACAACAACTTCCTAGCAATTAACACGAAATTAACTTCACACTACAGCAACCCTCATATAAAGAAATTCATAAGCCCTGATGTGCGAAACGTAGACAAGGTCATACTTAATTCTACAGTACTGCACCTTCAAAACTTGTTCGGTAGGTCATCAGGGTATTAGAAACATGGCAATGAAATGCGTTTAAGTGCTCCCATTTCGATGCACATCAACCGCTAAGGATGCAGGACCATAAATTTCAAAACGATTTAGCTACTTCAAACACGCGAAACATTCCTCAACCTCCCCACAACAAATATGACGTAACAGAACAAAACACTACCCAAAAGCGCCACAAACAGGAAAATAATCTGTGAACAGGAATGACACGCCACAAAGCACTGGGAACGTAGTAGTTAATCTGTGCTAGGAACGGAGAACGCCTTCCATTGCACTGACAGACGTGCATACAAAACAGTGCGTATAGGAATTATTGAAGCACGTTTTTCTAGACTGTAAAGCCGCGTCCACATTAGTAAATATTTTTGTTGTGTGTTGAATGTGAAAATTCAGCGCACAGATTTTGGCTGCAAGGTAAATGTTCTTGCTACATAAAAATTTACGTTGTGCACTGTGATTAACACGTGCGTGTGGCAACATAAACATTCTTCAAAAGCACTGCACATTCACAGATACGCCCACACTATTACTATATTTCGGCGCAATCTCTTTCATGTTTTTCAAAAAACCTATAACGAATGGATCGTGCGCGTTGAATGTCACGAACATTTTTGTGCGCGTTCATATGCGGCACACACGTCCACACTGAGATAAATTTGTTAACGCACGCACAAATTAGTGCCAAATACAACACACAACAAAAATATTTATTAATGTGGACGCGGCTGAGGACCTACATACAAAGCAATGCGTATAGGAATTATTGCAGCACGTTTTAGCAAACTGTTCCTGGCCAGGGCTTCATATTGTATATTTGATCACGGTCCAAAGTCCGATACTAAATATATTATGTATATTCTGTCACACCAGGAAAACTGCTGCAATACAATTGTCAACTTGCTTTTTTTTTTCTCATTTTGCTTTAAATAGACCGTGTTGAACAGTACCAAGTTGTTTTCCGACGATCTCAATAGGTAAGTCAATTACAGTAGTAGTAGTCCTTCGGGTTGCAAGCGACCCCGGGTGATCCGATTGGATTTTGTTAGCAAGAAGAACTGGGTCTTGCTATCCGTTATTCGTTCTGAAATTTTCTGTTTTCCACGTCCTTGTAAAGCAGGCCTCTCCATTGCGCTCTGTTTTCGGTGGTAGTTAAGAGGTCGCGGCAGTTCATCTTTGGGGTTCTTCGTAGTTCTACTGACCATTTTGTGCGTTGTCTTTCTCTGTTACTGCTATGTGTCAGTCCTAACATGTGATCTTAATTACAGTACTACTTATTAATATATCCTGACGGGAACTTACAGAAAACTGAAAGTTTTATATTTGCCCTCCAGTAAATCTTTTTGGGAATGCATGAATCAGCCATTATACGAGAGCTAATAGTGGCGGAGCTGGTTCAGAAATTCTCCACCATTGCCAGCGGTCTCTTTAAGCAGGCGTAAATACAGTCTTTCGTTTCTGTAATAATTTCCTCTTATCCATTCGAGGTAGTTTCAAGTGATCCCCGTGAATTTTTCTTACTAAAATTCAGCACACATTTCTGTGATGCATCCTACATGGGCATGCCCATTTCATTCTCCATGAGTTGATAAACCTAATAGTTTTTTGCTGAACAGTAACGTTTATGAAGACCCTCGTACAAATTTCTCTATCTTACTGCCAGTTACTTCCTCCTACAGACAAATGTTTTCCTCATCATCCTGTTCTCAGCCATTCTTATACTATTATGATTTCAGTCATTGGGATGTGATGCCATGTTGTGTGGCACATAGGTATGAACCTGCAGTCATCTCAGCATCATTCACCATCCTTAAAGATGGTTTGTAAAGTGTTTATCTTGTGCAGTAATGGTTGTAGAACTGTACTACTAAATGCTGATCATGTTTTATCATGTTTACTTGAACCAGTTCCCATCCTATGCAAATAAATGAACACAAATGTACACATTTAAGGTTTTTTACCGAGTTTGTTGGAGATCACATTCTTTATTACAATGGTCACATCCATTCTCACACAGTTCATGAATGCATTTTCAGTTTGGTGTGTGCCATTGTTTCTGTTTACAAGTCTAATTTTAAAACAGCACAGCCAGCTTGGTCATTATGCATCACAGCTTGTAGTCTGCATTAGTCTAGGCAGTATTTGTCATTCCATCCACTGAGCAGAATGTGCTCTATGCATCTTCTTGCTTCACTCTTCTTTATTCAGCAGGTTCTCTGAAGCTGGTTTGGATGGCAGTAGCGGTTGGCACCAAACGTCTTCCATATAAGAAATTCACTTTGCTATTAATTGCAGTTAATAAATATCATATCATATCATATACCCCCACTTCCCCCTCAATGTGTGTATACATACATTTTGTTTATATATGATGTCTTCACTGGTTCTAAGGTAACAAGGTTTCTTGCTCTTAGATGTTGCTGTAAAAGCTGTAGACCATATACAGTATATTTCACTCTTGTTCAGTAATTACAGTCACAACCAACATATATATTTTTGACACATTAGGCTACCGGGTTCAGCTCAATAGAGCCATCATCAGGCCTATACAATAACTATGAAAATCAAACTATACATTTTGTAAAACAAATCCCCTTATTTTGTACAATTATATGTATAAAAATGGGGGAGGGTGGGGGAGGTTGCCTAAGAAAGAGTATGTCTTAACATTATGAATATAACAGGTATAAAATAAAAATATAAAATACAGAAGCATTCATTCATTCATTCTGTAGTCTGTCTTACGACTGGTCCGTAGCCTTTTCCAAAATGAGTTCTCCATTAGGTACGATCTAGTGCGTCCTCTTTCAATTTCCAGTATCTTCTCTTTTCATTAAGGTCATCCAGTAGCTGCTTACACCTTCTTTCTCGTCTTCCTGTCATTTCAATCCTTCCTCTAACTTTCCTTCAATCACGTTTTAGAAGGCAGTTTCTATGCAAGATGTGACCAATCCAGCTAGCCTTTCTTCTTTTTATTTTATGTAGGATATTCCTCTCCTCCTTGACTCTGTGTAATACTTCTTCATTTCTCACACGATCAGTCCAACTGATCTCCATTCTTCTCCAACACCACATCTCAAAACTTTCCAGGTATTTCTGATCTACTTTCTGAAGTGTCCACGTTTCAGCACCACACAAAGCTATGCTCCAAATGTAGCACTTTACTAGTTTCTTCCTTAAATTTAGTCCACTTTGCTGGTGAAAAGAGTCTTCTTCTTGTTGAATGCTGCTTTTGCCATGAAAATTCTGGATTTAATTTCATGTGTACACCTTGCATCATTTGTTATCATGCTACCCAAATAATTGAAATATTCCACATTCTCCAATTGGTTTTGATGTATCATAATTTTTTTTATTGGGTATATTTGCCTTGAGATTCTCATTACCTTAGTTTTTTCCACAGTCATTTCCATTCTATAGCATCTTCCAATGTCAATTAGTCTATCAATCATGTTGAAGGAAAGTTAGAAGGAAGGCTAGAAATGATGGGGAATACGAGGGAGAAGACGTAAGCAGCTACTGGATGACCTTCAGGAAAGGAGAAGATACTGGAAATTGAAGGAGGAAGCACTAGATCGCACCGTGTGGAGAACTCGCTTTGGAAGAGGCTACGGACCTGTCGTAAAACAGACTACATAATGAATGAATCAAACATGCCCTGTAGCACTGTTTTCTTCCTTAGCCAGTAGCACAAGATCATCTGCATATTTCACAGTGCGAAGTACTTGTCCTCCTATTTTGAAGTCTCCAAACCCTTCAAGAGCTTCCTTCGTAAGGTACTCGCTGTATAAGTTGAACAGAATCAGCGACAAACAGCAACCTTGTCTAACTCCTTTTCCAATCTTCACACTCCTCATCTCCCCTTGGTCCAGTCGTACTTTAACACTCTGTTCCATGTATGATTTGCTGATCAATCTTCTTTCGCCCCAGTCTATCCCAATTCCCTTTAGGATCTGCATTAATTTGGTCCAGTTGACAGTCAAATGCCTTCTTCCAGTCTATGAAGCAAGCACACAATTTCTAATCTATGACCAGGGTTCGTTCTGATATTATTCTCAGCATCCCAATTGCATCCCTAGTTCCTTTTCCTCTCCTAAATCCAAACTGATCTTCTCCAAGTGCATCCTCAGTCTTCCTTTCAATCCTTCTTCTAAGTATCCTCGCTACTATCTTTGCTGTATGTGCGATGAGGCTGATTGTGTGATGGTCGCAGCATTTTGTATCTTTGAGCTTCTTCTTTAAGGCAATCTTTGTAAATTCAATGAAATCTCTGGGCCACTCTCCAGTTAAATATATGCTGTTGATCAGCTGTGTCATTAGTCTGAGACCATCTTCTCCCAACAATTTAAGTACATCCCCAGGTACATCATCATCTCCTGTAGCCTTCTTATCCCTCATCTCCTTGATAGCTTTTTCCACTTCATTTTGCAAAATATAAGGGCCTTTCTCGTCTTCATCTACTTCAGCTTCAGGTTCAACTTCTAGCGGTTCTGGCTGATTAGCTCGATCATAGAGCTCTGTAATATAATTCTCCCAAATTTGCAGTATTCGCCTCTGATCTATTATTACATTCCCTTGAGAGTCTTTGATGCTAATGTTCTGAATCGCATGGTTTTCTTTCCAACCTAGTTCCTTTGTCTTCATGTACATTAGATCATAACATCCTGTTCTTTGAAATCCTATGATATCATCGCATATGCTCTCCAGATATTCCTTCTTGGCGTTTTCCGTGGCTCTTTTCAATTCGTTCCTGAGTCTTCTGTAGTTCTTCCTTCCTTCTTTGTTGTTGACATTCTTCCATTTCCTTTGTTCATCCATTTTACTGATTATCTCCTGTGTAATCCTTGGCTTTCTTGCTCTCCTCTCGACTTTTGCAACCAAATCACTCATAGTATCTAACACACATTTCTTGATATTGTTCCACTGCACTGCCACATTCCCACTTTCACATTTGATTTCACCAAGTTTTTCTTCTAGACTATCACGTACTTCCTGTTGTTGAGCATATAGCTTCTCCAAATCCCATCTTGGTTTTCGCTTGTGGTTTTTTCAACCATGTGTTTGTTATAACAAGCCCATTTCTTTCACAGAAGTCAATAAGCATTTGACCTCTCTGATTCCTCCTTCCCAGTCCATATGGTCCAACAATGTTTTGATGTGCTTTATTTCCAACCACACTGTTCCAATCTCCCATTATAATCATATTTTTCTCACCTATTACATCCTCTTCAAGAATTTCTTCAATTATATCATACAGCTCTTCCACTTCATCATCTTCATACTCCGATGTTGGCATGTACACTTGCGCTATCAAAATACCGGTTCTGCCTTCAACTTAACAGCAATGATCGTGTCACTATACACACTCTTCTTAACAATACTTTTCACTGTGCTTTTATGCACTACTATTGCTACCCCTCTTTCAGCCCTGGAATAATACACTGTATAATCACCACTTCTTATTTCACCTTGATCCTTCCACCGCACTTCCCTAACAGCTAGCACAGACACTGCATTCTTCTGCATCTCCTTCAAATTTTCGAATTTTCCTCCTTGATTCAAGGTCCTTACATTCCAAGTGCCTATCTTGAAGCTGTGATGTTCCTTCTGCTTCTTCTGCTTTTGTCTGTAGTGCTTGCTGTAACTCCTACAACGTGGTGACTCCTCTAGAAACACTACCCCCTCAGAGATCCAGATGGGGGAGTAGTTTACCTCCAGATTGTTTTATCTCCAGAGGAAGCATCTCGCATTTGTCTCGGTTTCTGGAAGAGACTATCCAGGAAAAGTAATAATGTGGTAGTTTTTCCATTTCCATTATCCACACATGTACAATTTTCCAGGTTGATACCACACAAAATATCAGGAGTACAGGAAAAAGTTTATACAACTGACCTTCCTGCAGGACCAGTGTATCCGGTCGCATGAAAATCTGTACGTAAAAGTTCAGGATTAACACTGGCTTCCCTGCATTAGCACTGCATATACATCCACATCTTGCAGTTCTACGTCATTTTATATGTATCATTATACACTTTTTTATATTCACGTTTTTTGTGCTTATATGCTTCTGTATTTTTTATTTTTATTTTATATCTTTTATATTCACATTGTTAAGACATACTCTTTCTTACGCACCCCCACCACCCTGTCCATTTTTTATACATATAATTGTACAAAATAAGGGGATTCCTTTTACAAAATGTACAGAGTTTGATTTTCGTAGTTATTGTATAAGCCTGATGATGGCTGTATAGAGCTGAAACTGGTAGCCTAATGTGTCAAAAATAAAAATGTTGGTTGTGACTGTAATTACTGAACAAGAGTGAAATAGACTGTGCATTTACATACCAATGGAGGTGTCAAATATTAAGGTTGTAGACCATATGATTATATTTGCATAAAATTTGCCTTAAAAAGTGCAATTCTTCTAGCTGGTGATAGGAGACTAAGCTTGTCAATGTGGCATTGCCCTGATGGTAGTTTTTGTCCTTTCTTTTTCAAGTTGGGAGAACACTGTCCCCATAATTTACAATGCTATGCCAGGATGACTTAAAAGTAGTACTGTTTCTAGCTTCTCTCTTCTCTTCATCATCCTCCACTCTTAAAAGACTATAAAACCTTCTTATCTTTGTTTCCTCTCAGGATGCTATATATATAGGTAAGGTCCCATTCTGTGACTGCACCTGATCCACACCAATGGCTACAACATTGAAAAGCAGAGGCTAAGGGGATGTCATGTAATATTGTTTTGTTGGCATTAACCTCATGGACAGACTTATGCTGTCATCAGTAATTACACAGTTCATTGACAGTATGTTCTCAGTTATGTTTGTCAGTGAGTGTTCTGTCTGCCTGCATGTTGCAGCTTTTATACTAGTAGTTTCTATTTGGTATGTCAAAGACCATTCTGTAATCAATAAACAGTGTATACTGCTTCCCTCCTGGTATTCTTGAGAGTATATACTAAGCCTGATAGTTATTTGTGACTGCATTTATCAGTGCTGTCTCTACTGAAAAACCAGATTCAGCATCTAGGAGCATACCATCAACAATGTTTTCTACTCTGTCAGTCAGAATCATTGTGAATATTGCACTTTGAAGCTCACACATTCTAGTGGAATTCTCTGGTTGCTGTCCAGTTGATGGGTGCTGCCTTTTTCTTTGTATGTAACTTTAATGGCAGACTTCTTCCATTTTCTGGAATAGCTCCCACCTCCAAACACTTTTTGCGAGAGACTAGTCAGTGGCCTTTTTAGCAACTATTTGATGCTTTATGGTAGTAATCAGGGCGTCCACAAAAGAGCTGTACGCTTGCAAAATGATACAGAAAGCACATGTGGCATACTTACAACTTTTCCTACATCAGTCAGTAGAGAAACTCTCAAAGTTTTGTTTCAATTGACCTGGGTCATAGTTATTGTGCACCACTGCTGTCAGATTGGACTAGTTTTGAAAATGACAACCTCACAACAAAAGAGTTAGTCTGTTCTGCATTTGGCAAAGAGAGTTAGTAACAGCTGTGCAACATACATTTTGCACCCGATTTCACACAGAACCATCACAGCATGTTGGTTTTTGTGGGCTGCTTTTGAAGCAAGCCTGACACAGCTCACAGTTGCACCAGATACAGAAGACCAACTAGGAAATGCACCCTTGCTACTCAAATGTCTTGCACTAGGCATAAATGGATACTTGGCTGGGTGGCTGCATGTGTGTGTGCAAAATGCACCTTGCACAGCTCTTTTTGACTCTTTCTTCACCTAATGCAGAACACACTAGCTCTTTTGTTGCGGGGTAGCCATTTTCAAAATCAGTGGCATCTAGCAGGAGCGGCGTGCAATAACTGTGACCTGGGTTTTTGAAACAGAACCTTGATAGTGTACCTATCAATTGATGTAGGCGTGAAGTCATAAGTACACTGCATTTTCTTTCTGTATCCTTGTGAAAGTGTAAAGGTTTTTTGTGGATGCTCTTTATATACCACCCAGACCAGCTGCTTTGCTGTTTCTTATAGTGGTTACCCCATTGCCTCTTGGGAAGGCATAGTTCCTCTGGTCCTGGTTCCAGATATTACTGAAATGTTTTTCCTAGGTATCCATGAGACTGTTGTTGGAGAAGCATGGTGTCCTTGTTCGAGAGCCATATAGGGGGTTCTTTTATAGCTGTTCTATCACATGGTCTGATACCCTTTCTAGGTGGGTTCTTCTCTTTTCTTTTTTCAGTGCTTTGTAAGATCGGTGTTTTGCCATGTATAACTTAAGTTTTCTGGGTTCTTTGTGGTTTTAAATTTCTGAGGACTTTTAATCATTTTTATTCATTATAGCACTCTATGTCGAATCAGATCTGTGCTTTCTTGGTGTTCTTCTTCAGTTCCAGGTGTCAGGGCTTATGTCAAGGAGTCAATTAAGGGTATTGCTGCAGTTTCTAGGCATTCTGCACTCATGTTTTTAATTTCTTTATATACCCTAACCTTCTCACTGTTCTTATCTTCATGGAATTGTGTGAGCCCATCTGAGTATAGGTATTCCAACACTGCTCTTATTTTCCTGCCCATCTTGTCTATCCTGCAGTAGATATCTCCAAATCAGGATGCTTGGAGAGGTTTTGCCAGTTTGTACATGTAAATTCCTGTGTTCTGCTGGCACGTGATATGCTCCTCCAGAGTCTCCATTGGGAAGTATGCTTATATCATTGTTAGGCTTTTCTGGGTAGCCATCGCACTTTCTCCTTGGTGCACCATTTTGAAAGTGTGAAATATGCATTTAGAAGTTGGGTGACAGTGCGATTGTTTCTTCCTACTGCTCATGTTGCAAGTGCATTAAGGTGGGTGGTATTCCTTTCCACTAGGTAGAACATCTCGGTCAATACAGCTATGTCATGGTCATGAAAAATGTCTCGGGGCATATGTTTGTTGTCCTTTGGTCCTTCTGTATTTCAGGTTAGAATCTTTATTGTCTTGTCCTATGAAAATGAAACTGTCTTATAAGGATGTCTCTGGGCCAGTAATCTGGCGCCCTTATGTTTTGTAGGTCTCCAAGGGGATTCTTACCTTGTAAACTCTATTGGGACGCTTGGTGTCAAATTTTTCACACTTCATTTTGCCTGCTGCATTATGTCTGTGTGTATAATACATGACCTCTTCCCCTGTTGTAGATTCATGATGTCTTCCTATGTACATACAAACAGAGTAATATGCTGCTCTCAGTAGGCAGTATTGTTGCCCTTAATTCTGCTACTTTCTTTGGATTTGTTCTGCCATCTCTTGTTGATTAATTGTTATTATGGTTCTTTACCTTGGTCCTTTGATGAAGTTTCATTTACACTTTGCGTGGCTTTTTGTTGGGCCAATGCTGGTTCTGCTTTGCTGCTATCTTTGTTATCAAGTTGTTCCTGTCAGCCTGATTTAAAAGTCCCCCATGTGTTATGTCCAGAATAGCGTGTGGCATTATATTCTTTCCACACAAATTTTCACAAACCAATACACTGAAATACTGTCACTTGTTACAGATATCAGTATAAGCTGGGGATGATGTTGTACTCGACTGAACCCAGAGTAAAGAAGTTAATGGTACCCCCCTACAATACCAAAGTTAAGAACAGATATTATTTGGACTTATTACAATCTGCCCCACTTGATGGCTTCATTGCCCCTTATGTAATACACATAGAGTAGAAACAAACATAACCTGCCTGGTGCTGTCAGTTAAACAACACAAATCAAATATTTCACTTACTCACAATGCCAGAGCAGTCTTCCTCTTGTCTTCAAATGGAATTTGGGAACAGCAAGTCAAAACAAAAATTAGATGAAGTTGACAGTCTGGAAGCTCAGGCAAGAGTGGTACAAGGGATTACTAACTGGAGGTGGCAAGGTTGGGGGGGAAATAGGAGAGGGGAGAAAGGGAACTATGCTGCCCAAGTCGGTCTGTATACAAGGGCAAACCGGAAATACATGCTTATATACATGGAACATTAGTTTACTGTACTTTTCCATATATTTACTTTTAGTCTAAACCTTAAATGAAACCTGAGTTACCACATGGTCCCATTTACACTGTTTAAGTGATAGTCACTATCATGGCTTTGTCTCTCTGGTATCTTACATCAGATCATGAGTAGTCTGTAAGCCTATACTCAACTTTGAGTAGTGATTGGTATCCTAAATCTCTGTTATCAGAACACAAAGTTTCATCACTGATACTAAAGCTCACCTTGCAAACATGGCCATGGAAAAAGCAGGTAAGTGAAACAGAACACCAGTAAGGGATATGAACCCCTGAACGATTAATATAATTCTACCAACAGGTATCATGAAATGGCAATTGTAACTGATGGAAAATATATCATGGCTGTAATCCCTCCTTATAAGAAGTTCCATTGTGCTAGATTTTAATGTATGGTATATTGAACTGTCATTCAAATTAACACTTGATATGTTGGCACTTTAACTTTTATGCACAATTTTTAGTAACTATGGTTTATATAAATGATGAAATGAACCTGCTCTCTGCTTTTCAGCTGTCATGGGTCGCATCCGGAAAGACAGTACAGGCACTAACATGGTGGATCATTATCGGAAACAAATTGGTAGGAAATGCATTGTAGAATTTCACGCATGATTCATGCAACTTCTTGTATTACACAGCTGAAATATTTTGTGTCAGTATATGCCGAAGACTTCATTAAGTCAGACATAAAGCAAGAAGCTACTCTCAGAGTGCAGTAATAAATGAGAAAATAATGTATAACAACATGTATTACAACCAACTCGTACACATTATTTCAATATTGTGTACGATTTGGTGGTAATACATCTTGTTATAATAAGTATGTACACGGTGTGGACAATTCTAAATTTGAGAAAAGAATGTGTTCATAATCTTTGATGTCAAACAGGATATTCCCCAGTAATCAGTGACCAAAATTTAAAATACTTTGTGAGGTAGATGTCTTAATATAACAAATGTGTAGTATAGTTTTCTTTCCTTTCTGAGGCTTCAAAGTCAAGTTAAGTAAAAGTATCTGTAATTATAAAGGTAGGCGCAGAGCTGTCGGACACATTTTTATATGTGATAATTAGTTTAATAGCTGGAGAGCACTGGAATGAAACACACCAATGTTATCTTCACAGAATTAAATTTTATTATTTATGGTGGATACCATCATGAAGGGGGCCTCCTTCACTTTCAGACGATCAACAAAATTATCAAAAACTCTACGCAACAAATTTTGATCTTGATTGATGAGAGCAATTTCATTTTGAATTGCAAGTTTCAGGTCCTGTGTTGTATGGGGGTGTGTTCTGTGTACTCGTTCTTTCAGATATCCCCACACAAAGAAGTTTGGTGCCGTGATGTCCGGCGACCGTGCTGGCCACGGAATGTCTCCAAAACGTGAAATAACCTTATGGAAGAGATTGCAGACCACGTCCATACTGCGTTTAGCAGTGTGTGCTACCGCTCCATCTTCTTGAAAATAGAAATTGTTGGGGTCAATACCAAGATTAGTTTTTTTCGTTTTTCCTTGTAATGGAGAACCGGTGGAATGAAGTTGACGGGGGAAACCAAAGTACTCGAGGAAGAAATCTGTCCCAGGGTCACTTTGTCCACCACAAATCCCACATAGACTGACCTGGGATCGAACCCGGGTCTCCGCGGTGAGAGGCCAGCGACTAACCGCCTGCGCCATGGCACGGCCAAGCATGAAGTTTTGCAGCATGGCTACATAGCGCTCAGCAGTAACTGTAATGCTTTCACTATTATCATTTTCAAAGGAAAATGGTCCAACAATCCCAAAAGTTCCTCCTCCACATTATAGCCTACTGCCACTTTATGTGAACGCAGTGGTTGTTCGTACACTTCTCTACGATTCACTTCTGTCCAGCAGCGCATATTTTGTTTATTCACGAAAACCGTTACATGAAAATGGGCTTCACCACTCATTAAAAGAAGGTTAAAAACATCGCGGTCTGTATTGATGATTCTGAGCATGGCCTCACAAAACTCTACTCGAGACACCTTATCACGAGAAAAAAAGCTTTTGGGTTATATGTATCGTAATGAAGTGAAACCAGATACCTTGCAAGTTTCGTCCCAACTTATCCTGGATGTGTGAATGTTGCCGAGGTAAGCGACGTGGACTAGGCTGAAATGATTCCCTTGCTCTGCGAACTTTTTCTTCAGTACGCACAGTTCTTGGAGCACCATGAGGACTGTCTCTTACACTGCTACTGTCTTCAAACTTACGTATCCACAGCAAAATCTTGTTGCGTGATGGAATCGCACCATGCCTAGGAACATCAAACTGCTGCCTCAAGTGACGCTGAGTGGATGATAGACTTTGTTTTGTAATAAAAACGAACAGCTGCAGTTCTGTGCGCTACACTCCACATCCCCCACTTTGACAAAACCGCTTTTCAACTCATCTCTTGCTGCCATGTTGTTACACACCCTAACCTCCACCACTCGGACTGGAAGGGATTCCGAAGTGTGTCCGTCGGCTCTGCGTCATCGTGTATCAGGATGTACTCTAGTTAAATTCATTTTTAATTACTTTCTTTATTGTCTGATGGTGTAATGGTCTTGAGAAGTTTCACATGATAGTGGTGTTATCCCTGATTATAACCTACGGGAGGTGACCCTGTTTGTATAGAACACGGCGGATCTAAAGGAGCAAAACCTTCAAAAACAATCCCCAATCCTACGGTGTGAGCGCCGTGCTTACGGGATGAATGGCAGTGGGTCAGTCTGTCGTGAACGGTGCCCACTGGGATACCAGACGACCTAACATTTGCCTTACCAAGCATGGAAGCTGTTCTTGGCGGACCGAATTTTTTCCCCTTACGCGTGGGAACAAGATGGATAAACTAAAGATTTATCCAGACCTCGAGGAGCGCTCTTTAACTGGGGACTCCAATAAGGACTCTAAGGGGGGGGGGGCTCCAATTATGGGGACCCCCCGTGCTCGGAGGCTCCGCAAGGGGCAACCGGGCAGAATCCACAATTGCCGGGAACAGGCGAGACTCCCGCTAGTCAGGGGAACACCTGCTCTCGGGTACTTATAACGCGGAGAATCTTGAGGTGCTGACAGAGAAGGCTGACACTCTGGTTCTCCGGGGCGGGAACAAGAATCGCAGCGGTGCCTCCTAGAAGCGGGCTAGAATAGCTCGGCTGGCGGAGGCTCCTAGCGGTGACGCTACCGGCGGCCAGTCCCCGCTTCCAAGGCTGCCAGGTTCAGACTCCACAGGGGACCAGTACATCCGGGCTCCAAAGTAAATAGAGTGGTAAACCACTGAGGCGGGGGCCTGGTACTTCTTGGCTCAAACGTGAGGAGCGCATTAAGCCCATGTCGGGTTCTGGCAAGCGCCAGAGATTCTCTGGCAGCACACCTGAGAGCGTGTGGGCGAAGAGGCCCAGGAAGACTGGGAACTGAGCTATGCCAGGGCTACTTCTAGGGACCTTGTAGTAGTTCAGATAAAATACTGAGGGCGAGGTAGAGAGACGTTTGGTCTTCTCTGCCTATTTGCCTTTTGATTTCGAGGATCCTCTCCAACAAGAGAATTCGAGGAACTCGTGTGTTATTGTGAAGAGAAAAACCTCTATCACATTATAGGGTGCGACTCCAAGTGTCACCATACGGTGTAGGGTAGCACCAATTGGAATGACAGAGGAGTGGCGTTGTTGGAATTTCTAAATTCTATAAATCTAGATATTCTAAATCAAGGGTATGGCACGACCTTCTGTAATAGCAGTAGGTTAGAAGTGATTGATATTACCCTGGGGTCCTTTGGACTTGGAAAGTATTAAAGGCTGGGAGGTCTCTTCTGAGCCCTCCTTGTCAGATCGTAGATATATTCTGTTCAAATTGGCTCAGTACCGATATGCCTGTTCAGAAACCCAAGGGGTACCAATTGGGACTCCTTTCGAGATGATCTGAGGGACGGGCTGGATCAGGGTCCAAAAACGAACATGAAAGATGAGGTCGGATTGGGCTGACAATTCGTTATGTCCAACAGGCCCTAATTTCGGCTTATGAAAATAACTGTTCTCTCAGAATTGCTAGAACAGATAAATACTCTCTAAAATGGGCATCTAGTTTAGAGTCCCTTAGAAGAGAAGTAAGGTGACTCTTTAACAAGAGTCGTAGAGAAGGACTCCTCAGAGCTGGGAACTTCACAAAGAGGCTCAGCGAATATACAGAAAGGTTGTAAGGAAGGCCTCTATAGAAACTTGCAGGGCCGTCTGTAACTCCATTAATGACTTACCTACTCGTACCTCGGTAAGACTACATAGGGCTCTTTCTAGGGACCCAAAAATTAAGTAGGGGTCTCTGGTGACTGCCTCGTGATGCGAACGCAATGGTAGGGGGAAACCTTAGAACCCCTGCTCGCAGCCCAGTTTCCGGACTCGGTAGTTACTGAGGAGGTGGTGGCTCCTGGGGCTGCCTGCCGCGCACAGCGATGCGACTGGCTGTGGAGGGTGTCACCTATAGGACAGTGGAATGGGCGATTAATTCCTTTCCCCATATAAAAGTCCGGGAATGGATGGCATATTTTCGGCCCTGCTACAGCAGAGACGGGGATTGTCATTCCGTACCTGTTCAGGATATTTCGTGCCTACCTGGCTATGGGCTCTGTTCCAGCTATATGGCGCCAGTTTAAGGTTGTGTTTATACCTAAACCCGGCAGGAATTCTTATACCGAGCCTAGGGACTTCAGACCCATCAGTTTTACATCGTTCTTGCTTCAGATTATGGAAAGGCTGGTGGATAGGTATCTAAGGGATGGGACTTTGGCTCTGAGGCCACTGCATCACAACCACATGCTTGTCAGGCTGGGAAATCCGTGGAAACGTCCCTTCATCAGCTTGTAGTAGGGGTAGTAGGAAATAGGTGTTTTCCTGGACATAGAAAGAAGGAGCTTTTAACTACACTTCTTTTGACTCCATATGTGCTAATGTTGTTGGGCGTAGAGTCAGCTCCACTATTGTCCGGTGGGTTAAGACTACCCTGGAGGGGCGCCTGGCCACGGCGGCTCTCAATGATACGCTCATGAGGGTTGCGGTGTCTGGGGGTTGCCCGCAGGGAGGCGTGCTATCACCGCTCCTGTGGTGCCTTGTCGATGATTTGATAGCAAGGCTCAGTATGAGTGGCGTATATTTTCAGGGTTGCGCCGATGACAATTGTCTGCTGGCAGTGGGGAAATTCCCGAACACGGTGTCGGAGCTCATGCACACTGTAGAGACATGGTGCGGCAGAGTTGGCTTGTCAGTTGTAATGTAGTAATATTAATTGTTATGGAATTCATGCAATGTAAGGACAAATTGTACGATAGACGCTGACCACCTTGAAAAATGCTGACGATTAGTAAGTTTTAGAACGTGAAGGACGGATGGAGTAAGTTGATGTGTAAGCAGTTGTTGGTTGGGGAGAGATTTCTCTAATGTGAACCAAGGTTATTTAACCTCGACGGATAGTGATTACAAAGACAATGAAGGTTATTAAACACAAACAAATACAATTGTTGGGTATAAAAGACCCTAGAAATTGGGCACGAAAGGAGAAGGTACCAAAAGACAAGAAGGGAGGCCGAGACACGTAGAGGCTTACGCCTTGGTCCGAGTTCGGCTGATCGACGAGTGATCCACCGCCGGGTGACGGCGCTACGCGGTCATGGCGACCAGAGTAATACGGTTGATCTACCTCTTCGTACTAAGCTTACAAGGTAGGCTGGTTCATTTCTGAGTAGCCTGGGGTACATGGTGGTTCAGTTACTAAAGGCCAAACAGGGTAGAGTTAATTGATTTGGTACACCTCGTCCTTAATTTATACTCATTGTAAACGTTGTTAATATAATTGTAACTAAATCTAAAACGGTGATCTCTCCATCTTGATACCCATGTTTCCGAACCCGTTAAGTGTAACTATAGAGGCCGATCTCTCGCGGCTTCCTTAGTAATTATTGTTTTCGAATACGAGAGATGGTGGCACGCTACCAATCAGGTTTCTGAACCCGGAGTCAGACACCTGGTTCTTCTTTAGTAACGTCGCTGGGCGCGATTTACCGAAGTTAGAAGGAACAACGGGAAGGTCGGGCCACGGCGCCATAACATCAGTTAACCCTGACAAGACCGACCTTGTCATATTTACAAGGAAAAGGAATCTTCTTGGTTTCTTTGAACCTCTTCTCTTTGGAGTTACTCTGCACCGTTCAAAGTCGGTCAAGTATCTGGGGGTGATCCTGGACTCTCGGCTGACTTGACGGGAGCATGTGAACATCAAGGTGAAGAAGGCACACAATTCGTGGGCCTGTAGGGGGTCTTTTGGTGTTACGTGGGGCTTGCGACCTAAAATGGTTTATTGGCTCTACACCTCTATCATTCGGCCATCCATCACCTTTGCATCTGTAGTCTGGTGGCCTGGCTCTCAGACAGCTAGTGCCAAAAAACGGCTAAGTAGAATCCAAAGACTTAATTGTCTGGGGATAACTGGGGCTATACGCACTACCCCGAGTGCCTTGGAGGTACTCACGTGCCTTCCACCACTTGATCTGTTGCTTCAAGGCGAAGCGAGGTTAGCCGCTCAATGACTCTGGAGTCTGGGGTGTTGGTCTTATCTACGCCCCAATTGTGGACATAGTAACATATTAATGCGGCTTCAAAAGGCGGATCCCGTACTTAGTATGGGGAACTATATATTATGAGGTTAGCATATAATTTCGCACCTACGTAAAGGGTTATTATGTTGACTAGAGAAGAATGGACCAAAGGACCTGGTTCCCTACTTGTGGTTAAAGGGCTCGTCTGGTATACAGATGGGTCCAGAACGCAGGGTGGAACGGCAGGGGCCGGAGTCTATGAGCAATCCTTGGGTAGGAGGTACAGTACATCTCTAGGAAAATATGCAACAGTTCTCCAGGCCGAGATATATGCTATCCTGGACTATGCCTATGAAATTCAAGCTAACGCTAGATCAGAGAAATACATTAGTATTTGTTCTGATAGTCAACCAGCTTTGGAAGCTTTACAGGCTGCTAAAACAACGTCCGATTGGCACGGCAGTGCCAAATGGCGTTGAATGATATCTCCACTTATCATTCTGTTGGAATCTGTTGGGTCCCCGGACATCCAGGAAAACGTGGAAATGAAATTGCCGACGAGCTCGCAAGGGAGGGTACCGTTCACCATTTTGTTGGACCGGAGCTGGCCCTGGGGGTTTCGAGGCAGAGTATAAAGAAGAAAATTCAGTGTTGGTTGGATAAACAGCAAGACACTGTGGCAGTGTCTTACCAGCACTCAGAGACGGGCTCGAGAACTGATCTCGGGCCCTCGTACTGCTGCTAAGACCAAGCTACTGTCCTTTAATAGGACGCAATCCAGGGTAGTTATTGGTCTTCTTACCGAACATAACACCTTGAGAAGACACCTTCACATTATGGGACTGAGAGGCAGTCCCTTGTGTAGGAAATGCGGAGCAGAGGAGGAGACCTCAGCTCATGTTTTGTGTGAGTGTGAAGCCCTGGCGATACACAGACACACTTGAGTTCTGTCTTTTTGGACCCTGAGGATATCAGGGGACTAATTCTGGGGCGATTTGGAACGTTATTAAAGGGACAGGGCTCTCATGACTTGGACATCAGTTACGGGGCACAAAGGGCCTGTAAGAGACCTACGTGCATCGGGACCGTAAGGGCCCGACCCATTACTTACTCATATCTCTGATTATGGCTGACGAGTCGAAATATTTTGGATTGTAAATAAAATAACTTATGTATATCATTGGCGCACCCACAGGGGGCTGCAGCCTCCCTCCCAAAGCGAAATTTAAAAAAAACACGGATTTTGTACACACGATGATATCAAAGGTTTTACGTGATATACACTTCAGCCTAAATCAGCCAGTGAAATCGGCTGATGATTAGTACATTGGAATATTGAAAAATATAAAAAAAAACTTTCAAATATGTAGGCTTTTCTCCTTCAGTTAGTTTTAATTTTCCCCGTAACCTAATCAGATGTAGGGTCGGAGATTTTGACATCATTTTCATAACAGTTTTTAAAACCAAACAAATTATATTTAGCCTCAGCCCCCCCCCCCCCCCAAAGAAAAATTCTAGGTGCATCTATGATGTTTATGTATAAAGTGTACCTGGTTGGGTGTATATTATTTCATTCTATTGGTGTACATGGTAATAATGTATTACAGAACTCCGGTGCTGATTTCAGTTCTGTTGCACTGAAAGAAAGTGGAAAACTTTAATGGCTAATGTCTAGGCAAATACTGTACCTGTTTTCTAAAATAACTTTTAATTATTCAGTGGGTTAAAAAACTGTGAAGAATTGTGGAATTCCCACTTTGTATGAGATATAGTTATTTGTACCCAAAGTACTCATTTTTAACCCAGGATAAATTTCCTTGCCATGTCAGTTTACTGCAGAGCATATGGTAGCTAATTTAAAGAAGGAATAACAATGAAATCAAGATCCTTTAAAATCTACCCATGCAATTAAGTGACAGATTATAAATGAGAATACAAATCCAAAAACTCTACTGCAATACTTGCATATCCCTCTAAGAGCAGTAGCTGCAGGGCCTACTGACAAGAGTATGTGCACATTTCTTAATATCTTTGGGCATTCTCCACACTAGGAACGAGACAGAAATGAACAGAATAGTAACACACTTTTCTTTAGAGACTGGTTGTTATGCACATAAAATGTTTCTGACATGTAAAGCACATATAAAGTGTTGTCCTTTCCAACACTTAATAAGATACTTCTAGTTCACTGAAGGATCAGCTTAAAGAACATGAGAAAATTCAATTCCAATTTCGATTTATATACTGTATACAGAGCATTCAGAAATGGTTGGAAGTATTGGCAACACTGCATGCCACCTGGCTACTAGGTGATTCCCATCCCCCACACATGCAGACTACAGTTAGTAAAATATTCACGCAAAATGCGGCAGCAGTGTCCTGTAGCATACCAATTTCTGAGTTCAGCTGCATGTGTCTGTCAACACATCATGGAAAGAGATGCCATGGACACCACTAGACTGTATGTTTCCTGTGAAAATAAGGCATAGCAGCTTTTGACATTCATCACTAGCTGAAAGAAATCTGTGGCAAACAGCACCTCATTGGTGGTGACCTTCAATGGGGAAAGGGAACATGACAAAGCAAGTCAGCCCAGGCCAACCTGCAACACCCTGCAAAAAAAAAAAAAAAAAAAACAATGGTACAACATGTCTCTCGGACTATCATGGAATATGTATGTGGCATCTGATGAACTGTAGAATGAAATAGACCTGTGTCATGCAACAATCATAATGCAAAAATGTCATAAGCTACTCATAATTCACATTAAGCTCCCTCTACTGGACAGTAGATGGCTATAGTCTTCTGAGACAAACAGGGCATCCTGATCATGGAATTGCTATCCCAGGCAACAACAGTAAACAGTGTTGTTTACTGCAGCATCCTCACACACTTTCAATCCAGCACAGAAGCAAATAGGCATGGAAAGTGTTGCTGCATGACAATGCCAGGCTCCATACCAATCATAAAGCAATGCCAGCACTGGTGTCCCTCAGCTTCACTGTCCCAACACATTCACCAGATTGCCCATGTCAAGATAGTGTAGTCAGTATAGTGACTATGGATCAGCCTTCTATACATTGGGTACTCGGGAATCTTTCCTTGGGGGTAAAGCAGCCGTAGCGTGAAGCTGGTCACTTGCCTCCATCTAGTGCTGAGGTTAAGAATAAGTGCAGCTTTATGGCATGCACAGGGAAACTTTACTTCTATTTTTGATAAGTTAGACCCCCTGTACAGCCACCAATTCCTAAACGACAATGACAACAGCCATAACGACAACGGCGGCGGCGACGACAACAAGAACAACTTGCAGGGTGGTGTCTGTGAGTTTGTGCAACTATCCCAAAAGACTGCTTTGGTGTAGTCATCACAAAGTTACCAGAAAGATGGCATTGTTGCACTGACAAGTGGCAAATCTGTGGGGTGTGCTGATGTGCAGTTATCATTTCTCATCTTAAGGTGATTCATCCCCATTGTGTTTTTAGTATAATTAGAAGTATAATAAATTCAAACACAACAATTTATTTCCAAAATCAGGTCAGCTACATGTTTCGGCTAATATTTAGCCATCATCAGGCTGAACTACAAAACTAGAAGAGAAGTTCACAGCTGCATGGGTTTGAGATTTCAAAACCATACAAAGTAATGTTATATAACGTACATAACATAAAAGTGCAGCCTTGGGAATAAAATTGAGGTTATAAGATTATACGTTTGTATAAGATATTAAAAATGACTGAAGAAAATATATTAAATATATGATAAAGTGTGGTATTTAAAAGTTAAAAATAGTGTGGAAGTGTAGGCCTTCTTTTGGAGAGACCTGTAACTACTGAATTTGTTGCTTACGGTAATATCACATTGGGACATGGATACTTGCTCACAGAACTCGGTGTTAAGTTATTCTTATTACATATTTATAATGTGCAGTTAGATCTTTATCAATGTTATGTATAACTCGAAAGATAATTTCTTCTTATTATCATTTCTAGCACATTTTTATGCACATTTATACATTATAAAATTCACAGTGCATAAAATCTTCTAGACAGTCTTGGGCACATCTCTTTCTTATGTTGTTTGAAGGCCTTCAAACACCGTAAGAGACATACCAACATGATATTACCATAAACAACAAATTCAACACACACAGGCTGTCTCTCCAAAAGAATGCCTACACTTCCACCCCACTTTTAACTTTTAAATACCATATTTTATTACACATTTAATATTTTTTTTAGTCATTTTTAATATCTCATAAAACATATAATCTTATAACCCCATTTTATTCCAACAGCTACATTTTGATGATATGTATGTTATTAAACATTGTGATCGTGAAGCCTCAAGAATGAGGCCCACGAGGGGCTGTTGTGCTGTGGAAAACAAAATGTTATTTAACATTACTCTGTAGGGTTTTGGAGATCTCAAACCCATGCAGCTGTGAACATCTCTTCTAGTTTTGTAGTTCAGCCTGACGATGGCAAAATATTAGCCAACACATGTAGCTGACCTGGTTTTGGAAATAAATTCTTGTGTTTGAATGAATTTCTTATACTTCCATCATTTCTCACCTTCTATTCTAAGTGGGTCCCAGCCATTTCTAAATGACCCTCATATTACTAATTTCAGCAGTGTTTATATTTTCCATATATTCCTATGAAATCATGTTACACTTTTACAGCAACAGAAGATGCAAAGAAGAGCAAAGAGAGATTGAAGAACATTAAATTCCAGTCTGATATAAAGGAAAATGTGCCTACAGTGTATAAGGTACAGTACAAACTACACCTAAGATACAACTATGTGGAATTATACAAAAATGATTAAACAATTAATATGTTCTCATGTTCTGTGCTGAATTCACTTCAGTGCTTTTTTGGAAGCATGACCAGGACATAGAATAGAATATGTAATGGGTTCGAGCCCTTAGAGGCCTGATGCACGTAGGCCTTTTTAACAGTCCCTTTGTGCCCCCTAAAATGCAGATGCTTTCTTAGAGTGTAAGTTATACATTCATTCATTAATTCTGTAGTCCGTCTTACAACAGGTCCGTAGCCTCTTCCAAAACGAGATCTTCACAGGGTGCGCTCTAGTGCTTTCTCTGTCAATTTCCAGTATCTTCTCTTTTCCTTAAGGTCATTGAATAGCTGCTTACGTCTTCTTCCTCGTCTTCCCGTCATTTCTATCCTTCCATCCAACTTTCCTTCAATCACTTGTTTTAGAAGGCAGTTTCTACATAAGATGTGGCCACTCCAGTTAGTCTTTCCTCTTTTTATTATATGTAAAATATTCCTCTCCTCCTTGACTCTATGTAATACTTTTTCGTTTCTCACACGATCGGTCCAACTGATCTTCTCCATTCTTCTCCAGCACCACATATCAAAACTTTCCAGGTATTTCTGATCTACTTTCCGAAGTGTCCACGTTTCAGCACTATACAAAGCTATGCTCCAAATGTAGCACTTCACTAGTTTCGTCCTTAAATTTAAGTCCTGTTTGATGGTGAAAAGAGTCTTATTGATGAATGCTGCTTTTGCCATGGCAATTCTGGATTTAATTTCACTTGTACACCTTGCATCATTTGTTATAATGCTACCCAAATAACTGAGATATTCCACATTCTCCAATTGTTTTTGATCTATCATAATTTTTATTTGGTATGGTTGCCTTGATATTCTCATTACCTTAGATTTTTCCACATTCATTTTCATTCCATAGTGTCTTCCAATTTGAATTAATCAACCATGCCCTGTAGCACTGTTTCTTCCTCAGCCAGCAGCACAAGTTCATCTGCATATTTCACAGTGCGAATTACTTATCCTCCTACTTTGAAGTTTCCAAACCCTTCAAGAGCTTCCTCGGTAAGGTACTCGCTGTATAAGTTGAACAGAATCGTTGACAAACAGCAACGTTTTCTAACTCCTCTTCCAATGTCCACACATCTCATCTCCCTTTGGTCCAGTCACATTTTAACACTCTGTTCCATGTACAATTTGCTGATCAATCTTCTTTTGTGCCAATCTATATCAGTTCCCTTTAGGATCTGCATTAATTTGGTCCACTTGACATGATCAAATGCCTTCTGCCAGTCTATGAAGCAAGCACACAATTCCTCATGCGTGTCCAAGGTTTGTTCTGGTATTATTTTCATCATCCCAATTGCATCCCTAGTTCCTTTTCCTCTTCTAAATCCAAACTGATCATCTCCAAGCACATCCTCAGTCTTCCTTAGAATCCTTCTTCTAGGTATCCTCGCTACTATCTTTGCTGTATGTGCGATGAGGGTGATTGTGCGATGGTCGCAGCATTTTGTAGCTTTGAGCCTCTTCTTTAAGGCAATCTTTGTAAATTCAATAAAATCCCTGGGCCACTCTCCAGTTACATACATGCTGTTGATCAGCTGTGTCATTAGTCTGAGACCATCTTCTCCCAACAATTAGAGTATATCCCCAGGTACATCATCATCTCCTGTAGCCTTCTTATCCTTCATCTCCTTGATAGCTTCTTCCACTTCGCTTTGCAAAATATAAGGGCCTTTCTCATCATCATCTACTTCAGCTTCAGGTTCAACTTCTAGCCGTTCTGGCCGATTAGCTCGATCGTAGAGCTCTGTAATAAAATTCTCCCAAATTTGCAGCATTCGTCTCTGATCTGTTATTATATTCCCTTGAGAGTCTCATAACATCCTGTTCTTTGAAATTCTATGATATCATCGCATATGCTCTCCAGATATTCCTTCTTGGCGTTTTCCGTGGCTCTTTTCAATTCGTTCCTGAGTCTTCTGTAGTTCTTCCTTCCTTCTTTGTTGTTGACATTCTTCCATTTCCTTTGTTCATCCATTTTACTGATTATCTCCTGTGTAATCCATGGCTTTCTTGCTCTCCTCTCGACTTTTCCAACCAAATCACTCATAGTATCTAACACACATTTCTTGATATTGTTCCACTGCACTGCCACATTCCCACTTTCACATTTGATTACACCAAGTTTTTCTTCTAGACTATCGTGTACTTTCTGTTATTGAGCATACAGCTTCTCCAAATCCCATCTTGGTTTTCGCTTGTGGAACCTTATGATTTTCCATATGGTCCAACAATGTTTTGATGTGCTTTATCTCCAACCACACTGTTCCAATCTCCCATTATAATCATATTTTTCTCACCTATTACATCCTCTTCAAGAATTTCTTCAATTATATCATACAGCTCTTCCACTTCATCATCTTCATACTCCGATGTTGGCATGTACACTTGCGCTATCAAAATACCGGTTCTACCTTCAACTTAACAGCAATGATCGTGTCACTATACACACTCTTCTTAACAACACTTTTCACTGTGCTTTTATGCACTACTATTGCTACCCCTCTTTCAGCCCTGTCAGCCCTGGAATAATACACTGTATAATCACCACTTCTTATTTCACCTTGACCCTTCAACCGCACTTCACTAACAGCTAGCACAGACACTGCATTCTTCTGCATCTCCTTCTTCAAATTTTCCTCCTTGATTCAAGGTCCTTACGTTCCAAGTGCCTATCTTGAAGCTGTGATGTTCCTTCTGCTTCTGCTTTTGTGTGTAGTCCTTGCTGTAACTCCTACAACGTGGTGTCTCCTCTAGAAACACTCCCCCACCGGAGATCTAGAGGGGGGAGTAATTTACCTCCGGATTGTTTTGTCTCCAGAGGAAGCATCTCACATTTGTCTCTGTTTCTGGAAGAGACTATCCAGGAAAAGTAATAATGTGGTAGTTTTTTCCATTTGCTTTCCACATTGCAGTACAGCAGCCATTCAGACCACTCTGGTCATGCCTGTTGCTACATGATCATGAACCATCTTAAGCATCATTTGCTCTGTGCTTCAAGTTGCTACTGATGTCACTGCTTCCAGTATAAGGGAGTTTTTATTGGATGTCTCATCTCCTAGGCATCTGTCTTCGTCTGGTTCCTACCCTCTTGATCTGTCCGGCTTGGGAGGCCCTATTGGTAGCAATGTTACCGCCAGCTTAGCTCTCAGGGTCACTGGAACTCACAAGCCCTTCTACCACGGCAAGGTGGAGATACCAATAAAAGGGAAAGTTGTACTTAACAAGAAAAGATATCAAGAACAGGTTGTGGTCCAATAAACATATTGGCAGAGCCCTCCCTTGCTAAATACCTTTCGGTTCCCCTTATGGAGCCACTGTAAAAAAGAAATGCTCCTTTTCCAGTGTTCTATTACATGTCTCTTGGAGTCCTCAGTATGGGAGCCCTCCCTCCAGGTTCCCCTCACAGAGTCTTTGTAAAGAGAGAGATGCTCCCCTTCTAAAACCTTCCCTGACATGTCTCTCAGAGTCCCCAGAAAAGAAACCCCCCCTCCAGGTTCCCCACACAAAGCCAATACATAGAGACAATGTTCCATTTCCAGAGCCTATGACCAGGCCATAATAGTGCATAGAATTTTCATCCATTACATCATTTTTAAAGCAATACTATGTTGTGAACAGATTTCGCTTTGGTAGTGGAGCAGTGTATGAAACTCACTGTACGCAACAGCAGAATGTTGTGTGTTGCTAACCCTAGCAATGCAATTAGCAAAATGGCAGGCAATAAGAGGCTTGATGTTTAACAAGTTATGTCTTGTATGGGTGAATACTTGCTCTGTCACATTAAGGAAAAAATCTACAATGTTTGGAAGGAAGGTAGTGAGGACAATATTTGGAGCGAAAAGGAAAGACGTAACAAGAGGCAGGATGTAACTGCATAATGAGGAGCTTCATTATTTGTATTCTTCACCACATATTATTAGCATGACAACACCAGAGAGCATGAATTATGTGAGACATGTAACACACATGGGACTGATCAGGAATCTTGAAAGAAAGAAACATTTTTAAAGACTTGCGCATGAATGGCAGGCTCACATTAAAGCTGATCTTAAGCTGGGTGGAAGGATGGGGATGTGGGCTGGATTCATGTGGCTCAGGATAGTGACCAATGATTGACTGTTACAAACATGGTAATGAATCTAAGGTTCCACAGACATAGAGGGATTTGAGTAGCTGCATGACTGTTAGCTTCTTAAGGGTTCTGTGCTCCATGCAGTTACTGTACATACGGTGTTGTAACATTTTGTAATATATTTGCATTCTGTGTAATGTTTAAATGGGTTACTGTTTTGTGCACTGCTCTGTGTTCTTTTTCCCTTCACAAATAAAATGTAAATAAATGGTAACTTCATATTTCCATTATGAAATATTCACTTTGTTTTCCTCCCTCCAGGATATCGGCATAATGATTGGGGCCCTGCTGCTGCTCTGCATCTGTGTATACTGCATTTTCTATGCCCTTCTTTCTACCCAGTAAGTTAGGTAAAATGAGTACACATTTACAACTGAATAAATCCATTCATCTACTAATCTGTGATGAGTAAAAAATCTTTCAGTTTACCTTTTAATGATCTGTTCTCCTCTCCTTTTTATTTCTCCAGTGATGTTTAACAATAAATTTCATCAGTAAATGATCCATTCATCCTCTACAATATTTTACGTCCTGTATGTTAAATGACATAGCCTGGTGAAGAGCAATTACAACAGCCTGGCTAGAATAGAATACATCAGGGTGGGCACCACAGTGACCCATGCACTTTGACCGTTATCGATGTTTTGTGCAAGACAGTCTGGCTAAGTGTCATTTCTCTCACGCAAAAATGTCCGGCAAACAGAATTTTTGTCCAACTAGTGAACTGCATAGGGATTGTAATCAGAAACTTAAACCTACTGAAGTATTTGTTTTGTTTCACAAGTTCTTCATTCCCATTACTGAATACTGCTCTATTTTCAGTCATATCATAAGACTCCAAACCCGTAAAATATTGATTTTACACACTCTTGCATCTTTTTATTTTTAAATCAGGGCTCTACAAATCTGTATTTATGAAATGTTAGTTCAGTTCAGCAACAGTGCATTGCCTTTACTGTAGGAACTTGCGGTTGCTGAGTACAGTACTTAGCTTGGTTCCTAAAATATACAGTGCAGTTTCAATTTTAAAAGGAGCTCAGATTTTAGTAAACATCCTATAAATTGGATCCTGCTGAAATATTTGGCTTCATTCACACATAGTTCATCCTTTGATATAAAAATCCCCTATTTTAAGTCTAGAACACAGAAATTTGACCCTACTAAATATCTGGTTTGGTAATAATATTCATCTGAAGTAATCTGAAAACATGAAGAGAAAGTGGCTGTCTGACAAGCCAAATACTACAATATGATTATGGTGTTCTGGAATATCCAGAAGACCCAAAATCATAACCCTTCAAACTGCGAGAACCCGAAATCTCGCACTAAATTTCTTCATGACACTAAAATGATGGTGTATTATTACATGAAGTTATTTCATTATATAGGTATATATCAAGGCCTGTATTTTATACCACTGTCTTCATGACTTATTCATGCCAGTAAACTACATATTCAGTATATTAAAGTTTTCAGTGCCGATCCCAGTGGCCGTGCAGTCTAAGGCGTGGGCCTTCGGCTGCTTGCTTACTAGGATCGTGGGTTCGAATCCCACCGGGGGCATGGATGTCTGTCTCTTGTGAGTGTTGTGTGTTGTCAGGTAGAGGTCTCTGCGACAGGCTGGTCACTCATCCAGAGGAGTCCTACCGACTGTGGTGTGTCTCAAATGTGTGTGGTCATGAAACCTCAACGAAAAGAGGAGGCCCAGGCCCATATAGGGCTGTCCAGCCATAGGAAAAAAAAAGTTTTCAGTAATTAATATTACATTATACATTGCTACTTAACCTATTTGTGCAATGTGTAGATGAATGCATATACATATATATATATATCAACAGGGCATGCTGACCTTCCGTAACATCATTCGAGAATAGGTGATTTTAAATCCCACAGTACTATGGGACTGGCAGCCAGGTAGCATACATGCACCAATACAGTGGTGCAGCACATGGCCAAGGTCAATACTATTTACAGAAATTGAAATTATAGCTATCATAATACAGCAGTCCCTTGTTAACCATGCTTTTCAATTGGCACTGAGCTTGGCAACCACACTATGTACATTTCATGTGTCTGTGATACATATTTTCTATATATAATATATATATATATAATATATATACACACAAAATAGTAACTTTCATGCCAGGGCAGGGTGTACAAAACTGTCTTTCTAGCCTTTACATGATCATTGATTTATTTTTTTATTTTTTATTTTTTTTGTTATGTGGAGGAACATGTAGCTTAGTTAAGCTTTAACAAGTGCTGAGACTGGCTTTGGTTCTACTAATCCCCAATTTCAAGTAAAACTAACCTTGCAAACCACAGTTTCCAGGAACATATGTTCCACAGTTGGCAAGAGATTGCTGTATTTCTGATTTCACTCTCTCAAGAATACTTTTGATACTGGAAAGTTATATTTTTCACAACTTCCTTCTAAGCAGCAACACTGATTTCATCTGGATTCTGTCTTGCTAGTATAAATATGGCTAGAAAGGAGGCCTATCAAAAAGCAAGACATACACTGGAAGTGGTTTTTCCATTAGTTTATCTTGTGCACATATGAGGCCATTTTATCAAAGCTGCCTTTGTGGACTGCCCATGTGAATATATGGATCTGTTCAGACCATTATACGTGTCTGAAGTATGTCTGCTTGCACAAACGTCCAGTACCATTAATATTGTGCACTTACTCACAAGATGAATGTGATACACAAAATCCTGATTGGTGCTCTTCACAGTTTATTAAGTTTATTCTGTGGCATCTGTCCTGACTTTAGAAATTATTTTGCCAATTATGAGGAAATGAGATAACCACACAGCACTTACTTTCTGTAAGAGCCCCAGTGCAATCACTCATGCAATATTCTCTAATATTGGATACCCCTATGTTTCAGTTAACAAAGAAGGGTGAAATTGATCTGTAATGTTCAGGAATATAGTGTAGGTACCATTTCCTAAGGTGTACATCCTAATTTGAACCCAGGATCTTTTGATCCATGTCAAAAATACACTAAAACTGCACCAACCCCAATGACACAAACTCGATGTAAGTAGTATATGCACTTCTTGTATGGTTTTAATTAAACCAAAATTCCATGGTGCCATTATAAAATTATTTTGCCAATTACACTGTACAATAAATTTTGACTTTTTTTCTGCTTTGGAAATGAAATAGGCTTCCCTTTATAGATTTTGGGACACCAAACACGAAAATGGTCACAAAAAGGCTTGATTGGCTACAGTTTCAAAAAAAATTATCTAACTGAATTATACGTGCCTTACACACTATATTCTTGACATAGTGTATACTGACTGGCTTGCCTTGATTAAATGCGCTGCCTCTTCGCCTGCCGTTTGTATGTAAGTCCAGGAGAATCCCTTGTTACCATCCAGCAATAGTAGGCTAACATCGATGAACTCCACTTGCCCTGGTATCTCTTCTCCATTGCTGTGATATCACGATGAAAATGTTCGCCGTGCTCATCGCTCAGTGCCCTACAGTTTTCTGGGAAAAAATCCAGGTGAGAGTGCATATTGCAGCCTAATTCCTCATAGGACAACAACAGGTTTTCAACAAGTTCCTTGTAGTTGTCAGCCTTATTATTTCCTAGAAAGTTGGTTGCTACAATACGGAAATCATTCCACTCCCTCTTCTCGTTGTCACTGAGAATGTGGTCGAACTGTTCATCTCTGAAGAGCTTTCGGATCTGAGGACCTATGAAAACAACCTCCTTGATTTTGCAGTACTGATTCTCAGCGAGGTACCTATATGCTGGCCGTGTCTGACCCACAGCCTTAACGAAGTTCTTCATTAGTCCTAGTTTGATGTGCAGAGGAGTCAGCAAAATGTTGCTGGATTCTACCAGCGGTAGATGCTGTACATTCTTTGTTCCCGGTTCTAGTGATTGTCGGGAAGGCCAGTTCCTCCTCTTGTAATGGGAAGTCTTTGCCCAACTGTCCCATTCACACAAGAAACTGCGAAACTTCGTATAGCCCTGCTGCAATCCAAGCAATACAGCAACAACTTTCAAGTCTCCACAAAACTGCCATTGGTATTTCTTGTAGTTTACGCAGTTTAGAAGAAGCTTCATGTTGTCATATGATTCCATCATATTGACTGCATAACTAACTGGAATTGATCGCAACACGTTGCCATTATGGAGCAGAACAGCTTCCAGACTTCACTTCGATTAGTCTATAAACAGTCTCCATGCCTCAGGCTCATGATTAATATTCAGGGCTGTCATCAGACCATCAACATCGTTGCAGGCGACAAGGTTACATTCCTTCTTAAGAAATGAGCCAGACGTTTTTGGCGGGAATGGAATGCAGACACTTTCACATTGTCATCGAGGAGATTCCACTGTTGTAGTCTCAACACCAACAGTTCCAGATCTCTGACAAGATTGTTTAATTCATTCTGTGTGGTTCAGCAGACATCACGTTGTGTGCGAACTCATGATCTTTTGATGTTTATGGCTCAGATATATCACAAATTTCATCCTCTTCTTTTTCCGATTCCAGTGTAACTATTTCTGGAGGTTCCGGAACGGGATGTCCTTCACCATGAGGTACTGGCCGCATAGCAGATGGTAAATTTGGATAGCATAAGGTCCACTTTTTCTTCTTCGAAAACCCTTGCCGGAGGGGAGGCACCATGCAGAAATAACAGTCACTGATATGATTCGTCTGCTCTCTCCACACCATGGGTATGGCAAAAGGCATTGATCGCCTTTTCCGGCTCAACCACTTTCGAAGGTTTGCTGCACAAGTTTTGCAGCACTGTGCGGGGACCAGCTCTTGTCCTGGCCCCAATTTGGCATCCAAAGTAAAGATGGTAGGCTTTCCTGATGATTGGGGTTATGGCACGCTTTTGTGATGAAAACATCACCTCCCCACAAATATAACAATAATTATCTGCACTGTTCACGCATTTTCGCTGCATCTTGATTGAGGGTCGGCCAAGAAACAGCTGTATAAAACTTTTAAGGCATTTATAAACACGACGCTGCGAAAGATGACTTTTTGAAATCAGAAACACTTGTGTACAATGCAACCCCCTGGAAGGAACTGAAATGCAAAACGTTGTGAGTGGCAATACCTGGGAGCTGATTTCATCATCCACTTTGCCCCGCTGCACTGCTTCGCCCTTCTGATGAAAAGCAAGCAGGCTGACGCAATGCCTGGATGCTGACTGCATCATTCTCTTCACGTTAAGAGTTGCCAGATCGTTGCTCTAAGCCGCTAAACGCCAAAAGCAGTGTAGTGTAGAAATTGGGGCCCATCCCAGATCTTTTAAAATAGAGCCAATTAACAATTTTAATTGTCATATTCGTGCTCAGTGCCCCAAAATTAGTAATGATTTACTACTTTCACCTCCGAAGCATTTTCACTGTTGTTCAGTGTTATGATGAAATGAGATAACCACACAGCACTTACTATCTATATGAGCCCCAGTGCAATCACTCATGCAATATTCTCTAATACTGGATACCCCTATGTTTCAGTTAACAAAGAAGGGGAAACTGATCTGTAATGTTCAGGAATATAGTGGAGGTACCATTTCCTAAGGTGTACATCCTAATTTGAACCCAGGATCTTTTGATCCATGTCAAAAATACACTAAAACTGCACCAACCCCAATGACACAAATTCAATGTAAGCAGTATATGCACTTCTTGTATAGTTTTAATTAAACCAAAATTCCATGGGGCCATTATAAACCCTACACATGACACAATCATAATTTTGCATAAGATTAGCAAGGTGGGCACAAGAGACAACCCTATGTAATGTGGATTTTAAATACATGCTATATATTTAAGACATATTAATAGATGTTGACATGGCTGTATTACCACTAATTGTAAAATAACTGAGATCTCATTGTTCATACACAATATCCATAACCATGTAACTCCATACATTCTTGTGGTTGGACCTAATAATGACATCAAGAAACAGGATGAGATATGTAGTCTGTGCAATTCTGTAGCATCAACACAGTAATGAAGTAGTGTCAAATGGAGAATCTTCACTCCTCTCTTTAAGTTTTTGCACAATGGATGCATTCCATCAAAGTATCAAAATTGTTCATATAGCATAGCTTAAAGAAAGCTGCTCCAAAGGAGTGGTACACCATCTTGCTGGAAAACGTCAATGCTCTCTTCGTCCAGTTGTAGAAAAATGAAGTTTTCCACCTTATCTAGGTTAATGGCCCCCCCCCCCCATGGTAGCTCCAAAAAAAGACAGTTGTTTAGGCCAAGGCAGAAAGCCATCCCAACATGTGGTGCTACCCAAAAATTCCCGAAATTTGAATGTCGCAAGGGAACCGGTTTTCAGTACGGACTAGTGGCGCCTGTAGTCTGCAGATTATTAAGGATTTTAAAATTTTAACAATGCCATCACTCTATATTTTAGAAGTTTTATAAATAAGAATAAAAAGTACCTCAATAATAATTGTGATATTCACAATCATAATACAAGGAGTAAGAGTGACTTACATGTTCAAAGTTGCAATACAACACGATATCAAAAAAGTGTGATAAATAAGGGTATCAGATTGTTTAATAACTTGCCAGATAGAATAAAAATGGTAGATAATTATAAAAGCTTCAAAAGTGAAGTACAATTGATACTTTTACACAATTCTTTTTATTCTCTTCAAGAGTATTATAATTTTAATGGTTTTTAGAATTAATAATTGAGAAACTTCTGTAGGTATTTTATAAGTATCTTATTTTATCATTATTGTATATGACTTGGTGTAGCTTAAGTTGTACAGGAATTCCATTAATGTGTACATAATAGTATACTGTCTGACTTTTAATGTTATAGTCATTCTGACATATATATGGTATATACATTGTTATATTCAAACTATCTACAACCACAATGTATTTAGTACAGCTATGTTTTTTGATTTATATGATATTATGGACTTACCCAATGTCGCTATTGTGATTAATGGGATGAATAAATAATAATAATGTATCCTTTGTGAAGCAGTGTGCGACATGACCTCGTGCTGAGTGCACGCATTCTGTGGATCTACGCGTTTTTATAACGTCGTGATTTTGCCGTTTTTCGAAATTTTTTTCGTTGAAATGGTGGACATGAAGGAGCAGCGTGTTTGCATCAAGTTTTGCTTGAAACTTGGCAAGAGTGCGGCAAAAACTCACCAAATGATTAAACAAGCATTTGGCGATGACGCTGGTTTAACCGGTATAAAAATGGCCGAACGTCAGTTGACGATGACGAACGTTCTGGACGACCTTCAACCGGCACAACGCCGGAAAATGTTGCAAAAGTGCGTGAGGTGGTCCGCGAGGACCGTAGGCGAACAATCCAAGACGTTTGCAACATTTTGGTACTGCCATACGGAACATGCCAGCGCATTTTGTCGGACGAACTCAACATGAGGCGGACTGCTGCAAAATTCGTGCCAAGGCTGCTGACACGTCCAGAAGCAACATCGGCTGGAAGTCTGCATGGAACTTAAGGAGCAGGTCAGAAATGATCCAGATTTCCTTTCCAATGTCGTAACTGGTGATGAAAGTTGGATTTATGGGTACGGCCCTGAAACAAAACAGCAATCGTCCCAGTGGAAGTGTCCATCTTCACCCCGGCCGAAGAAAGCGCGGCAAGTGAAAAGCAACGTGAAGTCAATGCTGATCTGCTTTTTCGATATTGACGGAATTATCCATAAGGAATTCGTGCCTCCAGGTCAGACTGTCAATGCGAAGTTCTACTGCGACGTCCTGAGGCGGCTTAGGGAGGACATGAGGCAGAAGCGGCCAGGCAAATGGCGCAAGAACAACTGGGTGCTCCATCACGACAATGCACCCGCGCACACCGCTTTGGCTGTGCAGCATTTTTTGGCCTCCAAAAACATGACGGTCGTCCCCCACCCCCTTACTCGCCTGATTTAGCCCCCTGTGACTTCTTCCTCTTCCCCAAGATGAAAATCAAGTTAAAGGGTGAAGATTTGACACCGTAGAGGAGATCCAGGCCGAATCGCAGAAGGTACTGAAGACGCGGACACAACAGGACTTCCAGGACAGCTTCCGATCGTGGCAGAAACGTTGGGATCGTTGTGTATGCTCCCAAGGGGACTGTTTTGAAGGGGACGGTGGCGATTAGGACTTTGAGTGTGTCTGCTTTTTTTTTTCCTGATACATTTCGGGAACTTTTGGATAGCACCCCGTATACGCCACCTTACACAAGGCCGTGTAACATAAACTGGTAGGATTATGAGTGAATGGTGAATTCGAAAGGATATGGAATGAAACAGCTGTACCCTAATTTCAAGGTACTGTCCCAGCATATGCCTAGAGGGACTGACGAATACCATAACAACATGCATAATAGCAGGTGCCTCAGCTGATATTCAAACAGGGCACCTTCTGAATACAAGTTAGAAGCATTACCACTTCAACTAACTTGCTCATTTCCATTAAGTTATATATCATGGTTACAAAAATATAGCACTTTGAAAAACACCAAATATATTCCATACACACTTGTGTGACATGTTGTAGTTATCTCAATTTACACCATTAGTTGTCTCTCTTGCATACAGTACATATTCATTCATCACTCCTACATGGTTATATATCAAAACAAGATTGCTTTCAGTGACCTTGTACTGCTACAATGTTCAGATGATAGCCCTCTGGCTTTAGATACCATGCAGGAATGTGACGTGACACTGACGTCATGATGTCAAAACCCAGAATACTATCATCTAGTTAGTGCCTACCACGAAAACTTATGTTATAATGTTGTTTGACCTCTGGTTCACCACTAACTGTCAGTTTTGATTTAAAGCAGCAAGTATTTTGAAAACTGATCTAAATATTTACTGTGGCTCATTTTAAATAATAAAATACACATTTGTATCCAAAAAACAATACAGGAATGGACAATAATGATGATGACAGTAAGATGCAGCAATTTTTGAATATGGTAAGCTCAATGGATCACCTTTACTGGCATTACTGCAAAATACGGCGGTAAATGTTCACTCAACCACTATAATTCTGATACATAATTCCAGTTAAAACCTATCTTAGGAAACAAGAATAACGTCTTAAAAATGTTAATTACAGATCAGAGACTTAGCAGCTTAATATGCCAACAAACTATATTAAACCTTTGATACACAGTGCTAACTATATATACTACCCATTTTTACTGTCCAGAAAGTCTACACTTTGCTCCACTGTGTATTTATGTTTTGTATGATTCTCAAAACATGCAGTTAATTTTCTCCTAAACAGCATTAGCCAGTAGGTTTTTTTGGAATGGAGATACAGTATGTCTTCTGTCAACTAGGAATTACATTACTAAGTATTAATCAGATAAACTGCAGGTTTCGAAAGGTTAATGGAATTTTTAAACTTTGTTCTTCCAACAATATATCTCAACACCAACTCGTACACAATGTTAAAACACAATATGCAATCACTTTACATAAACCCCGACATGTTTCGGTGCACCAGTACACCATCTTCAGGGGGGAATACATTTAACACTTAACACTCACAAGCCTAGTCATTAAAATGTTCTTTAAAAAACATTATTATTTAAACTACCACATGTTCACACAGTATGTTGAAGTATGTCTTGTAAAAGTTGTTGGTGCATTGAAGATTATTATTCACTAATAAGTAACATGTCATAGAATTCAGCATTGCAGATAAAAGCATCAAGTTTCTAAGCCAAAAAGTGAAACTTGATGCCTGTTTTTACTTAACATTGTATTCACCGTGCATTCTCAATCAAGATATGTTCAATGAACACCAACTAATGCACATAAACTTTATTCACAATAGTTTATTCTTAAAATTCCCCTATACGTATTTCGGTGGTTTAAACCACCATCTTCAGGGGGTCATAGAGATTATTTTGCATAGACCATACAGTTATTACATATGTGGTTATATTCGTATATGTAGAATATGAGTGGTCTAATATTGTCCACTTTGTACAGTATTGTAAAATAAGTTACTATAAAATGGAATAAAAAGTTGCTAAAATGATTACATAGTTTGTAGTCAGCAAGAAAATTATTGGCAGTCTGGTCTTGTGGTGTTTTGTAAGTGCATTTTAATTTGCAGTAAGGTGGTCATCTGTGTGTACTGGATGAGCTGCGTGACGTTAATGTCGTGTGGTTGCAGTGCGATGACTGGTCATCGCACTGCAACATATCTTGATGCTTGTATCTGCAACGCTGAATTCTACGACATGTTACGTATTAGTAAACAATAATCTTCAATGCATCAACTTTTACAAGACACACTTCAACATACTGTGTCAACATGTGATGGTTCAAATAATAATGGCTTTTAATGAACACTTTAACAACTGAGCTTGTGTGTTTTAAGTGTTAAATGTATTCCCCCCCTGAAGATGGTGTACCAGTGCACCGAAACATGTCTGGGCTTATGTAAAGTGACTGCATATTGCGTTTTAACATTGTGTACGAGTTGGTGTTAATATATATTGCTGTAATATATGCACATACACGGTATGGACAATGTTAAACTTGTCCTTCCAGTTAAATTAGCAGCAGCCACATCTGTGAAACATCCGTTTTACAAACAGTTTGTTTTTGGTTTATGGAATCACACACACACAAAACCAGATATTCACTCATACAGTGTCAGTGTTACAGTGCAGCTGTGAAGCACCCAATTATTAAGACATCCTAACAATGATATTACGGACACAACACCATGTAGTCTGGTGAAGAGCTAACCATTGCTTTGGAGGTATGTGTGGCCCCCATCTTCAGAATGCAAGAGTTTAATGCCTGTCTATGTGACCATGTGGCATTACATCCCACAAGGTCTTTATCTTAAGGCCAGTACACACAGCACTGAACTGAATGGAACAGAAATTAAGATGTGGCTGAAGTCACAAAAACAATTCATACCCTGAAGGACATTACTTAGATGTTCAAAGAAATGTGATATTTCCATAAACCTTGTACACTCTAACAAGAACCAAAGGAAAACAACATGCAACAAACCAGCCAGAATTCTAGCATCATTTCTGTTACAGTTTGTTTCAGTTGGGAGTAGTGTGGTGTTTATCTGTTACATTAAAAACTGCTGCATTGGTACAGACTGCAGCAAGGGAGTACTTTCGCTGCCTTCCACAGAAGCTGAATGCACCATAGAGACCCAATTATTAAAGTACATGGTGAATGATAATATATGGAAGGAGGCTGGTGAAAAATTGGGAAACCTGGTAAATTATAAAGTAGTATATACGTAACAGAGACTAACTGAAAATGTAAAGGTAACACTGTTTCTGTGCACACCATGAAGGCAAATAGGGACAGTAGTCCACCCATTCTTAAACTCAGCACTAGATGGAGGTGAGTGGACTGCTTCATGCTGTGGCTGATTTATGCCTGGTGAAAGAGCCCCCAGTACCCATTTAAGAGTGGGTTGGTTAGGGCTCAGAGTCAGTCTAGATGCTGCAGTGAAGAGAAAAACTGCTTGCCCCTGCTGCAAAGCAAAACCCAGACCTCCAGCCCGTAACGTAGTCACACACTGACTATGCCATCCTGGTTTCCATTGAGAATGACTAAGTAACTGTTAATTGGTATTATTTATGACAAAAAATTACACATATTTAGAATTTATTTTTTGACTTTTTAAAGACCTGAGTTTGCATACATGAACACACACAGGAAAACACCCCTAAAAATTCATTTCACATATTTAGGCAACAAGAAAATTTGCTGCATTCTTAAGACACACTGCATAATCTCTGTTTTATTTTCTACAAATGCCGTTTAGTTCATAATTTTATGTTTTTTGGTTCAAATAATACTCATAAATTTCATAAAACATGCACTGAAATTTAAATACCCACCCTGGTACGATAAAGGTTAAAAGGTAAAACCTGTAATATACCTGACTTCACAGCCAGCAGAATTATCTCATGTTTTGTGTGTGTGTGTGTGTGTACGTGAGGGGAGGGGGGCACATATCACTATGTTGTTAAACTTATGTACTTAAGAGATAATTATTGAGCCTTTAACACAGAACAGCTGTTTTAATTATGCAGCAACTGAACAAACCCTCTAAAAGATGCAAGATTTGAGGTCCTTACAGCACTGTTGCTGAAGACTCAAGTCTCCTGAGATATGACACTCGGTCATTGCGTTCGCAGTTCCTCATGTTTTCAAGGTACCACAATCCTTGAAAACACGAACTACTCACCCAATGATACAGCGTCATATCACATCTTTAAGTAGCAAGGCAAGGATAGACAGCTGTAAGGAGAGTTCATTCAGAATTGCTGAAGACCAACATGTTTTTAACAGCTCAAGTCTGTGGACCTGGCTTCAGGAGCACAAAACAGCAATCCCACAGATACAGCAGAAAATGTATTACAATGTCAGTATCCAGCTGCCAGACCTCATAGTATCCCATTCCAGACCACTCTCTTAATATACACTGCTGTGACAATCTCAAACACGAACCTTACACAAGATGCTCATGCTTTACATCAGTATGAATGAGAATCACATATAAGAACTTAATATTCAATTATTGCTATCCTTATATTCAACAGAAAGAAAACAATCATGAAAACAATATAATACTGTAATATGATATTCAGCCAGCCTTAACCACAGTATATGCTTACAACCTTATGAACTCTGTACAGATCTGTACAGTCAGATTCTGCTATTTTCAAACTGAACTGCAACACTGTCAACAAACTGTTCTCATTTCAGAGCATGAGATACACATTTGCTGCTCACCCTACAGTTGGACAGTGAGTGTCTACAAACCCATGTCTGTAATGCAGGCAATAGCGTCTGGTTTACTCAGCAGCCTCAGCTCCCAAATGATGGAATCTGTTACAAATGAAATCTGCATCAGATAAATCTGGAACTGCTCCTTAATTCCTTAACCCTGTCACTGCTGAGTAATTAGATTAGTGCCTGCCATATCCCCTCTGCTCACTCATTTTTGCAATTTTCTTTAACTACGAAGATTAAGAAAAACCAAGTAGGAAATGAATTGATATGCAGTACATCTTTGTTATATTATGAAGACGGTTTTGGAATACAGTGATCCCTCATCCAACATGTGGGTTAGGGGAAGTGATCACGGTGTGCTGGGAAAAACAATGATGTGCAAACTTCTTACAGCGAAAATGAGATCATATGAACATGGATGCTTATGGACCCCCTATCACTGAAAATACATTTTTGGACTTTAACATTTACACAGTGTATTCAGGCAATACTGCAAGATTGACACAGTGCCTAAGTAGCTGATGCTGTCAGCTTCCATAGCAGCTGGGTGAGTAACCACCCACATTTCAAATTTTCAGCATTCAGCAATTTTATGTAAAAAAGAGAGTTTTCAAAATGAATAAGGTGTGTTGACTGCTTCACTCTTGGTATTTAATTTATGAAACACAACAGCATGTCCTCTGTTAATTTTTTTTCCTCCATGTATTCAATTATTTTCAACTACATACAGTGAAAACCATGGTGGAAAAATCCGCACTGGGCAAGGGGTTACTGTACTGTATTTGTCTACACCATTTTTACACTCCCAATTATGGTGATATGAAGATGGTGTAAGGCACCCCAACTACTAGCTGCAGCAGTTTCCAAATTATTTTCCAAGGTGGCGTGGAAAGGTAGCAGAAAACTTGACTTGAATTTTATCATGGTCACAGTGAATAATTGTACATGTACAGCAAATATGAACAAATTCAGAAAGTCCGCTTAGGAAATATACACATCTAAAAGCCACGTCCATAATGGTAAGGGTGCAGCAAGGACGTACTGCAGAGACTCATAACATTATGAGCTCAAAAGCTAAGGCTAAGCATTATGAGCATTTTCTAAAAGGGCAACAGGAAAGAATTCAGTTTTCAAGTAATCATTTTAGTTGCATGAAAGTATGTGCCCTCTCCAACTTCAAAAAAGCAGAACTGAACAGCACAATGCCCAGCGTATGAGCAGTGACACAGCTACAAAACTCACTTCTGAAGTTGTTAATTCACCTGGTCAGGTGAATGTTGAAGTGAGAAACATTAATACTGTACAGTACTAACAGACATTTAGAGTTTTCAGGAACACAAACAATGCTTTGATATTACTACACAGCAAATATCTCATACTCCACCTTGCACAGTTGACATGCTAGATTTGTTGCTTCACAAAAATAAAGCAACTGACGTCAATAATTACATAGTTCAGCATGATTCAACTCAGCAAAGAGTAGTTTAAATTTGACCCAGCATCTCTGGAATCTATCTGCACTCACTTTTCAGCACTTAACATTCACCTACTATAAGATTTCACAAGCAGCAAAATGGCAATTATCAGAGCAAGCTTCTCAACACTCTTAATGCTCACGTGATTGACTAGTGTTTGCAGCTGTTGCTCACTATGTCATGGCTGTCTTTGACTGTAATACACCATTCATACACCTATGTTTTTTGAACTTCAATCCAAATCTTTGGTGAATATGAACTGTTTTGAGCTGCCTTTCAATATAAATTTAAATACATATTGCTACTGTACCTTCTTACTGACTTCATCTCATGGTATTAATTAAGTACATGTGCAAGTAATCTTAACGTGAGGGGAAGAACACATGAAATTACTAATCCAAAAGATACCAAACACATCACACAATGTGTGAAACAATGAAAATTCTAGGTCAAATCTGAACCACATGTGTGATTACATTTTTATGATAACAAGAGAAATAAACTGCCATCAACACAACTAGCAAGTGTTATATCTTTCATTTGGCAACATGTTTTGACCTCAGAGGGCCATCTTCAGGCCAGTAGTATAAAATACATAAACAGAAATGTTTATGTATGTATTATGTATTTTATCCTACTGGCCTGAAGATGACCCTCTGAGGTCAAAACATGCTGCCAAATTAAAGAAATAACACTTACTAATTGCATTGATGGCAATTTATTTCTCTTGTTATTATATCTAATGCAACAGGATGACAAACGTAAAAAATATTTTTATGAGTTAAAGAGCTGCTACATACCTACTATTCTATGGTTGCAGATATTTTCCGTATCTCACACAGTTTCGGATAATCTACAAACTCAGTACCGTAGATCATTATTGTTGCAAATGTAACTGCTACCATTGATCCCCAGAATAAGAGGTACAGTAGACTTTCAGTTGTATACTCTGCAACACACAACACATTTTTGCAAACACCTGTTCCAAAGGTTCTGTCACAGGCAATCAGATATTTAAACAGAAACTGCAGTGGCCACATTCGCAAACAGTACAGCAACATGCCTACTGCTCAATGGAACAGCTCTGTCTGTATCGACTCAATTACCAGATCCGGAACAGGACAATTTTCTCTTCCACATGAGTCTTCTGCATTTTAGCAAGTGTAGAACTCTGGACTGACACAGCCATTTCAGAGGAATGTGCTGCCTCCATCTTCAGCATGAGGGAATTACAACCAGGTAGGTGCTTTAGTGATTTGGGGAAGTAAGTGGGTTAATTATATTAACAGGTTGCATGGACTGTCCCCAATCAGATACATGAAAAGGGGAGAAGAGCGAGATCTTGTTCCAGGACAACAGGAAGAGTGAAATGGTGAAGCTGAGCACCAACATAATGAACGGCCCTTTTCAGGGCCCCATACAAAGCAGAATGGCTTGTGGCTTGAGTCTTTGTGGACCATCTAAAACAGCAGACACCAGAGTATACGGTTCACCTTGCAGAACGAGACCCAGGCTGATGGCCACCTTCCCTTCCTGGATCCTGATATCTACAGAAGATCACATGGCATCTTCCATGCAACCTACCTACAAACCATTCAGTGAATCATTTCAGCATCTGTGTGGAAGAAATTCTGTCACCTTGAAGACAATTAATAGCTGCCATGAAAGCCTGAAAAACTAGATTTTTTCTTTTTTTTTTCACTACAACCAGATAGGAGTAATTTCTGCATTCTTTTCCCATCCACATCACTGTAAGACAGATTATTTAACCTGTTATATTTTTCAGCATTATTGTGCAATCACCACATATAAACATAAAAAACTGAAAACTGCCAACACAGATAGCAACATTCTGAAACTATAACAGTGAGTTCATGAGTGTGTTAAAATAATGTAGTTACAGTAATATTCCATTAATCTGGCACACACAGAACCAGGCACGTGCCAGATTACCAGACAGCACCCATATTGACCTAAGTTCTTAGAGGTAATTTTTTGTTACTGCTCCTATACTTGGTCTGCACAACTAATTAGAAGAGTATTCCATTTGGGTATCTTCATCTGCTGGTTCAGGGTCATCAGGATCCTCTTCTGTGTTTTCTGGAGTCTTCATAACTGAAGCAGTTTGAGTATGGGACAAGGAGTCAGGTGATACCACAACAGTTGATGTACAGACACTCTTGGAGGCCTCTTTGAATGCCTCCGTGATATCTGACCGTTTCAACGATGAAACTTTTTTCTGGTAAAAATTATTGAGGATTATGTGCAGACTACTCTCCTCCAGTGCCAGATGATCAGGATTTCTGGATTATGAGATGCCAGATTAAAAGAATATGCACCATTATCCATACAATACTCAGTCTAAATACATTAGAGTGCAGGCAGCTGGTTTTAACTGTTGTCTTACTTTCTGGTTTTTGTTATACAAGGTTCCCTAGGTCATAAAAATGAAATGAGAAACCATTACAACATTACATGTAGCTCAATGATTCCACTGAAGTGTCACTGATTTTCAACATAATCTCCAAGCACATGAGTTTAAAAACTCTTGTCACAGTAGAAACTGGGCTCTTGTATTTGTAATCATTCATGAACAGTCATTTCCACTTCCTCATTATCGTGAAATCTAAAATTATGACACATCTGTTTTCTATAATCAGTTCCTCCACTCATGCTGTGTTCACATTTGTCATTGATGTGCTAGGCCCACCAGTGCAATGATCATCACAGATGTCTCTTCGACTAATTTTAAACTCTCGACACCATTTTCTGATGTGCTGCACTCTCATTCTGCCATCAACCTACACCTGTACCAATTAACAGTGAATTGTGGTAAGGAAAACATGTTTCACAAATAAAAACCAAATCATACTATGAACATCTTCACAGGACCAAGTTTCCAATGTCATTCCCACTGCACATCAACTTATCCCCTGAACAGCACCTGACTGACTCCTGCAACATCTGCTGCATCCTTACCCTATAAAACTGCTGTCAAAAACCAAAGAAATAATATGCCTGAATAACACAGAAGTTACAGGGCAGTGATCCTTACTTACTGAATATGCCTCATACTACCAATGTTTCAGTGTTCCTGAGAGTATGCATTAGTATCTGTATCAAAATAACAATCCTATTTATTTATATTTTAATGTCCAAGCAGTTGGAACATATAATTACTGATGTGCTTTAGAGGGTTAAATTCACTGGCTTGATGGTGAATATAGATGCACTGGAAAGGGGTACAAGTAACTATTCCTACAGTGACAACTCATTCCAAAGGACTTAATGATAATCTGTTACAAGTAACCAATGTTACCAACATCAAATATCTGATGATGGTCTTCTTTTGGGTTTCTGTATTGTGTAGTGGTTAAATGTTCCAACATTTTGGAAGAATGTACTGCCTCCACCCTCGAAGTAACTGAATTGGTTTAGGTACATGCTGAAGTGATATGGTTGAAAAATATACAGTCCACCATGCAGACTGGGACAGACAGCCACCTCCCTTTCCTGGACACCAACATGTACAGCAGAAAAGATAACTCCTTGGATCACAAAATATACAGAAAAGTCACTGACACAAATCTGTACCTGAATGCAGTTACACCACCACCCAGCAAACAAATGTTCAGTGCTGTCCACCTTAACACACAAGGCCAAAGTCATATGTGACCAGAAGAGTGTCCAGACCACCTTCCATAACAACAGACACAACTCAAAAGACATCAAGCACACTCTACATCTGCTAGAGCAGATCAGACCACTGGAAGACCACCACAAAAGAGATAGCCTTCCTGCCATCTATCCAAAACATCTTTAATCACATCAGCAACATGCTATCAAAACATAATATCAAGATGGCTGGCCAACCACCCAAGAAAATCTCCAGGCTTCTCCATCATGTCAAAGATGACCAAGGCCTTTAAACACCAGGCATATACAGGAATCCCCTTTGAGTGCAGCAATATGTATATTGGACAAACTACTTGCTCCATCAAAACCACGGTCAAGGAACACCTCCAACATATACGCCTGTACCAACCAGGAAGTCGGCCGTGGCGGAACACAACACTGACCTCAGCAACGAGATCACCTAAGTTAACACTAGTATCCTTGCCAGAAAACCCAGGTGCATGGATTGGTTCATACAAGAAGCAACAGAGTTCATAGTACACTCCAACAACACGAACAAGGATGGATTCTTCCTGAATAATCACAGAAGGCCATAACACATTCTCTAAAAGAAAGAAAGCAGCAGGTGTTCTCTAAGATTGTAACAGTCATGTGGTCATGAGGCACAAAATAATGGTCAATGCTCCAAGTGCTATTCACATCCAGTGTAGCTTAACAGCAGTCAACCTCCACAAGATTTTCACATCTCCCACTGATGAAGCCCAAAGAAATCTTAACTCAGGACAATCATAACCCCTCTTCTCACCTTCCATAGCTCTGATTGGCCAACCAACCTCAAACTGCCCTACATAACTGACAAAATCTGTTCTTTTGTATCACTGCAGCATCCACCTAAACCAATTCAGCCACCATGAAGATGGAGACACCATCTTCCTCCTAAACACTGGGACATTTAACCACTACATGGTGAAGAAACCAAATGGAAGACCATCATCTGATCAACAACTATTACAAAAATCTGAAAATACAACTAAATACATCAGTGTGTGCAGGTTTGTGAACAACGTACGTGTAAATTTTCTGCATCAGTTGTCAACCTAAATTCTTTCATATACATATGTGGGCATATTCAGAATCTCCAATCACTGTTGGTGGTTGTTGTTGTCCCCTTCGAAGCAGTCCCCCTTCCAAATTTAGTAATGGGAATAGATTTTTGCCACTGCTGGAACTGACTTTTTGGACTCGTGTAGTATGGTCCAGGATTGTTCCTGAAGTTCAGGAATATCCTGGAAACAATGCCCTTGTAGCGGCGATTTCATTCTCAGAAACAAGCAGAACAACACATGGCCAAATCAGGTAAGGAGGGAGGCCGACCAAGGCCATATTTTTAGCAGCAAAAAACTGCTGTTGATTATGCTTGTCAGTGAGAAATCAAGGCATAAACTTCACGGAGGTTTAACACACAATTCAAGTCCTCCCTTAGAATTTGCTGGCTTGTTCCATACAATAGACATAATCTGCCAGCCATTTCAAAATAGTGGATTTTTACTGCAATCATATAATTGTAATAGATGAAAGTTGGAAAGAAGATTCTAAACGTTTAACCACCATCCTCTTATACATTTATGCCTGATGATGACCCTATGGGTTGAAACATGTAGAATTTTATATAAAACAAATATTGGTTTTATAATAAATGTAGCTGTGTTGACTGCATGACCCTTGTTATTCGAAATTACACTTCATTGGTCTATGTTGATGATTTTGCAAACATTCTGCACATTTCCATCTGTGCAACTTGTGATGGAATGACCTGAAAGCTTCAATCAATTTCCCCATGTTCAAACCAAGAAAGTCACCCAATAGTCTGTGTTCTCCCCATAGTATTTTCACCAAAAGATGTTTTGAGCATTTCATGCACTTTGGAAGCACTTTTCCCAAGTATGGAGCAAAACTTAATGCAAAGGCACTGTTTCTTCAAATCCGCCATTAGAAAACTGCTGATCATACTTAACATGCAGAACAATGAACACCCACTGAGAAGCAATACAGACGGTTATGGCTACAAAACTCATTAGACTGACTCACAAGATAGCAATACCATAGCACATAGTGGCAGAAAGCTGGACTACTTGCCACTCTTGGTCCTACTACAGAGCTTGTAACCTAATGGATACACTTTCACGTACGCTTCTATGCTCATGCATGCACATGTGTGTGTAAATCTGTTCTGTACACAAGACAGGTAAAAGCTGCATGATAGGGAGCTCCATATTTTAACTCATAACCATATGATCAGTTGGGCAGGGCATAGTGAATACACTGGATAAATCACAACAGTTAAAATTTGGTAGGAACACCTGAATATCAAGACCAGTTGGAAAACTTAGTCACAGATGGAAGGGTGACAGAGGTGATTAAAAAATGTTAACACCAGTTTGTATGTCATAGGCAGCTGTTCATTAAACAGGATTGCAACTAGGGTTTGTAAGACATTGGAAGGCTGCAGCATGGTTGCAGCTGTAACAGTCTGCAACACTAGTACAAAACAAAAGTTAGGGGTAGTTCATAGCATACATGTTCAGCAATTGTACTTAAACCCCCATGAAAGTGTTAACATTTTTTAAATCATTCTCTTTTAAATGGATTTAGAATAAACAGGGTGGGTGGTGTCAACAGGATCCATCTGGCTCAGGAAGGGGTCCAGTGTCAAGACACTTGTGAATATGATAATGAAGGTTTGGGTTTTAAGATTGTCTTAAGTAACTGAGCAACTATCAGCTTCTGGACGACTGCTATATGGAGTAAGTACATAAAATAACTGCCCAATTATACACATACTTACCAGATGGAGTAACAACATTTGCGAAAAACATGGAGATAGCTATCAACAGAACCAGAGGGAACTGAAATTAAGAAAACAGATAAATGACAGGCATACAACTGTACTAAATAATGGAAACTGAAGCCACCTTAAACATAATACATAAATTACATATTTTGCAAGTCATAAAAGAAAAGATATACATACGAGTTTTGAGGTTCTCGCAACAAAGAATATTAACCTTTAAAGCCAGTATTTAAATGGTGCTCCATCTTTTTTCTTTTTTCCAAGCAGTATTTAAATCTGGCTGCCTTGTTTTGGAACATAACATGCACAATGAACCAGCTTCACGGGTTAATTAGTACATGACACGCCAATTGTCTGATTTAAATGTAACAATCTAAGAAGAATTTGGAGACTGGCTCTCTTTCCATCCTCACATAAAATTAGGGGTACGAAGCCTACTGAGTTGTGCCCATTATTTCAAGCTAATCTTCATCAGCAGTTATACAAGCAATCCAATCTAATGAATACATATATAAAAGAATTAAGAGCTTCCACCACTCCTGACTCGAGGGTAAGTATTAAATTTACCCCAAACTTTTGGCAGGTGCAGTGTTCTGAGGTACGACGTTTTGTAGTCTCATCATCGGTACCAACATTTTGGAGGAGCATACTGCCTCAATTTGCCCTAAAAATGGTGGCAGTATGGTCCTGCAAAATGATGGTACCTGTCTATGAGACCACATGGTGTGGCATCCTCCCAAGCCAGAACACATATGCACATCAACTGCTTTCCTGTACCAACAGTCATGTTGTTGTCAATATCTGTTCATAATTCCACCATCCTTGGGAGCTATTCGAAGGTTCTAAGAAGTTGGAGAGAAAAAATTTCCTGTTATCAACTGTGGCTTCTACTGTAAAAGTTCATACCCATTTGCATAAATCTGTGGGGAAGACCAATGAACTTTCATTCATACAATGTTGCCAACATGGTCAACCCATCTATATTCATGCCCACATTAAATAAGTCAGTTTCTTAAATTCTGTGTGAAAGTACTGATGAAGAAAGTACTAGTGCTCTAGTGCTAAGTACTATGCACAAAGTGAACATGTTCGTGATACCAGTAAGTGACATGTGATGATAAGAGTGTCTTAAAAGATGTGCATATACAGCCCACATGGTCTTGGAAATCCATCAATTCAAACTATCCACCCACAAAATTTCCTTTCATTGGTGTCCATGGGCCTATGGATTTTTGCTTTAACACACAACAATAACATGATGGGTGCCCAGAAAGTAAAGCCCCTTATTTCTTTCCTCAGTAAATATTTCTTCCGAATTCATGAATATTACACATTATGAAGAGTGACGGTTTGACTCCATACCCTATTTTCCCACAAAGTCTATGTCCACTTCTATGGCCTTGCACCGAGGAACATGTGTGCGCATGTGCGTGTGTGTGTGTGTGTGTGTGTGTGTGTGTATGCCTTGTAGGTACCATGCCTTGTCCTGTTCACATAGCCAAGTTTGCACTGCATGATTCACATAGCCATCAGCATCAAACTTCATTCCGTGGACTGCAAGGTGGTAGGGGTAACACTGTCCAATCAAATTTTGTGATGGCATTAAGAGTCTTCAATCTTTTGTGCAGCCTTGTATTGTCATGCTGAAGCAACATTTCTGTTGGATTCTTGTGTGGCCAAACTCATCTGAAACACTTCCTGAGTTCTATCAGCATCCTGGTGTAGGCATCGGAGTTGACTGTCTCCCCTCTCGGCATCGCATCCACAAGAATCACTCCTTCAAAGTCCCACAAGACAGTGATCATGACCATGGCCTCTGATGGAGACTATCTGAAGTTTTTCTTCTGAGGAGACTGGGCATGGTGCCAATCCATGCATTGCCTTTTTTGTCTGTGGTTAAAAATGAGAGACCCAGGCTTCATCTGCTGTAACAATCTGGAACAAGAAAGTCTGTCCCTCAGCTTCAAAATGTGTCAACAACTCAGACTAAATGGCTTTCTTCTCGGTTTTGTGTTCCACTGTGGGGTCTGAAGAAACCCATCTCGCGCACACCTTCAAGTATCCGAGATTTTGAATGATGCGACTAACACGTCCCTTGGACTGAAAGACTGGGTGCCAGTTGTCGAGTTGTGATGCGTTGTTCCTTGCAAATGATGGCACTGGCACACTGCAGCATTTCAGGACTAACAGCTGTGACACAACGGCCTGAGCGAGGCAAATCATAGAGCTCTGCCTTTCCTGTTTCTGAAGCCATTACTCTTTTTCACCCAGCGACCACAACCAACAGTGCTTTTGTCGAGCACAACACTTCCCACTGCAAAGACATTTGTGGATATTTCTCAGTGATTCTTTCTCGGCAACAAGGCATTCTATCACAGCACGTTGTTTTTACTGCGTCATTGACTGATTCCATTCTGAGGCGCTGCTGTAATGGTACTATCTGTCAGAAATCTTTACAACTTCGTACAAAAATGCCAGAAGCTTCAGATTTGTTTCATCTAAAAATCCCACATTCCTAGCTCGGTTACTGGCACCAAAAAAAAAAAAAAACTTTGTGGGCAAACTACGTATGTACCTGAAATCTGTGGTCTTCTGGGTAATTACACGACGTCAGACCACAGATTTCATCAACATCGCGGTGGAAGCCTGAAATCAAGGTACATATGTACCTGTTTTCCGCTTTTATGAACTGTCTATAAAGTGGGTCAGGTGAGCATATAGGTCTGTACACTAGCACTTGTACTGTCATAGAGGAATAAAAGACAGCTGGATGGCTAATCCACTGACCTACCCCCCCCCCCCCCCCCCCCGAACCTAATAGTTTCTTCCCACTTGTCCAGTAGATAGCAATAATTGTGCTCATGCTGCATTTCATGAATTTTTGGATATTTTGGTGTTATGTGTGGTATCTCTTTTCCAGTATGGGTCAAACGAAAAATAAAGCTGTGACTGTGTGTCACTGAAAAGCCTAAAAGAGAGATGAGGTACATGGCTGATACCAAATTTTAAAAGATTACACTTCTGTACATCAGATATCCTTTGGTAGCTTATCACACATTTTAGAGTTTTTCAGAGATGGTGAAATAAATTCTACACATGAGTTACAAAGCAAGGAAGGAATGCCTTCTGCAGAGACCTTACCATTTCATCCATAAGTCTGTAACATAGTATCAGCAATTAAACCATCCGATTTTCACAAAATTCTGCACAGGAGTTATTTCCAAAAAGTTGAAAAGCCAACACAAATTTAAAAAATTTGGTCTTAATCACAGTCATACTTTACTAAGGAGCTTGCATGAGCTTCTAATTGTTCTTCCAATATTTCTTGGCCGATTCTGAAATATGGTACAGGAAATTTCTCCTATATGGACTTTAGGAACTTTGAGTTCCATGAAAATCAGTGGAGTGAAAGTCATATTTTACTTACAGGCGGGAATGTTTTTGTACCTTTAAACTTCATATCTCTCAACCGATTTTGGTGAAATTCGATTTACATCTCCACTAAATACTAATGAGAAATTACGAGTTTTGTGAAAATCAGTGTAAAAGAAGTCACACTTTACTTGAAGGCACAAATCAGTTTCTACCTGTAATTTCCATATATCTTGAGAGACTTAAGCAAAATTTGGAACTAAAGGTCCACACTCAATGAAATTCAGAAATTTGGATCAAAATATCTAAATCAACAAAATACACAGTTTTCAGGAAGAAACCCTAATTGTGCATAATCAGACTCCCACATGTTTTGGCTCATCTGGGCCATTATCAAGAAGCTTCCAGCTGTACAATGAAAAGCATAAAAAGAGTTAATATTGCACATGCCAACAAATCAGTTATGCATATAAAAATGTAAAAATGTTAAAATGGTCAGTGTTTTGATTAAAATATCTGTTATAAGCATCTTGTAAAATTACATTTATTTTTATATTAACACATTCACTGCCGGGTATTTAAATCCTCGAGGGTGTTAAATTGCCAGGGATTTATTGAATGTTAAACAACTAGTGTGGCGTCTTATAAAAAAATAAATTACGAGGAAACTATAGAGATAAAAATTTGAAATTTTGAGGACACCTTTAGTAATGTTTCAGTGTCTGATATTGTGTGTAGCAGCCTTCTGGATGGAGAGGAACACCGCAATGCGCGCAAACAAATCTCGTTTCTTTCTTGATATTTTTCCATATACACACTCGACATCTTCATGTAGGTGTCTTGTCTTTCTTTGTAGGAGGGATATGCACGAGTTTATGGTTTTTCAATCCTCCATCAAGCCTGCCAGGTGGGTCACTTTTCTGGACTTGTTTCGGTGGAGTTGGTGTAGGCGTTCTGCTTGAGTTTTGCGACTCATCTGATGATGATACATCTTCTCTTGTGTGTATAAGATTTCAGTAACATCCACTACGTAATCTAGGAATGATTTGTGGGAATTAGGGTTGGATTTTGTAAATACAAGATAACTATTGAAAGGTGCACATTGCAGAAGGTAGAAAAAGACTTTCTTAGGCCATTTTACAGTTTTATGGATGAAGGGTAATAGGCAAGGTATTGGTCAGCTGTATCAACACCATGCATGTGTGTATTGTAATCTGCTTGCATTTAGGTTTTTTTCTTTGTGACGCCAGTACATCTGCTCGAGTCATCTACCACAGCTGCAGTGTGAAAAGTTTAAATCATGTTTACAAGTCTCTTATCTTGGTGCATGACCAATAGTACATCCTGTTTCCTACGAAAAGTGATCTCACCCTTCTTCAACCTTTTTGCCTCTTCTATCATGTCCTTGGGCAAACCACGATTTACTCTAATTGTGCCACACACTCGAATTGATTTTTGAAGCAGTTCCTCAGCCAGACGAACACTATTAAAATAATTATCTTGATACAGATGGTAACCCTTCTCTTCATAAGGCTCTAGTAGAATACCCACTGTTTCAGTCAAAGGCCCGCATTTGCCATCATATATCTGCATGTTGCAAATATAGCCTGACATACTTTCACATACCATCCGAATCAGAATACCATACTTTGTTATTTTACCAAGGTTGTATACGTGAAAATGCAAATGACCCCGCCAACAAAGCATGCCTTCGTCAAGTGAAATCTCTCTCTCGGGAATATAATTAGATTTAAAATTATTGACTACAGTGTCTAATATTGGTCGAATTTTGTACAGTCGGTCTTCATTTGTTCCCATTGCAGTATTGTAGTTGAAGTGTAGGTATCGGTGGTAATTTGAAATCTGTTCCTAGACATCATTTGTGAAAAAATGGGTGTTAGTAAAATGCTTCTTGTTGACCAGTACCATTCTAATTTTGGTTTTCGAATTACACCTGTAAGGAACATCAGACCAAGACATTTCTTCATTTCATATATTGTCACAGGTTTCCATTGTTCACTACGTGCATACTTAGTGATGGGTCGCGGCACTGTCGCGATCTGTTGTTGTGCGTATAAAATTGTCTGGTTGACAACAATTTGAATGAGTTCTGGAGTGACGTAATTATCAACATATCCCATCATATCTGTTCCATTTTGAACAGCAAATTGTACTGCTGGATTTCCTATTAAGAGTGAAATACTTGGTTGACGAACTTTTTTACAAAACCTGTCTACACTAGGGCCCGGACCCGAGTCTGAAATGTCATTCTCATCATCACTCTCCTCACTACTCAATATTTCCGGGACACAAGCTTCGTCTGAATCACTGTCATTCACAAGTTCCTCATCAATCGAAACCACTATTCTGCTTCGGTTCTAAGCAATGTTCTTTTCCTAGTAGCCATATTGCACTTCATGTATAAATAAACTCACAAACAACTTCACAGAAAGGCAACATGCTACTGACTGCAGCCTCACAAATCACTTGCTCAGCTCGAGACTAAACATAAACGTTGTGATAAATTTATGATATTTTTCTACCTTAATGTACGTGACCAAATGTATATATTTTTTCTAGTTACGTTAGCTTGGGATTAATAAAGATGTAAAATATGTTTCCTGAAGAAATTATTGTGTGCATAGCCTATTTAACGCAAAAGGGCAGAGTAAACTTTAGACTGACTAAAGTCGACGCTGGCAATTTAAAACGTAAATACTTAAATCGACCGAGGTCGACTTTGGCAGTGAATGTGTTAATAGTTGTGTCGTGAAACAACTGCTTTTCCTAACGTGATTTTCTAGTAGCCTGCAATAACACATATAAACTTGAACATGAAAGGTTTATATAAATTATATCTTACACATACAGCCCTGAATTTAAAATTTTGTGTGAAGCATCTAATTGTCATATTTATGATTATCTTGATAGAACGTGTGTGTGTATCATATGCAGCAAAGTTTGGATTTGCTGTTTACAGAACAGGTAAAATGTAACCCTAGTAATAAAGTTACACTCAGCCTTCCACATGCGCAATGTAACAAATCACATACAGGCCACGGAAACCTAAGCTCAAGTGTAATTTCACTTGTGTCTGCACAGGTCTCATACTCTATAGGAAACAGGACACATATGGACAACGTGCTTAGAACCAAGATTACTATCTTCTGGTATGTGACACAATGACAGACAGTTACCAACATTAGGAGAAACTTACACTTCCATCTACACAGCAAAGTCAGCCAAGTGGGTAAAGACCAGACATAATACAGGGAAAAGCTGGGTTTGGAAGGGTTAGCAGTGAAACACTGGCAGCTAATGGCCCTGAAATTACACTGTTTATGGAACAGCAAAGGAAGGAAGGAGTGTAAGGGGAAGGAAATGGAAAAAGGAAAACGTGAAAGAGGAAAAGAGAAAAGAAAGGTGTGGAAATACAGGATCTGAAAAGAGCAGCTAAGGAGCCTTTGTAATAATCAGGGCTCCAAAAAGCCAGGTAACCATCCACCAGGCAACATGGTATGACATACCAGAACACTGCCGTCTTAAGACTCATGGTTGGATAACCTCAAATTACATAGCATGTTCTCTCTTCGAAGCATAGAGGTATCTATGCTACATCTTATTACTTACTGTAATGTACTTCCATCCCTTCTCCACATCAAGAGGGCATGGCCTTGTCACTCCTTCTCCTTCTTCTACCATATACCGTCCCAAAAAGAGGTCAATAGAGTCCTGAAAAATGACATCAACAAAATACTGTACACACACCAGTGTCAAGTATACAGACCATATGAATGTGCACCACATATGGGCTAACACTCTAAAGCCTTCAGTCCATCTAACCAATACCTATAAATAAATTAAAAAAGTTTACAACTCACAGAAAGCACCATGCTTTTCCATTACAAAAACCAATGGGTTTAGATACTTAGGGAAATAATTTCTGTGTATTTTCAGAAACATATGAAACATGAATATACTGTGTGAGCAAAAGGGATGGTTTTGTAACATCAGTGTAGATGGTATATACAATTACCACTGACCTCTGAATGGTTACTGTCAATATTTGTTGTTAGCATATCAGCAGTCTTTATAACCATTTTCAACTTCAATGCTGAAAGCCATCACACCACGAACTCTAACAACTACATATTCTTAAAGTGGTTCATTGATTGGAATGATCATAAGTAGAAGGTTGCTACAGATAACAGAATAAACACTTATGAGGAGTCCCAGCTGACTGAAACCCCCCCGATTCAGCTCCAGTTTTGCAGCAAGTGAACTTGGTTTACACTGCATAAAAGTGGAGTTCTCATAGCATTGAACTGTGATACATCTAGGATGTCTACAAATATACACACCAATACATCACCAATTACAAGGACTAATTTATAGAAGTAGTACAAGGTGTGCACAGTATGCTACCTGACACTAACATCACACGAAATTTCCAGCTGTGTGAACACAGTCTGACTTCCAAATAAACTAAAAACTGCAGAATGAGAGTAAAGGAAGCAAGCAATCATTCAATGTCCTTGGTGTTTTCACTGCATTTCATCCCAAACACTGCAAGCCTGACACCCCAGTCTGACGTGTTTTAACAATGTATACTGTTTAACTACTGCAAAATATTGTGTACTTTCAACTTCTCTTATGCTCCTCTCAATCTTCTTTGATGTGAATAAAAAAGGCAAATAAATATCAGGAGTTAAAAATAAGAAATAAAATTTGACAGCCCCAAGATACTACAGATACAGTGACTTAAAAAAGTTCACCTCACAAGGAACCAATCAACAGAATTAACCCCCATTTACGAAATCTGTGAAATAACAGTGAAGAAAGTGGAAAGTAGAACTGTGCATTACATAGAAACAGTAAACTGGCCAGAAAGTATTGGGGGGAGGGGGTCCAAACTACAGCAAAATTGGCCAGTTTCAAGTGACTTGTTAGACACTAAAGCACAGAAGACATTATAAGACTGGGTCAAAAGCCTAATGAACCAAAATTTTCATTCAATGATTACAGTGACATGTGGCGGGCTCTTGTGAGTACGGTAATGAACCTCCGGGTTCCATAAAACGCGGGGAACTTCTTGACTAGCTGAAAATCTGCTAGCTTCTCAAGAAGGACTGCTCCATGGAGTTAGTTAGTTTAGTTACACTATAGTGTTCTGGGACACTGCAGCAAGTAGTTTGGCATACAGGTTCCAATGTCACAGAAAATGTTATAAAATGGGAAGCAAGATGATGAACCAGAATTGTATGTTACAAAGCATGTGATAGGTATATTTATGAGCACCAGATTAAGGTGTACACTATCTTTGAAAGATATTACTGCGCCCAAAAAGTAATGCAATGCATTTTTTTCTCGGCCCAATTTTGTTGGATAAAAATGATATTTTGTGTGCTGTATCTTTAAAGTGTCCCACGTTTATGCACATAGGTGCAAGGTTACCCGCTGGATAGCAGCGCAGTAGTGAGCTTTCAAAATGGAGTCTGCAAGTGACGTGCGTTCTAAACACAGAGCAGTAATTGAGTTTCTTTTGGCAGAAAACGAAACGAGTGAATCAATTCACAGGCGCTTAAGAAAGATCTATGGAGACATGGCAGTGGATAAAAGCACTGTCAGCCGTTGGGCGAAGCGATTGGCGTCATCAGAACAAGGACGGGGCACTCTGTCTGATCTCCCGCGTTCGGGCCGCCCATCAACAGCTGTGATGCCTGCAACAGTGCAACGAGCCGACAGTCTTATTCAAGACGATCGAAGAATCACAACCAGGGAACTCGCCGCTGTACTCGGTATTGGTAAGGGAAGCGTCAAAAAAATCATTCACCAGTTAGGATATTCAAAGGTCTGTGCCCGATGGGTCCCTCAAAGAGCACAAGCAACAAAGAAAAGCCATCTGCTCCGAGTTGCTTGCTCATTACAAGGTTGAGGGTGACGATTTCTTGTCCACCATTGTCACGGGTGATGAGACATGGATTCATCACTGTGAGCCCGAGACGAAAAGGCAATCCATGGAGTGGCATCCCACTACCTCTCCTCGGAAGAAAAAGTTTAAAGCAGTTCCCTCAGCCGGCAAGATCATGACGACAGTCTTTTGGGACTGTGAAGGAGTCATTCTCATAGACGTGTTGCCCAGTGGCCAAACAATCAACTCGGATGTCTATGTGGAAACACCGAAGAAGGCTGAAGAAGCGTTTCCGGAGGGTTCGTTCCCATAAAGATGCGACAAAAGTGCTTCTTCAAAACGACAATGCGAGGCCACACACAAGTCTGCGTACCCGAGAGGCCATCACAAAAGTGCAGTGGACTGTCCTGCCTCATCCACTGTACAGCCCAGATCTGGCTCCTTCCGACTACCATCTTTTCGGTCCCTTGAAAGGTGCAATCCGCGGAAAGAGGTTTGAGGACGATGAGGAAGTCATTGCTGAAGTAAAGAGGTGGTTGCGACAGAGACCTGCAGAGTGGTACCGCAAAGGCATACAGGCTCTCGCATCTCGGTGGCGTAAGGCCAAAGATTCAGAAGGAGACTATGTTGAAAAATAGGTTTAGGTAGCCAAAGATTCATGTAGTGATGTGACGTTTTAATAAAATCAATTGTGAATGAGAAAAAAAATGTGTTGCATTACTTTCTGGGTGCCCCTCGTATATTACCATCATGAAACCAGAACTTTATACTTCAACTTTCTCATACCAGATTGCATCATATGTATCAACCAATTATTTCTTGTCTTCTGCTTAAAATCTTGACAACATAACTTTACCATACAGGAGCACTGTATTAACCCTTCTACCATCACCAATAAACTTACCATCACATTACGACTGTATGCTTAGTGTTATATCTTTATTCTTTACAGTATTTGACATCTCTTTTACCAAGCTGCATACAGAAATAACAGATGGCATGAGTTTATATTTTCCCATAACACAAAGAGTGTCTTTTTCTTTTTTAAATTTTCACAAATTCATATATAGCTGGTAACAGTGGGGTTGAATATAACAAGAGTTCTGAGCAGAACGCGTAAGTCCACTTTCCTACTGCAGATTTCTAGTTCTGCACATCTATTAGTATTATCATTGCTCTTCTATTCTTTTGTTGTTTCTTTTCGTGAAAAACTTGGGTCTACTGATTGGGAACCACTTAGTTAAGCTAATGATATTAGGTGGTGGTGGTGGCCTGCTACCCAGAATCATTAGCAGTTCAAGTCTGTGAAGGGTACTACCTTCATGCTTAGGGACAAGTTTTCTGCTCATATGGCAAGACCTGTCACACCTGTAGCAGATACCACACCACACAGTGTTACAACTATAGTCCCTAGCAGCGTTAGAGACTAGCTATAACATTACAAACAACTTTATTATTTTCCCATAATTAGTGAATGTTGAGAACTTATTAAGAACCAACACCTAGGTTTGGAAAGTTCTGACTTTCTGGAACTTGCATATAAAATGTTACCAAACACAAAACCTTAACTGTTGGTGTGCAACAGCACATACTGAACACACAATAAAGTCATGCAGCATGTAGCAACTAGTTGCTTTCACTAATTACTGAGGTTGTTTCAGAGCTTGTTTAATGTCTTCCACTGTTGAAGGTTACAATCTTTTGGCATATGACACACATGTATTGGTATGATGTGTACACACACACACACACACACAATAACTAACTAACTCCATGGAGCAGAGTCCTTCTTGAGAAGCTAACAGGTCGTCAGCTAGTCAAGAAATTCCCCGTGTTTTGTGGAACCCGAGGTTCATTACCGCACTCACAAGAGCCTGCGACCTGTCCCTATCATGAGCCATATCAATCCAGTCCATATCCCATCCAACTTCTTGAAGATCCATTTTAATATTATCCTCCCATCTATGCCTGGGCCTTCCAAGTGGTCTCCTTCCCTCAGATCTCCCCACCAAAATCCTGTATGCACCTCTCCCCTCACCCATACATGCTACATGCCCCGTCCACCTCATTCTTCTTGATTTGATCACCTGAATAATATTTGGTGATGAGTACAGATCATTAAGTTCCTCATTATGTAGTCTTCTCTACTCCTTTGTTACCTCGTCCCTCTTAGGCCCAAATATCCTCCTCAGCACCCTATTCTTGAACACCCTCAGCCTATGTTTCTCCCTCAGTCTGAGAGACAAAGTCTCACACCCATACAAAAACAACAGGCAAAATTATACTTCTGTATATCTTAATCTTTGTATTTTTGGACAGCAAACTGGAAGACAGAAGATTCTGCACCGAACGATAACAAGCATTCCCCGACTTCAATCTCCTCTTAATTTCTTCCTGAATGGAATTTCGACTTGTTAGGGTTGTTCCCAAATATTTGAACTGTTCCACCCTTTCAAAAGATTTATTATCTACTACATTGCTTTGGTTTGGATTCTGTAACCACGGCATTTTAGCCTGCTTCCTTTGATCTAAAAATTTTTAACATTCTTTGTCAAACCATGGTTTATGCTGCTTCCTTTCATACAGCCCTAGACTCTCTTTAGCTGAGATTTTGATACTCTCTTTAATGTCTTCCCAAGCCCTATTTATGTCCTCACTAACATTTAAGTTCTCCAAACTTAAGTTCTGCAAACCTGTTTGAGATCTTTATCTGATACTGTTTCCTAACCTCTAGTTCACTTAGCTTCTTGAGATTAAATCTCTCCACATCAAACTTCTTTGCTGCTTGTTTAATTACTGCCAGTCTTTCCCTAACTTTTGCAACAACCAGACAGTGATCAGTATCACAGTCAACTCCCCTGAAAGATCGCACATCGAGTATACTTGAATGCCATCTCCTATCTATCAATACATGATCGATCTGATTATGAGTCTTCCCATCAGGAGAGGTCCACGTGTATTTATGAATATTTCGGTGCGGGAATATCATGCTCTTAACAACAAGATTTTTTGATGTGGCAAAGTTTACTCCTCTAACACCATTATCATTACTATCCTCATGTAAACTCTCATTCCAGATCGTCAGTTTGAAAGTATCCTCCTTCCCCAGTTTTGCTATAAAATCTCTTAACAGAATTTTCAAATGGTACTTAGGAAAGTGATCAAAACCCTGCTCTACTTCCTCGTAGAAACTGTCCTTTGAGTCATCACTTTTCTCCTCAGTTGGTGCATGCACATTCAGAACAATAATATTACACCAGCGACCTCTGAGCACCATATATGACATCCTATCACTAACACACTCTACTCTCTTAATTGCTGATACTATTCTCTGATGTACAAAAAAACCTGTTCCCAATTGATGACTTTCATTTCCTTTTCCACAGGAAAAAGTATAATCCCCTTCTCTTACTGTGCCTCCTTTGTCCCACCTAACCTCCTGTACACCCACTAACTCTAATTTGTACCTAGCTAATTCCCTAGCTACTGTCATAAGTTACCCTGACTTATACAGGCTCTTCACTTTCCACGTTCCTTTTACGTTGCTTAAGTTGTACCAAAGAATCAGTCCAGGTCCGAGGCTTTGTATAGTGGTTCGTAACGTAGTAACTTTTTACGGTGAGGAGTTCTTAGCACCTCGTCCAACCCCCAAGCTGGAGGGCCACCCCTTGTCGGCTGTCCACGACTGCTTATTCAATGTATTCGCAGCTACCCTCCATATCCGGAGGCCAATCCTCCATCCGTAACTCGAGGACGTGCCATGCCGTGGTGACAGGGACTCACTTATCATGGCGCACACACACACACACACACAAATCTTCCAGAGGAGATTGCTGCCCCCATTTTTGGGTAGTCTACGTCACTCTTCTTGGACTACCCTAAGATGAAGGAAGGCTTCTTCAAAATGTTGGTACCTATATACCAATTTGCACGGCGTCAAATGCCAGATAATTGGGAATTCCTCAACACCACTGCAAGAACCTAGTATTTCACACAATTAATTACTACTAGAATGAATTTCATATTACTGACTACATAATTACATTTATTTCTGTACAAAATTTTCTTTGGCTACTTACGTAAGGTAAGTAAATTCTCACAATCATATAAAGTAAGTCTTGGAGGAGACCAACAGTTTTTGCACAATCCCGTTTAGTCGAGACTTTAATTTGGCACAAGAAATGCAATCCCCCTTATGGATTATGTAGGGACTTCACTGTATTTTAGTCTTAAAAATCATAACTTCAACAAAAGTTGAAAATTTTTTTCCAAGACCTCTTACCATGTATAATTTTATAGCCTTAAAGTAAGGTGCACTAGTGTCACTCCCACAACACAAGTTCTTGTGTCCACCATGCTCCTAGTATCAATGATTACAGGAAATTAAAAAGTAAGAGCATTCAGGTGTTGTGTAATAGCACAATTTTCACACCAAGTTCTGTGCAAATCAGTCACACACATGCACACGGGGCGCACACACGCACACACACACACACAGATGGTATGGTGATCTTCAAGGCTTACTATTTTGCTTTTGAGGAAGGCAAGTAGGCTAAACAATATAGGAAACGTACATACAATGTAACATTCAGGCACATTCAGATCTTTGCATCCTGGACACTTCTCAGGTCACCATATAATTTAATCCACTGGGGTCACACTTTTTTATTGTTAAAAGTAGCAGATATGTTAGAGAATGTTATTACTATTATTAGGGCCTATTATTGTTTGTTATATTTCTTTGAAGAACTTATTATTTATATGCCTGCATTGCATTTATTGGTCATAACCTCGAAGTTCCACTACATACAATAGTATTATTATAAATGTTGATCTACAAACAATATTTCACACACAATTCACAGGCATATTTATAAACCTCCTACATATAAGATACAAGCATAATTCATAATCTACCCACATGCCAAATTTCATATTCCCAGATATAAGCAATAAATATTAAATATTATGATTGCAGCTTTGAATTTTTCTTAGTTATTCAGCATGCTAATCACATGAAGATGAAAATCAATAATTGCATAGGAACAAGACATAGCATTACAAAGTCTGTGTCACTGCATTATGGTGTCATACTACAACAAATCACATCTATGTCCTGCCAGATTATGCAATTATAATCAAGAAAAAAGCAATAAATATTACACATTATAATGACATGTTTGATTGTTCACCCTAATTAGTCAACATGCAAATTGCATCTTTGTGATGTAATATTATGTTTCACACCATCAGCTGTTACTTCAGCTTATCTGGTAAATGCCATATTTTTTGTAATTATCTCAGTAATGGCATCATTTCATGAAAAATGTATTTGACATAAAATGTGTATTTTGATTTTCTATACAACACTTATCTGAACACAGAATTTAATTAAAATCTGTTCAGTGGAAGCTGACTTGTTGTATTTACAGACATGACAAAACTAATACAGTGAAACCCCTATCCATCGTTCCCGTTATGTCGTTTTCCCGCATGTATCGTCTGCCTTATTTGGTCCCAAAATTAGCCCCATATAAATAACACTATTTTTCCCGCCTCCATCGTTCCTCGAACTGTCGTTTTCCCGCATCAATCATTGAAAAATCACGGTCCTGACGCAAAATTTTCCCGCATTGATAGTTTTTTTAAATTTGAAACGATGGTTTAGTGCGCTGCGCGTGCGTGTATTGCTTTCTTAGTGCCACCTGGATTGGCTCCATCAGAAAGTATGGAAGTGAATTCCGTACTCTTTGCTCTCCATCCTATTCTTTGGACTAGATGAAGACTTGGCAACTCTGTTGTGGAGCTTTACTTCATTGCAAGTGGTTCTGTGCGTTCTGGTGTGCTTCATAGTTTCATACGTTACCCTGGTTTAATCATTTCCATCCTTTATTATCCTTTTCCTATAATATTTTATTTCTGTTATTAATTCATTCCTATTTTTATTACTTCATTATATTTTATTCCTGTTATTTATTTTGAAATCCGTGGACCATGTCCCAACCTAAAAAGCAAGTGAGAACCCTGCACGAGCGATTGAAAATAGTAGAAGAGGTGGAGAAGAATCCTGGAGAGAAACGTGTCGACATTGCCAAGCGCCTTGGGTTTGGCTCCAAGCACACTAAATCCCATATTCGCAAAGAAGGACGAAATCCGAGAGCAGCAGAAAAATGTGGTAACCCCAGTAAGAAGAGGAAAATAGGTAGGGAGTCGACATTCGCCGAGTTGGAAAGTGTACTCTTCACATGGTACCAGCAGGCAAGGGCGTCGAATATTTCAATTAATGGAACCATTCTTCGTGGAAAGGCGAAGATGATTGCAGTGCAGCTGAATATAGAAAATTTCACTGCATCCAACGGCTGGTTAGCGAGGTCTAAGGACCGGCATGGCCTAGTATACAAGAAGTTAGCCAGAGAAAGTGCGGCAGTGGACAGCGAAAGCACGGAAGCGTGGCTGGATAGACTGCCATCTTTGTTGGAGGGCTACGAACAACGTGATATTTACAACGCGGATGAGACGGGGCTCTTCTACAACGTGCTTCCTGATAGAACCTTGGCTCTCAAAGGAGAGCCTTGTCATGGCGGGAAAAACTCTAAAGACAGACTTACTGTTTTACTTTGTGTTAACAGTGATGGAAGTGACAAATTAGTGCCGATTGTTATCGGAAAATCTCCGAAACCGCGATGTTTCAAGAATGTAAAAAAATTACCCATCAAATACCACGCGAACAATAAAGCGTGGATGACCACAGACATTTTTTCTTCATTTCTGCGTTCATTAGACGCAAGTATGGGTGCGCAAAACAGGAACATTCTCCTCTTTGTGGACAATTGTGCCGCACATCTAAAGGATACATCGTTTCTAAAAATGTAAAAGTCATACGGTACCCGGCAAATTGTACAAGTGTGCTCCAGCCCTTTGATTTAGGGGTAATAAAGTGTTATAAGTAGCTTTATAGAAAACGCCTCGTGCAAACAGCTGTTTGCTTAATGGATGCAGGCAAAGATACGAAAAAGAAGATAAACGTGTTGGAAGCTTTGCACTACACTGTGGCAGCCTTGCAACAAGTAACCCTGCAGACAATCGAAAATTGTTTTCGGAAAGCTGGTTACGTGCAGGGACAATCTTCAGGCGATAGTGACGTCATATTGACCAACAACGACGACAATTTCCGCCAATACTGGGAAAAGTTCAGTGGCATGAACAAAGATAAATTTGAGGACTACGTCTCTGTGGACAGTCACGTGGTAACCTGTGGTGTAGAAACAGTGCAGGAGCTGTGCGTGAGCCTCGTGGCGTCCGGGAGTGTGGAGGGGGAAGAAGGAGAAGAAGAAGAAGCTGGCGAACCCGAAGTTGTGCCAAGCTTTGCTGAGACGCATGAAGCGCTGATGAAAGTAAAATCTTTCTCTTATGTGCACAGCACGAGTGACCGTGATCGTGAAAGTGTTCTAGGACTTGAAAAATCGTACTTTGAATTGAGGAGTAAAGTCTGCACAAAACAAACGTCAATGAAAGATTTTCTCAGCAAGAAGTAATAATAATCATTAAATTGTTCTTATCTATAATTTTTAATGGTTTCCCGGTACTATCGTTTTCCCGTATGTATCTTTTTTAACGATGGATAGAGGTTTCACTGTAGTCACTTTTGCATATGACTTGCCAGAGTACCAAAAAAGGGATAGGAAAAGATGAACATCAAAAGCCATGAAAAATACAGAATTCACACATTATACAGTAAACATTTTGCCAAGTTCACTAAACTACACTCTGAGACATCTGCTAATGATCTACTTCAACAACCAACTTTGAATTCATTGTGTTCTCCAGTCATATTATCTTAACTATGACTGTGACTATCACGCCACTTAAAAATCTTCTTACCTGGCGGAAACCGTCTGCAAAGTTATTCTTATAGAATCTGGTAAGAGAGTTGATTCCATCACGTACAAGCCCCCACTTGGTGCGTTTTCCAGTCCGAGTATAGTCAGTTTTCAGTGCTCCTGTTCCAGAGTACTGGATACTTATGACATCTGCATGGTCTGCCCAAACACTTTTGAAGAGAGGCTCAAAATATAACTGGTCTTCTACTCTCTGTCCAGCTCTTAGAATTCCCAGTTTCTGCAAAACATAACATCACATCATTTCATTCATAATGAGCATTAGTTACAATTGAAGCTCAGAAATTTCTAAATCCATAATTGTGTTCAGTACTTAGGAATATACATAAGACAGGCAATGCATGTATGACGTAACATTGTGGTGTGTGTCTGTGTACCCAGTGTTGGAGCAGAAACTCAGTAGTTCTGCATTCATTTCCTAGTAACATCAAGGTGATTAAAGAAAATACATATACTAACCACAGTCAACCACACACAACTCACAATTTCAATTAACAGGCATCAGAATTATGCAAATTATATGTACTGGTTTTAAAATAAATTATATTCCAACCAATGTGCACTCCCTTCACACATTACATACAAATGCATTCACATAAAAGAATGTTTGTTTGCTCATGACCTTCTTTAAATATACAATTTGGCTAAACAGATCGTAATGATAGGTAAGTCACTGCATAGTTTCTCAGCTCTTTTATGTCTTGTCATAAAACATTTTACAAGTTAAGATGAGATGAAACAGAATAAATTAATCACAAAGCAATAAGTATTAACCTTTAAAGTACGGGAGATTTAAATCCCAAAATAGCTGCTGACAGCCTGGGTTCTTTTCGCTTTAAATGCCCATTTTCAAACCTGCTGATATTATCTATAGTATTGCATAATTTTTCAAAGATAACAACTTCAATTAAAAAGTACACACTTAAGAATGAGTTCATCTACCCATTACACGAGTTTCAAGAAAATCCACCTATTTTTACGCAGCTTAGTTGAAGGTAATTTTTTATTTTGTTTATTTTTCACTTTATGTGTTACTTTCTAGATTCCCCTCCAAAAACCAACCCCTGGCGTCCCTGTTGTGGAGGGGGGTAACGTCTGTAGGCGGCTAACACGGGCAATGGTCTACCCAAGCCAAGGTGTGAGGCATCATGCCAAGGGCTGCATGACACTGGGGTGGTAAAGGCAGTGTCACAAACGATCCTCTCGGGGCACCGGGCAGCACCGTTGTATTTATGCCTTCCACCCCTATGGGGCTCTGCGGGTGGTGACCGTTACTTCCCCATTACTCATGGGACCCAAATGGAGACTACAAAAATTAAGGATAAGAAATATACTAAACACAAGGAGTCTGTTGTACAGAGACACCTGCTCAAAGTTGCTCAACAAGGGGCCAGTCAGTCTGGCGAACCACCCCAGGGAGTTGGGTCTTCCAGCAAACCTAGGGATACTGACCATCTAGCCTGACAGAGCAGGGAGCCTCTATAGGCAAACCAGCTGAGGAGGACATTGCAGTCCAACAGCTTCCTACAGCGAAAACCAAACTTTCTGGGGCTGGTAGGAGGAAACTTAGGAAGGCTAAGAAGGGGCAAAGTGGTACTGGGGGCTTAACGCAACCGGGGCACGAAACCTCGCCTCAGCCCTCAATGGGTCCTAAACAACCCAGATCTGGGGGTCACACTCCCACAGAGCAACCTCCCAAGAAACCCAGGACTCCTTTGGAGCCTGGGTCATGCAAAGAAGCTCTCCTCAACTTTAGGGCAGCTAACCTCTTAGACCATCCTGAGGAGCAGCTGTCTCTAGAGGATGTAAACTTTGTTTTGGCCAAGGTTGGGGAAGTGTTTCGCGAGACCCTGGATGGGGGACGCCCACTTCTTCGATCCTACAGACTGGAGACAGGCACAATCTTCTATGCATGTGCTGATCAAAGGTCTGTAGACTGGCTTGTTACAGCCTTTCATGGGTTCCAAATTAGGAAGGGTGTGAGGCTGAAAGCGATTGAAGCCAAGCACCTCCCTAAACCAGTTAAGATGGCTCTCAGGAAAAAGGATAAGAAGGCCACAGGTCCTGAAGTGCTTCTTAAGTGGATCAAGAGCCTTAATCCAGGGCTCCACATGGAGAACTGGAGGGTTCTCGACTCTAAGGATGAGCCCATTGGCAGAAGGCTCATCCTCTAAATAGACCAGGACGCAGCCAAAATAATTAAAGGATCCGGCTACAAAGTCTTCACAGGATTGTCTGAGGGCACCTTTAAAGTACTCAGCAATCCCAAAGCAGAAAAAAGGGGTCAGGCTTCTAGGGTGAGACCCCGGGCTGTGGACACCAGGACGGAAAGGAAGGGGGCTGGAGATAGCACCTCCACTGAGGACTGGGAAAAGCAGCCAGGGGGTGACCCCATGGAAGCCGAGACCGTGAACACAAACACCTCGCAGGCGGCGCTGAGAGGGACAATTAGAGGGGTTAACACTAATGATGTTTTTCATTTAGATAAGGTCACTCTGGCCTGAAAATGTAAATTTATACAAATTAATCTGCACCATAGCAAGGCTGCAACAGCACTTCTTTGGCGCAAATTTGCTATAGGGGAGATGGATGTAGCACTGTAGTGCCCTGGCGGCGTCCGCCGTCATGACATCTATTTCTAGTGCCTCCCTAGAGTGGGTAACCTCACTAAACTTAATCTCCACCTAAAGAGGTTCTACTGGTAGTGTAGCTTCGCAGGTGTCCACTGGCTCCATCTTAACTCTGTCTTTTACTGTAGTACTGCCACCAGTCAGTTTGTAACTTTCAGCAGATTATTGACAACTGCAATAACATCACAACCTGTTCTACCAAATACTTCCCTGTCAGTCAGGTATGGCTCATGTGTTAATTAACTTTTAACACTACTGTACTACAGTGCAATTCCGCTTATCTCATGTCTGTGTCGTCCGTTAAACTCTGCTCGGCGCACCCATTACAATAGTATCACTAGTAAAGTTATTGCGTGTTCATACTGCATAGCAATAGTGATCACTTATTTTAACGTAAAAATGTCACCAAATATAAACACTCATTATTTACTTGTGTAAGAGGAGTGGTTAATTACTACTCATCCCTATTTAATCAAATACCTAATGTTCACTGCCACCACCTTTGTAAATGTTAACCTAAACTGAAATGTTCATTCAAGTAAATTCTATAAGGTTTTGACGATGGTATACAATTCTGAGCATCAACTGTCTTTTGGACCTTATAGCTGTGGTTCTACAGGCTTAGGTTGTCCAGTGATTGAGACTGGGTTAATCAAAAGGACCCATCTGAGTAGGTGTCCCCTCCTTTTGAACTGTCAAGGTTTTATACTTCATATTCTTGTATATTTTATGACTTTATAATTAAACCAGGACGATGGACATAGTCCAAAAGACAGTTGGTGCTCTGAAATGTTCATATTTCCGTCTGTCCAAGTTTCATGGTACAAAGTTGGTCTGTCTTACTACTCCTACTACACTTGTGCAAATAATATTAAAACGGTTTCCTCAAAACTCATTACTCTAGTCAATGTAACTTCCTCCAAAAGTTAAACTATTGTAAACTTCAATATTTCAACAGGAAATTGTACATCAAATTCCCAATCAAAGTTTACCTATTCTCCCATACCTGCACATTCTATTCTTGGAGGTACTTGGGATAGGATATTTCTGCTTACATCTTTCATATATCATGCAGCTTACGTCCCAGTGGACCACAAACAAAACACCGGTTATATCTTTCTAAGAAAATATTTGTGATATATATGCTTCTACTTTGTTCTACTACAAAAGCACGTAAAAGAACACAACTATGTCAACATTATATTTTACTAGTTACCTACTTAGGGGGTTCCTAACAACCTTAGGCTGGATAATCTTAGTGTTATCTTAACCAACCATTTTCAATCAAACTGAATTTGGAAAACAACCTATAAAAAACTATTCGCAACCAATCTACAGTTTTGGATGCATCACACCACTCACCTGGTAAGAACAGGAAAACAAGAGCTATCAAGCTCATCGCAAACGGCTCAATCTGCGTCTCTCCTCCACGAAAGACAGGTCACAACAGCCCCTGCGTGTCAGTGCTGACCACCCACACGCGCTCACTAAACTTACAAGAACAGCGCTTTCTGGTTCGCATAGCAACAGCAAATGCAAACCTAACAAATAGTTGCTGTTACTAAGCGGATGCAAGATGATACAGCCTTCCTGTTGTTAGCACGTGTAGCTCACTAAACTTAACACCTAGCAGCTTTTGCGGCTACACGGCGCTTGCAGTCTACGCGCCAAGCCAGTCTCATCCAAGCCCGTATACACTTAGGTCTGGTCTTTGTTTTCTGCTGTCGGGGTGCGCGAAGAGTGAAACTTTCTGTCCCACAATTGGTATTGGCTAGAATGGAGTGGTCAAACGAGGACATTTTTAAGTTCATAGAACAACACGACTTATTCCACAAGCTGAGCTGAACCTACCCGAGCAAGGCCGCTGGTCCTCCATTTGCCGAGCTGCGCCGCATCGTGTAGCCAGATTGTCTTTTCTGTTCCGATCTGTTGGCCGAGCAAGTAACATCACGTCACTGGACGAGCCACGCGCCGTCTAATCCCGGCTTTAGAGAACCAAATGGAAATCCTATCGGGAAGACCTTAAGGTAAATCTACGGGCTGTAAAGAGTTGTGCACTCAGTGAGGGATGTGGAGTTGGCTGTTGACTTAGTGCAACATGCCATTCTCTCCTCCTATCATCAAAATTGTCCAGCTAGGATGGCTCTCTCACCAAGGAGGGTTCCTTGGTGGAATAAAGAGTTCAACCACATTAAAGCCTTTACAAAATGGCTTTTTAATAAAGCTAAAAAGACTGGTGACTGGGAATCTTATAGAATGGCCCTCACCAGTTACCATAAAGCAATAAGAAAAGCCAAACGATCCTCGTGGAGGGAATACGGTCGGGGAATTGAGAATGATCTGATAGAGCCCACCTAATGAGGATTATGGCCGATCAGTCAGCCAGTAAGGTGGGTTCCATCAAACTACCTAATAGCTGTCACACACAAGCAGTAATAGAGACCCTGAGGGAACTGTATAGAGTTCACTTCCTGGGAGCTGCTGCAGGAGAAACAACAGAGCTAAGGCAAGGACAGCCAAACCTGGGGACATTTATTGCCCACAGGGAGGACTGGGAACTGTCTAAAAGGATTATTGACCAATCCAAAATTAAATGGGTGATAAACACATTGAAACAATTTAAACTGGCAGAAACAGACAAGATTGTACCTGCATTATTGCAACAGGGTGTCGATTACCTAACAACTCACCTATGCCGAATCTTTAGAGCATACCTGGGAAGGGAATACATGATACCCATAGCCTGGAGGCACATTAAAGTGACATTTATACCTAAGCCCAGGAAGGCTAACTATACTGAGGCTAAGGCATGTCATCTTATTAGTCTATCGTCCAAGCTGAAAACGATGGAAAAATTGGTGGACAGGCATATTAGGGACCAGATTTTGGGGCTGCATCCCCTGCATCGATACCAATTTGCCTACCAACCAGAAAAGTCCACTGAAACTGCACTGCATCATGTAATTACACGCATAGAAGAAGCAGTGGAAAACAGAGAGGTCACACTTGGAGCCTTCTTGGATATTGAGGGAGCATTTGACAGCACCTCATATAGCATCATAACAGAAGCTGCTAAAAGGCATGGGCTTGAGGACACAATCTGTCGGTGGATCAGCTTCATGCTGGGTAATAGGAAAATCATAGCCACACTCAGGAGAAAATCTGGAGGGGTCTATGGCCAGGGGCTGTCTGCAGGGGGGCGTCTTGTCACCCCTGCTGTGGAGTCTGGTTGTGGTTGAACTCATAGGACTCAATGAGAACGGTTATAACATGCTGGGGTATGCTGATGATATTGCTATCCTAGTCAGCAGAAAATTTTCGTGTAATGTCTCAGGGATTCTACAGGAAGCTTTGAGTATTGTGAAACAGTGGTGTGAAAGGACTCAGTTGTCTATAAACCCACACAAGATGGTGGTAGTTCCATTCACAAGGAAGAGAGATTTAAGGGGCTTAAAAGAACCAACCCTCTCCTGGACATAAATTGCAACTGGCTACTGAAGTCAAATACCTTGGACTCACTTTGGACAAGGGATTGACATTGAAGACACAGCTAGGAAATGTGATAAACAAGGCCTATAGAGCTTTCTGGACCTGCAAAGGTACATTTGGTACTTGGGGTTTGAAGCCCAAGGTTTTACACTGGATTTACATTATGATAATTAGACTCATTCTACCTAAGATGCAACGGTATGGTGGACGAGGGTCAACTACGTCAGCAGGATGAAGCTTCATAAGCTACAGAGACTAGCCTGCCTGGCTATAACGGGGGTGATGAAGACTACACCAACAGCAGCAATGGAGGTTCTCCTGGGACTCCTGCTTCTGCATGTGGTAATTGAGGTGGAGGAACAGGCAGGGATCTACAGGCCCATGTGCAATCAACAGTGGAGACCTAGATCTACTAACTATGGTCAAACTAAAAAGTCTCGGGACATGGAGCAAGAACCCATCCTTTTAATGGGGACTGATAGAATGATACCAAGATATGTATTTCATAGGCAATTCAAGGTCCATCTTTCCAGCAAGCATGAATGGCAGAATGGATTTAATCTGCACAATAAAGGAGGCCTGATCTGGTAAGACCAATGAGGGCACTGGTGCCGGGGTGTATAAATGGGGCTCGAGGAGGAGGCATAGCTTCAGTCTCCAGGCGGAACTATATGCCATTAAGGCATGTACAATGGAGAATATAGAAAAGGGCTACAAAGGTAGGAAAATCTATATTCTCTCAGACAGCCAAGCAGCCATTAAGGCGCTTAATAACTTCCAGATTAATTCCAAACTAGTCTGGGATTACCACCAATCCCTGATGAGACTGGCAGAACACAACATGAGTCCAACTGATATGGGTGCTGGGACACATGGGAATTGATGGAAATGAAATGGCTGATCAACTAGCTACACAGGGCTCCTCACGTCCATTTATAGAACCTGAGCCTGCCCTGGGCATATCTGCTAAGATTGCCAGGGAGGTGATCAGGGGATTAACGAATAGGGAACATACAGAATATTAACAGTCCATTCATGATGGATGGGTGGGGCATGTGGCATGTATGGGAGACATAAGAGGTATATATAGGGTTTTGGTGCCGAGACCTGAGGGAAAGAGACCACTTGTAAGACCAAGGTGCAGATGGGAGGGCAATATTAAAATGAATCTTCAAGAAGTGGGATGGGGAGGAATGGACTGGATGGGAGGACAATATTAAAATGGACCTTCAAGAAGTGGGATGGGGAGGCATGGACTGGATTGAGCTGACTCACGATAGGCAGAGGTGGTAATGAACCTTTGGGTTCTATACAATGCAAGCAAGACCTGTTCGCTTCTCAGGAAGGATTCTGCTCCATGAAGTTAGTTAGTTTGTTAGTTATGTTTAATGTGTGTACATTGTTTACTGTCTACAATTTCATGTACATAACCAATGTCATTCGTATTAATGTGTTTTTGCTACTGGCTTCCAATTACATGAGGATGGTGTGCTTTAATTGGTTGATGGAAGTTATTTGTTTCTCATAAATGATTTATTTCATTAAAGTATCAAATGAAAATAGGAAGGAAGTGGTTATCTCCATGGAACAAAAACATAAAGCTTTACACAGAATAGGTAAAGTTAAAGGTAAAGTTCTCTGAACAAATTAGGGCACAACATTAACTGGACCTCTTCTAGAAATGAGAGTTGATTTTTCACAAGGAGTTTAATGAAGTATCCAACTTCACAGCTAGTAAATACTGGACAGATCATTGCAAACAATGTTCCAGAGTGAGGCAGCTCAAAACATGTGCAGAAAAATTATCAGGAGATTCAAAATCATTTGTGAAATTTGAAGAATAACTTCAGTACCTTAAAAAGGAAACATTATACTGTGTGAAGCCTTGAGAATGACATCTGCAAAATTTTCTACCTGAAGACAATCAAGTTAGACAAAAGATGTAGGAGTACAATTAAATTATGTTAAAACTTATGAGTATGTCTGTACCCTGATGGTGTTTTGAATTATTTGAGCTGATTGAGCCATCATGATTAGCACCAGGAACATAACGTATGCTGACAGACTGACCTACACTTTGTCCCCAAACCTATCCTTAGTGGGCATGAGCGTATGATGTCAGCAGTGAGAGAGAAGAAAAGGACATTTATGTACAGGGTGAAATGGTGCTTACAGAAAATTCACCACTCTTGCACACATTGTCTTCTAGACATGAATAGCTCTGCCTGACTCCTGGTGTGTTCTCTTCAGAAGGTCGGAACACACTAGTACGTAGCTGTTGTATGATTTGGTTTGTTTAGTTAGTGCTCTTTATTATGTATGCTTATTATATTTTCAGATTTTGAGTTTCTGTGCCCGCCGCCCAGTAAGTCTTCGACAGAGAGTCATAGTACTGGAGAAGAAGGAAGCCTTGTTAACTGGATAAATTTTGTTTCATAATTCACTGTTTGGTAACTGCAAGGACTATCATTTCACTTCACACAATTGCAGAGCAGCACAACCAAATGGGAACTGTTGTTCAGTTGTTATGTGTTCAGTATTAAAAGTCATGAAGTAGTATGATTTTTGAGTATGTATTTTGAATTATTATATTAATATGTCTTTTTATACTGCAATATATTTAGTTAAATCTTTCTGTTTTATCCACTGTATTGTCTGTCCTTGGAATTGGGTATAGTCAGGGCTTGGTCGCTCAGAAACCTAGTGACTAATGACCATTATGAAATTGGAACTCCTGTCTATAGATAGACAAAGTTCAATTTATGGTTTAATTAATGGTGCTGTCTAGCACATACTACTAATGTTTCATGGCAGAATTACTAGTGAATAATAAATATGAAAAGATGTGGAAGAAAGTGGTCATGACCTAATGGTGATACTATCCTCACATTTACCTGGAGGGACTAAGGAAGAACACAAAGACATCAATCAAAATAGCCGGTCTCTAGAATGAGATTCCAATCTGGGATCTAGTAAATATGAAGTAGAAGTGCTACCTATTCAACCAGAACATTTGCTACCTACATTTTAAAATATATTCTCATACACTACATATGCATGAACAGCATTCATTACTCACATTAGAAATCACCTCAGGAACTGTAAAGAAGATGCCTGTATACACAGCATTCTCATTATACTATTTCAAACCAACCAAATATGGGCTAAACTCTAATAAAGCAAACAGAACTTTAGAATCTTCATATTAACAACATCATATACCTGCATTATCTGCGTCAAACTCCGTCTGGCCAACATGCTTTGTACTACATTAGTTCGATCAAGACAGTCCATACAATTGGTCCGGAAAACACCATCCTGAAGTGAAACTAATGTTCCATCCCTTGTGAGCAGAAAATAGTCAAATTCATCCTGCTCATGAGCCAATCTGTCAGTCAACATACTCAACCGATCCCATCGTAAATGCCTACATTCTGCATGGAAGTCAAAAGACTCATACCTGCAAGGGTGGATGAAATAAAGATATTTGTTATATTCAGAATATAAAATATAACACAATAAACATACAAGCTGGCACATTTACTGAACATTTTCAATCATCTTGTATCACTTAATATTGTATTTTAGAAGTTGGTTGTTTCTGTCACAAAATAAAAGCATGACACCCACCCCACAGGGAAGGGGAGGAATTTTATCTGTGGCACAGAAAAAGACTCAGTCTGTAATCTGAAAATTCAATGCAACAATATGACCAGAGAACAAAATCAGAACCTTCTGCGAGTTCAGAATTTTGACCCAATACCACCAGGTTCCCATGTTACATAACATAATACCTGTAATAAGTTGGTCCTGTAATAATTCAGTGAAGTATTTACAACATTTCTTGATTGTATTATTGTCAGGATTTCAGATTATTCTCATCTGCCCTATGCCATCTATTAAGTGAAGTATTATGCCAGAATGTTTAATTTTTCCACCAGAATATGAATTTATATAGTGTTTCCCAAATATACCGTTTTCCAGTGTAAAAAGTGAAACTTTTGAAGTCCAACCAAAACTCCCATAAAAATAATGTTCAATTTTCCACGCAAACAATTCTCACATAAAAGTTTTTCCTGCTATAGAAGTTCATTTTCAGACTTTTACACAAAACTTTTCCACTTAATACATTTAAAAGGTTTTACAACCATTATTCATTTCTTGTTGGTCAAACTATACCATAGTTAATAATAGATTGTTGAACACTTCATCACTTGCGTGCAACCCTATGACAATTCATTTCCAGGTACACAATTTTTGTTATTTATGTTTTACTAACTGAAGTATGTCACAGAGATTTTGTAGCAAGGTATGAACTTAAAGTGTGGTTTTAAAGATTTTGTTGCAGTAGATGATAACATGAGTGTAATGACAGCCATGAGGGTCACAATACAAATAAGGTAAACGAAGAAAGTACACTTGTGCCAACAAAAAAATTACTTTGGACTTGTACTTTTGGGTGGTCAATTATAACCTGTTTTTCATAATGAGCTTTTCTTCAGCACTGAAGAAACTGTATATCCAAGCTGCCCTGACAATACACATTTATGATCTCTATATTTGAATATCAAATAGTTGCTTAGCATCAAAACACAGAACTAAATACAGGAAATGAAACAGAGTTTTACATTTCGTTCATAAGAATTTGGTGGAGACACGACAGCATAGTCAGTATAGTGACCAGGCTGAACAATCTGGGGTTCAAATCGTGGCAGAGGCAGAGATTTGTCTCCTCTGCAAAATGTCGAGAATGGCACTCGGGCCCACCCAGCCTCCTATCCAATAGATACCAGGGGCTCTTTCGCCAAGCATAAAGTGGTCAGATCATGAGGCTGACCACTCACCTCCACTCCTCCTACATGACTTGGTCGCATGTATATGGATAACTTCACATTTTTCAAAAGTTTTCCCTTTTAGTAACTTCTTTTTCATTGATCCACTGAAAAACTTCTTATGCAGGAAACCCTGTACCTGTTTATGGTTTCTTTAATAATGATGTCACTAGTCAAAGTATAGGGTTTCCATAAAATGGTAGGATGTTGACATCAATAATATAGGACTTGTGCAGTATAAAACAGTGAAAGTGGCAACACTGGATTCCATCACTCAAATAATTTTTTCACACACCAGGTGTCCCCACCTAATGCTCGCTCAAAGTCAGTGTCTGTCAGTCATTGGCGCCGTTGCACACTGTTGATAATGTTTATGGACAAAGGAAAAGTGCAATGTGTCTTGTGGTTCGGCGAAACAAAATTGTTAGTGAGTGTTCAGTGTAAGTGCAGGAAAGAATTTAGAAGGAAACCACCGCTTGTGAACAACATCCACCGCTGGTTCGAACAGTTCAAAGAAACAGGGAGTGTTTGTAAAAGAAAGTCGACTGGAAGACCTGCAGTTACGGACAAAAATGTATAAAGGATCCAGCAGTCTTTCATTCACAGCCCACATAAGTTGATTCCTCAGCGTAGCTTAGAATTAGGGATTCCCAAATCAACAGTGCACAAAGTTCTTCATAAGAAACTTAAATTACATGCATACAAAATTCTGCTACTTCATGAAATCAAAGCTGCTGACAAACCAAAGAGAAAGAAGTCTGCTGAGCGTATGCTAGAAACAATTGACAATGACCCCAATTTTATGCGTAACATTACGTTTACCGATGAGGCTACGTTCCATATAAATGGCTGCATCAACCGACATAACTGCTGGATATGGGGTAGTGAAAAACCACACGTTACATACGAGTTTGTCCGTGATTCGCCAAAGCTAAATGTTTGGTGCGGGTTAATGCACAATCGCATCTTTGGGCTATTCATCTTTGCTGAACACACCATAAACGGTATGATGTTTTTGGATATGCTTGAGTTGTTTTTGTTTCCTCAAGTTGATGATCTACCCAATGCTGGCGACATTTATCTACAGCTGGACAGAGCTCCTCCTCACTATAGCGATCTTGTAAGAGCGGCCTTGGATGAGAAATTCCCAAACAAATGGATCAGCAGAAGTGGACCTATACCTTGGCCTCCCAGAAGCCCCGATTTAACTGTTCTTGATTTTTTTTCTTGTGGGGGTACATCAAGAACATTGTGTATGCCGAAAAAATAAGAGATTTGCAACACCTGAAGGACAAACTCTGCACAGCTATTGAAACAGTCACACCAGAGATGCTTTCTCGTGTATGGGAGGAAGCTGAATACAGACTAGACATTTGTAAGGCAACAAATGGTGCCCATATTGACAGCTATTAAATGTCCTATAACCCATGTGAAATTCTTTCATTTATCTTGTAAAATAAAACATATTTTGTTCATTTTCCCTAACTAGGTATTCTTCAGTGGATGCCTTAAATCCTACCATTCTTTTATGACAACCCTGTATAAAGTGTCAAATGACAGAACTGGTGGTAATGAATGAAAAGAATGTGAAAAAAGACAGTCATGGCATAATCTTATGTATCCTAGTAGGTGCCTGGTGGGAGGGAATAAGGAAAACAATGGTGAATGTCAGGATAGCCAATGTCCCAACAATGTTAAACAAGGTGCCTCTCAGACACAAGTCATAACAAGCACTACTGATTGCAAAAATCTGCTCAGTTACCATAATAATAACTTCTTAAATTTTCAAATGATGACACAACTGATGCATGACAGACAGTATGTAGTGAAAGAATACAGCCATGATGATCAATTATACACACATCCCATTAGCAGTTCTTTTAAATTACAGGTTTGACATGACAGACATGACACTGTGTGCGTAATTTGGTACATAGTATCAAATGTTTGCTGACAGATGAAGAGTGTACTGAAGGAGGCTCCTCCAACACCCTTCATCTATCAGTACTTACCTTGATAACAATGATTCAAAATCTACAGACTGCTCAGAGAGAAATTCCCTTACCTTATTTTCCATCAGAGACTACAATATAACCGATATCTATGAAGTATAAACACCCCAAATTACCCTTCAATATATAATGGTTAATTGTAAAATGAGACCTCATTAAATTCAAACAACTTACAGTGCAGTAATTCTTCTTAGTATATTTGGATATTATGTATTACCTGACAATGGCCCATTTTGGCCGACACGTGGTACGCGAAAGTCTCACATATATATGTAATAAACATTCTTAGTTGTCATTGACAGTGTTTTTTCTATATTATTACAGTGTCACACCCCAGATGACAGGCATTTCAATATTCACCACTGTAAGTAACTTAAATCTCAGTCTTTTTAAATTGTGTCTTACAGATGACAGAAACTTGTGTATACATGATCTAATTTCTGGCATCCAATATTTACCTAATGTTTGAGTTGCCCATCCGGTTAACCATTTCACCGTATAATTTTTCCAGTATACCTTCGGCTCCTTGGTGATCAATCTGAAACATTTTACACATGTGAATGTGTCAGCAAGCAATCAACACCATTCAATATCAATAACATACTTTATTACCACAAATTCAACTCACAGGATCACAAAAACATTTTTAAAACAAAGGTCATCTTCAGATTACTATAACGTAATGCACGCTAACATACCTAGTGTATCCATTAAGGCAGTTATTACAATACCATATAAAATTATTTTTCAAGATATTCTGCTATCCACTGTCACACACCATAAAATAAAAATGAGAAACTAAATTAATCTTAAAAATACCTAGAGTTCTTTTGGAGACTATAACAGTCACTGAGCTGGGTAAGAAACTGTCCTTTTATGGAACATAATGGTTTATTATGATGTTCACAACAGTCTGTCACTTGTCCCTACCTTGAGTTAGATAAAACCACTCCACATTGTCTCACCCTGCTTCTTTGAAGTCCACTGTAATATAATCCTACCAACTCTGTTGAGGTGTTCCATGCAGTCTCTTCCCTTCAGGTTTTCCAGTCAAAAGTTTATACGCATTTCTTGGCTCATCCTCTGTGTTTTATCATCCTACAAGTGGGTGGGTGTGGGTTTAGACGCATGTCACCATGAAAACACTATGTGCATCTATCTTGAATGCAGTAAGAAGTAAAATAAACAGGAACCAGCTCCCTCACAGTACATGCATCAAGCAAGTGTGGCCAAGTCGGAACCATGTGACAAAGACCTCCTCCCTGCTGATGGCCCTTGAATGGGTAGTTCCACAGCGCACAATATACTGCCCCCAAGTATATGTCCATTCATCTTGTCAGGCAGAAAAAAACAGTCCAACAAATATTTCCAGGAACGTATCTGCCTACAGCCAGATCAGATTCCAGATCACCATGTACGGCCCTGGCTTTACACTTACATTGGCAGTCTTGTTGCCAGCAGAACAATACACAATTTCCTTGCCTTGTGGAGGTAAGACAAACACTGCAGAACCAGCAACACAATAGTATGGTCTGGCATGTACAGACTGAGACTTTGTACAGCACTGATGGAGTCGCCACAAAGAAGGTAACACCGCTGGGTCTGACACCGAATGAACTGAAGAGCTCTCTAAATGGCAGGGAGTTTAGCAGTGTAGACACTATCAATACTACAGTGGTGGTTGGTCTTCACAGATGAAAGCACAGCCAGTCAAATCTTCAATTAATGATCCATCTGTATACATGGCTGTAATATCAGTGTGTGCAGAAAACAGTTACATAAAGAGGCAGCAATATATCGATGCTGATGTTTCTCCTGTCGCATGACAGAGGAATCAAAGGTTGAAGCTTGGGCATGATGTATGCCAAGGTGCAGAGAAAGCCTATATGTGGTGAAACCCAAAAGTTCCCGAAATTTGAATGCCGCGCGAAAATCGCTTGTAGTACAGTTGTGGGCCTCTAGGTATCGCGAGCTGTACCCTTTGTGAACCAGTCTGCCAAGTGGTGTTGTGCTGTGTTGACGTGTGTGTTTTTTCTGTGCATTTTTGTAACTTCGTGTTAGTGCTGTTTTGCGATCGCACCAACCTGCCAAAATGACTGATGTGAAGGAGCAACGGATTTGCATCAAATTCTGCTTCAAACTCAGCAAGACGGCAGCGGAAACACACCAGATGCTTAAAGAAGCATTTGGTGATCATGCCCTAGGCCAAACGCAAACCTACGAATGGTTTAAGCGTTTCAAGAACGGACGGATGTCAGTCGATGATGACGAGCGGTCAGGACGACCTTCGACTGGAACCACTACCGAAAATGTGGCAAACGTGCGAGAGACTATCCGGGAAGACCGAAGACGTACGATTCACGACGTTTGCAACATTGTCGGACTGTCGTATGGAACGTGCCAGCGAATTTTGTTGGATGAGCTCAACATGCGGAGCATTGCAGCAAAATTTGTGCCAAAGCTACTGAGCAATGAACAAAAGGAACACCGCATTGCTGTCTGCACTGAGCTGAAGGAACAGGCCGAAAACGACCCCAACTTCATCTCCAACATCATTACTGGTGACGAAACTTAGGTGTTTGGGTACGACCCTGAGACGAAGCAGCAGTCGTCTCTTTGGAAGACTCCGACTTCACCGCGACCGAAAAAAGCACGACAAGTGCGGAGCAATGTGAAATCAATGTTGATTTGCTTTTTTGACATTGAAGGCATCGTGCATCAGGAATTTGTTCCAGCAGGACAGATGGTGAATGGAAAATTCTATTGCGACGTTCTGAGGCGATTGAGGGAAAACATCCGGCGCAAACATCCAGACAAGTGGCGCAACAACTCCTGGGTCCTGCACCATGACAACGCTCCGGCTCATGCGTCGCTCGTTGTGCGGCAGTTTTTGGCTTCTACAAACACGAAAGTCATCCCCCACCCTCCCTACTCACCGGACCTCGCCCCCTGTGATTTTTTCCTTTTCCCAAAGATGAAATTGAAGCTCAAGGGGCGACGATTTGACAGCATTGAAGAGATCCAGACCGAATCGCAGGACGTGATGAAGACGCTGATGCGAAATTACTTCCAGCACTGCTTCCGATCATGGAAATCCCGTTGGAATCGCTGCATTAATGCAGAAGGGGACTACTTCGAAGGGGATGGTGGCAAATAAAAATTTCGGAAAGTGGTTAAGCTGCGGCATTCAAATTTCGGAAACTTTTGGGTTGCACCACGTATAACATGCAGCAAGCACATACCACAACTTTCAGCAGGTTGTTGGGCACACAACTACAGGTTAAGGGGTACAGGCGTTCAGCCATCTCAACCCCAAAACCTGCCACATAAAACTTTTAAAATGTTCAGCAACTGGTCACACTTAACACACAGCCACCTCAAGTGAGGTTCCCATATCAGAAAGCTGTCAAAAACAAGGTCTAGAGACTTGAGAGAAGGAACAAATAGAAGAGCAATACTGTTAAAGTGCAGAGTGTGGGGATGCTGTAAACCCTGCAATCGAGTGAAATATAAGCATTGCATCTTGGCTGCAAAAAAGAAAAATTCATTATCCAGAGCCCAGTAAGACAGGCACTTCACAGCAATATGGAGCTGGCCCTCTATTGTCAATGTGCTCCAGACACTGTAGTAGATGGCAATGTTACCAACATACCAGGACATGACAGATGGACAAACTGCATTAGCCACCTCACCAAAAGCTGCTCATCCTAACAATATGTGGTGAAGAATATATACAAATCATGAAGCTCCTCATTATGCAGTTTTCTGCATCCTCCTGTCATTTCCTCACACTTAGGTACAAATATTACCCTCAGTACCCTCAATCTTGTTTTCTTCTCTTAATATTAAAGACCATGTTCACTTCAAACCTATACAAAACAACACATAAAATTACATTCTTCTATATTTTAATCCTTATGTTTCTCAACAGCACATTGCAAGACAAAGCTTCTCAACTGAATGGTAGCAAACATTTCCACACTGTAACTTGCTTTTCATTTTGAACATTACACCCTCATGTATGTATTACCTCGAGACATTATATCTATTACTATTTATCCGTCATAAGCAGGGGCACAGGTGGGGGGGGGGGGGATGGTATGGCTGCCCCAGATCTCAAAGTTCAAGGGGTGGCAAAATGAATATTTTAAATAAAAAAAAAGTGAATGTTTGACATTAAACTGTGTAACATAGGAGAATTATGTTACTGAAGAAATGTGTACAATGGCAAACTGTGTGGTGAAGGGATATACTTCCCTAGGCAGAAAAGTCGAATGTATATAGCAGAGTGGACAGGATTGAGTTTTATACCAGCAGTGGAACAGGAACTATGTGAAGAGAGGACAGGCACCAGACAAAGCATGACCAGCAACCAAAGGCTGAACAAGAAATGGTCAAGTAGCAAGAGGGTCTGACTTCTTGGGCAAACAACTCAATGGGGCAATAAATGCCCATCACCACGAAGCACATAGTAAGTTTGGCAGGAGAGGGGCAAACAAAAATCTAAGGAAATGGAAAATAATGCAAGATTCTCATCCAGATGCACACAAGAAGGAGCGTGGTACTGTCCTTGAGCTTGATCTGCTTGTGACACACAAACATTAGATACAAGCTGTGAAGGGCGGGATGTGGGGGGGGGGGGGGGGGGTTGGCGATTTCTCCACCATGGTTTAGAAGCAAGCTTTTTAATTTTGTTGTAGGGGTAATGTAGCCTTTCAGTTCAGACAGGAAGTCTTGACCTCCAACTTCCCCATTTCAGAACATTTGAAGAGTCCTAGCCTAGGTTGGCATGTATACTGTATGCTTGGTACTGTGATCCCACATCCACACTGTACTTGTGGATACCTTTCACAGATAGGGAATTGGGAATCCCAAAGTACCAACATTATAAGCTTTCAAGCTGAAGGCCTCAATCTGAATTTCTTGGAAACCAAAAAGGTTGTGTGTTTCCACTGCATCCTCTGTCGTTTGCTCTCCCGTTCATAATGATCAAGCCAGGTCTCATCCCCACAATAATGCAATACAAGAAGTCTTCTCCTTTGTTGTGATAACATTCCAGTGATGGGAGCAGATATCCATATAAAAGCACTTACAATCTTCTGTCAAGTGCCTGGGCACCCATCTTGTACAAACCTTGCGGAACCCAAGGCTGTCTCACACTATTTAACAGGCTGACCCTTGGCTAACATTTAATTTTTGTGCTATTTCTGCAGTAGCATCTCTTCTATCATTCAGAACCATGGCTCTGGCTTCTTGCAGTTTCTCATCACTGGTTTAAGTTGAGGAACCTCCCAAGCACTGTACATCAATCACCCCTTATCCAGCCTTTCTTCAACATGTCTATCCACTCATATACAATTCCCTGAGAAACAGCATTGTTCCCATACTGAGCACACAAAGTATGTGAATTTCAGCACCTTGTGCACCTTCTTCATCATCATCATGAACTTATACAGATATAGGACAACTGGGTCCTGTTGTGTGGAAACTCAATTTTGAATAAGCTGTTGATCTCTCCATCTTGTTTTAGGGCAACCTACATCGCGTTTGCATTTTGGTTTGTATTCCAGCGCCATTCTGGGTATTCGTGAGTGTCCCACCGTTTTAACATGTTGTAGCCAATTCTTCTGATAACGCTAAATAATCATCTACTATGTACTCTACTTTTAGTTTTTCTTGAATTGTTGTATTCCTTTGATGGTCTAACCTTGTCAGTCCTAAAAGTGATCTCAAAAATTTAATTTGTGCTGTTTCTAATTGTTGACATTCCTTTTTATTCATAACCCATACTTCACTTCCATATTTCAGTCCTGCTTTAGATGTAATATTATAAAGCCATAATTTAGTGCTTGGGAGCATATTTTTAACAAATTGTCTTTTGATAGAACCATTTGTTTTATTATACCAATGAATTTTTGTTGTAATATCTGTTTTCAATTTGAAAATCATGTTTCCTAGATATATGAAATCTGTAGCCTGTTCAATAATTGTATCATCAATGACAATTTTCACTTTTGCATGTTCTTGCCACATACAGCCATAGACTTTGTTTTGGTAGGTGATATATTCATGTTGTATTTTCGAGCAATTTTGTTTAGTGTGTTTGCTGCAATTTGCAGTTCATCTTCTGTCTTTTATAGTATCATCCGGTCATCAGCATACGAGGTCTGTCCAAAATGATACCAAACTTTTTTAAATTTTAGTTTATGGTTGTACTTACAACTTAATCAGACTTGTCTCCTTCAAAGCACTCCTCTCCACCATTGATACACTGCTCCCAACGTTTTTTCCAGTTCTGGAACGCCTCCTGGAACGTGTTTTGCGGGATGGCGCAAAGGTTCCTTGGCGAATTTTCTTCTACGTCCTCCACCGTCTGAAATCGGCGACCTTTTATGGTGGATTTCAACTTTGGGAACAAGAAAAAGTCCGCAGGAGCCAAATCTGGAAAGTAGGGCGGCTGGGGGACGACACTCGTCTCATGCTTCGCCAAAAATTCACGGCTAAGGAGCGACGCGTGAGCATGTGCATTGTCATGGTGCAGCATCCAGGTCTTGTTTGTCCACGCCTCAGGCCTCTTCCTGTTCACTGCCTCCCTCAAACGCTTCATCACCTTCAAGTAAAACTCTTTATTGACTGTCTCACCACGTGGAACAAACTCGTGATAAACTATGCCCTTCCAATCAAAAAAAATTTTCAACACCACCTTCACATTTGAGTGACTCCGGCGCGCTTTTTTGGTCGTGGCGACGATTTTCCCACCCACTGCGACGACTGCACTTTTGTTCAACATCGTAGCCGTACACTCACGTTTAATCACCTGTAATGACATTTTTTAGAAAGTTTTCATCATCATCTGAGCGATGAAACAGCTCCTGACTGACTGTGACACGGTTCTCTTTTTGTTCATCTGTTAGCAGACGCGGCACAAATTTTGCGGCAACACAATGCATCTTCAGTTTTTCGGTCAAAATCATGTGGCATGAACTTTTACAGTTGCCTACTTCTTCGGAAACGTCACGGACAGTTAGGCGACGATTTTCACGAATCACAGCACGCACTTTCTCGACGTGATCGTCGTTCGTTGACGTGTAAGGCCGTCCAGCTTTGGGATCGTCTTCGATGGACGTTCTGCCCGATTTGAAACGCTGGTACCACTCGTGACATTGCGTACGGCTCAAACAATCCTCCCCATAAGCCTGTTGCAACATCTGAAAAGTTTCCGTAAACTTTTTTCCCAATTTGAAACAGAATTTCACGCAAACACGTTGCTCTTCGAGCTCCTTCGTTTTCCAACTTGCAAAAAATCGCCGAGGCACTAAACACACGTTCGCTCATGCGCGTGTAGCTCGATGACTAATTGACGTGGCGTGATGTGGCTAGTGTCAAAATAAAGCTTAAAGTCCCCGCTATACAGCGCTAATGTCGAGAACGTGCTGCGCCGGCTCGCTGGCGCACTATTTAACAAGTTCGGTTTCTTCTTGGACTGACCATGTATAGCATTGTTTTAAGTATTTTATTGTTACATATTTTAAATCCAGTTGTGGTAGTGGATTTCCATTCTCGTATTAGCTTATGTATGTACACGTTAAATTGTGTTGGACAACCCTGTTTTACTCCTTTATTAATAGTCAAAATTATAGAAGTTTACGATTTTGAAGTTTAATGCATATTTTTGTTTTTATATAAGCTTTGAGTTGCTTCCCATAAAAACATACCACATATCTCAGTTCTTCTTTGGTGCAAACCAATGTGGGGCAACCATGTTCCCTGCTAAACAGCAACTGACACACTGAGAGAAATATTGAGGCCACCACTGTCCTGACACATCACATATTCAGTTACAGTGTTGCCAACTCTCAAAGGTTTGTCTCATACCAATGACAGCCAGAAAAAAAAAAGTGGAAACATTCTGAAGATCCCTCATAATTAATTAACATAACTATTGTATGAACAAGCCATTATTACCAAAATTTATTACAATCTAAAATACAGAACTTACCAGGTTGATGAGAACCTGCCTGCCATAATTGAAAATCTGTGTGTCAAAATGTCTTGAGAAAGCTTCTGCATGGTTCTCATTCTGGATCAGTCGTGGCTTCGGTTTATATCTAAGGTTAGGAAGTTGATTCCAGAACAGAGGTATTGATCCACGAGTCTAGAAAATATCAAGAAGACGGGAATAAGTTCATTTAGCTCTATACAAATTCATGTCCCACATAACGTACAATGTTCACACATTCATTATTATTATTAACTTGTGTAACATCTTCTGAACTCTCAAAGTTTATTATTAACTATGTGGCAATGAAGAATATGTCAATACATGTTTTCTATGCAAAACTTCAGGTTCTCATGACAATAATTATCACACCTCCTGGCCTCTTAACATGTAGCACCATGTTATCTGATACACATAGCTAGTTCCTTCAAAACGCCAGCAACTTAACACACTACACAGTGTCACACCAGAAAAAAAAATGGCGAGGTTTCAGCATTTCAGTGCAGTATCTATCCATTACAGCGGAACTGGTGGCCTTCATGTACATAACTGGATTCTCATTCAGAGGCTGCCAATTTCACTCCTCAGACTGATCTGTGTGCAAATTTTTCTATTCACAGATTAACACCTTCACTCTACCAAAGACAAAATTGTGAGAATGTGAAGAACAGGTTGCCTGTACTAGGATAGTGCAAATTCAGTGAACCTCCATAGAAATCTATCCACTAGAAAATGTGAACATCAAATTGTAATTTTAGGAGATAGTCAAACCCGCAGCTGTGCAATGCGACTAAAGAATTAATTAACTGATAATTTTTAGGTTATGGGTTTCACTAAACCAGGTAGCAATATTGAATCTTTAGTATCCACAATCAACAACGATGTCTCAAATTTGTCAAAAAATTATGTATTGATCTTCTGGGGTGGAACCAACTTTGTGTGTAAAAACAATTCGACCAATGGTCTTACGAATATTACTAGTTTGTTACGAATAATAATCATACTAATATAATTTTAATAAATGTACTTCATTGTTATGACCTACCTGTATTTTCATGTGCTAACAAAGAGGTTTGATAAAACAGATTGCAGTAATTATCGAGGCATATCACTTTTGTCAACCACATAAAAAATTCTATCCAACATCCTTCTGTCAAGGTTAACTCCATATGCAGAGGAAATTATTGGGGAGCATCAGTGTGGATTTAGACGTAACAGGTTGACTACTGATCACATATGGGAATACAATGAGGCAGTGCATCAGCTATTTATAAACTTCAAGAAAGCCTACGATTCAGTTACGGGGGAGTTCTTGTTTAATATTCTCATTGACTTTGGTATCCCCATGAAACTAGTAAGGCTAGTAAAAATGTGTTTAAATGAAACTTATAGCAGAGTTCAGGTAGGCAAACATTTGTCTGACACATTTCCTATTAAGAAAGGTTTTAAAAAAGGAGATGCTTTATCGCCATTGCTTTCCAACTTTGCTTTGGAATATGCCATTAGGAGGGTTCAGGCAAACCAGGAGGGCTTGAAATTAAATGGTACACATCAGCTTCTAGTTTATGCTGATGATGTTAATATATTGGGTGGAAGCATACATGCTATAAAGAAAAAAACAGAAGCTTTAGTAGTCGCTAGTACGGAGATTGATCTAGAAGTAAACGCTGAGAAAACTAAGTACACGGTCATGTCTCGCAATCAGAATGCAGGACAAAATCACAACACAAAGACAGATAATAAATCCTTTGAAAGGGTGAAACAGTTCAAATATTTTCGAACAACCCTAACGAATCAAAATTCCATTCAGGAAGAAATTAAGAGCAGACTGAAGTCGGGGAATGCTTGTTATCATTCGGTGCAGGATCTTTTTTCTTCCAGTTTGCTATCCAAAAATACAAAGATTAAGATATACAAAACTATAATTTTGCCTGTTGTTTTGTATGGGTGTGAAACTTGGTCTCTCACATTGAACGAGGAACATAAGCTGAAGGTGTTCGAGAATAGGGTACTGAGGAAGATATTTGGGCCTAAGAGGGACAAGGTAACAGTGGAGTGGAGAACACTACATAATGAGGAACTTAATGATCTGTACTCATCACCAAATATTGTTTGGGTGATCAGATCAAGAAGAATGAGGTGGGTGGGGCATGTAGCACGTATGGGAGAGGAGAGAGGTACAGGATTTTGGTGGGGAGACCTGAGGGAAGGAGACCACTTGGAAGACCCAGGCGTAAATTTGAGGATAATATTAAAATGGACCTTTGAGAAGTGGGATGGGATGGCATGGCCTGAATTGATATGGTTCAGGATAGGGACAGGCGGCGGGCTCTTGTGAATGCAGTAATGAACCTTTGTGTTCCATAACATGCGGGGAATTTCTTGACTAGCTGATGACCTGTTAGCTTCTCAAGAAGACCTCTGCTCCATGGAGTTAATTAGTTAGTTCACAAAGAGGTTAAGATTTTTAATAGGAAGTTAATTAAATATATAAAGTTCAATAACCATATCTTAATTTTAGAAGTGGATTCAAACAGGTAAGGAAGCTATCTGCAACCAAATTGTTTTAATTATCAAAGAAAATCCTTCAGTTCAAGGAAGATGAACCCATTAGCATGGACTGGAAAACAGTCCAAGTGGACAATACTAATTTTAACAGCACTGATAGACATAGTGACTTTTCAATTATTGAAACAACATGTAATTCTGATACTGACTGTAGTAGTGTGAATGTTAATGGTCATGAAGAAAAATGAATCTCAACATCAATTCTGGTCAATTCCAGCTCCCATAATATATCAACTTTATCTACGAGTACTAATAAGTTAACGGAAAATGTGGCAAACCATACACCTATTAGACAAAGAAAGGTACCTGTTACTAAAAAAGAGGATTCTTTATGGGAAATAAAATAATAAAGACTTGATAATATTGTCGATACAGACTCTGTGAATACTGAAACATCTCAATTAGCTAATACTCATACTTCTCAATCAGTTACTACTGACTTAAACAACCAAGTTCTTTTGAACATAACTTCGATATCTTCAACTAATAATGTTTATTCAATAGTACCTGTTTCACAAAATTCACTTAAAGTTTACCATCAGAATATTTGGGGTCTTAAAAAAAAACTAATGAATTATTGAGTTTTTCATACCCAGATTATCCCCACATTGTTTAACTGAACATCATTAGAATCATTATATTGTATTTACCGTGCATCTTATCATAATTGGAAGAGTTCATTTCTACACCAACTTATGCACACAATCATATAGTATTATTAGTTTACTAATAATACTATATGATTGTGTGCATAAGTTGGTCTAGAAATGAACTCTTCCAATCATTTGAATCAATTTGAATTAGATAATATAAGCATAGATAACTACAACCTTGGGGCTAGTTATTGTAGGAGATCCTCTTTGAAAAGTGGAGTTTGTATTTATGTACTCAAAAATGTAAATTTTACTACTGTGAATTTAAAAGCATATTGCTCTGATCATGACATTGACATATGTGCAGTTAAATTACATTCTATATTTTCCCATATATGTGTATTTTCCATCTACAGCACACCCACTGGTAATTTCACTCATTTTTTTATACAAAGTAGATATTATTCTAAAGTCCTTATATAACTCTAAAATTGAATTTATTATTTGTGGTGATGTCAACATAAATTATCTCACTGACACTCATAGAAAGAATCAATTAAACTCTTTACTTATTTCTTATAACCTTTTGGTATGGTGAATTTCCCAACTAGACTTCACAACAATTCTATCTCTGCTATTGATACCATATTTATAGATTACTCCAGACAAGAAAATTATGAAATAGCACCTATTTATAATAGTTTATCCGACCATGATTCTCAGTTGATTTCAATCCAGGATGTTAATTTATATGCACAGACTTATAATATTCAAAACAAGGGAAAAATTAATAAACTCTCACTAGCTGAGTTTAATTATAATTTAAGTTTTGTAACATGGGAGGGTATCTTTGATGATAATGATGTAGATTCTATGTTCAATTCTTTTCGTAATACATTTTAAGGCTTTTTTATTTTAGTTTTCCAAAAATTAAAAAGCAGGTACTATTATCAATAATAATAGATGGATAACTCCCACCATTAAATCCTTGTGTTGTTTCAGAAGAGACCTTTATCTAATTACTAAGAATTATAATGGCCCTAGACTAAAAAATTATTACAAAGAGTATTGTAAAATACTGTCAAGTACTATTAAAGGTAAAAGGTAAAGCAATCCCATTACATGCCTGGACAGGCCCTTGGGTTTCTAGGGGGTTGAGGCTCCCAGATTTCTAGACAATCGGGACATGAAGGTGGTAAAGTTGTCAGCAGTATGCACCGGCCGCCTTTACCCCCCAGGAAATATTCGTGGTACTCATTTCTGTTGGAGACTGAGTCGACCCCAGGGCCATAGTGCAACCGAAAGGATGATGTCAATGAAAAATTCCAATGACACAATCGGGAATTGAACCCGCGACCTTCCGACTTGTAGCGCAGTGCCTCAACAAAAAGGTCCTATTATAATAAACAGATTTTTAATTCCAAAAATAAAATTAAAACTACCTGGAATATGGTAAAGCTGGAAACAGGTAGAAAGTCTGTTCATGAGGACATTCATACTTTAAACGTTGATGGTAACATAATTAATAATCAGAAAATTATCTCTCTAATACCTTTGTCATTTTTTGTCTCTAGCTGATAGAATTAACAATACAACTAATAATTACAACTCTGGTAAACATAGTAAATATCCCATGGAATATTTATTACAAATTTTTAAGAATCCTTTCCAAATATTAAATGCAATTATACATCCACAAGAGAAATTGAAAATATTATTAAATCCTTAAAACCCACTAATTCTTATGGATATGATCAAATTTCAGCTAAAATCGTAAACACTAGCTCCCATTTCATTAGTTCACCTTTAACTTATATTTGCAATAAGTCATTAGCAACTGGAATTTTTCCTTCTGAACTGATATTCTATAGCAAAGCCTATACATAAAAAAGGTGATAAGAATTCTATGTCTAACTACAGACCAATATCTTTATTAACTTCCTTCTCAAAATTTTTTGAAAAGGTAATATATATTCGAGATTATATCCACACCTAATTGACAATAATATCTGGGTCAATGAACAATTTGGATTCAGAGAAAAGTTCCTCTGACAAGGCTACTTATAAACTACCTAATGAAATACTTAATGCCTTAAATAACAAATTAATGGTAGGTGGCATATTTTGTGATTTGGAAAAGGCGTTTGACTGTGTAAATCATAATATTTTATTATCCAAATTGAAATCTTATGGCATAAATGGTACAACTTATAAGTGAATAAAATCTCATCTTCAAGACGGATTTCAGGGAGTTGTAATTGATTCCAGGGTCCTCCATGAAACTTCTTCTGACTGGGGAAAGATTTCACATGGTGTCCCTCAGGGACCTATTCTTGGACCTTTACTTTTTTTGATATATATTAACGACTTGCCAAAGATTCTAATTAACAATACCATACCAGTTCTTTTTGCTGATGATACAAGTGTAATTATAACTAATTCCAATCCAACTATTTTTCAAAAAGATATCAAAGATGTATTTGATCATTTAAATACATGGTTCACTCTCAAATTATTACCACTGAATTTTGACAAAACAAACTTTATTCATTTCAGAACTAAACATAGATATTTTAGATATAAGGGTTGAATATGATAATAGATTTATTACTAATATGTATTTTACCAGGTTCCTTGGATTAACTATTGATAACATATTATATTGGAAAATTCATATAGATCAACTTTTACCAAAACTTAGTACACCTGCTATGCCATTAGTTATAAAACCTCTTACGTTCAAGAAACAATGGTGATGATTGACTATGCCTATTTTCATTCAATTATGAATTATGGCATTATTTTCTGGGGTAGTTCTTCATACAGTATAAATATTTTCAGATAAAAAAAAAAAAAAAAAGGAGCAATTAGAATCATTACAAATTCTAGAAATAGAGATTCGTGTAGAGATCTATTTAAGACACTAAAAATTCTCCCCCTTCACTCTCAATACATCTTTTCTTTTGTTCTGTTGTCAAGAATATGGATCAATATAAGGTCAATTCGGATATTCATGGTAGGAATACTAGACAAAGTTCCAATCTTCATCAAACTACATCTATCTTGTCACTTTATCAAAGAGGTACCTACTATATGGGCATTAAGATTTTCAATAGCCTTCTTTCTTCCATAGAAAATTTATCTCATAATATTAAACAGTTCAAATTGGTTTTAAAGAATTTTCTTTATTTGAATTTGTTTTATACACTTGATGAATATTTTAATTGCAATAATGTCTAAGAACTTGGTTGATTATACAGGGTATACACAAAAGAATGGTGCGGTTTCAATAGTGAAAACTATTGAAACCGCACCATTCTTTTGTGTATACCCTGTATATTTATTTTGTTTAAAATTAATATATATGTACATTCTTTTCATGTGCATTATGCCTGTTTTTATTAATTGTTTACTATTTCATGAATATGGATTTGAGTTGTATTAATTATCTGTCTATTGCATATTATATTATCTATTTTCAATTATTCATCACATTTATGGAGGTTTGTCTATCACCTATTTTGCAGTTCATATTTTAATATATCTATACAGCTTTTTATTAATGTATTTATATTACTGTACATTTTTCTACTGTTGTGCTCCTTAACTGACGTTTGATGTCTCTTTTGTTTTTCTAATGTATATATCATAATTTTTTGAACTTAATACATTTCACTACATCAGGTTCATCTAACAGTTCATAGAGCTCTTCATTATGTCTTAGTTTTCATCGTAAATCATTTGATAGGCTGGTCCAAAGATTGTTCTTAGTATTTTCCTTTCAAATATCACAAGCCTTTCTTCTGATGACTGAATAATTGTCCATGCTTCACAACCATAGCTTAGTGCTGGTCGGATTAGAGTCTTGCATATTCTGGAGTTTATCTTTTCTATGTGTCACTTGTGATTTTATGATGGGTAAAGGTAAAGGTAGAGGTAAAGTCCTTCCCAGAAAAGGCCACAAATACCCAAAGGGGGGAACAGAGGTATAGCTCTACTTTTCTTTAACCTTGGCGCTAGATGGGGGTGGGTGGCCAACACCACACCCGGCTGCTTTAACCCCAGGAAAGACCCGGTACCCATTGAATAGGAGACTGGGTGGGCCCCAGGGCCAGTCTGGACGGGTGCAGAAAATTTTGCCCCCCACCGGGATTCAATCCCCAGACCGTCCAGCCCGTAGTGAGTTGCTATATTGACCACACTATCCCGGCCCACGATTTTTAATGATGGGTAATAGGGAGAAGTATACCTTGTTTGCTGACATAATTCTCATTTGTGTATCTACTTCCTCCTCATTTTATCTTGTTAATTCTGTTCCTAGGTAAGTAAAACTGTTGACTGCTTCAATACCCTGTATTTCTATTTGTTGGCCCCTTAATCTCTTCTTGATCGGATCATAATTTTTGTTTTCGTAGTATTAATCATGAGTCCTACTGTCTTGGTGTGTTCCTCTAGCTCTCTATATATCTCTTCAACTGTCTACATGGATCTTCCCATAATATTTACATCCACTACATAACCGGCTATTTGACCTGACTTGTAGATAAGTGATGAGTTTACATCTACTGGTAGCTGTCTTATGGCATATTCTAAGGCTATACTAAATAGGACAGGGGCTAGCCCATCTCCTTGTTTCAGATGTTATATCATTCTGTATCTGAACATAAGCTTTTGCTCGTACTACCTTGGTCGGTATTCCAAAGTAATTCATTATCTCAACAATTTCATTTCTACTTATACCATCAGAAGCCTGTTTGAAATTCACAAAGACTTGATGTACATCGACAGTGAATTCCCACAAACTTGTTTAACAACCGTCTGTGTATAGGTAGTCAGTAGTTGCTCTGCCCTTTCTGAAGCCAGCTTGGTATTCCTCTATGATATTTTCAGAATATGGTTTCAATCTATTTAACAATACTGTTGTAAAAATCATATATACTGTGCAGAGCAGTGATATACCTCAACAGTTGCTACACTGTGTCTTGTATCCTTTTTTTATAAATGGGACATCATACTGATGGCCCAATCTTTAGGTATTACTTTTTTCATCCAAAGGGGTTCATCATTAGGAACTAAATATTTCAGTATCATGTTGTCCTTTTTAAACAATACTATATGTTTCAGTCTAAAGTACAACCTTACTGAAGAATATAATTATATAATACATATATGCTACAAGTTTCAAGGGGCACAAGGAATATGAGAATAATAGCAAAACATGCTGGTGTAAGCGGCATGACATTAATGAAATTATGCCATCAGAAGTGACTTAAAAGCACAAGTGAACTAAGCCTTTCTGCACATTCTAACCAAATGCACACAAGAAGCCATAAGAGGATTACAATACACAAACTAGTAGAGAATTCATATCACTTCTTAGTTTTTAATGCTAATCATTCACTCTTTGAAACACATTTTAGAAAAGTATGCAATTATTGATGCTAAGTATACACAAATCTAGTCTTCACTTTACATATTTTATTACAAGCAATATTACACTGGTGCATAAATAATAATCTTGCATGCCTGAAGAGTCCACAAACATCAAACTGCACAGTGCATATAATGTATTACTGTATTAATCAATACTTAAGACTGAAATATGCAGCACAGGTTAATCATTAACTTCTACTGCTGTCAGCTTCAAATGCAGGTCAAACTGATGTGCCATTCCAAACATTAAAGATGTTTAATATGCTCACCTGGACAAACGAACTCCGGTCTCCACCAAATTCCACTATCTGTTCAGTCTCAACGAAGTTGGCAACGTTACCCTGAACATCAATGCCTCTGGTAAACAGCCGAGTACCAGCTCGAAAGCAACAGCGACGTGAGACAATTGACCACAAAAATGGTTTGCCATTTAGTGAACACTGGTTAATTGCAATAACTGAATTTTCTTAATTAAGGAAACTAAATATATTTATCAGCCAGACTATACACATCTTTGTAAAGTTCCTAAAATGCTTCAAAAATCTGCAGTACACATATAACTATACAGTCTTTCTTTCATTGTCCCACCAAGCACATAGAAACCCTGCATCTGCCACAACACCCAGTGACAGCTGTAGTGTTCAGGGCAACAATAAAATAAAATGCACTGCAGATAATTAACCCCTTGAAGCCTGATTCTCATTTAAATTATATTTTTAAAATGCAGTTCCTACTCCACAGCAAACAATGTGTCTCCATAACAAATACCAGTTACTGCTGTTTAGGGATATAATTGATGTTTATTGTAAGAATCATATGGCACATTGTGTGAACAAAATGCAGAGTTTTTATGTTACTGAGAGTGGTATATATAGTTATAATATGAGAGCTACACGAGGGTACACATCAATTAATTTAAATCCATTAAACCCAGCTGGCTAACAATATGCAAGAAAGAAGAGAGTTAAGAAATTGTGATCACAAAGAAACAGGCAGCATTCATTCTGCAAAATTACTGGTGTACTGAGTCACTAGTTGGTAAGATGTGTTTTAATGTGGGAACTGATTGCAAGAGCAGAGTTTGAGGGACATTACAATGTTTAAAATTCGCAGTTTATCAGCATTATCAATAACAGAATAAAAAATCACAGTGTATGCACAATTTACAATTATGCCTCTTACCTTCAATTTGACCACCTGTCCATTTGCATATAACAATGCCACCAATTATTCAGCACATTCACACTGACATCCCGTCACTAACAAACTCTACTTTGAGGCGTCCTTTCTTCTGAGATATGACATTGCATAAATGGACAATTGGACCCCGACATTCTGAGTGAAGGGTAGTGCCATCAAAAGGTCATGATCTGATTACCCACAGATGCATCACACTACAAAAACAGAAACCTAAACTACACTCCTACAAAAACCACTGAACTTGCAGACTCCAACTAACTGCACAGCTGATTCCCTTACAGGTAAAATAGCCTGTCCACAACCAATCATTTTTATTCTTTTCCATAACAAATGTATAATCATTCACTAGTTCAAAGCCACCCTAGTTCCATCTGACCACCTGTATTCCCACTACATCAGATGTACTTTGCTAATTTTCTTGCAACTGTTTTCAATTAACCTGACTTACAGACTCCAAACATTTTAAGTTACAAGTCTCATGTCCATTTTTCATCATTTTGGTATTTACAAAGACCCAGCCAAAGTCTCATGCAGCATGTCACATGCCTAACATACTGGTGTTTTATCACGGAGCTTTAACCCTTCAGCGACGTCCTCTATACGTGGTATAGACCTCCGTTTCTTCACATGCTGCCGGCCTCTATACGTCGTATAGACCCTTGCATGGTTGGATTCAATCTCCTCTCACATGCAGAGATTTAGTGCTATCGAAGTGCGAGTAGTTTCTCTTTACAGTTTAAGAACTGTGCTTTCAGGATATAATGGTATAAATTCTCTATCTAGAATGTACCATTATCTATTCAAGAGTAAATTGTCCTATGAAAAAAGTTCACCTTCTCCTGTTCAAAAACGCGCACTCTCAGAGACCTTTCGCTTTTTCTCAAACCGAAATAAAGAAAGCTACGGGCTGAACAACATATCTTTGTAGCTTAAGATCTTAGCTTTCTTATAGTGTGTGGATGATGCAATTCATACGTGCTGAACTGCATATCTGTGGCTTCAAATAATTTCGTCACCTTCCTCTCGGGCGCTGCAAAGACTCGGTTTGTGCTGCTCCCTTGAAGTCTAAACAGATATCATGTGTCATTTCCATGCGTAGATCGACAGAGTATGAATCAACCACTCATTTGGTATATCGTTCAGCTTAGTTAGTTTTGTATATACTGGTTTTTCCCCTGCATCTTTTCATGGTCAGTGCGCTAGCTTCAGCAGTTGACTTAGGAGTGATTCTGGGGGCGTAACCATGGCAGGGAAAGGTTTGACAGAGAGTGAAGTGCTAGAAATTGTGTAAAATCAGATGAAAGTTTCAGTGACAGTAGTAATGATAGTGGTAGCAGTAGTGATAATGAAATTGATGACGTAGCTCTAGCAGATGCAGTCATAAATGACGACAGTGTTGATGAAGAGGAAATGGTGCACCAAGATCTCGTGTGGGAGGCTATGGATAATTACACAGGACACAGAGAAGTATTTAGTTGTGATTTTGGACACAGAAATGGTGCAGAAAATGTAAGTGATATTGTTGAATGTTTAGAGTTTTTTTTGACAAAGAAATCATACAACAAATTGTTATAGAAACTAATAGGTATGCAGAACAATACAAGAACGCGCGAGGCAATCTTTTCCCATTTCGTTCAATTGTGAGATCGTGGACACCTGTCACGGAAAATGAAATTTACACTGTTTTACGTCTGTTTTTACTGATGGGCATTGTGCAAAAACCAACTGCGAGGTCATACTTTTCGAAAAAAAAAGAGTAATATCAACACCTGGATTTGCCGATGTGATTAGGAGAAAAAGATTTGAATTGATTTGTAAATTTTTGCATTTTATAGACAATGAAAGCTTACCAACATTCCAAGGACCTCCCAAATTGTTCAAAATTTATCCTGTGATATGTCATTTGAACAAAAAATTGCAAACCCTATATCTACCAAACCAAAACATTGCCATTGATGAAAGTCTGACACTCTGGAAGGGGCGTCTGTCATTTAGGCAGTACCTACTACTAAAGGCTTCAAAGTTCGGAATAAAAACTTTTGAAATGTGCGAATCAACGCCAGGATACTTGTGGTGTTTTCTTGTATATACAGGCCAAAAAACTGTTCTAGAATCGAGTTTGATTACTCCAGAAACCCCCAAAACAGCAGCCCAGTTGTTCCATATGTACGTAGTTGAGAGAAAGAGGATGACCAAATGGTACCTCAAACTTTTCAAAAGGCTACTGAACTCAACAGTTCTCAATTCGATTGTTGTTTATAGACAAGTCACGGGAAGAAATATAGAGCAGCTCTCATACAGAATACAGTTAGTGGAAGGTTTGTTTACAAAATATGCACGTGCTGCGGGCGAACAGTGTACCGGGGCGACACGCATCTGATAACACAGTACCAAGGCTCACGGAAAGACATTTTCTCAGAAAAGTGGCACCCAAAACTGAAAAATCAAAACCCCAGAGGAGGTGTGTAGTGTGTTCAAAGCACGGAAAAAAGAAAACTTCAGTGTACTGCTGCCAAAACTGTGATGTAGGCCTTTGTTTAGAAGATTGCTTTGAGCTGTACCACACGAAGCTCAATTACTAAGGTAATGAAAATTATTATACTGCATCTACATAGTCTTAAGATTATTCTGTTAAAATTTTAGAAAAATCGGATTTTTAGTTTGCGAATAATATTTTTTTTAAAACGACGGTTGCATTTTCGTCATTAGGGCTTTAAATCTCCTCCGTCCCTGGAGTATGTTGGAATTTAAATGTCCTGCGTCGCTGAGGGGTTAACCACCTGAGCAACCCCCATACTGCAGAACAGCCCACGCCTGTTTATTCAATATCTTCAAAAATATCGTTCAACAATGCACACTGTCTCCTCCACACAACCTCAAAATGTAATTATAAATAAATTTACAGTTATATTTAGGTAAATAACAAATAAAATGTAAGTTATTTCATGAGTTAGCATGCTGGGGTGATGTACAGATGGTCAAAAAATATATCCCAATAAAGACCCAGTTATTTGGTGACTTTCAATTCATAATCTAGTACAGATTATTGCTATTAATGTCATTACTATTATAGCTGTTTCTATTAAGAACTACACCCTTCCTACACCAAACTGATCAGATGGAAACTGTTAGTTCCACACTTCTACCAGAATCACAACTATGAAGGCCATTTCAGAAGTTTTGTGTATGGTGGCAGCAGCGTGCAGTGTGTCATGTGATTGAACTCAAATTATATGTGTGGTGCCAGTGGCTCTATTGCTGCTACCACACAGGTGCACTGTCTTTGTGACGTCAGTTGCTGTTTAGCTATGGATCAGGAAAGACTACAAGAAAATTTCTCGCGGACGGACGTGAGAACAGTAATAAAATTTAATGTTCTGTTGGGTAAAAGTGCTCTAGAGTGTTACAAGTCATTGAAGGAAAGTTTAGGGACACATGCCCCTTCAAATGGCCGGGAACAGACAGATGATGCCCCTCGCAGTGGAGCCCCAACGACGGTGACCGATGAACTCCATGTGAACCAAGTGAAATTTGTCCTTGAAGGTACGCGCAGTATTTCATGCACGGCAATTGCTACAGAAGTCAGAATCTCGCCAGCAAGTGTTTACCATATCCTCACCAACAGCTTGGGGAAAAGAAAAGTTTGTGCAAAGTGGATTCCACACGTGCTCAACGATGACCAAAAAGCCATGTGTGTTCTTCTCGCCAACACCCATCTGCAGCGTTGGAGAAATGAATGCAATGCATTCCTCGATCGCATTTTAACAGTTGACGAGTCATGGATGCATTCATTTGACCCTCAGCTGAAACAACAGAATGCTGAATGGCGCGCCCCAATGTCACCGAGGAAGAAAATTGCACAGCGCAGTCAGGGCGCTCTGAAAGTCATGCACGTCATGTTCTTCAGCCGAAATGGGCTTGTGCTTGACCATCCCGTGCCAGTTGGTACCACGGTTAATGGCCGATATTACTGCTCACTCTTGCAGCATAAGGTGAGGAAGGCTCTTTGCCGTAAACAACCACAACTGCTGGAGCGTGGTACCATTTTGCTCCAGGACAACGCAACATCTCATCGCCATCGTGATGTGCAAAATCTGGTGCATCGTTGGGGCTGGGAGGTGTTGGCACATCCTCCCTACTCTCCAGATCTCGCCCCCATGTGATTATTGGTTGTTTTCACATGTAAAAAAACTTCTTCAGGGAAAACGATTTCAATCGGAAGACGATATCAACACTGCTGTCACTGCCTCCTTAAGGCGTGTGACCAAGGATGAATACAGAGCTGCAATTGATCGTTTACCATGTAGATGGGAAAAGTGTGTGGACAGTGCTGGTGCTTACATTGAGTAGAGGACATATGTGTACACATTCAGGAATATCAATAGTATTTTTATCTAGTATTTTGTTATTACAATAAAATCATACACAAAACTTCTGAAATGCTCCTAGTATATAACTTACATGCAATATTTCACACGAAGCTTGTAGGAATGTTTGGAATCTATTCTCACACTAAATTTCATTCTCCTAGCTACAATGGTCAAGTAGTTATTGCTGTCAAAATAACAAGTACATGAAGATTTCACAGCGCTACCATGTTGTGTTACATTCTACAAACAAAATCACAACAAATGCCTCAGGATAGTGCAGTCAGTGTAGTAAACAGGTTATCTGCTGCACAGTCTCTGATTTGATTCCAGGCAGAGGCAAAGTACTTTCAACTGCACCAAAATGTCCAGACTGGTGCTTGGGACTACCAAGCCTCCTACTCAATGGCTACCAGGGGTTCTTTACCCATGGGTAAAGGCAGGGGCATGAGGCTGACCACTAACCTCCATCCAGTGCTGAGGTTAAGAATGAGTGGAGCTGTACCTTAATGCCTTTACAGCATGCACAGTGACCTGACCTTTACCAAACGCTGCTCACATCTCACACATTAATGTATGTCACGCTGTTATTATCAATTGTAATAAATTAAAAGCATAAGGTGGAGCTGACCTCCAATGGTATAATATGAAAATCAATTCACCAGTTCAAAAGTATGAAAGTGAGAAAACACACAGACAGACAGCATGCTGAAATCACAAGGGTGCTTTATTCCCTTAAACAAAGCTGATTAAAAATATAACCTCTTCGATGAGAGAAATAGCTCATGAATAAGTGTTAGATAAAAACATACTGGCGACTAAATAGGTTTGTAAAATTTACATAAATGCAATTAAAAATTAATCTTCCCTTACACAACAGTAAGCGAAACTTGAAAAGTTAGTGAGGTTGCTTCCAATTTATGGTGAAGATAAAGCTACACTGGTGATCACCTGCACTTCCAATTGCAATTCCACATACAAACAGGAGGCTTCCTTGGGTTTGAAGCAGGATGTTCAGCTACAACATACCCTTTCAACTGGAATTCTATTGGACAATGACTCATACAAAAATAACAGAAATGTTAACTTCCTTTGAACTACTAGCCTTGCCAGTGTAGAAAATAACATTTGAAATTTGAGTAACATAACCACACAGTGTAAAGAAGTATCTGTGTGAATACAACATGGAGGAAAAAAAACCTGAAATGCCACAACTCAAACTGACACAGCTGACCTATACATCAATGCCAGTCTCCTACCCATTTGTCTACCTGTGAGTATGGATGTACTAGTAGTAGTCTCTATGTAGTCCCACAGCCACACAAATCACTAGCATTAATGCAACTTTTTCTTCAAGGTAAGCAGAAATATTGGTGCATCTGCTAAATAGATATCTTATATAAATAACTGTAATTAATAGAAGCTCAAAAAGCTACACATGGGCAAATAAAAAGAAATTATGAATGGCTGGAATTATGATAGCAGTTGTAGACTTACGTCACTTTGTCTCTGACTTAGAAAAATTTAATAGCTTGATTTTTGTTGTACAGAGTGTACCAGTGTTTCAGGGTCAATCTACTCTGATAATGGAGGCAGCATATTCTTCTGAAATCCTGGTACACATCTATCAGACTAAAGGCTTCATATGAATTAAAAATTACATACTTTACAGTCATGTAACAAGTCAGGAAATGAACATATAATAACAATTCTGGTGCAGTCACTGATGTTTAATTATTTAATGCAAGAGGATTCAAGTCTTCTGAGGTGTTATGCCTTATTGACTGGTAAACAGTGCATAAATATTTATCAGCCAACACAGAGTAACAACACAGAAGACTTGAATCTTCAGCAGAACTGCTGTGAGAACCTTGGATCATGCATATTTCAGAAAACGTAACTTACAGGGAAAAAATGCACAAGACATTAAACTTGTGTTTCATTTTTCCGTAAAACTTTAGTGTGAAACATGCTTGCTATGATACATATTTAGAGTGTTATGTTTAACCCCTCAAGCCGGTATTTAAATGGTGCTCAGTCTCTTACCCAAACAGTATTTACATGTGGCTTCCTGGTTTAGGGAATGTCACATGTACATTGAACTGCCAGCAAGGGTAAGGTATTCACAAATGTACACATGTACGTTCAACTGGACGGAAGGGTTATATGCCCAAGGTGAACTCCGGAATGCACGCTGTTCTTTATGTAAAATGTCCATAATTGATTTCAACTTTAACCAAAAGTAGAGTATGCTGATACATTTTGGTGAAACTCACAAAATATCAATTTCCCTCAAAATATATTCAGTTGTTCTTCAATTGTTACATGCATGCACCTACACGATGAGGCTAATATGTGCATTTTTGCAACTTTTCACTGAAAACATGCTAAAATAGGCTGAAGGAAGATTCTAGTTATCTCCTCTACTTTCTCTGATGTAGTGGAAAAGTTATAAAATATCAAAAATGGTGAGATGATATTTCACACTGCTCATGCTGTAAAGGTACACAAATATTAACGTGCACGCGCGCGCGTGTGTGTATGTATGTTTGTACGTACGTATGTATGATTAAAGCACGAAGGATACAACCATGTAACAATGGTAAACAGAATCTGCATAATTCAGGCTGGTTTGCTAATTCTCGGAGCAGGTGTCCATTCCACACAAACCTTGGGTCCGCTCGTTCATGGTAAGGCATCTAGAGGCAGATAAGAAGAAGATACAGGATCAATTTATTGCTTGACTGGAATGATGACATCACCATGTAGTTTGTTAGGTATGCACCCTCTACCACCCACCACACTACAAGAAGTCACATACCAGCTGACCATAATCATAACCAGTAAACACCAACTACACAACATCACATAAGACCAGAGTCTTAACCCTTTGAAGACAAAAAGTAATCTGTATGTTATATAATTAAGTTTCTACCTCACAGAGAACACAGTCCATATCCATCATAAGACCAACCAGTTAATGTTCATTTTGAGAATTAAATGGAACACACGAATATATTGTGCAGGCAAAAAAGTTTTAATATTAAACCTGGCGGTACAAGTAGTTACCACTGGGCTTCATAGGGTTAATATTCCGTTAATACACACTGTAGTGAGAAACTCAAATCTCATATAACATTCAACAGTCTGTGAGAACTAACTAACTCAATGGAGCTGAGTTCTTCTTGAGAAAGTAACAGTTCCTCAGAAAGTCAAGAAATTCCCCGCATTTTGTGGAAACCGAAGGTACACAAGTACACAAGAGCCCACCACTTGTCCCTATCCTGAGCCAGACCAATCCAGTCCATGCCTCACCATCCCACTCCTTGAAGATCTATTTTAATATTGTCCTCTGTTCTACGTCTAGGTATTTCAAGTGGTCTCTTTCCCTCAGGTCTCCCCACCAAAACCATGTATGTACCACTCATGTCTCCCATACATGCCACCTGCCCATCCCATCTCATTCCCTTGACTTGATCACCTAAATAATATTTGGTGAGGAGCACAGATCATAAAGCTCCTCATTGTGTAGTCTTCTCCACTCCCCTGTTACTTCATCCCTCTTAGGCCCAAATATCTTTCTCAACACCCTATACTCGAACGCCCACAGCCTACATTCCTCCCGCAATGCGAGAGACCAAGTTTCACATCCATACAAAACAACAGACAAATTATACATCTGTATATTTTAATCCTTATATCTTTGGATAGCAAACAGGAAGATACAAGATTCTGCACCAATTGATAGTGAGCATTCCCTGACTTCAATTTGCTCTTAATTTCTTCATGAATGGAATTTTGATACTTTACGGTTGTTGCCAAATTTTTGAACTGTTCCACATTTTCAAAGGATTTATAACCTATCTTCATGTTGTAATTTTGTCCTGCATTCTGATCTCGAGACATGACCATATATTTTGTTTTCTCAGCATTTACTTCTACACCAATCTCCTTACTAGTGACTAATAATCTTCTGTATTTTTCTTAGTAGTGTGAATGCTTTCATCCAATAAATTAACATCAACAGCATAAACCAGAAGGTAATGTGTACGATTCAACTTCAGGCCTTTCTGGTTTGCCTGAACCCTCTTAATGGCATACTCTAAAGCAAAGTTGAAAAGCAATGGTGACAAAGCATCTCCTCTTTACAGACATCTTGAATAGGACTTTATTAGAACAACATTTGCTTATCCGACTTCACGGAATTTACAGGTTCCATTTAAACACATTTTTATTAATCTGAAAGAGGTTTCATTTAAACACATTTTTATTAATCTGAAGGAGGTTCCATTTAAACACATTTTTATTAATCTGAAGGAGGTTCCATTTAAACACATTTTTATTAATCTGAAGGAGGTTTCATTTAAACACATTTTTATTAATCTGAAGGAGGTTCCATTTAAACACATTTTTATTAATCTGAAGGAGGTTTAATTTAAACACATTTTTATTCAACTGACTAGTTTTAAGCCGATACCAAACTCAGTGTCATAAAACCCCCCTACTAACTGAATCATAGGTGTTTGTATGAACAAGATGCATAACTATGGCACTCATGTCAAATTTACTTAAAAATAAATGACTTGTCTACATTAATTACAAAAACGTGAAGTTAAATTTCCAAATAAATAATGATGGAGGTATTCATACCTGCAGATTGCAATGTAATATGTTTTTGTATAACAAAACTTATTCCAAAATGTATGATACTGCATACATCGCTAATTTAATTTTGAATAGGAAATAATATTTGTTCTCTGACTAGTGGCTGTAGATATGGTCAGTGTTGACCTGGCAGGCCTCTGCCCACCTAGCTATGGAAGTTGAATTCATTTCTAAGGTGGGAAAACCCATAGGACAGATTCTGATACCCAAAGTGATAGGATAATTATGAGTGGTCACCAGAGGAGGATCCACAGTTAAATGTGGACTCCAAACGAAGAAGTGCCCAGTATTCTTCACACTCTGACAGCCTTAAATTTGGTAGATGTAAAGTTTTCAGTCTGCAAGCAGAAGAATCTGTGCACACATCTGACAGGGGACTGGAACTCACAACCCTGTGAATGACAGCTCAGTGTCTTACCCCATGATCATGAGGTCCTCCAGGCAGGAAGCATTCATTTTTGTGTTCTCCTTCAAAACAAATTCCTTGCTTCACTTAAGTTCTTTGCTTTTATCAACAAATTTAAAAACGTACTAATGTCATGATATGGCATCTGGAGGTATACATAAAAGCAGATAGTATCAGAGTAATTTAACACCCAAGCATAACAGTCTCCATGTACCCTTTTGTCAGTAGCTGGCGCTGAGAGGTAAGAGATGCTGTTCTTATACATCCTGAAGATCAACATCACTAAGAAATCCTGATGAACCATATCATCAAGAATTCAGCATAATTCACAACTTATTTCTCTCACAACTGATTCAATATTATAATGCCATTCAAAATTATGTCTTCCAAGCCATCCCTTTCTCAAAGTTTTACATCTTTCTTATTTGTCCTTTGTGTGCTAGGTGCCCGGCAGACTTATCACTGATAATTTAATTAATGGCTTAACAATACTTGTAATGCCAAACAGTGAATGTCGCAGTTAAGCACAAGGTGGAAGCCAAAAGTTTCAGGACTGGCTACGTGGAGAGCTAACCAGATATTATGCAGGTGTATGCTGCTAGGTACTACTGTGTTCATCTATTGCGAGTTGGTGTGTTGAGTGTCACTGTAACAGAGTACTGCATTTCTGTGTAATTGGCATTTAAGTGTGTTTGTGTTAAGTAAAGCTATCCAATTACAGGCCTGGAGAGGCCCTTAGGGCTGCAGGAGGTTGAAGCTCCCAGAATTTCTAGACAGGCACATGAAGGTAGTAAGGCTGTCAGCCCTGTGCACCAGCTGCCTTTACCCCCCCCCCCCCCCCCGAAATATTCCTGATACTCATTTCTGTTAGAGGATGAGTCGACCCCACAGCCATACTGCGGCCGGAAGGATGAAGTTAATGAAAAATCCCAATGACCCCATTGGGAATTAAATCTGCGACCTTCCAGCTTGTAGCGCAGTGCCTCGACCAACTGTGCCACTGTGTACGTTTGCAATAAGTGCGTTCCGCAATCATTGAACCCCAGTGAAATTGCAGACCTGAAGGAATAAAGAATTTGCTGAAAGTTTTGTTTTAAGCTTCAGAAAACAGCTTCTGAAACTTGGAAAAGCTTGAAAAACAGCCTTTCATGTTACACCATGAGTAGAACACAAACCTCTGAATTGTACTTGTGCTTCAAAAGTGGCAAAAATTTAGTTTAGAATTTTGAATGTTCAGGAAAACCTGTGTCAAGTCATCCAAGATAATAGCCAGCATATGATTAATGACATTTGTAACATTCTAGGCCTATTATACAGTACATGCCAACACATTTCAACAGGAGATTAAACATGGGACCGATTGCTGCAAAATTTGCGCTAAGGCCACAAAATGAGCACAAACAAAACCACGAAGATTCGAGGATATCATGGAGATTCAAGCTGTGCAGTACTGGAGAGATAATGAAATGGAGTTCCAGAGATGCTTCCAGCAGTTGGACAGACACTGAACGCAGTGCACAAACTCCAACGAGGACTACTTTGACGTGCACAATACCAACCTGTAACTAAGGCAGGCGTAAAACTGTGATACTGCCCCAGTCTGGAAACTTTTTTCTTGCACCTTGCTGGTGGCACACCTACTTCATATTTTGGATGATGCAGGCTGAAATATGTTCCGATTTGATTAGGAAAATGCCAAACAATATTTTGTCAAAATTTATGACTGAAGATGAAATGTTGTGCTTTCAATATGACACACAAAGCAAATGGCAAAGCATGCAGAGGCAAATACCAGCATCTCGAAGACCCAAAAAAGCTCACATGATGAAATCACAAATGAAGAAACCACTTATCACTTTCTCTGAAAGCAGGAATATTGCTTCTCTTCAAATTCATCCCACGTGGCCAAACAGTCAACCAGGCTTATATCTAGAACGACTGATGAGGTTACATGAAGCTGTATGCAGACAAAAGCCTAAATTCTGGGCCAACAATTGGTTCCTCCATCCAGACACTACTCCAGGTCAACAAGCATACACTGTCAAGCAGGTAATAGCCAAAAATTCTATTAGCAGGCTGCAACACCATCCTCACTCACCACATTTGGCTCCTAATGACTTTTGGCTCTTTACAAAATCAAGTCTACCTTGGACGGTATGAACATTTCAGGATATTGAAGACATTCAGCAAAATTTTATGCAGCACTGAAGGTTATTGCAAGACAGCAGCTCCATAAATGTTTCCAACAGTGGCAGCATCGCGGGGCTAGGTGTATAGCTCAAGAGACTACTTCAAAGGTGACCCCTCTCATTAAAATGTAAGTGTACTGGAATATTTACAATGAAATTTCGGGAAGTTAACAGCCACACCTCCGCAAGTTTGATAACCAGTGAATCCATGTATGATGAACAAAATGGCACTCATGTTATACATACTTGCTGTTTACTCCACCTTTCTCCAGTATCATTGACATGAGGTGAATGGCTGGGATGTCACAGAGCAAAATTTCATTTCATTTATTAATAAACATGGTTTACAAGGAACATGCAAATGGTTAAGGAAAAAAATTTTACTACTCTACCAGTTCTCAGGCTATCAGCTGCATGTGCTTTCAAAGCTTTAAGCCTTAATAGGTTACTACTGTTGTCCTGTCACTTGTTCAGCTGGATGACAAAACTGCAGGCTGGAACTTTCCCTCACAGGAATCCCTCCTCCTGCCCATTACAGCAAAAAAAATTCTAAGTTTCTCATGTCAACTTCATTCATACCTGATTGACCAACCAACTCTGCAAATAAGTGAGTAGTGATGGGAAAACCACAAAAAATGCTACTTCATAGCCAAAATTATATCTGCCTATATCCCTTCCACAGAACTTCCATTGCAATGAATGTACTGACCTTGAGTCAAAACTTACTTTCCACCCATGTTTAAAGGTGTGTTTTTACACAATAACATGTGAACACAGGAGCTGGGATAGCATAGTTGGTATAGTGACTTGGCTACAGGCTGCATGATCCTGTGGTTGAATCCCAGTAGGAGAAAGACTTTTCTCTTCCACAAAATGTTCACCCAGCTCTGTGGTCTACCCAGCCTCCTATTCAATGCATACTGGGGTTCTTTTCCAGGGGTAAAGTGGACAGGGCATTAAGTTGACCACTCGCCTCCATGTAGTGCCAAGGTTAAAAATGGGTAGAGCTATACGCCTACACCTGCCTACACAAGCCTTCATGATGTGGACAGGACCATCTTTACCTTTTTATCTTTTCATACGTCCATACAAAATACCATAAAAACATGATCTTGTGTTTGTGTGTGATTACAAACACACCACCTAACCAACAGTATTCAAAATCTTTAACTTTAACACAAACAGTTTCTCAAGAAGACCTAGCAACGTTTACGTTGCACTTACAGCGAACTGCTGTGTCAAAGCAAAATACGTATGACCGGATATCCACAACTTTTCAGACAGAGCCAGTAATTAAATATATGCTTACCTTCATTATTGGACATTGTTGCCCCCTTCAGAGTTTATGCAATGGGTCCAGTGTTTCTGCCACTGCTGGAAGCATAAATAGAACTGACTTTTTGGAATCACTTGTAGGGCAGTCAGCAATTGTTCCTGAATATCAGGAATACCCTGGAATTATGCCCTCATAGCTGCAATTTCATTCTCAGAAACAAGAAGAAATCACAAGGGGCAAAATCAGGTGAGCAAGGACAGAGCGGGCCACAGCCATATCTTCAGCAGCCAGAAATCACCACTGCTTCTGCTCACTGGTGAGCAACCAAAGCACAAACTTTGTGGAAATACGCTGCATGTTCAAGTCCTCCCTTAGAATCTGCTGGCATGTTCCACAGGAGATGCCTAACCTACCAGCAATCTCCAAAATGGTACTTCATGTATCTTCATTGACAGATCTGCTAGTTTTCTCCACATTCGTCTGTGCGGCCTGCGGAGGGACGATATGAACACTCACAATCTTCAACTGAATTTTCCACATGTTTGAAACAAGAAAACCACTCACAAGTCTAGATTCTTCCCATGGAATTGTCACAAAGCTGTTTTGAGTACTTCACACATTTCCAATAGTGTTTCCACGTCTGAAGCAAAATTTAACGCAAATGCACTCTTCTATCCTTAGAAAATTGTGGATCACACTTAGCACACACAAAAATAAACACCTGCTGAGAACCAATGCAAAAGGTTATGGCTGCAAAACTCACTAGTGACTGAGAACATAGCAATACTATGCCACCTAGTGGCAGGTAGCTGTAATATTTGCCAGTCTTGGTCCTAGTGGTGGGTTTGGAAACTTCTTAATGCATGTGCATACAACATTGCTGTCTCCAACTTAAAATTAAAATATACAGAATTTCAAAAAACCAACAAATGCACTATATTATCAAGTATTGTTCAATATCCCCTACATATATTTCGGCTCCAGTTGAACCATCTTCAGGGGGTCAAGGTTACATTCATATTACATCCATGGAGCCCTGAAGATGGTTCAACTGTAGCCGAAACTTATGTAGGGGATATTGAACAATACTTGATAATATAGTGCATTTGTTGGTTTTTTGAAATTGTGAATTATTATCAAAATGCAAGGTGGATATAATGTAAAATATACAGGTCATCCTGTACACATAAAAGTGGACAAGATGGTAATAAGTTTCACAATTTCTGGCATCTCCAGATGATCAGTTTTATGTGCATAAACGTAAAAAGCTATTTTGGGCACCCGTGCAAGTGCTTGTCTTATTCTTATAAAGCTGGGTTCACATTAAAATACATTATTTACTCTTGTCCTACTTATCATTAATTACATCACAAATCATGGGCAAACATGTTGAATATTGTATTGCATAGACAAAACTCAGCTGTACACTGAATGGGTCTGGTTCACTTTCATTGTCTTTGTCATCTGTCTCTTTTTAGTTAATGTTAATTCTTATTTAATAATTTCCCACGTGCACATTGTATCCACAATTACATTAAATTCATGTTTTTGGACATTATTTCATTCATGTCACTTTCTGGTTACTAACCATTTTTCCTTTTCTTACCTGGTAATAACACATGGAAGTTACTGCCATCATGTTGGTGCACTGTGTGTATCATGCTGTCTGGATGGCAGTGCGAATGTTGACTGAACAAAGTGGTCTTAATAGTAAGTGTGTGTTTAATACTTCAAGATGACATCAAAGACTAGGTTTTTATGTGTCATTAAAAGTGTCTTTTATGTGAATACATATTTTTATCTCCTCACAAATGTAATATCTGACTAACATGTCTAATACTCTACCCTTTTGCTCTTGATGTGACACAACACACACAACATGCCACCACAACAAAATAACTGTACCATACAGTATTACCAGTTAAGAAAAGGAAAAACTGTAAAAACCACAAAATAACATTAATACAAGTCATATACAATACATTAACCCTTATCATATGGTCTATTAACCCTTTGGAGCCACAAGTGCCCAGTGTACTCTGCAGAAGAACTGGGGTTACATAGCTGCCCATTACTTTGCGTGTTCTGGGCCGAAGAGTTCAGCGGACATTCAGCTTTTCAGCATCACACTGCAAGTCGACTACAGTCAACTTTCGGTGCCAAAGGGTGTAATTCCAACTTACTCCCTTACAGCCAGGCTACTCTACAATTCAAATTCCCACTTCTGCACCTTATTGTGTTAAAGTTGTGTTTCATACATTTTATACCCTAAAAATTTCAAATAAAATACACTGTTAAAAAATATTCAATCTACACTGCATGAACTTTTAAAACAATTCTCCTACTTTATGCAGCTCACTTTATGACCCTTTCCCAAGTTGCTTATTTCCAAATTATTTTAGTTCCTTATCAACAGGGAAATTTGCGAGGGAATGTATGAGGTACATCGTATTACAACAAAATTCCTTTAATCCATCTCATAATCCACAAATCCTGATAATCTGGCACTTGAGGAGAATAGTCCCAAACCTTGTACACATACTAACCTTGATTTCAGGCTTCTGCCGCGATGTTGATGAAATCTGTAGTCTTCTGGGTTATTACACGGCGTTGTGTAATAACCCAGAAGACTACAGATTTCTTGTACACATACTGATTCTGTGATTTTATCTTGGGTACTCTGGATGTGAAGTTGCTAGCACAAACGTTCTCTCCAAGCATGATACTTTATAATTTTTCATAAGTTGGTATTGTTCCACACTCTGGTGGCATCACAAACTAGGAGGTCAAAGCACTTGCTTGGCACAATCTGTAGGTTACTGTGAATTTTATTTCCATTGTGTTATATGCATCACATGTTACTCTTTGTTTGAGCTATTATAATGGCTTTGAAGGATCCAAAGATGAGTAAACAAGGTACTGTAGTCCCACATTCTCACGCAGAGCCCTGATGGCAGGAGGAAAGTGTTACTGCAGTGATTCCACAGATACCTGAGGCTTCAAAGAGGCAAAAATCAGAGAGAGGTTACGTCTTCATACAACGTTGGATTGTCAAATATCTACAGTATAAAGAAACAGAAGGACCAATTATGAGCATTTATGGCATCAAGTGAAAGTGTGAAGGACCTTTTCAAGCGACAGATATTGACAGGGCCAAAATCAGTGCAATTGAACAAGCTGTTGTATAAGTGGTTTACTGCAATATGTTACTAAGGCAAACTTGTGACTGAGCCTATGATAATTGAAAAAGCAAAGTGTTTTTACCATGAATTGGAAATAACTGAGAAGTGTACATTCTCTGATGATTGGCTGTGAAATTTTAAAGAACTTAGGTCAGTATAGGTACCATCTGATATGGGGCATAGTTATCCCTTTTAGACATAAACACTCAAAAAATATTCAAACTTTCATTTCGTTGCACATGAAGATATGTCCAGAAGAGTTACCGGATAAGATCTAATAATGGACTAAAAAGAGAAAGACAGTAATGACAATGTAAGTAAACCAGATCCATTTAGCGTACAGGTGAAGGTAAAGTTGTCCCTGTCCACGCCATGAAGGCACACAGGGAAGAAGAGGTACAACTTCACTCATTCTTAACATCAGCACTATACGAGTATAGAGCTGAGCAGTCAACAACACACGCTGGATGCTTTACCCCTGAAAAAGATCACCGGTACCCACTTAATAGGCTGAGTGGACCCCAGAGCTGGTCTGGACATTTTTGAAGAACAAAAAAATCTCCTACCCTGCCAAGAATGGAAACCTGAATCGTCCAGCCTGTAGTCTATTCAATATACCAATTACACTACACCAGCTTTAAATATACAATAAATGTGTGTTAAGTTACATGTGATCCAGTTACTGATATAGTAAGACAATAATGAAAGGTATGTTTTTGTAGGAACCTGATTTTAAGAAACGTGCACACAGATGCAAGATGTAGTTCTTTCACATTTATGTACATAAAATTGATGGTCTCAAGGTGACAGAAATTCTGAAACATGTCAGCAATTTGTCCACTCTAAGATGTACAATTTAACATGCACATTTTCGTTCTGGTTGTTGTAGAAGTCATAAAATAGAGGTAGTTCTTGTTTTACGCGATTTAATTTTGTGCAATTTAGCGTTAACGCAACTTGAAAATTTACACCATTTTTTTCGAATTTACGCGATAATTTTCAGTTTAATGCGATTTGGCATAGACGATCCGTGGACGCGCTTATCTTCTGTAGGAGGCTAGCAGGAAGTGATGTCATTGTCACACCATCAGTCACGTGTATGGACCGATTATGTTGGTGATATAACCACACGGTTCATTTAGTTCCTCTTCAGCAGCATTGGCTTTTCTTACCAATATGCATGAGAAATGTAAATCTGCATCACCTAGTGTAGTCCAAGTGAAAAATCGGCGAAAGACAATCGGTACCGAAGAGAAATTACACATAATAAGTCAACTTGAAAAGGGTGAACGAATTGCCGATATATGCCGTAATGTTAGACTCGCTCATAGTAGCATACATACATTTCATGATTATACTGACAGAATTAAAGAAAGTGCTAAGTCAGGAACTAGTGTTTGTGTAGCAAGACTACCACAGTCCTATCCAAATGAACCATACCAAAAAACTATGGATGTCTTACATTTTTATTGCATTAGAAATAAATAAATATATTGTACAGAAACATATGTATAGTGTACAGAAATGTATATATACTGTATACAAAGTACATATACACTCTGCAGGTCCATATGTCCTCTAGTGGTATAGTCGTACACTATACAGGAAGATGTTGTCAGTCCCCTAACCCCAAAGGAAATACATTGTTTTAAATGGGAACTTTGTGCTTGATTTGCGCGACATTTATCAGGAGCGTAACCCTGTCATAAAACGAGAACTACCTGTAGTATTTTTTCACATTAATGCAAACTTATGTCAGAAACCCATGATATGGAGTGCCATAGCTGTACAAAATGCAGCACAGTATTCACTTCAAACTGAATATCTCATACACCAGTACAAACAGGAAGTGCAATGTCAGAAATCATAATTATGGGTATGTTCACGATCACAAATTTTTATATCCATACAGCCCTACTTGTTACACACTTCCCAACATTTGTCCCAACTAATATCATTATCAACTTCTATTCCCAGACACTCAAAAACAATGGGGTTTTCAAATTATGATGCTGTGAACATACCTGTAATATCAGGCATGCCTAGACTAGTTCAGCACTTATGCTGGGCTTACATGTTCTATAATGAAAATGCTGTACTTTTAATGGTTATGCTTCCAAAAAACATACCTGCAAAAACTCTGGCGTGGTGTTGTGTAACCTCTGCAGGGTGTGTGTGATATCATATGAGTATGAGAAGTACAGAAATGGTGTATTCAGCACACTTTCAACCATTGAAATGTATAGCTTGTTTTCTGAGATCTGTAACAAAGAGTTGACCCTCTGAATTCTGCAATTCATGCACATAACATTTCAAACTCAATTCCTACCTCATGAAATCACAATGCCTCAACATTATAAGACCAAACAGTCAAGTCGTTGGGAGAAACAACTGTTGTTTATTCTGAGAATCACACGAAATACATAAGCATTCTGTGAGCAGGTGATACATATAGTAACCAATGTGCTTCAAAATGTTTAGTCATAAGAATCAAAGCCATTGTCAAGCCACTGGCATAAAACAACTTCACACTGCAATGACAATGTAATGCAGCATCTTCAGCACACAGCACCAATCTTGTCGCCTCTCATTAAACTTATTAAGTTTGCATTTTATTGATGTTTACTGGACCCTACACAAAACCACCTAATTAAATAAAATTAACATAGCTAAGTAACAACTTCTAAATTACCAGAAATACACAAAAATTAACTACTTGTTTCACTTTTACAAGATATAATACAAATACAAAGCATTATACCCTGGTGACCAGTTACACAAATTTTTCTCTTCTGTTGTGACAGTTTCACAATTTACCAACAGATGTCCATACCTGCAATATGACAATCAGAACAATGGTTCTCTGCACCCAAACACTTAAAAGTGCATAAAATATAAACAATTACTGTAATTAAGAACCACTTTTAACACATAAATACATCAGTGTAGCAGTTTTCTTCCGTCATTTCCCCTACCATGAGCACAGCCACAGACATGTCAAAGCAACAAAACCTGAAGCGTCACATGCTATACTCATGACAAACTGATTAAAAGACGCATTCTGTTTCTTCATCCACTATTTACAAGCAGCAAACATGTCATGGTATAAAAAGAGAGGGGGAGGAAAGAGAAAAAGAAAAAAGATTATTGCTACATACACAAGTACATCACCTAAAAACATACATTTCCCAATTCTTGTAAGTGAATAAATAGTTTGAGACACCATATATACCAGCAAATAAAATTTAATGGCACACAATTATCATTCACTTATCCATTCATGGATATACAAATATTTCACACATCTGCACTCTATTATCAGTTATGAGCACATCAAGCTAAAACTGTGTTCTTCAGTAACTACCATCCGTGTTTGAATGTGGGGATCCTCTGCCCCAGGTCCCAGCAATTTAAATATAAGAAGAGCAAGCGTTATGCTTCTTGACAGACAGGGAATAACTCATCTGTCTTTTGTCTGGCCAATCAGGTAAGTAGAAGGGCAATTACAAGTACTGTACTGACTCCCCAAGTATTAGTCACGTGAGACCATCACAAAGCTTGTTCACAGTATTGCAGTTTTCAAACTAAACTGTAGCAAATCAGTCGAGGTTCATTTGCAAGAATGGGAAAAGTGACATCTAGTGAAACTTCCATTTATGTCAGAATGTTGCAGTCTATAACAAAGCTGGTAGTTGCTGTTGTTAGAAACAATAAAAGTAACAAATAACATTCAAAATACATGGAACAGAATGAATGGCTCGAAACCTGAAGCAGAAAAACAGCAAATTCCATTCATATAAGAATAAAAGGTTTCATGTTTCATGTGTATTAGAGGTGGAAGACCTAGCTGAGTGACGACTTGGGTATTGCTGACACCGCGTGTTACAAGTAAAGAACACAGGCATTATGTGATGTGCAGGGGTCAGCAAATTTTCCAAAAATCTAGGATCCACCTCAAAATTCTAGGTGCAAGAGGATGCACTAAAACAGCTTCCATACTGAGGACCCATAAATATTAGGTGCCACGGTACAAAATTTTGTCACCCGGGATATGCACACCCCTGGTGATGTGAAATGTACATTTTCACAGAACAATTTACTGTGCCATTATAACCAACACAGATTTATAATGCACAACTTAAAGATGACTTCTGCAGTTCACTGCTACAGTGCTCCGCAGTTTGATATACTAACAACTTTTGATGTGTACTATGTGTAATCATGGGTATTTTTAAACATTTCTTACCTTACAGAGCATATTTTTTTCTTGTAAGCCACAAAGAAAATTAATACTTTCTAAATTTTCAGTATCTAACACATGCTTCTCTATTTATAACACACAGAGTTCAATTTCTTCCTTGTTCAGCACTGAGTATCTATATACCTGTCCACTAACACTTTTGTAAGTATCTTGCCTGGCTTGTGGAGTAAGAATGTACAGGAGGGTGATGGAAATATTTATACGTTTATTTAGTCCAGGCAGCACAAGTATTTAATCTCAGGTAACATAAGCAGTTGTGTGCAATCTGCACATAGCCTGTTGTTCACGCAGTGGTCTCAAAATGAAGGAACACACATGAAGCAATTGAATACATAACAATGTTTTTTATTTCACTTTTATTAGTCACTGGGTTTACCTACATACAGAATGATGTGTGCTGCTAGGTTACGTGAAGAAACAAGCAATCACTTATTCACAGACACACATAACACAGCTGAATTTAAAAGTCTGGTTTCTTAGTTACAATATCACTCACCAGGAATAAACAGACATACCTTCAGGCCTCAAATCCAAATCACAAATTAAATTACAAACATGGGGCAACATTTATTCATAGAATCGCCAGCATTAAGTCAAGTGTACAGCAGATGGATGCTACTTCCTCAGGACATCACAACAGTGTATTCATTCAACTGAGTGTACAGTAGATGGATGTTGGCTCCTATGGATGCTAACTCCACAGAAAACCAAACATTCACAGAAAATACTCAAACTGGCCAAACACAAATACCAAATTCTCTGTTCTCCTGAAATGTGATGCTGCATCACTCAGTAAGTGGTTCCCGACATTGTGAGATGAGAGGACATCATCTAGAAACATCAGGAACCAATGTCACATCACAGAAGAACAGAGACCTTAACCATGCTGCTGCAAAAGCCTAAAAACCTGCAAAAATGCCTGAAATTACTCTACAAGACACATGTAACCATGTGGTCATCAATCAAATCCAGACAAAGTACATTCTGGCCAACCAACTTCTAGTTTCCACCAAGACTAATACATAACACACTGTGAACAGCATAACATTTAACCAATGTCAGATGACAGAGGCATGCAACCCACATTTTCTATACCAAATAAATGACTGGATACTGTAGGGAACTGCAACACTACAAACAAATATGCAGTAAATGTAATATGGTCAGAAGACTTTTTCACAGTCAGCAAGTATATTGCTTCAAAAACAAAGACTGTTAATGGACTGAATATAAATTCTTCAGATGCTGTGCTGTTGAAAGTTTAAGGTCTCCCCACACATTTTTCTTTGCAAGCTACCAAGTAAATTGACACTTTATACAACATGCTGTAGGAAGTAAGGTAAACCAAGACTGTTTTGTATTGGTCATCAAAGGAAATGCATAAGGCCTCTAAAGTCATAACACCAAAACACTTTCTGACATTCAGAATCGTCTTCGGCATATTTCACCAATCCACCATAACTCTGGTGCCCAAGATGTGTAATGATAACAAAGATGGCCCAGAAGTCTTCAACTGGGAACAAACTCTCTTTCAGAAAAAAGTTAATTCTTACGAGTAGCATTACTTTAACATTGTGATAACACTTTGAAGCAATAACAGAGCATGACAGAATTTTTAAAACAATGTCAAAAAGAATGTTTATAATTGTATAATAAATGTGTGACAGTCAAGATACTACAAATAATAGCAGCTTAAATATCCAGGCATCCAATAAACTACACACTAAATCTGGCAAACGGTATGATTTAGGGACTTTCAACTTTAAACTGCTCTCCTGTAAAACTGACTGCATGTAGCTTAACACTATACTGCCACCAAGTCCCTCTTATGTACAAAGGCTTTCCTGTACTTACAAACTACCTAAATAACTCCACGAAGCAGAGACCTCCCTAACAAACTGATACTTCCTAGGGAAACTGACCAAAACTGTGATTTCTAATTACTACTAATTTTGTAGTTTCACTCTCCTGTGAAATTAGAACTTAACACTACAGCAACAAACACAGTAAATTTTAACACTTTCGCTGCCACAATCGACCATGGTCGATTTAAGTATTTACGTTTTAATTTGCCAGCATCGACTTTAGTCGATCTAAAGTTTACTCTGCTCTCTTGCTTTCAATAGGCCACGCACACAATGATTTCTGTCAGGAAACATATTCTACATCTTTATTAATCCCTAGCTGACGTAACTAGAAAAAATATACGCATTTGGTCACATACATTAGGGTAGAAAAATATCATAATTATGTCACAACGTTTATGTTTAGTCTCGAGCTGAGCAAGTGATTTGTGAGGCTGCAGTCAGTAGCGTGTTTCCTTTCTGTCAAGTTGGTTGTGAGTTTTTTTTATACATAGTGCAATATGGCTACTAGGAAAAGGAACGTGCTTAGAACGGAAGCAGAATAGTGGCTTCTATTGATGAGGAACTTGGGAATGGCAGTGATTCAGACGCAGATTGTCCCGGAAATATCAAGTAGTGAGAGCGATGATGAGAACAACATTTCAGACTCGGGTCCGGGCCCTAGTGGAGACGGGTTTTGTGAAAAAGATCGTCAACCAAGTATTCCACTCTTAATAAGAAATCCAGCAGTACAATTTGCTGTTCAAAATGGAACAGATATGATGGAATATGTTGATAATTACATGACTCCAGAACTCATTCAAATTGTTGTCAACCAGACAAATTTATACGCACAACAGATCGCGACAATGCCACGACCCGTTACTAAACATGCACGTAGTGAACAATGGAAACCTGTGACAATATATGAAATCAAGAAATGTCTTGGTGTGATGTTCCTTACAGGTGTAATTTGAAAACCAAAATTGGAATGGTACTGGTCAACAAGAGGCATTTTACTAACACCCATTATTTCACAAACGATGTCTAGGAACAGATTTCAAATTTCCCAAGGACATTATAGAATAGGCAAGAAAGTTGAAGAAGGGTGAGGTCACTTTTCGTAGGAAACAGGTCACGCACCAAGATAAGAGACTCGTAAACATGATTTCAACACTTCACACTGCAGCTGAGGTAGATGACTGGAGCAGATGTACTGGCATCACAAAGAAAAAACCTCAATACGTAGATTACAATACACACATGCATGGTGTTGATAAAGCTGACCAACACCTTGCCTATTACCCCTTCATCTGTAAAACTGTAAAATGGCCTAAGAAAGTCTTTTTCTACCTTCTCCAATGTGCACTTTTCAATAGTTATGTCATATTTACAAAATCCAACCCTAATTCCCACAAATCTTACTTAGTGGATGTCAATGAAAATCTTATACATACAAGACAAGATGTATCAACACCATCATCATCATCATCAGACAAGTCGCAAGACTCGAGCAGAACGCCTACACCAACTCCACCGAAACGAGCCCCGAAAAGTGACCCACCTGGCAGGCTTGATGGAAAATTGAAAAACCATAAACTCATGCATATCCCTCTACAAAGAAAGACAAGACACCTACAAGAAGATGTCAAGTATGTATATGGAAAAATATCAAGAAATAAACGAGATTTGTTTGCGCACATTGCGGTGTTCCTCTCCATCCAGAAGGCTGCTACATAAGATATCATGCACTGAAATATTACTAAAGGTGTGCTCAAAATTTCAAATTTTTATCTCTTTTAGTTTCCTCATAATTAATTTTTTTATAAAACAATGCACTAGTTGTTTAACATTCAATAAATCCCTGGCAATTTAACACTGTCTGGGATTTAAATGCCCTGCATTGAAAGTGTTAAGACAGGAAACATGAAAAGGATGAAATGTAACTGCCATAAAACAAAAACAGAGAAGAGCATTAAGCTCTTCAGAAGTAAAATAGTGAGAAATGGAACCAAAAAAGACAAAACAAAAAGAACAAGAAGCTCCATGCAGAACTGACACCCACTTTTATATTGAACACACTGCTAGTCTTACAGATCAGTTGACCATCATTTTGTGAACTTACTACAAGTAAGTCTCCTTTAACATCTGTTTGTTTTATGCCTTTTTACTTGAATGCCCCTTATCAATTTATACCACTTCTTAATTTACACCCTCACATTTTTTTTTCATGCCCTTGGCTCTCTTTACATTAGAACTGCACACAGAGACAATGGTAAATAACACACCCCCAATGTAACCATCATACCTGCCTCTATTAAATTGGCACAACTGAAATTCTAATCTAATCACAGCACAAATCCTAATGGCAGTAATAAAGTGACTGAGTTGTAAAGTCTGTGAGAGTGACTTTAGTTATCCATGATAGTGAGAACACCTATGACAGCAACAATATAAAAAATCTACCACCTGTGACAAGCTATTAACTACCATCTAAGGAGGTACAAAAAACTCAATGATAAAGAACACAACCCCTAACCCACTGAAGCAAGAATTTAATGGTGGTAATAAATTACCAAGTAGTAAAGTCTATGTGGGTGAATTAATCACCCATAACAGTGAGCAACACCTGTGCCAGTGCCAATATACAATACAACTTGCGTGACAAACTATTAACTTCTAATGTTAGCATACGCCAAGTTGTTCACAATTCCTTTCCAATGTACTTAGGCTACAAATAAATATTGTTTATTTCTACATTAATATCAGTAACAATAACAATAGAATATGTATATGTATACAGTATATACTATATATGAAGAGGCTGTCAGTGGTATGACTGCCCCCAACCCCCACCTACTTCATTATTTCTTATGGGAATATCATTTTTGATTTACGCCTTTTTGATTTCAGCCCACTTTCTAATGAACTCAACTAGGGCATAAAACAAGACTTAGAAGTATTTAAATACAGAATCTGTATAAATTAACCTTTAAATGACCTACAATCACATATGCAAATGCCAAGTGCATAGGCAGCAGTACCAATGTTCACAACTGTGAACACACGGTGCCACACTGGGAAATGTTTCTTTGTCTTCGTCTGTATATAATGGCATACAGATTGAACTAGCAGACTTATGCCTTTGGACAACTGTGTGTAGTTACCCATATATAAACAGTGGTGATGAACTGTAACGAAAACACATCTTCAGCTGATGTGGCTTGCATTCCAGTAACACAGCCCTTCTGTCACCTTACAAACACATCGGATTTCATGTCTCAAATACGTGTGCAATTTATGTGGGCAGTAAAGTGAGGGTAGACATAAGGATAATTTTACATTCTCAGTACACTCTGCACAACCATGCATAAGGGACATCTTCAGAAACCATGAGCAAGTGGGCCTGCCTGCTGAATCCTAATCAGATATAGAAGCTGATTACACACAGTGAGAGCAATAAGTCCCAACGTGACATAGTGCTACAGAAGATGAGTAATGTTGTGAAGAAGTTTTATACGAACCACACCCACAATCGCAGAGCGAATATACAGTATGGTCCAGAGCTCAGACTCAACTCAGCCCAGATTCAGCCTCCAACTTTGAAGAGGAGGATGATAGTCAGAGTGGGCCAGATCCCCAGAAAAAACAGGCACCAAAATTACATTGGACACTACCCTCTCACCTTCAGAAGAGTGTAATTTGGTGGGCCCCACAGGACAGAATGATAGTTAAGTACCACAAATCAATGATGGCTCTATTCCACTTAGCGTTTTCATGTTGTATTACACGGAGATGTCAAACTGCCTGTAGCGCAGACTAACAAATATTATCACTGGTGCATAGACAGTCTTGACAAGAGACCTTCTCTCCAACCTTATGTAACTGAAGCCGAACTGTTCATGTTTCTGGCAATAAAATACAAATGGGACATTGCTTATTAGACCAAGAGACAGGCTACTGGGCAAAAATGGACTAGTTTTACACTTCATTCTAAGCAACATGATGAAACAAAACAGATATTTACACATCCTTTGGTTTCTGCATTTCATGCACAACAGGGATGGAGTTGATGGGATGGAAAAATAATGTGATGGACTGTGAGAAATATGAGACATATTTGAAATTCTAAACAGGACATTTTCAGAATCTCACAACTCTTCAGAAAATTTAGTAACTGATGAAGTTATAGTTTTGTTCAAAGGAAAGGCAATATTCAGAAAATATATTCCCAAAAAGCAAAAACTTTTTTTATCAAACTATACAAATTAGGTGATATGACTAGATAGACCTACGACATAAAGTATACCTGGCAAAGGACAGGGCATGGCACAACAGCTGACAGCAACACATGCCACAGTGACAGAAATTACAAGGAAAGCAGAAGGAGGTAGCCACAAATTGTGCAAGAACTATTTCCTTTTCCTCCCCTGAACTTTCCGATGGCTTGACAAAGAAAAACATTAACTGCTGAGAAACTGTCAGGCTAAACAGGAAGGGCATGCCAGAGGACCTAAGTTGCAAGACAGTGAAAACTGAGTTGGGGGAATGTTCGAGTAAAGACCAGGGTGACTTCACAACAATACAGAGGACAGACAAAAGAGACATTTGCCTGCTAACATTCGAAATCAACCACAGAAATAAATTTCTGCAGTGAACTGGGCAACACAATAAAACCAAACATTGTGGCATATTATAACTGTCACATGGGTTATGTGGATAAGAGAGACAGAATGGCTAGCAGCTACTCAATCAGCCGTTGGACATGGAAGTGGGCGAAAAAGCTGTTTTTCCATCTGTTAGATCTGGCCATTCTGAACAGGTACATCCTTCTTTCTTCATGTGGTTGGAAGAAAATTTCACACAGATTTTTCACTCGCCCCTCTGGGGAAAATGCTGGCACTGGCTGGACAAGAATGGCAGCTAGAGACCTGCATGGAAACCACCCACTGCTTCTGCAAACATCGGTGGACTGGATACAAGTTTCAACAAGCACTGGTCTGGTCCATCCAATCCAGGGCATTGTCATGTGTGCTGTGTGAAAGGTGTGATGACAGAAGTATGTGTGAAATGTCTTTGGCATGATGTGGCCTTATGTGTCAATAAAACATGCTTTGTGGTTTATCACACAAGACGCAACTGTAAAACTTCTTCAAGTGCAAACTTTGTGCTCAAAGTTGAAGCCTGGAACCAAAATGTAAGTAAAAGAAAATGGATTTTTACAAATTTCTAGACATTTATTTTGTGCAGTTAGGCAATGAGAATACTCATGGCATTTTTAAAGACATCCTGTACAATGTCTTTCATTTCCCACAACATGCTGTTTAATGCAGAAATTCATCACTTCTTGTTTTAGGTATATAAACATTTTTCGTGAAGCTTGCACTAAAAAGCAAATACCCCCTGAGAAAACTCAATAGCACTGAACCCAGGTTTGGGCATTTAATTTGATTGTTTAAAGGTTAAATATGTCAAATATGATATCACAATTTCACATCACAACCATATCTGTGATGGGTGACTGTGATTAAAATGGGACCAACAGGTCAGGAAAGAGGTCACACAGAAAGCAGGAAGAGCACAGGAAGAAAGTGAAGAGAAGCAGCTTTAAGTAGCCACAGGCAGTTGCAGAGGCTAGATTGCTAGACAACCCACATGAAATGGAAACATCTAAGGAAGAACAAAAACAAAAAATTAGGTCTCTAAATTATGTTGCAAAAATCACTGAAGAATTATGCATATTTATGAACAGAGTACAGAGAGCATTTCATAAACCAGAAGAGGTATAGGACCTACAACACATTACCTGTTTTTCAGTCAGATGTAACAAGGTTCGTGTGTATGATATCACCTCTGTTTCCACAACCTGCCATATTGCTTGGCCATTTATGGTTCCGACTTTATGTTTCTTTGTAATTATCACCAGATATGGACCGGCTAATAACTGCAGAGTACCTACTATTCCACATATGGGTTTGGTGCTTGAAGCTTGAGGAACTTGACCGTAATTCACTGAAACAAAACAAAATGAAATGAACACATTCAATACTGAAAATGATTTGAGGTCATCACAGCAGGGATTATTAAGATTACTGCCTTGTGAGATGTACAACCATGCAGTCTGACAGCTAGAAACCAAGAAGGGAATATGCTATCTCAAGGCAGAGGCACATATTCCTCTGTTGTCATCTGTCTACCAGAATACAAGGTGTCACATCTCAGAAGGCTGTCATTTTAATTATAATCTGACATGCTCAAACAATGGTTCACATTCTTCTTGATTTCTTGGTTTATCTAGCACCACACTGAGAAATGTTAGGATGAGTTTTGGATCATGACTTAAAAGAATGTGTCAGTGGTCCTTACCAAATATAAAGAACCTGCCTGTAACTGAGGAACACTACAAAATACTGTCAGGACAGCCAGTTTCCTGCTTGACATTTGAACCGAAGACCTCCCAGTCAAAAAGGATACTAAGTGCTACACTGCATTTCATTCACTTCAAATTAAATATCAAACTTTCAACATTTTCTGCATTCCTTATATCACCAGCATCACTCATACATACAAGAAGGGAGACAAAACTGGTATGACAAATTATAGGCCTATTTCCTTATTAACTGTTTTTTCTAAAGTAACTGAGAAAGATATGCACAGTACATACAGTACATCTACATACTAACAACATACTGGTCACAGAGCTGCATGGTTTTAGGAAAGGGATATCTACTGAAAATGCTACATTCAGACTAACAGATAGTGTATTTACATCTATTAACCAAAAAATGCATGTTGGAGGAATTTTCTGTGATTTGGCAAAGGCTTTTGACTGTGTAAATCATTAAATTTTGTTCACTAAATTACATTTCTATGACATTCAGAGAGTAACTGCAGATTGGTTCAAATCTATTTAACTAACAGAAGACAGAAAGTAGAAATAAAATCATGTAATGCAACTCAAAACATTTTCTCTGATTTGGGTACCCTGAAACATGGAGTTCCCCAAGGATCAATTCTGGGGCCTTTATTGTTCATAATATATATAACGACCTTCCTGGGAAAATAAGTTCCATATCAAAATCAATACTTTTTGCTGATGACACTAGTGTCATAATATAGAACAGAAATTTAGAAGATTTCTGTACAGTGGCAAACATAGTTCTCACTCGTATGATTGAATGGTTTACTGCTAATAAGTTAGTACTAAATCTTGATAAAACAAATATTATGAAATTTATAACAAAAATTCACCACATTGTGCATTACGTATTGATTATAGAGGAAAGTATATAGAAGAGACAATAAATACAAAGTTTCTTGGTTTACAAATTGGTAACCACTTAACTTGGAAGAATCATATTGATCAAATGGTTCCTAAGTTAAGTGGAGCATGTTATGCAGTTAGATCAATGTATCATATCAGCAACATCAACACTCTTAAATCAATTCATTTCGCATACTTTCATTCTATTATAAAGTATGGAATAATTTTTTGGGATAATTCCTCCAACAGTAAGAAGATATTCACCTTACAAAAGAAAATCATCAGAATTATGGTCAGTGCACAACCAAGAACGCCATGCAGAAGCCTGTTTAAAAAATTAGAGATTTTACCTATTCCATGCCAATATATATTTTCATTAATGAACTTTTTTTAAACAATCGAGAAAATTTTCAAACAAATTCATCTATAACACACTATAGACACCAGGAATAAGCACCACCTGCATAGACCAAATGCCAACCTATCTTGTTTTCAAAAAAGTACATTCTATGCCGGTATCAGAATTTTCAACAGACTCCCACTGAGACTCATAAGTCTTAAGAATGAAAAGACAAAATTTAAAGTAGCATTATGAAAATACTTAAATACACACTCCTTTTTCTCAGTAGATGAATTTTTTATGTATAAAGATGGTTCATAGTGAGGTATTTAACACGTTCATAGTGTTTTAGTTTATAGTGTTCAAATGTAAAATTCTATAGTCTGTATAGCTGTATATTTATATATCATGACTTATTCCACATCCAGTTGTCACTTCGACATACTTATGGATCCATGGAATGTATGTATGTATGTATGTATGTATGTACTCATACCAGCCACAAATAAGTAACCTACATTAAAATTTTAAAAAAAATGAGTATGAGAAAATGTAAAACTCCTGCCATCTGTTGTTTCCATATGTGAACTACTAAAGAGACGTGGAAGAATGCAAAAACAGATGTAACATTTGGTGCATGATCATGAGGCAGTAAATTTGTGAGCGGGTAGCCAAGTTAATATGTGAAGTAATCCATGGTTTCAGCAAAGTGGGTCCAAAACCGTGCTAAGAATAAAGATGATGTAAGAGGCCAAAATCATCAAATAAGTCATCCAGAAACCTTTCTATCCATGAAAAAGTTTGACAAGATAAACACAAATAACATAACCACAGATAACATAACCTGAACTAACCTGACCTGACCTAACCTAAAATTATATTCTTCTAAGACATAATTCACGCACTTTTGTAGATGGGTACAGTTATGGAAGAATATGCTACCTCCATCTTCTCTTCTACCCTCAGAGATGGAGGTAACAGGTTCCTCTAAAATGTTGGTATCCAACAAACCACATGCCACCACCATCCCAGAAGACCATAATCCTCATATTGACTGCCATGAGAACTCAGATCTCATACCATAATCAGCACTGTAATAAAGCTGGACTGCACAATTCATGAAAGGTAACAGGTTCCTCAAAATGTTGTACTAACAAACCACATGCCACCACCATCCTAGAAAACCATAATCCTAATACTGACTGCCATGAGAACCCTCAGATCTCATACCATAATCAGCACTGTAATAAAAGCTGGACTGCACAATTCATGAAAGGTAACAGGTTCCTCTAAAATGTTGGTACCTAACAAACCACATGCCACCACCATCCTAGAAAACCATAATCCTAATACTGACTGCCATGAGAACCTCAGATCTCATAACATAATCAGCACTGGTAATAAAAGCTGGGACTGCACAATTCATGAAAGGTAACACAGCCTCATCTATCACAGCAAGCAATGAAGGCCAGTCCACAATATGAGAGAGCTGATAATAGAAAGCATACTGATGATACATGAAAATGGTAGAAGGCTGGAAAATGGTAATGCAAAACATAAGAGTATCCTTTGACTGGTCTAGTTGCAGAGTGGCCCACATCAATGATTAATCTACACATTTCTAAGTTTGTTCTGACATGGATTCACATCTGTCATTGACATGAATTCACTCACTCATACTTTTGTCCTGATGATTTTAAAAAGTCATGAAATGTCTCTCACAATATTCTTGAAACAAGAGAAGTTACTTTAATGACTAGTACCACGTCATATTTCAAAAGATTGATCATTTGTGTATTCTTGAAAGCTGAGAGCAATGACTGAAGAATGGAAGTAGAGAACCAATATGCCGAGAAACTGTACAACAGCACAATTTTGACACTTCAGAAGCAAACAGCTGATCTTCAGTCTCTCAACATTTTAAATAAAGGACAACAGACTGTCAGAAAAATTGTTAACATTTTATAGCCAGAAACTGGCTAAACAATAACAGGCAACTTCAGGAAACTAATCCAGTAGCCATTTCTCATTATATAGAAGTCACTGCCACTGTACATGCATTAACACTTCAAAACACTGTGAGGTTATTAACGAAAGCAACATTTATAAATGAACACAAACTTTATAACAACACAAGCTAAACAAGTTCTTTTGTGTGGTGCTTATTTTGTGTTGCAAGCAACAGAAAAATGCTACTGCCAACATGGACACTTGACTACTCTGCACAATGAGTAAGAATGTGGATACAACAGAAGTCCAGGAAGTTCTCCTGTCCGCTTTTGTTTCCTGCATGCCGTTCTGAAGAAGGGTGTCACTTACTTGAAAACTTAGTGGCTAATCTCAGTCACCATCTATAATATGTAACCCCAAACACTGACCTTTGGGCTAAAAAAAGAAACTGTGCTTAAGTGCACTGATAATACAAACTCTTAACTCTTTGAACTAAAATGGATTTTTTTTTCACATATGGAACAGCATAAAATTGTATTAGCAATAACAACTCTATAAATATGCCTACCATATAAGAGATTAGAACGAAGTGGGTCCAGTGCACGAATAATAAAATCCGCTACACTAAATTCATCTGTTACTTCCAGAAAATCATTATCTCTAACAGAACAAAAAAAACAAGAACTCCATAGAGCAGAGTCCTTCTTGAGAAGCTAGCAGGTCATCAGCCAGACAAGAAATTCCCCTTGTTTTATGGAATCCGAAGGTTCATTACCGCACTCACAAGAGCCCACCACTTGTCCCTATCATGGGACTTACTTATTTTCACCACTGGTTAACTGCAACCTTTTATCGCTAACCTTCTCCACACACTAACTAACTACCTCCATGGAGCAGAGTCCTTCTTGAGAAGCTAACAGGTCGTCACCTAGTCAAGAAATTCCCCGCGTTTTGTGGAACCCGAAGGTTCATTACCGTATTCACAAAAGCACACCACCTGTCCCTATCCTGAGCCATATAAATCCAGTCCATGCCCCCCATCCCACTTCTTGAAGATCAATTTTAATATTATCCTCCCATCTACGCCTGGGTCTTCCATGTGGTCTCCTTCCCTCAGGTCTCCCCACCAAAATCCTGTACCTCTCCCCTCCCCATACCTGCTACATGCCACACCCACCTCATTCTTCTCGATTTGATCACCTGAATAATATTTGGTGATGAGTACAGATCATTAAGTTCCTCATTATGTAGTCTTCTCCACTCCCCTGTTACCTCATCCCTCTTAGGCCCAAATATCCTCCTCAGCACCCTATTCTTGAATACCCTCAGCCTATGTCCCTCCCTCAGTGTGAGAGACCAAGTCTCACACCCATACAAAACAACAGGCAAAATTATAGTTCTGTGTAACTTAATCTTTGTGTTTTTGGATAGCAAACTCAAAGACAAAAGATCCTGCACCGAATGATAACAAGCATTCCCCTGACTTCAATCTGCTTCTGATTTCTTCCTGAATAGAATTTTGATGTGTTAGGGTTGTTCCCAAATATTTGAACTGTTCCACCCTTTCAAAGGATTTATTATCTATCTTCATGTTGTGATTTCTTCCTGCATTCTGATTGTGAGACATGACCATGTACTTAAGTTTTCTCAGCATTTACTTCTAGACCAGTCTCCTTACTAGTGACTACAAAAGCTTCTGTGATTTTCTTTATGGCATGTACGCTTCCACCCAATACATAAACATCATCAATATAAACTAGAAGCTGATGTGTACCATTTAATTTCAAGCCCTCCTGGTTTGCCTGAACCCTCGGCATATTCCAAAGCAAAGCTGAAAAGCAATGGTGATAAAGCATCTCCTTGTTTCAAACCATTCTTACTAGGAAATGTGTCAGACAAATGTTTGCCTACCCGAATTCTGCTATAGGTTTCATTTACACACATTTTTACTAACCTTACCAGTTTCATGGGGATACCACACTCAATGAAAATATTATACAAGACCTCCCTCCTAACTGAATCATAGGCTTTCTTGAAGTCTATAAATAGCTGATGCACTGCCTCATTGTATTCCACACACACATTTGAGAAAAATATACAGACCTTGCAGCGAAATCTCCTGACTTACTCGGTCTATGGCCAGCAACTCATTTCCATCGCCAATTGCTTCGATATAAAATTTTTCAGGTGTAATGTACCTAGAATTAAATACAATTACATAAAACTGAGAGTGACTGCGTTAGATACATAATACCATCAGAACAAAAGCGAGTCATTACTTACAGAACAAGTTCACAATGCAAATCGCCCACAGCAGCCATGCTTGTAAGTCTCAGCCACAGATTATCTACATTTCGGTAACCTGTCAGAAACACCAAATCACCACAGCTTGAAAGTGTTATGTAACAGGGAAATTTCAACGGCAACGTTACCAGCGCGTCACCCGCCTAACCTCTCATCCGTGGCTGGCAGCACAGATAAACTGACAGCACTCCGACAGGGCAGAGCAGGAGGAATTCAAACAACGTCTGTGGCTTTGAGAGCAGATACGATCCAGGCATATTTTGGTCTTTACTAACACGGCATCGGTGACCTCAACCGTGACTGTGATTCTGTGTAAAATTGTCAGAAATTTTTCATGCAGAAGAAAGTCAATTAACTAAATAATAGACGTCACGGTTTCCCGATGTTATAATGAATATTGTGCCTTCATTTTCAAAGGTTTTGGGGTTTTGAAGAGTAAGGTGCTGTGTTCCTTCGAAAAGTCAGGAAACACTAACACAGTGACACAATCTTACATGCCAAAAGACCTGAAACCTCAGCAACACTGCTGTGGAAACCTCGAATGTCGCAAATAAATATTCTATTAAGGAAGATGTTGGTTTCAAGAAAACTAAAAACTACAGGCAGTTCATATATATGAACTGATAATGCTCTAGTGCAGGCCGGGATAGCGTAGTCGGTGTAGCGACTCGCTACTAGCTGGACGGTCCGGGGATCGAATCCCGGTGGAGGCGAGATTTTCAGAACCCCTCCAGACCGACCCTGGGGCCTACCCAGCCTCCTATACAATGGGTACCGGGTCATTCCCAGGGCAAAGCGGCTGGGGCGTGGCGTTGACCACCCACCCCCATCTAGCGCCGAGGTCAAAGAAAGAGTAGAGCTATACCTCTACTTCCCCTCTGGGCCTTCATGGCCTGTTCTAGGGTGAACTTTTAATGCTCTAGTGAACCGTAACGCACATGAACTGAGAAAGGGTAATACGGTTAAGTTCATCGATTTGATGGTGGATTAACTAACTTAATTCCATTGAGCAGAGCCTTTCTTGAGAAACTAATACTTTCTCAGCTAGTCAAGAATTCCCTGTATTTGATGGAATCCAAAGGTTCATTATCGTGTTCAAGAGTCCACCACTTGCCCCCATCCTGAGTCAGATCAATCGAGGCCACGCCTTCCCATCTGATTTCTTTGAGATCCATTAAAATATTCCTCTCCTACCAGACTCCTATAGCACCTCTCCTCTCCCCCATAAATGCCACGTGCCCCGCCCATCTCAATTTTTATTTCATCACCCGGATATTATTTGGAGAGGAGCAAAGCTTGATCACAAAGTTCCTCATCGTGCAGTTTCCTGAAGTCCATTCCCCTAATACCTTGTCCCACTAATGCCCAAATATCTTCTTCAACAACATATTCCAAAGCACCGTAAGTCTGTGTTCTTCCCTCAATTCGAGAGATCAAGTTCCACAACCATATAAAAAACAGGCAAAATTACAGTTTTATGTTTTTAATTTTTATATTTTTAGACAACAGACGTGAAAACAAAAGATGCTGGGCCGAATGATAGCAAACATTCCCCGAGTTCAGCCTACACTTAATTGCTCCATTAATGCAATTTTTTCTTTTTTTTTTAGTCGTGTCCAAGTACGTGAACTTTGCCATACTTTCGGAGATTTCATTACCTAGCTTTGTGTTGTGATTTTGTCCTGCATTCTGTTCACGAGACATAAATATACTTAGTTTTATCAGTATTTACTTCTAGACCAATGTGCTTACTGGAGACTAATATAACTTCCATGTTTTTCTTTATGGTTCATTATGTATGTACACGGACCATATACGAAGACTGACACAAAAAAAAACGAGACTGTGTCTGTAAGTATTTCTGTTTGACAAATTCAGCAAATTAACTACGATCGCCTTCAAAGTAGTTCCCTTCTGAGTTAACACACAGCTGCTTACGAGTAATATACATTTGGCAGTAGCTATGAAAGTATGTGTGAAGTTTTTCCAGTGCACTCTAGGAAGGCACACAGGGTAAATCTACTAGATGAGGCAAAGAACCATTCAGTCTTCACCTCGGCACTGGTGTGACGTGAGCGGTCTGTTTCACGTCACATCCGCTTCACTCCCAGGAGAAGAGCCCCAGTATCCACCGAATATGAGGCTGGGTTAATGAAGAGAAAAATCTCTTTTCCTTACCTGGAATCGAAGGCTAGATCTTTAACCCATAGACTGGTCACTATACCGACCACGCTAGCCCGGCGCCTAGTGAGAATAACTATAATTATTAAATAGGTATAATGTACTTTACATGCATACAGATTTATTTTTAGAAAAGAAACGTAATGCTATCTGACCTCGCATTCCGCATAAATGTCCGATGGGATGCGAATACCTTCATAACATTAAATTTGCTAATTCTGTATTTTTAACGGAACTGTGCCTCCTCCCTTGCAAGAAAATGTTGACAATTTTAACACTGACTATACTCATTCAACAAAAAATAAGCGGCTCTTCACATCATAAATTGTTTTAATTGTGCCACCAAATGAAAGAGCTGTTCATAAACTAAACGGTAATTTTCTTTAACTGGGACCTTGTGCTGTTCTACTTCCTTGGGAAGCGCTCGTTGTAGCAGGCGCTAGCAACCGCAGATTCGTTCGTTGCCAATCGTTTCCGTTCGGTTCGATGTGCGTGTATTGGCCGTAATCATCTCCATGTCTACTGCTGATCCTTGTTCCATATTATGACAGGTGTAAGCCCAACGACAATGAATTCTACGTTTTACATGGCAGAACAACTACATCATTTTCTTAAACTTCTCTCAAACTGGGGCAGCAAGCTCCCCCCCCCCCCCCTTCCCCACAAAGGCCCGTAACTATTTAACTCTACGCTGCGTGATATTCCAGAAGACTTGAATCCTCATCAGCAATTTTTTACGCCTGCACGCCTTCGTCACCTGCCTCTACAATAGGTGACGGTAGCGCAGTCGATATCATCACCCATTGTTCTTGCGTCCCACTTACCAACCTTGCAGCAGATCTATGACATGATGAAACGCTAAATATACAAATTGCTACAGCGCAAAATATAGCCTAAACGTGTTAATTATGCTACACTACGTTATGGTAATTTTCTGTAACCTCTCAGTAATACCAGTTTGTTTTAAGTCCCTATTCACGTGGACTAGGCAAAAAATTCGCTTCCGTGTCTAGTATGTGTTGCAAAATAAGGAATCCATATTTTGATGCGCACGCCAGAAAAAAAAACTTATCACATAACACAACATAAGAAGGATATTTTCGTTTATACATTTACCTGCCTGAACCACTGTATCAGGATAGCCATATTTGTCGTTCTGTTCCTGCATTTAGTAGTTTTGCTACATCGTACAAGCGATAAATGTAAGAAGTACATAAAAGCGTATGACTGTAGACAATCCATTCCACGGTTTTCACTCGGCTAAGGTTACAGCATCATTAAGTGTCATTCGTCTTATGAGAATGGACACAAACTGAAGGGAATTTTCTTCCCATTCCATGTGATGATCTGTGCATGTGATTGCGTATGTTACGAAGATTAAGTGGCTGGTGTGTTGTTCGCGTGAAAAGTGGCTTACGTTTTATTTTACCGTGATGACAGACCAGGTAAATTGCAAACAATAATTGTTCCAAGCATCTGTAAAAGTACTCCAAGAATGCAAATGGAAACCAAGAAGAAGTCATTAGCAGAGTGTTTCTCGGACCTGATCAATCCTGCCCCAGCATCGTTCGATCCAGAGGATGATATATATCTAGATACTGTGGCGAAAGTTGTAGAAAATGAAGTCGAACTTAGTGACGAAGAAAGGAGTTTAAACGCCTCTAGGAAAAGAAGACTGGATTTTGTTGAAGAATGCAATGAACGGTATGATGGGGCAAAGATACCACGAAAAGCACTTAACACAGGGCGTGGTGATGCTGACGAGGAATTGGAGGTAGGTAACGAGGCGAGCTCAGGAACTGAGGATTCATACACAAGTGAAGATGAAAGTGTTGAGAGTCAGGAATATTGTCATAATGAAATGAATAGGAATACAGTGTTAGAACTAGAACATGATGATGAAGGGAACATTTTTCAACACATATCAAGCAGGAGCATGGAGACAGAGGTAGAGAAAGCCGTTGCCGTCAGAAACCAGTTGAATTTGTGGGACACCTTGCTACAATGTAGAATTAAATTGCAAAAGACTCTGACTGCAGCTAATAAATTACCACAATGTAACATTTTTGAGCACTTCATTACTCAAGGTGGATCCAAGTTTAAAGTTGAAATTCGACGAACCAAACACATGGTTGCAACATTATTGGGAAATTTGCTTGCTTTTCAAACAAAAATGTTGAAGTCATATCCAGAAACAAGAAATTTGAACAAGACCACAGCTGAATGCCCAATACATGAGGTAGATGAAATATCTAGTGATACAGGTGAAGAAGAGCAAATGAGGCAAGTGATAATGTACAAGAACAGAAAGAACTTGATACAAAAGCCAAAGTTTGGAACACTATGCTGAACTTATCAGTCACAATCACAAAAAGTATTCGCAATATCGCAATGCAGTCATTCAGAAATGGAATGATAGGACACGTGTTTTGGTAGGAAAAGTCAGCAGTCATAACTTCTCAACTTTTGAACAGTCAACACTTAAACAAATTGAACATATCCTAAGCAATCGTCAAAGACTCATACAGCGTTCTCGGTTAAAGAGATCCTCTTATATTATCTTGGGACAAGAACTCATCCCACAAGAGCAAACGAATACTGAAGGATCTGTTGCTTTTACAAATGCAGATAATTTGAAGACAGGTCAGGAAGAGTGTAAAGAATACAATACTGAAATATATGATGATACAGACTATTATCATCAGCTTTTAAGAGAACTGATTGAGAGGAAGTCATCAGATATTACTGATCCAGTGCAGCTTGGACGACAGTGGCTTGAACTGCAAAAGCTGAGAAGTAAAATGAAACGGAAGATAGATACAAGGGCAACAAAGGGTCGTAAAATTAGATATGTAGTACATTCCAAGCTTGTCAATTACATGGCACCAGTATCTCAGAGTTTGTTTACTGAAGAAGCAAAAACTGAATTGTTTAACTCATTGTTTGGGAAGGGCAGTGGGCAGTAGTGACAGTGTCTGGGGCTGGGCAATACTGGAGGACCTATGAAAGTTAAAGTGAAATTGTTTCCACCTGTAATGTAAGTTTTAGACTACTAGGAATGCAGAATTTTAATTATAACAACAGGACTTCAAAACTATGGTTACACATAACCCAGAAGACACAATATTGATATCATTGTGAAAACCTGAAATCGGAACGTGGTATAACACATGAACATAACAGGGATCCAAGAAGGTGGTTACACATTTACTGCTAACATTAAGAATTCAGTATCAACAGGATTTTGAATATGGGTTAATGCAATTCAAGAGAGTGAGTGATGCTGACAGAAACGTGACTAATGATTGGTTGTCAGGAGTGCTATGAGCATGGGAAGGAGGACAGAGCTACACATATTGGTAAGAAGTCCAGTGAATCAAGCCATCTATATTTCCCGCCAGTTATCGTCCCTGTCCAGTGAATTCCATCCAGTCATCAGTCATTCTGCTTATATGAATATTGGTAGTGATAACCTTCACTGGCAACAAGCACGTTGGGCTGGAGGCAAATGCAGAGGTAGGCAGGGTAGGAGAATCCGGCACTTCCAGACATTTTGCAGCATTATTATAGACCGAGGGGGTGGTCACTGTCATACTCCACCTGTTATACCCATGTGGAAAGAAGCCTTTTTACCCATTGGATAGGTGCTGCATTGGACTGTGTGTCAAACAGAACAATCCCAGGCCTCGACATCCAGCATGTAACTGGTTGGTATACTGCACCACCTGGGCTCATACTTTTGTAGCTGAATATGAATTATTTTTGCTCGTCAGTGTATGTATTTGTGAAAATAATTCATTTTAATAATATAGTAATTTCTGAAGTATTTTAATTTTTTAAAGGATGAAAATCTAAGAATTACCATGTTTATTCCTGGTAACACCATTTCCTTCCTAACCTTTAACATGTAAAATATGTAGGAAATTTAGTGTGAAGAGTAGATATCAGAATTGCCTCGTTTGTTAAGGAAAGTGGGTTTATGAGATATCAGTGCAGTCTTGATACCCCACCCACCATTTCAACTTTTGAATCAACTGACCCATTCTCAGAAAATTTAGAACGGTTGTTATGCCACCCAAATCATATACCTTTTAATTTCCCACAGTGAATAATGACATGGCAGATGCATGAAATTAGGAGGTGGGAGTGAAACTGAGGACACTCTAGTCTAGGGTTCTGAAGGGATGGTACAGTAATAGCTTGTGCACAAATGTGGAACTTTATTCGTTTTCTTGTAGAGTGTAATAAAACAGAATGGTGGCTGCACAACATTTATATTTAGCATTTAGTTTGATGGGTGTAATTTGTAGGAGAGGCACGTTAAGTTTTATACAGCAATAGATCAAAAACATAAGTACAGTACTATATGAAAAGAAGTTGGCAATTACCCATATGGTGACAGTGTACAATTTTGAGGTACAACCGTCACATTTAATGTAATTTTGCAATTAAGTCTTCTTTGGTGATCAGCCATGTGAAGACCAGAACTGCTGTGTTGCTCATCACTTGAATTGACCAGACAGAAACAGGCTCGGCTGTGTTGGATATTAACTGGTCTTCATGCAAGAAGACATCATTGCCAGACGAAGGTGCAGTATGACAGTATTACTGAGTGTTAATGAATTGCTATACAACAGACATACCATACAGCATTCTTAGGAGCTTTGCAGAATGTTTCATGTTCCTCTTAATATGGGGATATGCAGTGATGTGCACAGCATGTTATTTCCTTTGCCTATACTGTTAGTTCTTGATTTACACCTGCTTGTGCTGCTGCACCATTTTGCTTTTGTCGCATAACAATTTACACAATATTTTAATTTATGCCCTCCTCATTTTCAGTTTAATGCCCTTTGGCTGGCTGTGCAGTAGGATACTGCTGACAGTATATAAAACTTGCAGTGTAATAGAGGCTGGGAGATGGTGCACTCACTGTAAAACTGTGGTTTATTTTCCCCTTAGTTAAGGGTATGAAAATGAGTGAGAAACATCTACATCCCCTAGAGCAACCCTAATAAAGCAAATAGCAAATGGCAATCAGTATTGAAACGAAGTTAGATGTAATAAATTTGCTTGGAGGTGAACACTGTTAATATCTGCCATGCTCTTAGCTGGGCCAAGTGCATAGTATGTGAAATTTGTGATAATGCTGAAAAAATTGAATAAATTGCGAAGTTAGTAGCTAAAGGTGTATGCTAAAAGAATTTCTTATTAAAGAAGTTTCACTAGGGAACATACGGAAAAGATGCTGAGCACATGGACCAAGGATCAAAATCAGTGCCACGTTTATTTCATTATTATTATCAGCAATACAAGAATATAATAAGTATAGGCATATAAGTACCATATGCAAAGAGGGTTTCATTGGTATGATTGCACCTGACACCTACCTATTCCATTATTTCTCATGGGAATATCACATTTGACTTATGCCTTTGTGATTTACATCCACTCTCTCAGAAACGACTAGGGTGTAAATCAAGAACCACCTGTACTCTGTAACAGTAATATCAGAACATATGAAAACACTGTTCAGTATTATTAGTCACTTCATGGTTTGTCATAATAAGTGGCTCTGCTCCTAAAATACAGACTACAATTGCAGTGTTCAGAGTTAACAGTAATATCACTTGTCTGGTTCATCTGTGCTAGAAAACAAACGACTGCAGATTTGAAAAACAGCAAACATGAATCACAGTTTTCATCTGTCAAAATTGAAGATCAGTAGATACAACTCATGGATCAAGCTGACAGCTACACACAGAACATTGTGATTGGTCCAGGAGAATCAGAGGTGTGACAATGTCTGTGAGAGTACCATGAATAATGTTTTCTACTTGCAGAATCCCATCCTATGGTGTCACTCATCACATTCCCCATAAACTCACAGCTTGAGAACTTGAATCACACAGACATAGTGGAGTAAAAGTTATTTTTTCAATAGCAGCATTTATAGTTTCAGTACATAAGGATAAGGAAACAGTTCTGGTAAAGTAATAGATTTGAGGTTTTCACAGCAGTAACTATGTCTTGGCAGGGATGTGTGATCTGCTAGAAACATGAACATTTCAGAGGAATGTACTGCCTCCATTTCCAGGGCCAATATTCTTCATAAGTGGGTAGGTCCACAGTGCCCTGTTCATGTAATAACTTGAAAGGAATCAAAGGTCACATTATTTGCTAGCCAGAGAGTGATATGGTTGCTGCCTATAAACCTCTGGAGAGGCTCTGTGTGCCGGCATTTTCTGTGTCATTAAATTTCTCCTGTTCTGCTATTTCACAAGTGACAGATCTTCTAGGACAGCAGTACAGAATAAACTGGAAGCAACATGTTGGTGATGGCAGAAGAGATACTAAAATAACCAAAAGGAAGTTTGGGAAGACCTCTAAACTGATGAAAATATTTTGTTTTGTAATATTTGCAGCACATCTCAGTCTAGGCGTGGAAAGGGCGATGATGATGATAATGACGACGATACAAAGATGAAGCTGCCATAAATGAAACAATACAGGGTGGCATAGAAGTCACTTGACACTCGATGTTTAACACATTGCTTCTAGTGTTGAGTGAAGTCCAATGTTTATTGTATATACACAACTGTTACACATGCACAAAATCCACATGTTCAAATACACCAAATAAAGTTCTCCAAAACATTTTTATGCTCTACAGCAAATGCTTGGACATGTATGGTCCATCCAGTTCATAGCCAATCTTCCTATAGTAATTTCTAGTACCAACACCTGAAACAGGAAGAATCTTGAACAATATGGTTTCACTTGAATAAAATGTATAGTAATGTAATTAATACAAAAGTATACTGAATATTCCTACCTGAAATTACAGAAATTTTTACAGATCCATGCTCCTCCATTGCAATCCTTTCTGCTTCTTCCATGAGCAACATTCCAAATCCCTGATGCTGGAATTTTGTTGGGTCACGTGCACTGACAGGAACTACACTCCCATAGACATGCAGCTCACGTACAATTGAGACACCACCTTTCAGCTCAGGTCTGAAAAGATTTTAAAAGTACAAATACAGTGAAACCTCTATCCATAATTCTCCTGTGCATCATTTTCCCACAAGCATCTATCATTTTTCTGGTCCCTGTGAGTCGCCCGTATACACAAGGTCCAATTACACATGAGGCATCATTCCTTAAAGTGTCACTGTACCATGTCAATTATACAGAATTCTTGGTCCTGTCTCACAGTATTCCTGGAATGATGATTTCTGATGGAAAAAGAACAGCAAAAATAACATTGTTGCTGGAACGCAGAGTAGCAGGAACTTGACCACACTATGATTCCTCACAAAATTTAGTGAAATCGTGATGTTTTTGGACCCTACAGCAGCAGTTGCCAGGCTGTGCTGGTAAGTACTGTTACAGCTGTAACAATATTCACAAAATTTCGCAAAGCCTCTGTAAAGTGAGGAATGGAGGTGGATAGCACAGTAAGGGGGTGGCTTAATTTGTAAGGTGGCTAATGTCAAAGCTGTGTTCTGCAGTTAGTAGTATTGTCTTGCTTCATCCTGTTCACTTGGCCTTGTTGATTATGGCATTTAACGGTTGAGTAATTTCGTATTGTTACTCATGTTTTCCTATTATGATTTCTTGTACATAAGACCTACACAGGCAGACCACTCTGCATACAGAGTGGTCTGACTTACTGGTAACATCAACACATCCCTGCTTGGATGATGATTTACTACGCACATAATACTTGTTACCCATCAGAATCGATCACAAATAATTTTATCTGCATTTTAATACTTAATATGTGTTTTAAATTATATATTGTTTTTAAAATTTAATATTCTATATCTGTGCATTGGTTCTAATACTTTTGTAATATTTTGACATATCTATCCTTTGTAACGTGCCTCCCTGAAGATGGCCACGTGAGTGGCCAAAAAGGAGGTATACGGTGTGTATAATAAATAACACACTTATGTGCATTTGTTTGTTTTGTCATATGTAATTCAAAATTTTCTTTGTTTCTGATGTAACTGAATGTAAATAATCCTTTGTGTGCATTACACACTTTCTTATTCTTTTTTTTCATTATACTGCACATCTGAAAGTGTCATTTAAAATGCCTAAGGAAGATTTCACCACATACATTTCTTGTTTCAAAGCTCCATCAAACTATTAGCATTCAGTTCAAAATGATTAATTTGTTCATTATAGTAACTGCATCATCACTATTTAACATGCCACAAAATTTAATACAGCAGAACCAAAATAAAGGGGGCAGACCTGATTTCGGATAAGCAAAATTTCGGATAATTCAGAAATTTAGCTTGACGTGATAAGGTGCAATAAAAATAACATTTATTCAGAAACATGTCTTATGTTAATAAAATTTATGGCACAAGAAAGTGTATGATATTTACAGATACAATACAACACTACAAATTTCTTAAAAAAAAAAAAAAAAAAAAAAAAAAAAAAAAAAAAAAAAAAAAAAAAAAACAACTAACTGATATTTTAGTTGAACTTTTTTTCACAACGTTTTTTGGCTGCAATGTCCCTCCACCAATTTATCAATAACACGGCTGCTGATGACTCCCCACTTTCTTCAACAAAACGTAAAGCAATCTGCAACAAGAAACCCAAATCTGATTGTTGAAGGCTCCTTACATATTGTACTGAATTGCAAATAACTTGTGAGCTGCTTACCTCTAACGCTTTGAACCCCTCGTCAGCTGTCACCCGGTTGTCATCTTGAATGTATTCATTTGTGTCGTTCACGTCAGCGCTGTCTATGTCATCAGATTTCAACACTGCACTAACTATATCTTGATCTGTAAGTTCTTGTTCTGTGTTGTCGGATGTTATCCAAAGCTTGACTTCCTCTTCTTACATGCCTTCACATCCAGGAATATTTTCCAACATTTCACGTAAATCATCATATGATTCATCGGTCTCCTCATCAGCTGTTGAAATTCCCTCATACAGTTTATTCCATGATTTCTGAAGGGTTGAATCACTCACTTTCTCCCAAGCCTGAGCAGCCCAGTAAACAACGTGTTTCATATTCACTGCTTTTCAACAGTCTGTCAAACTTCGGAAATTATTACATTCTTGTAAAATTGATTGCAGTAAGAAGCGATTATAGTTCCTTTTCAAATTTTCCAGAACACCTTGGTCCATTGGCTGCACTAAGCTTGCAATGTTGGACAGTAAGAACTCTACACAAATATCGCCGTTTTCCAAGAACCCGGCATGTGAGGGCACATTGTCTATCAGTAATATAGCCTTCCTAGGTAAACCACTGATTGCCAAGTATTTCTCAACTCTAGGAACAAGTTGTTCGTGAAACCAAACTTGAAGTAAATTGGCGGACATCCAAGCACTTTTTTTATGCTTCTAGTACACAGGAAGTGCATTGGGAGCAATGTTTTTCAAAGCTCTAGGCTTTTGTGATTTTCCGATGTACATTAAGGGGAGAAGGAACTTCCCTGAAGCCATTTGTATTTCAATAATAATAGGTAGAGTTCTCAACAATTTCATTTAGATAACATCATCTCGCGTACAAAAAAAAAGGCGTTTCAGTTAAGCGAAGTTTGGATAACCGAGGTTCTACTATACTCCAATTTTTACTCTTCTCAGCTTGTGTTTATGATGTTACATTAAAAAAACAGTCAGTTTTCCAAATTCTGTACAACACATCTCGGGCGGTTTCACAGAAATGACTACACCCTGTACAGTTTCAAATTTCAGTCTCTTGACGACATGTTCTTTGTGACTGTAAAGCACTGGCAGTATTAAGGTTTAAGCATTCAGGGCTTGAGTGGCTACTGAGCACATCAGCAGGTGGTGGATGGCCAGGGACCTGTTCTGGGGCTAGTCTGGATGACCTCTGGACTAGCCCTGGGGTAGGTCTGTCTCCGAATATAAAGAATAGGGGACCATTGACCAACTCCCCAACCCCAAGGTGTTATGTGTGGCTTGCTTTAATCCGACCTGAAGGGGTGCATGACATATGGGAGATGTCTCTAACGGAGCGTCTGGGAGACCAGGTGAAATCCCACAGTATTTAGCCTTGCACTGGTATATGGAGCTCTGTCAGTGTTGACTGTTATTTCTCCCATACTCGTGGGACAAAAATGGACACAAATATTATCGAACCTGAACAAGGAGCAGCTGTGGCTGCAGACTTGTTACAAGACTCCCATGTGGAGGTTTAGGCTCTAAGCCTTCTGCTGTTCCTTCTGATGAGGACAGATTGGCTGCAGGCATCTTTACGACCAGACTGCAGACCAAGAGACTCTCGGAAGCACAGCGGAAGAAGCTCATTAAAGCCAAGAAAATGAAGGAAGGAACTTGGTTGAAAACCCTCCAAGTAAGACTCCTTCATCTCAAGAGAAGGTGGTTGCGGGAAGCAGTGGGGCGTGAAAAGACCCCACTCTGACTCAAGCACCCCACATTTGACAACACAGCAACCTAAACAAGCTAGGAGCACGCAAGTGCAGACTGGGTCTTATAAAGAAGCTGTTGTTGGAATCAAGATGGCGGCGATTCATAAACACCATCCTGCGGTCAAACTGGATCAGGCTCAAGCTGACCTTATTCAGTCAAAACTTTTAGCTGCTGTGGATTAGAACCCCTCAGGGGAGATGCCTCCACAGTTTCTAATTCTAAATTTGCATAGGATGTATTTTGGATTAACTGTGCAAATGAATCCTCTAAGGTCTGGCTGATGCAGACAATAAGTGGACTTGGGGAGCTGTGGGAGGGTGCGGAGCTGACTGTGGTTGACTCCAAAGACCTCCCTAAGAGACCCATGGTGCTTGTTCACATCCCAGATACTTCGGAGGTTACCACTGTCGTAACCCGCCACAGGATTCAGAATCCTGTGATAAATACGGTAGAATGGTCAATTATGAGTTGTAAGGTCACTGAGAAGGAACAGACCTTGGCCTTCTCTATTGACCCTGACTCCTTAAAAGCATTGGCCAAATCAAACTTCAAGGCCTTCTGGGGATTGGAAGAGTATCCAACCTGAAGTTAAAGAAAAAGCCAGATCCTGAGGTGCTGCAGTAAATACACAGTAGGGCTTCGTGCCCTGGTTGCCAGAGAACTGCACGTTGACCTCATACAGGAACCCTGGACCTATATGGGGGAAGTCAGAGGTCTGAAAGAGGTAGGTGGAGAACTTATATATAGATCCCACCAGAATCGTAGGACCTGTATTTTAGTCAAGAAAGACTTTCAGATGCTGCCGTTGAAGCATTAAGGCGGAAACACACTACTGTCACGTCACGTGAGCTCATGTGTTGTCACGGCACCTCACGTCATGTGCAAAATATGTGTTATATGCTATTTCAATACATACAACCACATTGAAGTCACCTCACGTCTCTGACCTCACGCATGATAGCACGTGAGCAGTTTCTGGGAGATTACATATTTTGACGGGTGTGAACTCACGTGAGCTTTCATTTTCAGAGCACAACGTGGTACTATTTCGTTGCAGTTTTGTTTATAGGCAATAAAAATGGACGAGCTTTTGATTGAAAAAGTTCATGAACATGATTGTTTATATAACCTTCCATCGCCTGATTATCGAGATGCAAACGTTCGGCAAACAGCTTGGGATAAAATTGGAAACGAGCTGAAAATACCAGGTATGTCTTTACAAAATGGTTTTATTAATTATGTACTTCAAAACATATAAAAAATGCTTACAACAGTGTTCTAAGTAATTCTCTTTTAATTATGTATTCTACCCCTGCGAACCATAGGAACTTGCCATGCTACACTACCACCATCAGAATTAAAATATTCTTTGAATATCTCTCGAACTTGAAACGCTAGACGAGTACTATGTCTTCTAATAGGACCTAAATTTAATAACGCCGCTTCAGGAAGATTAATTGATCCAGTGTCTGCTTCAAACGTTTTGTCTGCGCACAACATGTTATGCAAACAGCATGATGCAAGTACGATTTTGTCCACAAATTCAGGTTGTACTTCCAAATACCTCCAACGGGCTGCTAAAATTCCAAACGCGTTTTCAATAAGCTGATGTAAATAATCAAATTCTTCTAGGCCCATTCGAAAGTACATGTGGAAACGTTTAGGATCTTCTCGTAACTCAGGCACTAAACGATGAAATTCACCTAAATCTTCTCTCTTTTCATTGATTTCATGTACCCATACCCGGTTAGCATATTTACTGGCTTCGAGAGCTAAAAAAGCAGTCACAACTTCTAATTCTTCTTCCCAGTCCGAATCCGAAGAACTAGTTGAGCTGGCACATTCCATCTTGGAGGCAACATTCGAAATGATCAAAAAATGAAGAAAAGCTGTTTGGCGTGACAGCAGTGTGTTTCTAAGCATGATATCATGGTAAAAATGTGACAGCGTGACAACGCGTGAGCTTACGTGACGTGACGGTAGTGTGTTTCCGCCTTTACTGTTCCAGAGATCTCACAGAGGTTAAAATTAGGACGTCGTGTGGCAAGGGGCCGAGGGAGATTATTCTCAGATCGGCTTACCTTCCATACGATGATCTTGAAGAGGCTGGTGGCAGGATGTAGAGCTGATGGATCTCACCTTGCCATTGGCTGTGATGCGAATGCACATCACACTACATGGGGGAGTTCTAACATCAATAACAGAGGTGAAACCCTGTTTAATTTTATTATGGCAAATGATTTGGACATAATGAATAAAGGTAACAGACCTACCTTTGTTACATGTAACAGGCAGGGAGTTGATATTAATATTGCCACCTTTTATGCTGGCAATTTTATTAAAGATTGCATGTAACTGAGGAGGTAAGTTGTTTGGACCACAGATACATCCAATTCAATATTACGGGAATTGACTGTTCAGTTGAATTCTATCGTAATCCACGTAGGACTGACTGGGAGTCTTTTAGAACTGACTTGGTGGGTTATCTGCATGGTATGAAAGATAGGATTACCAATTTTATAGATCTACAGACTGCTGCAAGGCAGTTTCAGGATGCTATTAATTCAGCATATAATAACTGTCCTTCAGTTGTGAGGCAGTACAACAGGAACATATCCTGGTGGAACCAAGACCTTGCGGACAGAAGGAGGAATGTTTGCAGATTATAATCTTCTTCGCAGCATTGAATAATTATTCAATGCTGCGAAGAAGTCAGGGAATCGGACTGACTATAAAAGACATTTAACTGAATATAATAAGGCACTAAGACAGGCCAAGAGAGAGTCCTGGAAGAGACACTGTGAGGAGATTGAAAGGGCTCCTGAATGTGCCACACTCCAGAAGATCCTCTCAAAGGATGGGCAAAGTACAATTAGTTCTCTCTGGCTGGAAAACGGAGAATATACTAAAACAGAGAATGAGACTCTGGAGGAATTACTCAGAGTTAATTTCCCTGGTTTAAAAATACTTCTAGAACCTTCTGGTGGCTGGGACGGTCTTGAACTGGAGTCTCCAGAATGGAGTGCGTCCAGCGGTGACTGGGCGGTTACCAGAAGGGTTATAAGTTTTGACAAATTGAAATGGGCTGTTTTCTCATTTCAACCGTATAAATCCCCAGGCATTGATGGAATTATGCCCATCATGCTACAGCAGAGTTTTGAACTGCTGGCAGGTAAATATTTAGTATTACTAGGAGCTAGTTTGGCCTTAGGGTACATTCCAATGAGCTGGAGGCACACCAGGGTGATATTTATACCTAAACCTGGGAAACCTTTGTCCCAGGCAAAGTCCCCGAGACCCATCAGTCTCATGTCTTTTGTACTCAAAACACTTGAGAAAATATTTGATAGACATATCAGGGATGGTGTCTTGGTTGAAAAACCACTTCATCAATACCAGTATGCCTACACAGCAGGTATGTCTACAGAAACCGCACTCTTCCAGGTTGTACGAAGACTGTAAGGAGATTGTGTTGGGTGCCTTCCTGGATATTGAGGGGGCATTTGACAACACCTCCTTTAATGCAATTACTACAGCTGCCAGAGAGCATGGACTTCAGGAAACCTGTTGTAGGTGGGTCAGGTCTATGCTTGAAAGCAGACTGGTGGTACATACTTCTCTCATAGGCAGTAATTTAACTGCTCAAGTTGTACGGGGATGTCCACAAGGAGGTGTTCTGTCTCCCCTTTTGTGGAATTTAGTTGTTGATAGGCTTTTGGTTGAAACCAATGACCTAGGCTTTAGTACCTTTGGCTATGCTGACGATATTGTCATCATTAGTCCAAGGTAAATTTGCACACACTGTCAGGGAGCTCATGCAAAGAGCACTGGACATAGTGATTAAATGGGCTGTTGAAGAGGGTCTAAATATTAGCCCTCACAAAACAACAATAGTTCCCTTTACCAATAGAGGAAAGTGGAGGACTTAAGACCTCTCACACTTCAGGGTAAGGAACTTAAAATGCTGGGGGAGGTTAAGTATTTGGGAGTGATTCTAGACTCCAAACTTAACTGGAACCATCATTTGCAGAAAATAATCAGAAAAGTGGTGACCACCTTTGCAGTGGCCAGACGCATGTATGACAAGAGATGGGGTCTCAGACCTAGTATGGTGCATTGGCTCTATACTAGGGTAATCAGACCTTCTATTTTCTATGCTGCCTTGGTTTGGTGGCCCAAGGTTAAGCAAAAAAGCACTAAAACTCAAATAGGCAGGATTTAAAGAATGGCCTGTCTTGCCAGTACTGGGATATGAAATTGACCCCCTACTGCAGCAATGGAAGTGGACTGGCATTCACAGTAACTATAACAAATAAATTATTTTAATTCCACTGATCAACCAATTGATGCCCTCCATAATGAGACAAACTAGGTGTATAACAAACCTGAAAGTTTCCTCTGAACATTTTCTCAATCTCAAGAGACCAACCAATATATCTTGTTCAGGATCTTCATAGGATAAGAAGGTCTCCCATCCTCCATTAGCAGTGTAATCACGTCGAACTAATTCCACCTGCAATGAAAAAATATTACGATATTCACACTTTATGTGGACCTCCTTATGACTAAAACTGTGTTCAGTATCAATACACTTCGTGTAACATATTCTGTGCAGCACAGTACTTCTTGACAAGCTCGGACAGTTAAGAAATACGTCCATATTCTATGGAACCTTAAAGTTCAATACCATGTTCACAAGAGTGCAACACTGGTCCCTATCCTGAGCCACTTAAATTCAGTCCACACCCTTCTCTCCCCACTCTTATGCCTTTAATCCATTTTTAATATTACCCTCCCATCTATGCCTACATATTTCAAATGGTCTCCGTCTTTCGGGTTCTCCAACCAAAACCCATCAATATGCATACTATAATCTGCAAATATATTACATGAAAACAAAGTTTGCTTTTACAAGTAATCCACAATCTATTTCATTTCCTTGCAGAGTAATTACATTAATTCTTCTGTGCAAAAATGGTTTGTTCTGCAACCGTTTTTATTATTATTATTATTAGTTACTGCAATTGGGTTTTCACCCGGTGGCAGTAGTCCTTACACTTCTAATAACATGTACACAATAAATTGTCAAGACAGGCACTTAGTGCCTAGCTGGAACCTAAAAGGCAACATGTATATTTAGCAGAATCTGGCACATTTATTATTACCACATGGCAGTGCAGATGAAAGGTACACACTATGAATTTCTTTGCATTTTGATACATCCACCCACAATAAAGCTAATACACAAACTATATTACCATTGTACTTCACAACCTGAACAGAACTAGAAAGAATACTGTATTGAAACACATCCTGCTTAATTTTGAGTGAATAAAAACCTGACTAACTCTGAAATCTAAACACTACTGGAAATCCAGATCTAAACTACGTAAAGCTCTATATACAGAGTGTACCATATAAAATGCAACCAAATACAGTACTGTAAACTAGTTCCTGTATTTTTATTTCTGTTTTTTCCAAGATATCAAGAATGTCATAAATGATGTGTACTTACAGCAGATGCTGAAAATGTCCCACCACCTCTTTGAACACAAGCACTCACCCTTTCAGTCTTTTTTTTTTTTTTTTGCACTTTTCAAAGAGTTTGTTGGTTAATGCCAGCACAACAGCCTGTTCAAATGTTATGTTTAAGGTTCACCTGGCTACTTAGGTTATTGCTGTAGACTAAGAAATCTCCACAGAAAGAAGTCAGGTGGTGTAAGGTCTGGGGATCATGGTGACCAAAGTCCATGCCCAACAATGCGATCACTGAAGAAGTCCTGCAAGAAAGGTGTTGTTGTTTTCATAGCATGGGCAATCACCCCATGTTGCTGAAACCAGCAATCCCATTTATTCTGTTCCAGCAGAGCAATTAATTGAGTCAAAGATGTGGATAATTTTCTGCAGTAATTGTCTCTTCAATCCCAGTGGCCGTGTGGTCTAAGGCGTGGGTCTTCGGCCGCTTGCTTGCTAGGATCGTGGGTTCGAATCCCACCGGGGCATGGATGTTTGTCTCTTGTGAGTGTTGTGTGTTCCTCTGCGACAAGCCAATCCCTCGTCCAGAGGAGTCCTACCGACTGTGTTGTGTCTCTCAGTGTGATCAAAAGAAATTACAACCTCGACACTGAAACGGGAAACCGGAGTAGGTAGAAGAGGACGACGACGGCGGAAGAAGAAGAAAAAAAAAAACTCTTCAAAGAACAACGGTCCCAAAAGTCGTTTTCGAGACACTGTGTACCAAACACCAATCTCTGACAAATGTAGAGGATTTTCATGCAGTTCATGTGGGTTTTCAGCACTCAATATCCTACTGTTTTGACTATTAATTTATCCACTCAAGTGAAACCACACTTCATCCGTAAAAAACAAACTGCCCAACACATAAATCTCTACATGTGAAAATACCATGTTGTCGACAGGTAGCCAACAAAACTGAAGACAGCGAACTTCTGCTGAATGACTCAGCAAATGGGGAGGGGGGGGGGGGATTATCAGCTTCTTATATGCTTGTTTCACAATTTTACATTGGGTTGTGTCTTATACGGTACACTCTGCATTATCCTTACCAGTGTTCATTACCTTAGGATTCAGCAAGGCTAATGGTTTTCAGCCAATAGCTGCTGCATTGTAAATATGGGCGGGGGGGGGGGGGGGGGGGGAGGCCATGGAAAATCAGGCGTATGGCAGATACATGACCAGTGACTGCTACTAGGAATATCTTCATATGTATAACCATACCTCATAGGGCCGGACTTTATGGTGTATCTCCTGAATGCCCACCTCTCTGGTTCTGACATCACGGCAATCTGTTCCTAGATCTTTCATTCGGGCCAGTGCCAACTCACGAAGATTTCCATATTCTACTCCAGAGCTGAACATGAGAAAATCACATGTAATTAATAATGATCTATTACAAAATTTACCTTTACATGGGCGGTATGATTTTATTAATTGTACCACAGAATCTAAGTCATGTTCATAAAATAAAAACAGCTTTTACAGTCAATAGTCTTAATAAAGAACATAAGAACTTTAAAACAAAAGAACTGGACATTTATGACAGACAGAAACATGGTAAATTAAGCCAGTTTGTTCTGGAGATTTGAGTACCAAAAAAAATTAAAGAACTGTTACAATAAGTGACAAAGACAGTATTTACATACATGATACATCTATAGTTGTTTCTCAACCAGGAGTAGGATGTATAAAGAGACTGTCAGACACAGGTATTTACACATGTGATACACATATATCAGTGGTTCTGAACCAGGAATGTAAGCTATACTTCATAGACTGTCAAACACAGGTATTTACATATGTGATACACCTACATCACTGGTTCTGAACCAAGAGTATAAGATATGCTTCATACACTGTCAAACACAAGTTAAAGGGACCTAAAAGTCTTAAAGTTCTTCTGCACATCTTTTTCTGTCCACAGAATAAATAAAATATGTTTAAAATATGTCTTTGTATGTCGTTATGTTTAAAATATTTACGGTGAAACTCCCCAGTTACGTAGTTTTCCCACCAATGACATCAGGATACTGTAGCACCAAAATTTTCCCATATGACTAACATATACATTGCCAAGTAGAATTTGATTATCATCAACACAACTATTTATTGGTATTTCTATCAGATCAAATTACAGGGCAACATGTTTTGACCAAGATCTGGTCATCTTAAGGCCACATCATTACATAAAATGATTACAATTGCACATTACTTATGTGTAAGTAGATTAATTATTCCATAATACATGTTGCTTGTCAGTATAAAATCTTAAAACTATTAAAATATGTGGCCACACCACTCACCCCTTGCTTACAATGAACTTATGGGTGAGGTAAACGCAACTCTAGCACCGAGTTCCCAACAACAGGGTATTTTGTTAGTTCTTTAATTTGTATCTACTACCATGTTCAAAACAGTCTACCATTGGTAATATCCTATTCACTTTTAAACATTACGTTAGTCAAAGAATGCTAGTCCTCACCTCACTAGAGGCATAGGGATATCTCTCTGAACCCTGTAAACTCTGGTCCATGGTGGAACTAAAGCCAGGATATGGGCTATCAGATCAACAAGTGTGCTAGGTGGATAGCTCTTGTATCTGCCAGTCTTCCAAAGCTCATATAGGCCTGTTCCTCTTATAACTAATGTTGGATATATCTTCAGACCATCAGCTCTGAATGCAGGGTTCTCAAAAAATTCCTTCACACAAAAGAAATCATATACTTAAATAAAGTTTATCTTAATGCCAAAACTTAAATTCAAAAAAGGAAGTTTTGCAGCACTGGTTCACTATGACAAGGATGTCTGATGTTCACGTATGTTTTTCGTCATTGGCAATCATTCAACTTATTGCCACAACTGATTCAATTTGGGCATTCTAACACAAGTATGCAAATGTCACATACAAATAACACAGATGAAGAATCCTGAGAAATATTAGCAAAGACTGAAAACACTGGGCATAAAATGTTCTAAGGGGAGAGGAATAAAAAATAAAGGCAAGGTATGTATAACTTAACACTGAGGCGCATTCATGTAACCATTGTTGCCATGAAAAAGCAATAAGTATTACATATGCCAAGCATGATTTTGTAACCTTAGTTATCCAGCAAGCAAATCACATCTTTTCTGCACAGCATTACATTGTCATATTTGACCTGTCTGGCTCTGCTGTATTTTTCCACATTATCTCATAAACGGCATGATTTTCAGAAAAAAAACTTACTGAAAATAAAATGTGTTTTGATTTTTTCTACAACTTTTGTCTGAAACATTTCTCATTCTAAGGAGAATTCAGTGAGATATTATCATAAATGTACATATGTCTTCATGTAAAGTACCCATCACTCTTGTCAGATTTTAATGAAACTTGGATTTTGACAGATTTTCGAAAAATACTCAAATATCAAATTTAATGAAAATCTGTCCAGTGGGAGCAAAGTTGTTCCATGTGGATGGACACATGGACGGGTGGATTGGCAGACATGACAAAACTAATAAGCAGAAGCTTTTCACAATTTTGCACACAAGCCTAAAAACGGCAACCTCGTGACATCATTCAGGCATTTTTGGTTAACAATGTTATTCTTGCTGTTCAGTGGACTGCCAGACAAAAGACACAATACCAAAAGCATAGTACGAGGCCCTTACATTTCAGATAATACACACTGTCCAAAATATAAAAATAATATAATATAACAATCACAACAGATTCTTGTTCAAGTTACAGTAATGTAACTTCTCACATCCATATGGTAATCATGTTACAATGTAGGTGACAGCTCAACTTACAGTATCTGACCACAATGATGATACCTTTATGATGGACGAAATGAAATCAGCATTACCAGTGATGCAAAACTTTCACGGCATGTCAAACATACATGTCAAAGCTCAACCAATTCAGGGTATTTTGAAATGTTGTTAATATTTGTTAGAACTTAATTAATGGTTAATATTGGTCTATATTTCAATAATATTTTTAATTTATTTCCAATAAGACTTATCAATCTTCAAGTTATTTTCACCGTGCATTTTAATTCAATTAGCAGTATTATAACCAACAAATGCACTTTTTGTATTTCTGTTACACTTTTATCCTACATATGTTTCGGCTGTGGTCCAGCCATCATCAGGGGTACACTAGTAGGTTCACTTCACTGGCACTGGTTCATTTGGTATTATCACACGTCATCACAATGTTTTTGGTTTTTGTAGCTTCTGTTCACTTTCAAATGCAGGTTGTGTTTGTGTTGTGTCAAAAGCTCAAGGTATAACACTCTGGGTTGCAGTTATAAAACAGTATCTCCTTGGTAGTAGTTAAAATATTAAAGTTGTTAAAATTGTTAAAAATTGATGAAATTACTGGCAGATGGTTTTTTATTGGATGTTGATATCCGCGTCCTGTAATAACATAGATATTAGAATCTGTAAGGGTATGATGTTATGAGAATATCTTTTTGTGTTGTAGTCTGGCTTACCTGTTGTTGCTAGTGTTTTGTTGTGGTTGTGACCGAGTGCCCTGTCCGTGGTTGTGTTTGGGGTGTGCTGTTTTGCTCGTGCGCGTTAAGGTGTGTGGATATAATGATCCTGAAGAGGGGGTTTTCTTCGTTTAGTATTTGTTCCTGCATAAGTGTACCATCATACTGATGTTTCTGCATGTAGAAGTTTTCCATGGCTTTCATTCTCCAACCTTTTTTTGCATGTTTTGAATAATGTCATGGTTGAATGTATCGGGCCGTATTCATGTCTGTTATTTAGGATGTGTAATGCGTAGGCTGATTTGGGGTCATTAGTTTTTATATATCTGCGATGTTCTGCATAGCGTTGTCTCAGATTACGTCCTGTCTGACCCATATAATGCATATTACACATATTGCATCTCAGGCTGTATATGCCACTGTTGGTGTAGGTGTCTTGATTTCTATTGTAGGTTTGTAGGAGTCTATGTGTTGCGTTGCTATGTAGGGCAAAAGCGTAACAGAAATACATGCATTTGTGCATTTGTTGGTTATAATACTGCTAAAGACTTATCAAGTTATAACTAATGTATAACAACTCCTGTCTTTTCACAGGAACTATAAGTACACAGTAATCCTTCCCTCACCACAGCGGTTTGTTTCTGAAAAAGCACTACAGTTAGCAAAAATGTGGTTGGCATGATGAAGATCTTATGGGAAACTAGGGTTTGGAGTACCATGGCCACTATTTACCCTCACCAAGGCCGAAGTTGCTTTTCCTTCACTAAATATGAAAAACACATAGGTTTAATAACATGTTTAAAACTAACACATGTTCAAATGACACACTGATTAAACAATCATCAATTTTATTACTTATCTGTTATACATTACAGTACTTACAGTGAAGTCCATGACAATGACCATGGTATTGGGTGACAATAACAATGACAATGACTGTGGTAACCCTCTTCCCATGTCATCAGTTTTTTTCGTGTGTACATGATTTAAAAACTGCATATAATAAAACCAATCATGGTTGGCAAAACTGGATATAAATAGGAAACTTTACATACGAGTACACTAATTTTCTACCAGTTGGATACAGAATGCCTTCCAGAAGCAGCAGAAAAATATATTCCATATAAATTTCCTCTAACTTTTATCCACAAGAGCATAAATCAATACTCTACTGACCTATATGTCTAAGATGACAGACTGAAAAAACTTACAATGAATTGCTCAATGTCTCTTTCAAAATCAACATTGGGAAGATCAGGCATCATGTGAGCAACCACTTTGAACCCTGCATCTTTAGCTAAATGAAAACTTTCACAAACAGCCTTCACTGTGTGTCCTCGATTTGTGTCTCGAGCTACATCTTCATAGACTGACTGAACTCCAATTTCCAGTCGAGTACACCCATATCGCAGCATGTCAGACAGATGTCGTTTCAGACAGTAGTCTGGTCTGGTTTCAATAGTAATACCAATACATTTCACTTTGCTTTTCTCAGAATACCTGAAAGCAGAATCATGTCCGACTAGCAACAGAATTTCCTTTAAACTGTTCGCAAAACTCTGTCCACAAGTGTACATGACCACATATCCAAAGTAACCATTACTTGCTTAGCAGATGTTGGCTTGCAGATCCTTCTTCTCACAACATATATATAGGTTCTGACATAAACTGTTAACTTCTAACGAAGGTTATACCTATTCAAATTAGTTTATGAAGGGCTGTATGTACTACATTATACTGTGTGCCTGAAGGACATGATACACAGGCCATCATTAATTTTTTACAGTTACTTCACACACTGCAACACCATAAATTCAACCACACACATGTCAATCCCAACAAAGACTGATGTTTTTCCTACTGGCTTACCATTTCAAACCTCTCTGTGCTGGACGTCACTCATATCACTCATTGTGTTTGCCTGAAACATGCTGTGAAACTCAAATTATGAGAACTTTTATGTATATTGAAATGCTTGCCATTATTTACACCATGGACAGTTGATCTGATAAATTATGACCCACGATACATCAGTTTTGGTAAACCATGGATGTAATCCTCAAATACATGACTTGAAAAATCAATATCAGTAATTAAAAAAAAGGAAATTGGCATAAAAATGGCATATTGATAATTGAACCAGAGCAACAAATTATTCTGGATTGAGTGAAAAAGAGTTCATCTTAGCTGGTGACTGAATCTGGGTATCATTGTTGCTACTGAAACATCTGCAACAATAATGTTACTACAAGAACTCATAAGTGAAAACAGTATAAACATTCTTCAATTACGTAGTGTATACTATTATATCCAGGATTTCTATGGCAAAAGTGGCATTCAAAAAAAAAAAGAAGACTCTTTTCACCAACAAATTGGACTTACATTTATGGAAGAAACTAGTGAAATCCTATATTTGGAGCACAGCTCTGTATGGTGCTGAAACTTCAGAAAACAGATGAGAAATACCATGAAAGTTCTGAAATGTGGTGGTGCAGAAGGACGGAGGTTAGACCAATCATGTGAAAAATTAAGAACTATTGCATAGAGTCAAGAAGGAAAGGAACATACTACACACAACCAAAGAAAGGCTACTAGATAGTTCACATCTTTACACATTACTGAAGCAAAGACAGAAGGAACAGGAAGATGAGGAAGAAGACATAAGCAGCTACTGGATGACTTTAAGGAAAAGAGAAGATACTGGAGCTTGAAAGAAGAAGCACCAGATCACAATCTGTGGAGAACTTACTTCGGAAGAGGCTATGAGCCTATCACAAGACAGACTACGTAATGAATGAATGAATACCACAGTTCAACAAACATTCCAGTAAGTGGAGGTGGAGGAAGATTGTGGAATGTAAATGTTTTCACACAACACAATAGAGAAATAAAGTTTGTAATGGAAACTCAGTTATATCAGATTATACAGAAGAACTCCAATAATCCGGCACTCATGGGCCCAGACAGGTGTTGGATTATCAAATATTCCACATTATCAGACAATACCTATACTGACCTAAGTTCTTACAAGTAATTTCTTGTTACAGCCCTCAGAGAATGTGTACTTGTCAGTTATTTTTATTTCATCATAAAAAGACTTAGCTTTTTCAATTATCGTAGGTGCAGTCAAGGGTTTTCCTTCAGAATGCCTTGCAGCAAACAACTTATGTAACACCCTGTCCAACTACACTAATTTAGGCTCTTTCAGTATCTGCAACTTGAAAAGGTCCTTCACACTTTCATTTGATGCCATAACGATTGTAATCGGTCCTTCCATTTCTTTATGCCATAGACAGTTAACGATCCAATGATGCATGAAGCCACAACCCCTCTTTCGCTTTTGCCACTTTCAAGCCTCCTAATTATTTCAATTTTCTGAGGAATAGTTACATGTTTCCTCTTGCCAGCAGTACCTTGTTTACTCATCCTTGTATCTTTTGAAGCCATTATGATAGCTTGATGGGCTCAACAAGGTCCACATAACCCAAGATAAAGTCATGGAATAAGTACGTGCGCTGCAAGTTACAGACAGCGGAACTTCCGGTGTTGGGACTACTTTCCTCAAGTGCTGAACTATCAGGAGTGCTGGATTAAAGGAATTTACTGTATATGTGTTGCTTAATCACTTAAAAGCTCCTGTAAACAGAACTTTTTAGGCCTCCTAAATCCATCTGATGGACCAAACCTGATTCACAAACCATAACTTTCTCCACTGACATCAGATGCCAGCAACAGCTACTAAAGCCATTTACTTTCCTCTGACGTACAACTAAAATGCATGGGAGACTTACTTGACAGCTTCATCCACATTATTACTGGTATGTCCAGATAAGGCATCATGTAAATTACGAATGAAATAGTCACGATAATCTTCAGGCAGGCACATGAATGTTCCTCCCATTACAATGAACTCGACTTTGTCAATGCTATGACCCAGCTGTTTCAACTGAAATACATAAAAGTCTGCTTTTGTGTGTGTGGTCACCTTCAGAGTACACTACTTTTAATCTCAAGCAGGCATGCACACCTCCACACATAAACCCATGTCTGTGCCGTAACTGATAATTTTTTAGGAACTCATTTGACCAATAGCGGACAAAGGTAACATCCTACAGTACGAAAAATGGTGACTGCCACATAACAACCAGACATATTGTCGACCTCTGGTTTTTACATACATGTTCCTTTTTTTAGTCGGGGAGACCCAGATTTTACCACTGGACTGTGGCAGTCTGTTTCTGGTCATATTGAAAGATTCATTATTTCTGACAGTGATTGTTTTTTCTGAAAGGTCAGTTTTCCAAAATAATTTACTAAGCCTGAACAAGCTTCTAGCTTTCCCCATTTTTCACAAGGTAATTTTTACTGTTACCATAAAAGAAAGCTATTATTACACAATCCATGATAAATGGGTCCCTGTCACCACGGATGGTGCATCCTCGGGGTGCATATGGAGGAACGGCCTCCGGATATGGAGGGTAGCTGCGAATACATTAAATAAGCAGTAGCGGACAGCCAAAGGGTGGCCCTCCAGCTTGGGAGTTGGGCGAGGTGCTAACAACTCCTCACCGTAAAAAGTTACCATGTTACGAAACATTATACAGAGCCTCAGACCTGGACTGATTCTTTGGTACAACTTAAGCAATGGAAAAGGAATATGAGATTTGGGACATGGAATGTGAGGAGCCTGTATAGGTCAGAGTCACTTATGACAGTGGCCAGGGAATTAGTGAGGTATAAATTAGATTTAGTGTGTGTACAGGAGGTTAGTTGGGACAAAGGAGGCACAGTAAGAAGAGGGGATTATAATTCTTTCTATGGAAAAGGAAATGAAAGTCATCAATTGGGAACAGTTTCTTTGTACATCAGATAATAGTATCAGCAATTAAGAGAGTAGAGTTTGTTAGTGATAGGATGTCATATATGGTGCTCAGAGGTCACTGGTGTAATATCATTGTTCTGAATGTGTATGCACCAACTGAGGAGAAAAGTGATGACTCAAAGGACAGTTTCTATGAGGAATTAGAACAGATTTACGATCATTTTCCTAAGTACCATATGAAAATTCTGTTAGGAGATTTTACAGCAAAATTGGGGAGGGAGGATACTTTCAAACCGACGATCGGGAATGAGAGTTTACATGAGGATAGTAATGATAATGGTGTTACAGTTGTAAACTTTGCAAAATCAAAAAATCTAGTTGTTAAGAGCACGATGTTCCCGCACCAAAATATTCATAAATACACCTGGACCTCTCCTGATGGGTAAAGGTAGAGGTAAAGTTCACCCTAAAACAGGCCATGAAGGCCCAGAGAGGGAGTAGAGGTATAGCTCTACTCTTTCTTTAACCTCGGCGCTAGGTAGGGGTGGGTGGTCAACGTCACACCCTGGCCGCTTTAACCCCAGGAATGACCTGGTACCCATTGTACAGTTGGCTGGGTAGGCCCCAGGGCTGGTCTGGATGTGTGCTGAAAATCTCGCCCCCACTGGGATTCGATTCCTGGACCATCCAGCTTGTAGCGAGTCGCTATACCGACTACGCTATCCCGGCCCACTCTCCTGATGGGAAGACTCATAATCAGATTGATCACGTATTGATAGATTGGAGATGGCAATCAAGTATACTCGATGTGTGATCTTTCAGGGGAGCTGACTGTGATACTGATCACCATCTGGTGGTTGCAAAAGTTAGGGAAAGACTGGCAGTAATTACACAAGCAGCACAGAAGTTTGATGTGGACAGATTTAATCTCAAGAAGCTAAGTGAACTAGAGGTTAGGAAACGGTATCAGATAAAGATCTCAAACAGGTTTCAGCTTTAGAGAACTTAAATGTTAGCAAGGACATACATAGGGCTTGGGAAAACATTAAAAAGAGTATCAAAATCTCAGCTAAAGAGAGTCTAGGGCTCTATGAAAGGAAGCAGCATAAACCATGGTTTGACAAGGAATGTTCAAAATATTTTGATCAAAGGAAGCAGGCTAAAATGCAGTGGTTACAGAATCCAAACCAAAGTAATGTAGATAATCTGAACAATGTAAGAAGTGAAGCTAGTAGACATTTCAGGAACAAAAAGAAGGAATATCTGAAAGCTAAAATTAATGAACTTGAAACAAACAGTAAGAACAAGAATATCAGAGACTTGTATAGGGGCATCAACAATTTTAAGAAGGGTTACAAGCCTAGAAATAATGTAGTAAGGGATGAGAAGGGTGACCTGGTTGCAGACTCCTACAGTATTCTGGCTAGGTAGAGGAATCATTTCTTTCACCTATTGAATGTACATGAGGTTAATGATGTTAGGCAGACTGAAATACATACAGCAGAGCCACTGGTGCCTGAGCCCAGTGACCCTCAGGTTGAGATGGCTATTGAAAAGTTGAAAAGGCACAAATCACCAGGTAATGATCAAATTCCAGCAGAACTGATTAAAGCAGGAGGTAGGACAATTCATTCTGAGATCCATAAACTCATTAATTCTATTTGGAATAAAGAGGAATTGCCTGAGCAGTGGAAGGAGTCAATTATTGTACCTAGTTATAAGAAGGGTGACAAAACTGATTGCAGTAATTATCGAGGCATATCACTTTTGTCAACCACATACAAAATTCTATCCAACATCCTTCTGTCAAGGTTAAATCCATGTGCAGAGGAAATTATTAAGGAGCATCAGTGCGGATTTAGATGTAACAGGTCAACTACTGGTCATATATGAGGTCTGTTCAAATAATGTCTGACCTTTTTTTATATAATTATTTTGGGATCACCTGCAAGCTACTCAGTTTTGGCTCCTTCAAAGTACTCCCCTTGGCTGTTCATACACCGCTCCCAACGTTTTTTCCACTTCCGGAAGCAGTCCTGGAAGGCGTTTTTTGGGATCGCGCGTAGGTCCTCAGCGATTTTTCCTTTATCTCCTCGACCGATTGAATCTTCGTCCTTTCTCAACGTGGCTTTAAGTTTTTGGAAGAGGAAAAAGTCTGCTGGGGCAAGGTCAGGAGAGTAGGGAGGCTGAGGAAGGACCGTTGTCTCATGTTTGGCCAGGAAGTCACGAATCAGCAGCGACGCATGAGCTGGTGCATTGTCATGGTGGAGGATCCATGAATTGTTTCTCCATAACTGAGGCCTTTTTCTCCTGATTCTTTCTCTCAGTCTTTTAAGAACGTCCAGATAGTACCATCTGTTCACAGTTTGTCCTTGTGGCAGAAACTCATGATGCACAACTCCCTCAACATCAAAAAATACGGTCAACATCGCTTTCACATTCGTTCTCACTTGATGCGCTTTTTTCGGTCTGGGCGACGTTTTCGAGACCCACTGAGAAGATTGTGCTTTTGTTTCCACATCATATCCATAGACCCACGTTTCATCGCCGATGATGATGCAATTCATGAAGTTTTCGTCTTCATTTGCGCGATCCAAAAGTTCCTGACAAATGGCAACGTGACGCTCTCTTTGATCCTCAGTCTAGAGGCGTGGAACAAACTTTGCTGCCACCCAATGCATTTCTAATTTTTCTGTTAGAATGGCGTGCCATGACCCTACGGATATGTTGCATTCCTCAGCTATTTCCAGAACAGTCAAACGACGATTAGAACGAACAACGGCACGAACTTGGGCAACATGAACGGCATCAGTTGACGTTGAGGGCCGACCCGGACGTGGGTCATTGTCAGTTGACTGCCGACCGTCCTTGAAACGTTTGAACCATTCATAACACTGCGTACGGCCCATACACTGGTCACCGTAAGCTTCTTTCAACATTTCATGAGTCTCGGTAAACGTTTTCCCAAGCTTAACACAAAACTTAATGTTTACGCGCTGTTCGTGAAATTCTGACATGTTAAAATTCGCCGACGACACTTTGCACGCAGCCAAACAAACCGCTCCAGCAAAATGACTAAGCAAGATAGAACGACGCGGCTTGCGGCAGATAACTCCCGAAGATCATAGCTAGGCTGCGCCACTTTCCGGAAAGCGATGCGCTTTTGCATTGGCGCGCTATTTTAAAAGTTGTTGAACAGACCTCGTATTCTGCATTCGTCAAATACCTGAGAAAAAATGGGAATGACGCAGTGCATCACTGTTTATAGAATTCAAGAAAGCCTATGATTCAGTTGGGAGGGAGGTCTTGTATAATATTCTCATTGAATTTGGTATCCCTATGAAACTAGTAAGGCTAGTAAAAATGTGTCTAAATGAAACCTATAGCAGATTCCAGGCAGGCAAACATTTGTCTGACACATTACCTATTAAGAATGGGTTGAAACGAGGAGACCACATGGAAGACCCAGGCATAGATGGGAGGATAATATTAAAATTGATCTTCAAGAAATGGGATTGGGGGGGGGGGGGGGCATGGACTGGATTGATATGGCTCAGGATAGGGAAAGGTGGCGGTCTCTTGTGAATGTGGTAATAAACCTTCAGGTTCCATTAAAAGTGGGGAATTTCTTGACTAGCTGACGACCTGCTAGCTTCTCAAATAGGACTCTGCTCCATGGAGTTATTATTACACAATACTTATAACTTATGTCACATGTTTCAAAATGTAACACCTCGCCACTTCTGCCACCTGTCAGACTAAGAAACCCAATGTTACAGTACGACCTGTAACTTGTACATTATAACCTAATTTTCCCATGTTATACAAAACCTACCCACAGAACAGACATCAATGTCACTGCAATATTGTCAGGTATGGTCATAAATTATAATTATTATCACTGTTAATGTTGCTATTATATGTATGCCATGGCACTATACTGAGAGAACTCATATGGTAAAAATATGGGAGCTTCATTTTGTTCCAATATATCAGTCACCTTCATATCTTGTAACACAATATTTGCCATAGGATGAGATGGATGTTATCCCCTCCAAAACCCAACCTCTGCTGGCTACAATACACGACACAGCATAAACACGGGGAACCAATCCACCTTGGATTGAGATACGCACTAGAGACCAGAACATATAACACCACAAACTAGAAGTCTCCACTACATGCCGCAACAATAATTTTAATTTACATAAATCATATTTATTATGTAAGAAATGTCTTAATCATATTTTAACAATAAGATTTTAAAATACCACAAGTCATACCTTTTATACATAAATGACAACAACAGAGCCTACTACAGATTGTGGAACCTTGCAAATAATAGCTTATCACTGGCAATTGGTTTAAAATCTGGCACATTGTGCTACCTGAAGACGGTACGCTTGTACCGAAACATGTCGGAGCTACGTGTTTAACAATCATATGTAACTAATAATGTGCATTTAGTTGGTATAATAAATTGAATACAGTGAAACCTCTATCCATCGTTTTTCAGGGGACCGGAAAATTTGAACGATACATACGGGAAATGATAGTACCGGGAAACCATTAAAAATTATAGATAAGAACAATTTAATGATAATTATTACTTCTTGCTGAGAAAATCTTTCATTTACGTTTGTTTTGAACAAACTTTACTCCTCCTCAATTCAAAGTACGATTTTTCAAGGCCTAGAACAATTTCACGATCACTGTCACTCGTACTGTGCGCATAAAAGAAAGATCTTACTTTCATCAGCGCTTCATGCGTCTCAGCAAAGCTCGGCACAACTTCGGGTTCGCCAGCTTCTCCTTCTTCCCGCTCCACACTCCCGGACGCCACGAGGCTCACGCACAGCTCCTGCACTGTTTCTACACCACAGGTTGCCACGTGATTGTCCACAGAGACGTAGTCCTCGAATTTATCTTTGTTCATGCCACTGAACTTTTCCCAGTCTATGCGGAAATCGTCACCTTTGGTCAATACGACGTCACTATCGCCTGAAGATTGTCCCTGCACGTAACCAGCTTTCCGAAAACAATTTTCGATTGTCTGCTGGGTTACTTCTTGCAAGGCTGCCACAGTGTAGTGCAAAGCTTCCAACACGTTTATCTTCTTTTTCGTATCTTTGCCTGCATCCATTAAGCAAACAGCTGTTTGCACGAGGCGTTTTCTATAAAGCTGCTTATAACTCTTTATTACCCCTAAATCAAGGGGCTGGAGCACACTTGTACAATTTGCCGGGTACCGTATGACTTTTACATTTCTTAGAAACGATGTATCCTTTGGATGTGCGGCACAATTGTCCACAAAGAGGAGAATGTTCCTGTTTTGTGCACCCATACTTGCGTCTAATGAACGCAGAAATGAAGAAAAAATGTCTGTGGTCATCCACGCTTTATTGTTCGCGTGGTACTTGGTGGGTAATTTTTTTATTCTTGAAACATCGCGGTTTCGGAGATTTTCCGATAACAATCGGCACTAATTTGTCAGTTCCATCACTGTTAACACAAAGTAAAACAGTAAGTCTGTCTTTACAGTTTTCCCTCCATGACAAGACTCTCCTTTGAGAGCCAAGGTTCTATCAGGAAGCACGATGTAGAAGAGCCCCGTCTCATCCGCGTTGTAAATATCACGTTGTTCGTAGCCCTCCAACAAAGATGGCAGTCTTTCCAGCCACGCTTCCGTGCTTTCGCTGTCCACTGCCGCACTTTCTCCGACTAACTTCTTGTATACTAGGCCATGCCGGTCCTTAAACCTCGCTATCCAGCTGTTGGATGCAGTGAAATTTTCTATATTCAGCTGCGCTGCAATCATCTTCGCCTTTCCACGAAGAATGGTTCCATCAATTGGGATATTCAACGCCCTTGCCTGCTGGTACCACGAGAAGAGTACTCTTTCCAACTCGGCGAATGTCGACTCCCTACCTATTTTCCTCTTCTTACTGGCGTTACCACATTTTTCTGCCTGCTCTCGGATTTCGTCCTTTTTTGCGAATATGGAGTTTAGTATGCTTGGAGCCAACCCAAGGCGTTTGGCAATGTCGACACGTTTCTCTCCAGGATTCTTCTCCACCTCTTCTACTATTTTCAATCGCTCGTGCAGAGTTCTCACTTGCTTTTTAGGTTGGGACATGGTCCACGGATTTCAAAATAAATTGCAGGAATAAAATATAATGAAGTAATAAAAATAGGAATGAATTAATAACAGAAATAAAATATTATAGGAAAAGGATAATAAAGGATGGAAATGATTAAACCAGGGTAACGTATGAAACTATGAAGCACACCAGAACGCACAGAACCACTTGCAATGAAGTAAAGCTCCACAACAGAGTTGCCAAGTCTTCATCTAGTCCAAAGAAAAGGATGGAGAGCAAAGAGTACAGAATGCACTCCATACTTTTTGATGGAGCCAATCCAGGTGGCACTAAGAAAGCAATGCACGCACAGCGCACTAAACCATCGCTTCAAATAAAAAAAAAAAAAAACTATCAGTGCGGGAAAATGTTTCGTCAGGACCGTGATTTTTCAACTATTGGTGCGGGAAAACGACAGTTCGAGGAACAATGGAGGCGGGAAAAAATAGTGTTATTTATATGGGACTAATTTCGGGACCAAATAAGGCAGACGATACATGCGGGCCAACGACGGTAACGGGAACGATGGATAGAGGTTTCACTGTACATTGATAGTGCTATAAAATTTTTGTGTCTCCTTCCAGTAGCTTGGCATGTCTGATGTCTGTGTTCCAGTAATTTGAACCTCAACTGTGGTACAAGAATTTGTGTCATCATTATATAGAGCTTGTACTTAATATATTTCATGCTGATCCATTTATTTCTGTAGTGGTTAGCAAAATTACACTTTAACAAGTGTTAGTAATAGAAGAGTGGCACGTGGATTGTCTTTGTCCCATAAATGGCTGTTTCTGCTAATAAACACTGCTTCACATGTGCTGATTTATGTGGAAGACATGCTCAAAGGATCTATGCTGAGAGGTTTCCTCAAAGACATGCGACCAGCACACAACCTTCGCATGCACGGTTCAGCAACTGCGGGAAACTGGGACTCTGGATGTACCAAGACGTAACACAGGTCGATTAAAGACTTCATGCAATCCGGAGTACAAGGAGAAAGTTCTTCACCTTGTCGACAGTATTCCTTCTGCTAGTACATGACAGACTGCCGACATCATGCAAACAAATCACATGGTCATCTGGTGCATGCTACATGAGCAGCAACTCCATCCATATCATCCACACAGAGTACAAGCGATGGGGCCAGTGAATTTTCCTGCCTGAGTGCAGTTTTCTGAATGGTACCTACGTCAATGCAATACACAACCCTTGTTCCCGTATCTTGTTTTGTTCATGGAGGAGGCCTGCTTCACGTGTGAAGCAATGTTTAATAGCAGAAACAGCTATGTATGGGATGAAGATAATCCACTTGCCACTCTTCTCGGACAATACCAGCAGCAGTTTGCAGCAAGTGTTTGGGCTGGTACTGTTAGTGACCAATTCACTGGATCGTATCTGCTCCAAATCAGGTTGAATGCCTACACAAACCAGCAACTTTTACAACATGCCCTCCCTGAACTATTGAGGACATGTCGACAGATGTGTACCAATTAGATGGAGCACCAACACACAACTTCCTGGCCTCTGCAGTCACCTGACTTGACACCACTTAATTTCTTTTTTTTGGGGTCACATTAAAATTGTGGTGTATGAGATCCTAATACAAACAGCAGAGGAAATAATCGCAAGAATCATGGGTGCTTTTCACGTTGTGCAAACAACTCCAGGATTGTTGGAGACAGCACATCAATCAATGCTGCATAGATGTCACTTGTGAAATGATTTTGGCAGGCAGCATTTTGAACATCTTTTGTAAAAACCTTACTGTTTCTTGCAGTAGATTTATAATATTGTTTCATTGGATGTAGCAAACATTTCTGCATTGATTTTCATTTTTTTAAATTTCATTTCACATGTAAATTAGAGTCTTCTTAACCAATACAGTTTTTATTTCACAGAACTCCATGTCATAACCATAACATAAAGTAGCAGGCTATTAAGTGCAGAGCCACATGCAATTCACCCTTCCAAACCGAACGTGTTCATGGTTCTGTGTTTAGTGACCAAACAAAGCATTTCTGGATATAGGTTCCTATCCTAAAATACATTGTTTTGATCTCCTCTATCCTTCCTAGATATCTGTCAGTTGGATTATGTTACACCCTGTATAATTTGTTGTAATTTATTCTGAATAAATGTACCCTCCTAAGAAGTTTTTATGAACATAGCCTTTGGAAAAAAGTCTTCATAAATGCATTTACTGTCCACATATCTTGTACAAACATACCTGCTCTATTCTGTGTCTAGTCTGAAGATAAGGATTGTAGCGGGCACGAATGGCTCTCATTGATGTAGGTTCATAGCCTGTATAAGACTGAGTAGAATATTCAAAGTCAGAATCAGGCCCTCCAGGGCAGTACACGCAAATATTACCTGTCATATTGATGTGGGGGCAACGGTGTGGTTTACACATCACAGCCACAACTACAATCTGCAAATATACAGAACCAAAATTAATGACTACCTAGTATAAGCAAATAACCCAATGAAGACTAAAAATGTGAAAGTACTTTTCTGTCCCATGCACCTCAATATCCAAAGGGACACAGTTTTCTTTGAAGATTCCCAGGCTTTGCTCACTTGTCCTTCTCTTAATAATAGCATTAAAATGAACCTGACATGGGAAAACCTAAATACTCAGTGAAAAGCCCGTCTCATTGCCACTATGTCCACTCTAAGTCGCACATGGATGGATCCATGATTAAATCCAAGCCTCTGTGGTGACAGGCCAGCGAGGAGCTGTGTGTTGAAGACTAAAATTAATCTATATTACAATACAGATTAAGTTCATACCTCACAGAAGACAAAATATGCTCCCATTAGAAAGACCAATCAGTGAATACTGCATACAGAAAAAATGGCTTTTTATTCTAAGACTCAAATGGAACACATAGATGCGGTGTGCAGGCAAAACACACAGTTTTTAGCCTTAAACCTGACAATATATACTAACCACTAATTCTTAAAGAGTTTTAAGGATCACCTTACAATAAGTTTGTAACATCTGACACATGATAAACTGTTCCAATTCTGTTTCTCAGTACAATCTGGTAATGCATGCCCCCCCCCCCCCCCCCCACTCTGTTTGAAGGCCAATATCAAGTAAATGTGCCATGGACATCCACTAATAGGAACAGGGACTAAAGGCAGTGCATAGGTTGGTCAAGCAGGAGCCATAAACATGTCAAAGTGTTCAAATGTTTTCCTTCAGACCCACACAAATTGACACATAGGTACACACACATACCCATACCACTTTTGCTATAAAACAGGCATAGGGAAATTATATACACACATTTTCCCCTCATAATAATAAAATGACCATACACGAAACACATACGATAAATGCATCTCTTCAAACTTGCATGGAAGATTCTTTTATTACAGAATATTTGTATATTAGTTATGTCAATGGCACACTATTGCACACATTCCATTCTTCAATCAACTTTTAAAACACAGAAATTAGTAAGGTGTATGTTTACAAGTGTTACAATATACTCTTTCCTTACAAAGCCAAATTATTGTCATACATACACGTATATATATATATATATATATAATATATATATATACTGTATATAGGTTGCGGCAGAAAGTGCTGACACAGTTTGTATTTTAATAGTACCAAAAGTAATGACATAGGTTAAGACATAATTAAATCAAAATATTCACAAAGCTTTGGAAATTCAGTACAGACACACACATGTCCTATATCCTTGAAATAATGTCTGTCAGGTGACCTCCTTCACAAGCAGTACACTTGTTCACAGAGAAATTAGGTTAGACATTGCCTTCTGTAGTTCTTCCTGTAAAACAGTGGGAATCTCTTCCCAAATTCTTGTCTTCAGTTCTTCAGTCATTGCAGAACACACAGCAGAAAATGCTAACACGTTTTAAATTACCATAATTTTTATGACTTTCCTTTTTAGCACACCTTACAGTTCACATAGTCAAGAGGGATTGCTGCAGTTTTTTGTGGGTGACACAGTGGTCAGTGCACATCCAAACATCATAAATGAATAAACAGTGTCTGATGAAGCCCATTTTCATCTCTCAGAATATACAAACAGAAAAACTTCTGCCATTGGTGTCAAGAAAATCCTTCTGTAATACACAAGCCACCCCTTAATTCAAGGTAACAGTGTGGTGCAGTGTAACATCTTCCACTGTCATTGGACCTTATATCTTTGAAAACAAACAACACGAAACAGTAAACACTTAATGTTACCAAGACATGCTTGAGAAATGCTCCTGATATGTGATGTTTATGTATACAAAATGTATAGTTCCCGAAAGAAGGTTGCCTCATCCCATACACCCAGCATTTCCATGGATATGCTGTGGAACATTTTTTTCATGATGACTCACTTCTCAATTTGAAGACACTGGTTGGCCTCCACACTCTGCAGACCTGATGGTTCCTGAAACGCTAAAGGCCCACATTTTCCAGACACATCCAGTAATGCTTGAAGAACCAAACACAAGAATTCAGGAAGAGACTGCCACTATTTCACAGGAACACCTACAGAAGGCAATGTCTAACCTATTTTCTCAGGTGAACACATGAACTGCTTGTGAAGAATGTCACCTGACAGACACTGTTTTCAAGATGTAGGATATTTGTGTATTTGTACCGAATTTCCAAAGCTTAGTGAGTATTTTGATATGTCATCACCTGCTGCAATACTTTTAAGTATTATTAAAATATAAAATGTGTCAGCACTTTCTGCCACACCTGTATAATATATATAATCAGTAATTACTTTATTTATTGTACATTCCATTATATTAAAGTTCTTATAGAACACAAAACTTTGAGGAGAAGCATTGCTGAAAAGCCCCCAGAAATATGAAAATAAGGGATTTGATAAACATAAATACATAAACAATAAATGAAAACAAATAACTAAATGCACAAATGAGAATCTGTTACCTCTAATCAGTGACTCCTACACTTTAATTACTCCCACCATCCAATTTCACATGCAGGGCTTCAAATATTCATAGTGTCAGGTTGAAATGAAACAGCAAATCGACATTTTGTGCTGCAAGAGCAGCATTCTCCTCTCAATCTGCTGTTGTCTATTTATTGCAAAAGCTCACAGAGAAATACTGAATATCTGATGTTTAACATTCACCTATCTATTGTCCATATAGTTACATGGTTTCATTTTAGTACATTAGGTACATAATGATGAGCCAGTCACATGTAACCAATGTTTACAAACACAGATATCAAGATATAGGGATATCAAGATATGAACTTACTATTTCTATTCAAGTGAATCCTCCAACCATAAATATGAATACATATCCCTAAATTCTTCCCTTTCACTCAAACTATGTGGATTTCTAACAGAATAAAAATACACATTATCAATTTTTATACCATACTATTACTATGTATGCCAGTGTTATTATATTACACATTATTAAATCTATGAAACACAAATGCCAAAACCAGCAAGAGAAACAAATCCTGTGGGAAATTCCATGCATAAAACTAACAAAGAAATAATAATTAACTCACTCCACTGGCAGTACGAATTGGCTTTGCTCTCAGTTTTGGTAGAAGTATCTTCTTGTACTCAGATGGCACTGCTGCAATGATATCCACTAATCGAGGAGAAGTTCCCAGCCCATATTTGGAGGCAATTCTGGTCTTCATTCGATTCAAATTTACATCCTTTCCTTCCTCATGGGCTTTTAGGAGTTCCTGAATTATTTCAGCTATGGTTATAACCATACGTTCTTCTCGACTCAAGTCAGAAGCTGAAACATAAAAACAGCACTAGTCATATAAAGTAGCATAGGAGGGGTTCTGGGATGAATTTATACAGCCTGCTTTATAGCATGAAGGTATATGGAGGAGTGAAGATATACGTCCACTCATTCTTAACCTCAGCATTAGATCAAGGCGTGTGGTCAACTTCACACCCTGATGGCATTACCCCCTGGAGAAAGTGTCCCCTGAACCCACTCAATAGGAGGCTGGGTGGTCCCAGAGCTGGTGTGGGCACTTTGGAAAAGAGAAACATCTCATCCTTGCTTGGAATCCCACAATTCCTCAGCTGCTGAACCTGTACCCTACTCACCGTAATGAGCAACAGAACAAATGTAATTTAGTCTGCGAGTTTGTGTGTTTAGCTCAAGCACAGATTACAGTATCACAGGCCAGAATCCTACTGAATTCTGATGTTTCTATTGCTAGCATTTGTAAATAGAGTTCTCCTCCTCCTCCTTCCTGTGGTCGTCATTGCTGCTGCTGTTGCTGTTACCATCGTCATTATTGTTGCTGTTCTTATACTACTACTACTATCTTTAATCTTAACTCACCGTGCATTTTTATTATTTAAGATAAACACCAACAAATGCACAAATTATAAGGTGCAAATTAGCTCCTTATATCATATTTTACCCTACGCGTTTCAGCTCTTCGTGAGCCATCATCAGGGGTTTTTTACTCTTATAAAGTGCTTTACAAATGCTGCATCTGTTGATGACACTTTTTAAATTTTGGAGCATAAAACACTTGTTCATAAGTTAAAAAACACACGAGTCATAAGTCACAGTTAAAATGATGGTTTGTTAAAAATAATAGCTTGTTAAAAAACACTGTTCACTGCGTCTATTATATAAAAAATTGTTTGCACTTCTAAAGGTTACAGGAGATCACACACTGCACTGTGCTGGTTGCGATGGACTTTGATGCAGCACGGCGATAGACAATTCGTGCTGTATGTGGTGTTGTCATTTTGTTTTTTACTTTACGTTGTAGTGTGGTCTTCCTGATGGTGTGGTATGTATAAATTGATAGGAAGAAGAAGTGGTTCTGGTGCTAGTATGGTGTGGGGTTGTGTCTTGAAGTATACCCGGTGAGAGTGAACTGTGTTATATCAACATATAACACAGTTCACTCTCACCGGGTATACTTCAAGACACAACCCCACACCATACTAGCACCAGAACCACTTCTTCTTCCTATCAATTTATACATACCACACCATCAGGAAGACCACACTACAACGTAAAGTAAAAAACAAAATGACAACACCACATACAGCACGAATTGTCTATCGCCGTGCTGCATCAAAGTCCATCGCAACCAGCACAGTGCAGTGTGTGATCTCCTGTAACCTTTAGAAGTGCAAACAATTTTTTATATAATAGACGCAGTGAACAGTGTTTTTTAACAAGCTATTATTTTTAACAAACCATCATTTTAACTGTGACTTATGACTCGTGTGTTTTTTAACTTATGAACAAGTGTTTTATGCTCCAAAATTTAAAAAGTGTCATCAACAGATGCAGCATTTGTAAAGCACTTTATAAGAGTAAAAAACCCCTGATGATGGCTCACGAAGAGCTGAAACGCGTAGGGTAAAATATGATATAAGGAGCTAATTTGCACCTTATAATTTGTGCATTTGTTGGTGTTTATCTTAAATAAAAAAAAACTACTACTACTATTACTATATTCTTTTTGGGAAGAACTCATTACTCAAGTATATGCCATCATATTAAATTTGACAAGCTCTATAACCTCAGATAATCTTTCCTTTCTCACTCTTAATGGTTGAGCTACAAATTACAATTAACACAATTTGCAGGAGTGTCTATAAGCTTGTATCGACACATAAAATTTCACATTTATAGATCCAACCATTGATTAGATTTGCTACCAAACTGAAACCTAAATACATCTGCATGGCTGTCCAGTTTTACATTCTACAAAAAGTTACCTTTACCAAAACTACATATTCTTTGAAGACGTGTTACCATATGTTACATGATTTCAAGATCCTTTTGTTATGGCACTAATGGTGCTCTCCACATGTAAGTCTGTGTGCATCAGGCATAGTGTGAGTGCAGGGAATTAAAACACAGAAGGTTGGGGTTACATACAATGGCACGAAGTTCACACAAAATCTAATGATAATCGGTCAAATAGTTCAGCCTACTTTCTTCTCTTAAGAACATCAAGTGAGCTCAAACTAGATGTATGTCTCTCTCTTAGTTTATTTAAACACATTATGTATCACTTGCAAAAATGTTTGCAGAAAAGTGATATGCAGCCAAGAATCTACATAAACACCTAAACTGACAATTCAATGACTTATATACATATATATGCAAAAATGATTGTTACGCATGATGTGCAGTGGGAACAAAATATAATAATATACAAACATACAGGAGTTATGTAACACATTAACACGATTTTATGAGATTTTAGCTCAGTAACATTTATTAAAAAGTTAATCCTAACCTACATAAACAAAGGCTGTTATTATTTTAGGAATGTTAAGTCACAGTAGACACATATTCCTTTATTGCAATAATGTAGTCTTCAGAATCTAAGAAATGTATACGTTTCCCCTGAAGATGACCAAAAATAGCCAAAATATGTGAAGGAAATAAAAATATTATTGCTTTATGCATTTTTTGTGTTTGTATAATGTGTTGGTTATTTTGTTAAACAGAAGTTCTTTTTCTAAATGCCTATTCAGAGCATACCACATCTGCTTCTAATCTTCCTTTTGGTCAACAAATGTAACAGTTACCCTACAAGACTTAATATCTACAAGGTTGAAGTGTGGCACAATATAGTCTGGGAAACATGTATCACTGTCAGAAAAACCCGCTTTTCCATCATGGTGGCGGAAAGATCCACTAAAGTACCAGTATAATTCTACCAGACTACAAGGTGTCACATCCCAGATAACAGTAATCTCTGCAGCTACAGCCACGAGAACCTCAAACACATTAAAGGGTGAGATGTTTGTAGCAAACATCATACTGTCTTACAACAGGACAAAACAAGGTATGGAGAAATTATGGAAACATTTATCCCCCTCAATTTACAGAACAAAACAAGGCCTGTTCAAGTCATCATCTCCCCACACATTGCACATCCAACTCAACCACCATCCATGTAGCAAGTTTGATACATATTTTGTTCATTTTCTGTGTTCCCTTGGCTAGGGTAGGTCAGGTTATATCACTTTCTCTTAAGGAAAACATCACACTGTACAAAATACTAACTCCAACAGAACATTTCAGTTCGACAAAACTTTTATTCCTGTATTACAAATATACAGAATTAGATAAACCACATATTTCAGCTTGTTCACACCTCAGAGGGCGGATGGCGTCAATTGGAACGGCCTCCGTTTATCCATTTCCATTAACAAAGAAAAAAAAGGGCGTTCTGCCAATGCTAGACTGTGTTCATGCACAGAAGATGTCATTCACTTACTGTACATGTGAACAAGTTAAAATCGAAGTTATACGAAAGGTACTGATATCCACAATTTACTATTCAAAAATTGGTTAACACATACGACAATACACCGACAATTAAATATGCAGTTCTTTGGAAACTTACTTATTTTATTTCGTTCCATTTTGCCGACGCTTAAATTGTTTGTATTCTCAAAACAGAGACAAACTCACGGAACTTGACATTACCTCACACACCACACTTTGGAACGTTCACGCACTATCCACACATTAACTCTGGCATTACCGGCATGGATCAGAGCACAGATTACGATCAGAAGTTGCTTAACAGCACAGTCCATACATAACCACAGATTAATCAGCAAAATTACCAGTATCAGGTAACACTGTCATCTGTGATCATGCTTGCCAAGAAACACTGGGGGGGGGTTTGAACATATAGACCACAGATTAGTAGTAATCTGTGTTATCTTAGTACAGATATGGACTGCCATCTTCTGTTGGAGGTTGATGACAGTGCTGCGACAAGATTGTGTAAATCCCCGCTTTTATTTTGATGAATGATATCGCGTTGTTTTATAGATGAACTATCTAACTCCATTGAGCAGAGTTCTTCTTCTGAAGCCAACAGATCCTCAACTAGTAAAGAAATTGCATTTTATTGAACCCGGCGGTTCACTACCGCATTCACATTAGCCCCCCACCAGGACCCTTTCCTGTGCCAGAGTAATCCAGTCAATACCCCCATCGCACTTCTTGAAGATACACTTTGATATTCCCCTCTAATCTATGCTTAGGTCTTCCAAGTGGACTCTTTCCCTCTGACTGCCCACCATAACCCCACATGCTCCTCTCCTCTCTCCCATATGTGCTACATGCCATGCTTATCTCATTCTTCTTGATTTCATGACCCAAATAATATTTTGTGAGGAGTACAGATCATAAAGCTCCTTGTTATGTAGTCCTCTCCACACCTCTGTTACCATGTCCATCTTAGGCTCAAGTATCTTCCTCAGCACACTATTCTCAAACACCCTCAGCCAATGTTCCTCCCTCAGTGTGAGAGACCAAGTCTCACACCCATATAAAACAACAGGCAAAATTATAGTTCTGTATATCCTAATCTTGTATTTTTGGATAGCAAACTGGAAGACAGAAGATTCTGCACCGAATGATAACAAGCATTCCCCGACTTCAATCTGCTCTTAATTTCTTCCTGAATAGAATTTTGATTTGTTAGGATTGTTCCCAAATATTTGAACTGTTCCACACTTTCAAAGGATTTATTATCTAACTTTATTTTGTGGTTTTGTCCTGCATTCTGATTGCGAGACATGAACATGTACTTAGTTTTCTCAGCATTTACTTCTAGACCAATCTCCTTAGTAGCGACTACTAAAGCTTCTGTGTTTTTCTTAATAGCATGTACGCTTCCGCCCAATATATTAACAACATCAACATAAACTAGAAGCTGATATGTACCATTTAATTTAAAGCCCTCCTGGTTTGCCTGAACCCCACTAATGGCATATTCCAATGCAAAATTGAAAAGCAATGGCGATAAAGCATCTCCTCATTTCAAACCATTCTTAATAGGAAATGTGTTAGACAAATGTTTGCCCACCCCAGACTCTGCTATAGGTTTCATTTAGACACACTTTTACTAGCCTTACTAGTTTCATAGGGATACCAAATTCAATGAGAATATTATACAAGACCTCCCTCCTAACTGAATCATAGGCTTTCTTGAATTCTATAAATAGTGATGCACTGCCTCATTGTATTCCCATTTTTTCTCAGGTATTTGATGAATGCAGAATATATGACCAGTAGTTGACCTGTTACAACTAAATCTGCACTGATGCTCCCCAGTAATTTCCTCCGCACATGGAGTTAACCTTGACAGGATGTTGGATAGAATTTTGTATGTGGTTGACAAAAGTGATATGCCTCGATAATTACTGCAATCTGTTTTATCACCCTTCTTATAACTAGGTACAATAATTGACTCCTTCCACTGCTCAGGCAATTCCTCTTTATTCCAAATAGAATTAATAAGTTTATGGATCTCGGAATGAATTGTCCTACCTCCTGCTTTAATCAGTTCTGCTGGAATTTGATCATTACCTGGTGATTTGTGTTTTTCAATTTTCAATAGCCATCTCAACTTCAGGGTCACTGGGCTCAGGCACCAGTGGCTCTGCTGTATGTATTTCAGTCTGCCTAACATCATTAACCTCATGTACATTTAATAGGTGAAAGAAATGATTCCTCCACCTAGCCAAAATACTGTGGGAGTCTGCAACCAGGTCACCCTTCTCATCCTTTACTACATTATTTCTAGGCTGGTAACCCTTCTTAAAGTCATTGATGCCCCATACAAGTATCTGATATTCTTGTTCTTACTGTTTGTTTCAAGTTCATTAATTTTACTTTCAGATAGTCCTTATTTTTGTTCCTGAAATCTCTACTTGCTTCACGTCTTACATTTCTCAGATTATCTGCATTACTTTGGTTTGGATTCTGTAACCACTTCATTTTAGCCTGCTTCCTTTGGTCTAAAAATTTTGAACATTCTTCGTCAAACCATGGTTTATGCTGCTTCCTTTCATACAGCCCTAGACTCTCTTTCGCTGAGATTTTGATTCTCTCTTTAATGTTTTCCCGAGCCATATTTATGTCCTCACTAACATTTAAGTTCTCCAAAGCTGAAACCTGTTTGAGATCTTTATCTGATACTGTTTCCTAACCTCTAGTTCACTTAGCTTCTTGAGATTAAATCTCTCCACATCAAACTTCTGTGCCGCTTGTTTAATTACTGCCAGTCTTTCCCTAACTTTTGCAACCACCAGATAGTGATCAGTATCACAGTCGGCTCCCCTGAAAGATCGCACATCTAGTATACTTGAATGCCATCTCCTGCCTATCAATAAGTGATCAATCTGATTATGAGTCTTCCCATCAGGTGTCCAGGTGTATTTATGAATATTTCGGTGCGGGAACATCGTGCTCTTAACAATTAGATTTTTTGATGTTGCAAAGTTTACAACCCTAACACCATTATCATTACTATCCTCATGTAAACTCTCATTCCAGATCGTCAGTTTGAAAGTATCCTCCTTCCCCAGTTTTGCTATAAAATCTCTTAACAGAATTTTCATATGGTACTTAGGAAAGTGATCAAAACCCTGCTCTACTTCCTCATAGAAACTGTCCTTTGAGTCATCACTTTTCTCCTCATTTGGTGCATGCACATTCAGAACAATGATATTACACCAGCGACCTCTGAGCACCATATATGACATCCTATCACTAACAAACTCTACTCTCTTAATTGCTGATACTATTATCTGATGTCCAAAGAAACCTGTTCCCAATTGATGACTTTCACTTCCTTTTCCATAGAAAGAAGTATAATCCCCTGCTCTTACTGTGCCTCCTTTATCCCAACTAACCTCCTGTACACCCACTAAATCTAAAGCTAATTCCCTGGCTACTGTCATAAGTGACTCTGACCTATACAGGCTCCTCACGTTCCATGTTCCAAATCTCATGTTCCTTTTCCGTTGCTTAAGTTGTACCAAAGATTCAGTCCATGCCCAAGGCTTTGTATAGTGATTCGTAACATAGTAATTTTTTACGGTGAGTTGTTAGTACCATCGCCCAACCCCCAAGCTGGAGGGCCACCCCTTGTCGACTGTCTGCGACTGCTTATTCATTGTATTCGCAGCTACCCTCAATATCCGGAGGCCATTCCTCCATACGCAACCCGAGTACGCGCCATGCCGTGGTGACAGGGATCCACCTATAATGGGATTTTACAATAACCTTTTAAAAATCATTAATATATGGTGCATACTGTTGGAAAATTTTAGACAATAACTTAATAATAAAATGCACAGTATAAATAACAATGTGAAATCTTGTATAATGATAAAATGCATGATATAAATAACAATGTCAAATCTTGTATGTAGTTGATAAGAGTGATATGACTTGATAATTACTACAACGTGTTTTATCATCCTTATTGCAATAGGTATAATGATTGACTCCTTACACTGCTGAGGTAATTCCTCCTTACTCCACATACAATTAACACATTTATGGATTTCTGAACGAATTGTCCTACCTCCTGTTCTAATCAATTCTGCTGGATCAATGTCTGGTGATTTGTATCTTTGTAGCTTTTCAATAATCATCTCAAACTCAAAGGCACTGGGCTCGGGCACTAGTGAATCTGCTGTATGTATTTCAGTCTAACATCACTAACCCCATGTACATTCAATAATTAAGAAAAATGATTCCTCCACCTATTCAAAATACTGTAGGAGTCTGCAACCAGATCACTTTTCTCATGCTTTACTATATTAGTTCTAGGCTGGTAACCCTTCTTAAATTCATTGATACCCCTATAAAAGTCTTTGATATTCGTATTCTTGCTGTTGTTTCAAGTACATTAATTTTATGTTTCAGATATTCCCTTTTCTTTTTCCTGAAATGTCTACTAGCTTCGCATCTTATATTGTTCGGATTATCTACATTACTTTGGTTTTGATTCTGTAACCACTTCATTGTAGCCTACTTATTTTGATCTAAAAATTATGAACATTCATCAAACCATGGTTTATGCTGCTTCCATTCATACAGACCTAGACTCCTTTTAGATGAGATTCTCAATATTCTCTTTAACGTTTACCCACGCCTGACTTGTGCCCTCAGGATCATTTAAGTTGTCCAAAGCTGCAGATATTTTTGAGATTTTAATCTGATACTGTTTCATGATTTCACTTCATTGATTTCATTCTTGAGATTAAATCTCTCCACATAAAACTTCTGTGCTGCTCGTTACTTATCGACAGTCTCTCCCTAACTTTTGCTACCACCAGATAATTACCTGTATCACAGTCAGCTCCCCTGAAAGATTGTACATTGAGCATACTTGAATGCCATCTCGTATCTGTCAATACAAGATCAATCTGATTGTGAGTCTTCCCATCAGGAGAGGTCCAGATGTATTTATGAATGTTTCAATGAGAGGACATCATGCTCGTAACTAGATTTTCTGATGAGCCAAAATTTATTACTCTAACATCATTACCATTACCATTCTCATGGAAACTCTCATTCCCGCTATAGGTTTGGCAAAATCTTCTCTCCCCAGGTTTGCATTAACATCTCCTAAAAGAATTTTTATGTTGTACTCAGGAAAGTGATTGAACACCTGCTTTAATTCCTCATTGAAACTCTCCTTTGAGTCATCACTTTTATCCTCACTTGGTGCGCAAGCATTCAGAACAATAATATCAAACCAGCAACCTCTCAGCACTGTGTATGACATCCTATCACTAACAGATTACTCTCTTAACTTCTGATGCTATTCTTTGATGTACAAAAAATCCTGTCCCTACTTGATGATTTTCATTTCCTTTTCCATAGAAAAAGGTAAAATACTCTGTTCATTCAGTACCTCCCTCATCTCTGCTACCCTCCTTTACACCCACTACATTTACTGTACACCTTGCTAATTCACTGGCCACTGTCTTATGTGACCCTGACCTATACAGTTTCCTCACGTACCACATGCCGATCTTATGTCCCATTCCCATTGCTTATGTTGTACCAAAGGATCAGTCCAAGTCCGAGGCATTTGATTCGTAACATGGTATGTTTTTATGGTGAGAAATTGTTAGCTACTGACTAATAAAAACACTGTGAAATACAGTACAATGGCAATTTCTTGTAATACAATGTCACAATCACAACACTCTGCAGGTTCTGGCCAAAACGCACAATCATCACGCTTTTCATAAAGCATACAAGAAGGTAAATAGGTTTTATTACATCTTTTATCCTTAGTGTGCAATCTCACATTTACATCTTAACGTTTATAATTTTGTAGCTTATACAGGGTTATTCATAACTCCCCGACACATTTCACAAAATCGGTACACTTGAATGGCAGAAAGGATTGTTACATGTGACCTACAGATGGAAAGTGGAACTCTCCAAATTTTGTTTTCTGCATACCTTGTAAGTGCTCTATGTGGCTGCTCTTTGTGACATGGCAGACACCAAGCCGATAATCCATTTCCGCCCATACCCGCTGCAGCATGTCACGATTGATTTCTTTCCATCTGTAGGTCAAACGTTACAATCCTTACTGCCATTCAAGTGTACCAACTTTATGAAATGTGTTAGGGAATAATGAATACACCCTGTATTTATTAGTTTAGTTATTTCAGTTGTTGAAATATTTTACCTTGCCTGATGTTTTAGTTTTTGTAAGAATTTCTGAGCAGACTTTAAAAAATAAGAGTTCTTAGACAACATGTTAAAATTTAATAGAATTGTTCTAACTTGGTCTTGCAGCTATTGGATTATTATTCTAATTTTTTTCCCCAGTTTTCTCTTGTGATCTCACATTGTTTAGCGTTGTAGAAAATTTTCCAATTCATAATGTACTAAACCTATGTATTTATTACTTTTTTTTTCGTTTCTTTATTTCCCGAGTCTTGGCGTGGCTGTATTACACCTCATTTATATTTGTATAATGAGGTTTTAATTTACAGTAAATGTTACCCTGTTCCAGTGTTTACTTGTTGCTTAAGCATGCTTAAACTTAGAATAGTAATACACAAATCTCAAGAGTAATCCAACACAGTAACAACAACTTAGAAAAACTGTACTGGATTTTAACATGCTACTTTGAAATTATTATTTTAAAGTCTGACAAAAATTTTTACACAAACTAAAAACTAAAATATTATATATGATAAAACATTGCAACAATCTGAACACAACTAATAACAAATATAAGGCACAAATATTTAATACAATCAATAACCGTAAACAGTGTATGGTAAGTCAAGATCTCACACTAAGAATAAAGTAGGTACGTTCATTCATTCTGTGGTCTGTCTTACGACAGGTCCATAGCCTCTTCCAAAGCGAGTTCTCCACAGGGTTGTGATCTAGTACTTCCTCTTTCAATTTCCATTATCTTCTCTTTTCCTTAAGGTCATCCAGTAGCTGCTTACGCCTTCTTCATCGTCTTCCCGTCATTTCTACCTTTCCTTCTAAATAAAGTATATAATAGAACTTATTTACCTTCTTTTTAAAGTCTTATGTAAAGCCTCACAATGGCTTTTTTAGTCCAAAACATGTAGAGTGTTGCAAACAAGACAACTGTTTTACAAGAAATTGAAGTTGTGTTTGATGTGTTCTTATTAGTCAATAGTCGGCCATTTTTATATCTGTTCAAATTCACTCTGACTCATCTGAAAGAACCTGCAAAAAATTTTAGTATTCTGTACCCCTGCAGCCCACTGATTCATGCCCCCACCCTGCACCATTGGGTCTGCAGGGGACTTACCCATGCCACTGTTTGCAGCCACATCACAGTTTCTTTAAAAATGGTTACATAATAAAGTGTTAAAATTTAAGGATGATGCCATGCACTCTGATCATTGGGTGCCAGTGTTTTGGAAGAACCTGCTATCTCCATCTTTAAAGTGGAAAAAGGATAATTTCACCAACACTAACATATACTATTAGTGAAATAAACTTGATAAGTGTAAACACACTTCATATTCATAAGTACAGAGACCAGAACAGTGTTTTTTGAGCATAATATTGCTACAAACCACATAAAGAATGCTCATCCCAGTAACATACACATTCAGTGGCAAAATTTGGGCGAGCATGACCCAACAATCAACAGACATTGTATTCCATAAATAAATAGAAGACTGGCCAAAAACACACTGCCTGACCTGGGCTGAATGACTGTATTTAAATACTGTGTACTCTGGGGACGTGCTCCAAATAAAAAAAATTAAATTACATTAAATTTTAGACTGACAGAGGTAATGGTGTGTTTCCAAACCAGGGGTTGGCTTCAATTTGGCTTCACTTGAAAATCCAGAGGGAAGTAGTTAAGGAAACAGAACCAGTGATTAGTGTGATGAAAAAAGAGGGGCAACATGAAATCATTACGTTTACAAACGGGTTACAAGACAAATCACATCAGCTTTTTTTAGCTAAAAATTATGGATTGTTTAAACTTAACCCTTTTATAACTAAGCTTCAGATTTCCTGACCCAGCAAAGACAAGAACAAGTGGCCTGAAACAAGACTGCCGCACTTTCTTTTACTTTCCTTACTCTACTGCCAACTCCCCCCCCCCCCCCCCCCAAACATTAATGCACACACAGCATACATACTTACATACTGGCCCATCTTTTGACAAATATGTATTATGCAGTTATTTGTGTAAGTTTTCAAGGTTTCATGGCAGTTGTTTTGCAACCCCCCCCCCCCCCCCCCCATTTTATATAACTGAGTGCAAGTAACACAACACAAATTGAGAACATTAAAGGTAACAGAGTTTAACAACTAACAAAAGTGAATACATTAACAAAATATGGAATGGTTTTACTCACATGATGCCTCACCAACAACACTCAACACAAGCAAAAATAACCTGTCTGGCACTGTGGTAAAAAAATCCACATATTAAGCTCCACAACTCATAATATGAAATTTAACACAATAGAAATATAGTATATATATACACACACACATGATGCCAGCACAGAGACCCTGGCCTGTCTTCCTGTAGTCACCAAATGAAATTTAGAAAATTAGAGCGAAACCAAATTTAGATCATGTCATCCAAGCAAAACTAAACCAGATGCTAGCGTCTGGCCTTCAGGTTTGGCAGGACAGGAGAGAGGATATAGAAAAACCTGGAAATTCACTGTGCATGTCAATACCAGTTGTACCCAAACTTATGTGCCAGAGGTACTCAACAAATAACAGCACAGTATCTCAAATGATGTCTTCTTTGTGGTTTCTGCACTGCGTATTGATAACCAATACATGGTGTAGAAACCCATAAGATGACCATATTTTATCTATTATTTGTATGAATTTTTTAGTCTACAGAAAGCAATGCACTATTCCTTACTCAGAGGGTGTTGTGTCAGTGTCTTCTTATAACAAAGCCAAGATCTTAAAAACACATGCAAAAAACTGCCTACAGCACGTATCCACAGTGAGATAATACGTGAATTAGTAGAATAGAATAGAAGTAGGGCAAGCATCAGAGTGTCCCATGCACATTGAGCATTTCTGATCCTTTGTGCAGCCCTTGTATTCATTTGTTTAGCAGCCCTGCACTTTGAACAAAGTGCAGTAACCTGCTTACAGAGATATCCTTAAAGTCCCCTGATTTCATAAAATAATGTCCCAGTTATCTTAATCTTAATGCAGCCAAGGCCTCACAGTCGCAGAGAACATGTGAGGCTGTTTCAGATGCCTGTTTGCATCTATCACACTCGGGACTGTCTACTAGCCCCAGTTTAAAGAAGTGTTCCTTTAAATGAGTGTCCTGTGAACAGCCCTGTCAGTATCCTTAGCTGGTTTCTGTTCAAACTGAGTAGTTCTCCACCTCTTCTAGCAGATGGTCTTTTGAGGAAGTCTCTAGCCTGTCTTTGTCCATGAATGGACTGCCAATATTCTGTATGTTTCCTATTCGTCCATCCCCTGATCACCTCCCTGGCAATCTTAGCAGATATGCCCAGGGCAGGTTCAGGTCCTATAAATGGACGTGAGGAGCCCTGTCTAGTTAGTTGATCAGCCTTTTCATTTCCATCAATTCCCATATGTCCCGGCACCCATATCAGTTGAACTCTGTTATGTTCTGCAAGTCTCATTAGGGACTGATGGCAGTCCCAAACTAGTCTGGAATTAATCTGGAAGTTATTAAGCGCCTTAATGGCTGCTTGGCTGTCTGAGAGAATATAGATATTCCTACCTTTGTAGCCCTTTTCTATATTCTCCATGTGAATTAGTAAATTCCTGAATAAAATTTGGTAATTACGAGTATTATTAAATTTCCTAAAGTCATCTCTGCATTCAGGTGTGAGTACACTGCAAAAGTATTCAGTGGCTGTAGGGTTAATAGCGCACGGAGGTAAGGAGCTGCAATTTGTAAAACAAAGTTCTAAGAAGCTACAATTACAATTAAGACAACTTTGGGAAACACAAAGAAATTATGAAAATAAAGTATTATTTTCTGATGATATTAACATAACTGTAATTGGTTAAAAATTGTGACATGCATTCATACTCAACAGGATTTTAAGTTTCCTTTGTAGCAAAGTTTATATGCTTGACATTGTAACGTTAGGTTTCCTTAGTGAGCGGGAGTGCACTTAAAAACCCCGTTAGGTAGTCGTGACCTGAGCTTGTATAGGAACAAGGTATTTGGTAACGCTTGTTACCACTCAGTAGTGTATCTTAATAGTCGGTATTCTGCTGCCACCAGCCAGCCTTTATCTATGCTGAAAATAGAAATTCCTAGGACTCATAGTGTTGGAGGGGATATCTTCATCGCAGTTACAAATACTTCAGTATGGTTACTATCCACTTTACTAATATGGACTACTAACTATACATACAACTTTAAAACAATCACACACACAGTTGGCTACTATTAACAAATCATCTACGCGCACATTCCTAACAGCTCCGGCCAACTAACACCCCTCTTGTTATGCCACATTACAAAAGTTTCTATTTAAAATAATTGTGTTTATAATTTCCATTTCAATAATTTCGAATTTAGTTATTACTCTTTACTTAATCACAAATTACTAAGTTCCCTCTCTCAATAAAGTTTCACGTAATTTTGATAATTTACGTCGCCAGTTACCTTTGTCTCTGGATTACTCCAAGCATACACGTTAATCCCAAGGAACTGGCGATACACAACTTTGTAATTCACTTAACAAAAGTGTTGCACAATAATTCACTTTTATCTTCTCTTAAATCACTTTGTAAAAGTATTTGCACTATTCACTTTGTACAAATGTCTGCCCTGCCATGTTTCATAATTAAACTTTTCTTTGTTCAAATAAACATTGCCAGACAATCACTACCAAAGCCCCAGCCGAAAGACCCCGCAGCATTGTACTTGCCTCTATTTAAAACCTCAAAAACCACACCCTAATACGTCATTAAACTAACTCATCTCAACTCCTTATCCAATGGGCTTAAAGCATGTAACATCATATCCGTATATGGACTTCCCTACAACAACCAATCAAATCTTTAATTTTTACTACATCGCCTAATAAGGCTATTGCTAGCTAAGCGTTCTCACGGCTGCAAAGTCCAATGTGCAAACAAGAGTGTGTGTGAATCGCTCGGTGCTGTGAAAACATATATGTACAGTCTGAACAAATAATAAAAAGGTACAAGAAAATATACAAAAATATACACCGTATCAATCATTCATTACAACATATTTTGCAGACACTAAAAAAGGCACAGAAGTGAAGGTCTCACTCAGTGTGAATTTCTGTACTTCAGTTATGGGTTGCCAAAAAGTTATATCTTTCCTCTGCTGTATTTAGCAACAGTGAAACTTAAAAAAATGTCAGAGCTGCTAAAGAGCAACAGAATGCATGTGCTTGAATCAGATAACACACGTTAACAATTTTAACTATCTGGTGACAAAACACTAAAATGAAACAAGAAATCAAAAGGGCAGAATGACAGTCAACATCATGAGACTGAAAGAGGAACCAGTCTTCAGTAAATGTATGGTGTGAAGCTTTCACAGTGACTCAATTCACTCAAGCCTTCAGTGAATAGATGACTGTGTGGAGTAAAATTCATTCCACAGTAACATGAGAGAGACTACCCAAGAAGACTTCATGATACCTTCAGTAAACCACAGACAGCAATGGGTATATTGACTTCATGTCAAGGAACGCTTGTCCACACATACTGACTTCACAACAAACAACACCTGTTCATGAAATTTGGTAGTTTAATTCAATTTCCATTAAATAAATACATTGTATGAGGCATAAAAAAGTTCAATGAATAACATTTCACAGCAGTCTTTGATTGTTTGAAACTGAAACAAAATAGGTTACCTCAAAATTAATGTTTCTGACTTTTATTCATGAGGTAATTTCATTCCTGGGGTAGGGATTTCCTTGGAATGTTGATAGTTCTTCAGCCAGTAAAAAAACATTCAGCTTTCAAAGAAACCACAGATCCATCAGCATATTCACAAAACCCAGCCATTTGACCCTTTTCTCAGCAGCTGAAACCAGTCCCAAGCTTCAGATGCTAGAATTTAATAAGTTAGCTGGACCAGCAGAGGTAGTATGTTCTTATGGTCTCCAGCAAGAATACCTAAGAAGACATAATTATATGCCACAATAGGTCATTCTGTACAGCAACTGTCTGGCAGGGGCAGGAAATCTTCCCTTTCCCACCATGTCCAGATTAGCTCTGAGATCCATCCAACTTCCTACCTATATGACTGTTTCCCCAGGAGTTAGCAGTCAAAAATGTAATGACCCCTCACCTCCATCGAATCTCAGTACTGAGAATGTGTGGAATTACACCTTCACTCCCCAATAAACCTTCACAGTGTGCTGCTTAAGCACAGGGAACATTGTGCCTTTATCTTATGTACCTAATTTCTCCCCTATCCTTTCCATGTGTCAGCATAATCAAACCCTTATCTCACATAATGCTACACAATCTCTTCAGATGAAACAGTCAACAAAAAACTAAGAGAAAGTATGGGAAGATTGTTTTCAGGTAACTAACTACACTAATTCCATGGAACACAGTCCTCCTTCAGACACTGAAAGTTGCTCAGATAGTCAACAAATACCCCATCTTTTATGGAGCTTGAAGGTTCACTACCACATTCAGAAGAACTCACCACTGGACCCAGTCCAGAGTCAGATAAATTTAGTCCAGATCATCACATTCTATTTCTTTAAGACACATTTGAATATTACCCTCCTAAATGGTCTCTTCGCTTGAAGTTCCCAATTCACATTCTAAAAGCATTTCCCCCCCTCTCCCATGTGTGCTATGTGCTGTACCTACCTCTTCCTCTTAGAGCTGATCACCATAATCAAAACCCTTAGTTTGTGATAAAGTGACTCATACCTCATTTTTTATATGGTTCATTCATTCATTCCACACTCTGTCTTATGACAGGTCCATAGCCTCTTCCAAAGCAAATTCTCCATAGAGTGCGATCTAGTGCTTCATCTTTCAATTTCCAGTATCCTCTCGTTTCCTTAAGGTCATCAAGTAGCTACTTACGTCATCTTCCTCGTCTTCCTGTCAATTCTATCCTTCCTGTTTCTTTCCTTCTAAATGTTTTAGAAGGAAGTTCCTACATAAGATGTGATCAATCCAGTTAGTCTTCCTTCTTTTTATTGAATGCAGGAAATTCCTTTCCTCCATGACTCTATGTAATATTTCTTCATTTTTTGCACGATTGGTTCATTGATCTTCTCCATCTTTCTCAAAAGTACCACATTTCAAAATGTTCCAGGTATTTCTCATTCACTTTCTGAAGTGTCCAAGTTTCAGCACCATACAAAAGCTGTGCTCCAAATGTAGCACTTTACTAGTTTCTTCCTTAAATTTAAGTCCAATTTGCTGGTGAAAAGAGTTCTTCATGTTGAATGCTAATTTTGTCATGGCAATCCTCCATTTAATTTCACGTGTACATCTTGCATCATTTGTTATCATGCTACCCAAATCGTTGAAATAGTCTACATTCTCCAGTTGATTTTGATCTATCATAATCTGTAATAAGGATGGTTGCCTTAAGATTCTCATTACCTTAGTTATATGGTTCTGGAGAGTAACAGGATAAGAATATAACACACGAAAAAAGGGCACTGACACTATTCAACCTGCACAGGATGCTCCAGAAGAATAAACTAGGAATGTCCCCTTAGTAGGAACGGAAACTGCCATATGCACACCACAAGATTGAAAAGTACTTCAATTCCACTACTTAACTTTTTAATGAAACACACAGACCTCTTCTTATCTATGTATACATCCACTCTTGGATTTTAAAACATCCAAAGAAGTTACAGAATGCACATAATTTCCATATAGGAAATAACAGACCAGTGTATATTTTGTAACTTCACAATTTTACAATCTTTATACACTTTTGTAACTTTATAGTTCACAGAAATAATTTTCCGTTTTACTGTAAAAGGGGAGGCCTCCGTCTTAACACTTTCTTTCCTTTATAGCTGTGGTATTCTTACCTGATGATAGTCGCCTTGTACGACCAAAACATGTAGTAAGACAATAATAAAATCAAGAAGCAAAGAAAGTTGTTGTGTTTGTCCATATAGATCAAAAATAGTGGTATATACACGCACAACGGGATTGGTAATCAAAATAGAAAAAGATCTCGGTTTGTGTGTAACATCACAGCATCAAAAGCCATGGGGTCACACCTGAGTTACCACAGTCAAAATGAAAGACGCCATGGACTAGCATGTGAATATTATATCACGTAGTCATATGATGGGCCCCATCTCTATTACGAATAATTACACAATTATCTCCACCCTCCTATTACTTGCTCACTGTCAGGACTGAAAAGTCAATTCAATTCAATACAGTGTGCAAGAAGGAAATATGAATTAAAAATTGCATGAAAAGTAAAGAACAGCAATGGTTCAAATTTAACACATTAATACTTTTCTGTCCATGGAATGTATTGCTAAGAATAAATAACTTTTTTTGTTTATGATATTGACAACAGATTTTAATACATTTGTCATTTAACACAAACTGCAGAACTTACCTGATCATGTTGTCACTGCCATATGACAAAACACAACATACAACCAAATCATGAGCACGACAATGCTGCAAACTCAGACAATTGCATTCCCACTACCAAACATGAGGAACACTAGGCAACCAAACACATTAAGAGCAGCTGTTATTTGAAAGACAGCAGCCCAACTATTTGTTGTCTCCAAGATGTAACCCGCAAGGTAAACACCCATGAAACCTGAAATGAAATTTTGTTGCAGATTTAGCAAGTGGAACATCACCAGACATACTAAACTAACTAACTAAACTAACTCCATAGAGCAGAGTCCTTCTTGAGAAGCTAACAGGTCGTCAGCTAGTCAAAAAATTCCCCGCGTTTTATGGAACCCGAAGGTTCATTACTGCACTCACAAGAGCCCGCCACCTGTCCCTATCCTGAGCCATATCAATCCAGTCCATGCCCCCCATCCCACTTCTTGAAGATCCATTTTAATATTAACCTCCCATCTACGCCTGGGTCTTCCAAGTGGTCTCCTTCCCTCAGGTCTCCCCACCAAAACCCTGTATGCACCTCTCCCCTCACCCATACGTGCTCTATGCTCCGCCCACCTCATTCTTCTCGATTTGATCACCTGAACAATATTTGGTGATGAGTACAGATCATTAAGTTCCTCGTTATGTAGTCTTCTCCACTCCCCTGTTACCTCGTCCCTCTTAGGCCCAAATATCCTCCTCAGCACCCTATTCTCGAACACGCTCAGCCTGTGTTCCTCCCTCAGTGTGAGAGACCAAGTCTCACACCCATACAAAACAACAGGCAAAATTATAGTTCTGTATATCTTAATCTTTGTATTTTTGGATAGCAAACTGGAAAACAGAAGATCCTGCACCGAATGATAACAAGCACTCCCAGACTTCAATCTGCTCTTATTTCTTCCTGAATGGAATTTTGATTTGTTAGGGTTGTTCCCAAGTATTTGAACTGTTCCACCCTTTCAAAGGATTTATTATCTAACTTTATGTCACCAGACATACTGACTTCATTATCTGCTAGTCTAACTTGTTTCCTCATTTTTAAGTTGTATGTGTTTTTAGTACCCTTTCATGAAAAAGAAAAACATTTAAGATTGGCATATAGTACCACGTCTATGCATTTGTCCCACTCAATAACTGTGAAACCAAATGATAAATTTTCACATCACTTAGTACAAACACTGTGCAACTAGAAACCACTGCACCTGGATATTTATTATGTTCATACTACCAATAATATCAATAACATCAACATGGAAGTGGCATTAGATTTGGAAATTTTATGTAGTAAAAAATTTTCAAAAAACATATGAAACAGTTGTTTAGGTGTTATTATCACTAAATGTAAACCAATAACATGCCAGCTCTACAAAATATACAGCTTTTTGTTTGGCTGTTGCACCTAATCAATCACTGGATCCCCATACACAAAATAGAATTTGAACCACAAGAGTAAAATTCATGTTCTATACAGAGACTTCTGGATTTTGCAGTGAGACTGGCAAATAAAGTGAATCTCTTTCGATTGCAATGGCCTTTTGTGTTAATCACTGTTCAGATTTAATTAACAGTAGGTCTCTTAATATAACTATACCCACAGTGAGTGCTCAATGGATTCTAAAAACATTCAAAACAAAATCTGGAAAACTCAGGGACATAAATATTTTTCACTTTTTATGTATCTGTAATGTGCAATTTCTATGATAATTACTGTCAAGGCTTAAAACAAATGCTCTACACTACTGCAGTGGCAATGATGTGAAAAAGCATTTGTTATGTGACAAGAGTACACTTTTCTGGGCAAAGACATGTTTCAGGCAACATTTAAAGATTGTTTGTTATTTTATTATGTCATAAAATGGCATATTTGTAGCCAAAATAATTTACTAACAAGTACACTAAAGTGGCATGGCCAAGTCAAACTGAACAAAAAAAATACCCACAATGGTAACAACATAAAACTTCACTGAATGATATCTGTGGGAATATGTACTGAAAATACAGTGTAAAACTATGGGAAGAAGAAAAGACCACATATGAGGACATTAGACAAGAAAAAAACAACACTTCAGTCATTCAACGAAATCAATTATTACACAGAAACTCAATACTGGCAGTAACCAATAAAGGCATTGAAAGAAGTGTGGTACTGACAGAACCTCTTATTATGTACCATAATAAAATAAATGTTTGTTCAATCTTGGGGCCGGGATAGCGTAGTCGGTATAGTGACCTGTTACGGGCTGGATGGTCTGGGGGTTGAATCCTGGTGGTGGCGAGATTTTCCGCACCCATCCAGGCGGGCCCACCCAGCCTCATGTGCAATGGGTACTGAGTCTCTTTCCTGGGAGTGAAGCAGCCAGGGAGTGGCATTAACCACCCACCCCCATCTAGCACCAAGAGATTTTCCGCACCCATCCAGGCGGGCCCTGGGGCCCACCCAGCCTCCTGTGCAATGGATACTGGGTCTCTTTCCTGGGAGTGAAGCAGCCAGGGAGGGGCATTAACCACCCACCCCCATCTAGCACCAAGGTTAAAACAAGTGTAGAGATATACCTCTACTACCCCTCTGAGCCTTCATGGCCTGTTCTAGGATGAACTTTACTTCTTTCTGGTCAATCATGGAGGGAGGAGGGGGGATGTGCCACACACATCAATTCTATTATCTTTTTGGGAAAAATGCTTAAAAATAAAATAATCAACTCATCTTACCAGGAACAGCACCAACAGTATTCATCAGCCCAAACACACTCCCTGAGTGTTTTGGAGCAAGATCTTGTGGATTTACTAAAATGGCATTGTTGTGAAAACCAGTTGCTGCTATTGCTACAGTCATACAGAGCAAAGCCCAGTAGTAGTCTGTGATTTGAGCTAAAAGCACAAAATTCATACTGAAAGCAAGCCTACTTAAGGTAAACAGATGTCACAAGTGTGCACAAACACACACACATACGCAACATCAGTCTGCTCACTGTTGGATGCTAGGATACAAGTTGTTAAAAAGTACCTGTGGTGATATATTATACCAAATTCTACATAATGCTATTCGTGATAAAATTATATGCAATAAAGACATAGTCAGGTTATGGAACATACTGATATTTTCTTCTCACAAATTACACACCAACAAAATGCACTATATTTTCACTTTTTATTCTTTAACCCTTAACATATGTTTCAGCCTTTAAAAGGCCATCTTCAGGGGGCTCGTAATCTACATTTACTTTACATCCATTATTTATGTCTGCTATTATATTATATATCACATGTAGTCAAGTTTCATTATCATTTACAGATTAATCTATAAATGATAATGAAACTTGGACTACATGTGATATATAACATAATAGCAGACATAAACAATGGATGTAAAGTAAATGTAGATTACGAGCCTCCTGAAGATGGCCTTGTAAAGGTTGAAACATATGTTAGGGGCTAAAGAATAAAAAGTGAAAATATAGTGCATTTCATTGGTGTGTAATTTGTGAGTTGTTTAAAAAATGCACAGTGAAGATAATATTTAAAAAAATTGATATTTCCTTTTTTAACACCAGTAAAATTAAAATTTCACTACGAGTCTACAGCAAAAGTACAACCAAATTTTTCCTAATGGATGACACATAATTAAACTAACAAAAGATAAGTGATAAAAGAACATACTATGGCTCATATATAAACTAGAATGGGCCAACTGTGATAAAATGTAACAATTACAAAATTAATCCCTTGGAGACGTGTGATGCAGCACATGCACCAGCCAATTATTATGATTCTCATACAGCCCTGTAGCATTTCTTTCCTGCCCCCACTAACCTCAGAAATTATGGTTCTGTCCAACAGGGCAGGAATAGAAGTTGTTTCTTCAGTTTGTTCCATTGCCACCCTCCTATTCCCCTCTTCTTCCCTGAGTAAGATTTCATGACACTTCTACCACACACATTTTCAGCTGGCATTCCCACTTACTTCAGACATGTGCTTGTTAAAGCTTTAAGTGAAGTCCAATGTCAGCATAATATGAACACATGCCCATGAAAATTTGCATATGTGCATATGCCCTCATCCTGTCCTAAGTGTTCATTCAGTGGTGTAACAAAATTTTATTGATCAGAACTCCCCCCCCCCCCACCAAACCACAAAAAAAGGGGGGGGGGATTGAGCTTTATTGCCATAGGAGAATTTTTGGTTGTACTTTGTAGTAGTCCTGGGACACTGTGGATGGAATCCTGGCAGAATAAAGTGCAACATGTAGCCCTTAATCCTACTAAAACTTCCTGGGTCCACCGCTCAGTCACTTGCAACAGCATTCACAACCCAGCATATACATTTGTTTCATTATTGCAAAATTGATACATGGTATCTTCCCAGGGTTGTCTACAGTAGTACACCAGAAAGCAAAGCATAAATACACAGTTCCAACCATGACATACATATCTGTATCACTGCTATCCTAAAAGGACCCATACATAATTAAGCAATTTGCACAAGAGAGGCTGTTGTAGAACAGGGTGTTGTAAGGTGGTGAACGAACATGCAAGCATGCATTGGCACACAAACAAACACATACAATCTCTCACTCACTCTCTTTTGAAGCGTACTTTCAAAAATTTTTGGAAAGCATACTTCTAACTTGTGGGCTGGGATAGTGTAGTCAGTATAGCGACTTGCTACGAGCTAGATGGTCTGGGAATCAAATCCTGGTGGGGGTGAGATTTTTAGCACCCGTCCAGACCGGTCCTAGGGCCTACTCAGCCTCCTGTATAATGGGTACCGGGTCATTCCTGGGGATAAAGTGGCCAGGGCATGGCGTTGACCACCGATCCCCACCTAGCGCCAAGGTTAAAGAAAGAGTACAGCTATACCTCTATTCCCCCTCTGGGCCTTCATGGCCTGTTCTAGGGTGAACTTTACCTTTACCTTTATACTTCTAACTTAATTTCCCTCAAATGTGTATCATACACTTTCTTTCAAGCTACACTGTAATTGGCATACAACTACATATATCTCACTTTAACACAGACTGAAATCTATTTCAGAATAAATAATCAGCAATAAAAGGGTCAATTTTGAGGACAATAAAATCTAACACTTATCTTATTTGAGTGAAACTAAAACATCTAATCACAAGTCTCTTACCTATTAAAAGTAGACCCAAAGCTTGTGAGCCTAAGCAGATTACTTCAATTATTTTCCTGGTACTTGTTACAGAATATCCTTGTGTAATAAGATTTTCTGACAACCACTTTCCTAGAAATGTGCTAGGAATACAAAACAACCATGGCACCATGTTCACTATCCAGCCCTACAAAAGAAATCAATTATTATTATATAAGGACAGCTCTGTTTATTTTTTAACAATTACTGATAATGAAAGATAACTATGAATTTTCAAGCTTTGTTAATAACCAAAACCAAAAAATTTTGGAACAACAAATAATGTAGACAATCATAAACATCTGTAATAAGGAGAAAAGTATATATAAATCTGGTAAGCTGGAAGCAATGGGTTTAATCTCTGACACAAGTCAGCCAACAGAGCAACACCAGAAGGCAACAAAATCACATGAATTTCTTCTTGAAATTATTCTCTCATGCTGGTTTTCTTGCCTTAAATACACAGAAATGTGGAAGATTCAGAGTTGTCTGCCATATGGGGACGCTGACTAGAATATCGGTCATAACGCAAGAAACTGAGGATTTTGAAGCACTTTTACAGGCCACAGCAACAATTCACAGAAATGTGCATGGACTCCAAGCCAAATGTTCTGATACTGTAACAGTCATGGTCCAATCAAAACATTCTCACATCCAACCTATGGTCTTCCAGTCAGAGAGGTCCATTTTTTGAACAAAACCATAGAATATTCTTCAGTTTTACCTTTGCATCAGGGAAGGTGTCATGAAAATATGTAGGCAGCCAAGACAAGAGGAGGAAGAAACAGTTGTTCTGACATGCATGCCCGATGACACATGACCTGAAAAAATGAATTCATAGGATACTGAGCCATGATGTTGTTCTCTTTTATCAAAACCTGTCTACTATTTGATTCCAGTTTCATTTTTTGCAGTTCCCCGCGAACACTATTCCTATGTTATTATTATTATGACTTTATCATGGCTATGGAAAAAATCACAGTTTATAATAATGATAGCTACTTTTGAATGAATGTGCCAAACCCCATTCTGGATTTTCTATATGGATAAAAGTAGGTTCATACTTACCCTCTGATGATGGTCTTCTTTCAGGATTCTGCACCTTGTAATGGTTAATGTTCTGGCATTTCAGAGAAACGTACTGCCTCCATCTTCAGACTGACTGAATTATTTGAAAGGATATGGAAGTGAAATGAATGAAAAATTCTGCTGGTTGTGTAGCATGGTTTGAGATAGTTTGACTAATCACACCAATTCAGTCAATCTGACAATGAAATACTGAAACATTTAACCACTATGTGGTCCAAGAACTCAAAAGACCATAATCTAATCACTAGTGCCATGAAAACCTGAAAACCCACATATACCTTGCACTGAAATTATTTTATAACATACCCTACTTTAATTAATAGATTAAATTTCAGTTATTACAGCTTCATGACAGAACAACTAGAATATGAAGTTGGAAATTTATACTATTTTGAAACCTCAACAAAAGCTGTCACTGTCTATGCTATGGAGGCATATAGGTGCAGTAGAATAGAGTTCTACTCATTCTTAACCTCGGCACTAGATGGAGGTGAGTGGTCAACTTCAAGCCGTGGCCACTTTATGCTGTAAAAGAAAGCCAGTACCCATTGAATAGGAGGCTGGGTGGGTCCCAGAGCCAGTCTGGATGATCTGGACAAGAAAAAATCTCTTGCTCCGGCAAGGATTAGAACCCCAAACCATCCAGCTTGCAACATAGTCACTACACCAATTATGCTACCCTGCCTCCCCATTCTGAAACATTTCCTCTTAAACACGGGGTACGGGACAATTTAATATTTAATGAAAAAGATGAAAAGTTGAAATAACACATGGTTTGGAACCTTACAGAAGTAAGCTGACATATCAGTCACAGGTCCTGAAAACTTCATGCCAACAACTTCAACTAAACTTGGAACACCTGTAACTATGTGAGATTTGAGGTTTCTATATTGTTGATATTGACAATTCAGGTCTTCTGAGTTGTAGTGCCAAGTAGAAGGGTTATTGATTCCTGGCATTTAGAAGGAACATAACACCTTCATCTTGGATGATCAAGGAGTCCTAGAACAATGCCAAACATACCACACAGAAGAAAATATAAAGGTCTGGTGGTCTCGTCGGTTAAGACTGGAAAGCCGATCAGGAGGGGGGTGTGGGTGTGGCCTGGCGCCATTGTAGTGGCTCTGAAAAGGGCCTTAATTGGATGTGCAGTGAAGGAGTATGGACTTCATCTGCAACCACCAGGGAGCAGATAGATATGGTTGTAAGAGTCCTGAAAAGGGCATGGGCCAGAATTGGGTCATGGGGGAAGAGGTGTATGAGGAAGTAGGAAAGGTCATCAGGGCCCTGAAGGAGCCACAACATGCAACAGATAAATGATAGTGGGATGAAAAGGGTTGTCAGACTGCATGGGAACTTTGTAGTGTTCACTAGGGGTCAGGGGTACAGGATGTGGTCAAGAGAGAGTGAGGAGAAAAGAAAAAGTTTATGAGGAAGGAGGAGAGAAAATGGTCCTGAACATGACCCTGGGCATATCAACCATCCTGGAGGGAGGGCACCCTATGCTCTCTGGAGGAGTGAAGGAGATGTTTCCATGACCTTCTCCAGACTAGGCTGTCCTCCCTCTTCCTGTTGTTGTAATGGAGCTCCATCTTATAATCACTTCAATGAAACGTTAGTTCACATAACCAGATTTGATAGAGAGGATTTTGGTGTCCAGGGGTTGGATGTGATTGCCACAGTTGGTGTTCTGCCACCAATGCCTTGTCAGGTTGTCCATGCGGATATGCCAGTGGTGTTCTTTCACCCTGGTCTCGACACACCGACTGGTCTGTCCAATATGGACCTGACCACAGGCACAGGTATGCCGTACACACCCATGGTCTTCAGTCCCAGCTTATCTTCCACACGATGTAGTAACTGGATATCTTCCTGGGCAACAGCCCACATTTTTTATGCTGAATCTGGACAGCAACTAGCTAGTGCAGTTGAAGGCTAACTGTCTTGAACACATCCAGTACCCCCAATCCCTAGTGAACACTACAGGTTGCCCATGTAGTCTGACAATCACCGTCATCCCACTTTCCCATACCTGTTGCATGTCATAGCCCCTTCAGGGTCATAATGACCTGTCCTACTTCCTACCCATCTGCTCCCTGGTGGCTGCAGATCAAGTCCATACTTCTTCACTGCACATTCAATTATGGCCCTTTTCAGAGCCACCACAATGTACCAGGCCTCACCTCCATCTCTCTCCTCATCGGCTTTCCAGTCTTAACCGGCCAGACCACCAGACCTTTATATTTCCATCGGTCTTGTATATTTGGTGTTGTTCTAGGACTCCTTGATCATCCAAGATGAAGGCGTTATGTTCCTTAAAAATGTCAGCAATCAATAATCCAGCTACTCATCCCAGTGTAAGATGCATGTTCAGTGGTCACACACCAACACTCATCAGACCTTTGGTATGTTACTTATCAAAAGACTGCCTAGTCATTCCAACATACAATGAAAATACAATTTAAAAATACACTAGCAACTACATACACACTGTACTTACTTGATATAAAACCCCCCTTCACAATCTTCAGTTTTTAGGAACTAAAGAAATACAGAACATGTGTAATTTTGTGTGCAATAATAATGTATAACCCTCTCACCTCCAATTTTCATATCATGAATCAGGAAAAAAGTTATATCTTATATTCTGGTGTTTAGCACTGGATATGTGAGGATGATTAGGGCCAGCACGTGAGAAGGTTGCGAGAGGAAATGGGTTATAACCTTCCAAATGTAAGATCCCAGAAAACCTGATGAAAAGTACTCTGGTCCTGTATTGTGTCACATGCAATATTCTTAACCCTGCTTGTCTAAGTAAATGGCACTGAAATGGACAGAACCACAAGCACTGCTTTGTTGACTCACAGTAATGGCAAAGAGTTTATCCACACAAGAAAAGCATGAGTTGTAAAACTGATAATAAATTGTCCAAAATGCAAGACCCATTAAAGAAGCAGGTCATCTGTACTAATAAAGCAACAAAATTAACCACAGGAGGCAGTACTGCAGTTGGAAATATTAGAATGGCAAAGCAAACCTCAAAATGCTTTTGTCCACAAACTGCTGCTGATTACATTACAGAGGCTATACCAGGAATGTCCATACTGATATGATGAGACATTAAAAATGTAGGTATACACTTTTAATAGATTCATTTCCCTGTAGTGAAAGTGCTGGCTTGTGAGTGTTACAATATTCTCTGGTTATTTCAAAAGTGTGCAGCTATGCTAGCAGAAAGGTATATGGCAATAATTGACTAAGATTTCTAACCCCTTAAGCCAGTTTGACGTACAAGTGTACGTTCATGAATGGCTTACACTACTGGCGATTTGACATACACTTGTACATTCCATGCAGTGATGTCTAAAAACTGCAATTTAGTGCACTCTATTGTGTCTCGATGGTTTCCAAGCATAGCACTCAATGCACGAAGCTTCGATCTTCCCTAACATCTAAGAGCAGATCAGTATCTTTTTTACACAACGTGAATCAACACATAAGATTTGGTTTGGGACAATGGCTGGTCCTTCAGGTTTGCATGTAATGAGTGCAGATATAAGCCAAATGTTGCTGGAAAGTGATGATGACAGTGAATCTATAAATTTCAGTGAGAGTAGTGACAGTGATGTAAATTATGCCCCGGAAAAAAGGTGGAATGAAACTGATGAAGTGGTGGAAGAAGTCAAGGATGACAACGTCATAGCATATGGCAGTGATGTACAGTGGGTATAAGGTGCCCTACAAACTTTGTACAGGGGACAAAAATTTCATTTATTTGACAGTGTGGGCCTCAGAAAAATGTTGAGTGTTTTAGAGGCATTTCTATTGTTTTTTGACCAACATGTGACTGATCATATTGTTGCTGGGACCAACAGGTAAGCAGATTATTGTATTCAAAGTTCTGCATTGAAAACTAGGTCAGGCATGAGAAGGTGGCAGCCAGTCACACAAGTGATGAAAAATATGTGGTCCTAGGTCTAATAATGCTAATGGGCACTGTGCAGAAACCTACCCTAAAATCTTATTTCAGCTGGGATGCATTTGCAGAGACCTCTATATTTCCACAGATTATGACACAGGGTAGATTTGAACTGATTATGGTATTCTTATATTTTGTTGACAATAATACAGTAAACACCTACACAGGAACTAAAAAAAAATTAAAAATTCACCCCCCCCCCTATTAGATATGCTAACAAAATTCAAAGTGCATACCTGCCTGCACAAGATATAGTGTTGACGAATTCCTCACTTTATGGAAGGGTCATCTAAGCTTCAGAGAGTACATTCTGCTAAAAGTACCTAATTTGGCATAAGAACTTCTAAATTGTGTGAACCCTTCACTGGATATTGGTAGAACTTCACTGTTTATATTGGAGCAGGTAGTGATATTACAACAGGGCAGTGATGTGCCAGACAATCTACTAGGAGCATTTCAGAAGTTTTGTGTATGATTTTATTGTAATAACAAAATACTAGATAAAAATACTATTCATATTCCTGAATGTATACACATATGTCCTGTACTCAATGTAATCACCAGCACTGTCCATACACTTTTCCCATCTACGTGGTAAACGATCAATTGCAGCTCTGTTTTTGTCCGTCGTCGGATGCTTTAAAGAGGCAGTGACAGCATTGTTGATATCGTCTTCCGACTCAAATCTTTTTCCCCAAACATGTTCTTTCACATGAGAAAACAACCAATAATCACGTGGGGTGAAATCTGGAGAGTAGGGAGGAAGTGCCAACACTTCTCAGACCCAGCGTTGACCAGATTTTGCACATCACGATGGCGATGAGGTCTTGCATTGTCCTGCAGCAAAATGGCACCATGCTCCAGCAGTTCTGGTTGTTTACGGTGAAGAGCCGGCCTCACCTTATCCTGCAAGAGTGAGCAGTAATATGGGCCATTGGCCGTGGTGCCAACCGGCACGGGATGGTCAAGCACAGGCCCATTTCGGCTGAAGAACATGACAGAGCACCCAGACTGAGCCGTGCAATTTTCTTCCTCGGTGATGTTGAGGCGCCCCATTCAGCATTCTGTCGTTTCAGCTGAGGGTCAAATGAATGCATCCATGACTCATCAACTGTTAAAATGCGATCGAGGAATGCATTGCCTTCATTTCTCCAACGCTGCAGATAGGTGTTGGCAAGAAGAACATGCATGGCTCTTTGGTCATCGTTGAGCACGTGTGGAATCCACTTTGCACAAACTTTTCTTTTCCCCAACTTGTTGGTGAGGATATGGTAAACACTTGCTGGGGAGATTCCGACTTCTGTAGCAATTGCCGTGTATGAAATACTGCGCGTACCTTCAAGGACAAATTTCACTTGGTTCACGTGGAGTTCATTGGTCACCGTCGTTGGGGCTCCACTGCGAGGGGCGTTGTCTGTCTGTTCCCGGCCATTCTTAATTAAATTTCCCCATCAGCGAACAGTTTCATATGAAGGAGCATGTGTCCCTAAACCTTCCTTCAATGACTTGTAACACTCCAGAGCACTTTTACCCAACAGAACATTAAATTTTATTACTGTTCTCACGTCCATCCGCGAGAAATTTTCTTGTAGTCTTTCCCGATCCATAGCTAAACAGCAACTGACGTCACAATGACAGTGCACCTGTGTGATAGCAGCAACAGAGCCACTGGCACCACACATGTAATTTGAGTTCAATCACATGACGCACTGCACGGTGCTGCCACCATACACAAAATTTCTGAAATGGCCTTCGTACAGAACTCCAAGATTGTTGTCAGACTTGTACAGCCCCTTGTCAATCTAGGATATACTTTGTGGATGGACAATTATCACAATTCATCATCTCCGTGTAGACTACTTAGAGACAATGGAAACAATATTGCAGACACACTCCATCTGAATAGAAAACATGTCCCCCAGTTAGTAAAATCCAAGACGCTGGCAAAGGGAGAATCTGTCACTGCTAAACGCAGTGGGATCATGGGTATGAAGTGGAGTGACAAGAGACAAATGTCATTCATATCCACGTTCCATGACAATACAATGCAGGCACAAACAGTAAGGGGCACCTAAGTTTCTAAACCTAAATGTATTAGGCCGTACAACCTAGCATTTGATGCCGTACACTTAAAAGATCAGATGGTTCAACCATACTTATTGGAAATAAAATGAGCAAAGAAATGGTATGCAAAACTTTTATCAAGGTTCCTAATGTAGCAGCGCATAATGTATTCATGGTACATAATAGTACAAACAAACTGCATCACTTGACCTACTAGTTGGATCTGATAAAATCCCTCATTCTCAAATACAAGCCACAAGTTACAAGTCCTGCTGGGCCTGGCAGAACATCAATAAACTACCCACCAGAAAGACTTTTGGGCATGCACTTCATTGAAAAGATTCCTCCAACAGGAAAAAAAGCAAAACCCCAAAGACGGTATGCTGTTTTCTCATTACAGAAGATAAGGAGAGTTGATTTATTGGTATCCGAACTGCAAAGTGGGCTTGTGCATGGATTCCTGTTTCAAGTTCAGCTCAAACATACTCAGACAGCTGAAGCCCTAATACAGTGCTACAATAATCATAACTTCCTGTTGCATACCTTTTTTGGCTGGAGTGGAACATGAGTCAGTAGTTGACGTTGTTCAATACATGTAAGGCGTATGGTCCATTTCAAAGAGACAGCAGAAATTGTGATCCAGTTCACACTATCACTTATCATTCATTGCATGCATTTTAGTACAGATACATGTATGTAAATAAACTTACCAGAATTCAAACCGCTGAAACAGTTTCATCCATGGAACTGGTATTTTATCTTTCACATGTAATGAAGAATGAAATTTAGATGGAACAGAAGTAATTACAGTCTTTCTCCTCTCTAATGCTAAAGCATACTTGCGTAGAACAAATGTCCAAACTACTCCAAGGAAACCTATCAAAATACAATTTTAAATAAGATCCTGAATAACAAAAAAACCAAAATTAAAATCATAAAGCTAAGTATATAATAGATACAGGCTGAGAACAGCAAAGTCTTGATTTGGATAAATATAACAGAAATACTTTCTCAGTAATCTTGTATTTCCACATATATATAACAGACATACCAATGACATAAAATACAGTAGGCCAACCATAGTAGTCCAACAAATAAGATCCAAATGTGCCAGTGAACAGAGTCCCAACAGCTGAACCCGAAGTTAAGATACTAAAAAATGAAGCACGTTCTTTCTCAGCTAAATGCTCACTTGTCAGACTACTCATACTAGGAAAATGAACACCTGCACAAAGAATTAATTGTAATAAATATCAGATAAAGTATGACATGTATTTGAAGCAGACAGTTTTATCATCACAAGCAATCAATGTCTAGGTTGAATAGGGAGAGGTAGAGTACAACTATCAACTGCCAAGGATGGACCACTTTCATTTATGTATTATAAAGAAAATACAATAATTACTGCCACCAGTTACCATAATCTACTAGGCAAACAATGTGTCAAGTAATCCACACAGCATAGCATCAAACTGCATAATTACACTACAGCAAATACTGTAACGAGCAGAGTTACACAAGTGACCACTGTTGAACCATTTACTAGGATTTGCTTTGTTTGCTTTGTATTCAGGATGACCAGATTCAAATTTTGGCCCACAGTATAACTATACTTACAGAAACTTGTCACAATTTTCCTCAGCCACTACACACAAGTGCTGTGATAAAACTCACTTTGGGCCACGAATAATTTATTCCATGCCCATCTCAATTCACTGTTCACTAACAAGCCTACAATTTTTAACAATGAAGACTGAGGTCCACAGAGGATCATTAAATCAATGAATTAATAACAAATAAATTGATAAATTAATAACACACCAATAAAACAAATACATATACAAATAAATAAATAATTCAACAAATAAATGAGCAAATACATAAACAAGAAAATAAACAAATAAGAAATACATAAAGTACATAAATAATTAAATAAAAAGGCAAGTAAACAAGCACATAAATAAATAAATAGGTAAGTTAATAATTAAGTTAAATAAATAAAAATAAAGAAATAAAAACATAAACACATACATACATGTATAAATACATAAATAAAAATAAATGAGTAAATGCATAAGTAAATGAATAAATAAATAAGAAAATATTAAATAAATAAATAAGGTAAAGGTAAAGTTCACCCTAGAACAGGCCATGAAGACCCAGAGTGGGAGTAGAGGTATAGCTCTACTCTTTCTTTAACCTCGGCGCTAGATGGGGGTGGGTATTAAATAAATAAATACATAAATAATTACATAAACAAACAAGGTAGGAAATGTACATACAGGGCATACACAAAAGAATGGTGCGGTTTCAAAAGTGAATAAAAAATGTATGTCTCACATTACACAGGCACAACATACACCGTCAGCGGCGGTAACTTTCCAAGTTTCTCATGCGCTACCAGCAGTTCGTTCTCATGCTTACTGCGTGGCCAGTTTCAAAGATGGCGTTGTAGCAGGAGAAGGCTTTCTGTGTGCTCCGTTTTGAGGTGTCCAGATCTGTGATTACAGTGCAGCGTGATTTCTTTCTTTGGGGGTTTGTTAAAGACAGCGTTTATGTACCACCATTGCCCATGTCCATCCATGAAATTCGTGATCGGATAACGCATGCACTGCAGGCCATTACAGCGGACATGCTACACCGGGTCTGGGATGAGTTTGATTACCGTGTGGATGTGTGTCGTGTGACCCAGGGTGCACACATTGAAGGATTGTAATTACCAAATGAGAAACTTGGACAGTTGCCGCCGCTGACGGTGTATGTTGTGCCCGTGTAAGGTGAGAAATAAATTTTTTATTCACTTTTGAAACCGCACCATTCTTTTGTGTACGTCCTGTATAACCTAACACTGAGGCACATTCAAATCCTGATGAATCCACTTAATTCGTACCATCCTAATTCTTTGGCCCTTATGCATACAAAATGTTTTATTATTTTAAATGTATTCTCTATTTAAGACAAACATATGTGAGGCCAGTAAGCGGGAATGTTATCAACATGTTAATTAATGTCACAGCCTCATTTGTGAAAACAGGGTGCACCACTAACAGAATAATCAATCCAAGATTTCCAGCCAACTGGAATAATTCTGTGTTCATTTCCCAGCAACAATGCGGTGATTGAAGGAACTACATACACTAACCACAGTCATCAATCTAGTCTTATATAAATTATAATTAATTTCACTCTTAAGTCATAATTTCAATTATCATGCAACAGATTTAGGCAAATTATACGTACAAGTTTTAAAAATTATATTCCAACTAATTTGCATTCTCTTTACATTACATATAAATGCCCAATTGAAAAAAAGACTGATCATTTGCACAAGACCTTCTTTAGACGTGCAGTTTAGGTAACCAGACTGTAAAGACAGATAAATCATTTGGGTAGTTTTTCAGTTTCTGTAAGTGTTGCCATGAAACATTTTACGGGATCAGATAGAATTAATCAATTATGAAGCAATAAGTATTAAATATTATGAGTGTGTGTCTGTATTCTTGCCTTAGTTATCCAGCATGCAAATCACATCTTGTATGTGCCGTACATTGTCATCTGTAGCCTGTGTCGCTCTACCATATTTTTCCACATTACCTTATAACGGGCACGATTTTTGGAGAAAAAATATTAAATATAAAATGAATGTTTTGATTCATTCATTCTGTAGTGTGTCTTATGACAGGTCCGTAGCCTCTTCCAAAGCTAGTGTTCCATAGGGTGCGATGTAGTGCTTCCGCTTTTAATTTCCAGTACCTTCTCTTTTCCTTAAGGTCATCGAGTAGCTGTTTACGTCTTCTTCCTCGTCTTCCCGTCATTTCTATCGTTCCCTCTAACTTTCCTTCAATCATGTGTTTTAGAAGGAAGTTTCTACATAAGATGTGACCACTCCAGTTAGTCTTTCCTCTTTTTATTATAGGTAGAATATTCCTCTCCTCCTTGACTCTATGTAATACTTCATTTCTCACACTCTCGGTCCAACTGATCTTCTCCATCTTCCTTCTTCATTGTTCACATTCTTCCATTTCATTCGTTCATCCATTTTACTGATCATCTACTGTGTAATCCATGGCTTTCTTGCTCTCCTCTTGACTTTTCCAACCACATCACTCACAGTATCTAACACACATTTCTTGATGTTGTTCCACTGCACTTCCACATTCCCACTTTCACATTTGATTGCACCAAGTTTTTCTTCTAGACTATCGTGTACTTCCTGTCGCTGAGCATACAGCTTCTCAAAATCCCATCTTGGTTTTTGCTTTTGGAACCTTATGATTTTCTTTAATCTGGTGCAGATCTTTGCAAAAAGTAAATTGTGGTCAAAGTCAATATCTGCTCCAGGCAGTCTGCACATGCTGCACATTGTTTCTGAATCGTTGTTTCACCAGTACATAGTCCAATTGATGTTCACTCCTATCCCCTGATGATTTCCAGGTGTACAATCTTCTTATAGATTTTTAGAAACATATGTTGTGTTTTGATTATTTCCTCACATTTGTCTAAAACATTTATAACTCTAAAAATAATTCAGTAAGATATTATCACAAATTTACAATGCTCTTCACGTAAAGTACCCGTTATTCAAAGAGATTTCAATCAAACTTGAATTTTCTCGAAACATTTTCGAAATCTCTTCAAATATCAAATTTAATGAAAATCCGTTCAGTGGGAGCATAGTTATTCCATGCGGAAAAACGGACTGACAGATATGACAAAGTTAACAATTGGTTTTTGCAATTTTGCGAACGCACCTAAAGAGAAGGAAGTAAAAAATATATAAGTAATAAATATGTACATAAAAAGCTAATAAATAAATATGAATATAAACAAGTAAATGAATAAAAAAGTAAATTAAAACTAAATAAGCAAAAAATTAACTTGAAAGTATATAAATAAGTAAATAAATAAAAAGGAAATAAATGAGTAAATAAATAGGTAATTCAAAGTCATGAAATAAGTAAAAAAGTAGAGAAATAATACATAGGTAAATAAATAAGTAAACAAGGATATCAATGAGGAAAAAAGTTCAGAAATGAATAAATAAAAATAAGTGAATAAATAAAAATATAAACGAACACAGAGATAAATAAGCAAACAAATAAATATACAACAGGTAAATAAATAAGTGAAAACCAAATAAATAAATAAATAAGTTTATGAAACATGACCTTAAGGAAAAGAGAAGGTATGGAAATTGAAAGAGGAATCACTAGATCACACCCTTTGGAGAACTTGCTTTAGAAGAGTCTACGGACCTGTCGTAAGACAGACTACAGAATGAATGAATGATATATAAGACAATACAAACAACAAGAAACTAATTAATGAAATATACATAGAAATGAATTAATAGGCAAATTAATAACTACATAAGTAAAAACGTAACTAAATTAATTACATCATTAAAAATAAACATATTAAAAATAAAAGCATAGGCAATATATAAGTAAATAAAATAGACAAAAATAATACAATAATCTGTAAGTACATAAATTAAATAAATAAGAAAATAAACAATTCCGCAAATAAACATACCTGCAAATTAATAGAGCAGTAAATAATCAGTACATAAGTAAATAAATACGTAAATAAACAATATGGGTCACTAACAAATGAATAACTAAATCAGTATATGAAAATTAATGAATATATTAATAAAAGGCAAATAATTTTTCAATTAAATAAATAAATAAAGTATATAAATATTCAACCTTAAAAGTAAGAAAGAAAATCAAGATATAAAATTATAAGAAAAGAAATAAGAAAATAAGTAAATAAAGATACAAATAGCTAAAACATAAATGTAAACAAAAAGTAAATTATGACTTAATAAATATGTAGAGAAACAAATAACTAAGTAAACAAATGCCCAGTAACTACATAAAAATAGACACCCATAAACACATAAACAATTATTTAAAGAGGTAAATAAATAAGTAAATAAAACAATTAATAACTGACTACATAAACTAAGTAAGCAAGTAAAGAAGTAAATAAATAAGGAACTAATTACATAAGTTAATGAATAAGAAGCTAAATAAAAAATGTACTACATAAATACATAAGTAGGTAAATATGTATGTAAATAGGTAAAAAAAAGGAAATTTATGAATAAATAAATAAGTATATAAATAAAGGGAAAGTATATAAACAAGTAAAATATATAAGCAAAAAAATCTCTATACAAATAAATGAGAAAATTAAGGAATTAAAAACAAAACAAACAAATACGCATAAAGAGGAAAGTAAAGAAACAAAAGAAAAGCATGTAAGAAGTAAACAAATAATGATTAAATAAATAGGTAGATAAACTGAAAACAACTAAATAATAAGAAGCAAAATAAAGCAATTAAGAATTAAGTAAATAAATAGACACAAACATAAGTAAAGTAACAAATAAAAAGTAAATTAAAATAACAAATCCGTCAATAAATAAACACATTATAATACACATATGTAAATAATATATTACAATACAAATTAATAATACTTAAATAATAAAAATAAATAAGCAAACAATATCCAAATAATTCAGTACAGAACGGCAGAGAGATGGAAAGATGTAGACATAAATAAATGTCAGACACTAAGTAAAAACGTAAGTAATTAAGTAAATAAATTAACAAATATGGAAATATGTACACAAACACACAATTACGTGAATATAAAAGGGAATAAGTAAATCACAAAATAAATAACTTTAATATGTAAATAAGTAAACAAAAAGTAAAACAAATCAATAAGCACATAAATAAATAAATGACAAAAACAAGTAAATCAATACATAAGTAAACCAATTAATATACTCAATTAAATAAACTAATAAATAAATATATAAATAAATAAAAACTACATAAATAGGTAATGGAGGAAAAACAATGGGATTCAAAACATTGGCATTGCAGACTTTCAAGGGAATATATTAACAGATCAGAGACGAGTAATGCAAATTTTGTGGGAATTATATTACAGAGCTCTACGATCGAGCTAATCGGCCAGAACACCTAGAAGTCGAACCTGAAGCTGAAGTAGATGAAGATGAGAAAGGCCCTCATATTTTGCAAAGTGAAGTGGAAAAAGCTAAAAAGGAGATGAAAGATAAGAAGGCTACAGGGGATGATGATGTACCTGGGGATGTACTCAAATTGTTGGGAGAAGATGGTCTCAAACTAATCACACAGCTGATCAACAGCATATATATAACTGGAGACTGGCCCAGAGATTTAATTGAAGTTATAATGATTGCCTTAAAGAAGAAGCCCAAAGCTACAAAACACAATGACCATCGTACAATCAGCATAGATAATACTGAGGATACCTAGAAGAAGGGTTCAAAGGAAGACTGAGGATGTGCTTGGAGAAGATCAGTTTGGATTTAGAAGAGGAAAAGGAACTGGGGATGCAATTGGGATGATGAAAATAATACCAGAACAATCCTTGGACATGCATGAGGAATTGTGTGCTTGCTTCATAGACTGGCAGAAGGCATTTGATCATGTCAAGTGAACCAAATTAATGCAGATCCTAAATGGAACTGAGCTAGATTGGTGCAAAAGAAGATTGATCAGCAAATTGTACATGGAACAGAGTGTTAAAATATGACTGGACCAAAGGGAGACGAGAAGTGTGGACATTGGAAGAGGAGTTAGAGAACGTTGCTGTTTGTCAACGATTCTGTTCAACTTATAGAGCGAGTATCTTACCGAGGAAGCTCTTGAAGGGTTTGGAAACTTCAAAATAGGAGGACAAGTAATTCACACTGTGAAATATGCAGATGAACTTGTGCTGCTGGCTGAGGAAGAAACAGTGCTACAGGGCATGGTTGATAGACTAATTCAAATTGGAAGACGCTATGGAATGAAAATGAATGTGGAAAAATCTAAGGTAATGAGAATATCAAGGCAACCATACCAAATAAAAATTATGATAGATCAAAACAATTGGAGAATGTGGAATATCTCAGTTATTTGGGTAGCATTATAGCAAATGATGCAAGGTGTACAAGTGAAATTAAATCCAGAATTGCCATGGCAAAAGCAGCATTCAACAAGAAGAAGACTCTTTTCACCATCAAACAGGACTTAAATTTAAGGTAGAAACTAGTGAAGTGCTACATTTGGAGCATAGCTTTGTATGGTGCTGAAACGTGGACACTTCGGAAAGTAGATCAGAAATACTTGGAAAGTTTTGAAATGTGGTGCTGGAGAAGAATGGAGAAGATCAGTTGGACCGATCGTGTGAGAAATGAAAAAGCATTACATAGAGTCAAGGAGGAGAGGAATATTTTACATATAATAAAAAGAGGAAAGACTAACTGGAGTGGTCACATCTTGTGTAGAAACTGCCTTCTAAAACAAGTGATTGAAGGAAAGTTAGATGGAAGGATATAAATGACGGGAAGACGAGGAAGAAGACGTAAGCAGCTACTCAATGACCTTAAGGAAAAGAGAAGATACTGGAAATTGAAAGAGGATGCACTAGAGCGCACCCGGTGAAGAACTCGTTTTGGAAGAGGGTATGGACCTGTCATAAGACAGACTACAGGATGAATGAAATAGTAAATAATAACAAAATATATAAAACAAATAAGTAGCTAAGTAAATGAATAAGCACATGAATAAACAAATAAAGAACTGAATACTAAACAAGTAAATATGTAAATAAATACATAAATATGTTAATAAACAAATAAATGTACATCTAAATAGACATGTAAGTGAAAACATACATAATCAATATAGTAATTAAATAAGCATATAAATAAGTAAATTAATAAACATATACAAGAGTATCTAAATAATAAAGAGGAAATAAATAAGGAAACAAACAGATATATCCTTCAATACGTATATGGGCAAATATCTAAATAAATACATAGACAACTAATTAATGATGACAGTAAATAAATATATAAATAAATAAATAACAGTAAGAAATGAATCAGAAAAAATAAGACAATATGTAAATAAATATAAGTAGTAAAGAAATAAGCAAATAAACAAGTAAATAAATAAGTAAATAAATAAATAGACAAGTGTGCTAACAAATAAGTTACTACACAATAATTAACTAGCTAAATAAATAAATAAATTAAAGTAATTAATAAATAAAGTAAACAAGCAGATACATAAATAAGTAAACATAAAGGTAAGCAAGTAAATAAATAAGTAAACATGTAAAAAATCAATAAATAAACCAATGTGTAAATAAATAAGTAAAGAAATAAACAAAAATAAATAAGTAAATAAATAAACAAAAAATAAATAAGTAAATAAGTAAAAAATAAATAAAAGCACGCAAACATTAAATAAATAAGCATATAAATGTCAAAATTAAAAAAATACCTAAGTATATAAATAAATAAACAAAAATTAAATAAGTAAAAAATAAACAAAAGCAAGCACACATTAAATGAATAAGCAATAAATAGTATAAGTATAAAAATATATGAGATAAATAAATAAATATGTAAAATCATGAGTAAATAAATAAGTAAAAACTAAAAAATGAATATATAAGTAAATAACTAAAGAAATATGTAAAGTAAAAAAATATGTAATTAAAGAAGTAAACATAAAAATATAAAATAAATACAACAAGGACTTAATATGTAAATTAAAAAGAAGTAAACAAGTAAATAATATATTAATTAGATATTAGTAAGTTAATAAATAAATACAGATATAAATAGGTAAGCAAATGAGCTAATACATACCAACTTAATAATGGGTAAATAAGTAAATCAATGAGTAAACACATAAACAAAGAAACAAATATATAAAATATATTAATAAATACAAACAGGTAAATAAGTACATGAATAAGTACACAGGTGAATAAATAAGTAAATCAAGAAATAAATAATTTGTCCACATATATACCAGAGCAAATTGAGTCCGTGTGCTCGCGGGCGCCCGCACGTGTGTGGTGTGTGTGTGTGTGCGCATGCCCTAAATTTTAGATCCTATTTTATTTGTAGCTCTGGAAAATCTTCCACCCATTTCCTAATGGTATCCTAATTAACAAAATATTCCACTTTTGGAATCATACTCTTTTATTTTTGTGTTAATGAGTAGTGTGTCAAACTTCATTACTCCAACACCCTCTACTGTATTTTTAGAATTCCCTACAACTGGTACATAAAATCAAATAATAGCTTAGGCAATAATTAAATACTACATTAAAGATTTCTGTCTTATGCGATATGACATGTTATTTTGTATGAAACATACTAACGGGAAGAACCTACTGCCTCCAGCTGCAAGGTCCATCCTTCAATTCTTTTTCACTGAAGATGGAAACAGCAGGTCCTCCAAAATGTTGGATCTTGTCTACTAAACAACACAGCATCACATCACACATCGCAGTCACTATCATGAGAATCTCAAACCTCATATTCAATTCTGCTAAGATTATAAGTATCAGAAATTTGTTTTTGTGGTGTTCATTTTTAAGTATCTTTCAAGATGCTAGTTATGCAGCAGCCAATCCCAGCAGCCACACAGTCTAAGGCATAGGTCTGTGGCCGTTTGCTTGCTGGGATTGTGGGTTCAAGTTCCGCCAGGGGCATGGATGTTTCTCTTGCGAGTGTTGTGTGTTGTCACATAGAGGTCCCTGCATTGGGCTAATCACTCTTCCAGAGGAGTCCTACCGAGTGTGGTGTGTCTAACTGAGTGTGATCATGAAGCCTCGATAATGAGGAGGCCCTGACCCACTTCGGGGCTGTTGCGCAACTGGGGGGGGGGGGGGGGGGGAGTTATGCAGCAAATTTATATTACAGTGTAGAAATTAATGTTCTTAATTTTGATCAAATTTCATCCATATTTTGTACAAAAACCTTGCAATACCTACAGAAAATAATTCGATTTACATTACACTACAAATTCAGTGCAGTGTGATAGTCCTACACCATTCAAAACAAGCACAATGTTCACAATTTTGATACCAACACACCATATCCTCTCTCTTGCCATGTTCTGAGCAGACGGCAGAAATTTGCTATTACTTAGTCTTCTCTATTGGTGGCATACTTCTCAAAGAAGAAACTCAGCAAGTCCTTAATAAGAGAGGGACATTGGTTTGTAACTCTGTGTTACTATACCACAGTATTCCAAAAACAGACCACTACCAACTTGATTTTTAAAGGTATTTGTAAAATGATATTCTTGTATTTTTTTGTTAAAATGTTCATGCAATTTAATACTATGCTGTTCATCAGCCTTCTACAGGTCTCCATGCATCTTTTAAAAATGTATTTTTATTCAAACAGTACTGCTGCAGAAGCCATCCCTTCAGGTAAATAATCCCACATACCAGCTGTATTCTGGCTTGAAAGCAATTTCTCCTGTAACTTGTCTTCTCATAAAAATCTCCCAGTAACACCAAACTCCACCTACTGAGTGCCATCATCACGCATTAAAATGTAAATTAGTGTACAACCATCTGTAGAATTTAGGCACAGACCATGTTAAGGTACAGTATGTCAGCCTGAGAAGATTTTATTGAACTGTGTCACACTGAAAGCTTGAATACATACAAAATTTCATAAAAGAATTGAAGATGACAGTACAACAGATGTCACAGAAAAACGATGTAAATGTATGTGCATACTAACTGAAGCAAAGACAAAAAATAATGTACATGCATAATACTCATACAGACGGTCTAAATGTACATGAATTCTCACCAAGTGACTACTTCGGGGCATATGCCTTCAGTGTTCATTTAACTTCTTCTTCTCCTCTCCTTTGAAGGAGGTGGGGGGGTTTGCTGAAATTCTTCCACCTTAGTGTACAAACATATACCGTTGTAGTTTCTATCCTACCAACTTTCAGAGAAAGTTATCTTATCAGCTCCCAACGCCACCAAACTATACATCTCTACAAATACCATACCTTGGAATGCTCCATGAAGTATTCTCATAATTACTATAAAATTTACTGAAGTTTCTTGAGCTGAAAATAGTCTTATAACACCTGGCATCCAAAATGTAAACAGAGACCATCCTACAGCAGCAGTTAATATAACTTTATGCCCGCCAATTCTGTCACTTAGGTAGCCACCAACCACTTGGGTTAGTGTATATCCCCAAAAGAAACTTGACAATACAGTGCCAGAGTTTGTCTTGCTCCAGTTTCTCTCCAGGGCAATTGTAGGAATGAGAAGTGGCACAGAAGTTCTACTGGCATAGAGGGCTGATGTCCCAATGAAGAGAGTGCAAAGCCACTTTCGCTTCTCAGTCCTGAAACATGTGCAAAGGGTACATCATAAAAGGTTAATACACCATTTGAGGTTCTCATGGTGATATATTAAGGTCACAACACTGCACATTTCTGTAAACAGGTAACATTTGGAGAAAGTTACTGTCTCTATCTTCAGGGTACCAGGTCAGCAGATATTTAGAAAGTGTGTTTAGAAGTGTGTTAGCATCTAATGTTATCTGCACCTGTCTAAAAAGCAAATTTAAAAAATGATTATACTACTAGTAGTAGGTAAAATGAGGTCTGCAAAGAAAAAACTGAAATAAACAATGGAAAATATTAAGTTTCCAGTACCTAAAATATCAGGCTGCAAAAAGCCATTACTAAATAAAACATAAAAAACAATATATCTTTACAATATATCACCATCAAGTTGAAGCCAAAATATTTGTCAATCTGTGAGAAAGCTGATGTTTTTAACATCAACTTCCTCACACATAAAACTAGTTAAACCTCTTAACAAAATCTGAACACTTACAAGGATAAATAAGGAATCAATTCTTCTAGGAAATGATGCTGCATCATTGGGTAAGTATTGGCCAACATTTTAAGGAAATCTACTGCATCCATCTTCCAACGGCTCCAAAGTTCTAGGACCTCTGAACCCTTGAAGATGAAGGAAATAGATCCCTAGTGACATATCATCATATCCCAGACAAACAGATCCCTCAACTACAACATTGTGAAAATCTCAAAACTCGCAAGGAGAAATAAAGTTGGCAGACCGTAAAAGGATCTGACACTAATATGTATATTTAGTGTCAGGCCCCTTTACAATTATGCTGACTATGCAAGTCAAATGCCATCAACAATTGTCTTGCACAAACTGTTATCAACTGAGGGGAATATCACAGAACTTCTTTATTTATTATTCATTGTCACACCTTTGTCAGCTGTAACAGTAGCCTGAACACCCAGTAAGGTAATATGGTTAGGTGCCCATTAGAAGACAGAAAAGTGGCCCCTCTCATTTAGGTATTACATCTAGTTTGGAATTCAAATCAATAATGCAAGGCATGACAAATAATTCTTTCGACTAGAAGCAATACAATTTTCTCAAATCAGGTGTATAGGTGGTCTGGACAGACTGCACTGACATTCTAAACAGCACATAAACTAAACTCTGTGCCAGCAAGTGGCACTTCAGACAAAATGTCCAGCAACCATTTACCAGTGAGAATATGAACTGGTAGGTATCACAATACACACAAATGCAAATGACCACTAAACACAGGTTTGGGTGTTCAGACTGCCTGCTGCCACAGACAAGCAGTTCTGTAGCATAATCAATGTTGTGCTGGAATTTTCAAACAGGCCAAAGAAACAAATCAAAAATACCCTGGAAAAAACTAGGTGCAACAACAAAAATATCTATGTGCCATGGCAGTACTGTACCCACAATTTGTCAAGACATGCATTACTGGGTGGTCCAGTATGTGGGGAAACACCAACTATGCATTCTTCTTGAGTTTCATCCCACCATTTCTGCCACATGTCCAGTAGTGAACTACTAGGGGAGGGAAGAAATAAATTTTTTGAAAGCTGGAAATAGCATAAATAAGATTAAAGGACCAGAATAATTCAAATGACTTATGTAATTGGACCAAGCCGAAAAATTCTAAATCCAGGTCCCGCAGGTTCTCTGCTGATGATGTATCTCATGTTCAACTCAGCAACAGATTTAGTGTACTGGAAGTTGACCAGCAGAACGAAGGTTTGCTGAAGCATGCGGAAAAGAAAGAAAAACCACTAGTGGGGAAGACAAAAAAAAATCTTAGTGCTTGGAAGTAGTCATGGGCAGGAAATTGGCCCCATGCTTCAGGAACACCTGGGCACAAACTATAAAGTCACTAGTATTTTTAAGCCCAATGCACCTCTTGCCAATGTTGTTGAGGACCTGAGGAAACTTGGTAAAAACCTTACCAAGCGAGATCACGTTGTTATAGTGGGAGGGCCAGGAAACAGCCTGAATAGAAATTACCATTACTCAATTGAAAAGGACATCAACTTCATTGTAGAGAGGACAAGTAACACCAATGTTGGGTTTGTGGGGCTCTTCAGGAGGCATGACAAGCCGTGGATGGACAGGAAGGCGAGGTGTATGAATCTATGTCTTTAACGGGCCCTAATGGGGTGGTGCATCCCACATTAGTGTTATCGACACTAACTGTATTGTGAGGGAAGAGTACACGACCAATGGCCTGCATCTGAATTCGCGGGGCAAGGGAAAGCTTACACTTCTTACTGCTAGGAGTATGGGTGGCGATCATGTGTCGGGTATTAGCAGTATTCCTGTTATCATCCATGCAAGAGCCTCTCCTTTTTTAGATTAAAAGTAAAAGCACAAAGGTGCTTAAAACTTACTGATTGTAATTACCTGGGCTTTAGAGAACAAGATAGAACTGTAGATTCATCTACTTCTTTACATATCTTTCATTAAAATATTAGGGGACTAAGAAGCAAAATTGATGAATTAATAAATTCTTTCAATATAGATACCATAAATCCCCATATACTATGCTTTACTGAGCATCACATGGAAGAACAGGACCTGCTGCACCTCACATTACCAGGTTATATACTAGGATCAAGTTTCTGCCATAGGAACCTGCAGAGGAGAGGTGTGTATTTTTGTTCAAAAAGACCTATAGTTCAACAAAATTAATATCTCACACAATTCTAGAGAAAAGGATTTGGAAATTTGTGCAGTTGAAATAGAAACTAAAGCAACCAAATTAATTATATTTTGACTAATTCACACCAACAAATGCACAAAGACAAGTTATGTCAATAATTCCTTTATTAAAAGGTTACCCCAATAGGTATTTCGGCACTTCTACAATGCCATCATCAGGGGGATCCTTGAAGTTTTATATAGGCCAATGTTCTTAAAATACATCAGAACAGTCAAAACTTTGTATAAAATGTTACATTATTCGTTATTACCACTCTATATAAAATTATACAATAGTAGTATTATTAAAATTGTTAAATTTACATAGAGTGGTAACAACGAATATTGTAACATTTTATACACAGTTTTGACTGTTCTGATGTATGTTAAGAACATTGGTCTATGTAAAACTTCAACGATCCCCCTGATGATGGCATTGTAGAAGTGCCGAAATACGTATCGGGGTAACCATTTAATAAAGGAACTATTGACATAACTTGTATTTGTGCATTTGTTGGTGTGAATTAATCAATTATACAAAATGCACGGTGAATATAATGTGTAAATATATTTTGTTTATACAGAGTCCCTACAGGAGATTTTAATCAGTTTATAAAACATCTAGATGATACTTTGAAACTTTTATATAAACCAAAAGCAGAATTTCTAATTTGTGGAGACATAAACAAAGATTATCTCATTGAAAGCAACCGGAAAAAATAACTAGCCTCATTACTAACAACATACGAGGACTGCCCGGAAAGTAATGAGAATGGAATTCCTACGCTCCCTACGGCCGTGGGAGGGAAAGGGCAAGTCTAGGTCACTTACGGGTGGGGGGCCAGGTATAGGTTAGAACCCATTTCAGTCTCATTCTGGCCTTCACATTGTCGTGAGAGTTATTGTTGTATCACCCTGTTCGAGTGCCTCGTCATGAGAAAAATGCAAGCGAGTTTGGAACAACGGTATGTGATAAAATTTTGTGTGAAAATGGGTAACAGCGCATCGGAAACCCTCGAAATGTCGAGGAAAGCTTATGGACAAGCTACCCTCTCGTCTGCACAGGTCTACCGATGGCTCAAAGCTTTCAAGGATGGACGCGAGAGTGTGGAAGATGAACAACGATCAGGACGCGTCTCTTCATCAAAAAACGCAACGGAATGTGGATGCAGTGATGTTTGTACTGAACTGTGACAGACGGTTGACTGTCAGAATGATCGCAGAGGAATTGGGACTCGCGAAAACTGTGGTTCATGAAATTGTCACACAAGAATTGATGATGAGAAAAGTTTGTGCAAAACTTGTTCCCAAGAATTTGTCATCAGAGCAGAAGGTACACCGTCAGTTTGTCTGTCGAGATTTGTTGGATCGTTTGGTAACTGAGCCGAATTTCATGACTCAAGTGATCACAGGAGACGAATCGTGGGTGTTTGAGTACGATCCAGAGACAAAAAGGCAAAGTTCGGAATGGCACACGTCAACGTCACCTCGCCCAAAAAAGCTCGAATGAGCAAATCAAGAATTAAATCAACGCTCATAGTTTTTTTTTTTTGACTCCCGTGGAATCGTCCATAAGGAATTTGTACCACCTGGTCAAACTGTAAATCAAGCATTTTATCAGGAAGTTCTTGGTCGCTTGAGGCAGAGGGTCATGCGTGTGCGTCATGATATCGCCTCTTCGTGGATCCTTCATCATGACAACGCGCCGAGCCACACCTCATTGGCTGTCAGAGAGTTTTTGGCTGAAAAACAAATCGCAGTTCCTCCACATCCTCCCTACAGCACCCTGTGATTTTTTCATGTTCCCGAAGATAAAGAAGAATTTGAAAGGACACCATTTCGGTACACTGACCAACGTCCAAACAGCCGCGACACAGGCACTGAACACCCTCACGGTTGAAGATTTTCAGGGCTGCTATAAAGAATGGAAGAACCGTTGGGGGCGTTGCATGCACTCCCAAGGATCATACTTTGAAGGAGACCACATTAATGTATAAAAATTTTCAATAAAAATATTTTTTTGAAAACCATTCTCATTACCTTCCGGACAGACTACGTATAAGCTGTCACACACAGCAAATTTTGCAACAAGAATTCAAAAAGGACTCAAGTACTGCCATTGATAATATACGAGGGCTAGTCAAAAAAGATTGAGAATGAATTTATTACTCAGCAAATACGTTAGGCAGAGTCCAACTTGATACGGTCTTTTTCAAAGTAGTCCCCATCGAGCTGTATGCACTTGGTCCAACGTGTCTGCCAGTCCTGGAAGACGTGCTGGAACCCATTTTTTGACATCGTCTTCAGAACCGCCTCCGCCCTCTTCAGAACGGCCGTTGAGGAGTCGAAACGCTGGCCCCGCAGCTCCGATTTCAGGCGAGGAAACAGAAAAAAGTCACACGGAGCAAGGCCCGGGCTGTACGGAGGGTGCGGCACACATCCGATGTTTTTTCGGGCTAAATACTGGGCAACAACGTTCGAAACGTGAGGGCGTGCATTATCGTGGTGTAGGCGCCAACGAGATGGATGCAGCTCAGGGCGTTTTCGTCGGATGTGTTCGGCCAGGGTCTTCAAAACTGTCACTGCCCGAAAAAACATCGAATGTGTGCCGCACCCTCCGTACAGCCCGGACCTTGCTCCGGGTGACTTTTTTCTGTTTCCTCGCCTGAAATCGGAGCTGCGGGGCTAGCGTTTCGACTCCTCAACGGCCGTTCTGAAGAGGGCGGAGCCGGATCTGAAGACGATGTCAAAAAATGGGTTCCAGCACGTCTTCCAGGACTGGCAGACACGTTGGACCAAGTGCATACAGCTCGATGGGGACTACTATGAAAAATACCATATCAAGTTGGACTCTGCCTAACGTATTTGCTGAGTAATAAATTTATTCTCACTCTTTTTTGACTAGCCCTCGTATTTGTGGATAACAGTAGGCTGAAGTCATCCTCTACATCTCCCCTAAGATATGGCCTATCAGACCATGATGCTCAATTTCTCACAATTAACAATATATATATATATATATATATATATATGCAACAACGAACAAAATTCCTTTCAAGCAAAAGACCAGATTAATAAATAATGAAACGATAACAAACTTTCAGACACTGCTAAAAAAAGAAACATGGGAATGTGTTTATAAAGTTAAAGATACTAACTGTATGATTAATTAATTTCTTTGTACTTTCCTAAATATTTTCCAAGCTAGTTCTCCAGTTAAATACAAAAGTACAATGTAAAAAACGAATGGATTACACAAGGAATAAAAATATCCTGCAAACATAAAAGGAGTCTATACACTTTCACTAAGAAAAACAATGATCCAAAATATAAAGCACATTACATTACATACTGTATAATCCTAAAAAAAGTTACAAAAGAAGCTAAGAAGCAACACTAAACAGACTTATAGCAAAATCTAATAATAAAATAACGACTTGGAACATTATAAAGAAAGAGACAGGAAAAATACATTCCATGGAACAGGTGCCCTCCTTGCTTATGAACAATGAAGAATTAACAGATCCAAAAAAACGAGGCTAATGCCTTCAATACCTTCTTTCTAACAATTACTGAAAAATTAAACCTACAGCAAGTAGAGAAACGAGATGCTGTCTCATTTTTAGAAGATTCATTTCCAGGAAACTTCCCTAGCATGAAAACAATCCCAATCACTGAGGCTGAAATTAAAAAGTATAATACATTCCCTTAAACCAAAAAAATCATCAGGTTATGATGAAATAACAAGTAAAATCTTAAAAGCTTGTGCATCTCTCATTAGCCACCCATTAAGCTACATTTGTAATCACCACTACATACACGTGTTTTCCCTGATCATGTTAAAATTGCGGTAGTAAAACCACTATACAAGAAGGGAGACAAAACTAGTATGACAAATTATAGGCCTATTTCCTTATTAACTGTTTTTTCTAAAGTATTTGAGAAAGCTATTCACGGTAGGTTAAGCCAACATCTACAAACTAACAAGATACTGGTCACAGAACAGCATGGTTTTAGGAAAGGGATATCTACTGAAAATGCTACATTCAGACTAACAGATAGTGTATTTACATCTATTAACCAAAAAATGCATGTTGGAGGAATTTTCTGTGTTTTTGCAAATGCTTTTGACTGTGTAAATTATGAAATTTTGTTGGCTAAATTACATTTCGATGGCATTCAAGGAGTAACTGCAGATTTGTTCAAATCGTATTTGACTAATAGAAGACAGAAAGTAGAAATAAAATCATGTAATGCAGCTCAAAACATTTTCTCTGATTGGGGTACACTGAAACATGGAGTTCCCCAAGGATCAATTCTAGGGCCTTTATTATTCATAATATATATAAACGACCTTCCTCGGAAAATACATTCCATATCAAAACCAATACTTTTGCTGATGACACTAGTGTCATAACATATAACAGAAATTTAGGAGATTTCTGTACAGTGGCAAACTTAGTTCTCACTTGTATGATAGAATGGTTTACTGCTAATAAGTTAGTACTAAATCTTGATAAAACAAATATTATGAAATTTATAACAAATAATTCACCACACTGTGTATTACGCATTGATTATAGAGGAAAGTATATAGAAGAGACAATGAACACAAAGTTTCTTGGTTTACAAGTTGATAACCACTTAACTTGGAAGAATTCATATTGATCAAATGGTTCGTAAGTTAAGTGGAGCATGTTATGCAGTTAGATCAATGTACCATATCAGCAACAACAACACTCTTAAATCAATTCATTTCGCATACTTTCATTCTATTATAAAGTACGGAATAATTTCTTGGGGTAATTCCTCCAACAGTAAGAAGATATTCACCTTACAAAAGAAAATCATCAGAATTATGGTCAGTGCACAACCAAGAACTCCATGCAGAAGCCTGTTTAAAAAATTAGAGATTTTACCTATTCCATGCCAATATATATATTTTCATTAATGAACTTTATTTTAAACAATCGAGAAAATTTTCAAACAAATTCATCTATAACACAGTATAGACACCAGGAATAAGCAACACCTGCATAGACCAAATGCCAACCTATCTTGTTTTCAAAAAAGTACATTCTATGCCCATATCAAAATTTTCAACAGACTCCCTCTGAGTCTCATAAGTCTTAAGAATGAAGAGATAATATTTAAAGTAGCATTAAGAAAATACTTAAATACACACTCCTTTTACTCAGTACATGAATTTTTTATTTATAGAGATGGTTCATAGTGAGGTATGTAACATGTTTATAGTGTTTTACTTTATAATGTTCAAATGTAAAATTCTATAGTTTGTATAGCTGTATATTTGTATATTACGACTTATTCCACATCCAGTTGTCACTTCGACAGACTTATGGATCCATGGAATGGAATGTATGTATGTATGTACATATGTATGTAAGTATGTATGTATGTATGCATGTATGTATGCATGTATGTATGTATGTATGTATATATGTATGTATGTATGCATGCATGTATGTGTTTTTATTACTCTCTTCAGTCTCATAAGGAGTCTTTGGGTATTACTCAAACAGTGATCATTGTCATATCCTATTACATCTTCATCAACTCATTAGAAGTTTGCATGCGATACTTCTCACCAAATCACATATAATTTATATGCTGTTATATTATAATGTTTCTACTGATGGAAATACTCTAAGCGTCAGCCTGAAAGTACCTAAATTTATCATGTAGTCTTCTTTCAGGAATTAATAATCATTCAATTTGTTAATAAATTTCCTGTATTTCAGCAAAACCCACAGATTCATTATGTTCAGAAATGCCTGCTACTGGATCCTGTTATGGATAGAGAAGGTACCAAATTTATAAAGTCAACATAATGAAAAATGGGACATTTTCCATGATCCTCACATATACTCATATCCTGCTGACTGAGAACATGAAAGCCAGCTGAAGGGCTCATTTTAGTATAACAATAAGTATTTTGAAAATTTAGATGATAATAAACTGTGCTCATACACACTGGGCAACTCAAATGGCACTGAAGCAGTAAATTAAAAACAAGCTGGTACAACATCCCCCCCTGTCTCACACTACCTTAAGTAAAAACTGTATGTAACTTGATATTTCCACAGTAGTGTGTTCAAATTGTTTGGTTGCATACATGTCATTATGACATGAGTCTGGGTTTTAAAATTATACAGTTTTCAATTCGCCTGGCCTTTGTATTAATTCTGTATTGTCAAAATAGTTCACACTATTTAACAACTCATCACATCAAACAAGAGCATTTGTATTCATACTGCATCATTTGGCATCATCCTGGGTCATTTTGTGAAGTTGCAGTTATTGAGAGTATTAATGTACTAAATTTTACCCAAGTATTGTGGCGAAGGATTTTTTAACCTGCAAACCGAGCCTCTGATGATAGCAGGACTAACGTCCGACATACAGCGTTACAAATTAAACACACGCTTTTCCCGAAAACAACATACGCGGACTTTTACACACTATTTACCTTGTCCACAAAGTACAATCTTCCAGTACATCTTCTTGCTTTGATGACAAATGTTGGTATTTACTGTCACCTTTGTCCATTGTTATTTCCTTACGCGAATATCACTGCAAATTAGAACGGCAAGGTTCAAATTCTCGAAACGTTAGCTCTTTGAAAGACAGAGAATCTGAAAAACGCCAAGTTACAAAAGTGTACATAGATGAACAAAATACAAGGGAATAAAACAGAATTACAAGGCAGCACTTTACGCTGCAGACTAATATCAAACGCATACTACAATTCCACACTTCTCGTTTTTCCCATACCTAATGTGTGTCCCATACTGTGCACTTCGTCACAGATTACGTGCGTCATACATACAGCATGCCTCCAGTTCGCTGCCATCTACATGTGCGACGAAAACAAATGTGTTATTTATGGTTTTCAGAATGTTGGTGACAATTAGTCTTCTCGGGTATAAAGCCGTGTTGACTGGTAATTCATTACCGATGTTTCGTAGGAGCTTGTTACTCCCATCTTCAGGATAGTCAAAGATAATGAATAGCTTTGAGTACTCTGAAGATGGACAAACAAGTCGAGCATATCGCCTCTAATGCAGCTGGGAAGGTACTGGAATTAGTACCACATTGATGTCATACCATACGTATGTATGTCTAGATTATGATAACATCTCTGAGGACTAAAAGGAGAATATGTAAAATATGCTGTCATTGAGGGAAACAAAGAGTAAAACAAAAATATCAGAGATTTAAATGAATCTTATTTTTGTTGTGTGTTGAATGTGAAAATTCAACGCACAAATTTTCACCGCAAGGTAAATGTTCTTGCTCCATAAAAATTTACGTTGTGCGCTGTGATCAACACGTGCGCTTGTTTACTAGTGGTTTACTAACCTAGAGAAATGGATTTGGACAAGGAAGACGTTTTGTTACTCATTCAATGGTACCAAAAACATCGGGTACTATGGGATTCAAAAGATAAGTGGCATTTTAATAAAATAAAAAAAAAGATGCTTGGGACTAAATTGGGAAATCGTTAAAAATTGATAAAGAAGATGCGAAGAAAAAATGGGGGGGGGGGGGGGGCCCTCTCCGTTGGAGAGGTCCGAGAGGTTTTGGGCGTAGAATTTACTTTGATGACTTTCGTGATGTTGGTTGTGTTAGTTCATTTTTTGGAATGTTTGAAAAAAAGAATGAGCCAGTTTAAAGCCTTTATTTTCTTTACACATTTGTACAAAGAAATAAATTTCACTCAAGTTCTTGCAGTTTAGATGTCGAAGGCGCTTGTTCATCGACGTTGTCGTTGTCCTCTTGATTGCGATCTAGTAGAGCGAGCAGAACAGCCGAAGAACCTCTCGCAGACGACGTTAACGGCCGTTGGTTGGTGATCGAGCGTGTTTGAGGGCATTGGGACGACATCGGTGGAGGAGCCGTAGACGTCGAAGGTTGCTCTGCAGATTTTCTGGCTCTATACTCTCGGACATGCTCAGCTCCGGTTTTGGGGACGTTAGGGGCCTTAGTACTTTCGGCCTGTACCAAAGCCTTCCGTTTGTGGTATTCTCTCATGCGTTCAGCAGCATTTGTCTTAGGCATGGTGAAGCTCGGAGGTATGTATCGTCACGTTTAGGCACCTTACAACACGTAGGTTTTTCCTTGCACTGAAACACGAGTAAAGGAATCGAATCTCTATGAAACGAAACAAACCCGACCTCTCTACGACGTTTAGTTCGCGAGGTATGAGCGCGCACTTTCGCACCGAGCTCCGATTTCTAGCGTCTACTTCCCCTTCCCACCTTTCGCGCTAGCAGTGGCGCACGACCTTGACACGTGCGTTGTTGTATACAGCCATCATTGCTCTATCAAACCGTATATAACTTTTGCAAATTGCATTTTGCTATGAGCGATGGTGAGCAAGTTCTTGGTTACGCCAAAACGTTATATGCAATTTCTTAAGTGTCCGCCACATAAACGATCGGAAAGACGTAAATTCTACGTAAAAAAATTCCAGCTTACTAGGATCGTTTAGGCGAGAAACGGCGAAAGGGAAAAACAATAATTTGATAAAGTGTTTTATCCATTAATGCCTTGTTTTTTTTAAGCTTCTTCTCTTTTTCCTTAATTAAAAGATGCATTGTAATAAAAGCAGCACGTTCCTTTTTCATTAACAATGTACCAGACATGATCAAATAAAATATTATCGATATTAATTTGATGAAATTTAAGTGTGGCAACATAAACATTCATCAAAAGCACTGCACATTCACAGATATGTCCACACTATGACTAAATTTTTGCGCGCAAATTTCTTTGATGTTTTAAAAAAAACCGATAACAGATGGATCGTGTGCGTTGAATATCACAAACATTTTTGTGCTCTTTCATATGCGGCACACACGTCCACACTGAGATAAATTTGTTAACACACGCACAAATTTGTGTCAAATACAATACACAACACAAATTTTTATTAATGTGGACGCGGCTTAGGAAGGGACACCACACGAATGTACTTCAGACCACGGATAAGAATGTGACCTGCATGCTGGCTCCCATATCATTTTGACGGGTGAAAAAATTACTTAGTTAACTTCTGTACGATCACGCAACTGATGAATTTAGAGAACATAAAATACATGCTAATGAACTATAAGTCTCAGAACACAGCTGTAATAAAGTTTATATTGCCATTCAGAAGATGGATGTCGTCTTGCGAATAAGGTTGCATGGTTTGTTACAGAGGGCCCCCAATATCCATTTCCCCACAGTTATGGGGTGAGATTTTTGAAGAAGCAGTAAATAAAATTCCATGCACTTACAGGCATCACATCCATTGACCATGAACTCTCCAGTAGAAGATGGTTGCCCTGCTTTTGAGCACAGTTTCCGAGCAGCAAATGGTATATAACCCCCAAGAGTCGAATAACCGTTATCACATATGATGATGGTGGTGGTGGTAGTGGTGATGGTAATGATGATGTTGATGATGATATCATACAACGCGAATACTGAAAACAGAAACAGAGAAGGCAGACTATGTCAATAATATGAGACAATAGACCACATTAGTAGTTATGGGGCAGCTATAGCCCAAAATGGCGGCGACGTCCTGCGACGTCACGAGTGATGTATAGTGTGTTTGAGGTTACACTTAACGTAAGGTGGCTGCGACGCCTGTCGTCACGAATCCGTAATCCTTAGGAAGTGATGTTGAGACCTTAACTTAGGGATATGAGTGGGTTTGGTTTGAATATGACGCCGACGCCCGTCGTCACGACACCGTAAACCTAAGGAAGTGTGTGGCTGCGACGCCTGTCGTCACGAAGTCGTAAACCTTAGGGGCATTGCCCGAGACCTTAACCTAGGGATATGAGTGGGTTTGGTTTGAATATGACGCCGACGCCCGTCGTCACGACGCCATAAACCTAATGAAGTGAGTGTGTGTGTGGCTGCGACGCCTGTCGTCACGAAGCCATGAACCTGAAGAAGTGTGTGGCTGAGGTGTATAAGGAAAGGTGGGGGGGGGGTTTGATGTCAGGCGTCGGTTGTGAGACGGTTGTATCAGTAGCACGGCAGAAATGATACTGGAACCTGATGAGACGTATAGCTATATAGGACGAACAGTACGTGACATACGTGACGTCTAAAAGAAAACACAGGTGTGTCTGTACGTGCTTAAAAATCAACACACACACTTCGCGAAAGAACAGACCCTGAGGTGTATAAGGAAAGGTTGAGATGCAGAAGATGCCAGGCGTAGGTTGTGAGTAACGCGGCCCACAGTGTGGGACGATTGTATCAGTAGCACGGCAGAAATTATAGTGGCCGCAGTACGTGCTTTAAAATCAACACACACATAAATTGCGTCGACGAGCAGATCGTGACAAACGTGACCCGATGACACAGGTGTTATACGTGCATAATAATCAACACACAAAAGTGTTGATCTAAGTGTTTTGGGCCTGACCAAGTGTATATATAAAGGACTGAGGGACGCAGCGATTAACCAAACAGCATTTTGTAGTGGTGAATACGAGACAATAGTTTGTCTGCTGAATATTATTACGACCGAGGAACGCAGCGATTAACGTCTGGAACAATCAACAACATTGCAGAGGTGGGTACGAGACGACAAGACGCCTACAACCTGTGAGAGATGCTATTGAATATTATCACGGGGTTTAATTTTTTTTGTGCAGAATGTTGCGTGGATTCACTATTCAGAGTGAGAGCAGACGGCGCTACGCTCGCTTCAATGCCGAGGGACGTCAGTTGAGGGTGAGATTTGAGCCTCCTCCTACGCCTACTGCTACAGGCAGTGGCAATGAAGATAATAATCCCGCCGAATATTTCGCGAGTAGTGTGGACGAACTGTTTGAATATGCGTTAAGCGGTCAGAATGCTGGTGATATGGTAGGGATTTCTATATACAACGAGGATAATCATAACGATAGACCCATAGGCCTGAGTTTCAGGAGACGGGACCAGATATCGCGAGACGTGCTGTGGAGCGTGTTCGAGAGGGTGACACAATTCAACGCCAGATTTAACGCGCTGGACACGCTCACTTTTACCGTGGATTCGGTGAAGATGCCAGTTGGGTTTGGTAAAAGGGCCTTGAAAACCAGAGGTAGACCGCTGTCCGTGATGGCTCATCTCAAACGTAGTATAGTGGAAGTAGTGACTGAGGAAAATTGTCTCGCGCACGCCCTAATAATCGCTGTAGCCAGACTGACGAACGACCCCAATTACAAGGCGTACAGACAGGGCCGGAAGATCCTCCCTAAAGTCCGCGAGCTGTTGGAAGTGACTGGCGTGGATCTGAGTAATGGCGGCGGTATACCCGAATTGAATGTTTTTCAGCGTCACTTCTCGCAGTATAAGATAGTGGTTTATTCGGGCCTGACATGCGACAACATAATGTACGAAGGTCAAGTGACGTCACATCTAAGGATAAACCTACTGTACGATGGCGAGCATTATAACGTGATAACTAATCTGACTGGAGCAATGGCGAGACGGTACGTGTGCCCCGCGTGCAATAAGGGCTGCAAACACGGCGAACGTCACTCTTGCGACGCGACGTGCGACAGCTGTAAGGCTAGTCCGCCTTGTGAGTGGGACCACGCGCGAATCCCCTGCGACATATGTAACAGGCATTTCAGGAACGCCACGTGTTTCGATAATCACAAGCGCATTAAGCTATCGGGGCAGAAGACGGTGTGCGAGGCCATGAGACAATGTCTCACGTGCGGCGCCATGATTAGGGAAGGACACGAATGCTACAAGAAGTACTGTTCGAATTGTTCTAAACTGAGAGAGATGGGACACCTATGTTACATGGCCCCACTCATTGACAGGGACCCCTCCAGCGACAGGTCTTTTACGATTTCGAGACGACGCAGATTACTGCGTGTTCCGAAACGTCGTCGGCGTATCTGCACGTGCCCAACCTAGTGTGCGTGCAGCAATTCTGCGCCGCGTGCGAGAACGAGCCGGACATCGACGTGCGGTGCGTCAGATGCGGCGTGAGGAAGCACAGTTTTTGGACCGACCCGGTCGGAGAATTGATATCCTACCTGCGCGAGACGAGGCCCTGGGCCGACAGGATCGTGTGCATAGCTCATAACGCCAAGGCGTTTGATCTGCATTTCGTACTGAATCGCGTGATTCAGTTGAAATGGACGCCGGATCTCCTGATCATGAACGGTCAGAAGGTAATGTGTATGAAGGTTGAGGGCATGACGTGGCTAGACAGCTTAAATTATCTGGCTATGCCGCTGCGAAAACTGCCCGAAGCGTTTGGCCTGGCGTCCGAGAAATCGTGATATCCCCACCTGTTTAACACGGCCGAGAATATGAATTACGTGGGTCCCATGCCCGACACCTCATATTACGGCGTGGATCAGATGCGCGATTCGGAGAGAAATGATTTTCTCTCGTGGTACGAGACCAAGCGACACGTGCTGTTTGATAACAGACGCACACTCAAGCAATACTGCCAGGCTGACGTCACCGTGCTGAGAGAGGCATGTCAGACTTTCCGCAAACACTTTCTGCAGATCGGTAACGTGGAGGTGTTTCTGGAATGCATGACTATCGCCTCGGCTTGCAACAGGCTGTTCAGAAATAAATTTCTCCAGCCCGAGAGGATCGGCATAATTCCTACGGGAGGTTACACGAATACCAAGAGGCAGAGTAAGAAGGCCATCATGTAGTTAATTGACGAAGAGCAGAGGGAGGGTAAGAGGATACTGCACGGACGAAACGGCAGGGAATACGCGCCTCCAGAACTGCCGGAATTGCGCGTGGACGGTTTCTGCGAGGAGACCAATACCATCTACGAATTCATGGGCTGCTACTGGCACGGGCACACGTGTCTGCCGTTTCGTGACCTTACGGCCGTATGCGGAGGGGACACTCTCGCTGAGCGGTACGAGAAGACCATGTTCAGATTAGAGCGGATCACGAGTGCCGGGTACACCGTCAAAGTGATGTGGGAATGCGACTTTGAGGAGACACTACGCCTACGCCCCGAATTGCGCACTCATTCCCTAGTCGAACGTGGTCCTCTGAGGACGAGAGACGCGCTGTACGGCGGTCGCACCGAAGCCATGCGACTTCACTACCGGGTGAAGGAGGATGAAGAGACTATACGGTATGTTGACGTCATGAGTCTCTATCCCTGGGTATGTAAGTATTTTAAGTTTCCCGTGGGACATCCCACGATTCACGTGGCGTGCGATGATATAGAGGACATGCTGCGCAGAGAGGGACTAATAAAGTGCAAAGTCCTTCCACCCAGAGATCTTTATCACCCTGTATTGCCGTACAGGTGCAATAAGCGCCTCTTATTCTGTCTGTGTAGGACGTGCGCCGAGACGATGGGTGACGCCGAATGCACACATGATTCTGAATCGGCCAGGGCCCTTACGGCTACGTGGATCGTGGACGAAGTCCGCGCCGCAGTGGAGCGTGGCTACAGGGTGCTCAAGATTCACGAATTTTACGAGTACGAAGTCACGCAATACGATCCCGAGACCTGCGAAGGAGGACATTTCGCGGGCTATATAGACACGTTTCTGAAGCTGAAGGCCGAGGCCAGCGGCTATCCCTCCTGGGTTCAAGGGCCGCAGAACGAGGAGAGGTACGTGCGAAACTTTCGCGACAGCGAGGGCGTAGATCTGGACAGGGACTGGATCAGTAAGAACGCTGCTAAACGCGGACTGGCCAAACTGTGTCTGAACTCGTTCTGGGGCAAGCTTACCGAGTCGAATAATAGGCCCAAGTCCAAGATGATAACCGACGTGCAGGAGCTGTACAGGTTCCTCGCCACGCCCGGCGTAGAGGTGACCAACCTGTTGTTCGCGAGTGACGAAATGGTTTGGATCACGTGGAAGTACGCCGAGGAAGAGGAGGACATGCCTAACCTACGGCACACGAACGAGGTTATCGGGGCCTATGTCACTGCGGGGGCGCGATTAAAGTTGTATTCTTATCTGGACGCTCTGAAAGAGAAGGCCATCTATTGCGACACTGATTCGGTCTTCTATATACAGAGATGCGACGAACCGCCGGCTGTCATCTGTGGGGACAGGCTGGGCGACATGACCGATGAACTGGGCCCTGACGTGCACATAGAAGAATTTGTGTCCGGAGGGCCCAAGAATTACGCCTACAAGACCGTGAATAGGGTGACTGAGGAGCGCAAGACCGTGTGTAAGGTCAGGGGCATAACGCTAAATTACACGGCGGCTCAACTGATCAATTTCGACAGTATCAGAGAGATGATTCTGTCGAATGGTGATGAAGTCATCACGGTCCACACCGACAGGAAGATCAAGAGGAAAACGAAGGGGGCGGGGATGGGCACCGTGTCTATAATAGTCTCAGAACCCGAGGACAAGAGGTACAGGGTGTCGTTTCACAAGCGCAGGCGTTTGGACGATAACTGCGACTCGGTCCCCTTCGGGTATATAAAGGACGCGTAATCACGAAAAGTGCGTGCCTGTCATCAATGCGGCACGTGTGGATGACCCGCACCCAGAACAGCTTCGCATCCTCAGGTGAATTCGTGGTCTCGCTCGTCCTACAGAAGGCGCTGTTCGAGTTATCTCGCGGGGTGAATTGCATACGTCTCGAACACAAACAAAACAGGTTTTACCGATTTATACAGTGCCGACTTAAGTGCGGCCCTCGCGCTAACCTAAATCTTCTACGCCATATATGGAACTCGTACTCCTATTACTTCTGTACATCTCTCGCCATCCGACCAACTACCCACCAGACATTCAGTAGCGATCCGCTGAACAGTCATCGTTAATGTGTGTGTAACCAGGATTCAATATAAGAGAAAACCCTCCGACATACAAACCAGTAACTTTGCACGCAACTACCAGTGTGCGCGTGCAGTTCGTGTTGGGAGGAAAACGAAAACATCATCACTTTTGTGAGACTCGCAGGTGGTGTTTTGAGTCAATAGTCACGGTCGACAGTTCTAATCGTCCTATATATCGTCTTGTCTCAAGCGTCTAGAAACCATTCTGTCTGCAAAAGTCCTACAGGAACTATTGTGCATTCATCATCATCATCTTCTACAACTGCTGCTGCTGCTGAAGGCGTGTGATCGTCTTACATCGCCACCCAAAACATCAGTGTTGCATTCACCGCATTTCGTCTTCACTGTTTTGAGGTAAGCAATCGCTATTCAAATTTCTTCACGTTGTATTCATCGTACGTCTTGTTACCAACATATGCACTATTCATATTACTACTACACCACAGACACGATATATATATATATATATATATATATATATATATATTCTTTACAGATGGAAGACGAGGGAAACCCTCCGACATACAAATCAGTAGCAATGTTACTTTGCTCGCAACACCCACCGTCTGAACATCAACTACCAGTGTGTGCGTGCAGTTCGTGTTGGGAGTGGCCATCACAGTGCGCGGATACATACGAAGAGTGTGAACACGAAACACCAAAATACCTACAGTGCGATGAGTGCATAAAAATTAGTAAAAGTAATAACAGCATGAAAGTGGACGATTCAACAATAACAAAGACAAGACTGGCCGACAATACAGAATGCAAACGGCAAAGCAATCTACATTGCACCGAGACGTTATGAAGAATATTGACCAATCTCACCTCGACCACAATTACACCAAAGCTCCAGAACCCCTTAACATGCGTGTGTCTGTTAAAGTCAGATTCAATATATATATATATATATATATATATATAATATTAATAAGACATTTGTGTATTGCATACACTTCATACAGTATAATGTAACAGAACATATATTAATAAAAAACAAAATAACAACATTTGACTACTGAGTGTGTATTTACTAAACAAAGCATTCGATTACGACATACTTGCGTCTCTATCTGAATTGTGTCCATCTCTAGCAACAAGAGGCCGAAGCTGACAACCTACAGTAATCATAAGCTGTCGACACACACACGTCACTCGTGGCCCTGAGATGTTTGACGTATATTAGCTTGAATAACGAGAGATGTACAGAAGTCAGATAGAGACGCAAGTATGTCGTAATCGAATGCTTTGTTTAGTAAATACACACTCAGTAGTCAAATGTTGTTATTTTGTTTTTTATTAATATATGTTCTGTTACATTATACTGTATGAAGTGTATGCAATACACAAATGTCTTATTAATATATATATATATATATATATATATTGAATCTGACTTTAACAGACACACGCATGTTAAGGGGTTCTGGAGCTTTGGTGTAATTGTGGTCGAGGTGAGATTGGTCAATATTCTTCATAACGTCTCGGTGCAATGTAGATTGCTTTGCCGTTTGCATTCTGTATTGTCGGCCAGTCTTGTCTTTGTTATTGTTGAATCGTCCACTTTCATGCTGTTATTACTTTTACTAATTTTTATGCACTCATCGCACTGTAGGTATTTTGGTGTTTCGTGTTCACACTCTTCGTATGTATCCGCGCACTGTGATGGCCACTCCCAACACGAACTGCACGCACACACTGGTAGTTGATGTTCAGACGGTGGGTGTTGCGAGCAAAGTAACATTGCTACTGATTTGTATGTCGGAGGGTTTCCCTCGTCTTCCATCTGTAAAGAATATATATATATATATATATATATATATAATATATATCGTGTCTGTGGTGTAGTAGTAATATGAATAGTGCATATGTTGGTAACAAGACGTACGATGAATACAACGTGAAGAAATTTGAATAGCGATTGCTTACCTCAAAACAGTGAAGACGAAATGCGGTGAATGCAACACTGATGTTTTGGGTGGCGATGTAAGACGATCACACGCCTTCAGCAGCAGCAGCAGTTGTAGAAGATGATGATGATGAATGCACAATAGTTCCTGTAGGACTTTTGCAGACAGAATGGTTTCTAGACGCTTGAGACAAGACGATATATAGGACGATTAGAACTGTCGACCGTGACTATTGACTCAAAACACCACCTGCGAGTCTCACAAAAGTGATGATGTTTTCGTTTTCCTCCCAACACGAACTGCACGCGCACACTGGTAGTTGCGTGCAAAGTTACTGGTTTGTATGTCGGAGGGTTTTCTCTTATATTGAATCCTGGTTACACACACATTAACGATGACTGTTCAGCGGATCGCTACTGAATGTCTGGTGGGTAGTTGGTCGGATGGCGAGAGATGTACAGAAGTAATAGGAGTACGAGTTCCATATATGGCGTAGAAGATTTAGGTTAGCGCGAGGGCCGCACTTAAGTCGGCACTGTATAAATCGGTAAAACCTGTTTTGTTTGTGTTCGAGACGTATGCAATTCACCCCGCGAGATAACTCGAACAGCGCCTTCTGTAGGACGAGCGAGACCACGAATTCACCTGAGGATGCGAAGCTGTTCTGGGTGCGGGTCATCCACACGTGCCGCATTGATGACAGGCACGCACTTTTCGTGATTACGCGTCCTTTATATACCCGAAGGGGACCGAGTCGCAGTTATCGTCCAAACGCCTGCGCTTGTGAAACGACACCCTGTACCTCTTGTCCTCGGGTTCTGAGACTATTATAGACACGGTGCCCATCCCCGCCCCCTTCGTTTTCCTCTTGATCTTCCTGTCGGTGTGGACCGTGATGACTTCATCACCATTCGACAGAATCATCTCTCTGATACTGTCGAAATTGATCAGTTGAGCCGCCGTGTAATTTAGCGTTATGCCCCTGACCTTACACACGGTCTTGCGCTCCTCAGTCACCCTATTCACGGTCTTGTAGGCGTAATTCTTGGGCCCTCCGGACACAAATTCTTCTATGTGCACGTCAGGGCCCAGTTCATCGGTCATGTCGCCCAGCCTGTCCCCACAGATGACAGCCGGCGGTTCGTCGCATCTCTGTATATAGAAGACCGAATCAGTGTCGCAATAGATGGCCTTCTCTTTCAGAGCGTCCAGATAAGAATACAACTTTAATCGCGCCCCCGCAGTGACATAGGCCCCGATAACCTCGTTCGTGTGCCGTAGGTTAGGCATGTCCTCCTCTTCCTCGGCGTACTTCCACGTGATCCAAACCATTTCGTCACTCGCGAACAACAGGTTGGTCACCTCTACGCCGGGCGTGGCGAGGAACCTGTACAGCTCCTGCACGTCGGTTATCATCTTGGACTTGGGCCTATTATTCGACTCGGTAAGCTTGCCCCAGAACGAGTTCAGACACAGTTTGGCCAGTCCGCGTTTAGCAGCGTTCTTACTGATCCAGTCCCTGTCCAGATCTACGCCCTCGCTGTCGCGAAAGTTTCGCACGTACCTCTCCTCGTTCTGCGGCCCTTGAACCCAGGAGGGATAGCCGCTGGCCTCGGCCTTCAGCTTCAGAAACGTGTCTATATAGCCCGCGAAATGTCCTCCTTCGCAGGTCTCGGGATCGTATTGCGTGACTTCGTACTCGTAAAATTCGTGAATCTTGAGCACCCTGTAGCCACGCTCCACTGCGGCGCGGACTTCGTCCACGATCCACGTAGCCGTAAGGGCCCTGGCCGATTCAGAATCATGTGTGCATTCGGCGTCACCCATCGTCTCGGCGCACGTCCTACACAGACAGAATAAGAGGCGCTTATTGCACCTGTACGGCAATACAGGGTGATAAAGATCTCTGGGTGGAAGGACTTTGCACTTTATTAGTCCCTCTCTGCGCAGCATGTCCTCTATATCATCGCACGCCACGTGAATCGTGGGATGTCCCACGGGAAACTTAAAATACTTACATACCCAGGGATAGAGACTCATGACGTCAACATACCGTATAGTCTCTTCATCCTCCTTCACCCGGTAGTGAAGTCGCATGGCTTCGGTGCGACCGCCGTACAGCGCGTCTCTCGTCCTCAGAGGACCACGTTCGACTAGGGAATGAGTGCGCAATTCGGGGCGTAGGCGTAGTGTCTCCTCAAAGTCGCATTCCCACATCACTTTGACGGTGTACCCGGCACTCGTGATCCGCTCTAATCTGAACATGGTCTTCTCGTACCGCTCAGCGAGAGTGTCCCCTCCGCATACGGCCGTAAGGTCACGAAACGGCAGACACGTGTGCCCGTGCCAGTAGCAGCCCATGAATTCGTAGATGGTATTGGTCTCCTCGCAGAAACCGTCCACGCGCAATTCCGGCAGTTCTGGAGGCGCGTATTCCCTGCCGTTTCGTCCGTGCAGTATCCTCTTACCCTCCCTCTGCTCTTCGTCAATTAACTACATGATGGCCTTCTTACTCTGCCTCTTGGTATTCGTGTAACCTCCCGTAGGAATTATGCCGATCCTCTCGGGCTGGAGAAATTTATTTCTGAACAGCCTGTTGCAAGCCGAGGCGATAGTCATGCATTCCAGAAACACCTCCACGTTACCGATCTGCAGAAAGTGTTTGCGGAAAGTCTGACATGCCTCTCTCAGCACGGTGACGTCAGCCTGGCAGTATTGCTTGAGTGTGCGTCTGTTATCAAACAGCACGTGTCGCTTGGTCTCGTACCACGAGAGAAAATCATTTCTCTCCGAATCGCGCATCTGATCCACGCCGTAATATGAGGTGTCGGGCATGGGACCCACGTAATTCATATTCTCGGCCGTGTTAAACAGGTGGGGATATCACGATTTCTCGGACGCCAGGCCAAACGCTTCGGGCAGTTTTCGCAGCGGCATAGCCAGATAATTTAAGCTGTCTAGCCACGTCATGCCCTCAACCTTCATACACATTACCTTCTGACCGTTCATGATCAGGAGATCCGGCGTCCATTTCAACTGAATCACGCGATTCAGTACGAAATGCAGATCAAACGCCTTGGCGTTATGAGCTATGCACACGATCCTGTCGGCCCAGGGCCTCGTCTCGCGCAGGTAGGATATCAATTCTCCGACCGGGTCGGTCCAAAAACTGTGCTTCCTCACGCCGCATCTGACGCACCGCACGTCGATGTCCGGCTCGTTCTCGCACGCGGCGCAGAATTGCTGCACGCACACTAGGTTGGGCACGTGCAGATACGCCGACGACGTTTCGGAACACGCAGTAATCTGCGTCGTCTCGAAATCGTAAAAGACCTGTCGCTGGAGGGGTCCCTGTCAATGAGTGGGGCCATGTAACATAGGTGTCCCATCTCTCTCAGTTTAGAACAATTCGAACAGTACTTCTTGTAGCATTCGTGTCCTTCCCTAATCATGGCGCCGCACGTGAGACATTGTCTCATGGCCTCGCACACCGTCTTCTGCCCCGATAGCTTAATGCGCTTGTGATTATCGAAACACGTGGCGTTCCTGAAATGCCTGTTACATATGTCGCAGGGGATTCGCGCGTGGTCCCACTCACAAGGCGGACTAGCCTTACAGCTGTCGCACGTCGCGTCGCAAGAGTGACGTTCGCCGTGTTTGCAGCCCTTATTGCACGCGGGGCACACGTACCGTCTCGCCATTGCTCCAGTCAGATTAGTTATCACGTTATAATGCTCGCCATCGTACAGTAGGTTTATCCTTAGATGTGACGTCACTTGACCTTCGTACATTATGTTGTCGCATGTCAGGCCCGAATAAACCACTATCTTATACTGCGAGAAGTGACGCTGAAAAACATTCAATTCGGGTATACCGCCGCCATTACTCAGATCCACGCCAGTCACTTCCAACAGCTCGCGGACTTTAGGGAGGATCTTCCGGCCCTGTCTGTACGCCTTGTAATTGGGGTCGTTCGTCAGTCTGGCTACAGCGATTATTAGGGCGTGCGCGAGACAATTTTCCTCAGTCACTACTTCCACTATACTACGTTTGAGATGAGCCATCACGGACAGCGGTCTACCCCTGGTTTTCAAGGCCCTTTTACCAAACCCAACTGGCATCTTCACCGAATCCACGGTAAAAGTGAGCGTGTCCAGCGCGTTAAATCTGGCGTTTGATTGTGTCACCCTCTCGAACACGCTCCACAGCACGTCTCGCGATATCTGGTCCCGTCTCCTGAAACTCAGGCCTATGGGTCTATCGTTATGATTATCCTCGTTGTATATAGAAATCCCTACCATATTACCAGCATTCAGACCGCTTAACGCATATTCAAACATTTCGTCCACACTACTCGCGAAATATTCGGCGGGATTATTATCTTCATTGCCACTGCCTGTAGCAGTAGGCGTAGGAGGAGGCTCAAATCTCACCCTCAACTGACGTCCCTCGGCATTGAAGCGAGCGTAGCGCCGTCTGCTCTCACTCTGAATAGTGAATCCACGCAACATTCTGCACAAAAAAAATTAAACCCCGTGATAATATTCAATAGCATCTCTCACAGGTTGTAGGCGTCTTGTCGTCTCGTACTCACCTCTGCAATGTTGTTGATTGTTCCAGACGTTAATCGCTGCGTTCCTCGGTCGTAATAATATTCAGCAGACAAACTATTGTCTCGTATTCACCACTACAAAATGCTGTTTGGTTAATCGCTGCGTCCCTCAGTCCTTTATATATACACTTGGTCAGGCCCAAAACACTTAGATCAACACTTTTGTGTGTTGATTATTATGCACGTATAACACCTGTGTCATCGGGTCACGTTTGTCACGATCTGCTCGTCGACGCAATTTATGTGTGTGTTGATTTTAAAGCACGTACTGCGGCCACTATAATTTCTGCCGTGCTACTGATACAATCGTCCCACACTGTGGGCCGCGTTACTCACAACCTACGCCTGGCATCTTCTGCATCTCAACCTTTCCTTATACACCTCAGGGTCTGTTCTTTCGCGAAGTGTGTGTGTTGATTTTTAAGCACGTACAGACACACCTGTGTTTTCTTTTAGACGTCACGTATGTCACGTACTGTTCGTCCTATATAGCTATACGTCTCATCAGGTTCCAGTATCATTTCTGCCGTGCTACTGATACAACCGTCTCACAACCGACGCCTGGCATCAAACCCCCCCCCCCCCCCACCTTTCCTTATACACCTCAGCCACACACTTCTTCAGGTTCATGGCTTCGTGACGACAGGCGTCGCAGCCACACACACACTCACTTCATTAGGTTTATGGCGTCGTGACGACGGGCGTCGGCGTCATATTCAAACCAAACCCACTCATATCCCTAGGTTAAGGTCTCGGGCAATGCCCCTAAGGTTTACGACTTCGTGACGACAGGCGTCTCAGCCACACACTTCCTTAGGTTTACGGCGTCGTGACGACGGGCGTCGGCGTCATATTCAAACCAAACCCACTCATATCCCTAAGTTAAGGTCTCAACATCACTTCCTAAGGATTACGGATTCGTGACGACAGGCGTCGCAGCCACCTTACGTTAAGTGTAACCTCAAACACACTATATATCACTCGTGACGTCGCAGGACGTCGCCGCCATTTTGGGCTATAGCTGCCCCATAACTACTCACATTTTATCAGCGTGCCCAATACTGGCAAAAGTACAATATATAAAGTGACACGATAGAGTATATTCTCAGCTACACTTTAACATATGAAAAATGTAGTGGTAAAATTAGACAAGGAAACTGGTACAAGCTTGTAGAAAAATTAGTAGAAACAAGTCATGATAGTAAGGCAACCTTAGGCCTATTACATAACTAACAAGTTGAAACGGGCAGAACCGTCCCTAACAATAAACTGGATATCATAATCTGTGATAATTACACTGCAATTTCTTGAGATAGATAAAGAATGAAGCCAAAAATATTTTAAAATATAAAGACCTTGCAACAGAAGTAAAGTGTACGTGGAATGTAAAATCGCAAGTGATACCAGTATTAATAGGGGCAAATGGAATGATTTCAAAATCATTCAAAAAACATCTGCACAACACACCTGGAAAGCACTGTGCACATATTTTGTAAGTACTAATGTATAAATACAAAACCTGATCATGTACCATATACTGTAATGATAGAATAGCTGCAACATTATATATCCTAGAAACATGGTCTGTTTCAGGTATGTAATTGCAAATGTCCTGTACAGAGATGATGATGATGATTCAACGAAGTTTATTTATGTGCTGATTCAACAGCCCGAGGGCCAATGACAGAAACAGCACAAACTACGTCCAATATTCATAAGTAACACTTAAAAAGGGCACGTTAAAGCATTAAAAAATGAAGATTCAAACAGATTAGCACCCAGAATTTTTCACTGGGGGTGAGAGCTGACCCTGAGTCTATATATAATTTATGTTCGATTTTAACAATTGTGTTACAAAAATCATGTCGTAAGTATAACATAACACTGTCTGCAACTGCATTTATATACATACGAATATAATTACATGTTCAATGACCCAATCACAGTGTCGTATCTTCTTGTTTTTTAATTTTATTACAGGTAACCCTCCCTCGATTTACGCCGGGGATGCGTTCCTGGACGAACCGGCGTAAATTCAAACGATTTTATAATGTAAATCAATTGTAAGTCAATGACATGCGTTCCCGGCACCCAAACATTGACGAGTAATATAATGGAATTGCATTTAAAGCTCTAAAATAACGTAAATATAACAAAGGGAATTAAAGAAAATATATTTTTTACACTTACAACCGGCAATGGTGTAATGAAGAAGCGTTAGTTCTCTGACGAAGTCCCTGGTTGAGGATCGTCACGTCTTTTAAAGAAAGCATGCAGTGTGGACTGTCGTGATTTCTTTTGTTTCTATCAAAATTTCATGATAAGGCCTCATGAATACCATAACGCTCCTCTTCGCTGTACCACTCCGCTCCCAGTCGTGGTCAATCTCGCAGAGCTCATTAGTGAGTTTATCTTTTTTTTTAAATTAAAGCTTTATTTCCTTTTTTGGTTTATTACATCTAGACTCGTTTTACAGGTATCAAGTTGTTCCTTACACCAACTTCCTTTGAATTCAAAAATGAGACACTCAAGTAACTGTGGTGTATAGAATACCTAGATAAGTAACTGTAGTGAAAAGTAGGTTGTGGCACCCAAAAAAACACTACCCTCATGAGTTTATCTATGTCTGAGATGATGCGCTGGAGATCGCTTTTCTTCATTTGACGTAGAGAAAGTTCTTCTTCCTCTCTTTCCTCCTCTTCCTCTTACATCAGCGATGTAAAAATTACGATTTAGTATAAGAAGCAGTACGAGAAAAATTGTAAAACGTTATAAATAATAGTAAAATATAAATTTTATTCACTTTTTGACCTCCTGGTTTCAAAATCGGTGTTATTCTGAATCAGCTCAAATTGGACCGGCGCAAATCGAGGGCTACCTGTAATTTAATTTTCAAAATTCTAATGTACTAGTCATCAGCTGATTTCGGCTGAAGCGTATATAAATCGGGGCACGTGGTGGCGCAGTTGGTTGAGGCACTGCGCTACAAGCGGAAGATCGCGGGTTCGATTCCCGATAGTGTCATTGGAATTTTTCATTGACATAATCCTTTCGGTCGCACTATGGCCCTGGGGTCGACTCAGCCTCTAAAAGAAATGAGTACCAGGAATGTTTCCTGGGGGGTAAAGGCGGCCGGTGCGTAGGGCTGACAACCTTACCACCTTCATGTGCCGATTGTCTAGATAACTGGGAGCCTCAACCTCCTGGAACGAAAAGGGCCTGTCCAGGCCTGTAATGGGATTGCTTTACCTTTACCGTATGTAAATCACGTAAAACTTTTGATGTCATAATACCTGCAAAACCTGTGTTTTTTAAATTTCCGCTTTGCGGGATTTGGGGGGGGGATGCAGCCCGGCAGCCCCCCCCCCCCTTGGGTGCGCCCCTGCTACAAATAGAGATCTGTAATGGCAAAACACTTAAAATTAAGTGTTAGGTGGATGTGACAAAAACACAAAAGGAGATACAAAAAGAAATAAAAAAATAGAGGATGTTACAATAGTTGGGGATAATACTAGAAGCCATTAAAGAACAGAAGGAAATAATAAACAGGGAGAACAGACAATGATTATTATCTGTAAAATGACTACTGTTGCTATCCCAACATAAGACAGAAAGTTTAATTGATTTAGACTATGTACTCTGCCGAGTTCAGCCTCAGTTTGACATATTTATTCCACTTGGTCAATAGAATGGCCAGCATATTTAAACGCACTGGAATGACTCAAAAGGTTTTTTAGTGGTAGTTCCTACTTGTACATACCTTTATCTGTGTTCAACTTTAATTTAGATCCTAAATGCTCACAGCACCAATCTATTCCCACGCTTGGTGAAGCGGTTCAGGCACTTGAAGTGGTATGAAGATATTTAACTTCTTTTGATGTTGAGAGCACTACTATATCAAAAGTAAATTCTTTGGAGTAAGAAGTTCTGAATGTTCAGAGCACCCACCAGAAGAAGCAAGCAAGTTTGCTGGATTATTTTAATAAATAATTTTCTTATAGCTATGTATGCTGGTTTTTGAATAATTTTGATATTTTTTGATGTGAAAATTCCAAACATATTTTAATATTTTCTGTTCAAAATTGTGTGATGAAGCTTTTTAAAGGGGGGATGAAACATTGTTTAAAGATTTATGTGAATTTTGAAAATACTTTTAAAATTTTGAAATTATTTTTTGTAATCATGATTCATTACAGAAAATTTCATTTTCAATAGCAGTAAGGCTTGCTTGTCACCGGAATTTGTTTTGAAATGTATATTTTAAAAATATAAGTATTGTGCATACATAGTTGAAAAATGGTTTGCTATTATAGAGACCATAAGGGAACTAATAAACAAGCAAAAAAAAGAGATAAATTTAACTCATTTTAATTGAAAACCTCCATTTAATGAAAACCTCGATTTAGTGAAATATATTCTAATCACCCAGCAGTTCATTAAATAGGGGTTTTACTGTATCTACATCCGACCAAGTCACGAGTGAAAACACCTTACTTTATATACACAGTAAATGAAGCATATTCCACTGCTTTATACTCATTTCCACGTACATCATTACGATCCAGTGCCTATAAGCACATCTTTTTAAAAAAACTTATAAACCCTTTTTACCTTTACTTTTTTATATATTCATATTTTTACCCTTTTTAAATTTTTTAGATACATTTATAATATATTATCATACGAAAAGGTGGAGATGCACATATTACAGTGTTCAGTGTCTTTTTTTTCTTAATAACGGCCTGATGATGGCTTAATAAGCCCAAACATATGTAGCCTTTTTATCCTGCTTTGTATGTTGTGTGTAGTGAATAAGTAGTTAGACCGTGGAATTTTCCATGGAGTAGTTTTTTTTCTCTATTTTAATTTCAGATCTTTGTGTGTGTGGTTTTTTCCTCCCTCTACCCTCAGCATTCTGTTCGTAAAGCAGTGCTTTGTCTAGTGAAATGATGCAGGGGTTTGGCGATAGCCAATCACGTTAACGAATTTACGTAAACATTTCGGACGGCGATCCAGGGAGCAGTCGCTGGTCCCAGCACTTGTCTGGAAACCTCTTAGTAGGAAAGACGTAGTCACGGTTTGGGCAAGTTTTGAGGACAAAGGGACAAAGAAACAAAGGAACTGTGGACAAAATTTAATTCTGGAGGTAAGCGGTAGTTAATTTGGAAATATTACTGTAAATTACTATGAAGCAAAGTTAAGTGCTAAATTTGTTTCGTTTCCCGAATTTAGGACGGGTAATTTTCAGTAACCGCTTGTATTATTCTACCAGAAAAGCATTGTTTTACTTTAATTATTTTGTTGTATTAGTTCAGATTTGTGTTTCCATCAGAAAGAATTTATTTTCAATCAGTTGTTTTGGGTTCAAAAAGACCTTTATTATTGTTTTACTAGATAGCCAAATCATTATATTTACACTATAGTGTTGTATGGCTACTCACATATATTTGGTGAATTTTATAATATATTTAATACTAATTAATTGCAGTTATTTTGTTACGTAAATCACAAGAGTGTTGGGTAAGTGTGAATAAATGCTAGCACTCTTTGTTTTCGGTGAATAAGAGTACGGCGTTGTAGACAGACAACCACACCCTCACGAAGCCGACCGAGCCTACCCACCCGAAGATTGCCGAACATACTCCCCCTTACGTTTAGCATCTCTCCTTACCCCACTCCTGCGAAGATAGGCAACCCGCTTAAGGCTACGCCAACAGCTGATCACTGTGTACGCCCGGATCTACGCAGATAGAAATACGGCTTGCACTGTCTAGTTGCTGATCCTTTTGCTGTTGAGCGCTCTTTCTTATATGGTGGCAGCGATTTACCAGTACAAAAATGGTTGGCAGGTGGGATAAGGGTTTTGTGTTTTAGTGGTTTACTAATACCACAGGGGGTTCACTGTTAGTGACTAGTATTACGGGTGTCACATTGTGTAGAGGTTCCGGCTTCGAGTCCAGTTAGGTTTAGTAACTCAGATATTTTGTGTGATATTTGTTAATTTGAGTTTAAGAATGGCGACAAAAATGGAAGTAGTTTTGTTGAAGGAACAAATTGAACAGATGCAGACTGAGTTAAGAAATTTGAGGGTACAGGTTAGTGCACCAGTTCCCCAACAGACCAAGGATTTATCTTTACTTGGCTTAATACCAAAGTGGTCAGGGTCTGATAAAGCAGTGAGTGTAAAAGATTTTTTCGATACAGTAGAATCTACTACTGGGATTGGGAATTGGAGTGATTCTGACAAGATCAGGATCACAGTGCTGAAACTAACAGACGTGGCCAAAGCATTTTATTGTAGTTCAAGGGTATTACAAAATGTAAATGTTACATGGGATGCTTTTAAGGCAACCTTTATTAATCGCTTCAGAGATGTTAGACCTCCTCAGTTCCATTATGTGCAGCTGCAGTCAGCTAGGCAACATAGAGACGAATCGCCGCAGGATTTCGCAGACAGGGTTCGTGCGTTGGCGATGAAGACAGTCCCAAGAGTTGATGATCCTCAGTTACAGAGATTTCATTACGATCAGGCCGACAGAATGATACTGTCCACATTTATTTCGGGTTTGATAGGTAACCCAGGGCAGCAGGTTCGGTTTAGGATGCCGAAAAGTGTAGAAGAAGCTGTACAGATAGCTGTTACAGTATATGAGGCTGAAAAGCAGGAGAGAAGGAATCAGGCATTCTTCTCTAACATGAATAGTGATATTCGAGATCGAGACTTTGTTAAACCCTCAGTTGGTCAAGGCTCAATCCGAGATAAGAGACAAGTTAGTACAGAGACAGCTGTAGTCGATAGACAGAGTTCTGGAAAAGACATACAGTGTTATAATTGTGGAAAGTTTGGACATTTTGCCAGACACTGTTTCAGAAATAAGAAGTTTTCTGATAGGAAGCAAGATAGGAGACAGACATGCAGTCTAGTTCACAACAACCTGCGAGAACTAATTCTCAGAAAGACAAAGTGCGTCGAAGCACCCATTTTCAGGAAAACTGGAACTAGATGGAAGGAAGGACAGCGACTCCCATCTTCAGTTTTCTAGCAATGCTGTCACAGAACAACTGACTATTCCCATTTTGTTGGATCAGGACACTCCCATTGTCTCAGTACAAATTGAAGGTGTCAATAGAATCCTAGTGATTGATTCAGGGTCAAGTTGTTGTATTTTGCAACCTGGTGTGTCAAAGGCACCTGTAGAGTGCACGTCTCTCACTCCTTTCGGTGTGACAGGACATAATTTGGCAGTTCAGGGAGAGCAAAGTGTATCTTTTCTGATGGGTGGAGCTGTTTTCAGACACACCTTCGTAGTAAGCCAACTACCTACTATGGCAGCTGGAATACTAGTTGTAAATTTTCTCACACCTAAGCAGGCAGTGTTAGATCTAGCAAATAGTAAGTTGTCACTATTTAGAGGTCCAAGTTTAGGGTTAGTAGTTAGTGGTGATGTAAAACAGAAGTCAGGGCTAGTTCCCCATGTTTTCACATCAAGGGTAAAGTCCCAACATAGTGAGGTTAAGCAAGTAAAACCTTGCAAAGGTAAAGAAGTACCTATACAGTTGGAAGAATCAGAACCGTGGTCGGTTGTGTGTAAACGCACGGTAGTATTGAAACCAAGAGCTAAACATGTGGTGCAGGGAAAAGTTATAGGAGAGAGAGTAGGAAGTTCACCCAGTTCAGTGTGTGTGGAGCCAGCTCTTGTGCCCATACAAGGTATTAGTGTAGCTCGTGTTTTGTCATACACCAGTTCAGCTGGAAGACAGCCACAGCAGAAGAGTAGTGAGTATCGAAAACAGAACTACTTGGTAGGTTCATCTGATAATTCTCAGAATCAAGTGCAAGTTGAGAAAAGTTTGTTAGTGAAGAGTCCATGTGATACAGTGATTCTCATGGTGGTTAATTTCAGTGAAGAAGAGTTAACAGTGCCTAAAGGAACAGTGTTAGGTATAGCTCAAGAAATGTCAGAAAGTTTAGTAGTGCCCATAGATGAGGGTGTAAGCACAGTAAAGAATGCAAAGGCAGTGTTGTTTTCTGAATCAAGTCAGAAGGTGAATAGGAAATTTAAGGAGTACATAGCTACCAAGCTAGCTCATTTATCTAGGATGGAGAGGAAGATCATAGAGCCAGTGTTATGGGAATATGCTGATTTATTCCATGACGACGAGGACAATGATTTTAAAAGTACAAATGTGGTAGAACATAGGATAGTGACAGGTGATGCAGCTCCAATAAGGAAACATCCCTATCATATTCCATTTGCACTTAGAGATGAAGTAGACAGACAGGTTTGGACAATGCTAGATAAGGGTGTGATAAGACCAAGTAATTCCCCTTGGCAATCCCGTGATTTTAGTCCCTAAGAAATCGGAAACAGGCTTACCTAAGTACAGGTTTTGTGTTGATTACAGAGCATTGAATGCTGTCACTAAGTTTGACAGTTATCCTTTGCCAAGATTTGAAGATACAGTATCCACGTTAGCAGGATCTAAGTGGTTTAGCAAGCTAGATTTATACCAAGGCTTTTGGCAGGTCAATATTTGTGAAGAACACACGGAAAAATGTGCTTTTTCTGTACCGAGCGGATTTTATGAGTTTAATAGGTTACCCTATGGGATGGCAAACAGTCCTGCTAGTTTTCAGAGACTAATGGATGTAGTGTTGAGGAATTTAGTAGGGAAAGAAGCTTGGGTTTTTATGGATGATGTAGTGATTTATTCGGATTCTTTGGAAGAACATGCAAGAAGACTAGCTCATGTATTTGATAGTTTCAAGAGAGCCAATCTTCAGTTGCAGCCAGAAAAGTGTGATTTTGCTAAGACCAAAATTACCTGTCTGGGCTATGTTTTGTCACAGAATGGTATTGAAGCTTCTGAAGATAAGGTCAGGGCTATCCAAAAATATCCAACCCCACAGTCAGTTAAAGATGTCAGAGCTTTTCTGGGTTTGTGTTCGTTTTATAGACGGTTGGTGCCACATTTTGCAGACATTGCAAAACCATTGACCCCAGTTAACTAAGAAGGATCTTAAGTGGCAGTGGACACAAGATTGTCAGAATGCGTTTGAAGATCTGAAGAATAAATTGAGTAACCCGCCAATTTTAGCTTTCCCAGATCTTAAGTTACCTTTTATTTTGGCAACAGATGCATCACAGGTAGGCTTAGGAGCAGTATTATCTCAGGTTCAGGTTGGAGTAGAACGGCCGGTAGCGTATGCCAGTAGACAGCTTAACAAAGCTGAGAGAGTCATATTCAGCATCTGAACTTGAGGCATTGGCAGTTGTTTGGGCTACTAAATATTTTAGATGCTATCTTTACGGAAAGAAATTTCTAGTGAGAACAGATTATGCAGCATTGAAATTTATTCATAAATTTGCTGATAATAATGCAAGGTTGAATAGATGGAGTTTAAGGTTAGGTGAGTTTGATTTTGACATAGAGCATGTGCCAGGTTCAAGGATGGGGCATGTGGATGCTCTGAGCAGGCACGTAGCACTAGTGAGCAAGGGAACCCCCCTAACTAGAGAGAAGTTTTTAGAAGAGCAGTTGAAGGATAGTTTCTGTAATGCTCAAAGAGCTAAACGGAGTACCAGAAATAGTGAATTTTTCTGTGATAGAGATGGAGTATTATACAGAAGAAATACAGGGAAGGATAATCAATTAGTGGTTCCAAAGACTATGATCACAGATGTAATTCGTAGGAATCACGATCCAGTGTATGCTTCTCATCCAGGAAATAAGAGATGTTATGATTTGATTTCTCTTAAGTTTTGGTGGCCTAAGATGAGGTTTATGATAGAAGATTATGTGAGGAAGTGTGATAAGTGTCAGAAAAGGAAAGGACACCAGTTTCGTGCACCATTAGGTGAGCTACCAGAACCAACAGAACCTTTCCAAGTGACTAGTATGGACATAACAGGACCGTATAGTCAGACCCCACGTAAGAACAAATATTTGTTAACATTTATAGATAATTTTTCAAGGTATCCTGAAGCCTTTCCTATACCCGATATTTCTGCTGAGACATGTGCAAGGGTATATGCTACTCAGATAATTGCTAGACATGGGTCAGGATCAGTCTTGATTACAGATCAAGGTAGGCAATTTACTTCTAATTTTTTCAAAGAGACCTGTAGAATTTTGAATGTCAAGAAAGTACAGACAAGTCCATATCATGCACAGTGCAATGGTCTAGTCGAACGACTTCATAAGACTTTACATGATGCTTTAGCACATTATGTTGATTCATCTGGTACAAATTGGGATTTAGCAGTACCATTTTTCTTAATGGCTTATAGAGCAACCCCACAGACAACTACAAAATACAGTCCATTTTATTTGATTCATGGGCGTGAAATGAATTTACCTACAATGGATAACCTGAAGGCTAAGATTTCAGTGAATGTTCAGGATGTAGATTTGAGACAGAGGTTGGAAAATTTGAAGTCAAATTTGTCCAAAGCTTATAAGGTTGTTCATAGAAACAATAGAAGAGCTCATCAGAAGAACAAAAGTTACTATGATAAGAAGGCAAAATTGAGGACTTTTGAGGTTGATGACAGTCTACTTATTTTGTCCAGCCAAGAAATCAGGTGTATGCAATAAGTTTAGATGTGTATGGAAGGGTCCATACATAGTGGAAAAGAAATTATCTGATTTAAATTATCAAATTGTTGACTCACAAGGGAAAGAGTTAATTGTGAATGTTAACCAATTAAAGAGGTCATACGAGCAAAGTCCTATGGAAGTTAGGAAGAAAAAGAGTTTTAATAGGAAGGTGAGACCTATTGATGATGGTGGTCAGGAAGATGAAGTTATGATTAGGTCACATCCTATACCTTGTAATTTACCCCTGACAACTCATATGAAGTAGTTCAGGAAGGAAAAGAAACCATGGAGTTTGATGTAGAGGATTCTCCTGCAGGTAGAAGTGATTCTAACGGTAGAGGCCGTGATTCAATTAGGATGGATCCAGATTATATACCCTCTGATTCACCAAGGTCTAGGAGAGAGTTAGGTACCAGTCCATATTCACCTCCAATGACTAGAAGTAGAGCCAGGTTACAGTTTAGAGATGACATGCAAGTTGAATATCCTAATTAGATTAGTTAGTGGGATTTTGATTGTTAAAATGAAACTTATTGGAACCTGATATACAATGTACAATCCATTTAACAGTAATAGTTATGAGAAACATTGATTAAGATACAAGGAGATAGAGCTAAGTAAGAGTGAGTTGTGGTTGTAAGAAGAAAGAGAGGGAAGAGATTGTATATATAAGTTTAAAAGTAGCATTTTGAATGTAATGTTTACTAGAGTATGTGAGAGTGAATTTGTCATGAATTAAAGGAGGAGATGGAAAAAAAAACTGATTGCTATGAAATAGAACCGATGTGTTAAACTAATGAAGGAATGTGAAGAGAAATATGTAAAGGATAATACAAGCGGTTGAGTCTAGTTAAGGAAAGATAATTTTGGAAATAGTTTTAGGGTTGTAATATTTCCCAGAATAAAACGAACCGCTGGCTTCAAGTATACAATGAGCACAGTTACTTGTAACATCTTCGTGTGTGCAGTAAGACTCGGTTCAGCCAGATCGCATATGAAATGTCCCAGTAACAGTAAAGTTGTTCCAGAATAGTTAAGGTGGTCGCAGCTTCTCTTCAGTGAAGACAGCTGAGATGCAACAGCCAGGTGGATGCTCGCGAGTTGCAGCAAATCAGCCAGATTTCGACGAAAGTCTACAAAATGGAAATTATAGTTAATTTCAGTTACAAGAAATATCCAGTGATCCTACATGTTAAAGACGCAAAGTGACTATATAAGGTTCATATATTCACATATTCAAATAGACAGTGATGTGAAATGGTAGTTACCTTTTGTTAACGACATGTTAATATATCCAGTGGTACATATTCCTTCGTACAAACATCGAACTATTCCGGTACGTGACGTCATAGCAACAGCTGTGTGGTGGCAACGGACGCTTCCAGTCGTGCCTACGAGAGACAAAGACAGTCGTATTCTCAGTTACCCATTCCAGTTCATTCCTATGGAACTGTAATATCATTTTACAGTACATTACCTATGAAAGTAACCACTTTCCAAGGAATTATTTTCCCACATTCCAATTTATTTTTTTTGTTACCTTTATTATGGAATTTTCTTCACGAATAAAACGTTCCTTGAATACAGTCCCTCTACAAGCTACGAGAATTAAACATTCAATTGTGATTAATAATGAATGAAAGGAGTTTTACTCACCGTTTTAAGTTGAAGAATTGAACAATTTCGACGGATTCCAGTTGAATAAGCGAAATGAAGTTACATCCTTGGAGCCGTGATGAACGAGCTTCACCGGTATTTGTCTTTTGGCGTTTATTTTTATAAATATATACTACGAACTTTGAATATAAAACTGGAGAATAACCAACTATGTACTTTGTAAAAGTTTTATATTTTTCATATTTTCGCATATAACATTTCGATGACTCCGATTTATGGAGATTCACAGATAGCACGCCGATGTACACCTCCATGATGAAACCGCAACGCTTGGAGCACAGATTACTACTACCAGATCGGTAACTTCAATGCTATTGGTCGGAAACGTGGGGCGGAGTCTATTGTCCTGCCATCTATGAGACGTTCACAAGTACCACAAGGTGTTAGTAGCAATCGGTAGCAATATGCCAGTCGGTAAGGTTGACTACTATTCGGCCCTCAATATTCCCCCCTCCCTTTCTCCACTGTCATACAGATAACGTTCACTTGACATGGTTCAGCAGCAGCATGAAATAATGTCCTGTACAATAGGTCATATCATAGGTATTTCATTCATATGTATTTATTATCCCTGCACTGAAATCTACTCAGCTAGAGAGTATGTTAATGTTCACACTTTTAACTTCCACTTCTAACACATCAGTATTGAATGTAGGACAAGCTATAAAGAAACTAAAAATTTTTTATTCTTCAAAAACGGGCAGTAAGGTATACTGCAGGGTTAAAACATTTAGAATCGTGTAGAAAGAGTTTCAGTCATCTAAAGATATTAACAGTGTATTTGTTATACATTCAAAAGACAATCTTATAAGTAATAGAAAAGTCTAACTGCACTGTAAATAAACATGTACATACACGTAACACAAGAAATAGTCTTTATTATATCTATCTATCTATCAATCAATCTATCTATCTATTATGACTATACAAGCAAAGGTATATGTTGTATATACAATAAGATTATACAATAAACACAGCTGTACTTTTGTTATGTATAATACAGATTCACAACCTATATCACTGTATTTTCATCTACAGGATGAATGAAAAAATTGTTGGATGTATCATATCAAACAGTGTATATTCAGTTCAATTCAATGCAATTTATTTCATCTTCAAGCAGATCCACAACCATTGGATATAGAATGTGTCACATAATTATCATGTTCAAATCTTCTCCAGAATCAAGTCAATAAATATAATAAAAAGATAATACAATAAAATCATCATGAATAAATATAGAATTATTTTCAGTTAAAATTATAATGCTTAGAATGTATGTATAAAAATATAAATGAAATTATATACGAGGTCTGGCCAAAAAGGATCCGACCTTGGACCGGGAAAAAAAAGTTCTGTAGCTGGGTGGTTACAATACCTAATCCCCTTCAAAGTAGGCCCCTTGTGACTCCACACACTTAGCCCAGCGGTCCTTCAAACTGTCAAAGAGCTTGTGGTGGATGGTGCAGGATTCTTATACAAGAAATACGCAGTATTTCCACGCAGCTTATTTATTAACTTTCCAGTAATATATACAAGATCTCGAGAGATCGTTAAGTTGCCGCACGTGCAAGTGCGCTTGTATGTGGAGCCTCGTAGCGGGAGCGGAGAGAAGCTCGCTGGTGATGCGCTGGTCGGCTGCGGTCGTAGACGTGGCGGGCAGAGATGGTCCGCCCATGTGGTGTAAGTTATAGCGTCGGTCGGCCGCAGGCTTGGTGTATCCACCGGTCTACTCCTTTGTCGACTAGCTCACTCCTTTCATGATGCCTGTGTGGCGACCGATCGTTGGATGAAGTTTGGGCCAACCAACCAACCAACCAAAGTGCTAACTAAGGGCGGAGACTTGCGCGGAGCGCAAGTCGACGTCCCTTGATCTGTTTAGCCATACCTGCGTTTTACCGCATTGCTGGACTCAATAACAGACTCTTAATTCTGACTGGGGATTTTGCTTACGCTAACAAATTTAGGGTCTCGATTAAGTCGGGACCAGGCATACCAAAAGCTAAAGCTCTAAGAGCGTATACTTTTTCCAAGTGGGGGGAATACTTTGGTTGGGTGGCTCTCTGGGATTTGAACCCAGAGTGGCATTTTCACAAATAATTTCACAAAAATTCAAAACCTACAAACGAATAATTTAGTCCTACCGGGGGGTGGGGGGTGCGGGCCGTGCCCCGGCTTTGTGTTATACCCTGGCATTCACCTTACAACTGAGGAAAATCACGGAAAACCTCAGTCAGGGTATTCGGAATGCGCCTAATTTTAGGTGCAGTGTCTGTTGGCCACTAAGGGCCTCGACACATTCACTGACCCATCCCCGTAGCTTGCGCTAGACGGACTGGGTCAGCCCTCGGTCAGCGCAGATATCTGCCGAGTTGCTGAGTTAAGGGGTTCCCCACACCAGCCAACCTAGAGTCGAAGCTCTCGGTTAGAACTCTGATGTGATCAGCAAAGAGAGGAACTCCCAAATCCTCGTGAATTTGCACGCTACTCATGTACCAAGGTGCACCAGTAGCAATGCGAAGACACTTGGATTGAAGAACCTGCAGCTTTCTGAGGTGGGTGCAGGCAGCAGACCTCCAAATGGGGCACGCATAGTCCATCATGGGCCGTATGAGCTGCTTATACAGCAGAACCCCGTTCCTGATGGACAGGCCGCTTCTCCTGTGAAGGAGAGAGCTAAGCAGACCCAGTCGTTGGGCCGCTTTCTTCTTGACCTGGACGATGTGAGGCGACCAGGTCATCCGTGTATCAAGGATCACTCCTAGATAACGGGCTGTGTCTACCCACTGGATTGGCTCTCCTAGGAACTGCACCGGTCGTGGCTTGGGGGACCTCCACCCTGCCTTCGCAAAGAGCATAGCATTGCTTTTTGAGACATTGATGGCGATCCTCCACGCCTTCAACCATCTCTCTAGATCACTGAGGTATGCTTCTAGGTAGCTAACAAGCAGAGCCGGGCTGCGGGACGTGGCAATGATTGCCGTGTCATCCGCGTACAATGCCAACTCGACGTGGCGGGAAGGGACGGGCATGTCATTGACATACAGACTGAACAAGACAGGAGAGATTAGTCCCCCCTGTGCTACGCCAGCCCGCATGCCACGACGGGAGGATATGGCCGTTTGGAAGGACGCTTCGAACGTCCTGTTGTAAAGGTAGGAGGATATGGTTTTGACCAGGTAGGAGGGGAAGTTAAGGGCCGTAAGCTTGAAAAGGAGACCGTCGACCCAAACAGTGTCGAAAGCCTTAGCCACGTCGAGAAAGACTGCGCCTGTTAGCCGCTTCTCACCAAAGTTTCTGGTCACCCTTTCGACAAGGCGGGCTAGCTGGAGAGAGGTGCTATGTTTGGGTCTGAATCCAAACTGCTCGTCTCGCAGAAGCCCGCGCCCGCTTACTTCACTTAAGATCCTACTAAGTAGGATCTTCTCGAACAACTTGCCGATGGTGTCCAGAAGACTTATGGGACGATAGGAGGAGGGAAGCGCTGGGTCCTTCCCGGGTTTCAGTATGGAGACAATGCGGGCATGTTTCCACACCGATGGGAAGTACTGCGCTAGGAGAGCAGCGTTGAATATGGCAACAAGGAGAGAGACAGCTCGCTGCGGAAGGTGCTTCAGTGCCCTGTTCGGTATACCGTTTGGGCCCGGAGCCTTGCTGGCCTTGAGACCCCGGATAGCATCCTGAACCTCCACGGGGTTGGTTAACTTGGGCTCGCTTGCAGGTGCATAAGAGTATGCTTGCAGCGCCTCGCCAACCATCTCAATAACTGCCGGATCCGACGGGTCGTTTACCGGCTGAAACTGAGCCTCAAGACTGTCCGCCAGGGCTTCGGCTTTCTCAGAGTCTGAGAGAGCAAGCCCGCCCTGCGTGACCAGGGGTGGAGAGGGAGTGGGCACTCTCATCACCCGCTTTGTCATCTTCCACAGCGATTGGTCCTCGGGATCTAGGCTTTCCAGTGTGGCACCCCACTGCTCATTCCGCCACTCGTTTAGCTGGTGGGTCACCGACCGCTGAAGGCGGTTGACCTCAGCTTTTAGAGCAGGGTCCCTGGTGGTTTGCCACTGCCTCCTCAACCGGTTTTTCAGGCGTATTTCATCCTGTATACGTGCCGGTATTGGGGGCCGCGGGTCGTCACGAGGGCGTCTCCGGGGGGCCGACGCTGCTAGTGCCTCAGTGATGGCGCTGGACACTTCCTCCACACACGTGTCGATTTCAACCCCGCTACGGAGTTTCGGGATGGACGGAAGGCTGTCCTCCAGGCAGGCCTGGAATTTGACCCAGTCGGTCCGTCTGAAGTCCGGGCGGTCCGGTAGGTTAAGAAAGGATGATCGACATTTAGTGTCGATCAGTACAGGCAAGTGATCTGAGCTAAGTGCAGAGCACGTTGTCAGATGCACTGGGATGACTAGGTTTTTAGTGATTACTATGTCTAGGACATCAGGAGTACAAGAGGGATTGTATGGGATAGTGGTGGGTGTTTCCGGCCCATAAATCAAACACGAATGATCGTTGGCGTAATCACGAAGGTGCCTGCCCCTTGTCGTGATTAGCCTCGAGTTCCAGTCCACGTGCTTGGCGTTCAGGTCCCCCGCCATGAGGACGGGAAGCCCTCCGCTCAAGCACGCAGACAAATCCGCTTCAATTAGGGGCCGGCAAGGCGAAAGGTAAGCCGCCAGGATTTTCAGTGGTCCACTTGCCAACATAACATGTATGGCAGTTGCCTCCAACTGGGTCAGGCCAGGGATGGGTAAAGCGTAGTGATCTATACCCCGGCGGACCAGTATAGCTGTTCCGCCGCCCTCGGTAGGCCGGTCTGTACGGTGGCAAACATAGTTTGCGAGCCGAAAGACTTGCCCTGATCTGAGATGGGTTTCAGTCAGGAGGCATATGTCAACCCCGTGTTTACCAAGGAAGTGGTCCAGCTCCATCTTTCTGCCGCGCACGCCATCCGCGTTCCAGCAGGCCAGCCGTAGTGCCCTCACACTGTGAGCATTAGGGTGTGCTACCATATTCAGCTACAAAAAGGATAACAATTTTCAGGACAGCCCGCGAGCGTGCTGCGCCTGAAGGGAGGGAGGGTACCGCTGTGAGGAGCCGCCGTGTCAGCTCTACACACGCGTGTACAGGAAGGTTGTCGAGCAGATCAGAGATCTCCTCGATTGGAGACGGGTTAGGTGGTGGGATGGGGGTAGGATTAGGCTTGTTAGGTTGAGGCGATGGTTTACCAGTCATCGCCTGCTTCTTCGTTGGGGCCTGTTGAGGGGCCGCAACGGCAGGTTGGGTAGCCTGAACCCTTTTCCTGCTTGAGGTCGCTTTGCCCGTTTGAGGGGCCGCGGCCGGTTTGGGGATAGGTACAGGTTGCGGAGGGATGGTGGGTTTTACTACCCGCCCCCCTCGCACCACATGAGACCACTCAGGGCCTAAACTCTTCTGCTCAGCAGAAGGCTCGGCGCGGGTCACTTGCGCTGAAGCCGAGCGACCGGTTGCACCGTTCATGTGGACGCGAGGTGCTGGCGTCCGCTTTGCTAGCGCGGCCTTGGCCTCCTTCCACTTTACGCAGCCCCGGTAGTTCGCCGTGTGGTTGCCCCCGCAGCTGCAGCATTTAAGCTGCTGCTTAGGGGTAGAGCACTCCCCGGAGGGGTGCGGCTCACCACATGCAACACACCGGGGTGCGTATCCGCAGTTAAGCTGCGTGTGGCCGAAGCGTTGGCAGCGCTTACATTGAAGCGGGGCCTTAGGGGCTACGTATGTCTCTACAGAGACTCTCAAGCCGCAGAGTTCGGTGAGGGATCGCACCTTCTGCACCTCTGGGCCTCGAGCCACCGACACTACGAAATGTGGAGTGGGGGGCCGATCGCCTGTGGCATCCTGATTGCGGCGCCCAGATAGGAGCTGCATGACGCCCTGGACACGGATTCCCAGGGCCTCAAGCTCCTCCTGGACGACGTTCTCAGGCATCTGTCTGCCGAGGTTCTTCAACAACAGACGCACACAACGATCCTCTGGGAGAGAGAAGGTGTGAAATGTCACACCCTTGCTCCCGTCAAGGGATCGGAGGGCACTGACTGTTGCTCTGAATCCGTCAGCAGTACCCGGCACGATCATGAGTTTCTCCCCCTTCATCTGGGCGGACAGACTGCTGGGGCATTTGGACCGTAGCCACGCGAGAAACCCGCGCGTGTCCTTGACACCTGAAACAAAAACAGGGGTTTTGTTGGGCCGCTCACCTGCGGGAACGGCCCCAGCCTCAGTGGCGCCAGCTGGCATGCTGCCCAGAGGCCCGGACATGTCGACAGACATGCGCCTGGTGGCTGCCTCAGTAGAGACAGCAGGTTCGGAAGAGTCCGAACCAGCGGCTATGGGCTTGGGCTGCCCACTCGACTGACGGGGGTTTGAATCCCCGGCTACAACCGCAGCGTATGCTGCCTTACCTGCCGTGGCGTCTGGCTGCCGGCTGGTAGAAGGTGCAGGGTCATCGGATGTGCCCTGTGCGTTGGGCGCTGGGCGCCTAGCAGCCGGGGTGGGCTGGCCGTCTGAGCATGAAAACTCAGCCTTCCTCTTTCCCGCGATGAGTAGCGGCGGTGACAAAACCCTGGCTCCGGTGATGGTGGCGGCGGTGGCATGACGCTTGGAAGGCGTCACGCGAGACGTTTTGACCGTGCAAGCAGCGGCCTTACTGGTCTTATTCGCGGCAAGGGCCGTCCTCAGCTTTCGCAAGAGGACGGGGTTGCCCTGCACCGATGCAATAGCCCTCATAAGGGCAGCTTCCTCCTGCTTAAGCATTACGCCTACAGCAGGGGGGGGGGGGCACCGTACTTCTGATGCTGCGCCGACTTCCTAGTGAGTTAGGGGCAGCACGCTAGAGACCACTCCTTCCTCAGTCGCTTCTCGTTGCAGTGACTATGGTTTCTTCGCTAGGTTCGGCTCTCAGGACGTCCTCTCTCCTCTGCAGCTAACACCGAACTCCCCAATCATCGATGAAGTTTGGGTGTTTCTGGCCCTGTATTTATTCGAGTCAGAGTTGAGCTGCCTGCGTTGTGATTGGCTGCTCGCTGCAGGTTGGTCCCGCCCAGTTGCGGGCGGATTTTCCCAGTAGAAGCGAGGGCCATTTAGCGTGTGGTCCTCCTGTGATTTCGCGGGAAGCCGAGAGACAAGTGCACGGCGACCGTGCTGCTGCGGGCAGCGGAGAAACTGGTGCATGAAGCGAAGAGTGCACCGTGCTCTCTTGTGGGAATCGGCGAGTTCCCACAAGCTTATCAACTTCCCCAATGAAGGTGGCAGTAGCCAGGTATGTGCTGCTCAACATTCCTAAAAGAATCAGTAAAACAATAAAGCTAGGGCCTTGTTACAGAATTCATTGTTACATTAATATTAGAATAACACAGTAATCAGTGCACAGAAACTGGGAGAAAATAAAGTTATTTTTTTTTTTTCGGCTGATCACAAGTACATTTTGGGGAGAAGAAGTTGGAAAAATTGTCTTCATGTAACCAATGCCTTAAAAATAGTGCATTACAAATAACTGAATGCAGTGAAACATTTCTTACCTGCACATACAAGACTATACAGACTTGCTGCTACAGTGTGGCTCAACACTTGTGCAGCCAGCTTCACCTTCATTGCATTCTGCCCCACAGGGTTCAGGTGTGTGTCTGTAAGCTTATACAGTTGACGGAGTGGATGCGGTTTGTCAAACTTGTACACATTCAAAATGTGTTCCCACTTAGCTATAACAGGAAGCTGACTGTCCAGAGGCTCAGACTTCAACTGCACATCATACTTATGGAATAGGTTTCGGGTACATTTCAGGCGTGGAGGATCAAATACTGTCGCAATTTCTTTATTATGAAACTTGAAGAATGCTTCTGTTGCAGAAGCACCCAACAATTTCAAGGCCTTGACATTGTTGGCACCCATGTCACAGACAGTGTCAACAACTTGCAGTCCAGCATTCTGACAAGCGTCAAGAACCTCCTTCAAAAATTGCGCAAGCATCTCAGCCTTAGTGCTTCCGCGACTAAAGTAGTAAGCCACTGGTTGCTTCCACTTTTGATGCAGGCCACTGACCATGAAAACCAGAGCATGATTTGCAATGTTGCTTGTCCTGCCCTGGCTTCCAAAGTCCTCAAAACCCTCTATGCAGCCCAATTTCTGCTTAAAGCACAAGTTTTCTCTGATTGACATTTCATCAAACATCAGAATACAATAACGATCTTTATCAGACATTGTCTGCGCAGAGTGTTTGAGTGCACCAAACACATGGGCATTAATGCCTGCCGTGAAGGGAACAGTATTAAGGACAGACTGCAATGTTCATCTAGATGGAAGGGGGAAGAGCGTCTGCAGAAGGATGTAGGATTTGGGACTGCGTTTCAGTAGGGCCAGAGCCAACACTTTGTCTTCAAAATTCCACCTCCTGCCCTTGGGCTTCTGCCTACTGTTCCGAATAACTCCTGCCAATAACCTGGCAGCCTCTACAGACAAAGAAGATGCAAGCTTCTGCATCACTGGATCCCTATCCAGATCACAGACATCTTTCAACTTTTTTGCCTTGCATTGCTTTTTCAATTTACATAGCGCACTCCCCTGCCTCCGAATATGTTCATACATTTTCCTTTTTCTAGGTGTCAATTCTGCAACTGTTGCCAAATTAAGTTCTTTTAGTAGAGAATGCCTTGCTCTAGGCTTTGAGGAAGAACTTTGATGATTGATACATCTGAGTTCTCCATCACAAGCATTAGGATTTACAGGGCTCAAGGAACAAAAGGTTTCTTTCACTGCTAAAGTTCTGCCTGCTGGTGGTGGTGTTGTTTGGAACCCAGGGATTTGATGAGAAGTTGAAGGACTGTCTGCATGGACAGGCATAGGAGTTTTAGTGGAGGACACAGACGCCTTGCTGTAGGTTCTGGTGGGTGGTAGGACATGGAGGTTATCTTCAGGGGTTAAATTTGTGGGCACCGAGTTCAGAGAAGGGTTATAATAGGAAGATTCCGAAGGTTGTGGGATTGAATGTGAAAATGAATCTGAGCCATGTGGAACTGCCACTTTGTTCAGGCGTACCCTTTCAGAAGTGCACAAATCGCTCTCTGCAAAATGTTTGCTGCACAAAAAATATTTGTACAGCATTTTTGCAGACTCGATACTGCACGGCTGCCCGACATTCTCCGCCCATACTTTGGCTCTGGAAAGAAAAGAAAAAGTACATTACATTACATATGTTTGGGAATTTAATGTTAATGGGATACATTTAAATTGCATTCTCCTAGTATTAATGACTTACACATTTCCTATTAGGAATGCACAGTGCACATGCGACTGGTCTTCTTTATTGTAACGCCGTGTAACCCTGCACAGTCCACTGGACTGCAATTGACATTTTCACATTTCCTTTTTACACATACGTACTATATTAAATAAGATCTGCTTATATTACGAATTGCATGTGACATACCGTATCGGATTCGTAGGAAATCTGAAGAATCGTACACCGTCTTTGTTCGTCGATGTACATCTTGCCGCGTGGCACTTGTTCCGCCTGGCCATTTTGCTGAAAGAAACAGAATACAACGCGATACAGTACGTACATCTCAAAATTACACGGCCCATCATGTAGGATTAAGCTAAGCTTTCATAAATTCAAATCTTACCGTTCCACAGACGCTGGAGAATCTGTAGTAATCTGTGCTGGAGATACATAACACACGATGTAATCAACACACAACGATACTATCTAGACGCTGAAAGCAAAATCCACAGACGAAAGAGAATAAATAATCAAATCAAATTATTCTCGCACCAATCTATTGGAGGCACGAGCCGTTGCAATCACAGGTCACAATGAAAGGTTGGCGCTTCTTTGTGATTGGTCCAAAATATCACGTGGCATGGTATCTTCTTCCGACTTTGTGCGACATCTGTTATGATTAATAGTAGATATTGTAGTTGTCGTTCTTGACGAGTATGATGTGCACAACGGTAAGATGTTGCGATTGCATGCTTCCCCTTCCCCAATCCCAGTTTCTCCCCCCTGGCTTGGAGTGACCGAGACAGCAGCAAACAGCCCAGTACAGGAAGTACAAAGCAGCAAAGACTTATGGGAAAAGAGCGCCAGAATTCAAATTCAAATGTTATAAGGACAATATTAGAGAGAATGGTTGTGTGATTGATTTAGTGAATTTTAGACCATAACCTTTGTTTTTATTATGGAATAATTCCTTATTGTTCATTTGTAATGTTTTAACACATGTACCATGTCTTTTGGGTTTTTTTGTAAGAGATTCTTGTTTTTTGTAATCTTGTTTCAGTCAAGTAAGGTAAGTGACTGTGACAGGGACGTCACAGGCTGAGGAGGGGGAAATTGTAGTGAATAAGTAGTTAGACCGTGGAATTTTCCATGGAGTAGTTTTTTTTCTCTCTATTTTAATTTCAGATCTTTGTGTGTGTGGTTTTTTCCTCCCTCTACCCTCAGCATTCTGTTCGTAAAGCAGTGCTTTGTCTAGTGAAATGATGCAGGGGTTTGGCGATAGCCAATCACGTTAACAAATTTACGTAAACATTTCGGACGGCGATCCAGGGAGCAGTCGCTGGTCCCAGCACTTGTCTGGAAACCTCTTAGTAGGAAAGACATAGTCATGGTTTGGGCAAGTTTTGAGGACAAAGGGACAAAGAAACAAAGGAACTGTGGACAAAATTTAATTCTGGAGGTAAGCGGTAGTTAATTTGGAAATATTACTGTAAATTACTATGAAGCAAAGTTAAGTGCTAAATTTGTTTCGTTTCCCGAATTTAGGACGGGTAATTTTCAGTAACCGCTTGTATTATTCTACCAGAAAAGCATTGTTTTACTTTAATTATTTTGTTGTATTAGTTCAGATTTGTGTTTCCATCAGAAAGAATTTATTTTCAATCAGTTGTTTTGGGTTCAAAAAGACCTTTATTATTGTTTTATTAGATAGCCAAATCATTATATTTACACTATAGTGTTGTATGGCTACTCACATATATTTGGTGAATTTTATAATATATTTAATACTAATTAATTGCAGTTATTTTGTTACGTAAATCACAAGAGTGCTGGGTAAGTGTGAATAAATGCTAGCACTCTTTGTTTTCGGTGAATAAGAGTACGGCGTTGTAGACAGACAACCACACCCTCACGAAGCCGACCGAGCCTACCCACCCGAAGATTGCCGAACATACTCCCCCCTACCTTTAGCATCTCTCCTTACCCCACTCCTGCGAAGATAGGCAACCTGCTTCAGGCTACGCCAACAGCTGATCACTGTGTACGCCCGGAACTACACAGATAGAAATACGGCTTGCACTGTCTACTTGCTGATCCTTTTGCTGTTGAGTGCTCTTTCTTATATGGTGGCAGCGATTTACTAGTACATTGTGTATAACTGTTTGGAGTAAAATATATATCTTAAATTATTTTTGCAAGAAAATTTTAAGTAGCATCTACCATCTTTATAACATCCAACTCACTTGAATTGACAGCAGCTTATGTTTTATGCCAAATTTTTATGTACTGGCTTGTTGATCATGTGTTCAGTAATTAATGGCACTACAGGATCAAAACTGTACACACACAAGCAATTTGAAGTAAACATAAAAAGAATATAAATTTTGCACACAGAATACTTCACACTGTTGGAATTAAAGTAAAACAGTTACTGTCACAACATGCTCCATTTAACCCATGCTGATTAGCAATGTAACTTACACATGGGCCATAACATTGTGTCAAAGTGTGAAATGCACATATGTAAACTGATGGCAATGCAGTCAGAATGTAACATCATTTCCCGCCACGTTTCCATGGATTCACATTGAGTTGCTTATCAATACTTCTAGCCTGTGGTGGAAATGACCTTGAAGATGAGTCTTCACACACTGAGAGCATTATTTCATCACGATATGTTGATAGCAAATTGGAGGAATGGGAAATTGCTAAGATTTTGATGTGAAAACATATTAAGTGGGTGAAAATTCACTACCTCATGAAATTTTCATACTTCTTAGGTGGGAAATTATTTTAAGCAGGAAATGTGTTAAACAGGCAATGTATATGTTAATGGCACGGGAAAATTTTGGTACTAAATTATTCTGACTCCTTAAGCAGGAATATCTCTGAAACGAGTTGCAATGTATTTGTAGATTAATGAATAATAAGACATGTAATTCAAAACTGTATCTGAACAATGTCTTATTTTTTAGTGTGCAACAAATTTCACTTTTAATTAGAAGCCATCACCCAGCACTGATAAAAATTTGTGATGATGGCTTGTAATTAAAGCCAAAAACATGCTGTACACTAAATAAAACATTATTCAACTATAGTTGTAACTAACATGTCTTATTATTCATTCATCTGTGCTATGTATTACAATGGGATGTCTCACCAAATAAGTATTTGTGCTAGACAAAAAGGTCCAGTGGCCTGTAACTGGAATGGGCTAATCATGATGCCACAGTACAGCATATTTGAAATAATTCTAATTATCTGCATGTTCCACCTATAATGTTTATTACATGTATCTTCTTAGATACAAACAGTATTCCACATTATGCTGAGAACTGCTAGTATCTATGGTAAGCATATCTATGATGGCATTTTCTCATGATCAGTTTCCTGCTTGTGTGAAAGGGCAGGGATAGCTCCTGTGTCCTGCAGAATTTGTTTCTTCTCTTCAAAATAATTATGAAACCAGTTAATATGCTCAAGTTTCATCTGCACAGTAATGTAAGGATTCTTAGACAGCCCAACACACACCAATTCCATAAAGTGACGGACAGGACCTTTCTTTGGACACCATGGCTCCAAATGATGCTCCAGAAAAACATGTTCTGTGAAATATACTTTTGACTCCTCATCTTGACCTGCAATTACAACCAAGGTACACAATTATCACTTCTCTGAATGGAGTACTATAATGGATTAAGATAAAAACAACACATTTTTCCATATGTTAAATATATTGCTAGGAGATGACCTAGTGTAGTAAGTATGGTGACTACGCTATGGGTTGAGAACCAAGAAATCATGGTTTCATTCCTGGCAGGGACAACAGACTTTTCTCTACTGCAAAGGGTCAAGACTGGCTCTAGGTGCTCTTTCCCTGGGAGTAAAGTGGTTGGTGAGCAGAGTGATGCCGACCACTCACCTCCATCCAGTGGCCAGGTTAAAAATCCATAACTCTCATTCCCAACATGCCTTCCTGGAATGCACAGCAACACCTTAATCTTTAAATTTCTTTCTGGCTGCCCCATACAAAAAATAATATCTGATTCATACTGCCATCAGAAGGGCATAGATAATGCACATAATACCAATTTTATGATCATCAGAAATAAGCTTGGCTTTTCACTATACATTATCTAAAAATTCAACATACAATAACCAAAACTCTATGTACTTATTATTAATGTCATAAAGCAGTGCTTCCTGAACTTTCGCCTGTCGAACACTCCTCTGCACAACCCCACCCCCTTTCCCCAACCAAAAATAAAACCTTACACTAAATAAAGTCACAGAAATAAAACAGGTGGTATGGGGCAGCCTTTATATGATAAACAAAAGAAGAGTAAATTAAAATTAAGAGTTTCCTGTACTGATCCAAAAATACTGAGATAAATGTTTCTACTTTTCCTGTTACAAATTCAATCAATGTTGAGTCTAACACACTTGGAGTTCCATTCTCATTACACTGAACCTTCTCCATACCATCATGCCACCTAACTGCTAACTATGGGGTTCAGAAGTTTCATCCTAACAGATAACATTCACTTAAGACGTTTTCAGAAAAATTCAACGAATTAGGCTTATTAAGTGGAAAAGGTCTTAAAAGAGTATGCCTGACAAAACCATTACGCCTGTTTTGTAGTTCTATACTAAAATTGGCATTTGCTTGATCAGGATACTATCCTATATCCATTGTGCATAAAGTTTCATTTTCACCATAAAACCACATTTCAAAGTCTTTCCTTCTTTAGCGATTTTGACATATTTTTGAATAGAAGATTAGATCTTTTTACAAGCACAACTGGTAAAATGAAAAGGATATTCCTGCCAGAACTATTCCATAAATACTGATTCTACCATACTATATTTTCTTGTTTTCGTCTGTTTCCAGTTTCGTTTTTCATTTAAAGCCTGAGTACTGTGTCTTGTATTTTAAGTTGAAACAGAAATGCAAAGTTCTTAAACAGCTTTTTGGCCAGGAAAATTTTAAGCAGCATTCACCAAGTTTGTGCATGATAAGTGGGTCCCTGTCACCACAGCGTGATGTGTCCTCGGGTTGCGGATGGAGGAATGGCCTCCGGATATGGAGGGTAGCTGCAAATACATTGAATAAGCAGTCGCGGACAGCCGACAAGGGGTGGCCCTCCAGCTTGAGGGTTGGGCGAGGTGCTAACAACTCCTCACCGTAAAAAATTACCATGTTACGAAACACTATACAAAGCCTCGGACCTGGACTGATTCTTTAGACTCAGGATAGGCACAGGTGGCGGGCTCTCGTGAGTGCGGTAATGAACCTTCGGGTTCCATAAAACGCGGGGAATTTCTTGACCAGCTGAGGACCTGTTAGCTTCTCAAGAAGGACTCTGCTCCATGGAGTTAGTTATTTAGTTATTCACCAAGTTTGTAACATCCAACTCTTCTGGCACTGAGAGCAGCTTATGTTTCATGCTGACTTTTGATGTAGCACATGATTATTATCTTAAATAATAATGGCTCTACAAGACAAAAACTGTACACACATAAGCAATTTAATTTGAACAGAAAATGTATATAAATTGTGTAGACAGAATATTTCAAATTATTGAAATTAATAGTAAAATAGCTGCACTCACAATGCTTATTCATGTTATACATAACACATGCACCATGACATTGCATCAAGCTTTATGAAATGCAAATGCACAAATTGATGCAAACACAGTTGGAATTTAACATTTTCTGCTGCATGTTTCCACAGATTAACACTGAGTTGCTTAATTGTACCTCTGATCTGTGGTGGAAATGACCTTGTACATTAATCTTTATGAAATGAGAGCATTACTTTGTCACTTAATGTTGGTGAAAAATCGAACAAATGGAAAACAGTTGAAGATTTTGATGCAAGAACATACTAAGAGGTTGAAAAATTCAATACATTATGAAGTTCTCATGCTTCTCAGGTGGGAAATACTTTTAGGTGGAAAATGTATTAAAAGGGCAATGTGTAAGTTACTCAGATGGAAAAATTTAGTATTAAATTATTCTGATGTGTTAGGTGGGAACACTTCTTACGCAGCTTCACTGTATTACAGATTTCCTATGCAATACCTTAATCTGTAATTTCTCTACGAATTGTTTCAGCAGGCAAACTGTCATAGTATGAAATATTAATTTCATGATACAGAAATTCTTTGCAATCACTAAACAGGGAATTGAGACTATCAAGACTGCTACAGAAAATACAGTAAATTGAAATCAATGACACATTGCAATTTACAGTAAATAAATTTAATACTGTTCTTCTGGGTTTAAGACTTCGAATTAAGAAAAACTCTGGTTCAGAAAACATGTGTCCTTGTGAGCCTTTTGTAAGCAAATGCTTTTCTTGTACCCAAGAAGTTTCTCAGTTAAGCAAGTTAAGCCTGGTACACAAAATAAAACAAGTCAGGTAAGACATCATGCTTATTCTGTTCAGACCTTGTTCATTGTTAATTGGGAAGTGCCACAGCTTCCCTTGTTCAGTCCACTGAATCATTTCCTCAAATACATTGGACGGTGGATGTGTCACAGCTAAATGCAGTTCACGAGCTTCAAGACGATGCCACGTAGTGATCTCTGGTTGTACATCTGAGGTTGTTTGCACTTGTGATTCAGATACCTTGAAGATACCAAGAGGTTCACTGCCAAAAATATCTATTTTTCCAGCATACCTAAAATGACACAGAACGTCAAAATGCTTATGTTACATATGAGAAAGACACCAAAGTTTGTGGCTGAACATTCATCTAAGAACTTTTTAAACAGACGTCAATTATGCTTTGTCTGCAACTATTATGAGCTCATATTCAGTACATTTAACAGTACTCATTCACAACTCATTTTATTATTGAACAGTGTAATGAAAAGGGAAACTTTTAACCTGCTGCCCTCAAAGAAGAAGTCACAAAGTCAAGGAAGTGATTCACAGTCATGTTTCAGCCTAGAGCAGTATTTTCCAACTAGGGCGGCCACTGATGAGCCTAAGGGCTTTGCAAGCTGTGTGGAGTATATTCAGTAGGAAGTCGAGATTTTACCCTTCAGGTTGCTCTTAATCTTGGTTCTATTCTCATTGGAAATTATCATGTCTGTGATAAATTTTTACACTGATTTAACAAAGTTTTACAGTTTAAGTATATTTCTTATTTGCAAATATTTTAAGATTAAAAGTTACCGGAGTCTGTGTCTCAGGCAAAGGTCCACAAATTTTCCAAGAATCAACAAGCCGCCCCAAAATCCTATACACCACAAGGGTGACATGAAGCAAGTTCCATACTAAAGTAAAGATAAAGGTAAAAGTAAACCTGTCCCATTACAGGCTGGGACAGGCCCTTCAGGCTCCAGGAGGTTGAAGCTCCCAGAATTTCTAGACAATCGGCACATGAAGGTGGTAAGGTCATCAGCCCTACGCACCAGCCGCCTTTACTCCCCAGGGCAAGTTCCATACTAAGATTCACAAATATCAGGTACCACCATACAAAATTCAGTTGCCCAGGATTTGAACACCCCAGGTACCACAGACCCCTCAGATGGTCTGTGGTACCTGAGAGATGGAGAAACACTGACCTGCTCTTGCAAGAACCATGCTTAATAGATTTTATCATGAATATTCTTCCAGCCTGGAGAGCAGTTATGATTTTATACGAACTGTGAATATCAACCATAGAGATTGAATGAGTAAAGACATCCTTCAAGAGGCAAGAACAATAGCATCTGTTATGATGTCCCTCAACATACAGAACATACAGAAAGGACAGAGAAGGTGGAACAAATTTGAAGAGCTGCAAGCCATGGCATCATTAAAAAAACCGCTGTCCAGGTATTGTCCTACAGAAACAATGACACAGCCTATCAGCATGTTTGAAGGTTTCTGACTATCATGCATAACATTCTCTCTGGGTGACATGCTGGACACTGTATCAACCCAGTTAACATTTTGGAAACTAACTCTGTTTCCTTCATGAAGTTGGGGGATAAAGTAAGCAATCCTATTCTGTTGGGCCCCTTGGCACAGCCAGACTCAACACTGGGCCAAAGGTGTATGAATCCTTATTTTATCCTATCACCTGATGAAAGAAAAAGAATCGCTTTCTGAAACATCATGATTTAAAAAAACCTGGGACAATAGACAAAACATCCAAACTCAGTCAAAAAAATTCCTACCTGTATTAATTTAAAGGAATCCATCCCATTGTGTCTAAACATCATTCACATAGATACAGATTATTCCATTTAATACAGTATTTTCACTGTATTTTTAAACACTACATGTTTCAGAGATCTCTAAAATAAAGATATTTTACCCTGATTTTTAAGATTTTGTAGAAGAACACCTGACGATAATAGTTTTCGACTGAAGCATGTAGCATTACAGAATAACAATAAAAATGTTGTGTTAAACGGAATAATCCTACCTGTATGCTGAACCGCAACATTAAAGGTAATTTTGAACAGAAAGCTAGAATGTCACTCCTACACAATAACATGTGTTCCTGATCATAACCACAGAATGGGACAATATCTACTTGACAACTTTAATAAAATATTGTGAAAACACATTTGGCTGCAATGACATGAAACCAATTACACAATGTGAGGAAACACTTCATGTGTATCTACAGGTATCTGAAATGAGCTTACTTGATTACCCTGCATGTCCCGGTGATAGTGTAATTCTTCACACATTCACCACAGTGTACCTTGGCCCATCTGATTTACCATCTCGCGATGCTGTGACATTACTTAATGCCACAGCTATATTATTACAACAATATTACCACAATTTTTCAGCAACATGGTCCATAGCACATTTCCACAGAGTTCTCTGCTTGTCTCAATGCAGTGTTTCCAGGCAAATGGATTGGACATGTGGGACAATTGTATGGCACCTACATTCCCCAGATCTAAACCTTTAGATTTTAGAATCTGGAAGTTCAAGGAGGATGTGGTGTACATACCTCTGATGTCTACAGCCCTCTGTGAGCTGCAGCAGCACATCAAAGGGGCAGCAAATAGGAGGACTGAAATATGGCGAGGCTAATATGGGAAGAATCGGACTATCACTGGAACATCTGCAGGTTAAGCAAGGGAGGGAGCTCATATCAAACACCTGTAGCTATACTTCAAAATATTTCTTCATAATGTGTAAGTGGTTTCATGTCACTGCGGCTTTTCATATTTTCACAGTATTTAATTAAATTAATCAAGTATGTTTTGACCCTCCCCATATAGAACACCTACTCATAATAAAAACAAAGTTTTCCTGTGTGGCATGACCAGTGATACCTAGCAAATTTGTGCAACAGAAACACTCTACACTTGTCTTTAGGAGATTACTGGTTTGAATCTTGGCCAGAACACTGCTGTCCTCACTGAAGTTTCTTGCAGTTTTATTCAGTCCTTTCAGCAAAATGCCAGGATACTACCTACATTATACCAAGACCACTTCCTGTCAAATCCTTTGTAATTCACCACTCATCATCCTACCATTAACACTACAAAGTGTAAGTTAGTTTGTGGTTCGAACCCCAGTGGGGACAAGAAATTTTCCCTCCTTCACACCTTTCCAGACCAGCCCTGGGGCCAACCTGGCCTCCTGCACAATGGATACTGGGGCTCTTTCCTGAAGGTACAGCAGCTGGGGCATGGCGCTGACTAACCACCCCCATCTAGTGTTGAGGTTATGAATGAGTACACTTATGCCTCTACTCCCCCTGTGACTGCATCACATGTTACAAGCAGACTTATATATTTTATCTGAAACAGTGTGGACTGGAAAACTGGGAGAGCAGACAACATTTAAATATCAGTCAAAGAAAGATACCATACATAACAGTGTACTTAACCTCAACAACCAAGGACACTCTAAATACCAAGATTGCAAATGGTGTCTGTGATGCAGTACACAGACTTTACCCAAGGCATTCTTTACTTTCAAAATGTCATACAGTTCCAAGGTGCATGCATAAATGTAATTTCATTTATTCCAATAAGAAAAGTACAGCCTTCCTGCACCAATTTTCAATAAACCCATAAATGCTCAACAGCATTATGTGCAGATCTCTTACACCAAATTTCACCCAAATGAGACAGTGAATGTGGAAAGTGTGAGAAAAATTCATTTACACCAAAAAGTAAATTACAGCTTCCGATATACTGATTTGCACCAAACTCAATGTCACACAACGAATTTTCATGGACACCTTCTGAACTGAATATTAGCCAAATCACACAAAAAATGTATAAAACATGGACAAAATTTGATTTATGACTGTGGCCATCCTCCCTGAGGATAGCCACAGTGGCTGATTAATGTAGGAGGTATACTACACTTATACCATATCTAATTGCTCAATGCATGGTTATGGATCATTCAAAATTGATTACTGCCCAACAGGCAAAAAACCACACATGCTTATACGCACCTCCCTGAGGATAGCCATGTGAATGGCCGAAACATGTAGGAGGTATACTACGTTTATAATGTATGTTCATACACTTGTGTGCATTCGTTGGTTTTAGCTACCATATGTAATTGCTCAATGCACAGTTATGGATCATTTAAAATTGATTCATGTCCAACAGGCAAAAACTACATACGCTTATATGCAACTCCCTGAGGATAGCCACATGAGTGGCCCATACATATAGGAGTTATACTACATTTAGAATAAACACTCACACACTTGTGTGCATTTATTGGTCTTAGCTACCATATCTAATTGCTCAATGCATGGTTATGGATCATTTAAAATATGGCACACATTTCACGAAATCCAGTGCTTCATGTGTGAGAGAAGAGACAGATGGAACATAAAGGAGTTACAAAGGATCACAGAGGTAAGCTCATTACAGAATATGAGAAGAATGTACACAATGGTCACGACCATGGTGTTAAATGGGAGAAATCCCATTACAGCGATGATGAAAATATCACTACTGTTACACAAGTATCCAACATGGCACGACATCTTCAGCACTATGTAATGACCAAGAAAGACGTACCGGACTGTGTACTGGAAAGCACTGAAATTCTCCAAAAATTTACCGATATATCACTACTAAAATAGGCTGTACAGAACAATTATTGACTTTTTTCTAAGATGTAAACATGGTAATTTTTTCCAGTTTTTGGTTTTTTACATGTACATAACTATCATTCTAAACTTTTTAATGTGTTTCGGAGTACCAAAATTTCATTATAACAAATATAATTGCGTCACCCCCACAACTTTGTTATACCGAGATTACACTGAATAATAGTACTGCTTCATTCCACAGACAACTTACATTTTAGGTCCTTGTTGCTCTGTAACAATTTCACGAACAGACAAATTACGTTCTTTTGCAGTTTCAATCTTGCGACCTTCAAGAATCCTATGAACTTGTTGTGCTCGACCCTCCTCACTCATATACCCAACCTTCTTATTCCGATCAATTTTCATTCCTGATAAAATTTCCCTGAAACATAATGAATTAGCAGAAAATTAATAAAAAATTTGTTCGCTAAGAAAAAGGTACAAAGCATCATGTAAAACATTTGTATTCAGACTCATACATATGAACACATAATAGTTAAAATATTTCAACATAATTTTACAGCCATACAACAAAAAACACCATGGTGCAACTATACGCAATATATTTCACTCTTACACATTACACATGTTCACAGTCTCCACTTTCTTTAACTCCATATGCTTTGCACCATGGTTCCTCAAAGTGTAGTATGTGTACCACTACTGGTATACCAACCATCATTTACTGGTATGTGGCCTTAATAAAAAACCAAACTATACAAAATATAAAAATAAAAAAAATAAAATAACACTTAAGCCACATATTATATTTGCTAATATGCGGTATTGCTGGTGACATTACAGAACTCATCCCCACTGTGAGCCAGTCCTTCCAAATTCTGGTTTCTTAAATTTAAATCTGACATTGTTCTAAACTCCAGTAATGGGTAGAATAGCACTTAGTGTAATATAGAAAAACCATTTTCTTAAATATGTTTTATCTTTCTCCATCTTTGTTCTTATCCAGAACGATATACATTTTTCGCACAACAAGAGTTTTATTTTGTTTGTATTTTGTTCGCACTACTATATTATGAAATGTACAAATATTAATAATTAGTATCAGTTATACAAGTTATTTAAACTCCCCACAACACTAAAATGTAGACAGAATGTTTTTGTTAGGTTTATAGTAATAATTATTAAATTGTAGTTCACTGTTAATATTATCATTTTGTTTTCTATTGCTATAGTTTTCTAATTCTTAACTCCTTTGGTATTATCCTTGGTTATTTAATTAATATTTTACAATAATTTTCAGGAAGCCATTCGAAAATGAAGAACTTCTGATCATTGCAGAACGAAACGGCAAGAAGCAGCGAGGTGTCACTGATTATTCTTTAAGAAAACTTACCAGAACAACTTAATGTACGATAACTTCGATTGTGGAGTTTGTCAATCATGTGGTATTCTAAACGTGTAGCGGACAATAAATCAGTAGATGCCTCCCCAAGTTTCCGAAACGTCGTGTCGGACGATAGCCAAACCTCAGAAATTAAGACATGCTAAATGTTATGCACCATCGTCAGATACCTTTAAAACAACAGACGTACTGACGTCACTCTCAGTTTACTTTAGAGGTCTTTACACCTGCAGACCATTTACACCATAGGCAGAAAAGTGTCCTTGCGTTGGTATCCTTAAAACTGCATTGCTGTTTATAGAGTCTGATTCAAGTCATGTTCTACGCAGTTTCTCATGATCTGTACTCCTCACCAAATATTATTCGGGTGATCAAATCAAGAAAAATGAGAGAGGCGGGGCATGTAGCATGTATGGGAAACAGGGGAGGTACATACAAGGCTTTGGTGGGGAGACCTGAGGGAAAGAGACCACGTGGAAGACCTAAGCATAGATGAGATAATAATATTAAAATGCATCTTTAGGAAGTGGGATGGGGAGACGTGGACTGGATTGATTTTACTCAGGATAGGGACAGGGTGGCAGGCGCTTGTGAATGCGGTAATGAACATTTGGGTTCCATAAAATGCGGGGATTTCTTGACTAGCTGAGGACCTGTTAGCTTCTCAGGGAGGACTCTGCTCCATGGAGTTAGTCAGTTAGTTAGTTAGTTAGTCTATGTAGTTTCAGAATTATTATTTGTTATGGTCCAAGTCCTGAGATTTTTATTTGGTCACTTCGGATCTCAATATAGAGCCTGGAAAGTTAGCACTTTCATCCTTATACCGGTCATATTTTACCAACAGAATCATTCACAGCTTGTTACATTCTTACGTATCAGCTTAATCCTCCTACAAGGTTTGGAGTTCTTTCGGGAGTCATGTACAGATTTTACACATTTTTTGACAGAGTTTTAGCTGACAATTTTAACAAACGCATATAAACTTAAAATGTTGACGGGTTTCTAATCACCACCTCCCACTTTCCCGCGTCCTCCAATGCACGAAACATCCCATAAAAAATTACGTTTTCTGTTATAATTAATTTCAAGTTTGAACTCCTTGTACAACCGTAAATAAATCCATCACAATTTTTAAACCTGATGTCAATAATTTTTAAAAGTTTTGCTGTCACTCAAGAGGTGTCTGTCGGCACAAAACATTTCTAGCATAATCTTTACGTAACCAAACATGACTTCTTCAGTTTACTCACCCCACCACTTCACCCCCTTAACGCTGAGACCTATCAAAAATTCTCTTAACCACGTCTATGCCAGCACAGCGGTCACTGGTTTAGCTTTCCACTTGCGTGTAAGGTAACCATGACTGATATTAAATCCACGATGAATTGCCGTTATATAAACACTGCAGTATCACCTTGGGCTTACCTGGTTACAATTACTATTGATCTTGAGGCGGACTTTTGTTATGTTATCTTATTAAATCCTTCTTAGCACTCTGAACCTCTTCACCTTCCTTCTTCGTCACGTGTAAGTCTTTCTCTACGTGGAAGGAAGGCTGATGAAGTAAACTGAACTTCGATAACCAACGAAAACTTTCTCAGTCTGAAAGAAACTAAGCAATTCGTCTTGTTCTCCTACCTCCTCCCCCTCTCCCCCCACTACTATTTCCGGTCGGTCTGCAAGCTCACTGACATTGTATTATAATCAAGGCTGACTTTTTAGCATAATCATGATACAGGCCTACACGTAAAATGATGGTTAAGGTTTTAAAATATTCTGCAGCACACACTGTCTGTAATCTTATCTTTAGCTGACAATAATCACACTTAAGACAAAATCACAATTTCGTAAAATGGAAGAAATACTTTGCAGTTTTCGGCGTCAGGTGATACAAAAGAAACCAGTCTCAGGTTTATGACAGGTGTTCTTAGCACACTTTCCCCGCGTCTGCAACTGCCACGCAAGAGAGAGGAAGAGAGAGAGAGAGAGAGACAGTGAACCGTCTCAAAAGAGATGTTGATGGAAGTGACGTACCTGGGGTTTTTTGGCGGCCGGGGCGAGTAATCAAAATGGCGGCCCCTAACAGAGATTATTAACTTTAAAGAAAAACACAATTATTTATTGAATTTACTGTTACTTGTCTCCATAATTTAAAAACCGTTAAGTGCAGAAAACCACTTTTTTGAATTTAAGGTATTCATTTTCCTGCCCTTTGGTGCCCCTTGGTTTTTGCTGCTCCAGGTACCCCCCCTCCAGTTACGCCCCTAGCTGATAACTCACGTCTTAAAACATTATGCTTTTTACATTTCTTTCACAGGTTCGCAGTTCACGCAGTTGAGAGTTCCAGAATAAAAGCACGACTTAAAACCACATTTTAAACCAGCAACAGGGAAACTGAAAACTCTAGCCCTTCGACTGCAGCCTGTATGTGATTACACCCCAGTGCTACTGGAGTCGCAGTTAGAGTGTAATATCTGTCAAAAGGTACAAAACCTGAGGTTATAATTGTGATAAAGATTTTAATTGTGGTCTGTTAGGTTATGACACCATTCACTTTGGTAGGCGGTTACCGACGTTTCGTGGAAACCTGCTACTTCTATCCTGAAGATCGAGACATTGTGTTCCTACAAGATGTTTGTAAACACAAAATTATATGGGGTGACGACCTATAAACTAACAATCTAAGTATTTAGCATGATTGTGACATTTTAAGTTGTGATGACCATAAATAAGAATATGACAGTCTGCTGTGATGTGGCACCAGAGTAGCTCGGCGCTTAAGTACCGAGCTACCGAGCTACACAATGACCTTGAAACCAGAAAACAGTAACCTGTAATGACATTAAACATAATTTGTCCCTGTGCTTAATTATTAAGCTCCATGTCATGAATTTTCTCTGATTATTTTAATAGCCAATTTTGAGACCTGTGCAAATTGTTGAAAAAATTAATGTTTCGTCACTCAAACTACTGAATGTATTAGGGCGTGTGTCACAACCGTATTAAGTACACGTCACATGGAATCATCTCATATTTCTGTCTTATTTCTTTTTAAATCATTATACCATTATTGTCAGTCCTGGCAATCATAACAGTCCCAGTTACAAAGCAGAGAGATGTGTGCACATGCTTAGTATTTTTAAAGATTCTCGTTTTCTTCTCCACTATTAATTGATCAAATTTAATTTGCATGCCGGTATTCCAAACTGTAATGTGGATACATGGTTAAAGACTAGGTCTTTAAGAAGACCTCATGACAGTAATATGACTGTTTAAGAAGTACTGACTGTTTGCCAGCACTTTGACTTGTAGCCAGTCAACTGAGGAAACCACTTCAACCGAGTCTATCAAAAAAATATCTACACATGTTAATGAAGTATAATCCTAGCTATCTACCTTTCAGTTTTCCAAACACCTAGCAGGAGGTATGCCTGTGCCCCAGTGTGTGACTTGTTACAAAACATTATCAAATTAATTACTATGCAGGCTGTAAAGGCATCTTGCAAAGTTAATTTAAGAACAGCTCAAGCAGGAATACCTGATACAACTGGCAAGTCATTACTGCTACCAGCAGCTAAAGATAAGGCCAGTTCGCTTTTGGATGCAAAAGTAGAAAAACAACTTAATTGATTCCATTATGCAATGCCACCACATCACAAATTTCAGATATGGCTTCAAATGATAAGTTACAGTTAAATGAAAAAGTCAAGGCTAGTAGATACTATTCTATTCAACTGAATGAAAGTACTGATGTTAGCAATCCAGCTTATATTCTTACATTTATATTTGAAGATGAAGAGTCAGTAAAAGAGGAGTTATTACTTTGCAAACCATTGCTTAGCCATACACCTTCAAAAGGCATTTTTAAAAAATCACATCAGTTTCTGAAGGTTCATGGCATAGAGTGGAGAAACATTTGTTGGAGTTTCCTCTGATGGAGCATGTGTAATGATGGAAAAACATGGTGGAGTTGTTGCCCAAATTAAAGAAGTTGCTCCTGAAGCTACATTTGTTCACTGTAGCATCAATCAAGAGGCTCTAGCTGCTAAGAAAAATACTGACCATTTTATCACTGTTCTGACTGAAGACAAAGTTGTGAAGTTCATTAAATCCACAGCAATGAATTCACAATTATTTTCGATTTTGTGCAATAAAATAGGCAGTGAGTATGATAAACGTCTACTTCATATCGAAGTTAGGTGGCTGTCACCTAGAAATTTGTTAAGCTGCCTATTTGAACTTCATTAAGTGCAAATTTTTCTCTCCAACAGCACCTCACACTTAGGCAATCTCTTCACTGATGAAATGTGGCTTTTCTAACTGGCCTACCTGGCAGATATATTTTTCCATCTCAGCGACCTTAATAACAGCCTGCAGAGTTCCTTTACTACACCAGTCTCAGTAACTTTCACTAAAAAATGGTCCCATTATCAAAGATGCAGTAAGTGGACAAGTGCCTTCCTTTCCACTTTTGGACAGTTTCATCAATGAAAATGAAATTCAAACGAACCCTGAACTGGTGGCCAATATAAAGGACCACTGTGAGAACTTAATCACAGACTTCACAGAGTACTTTCCAGAAAATCTGACACAAGAATTTTGGATCAGGAAACCCTGTTCTTTTGAAGACATCCTAAAAGAACTGGTAACAACAAACAAGAAAGATGAACTGACAGAGCTTTCCTGTGATGGAAGTCTCCAACAAACGTTCAAGAAGATGGATCTGATGAGTTTGGTTGGCAAGACAAAAGGAATACCTGATTATTTCTGTTCATGCTGTAATATTTCTGTTGGTATTTAGCACTAATTACCTTTGCGAGTGTGGAATTTCTTGAATGATTTGTGTAAAGAATAAATAAGGGAGTAGGCTGAGTAATGACCCTGATTTAAGAATGCAATTAACAAAAACTGAACCACAGATACAGAAGGTGCGTTTGGACAAACAAGCCTAACCTTCACACTGAAGATTCAACTAGTTTGTAACGTGTATTAATACGCAGACTTATAATGCTCATATTTTACTTTCCACTGCTAAGCACAATCAATCAGTATGTTTATTTTTTAATACCTGCCTGCTTGATTAATTTTATACATGTTAGTTTAGGCTTAATTTTAATTGAATTTAATCGAATTGTAGCTGTAAAATTATCAGTTTACCACTTTGTGTCAATTAATCAGTTGCGTGGTTGTGCATGGAGTCACAACCACGCAACAATACAATAACAGGATATGGACATCAACATCTATACAAAACCAACTGCCAGCAATTTTAACAATTTTTAATAATTTTAACGATTTCAACAACTTCCAACGACATAGTGCTTTATATTCACAATTTATAATGCTATACTTTACACTTCTAACGCAAGATAAATACTATATACACCAAGACATTTCAAGAAAAAGCTTGAAAAAACTTTGCATACTGGTGATTGTCAATGAAAAAATTGCCTCAAACAGTGTAATGGTTCTGTGATAATACCAAGTGAAGTGAACTTATCAGTGTATCCCTGATGATGGCCAGGTCGTGGCCGAAACATATGTAGGTTAATTGAACAGAAATACAAAAATAAAAGTGCATTTGTTGGTTAAAAATCTGAAAATTTATATTCATGTTTAATGTAATGTACTTTCCCCATTCTTGCATGGAGTGTTCACAGTCTCCGTTCAGTTCTCTCATTTATCAAATTTATTCCATGTCAGTGTTTTATTTGGTTTTACTGTAGACCCTCGAATTAACGGACCTCTTATGTACAGATTTCAGAAATCCGTTGGTTCCAAAATTTCCGTCCACAATGAGAATGTTGTAAATTAGCAGTCTTGACTGTTAATTAGAGAAGTGGCAGACACGGACACATGCTCAGTCCTTGCCGACACACACGTGGAGGTAGTAGTGTCTTGCTCTTTTCATAACAAGGATCATGTATTTATAATATTTATCTGGAATTTTTTAAATTCCAATTAACGATGGTTTCCAGACAAACTGATGTGGTAACAGGACAGTTGTGTACAGTATTATATGTATGCATTAGAGTTATATATACAGTAATGTATTACTGTTTTGGCACCTTTTTAAGCTCTCTCACTATATATATATATATATATATATATATATACATATATATATACACACACACATAATTTGGAAGTACCAGACAATCGGCATTATTGGACCACCCACTCTCTATATTAGTCCGTTCATTCGAGGGTCTAGAGCATATTCAAAACCACTCTGCCTCAGAGTAACAGCACACCTGAATTTATATGTTTCAGCAGTTCCTGGTATCATCAATAGTGCGGCATGAAAATGATGTTAACAGTCTATTACATATAAAGAACCATACTCTTCAAATACTGACAGTTGCACCAAGTTATTAAAACTTGCTTTAATTTCTTTAATAGTTACAAAAAAAATAATAGGATAAGCATAACAGTCATCTGACCTGAGCACTTGATTCAGACATATCAAGGTATTCACACTGTGAACATTAAGATAACCTCACCTCAAATTCATAGAGAGTTTCTGTTCTCCTTTCTCATTTTCATTTGCAGTTTGTGAAGGGGACAGAAGTTTATTTAACAGTTCTGACTCTGTCTGTTTAACGTCTCCTCCTATGACCTCAGCAACTTCTTTTGCAGCAACAGAAAGTGAGTTTTCTGCAAAAAAGTAAATCAATCAACTTGAAACTGATCATCACACTTATAAAACATTTCTTATGCACAAAGAAAGGTAACTGCATAACTGACTCCATGAAACCATGTTATCATACCAAAATGTTTAACCTGTTGTACCCTAATTATGAGCCTAACTTATGGGCATCCTGAAAAGCCAAACAGTTAACCCACAAGTCTCACTTGGTCTTTTCCAGGTAGTGACACCATCCTTTTGGCACTTAAACACTGTTCCAATGCCAAAAAGCATGCCACAGCTGACCTATGTTACTAAAATGCCACTTCAGTCTTCAGTAACCACAACAAATCATAAATGCCAAGTTTACCACTAAAAAAATACCATTCACAAATGAATGTCTTTATTCATAGTTTATTTAACAATGCTGTTAGTAATTCAATGTTCTTTGAATTTCATGATCGAATAACAGTAAACAATGAATTTGAAGCAGTCACAGCCTAATTAACGGTACACCTCAATCAGAATGTTATGCCACATAGCAGAAATCAGCTTTGTCTTCTGGCTGAATAGATGAGTCAATACATTTCGGTAGGGTGTGACTGTACAGTTGCCTATGGGCAGCCAAGGTGTCCACATGAGCTTCCAGCATGATGTACTAGTGCTGGAAAGGCCTTGTTCCACACCTGTGTGGATATTAATAACTACACACTCCATTCTCCTGTTTCCCCCTCAATTACCCTCCATCGTCTTTCTGTGCCATCCATAGTAACCATGGCATACTGTTCTGGAATTTTTCTGTACAGACCGAGGACAGCCACACAAACCCTAAGCCTCCTAGGAATGTAGCTCCCATTTTTAATGCTGATTCTATGAAAACATAGCGTTTCATTTATACAGCATTCTCAAACAAACCACCAATAAAGTAAAGTGGGGTATAACTCCAGTCCTATTAGTTTCCTGGGATAGTGATCTGAAGGAAAAAGCACATTTGTCTGTCAAAATTACTTCACAAACGAGTTTGACTATGTACAGAACCAAAATACTTTCTCCTGATGTGACAGTTTTGTTTTGGACAGTTTACATCACTGCATAAACAAAGAAATGAGCAATTCCAAACCAGTCTCTTGACCAGTTTAGTTCCTTAAAAATAAAGTTTCTACGTGCATCAAGATTTCTATGCGCATAACACATACAAATATGTAATTTACAATCAATGTTTTTATAGCAAATGATATTTGCACTACAAATGTGCTACTGAAACACATACAAAATCAAACTACATTCATGTTGGTTGTGGATGGCAAATACTTGAATCTCATTGTATAATATGAATCATTACAATTGACAGGCATTAAATAAACTGACTAGGCCAACTACAATGGTGTAGGGCTGTTTTTCAATATGTGATCCCATGTCAATAACCAAGACACTTATATCAATAATGAACTCATACTGATTGAGCACAAATTAAATTACGAAGCACTGAATTAATTAAATTTAGTTGCTAACAGCCAGGTTTATTTGTTAGAGAGAGAGAGAGACAGAGAGAAGGGGGGGGGGGGACATTTTGCAATAATTCTGTACTTTCTTTAAAATGCGCCTGATATATGTAAGAAGTTCTTCACATAACACACTTTTAAATATAATTTATGCCCATGAATAATTTTCAGTTGTGAAGTCCCAAAATAAGGCAACAATTGACCCTGCTCATGTTCTGTTTCATACCAAAAGTAGAGACAACAATGGCAGATAGAAGGAAAGAGGTGGAGAAAGGAATACATTAATATGATATCCCACTCTGACTTAGATGACAAAGGACTTGCTGGTTGTTAAAAGTAACTTCTTGAGACCAACTTTCGTCCACTTTCCACCATTATCCTATATTTCTGCACTAAGAGGCCAACAAGCGACAAAAAATACCAGTACTTAATTATTAAGATTTGGTTTTCACAATGACTAAACAATCTTTTTCACAATACTGACACAACAGGACAGCAGTGCTAACATTTTCAGATTAAACTCAAAATCCATCTTCTTGATATCACGAAGTAAAATAACTGTACGTTCTTTCACACCTTCAGAATCCAATATTTTGAAAAAAGTTGCAATAAGATGATATCTGCATTTCATTTATTAATCACCAAGTGCAATTAGCATTGACCTTTGTGAACTTTTCCCTTCTCCCACTGTTCTGTATTCTCCACCTGTCCTCAATCATGGACTTTTCCATTGTTCACTCTCCTTACAGTAATACCAGTGCTGGAATGACTGGAGGACTTTTGATAATGAGGAATCATAGTACTTGGAGAACACTAGAAAACATGGACTAAGAAGTAAAATGGCAATAATTAATTACATTTAGCCTTAGACATTTTCCATGCACATTTGAATCTTCTGCTCCACATATATGAACTCTGGGAAGAGGGGTTCATTTTGCTCATGAGCCATAACAAATCTGAATTATTATTTTCCTTTGTGACAAGATCAAATTTCACATTTGAAACAATCCACCCAGATAAATATTTCATGTCTCAAAAGAAGACATATCAAGAAAAAAAAAAAAAAACGATTTCTGGTAACCCTGTTAACAGTGTAGCTCCCTTTACATTACAAAGTGTTGTACTTACATTTATAATCCATGCAGTACTAAAAGTTTTTAAATAACTGAAAATATAAGCCAGTCTTAAACAATATACATTGCTTTTGCTACCATTACTGTCATGATTATTCACGTACTTCCTCTTCCTAGTAACAAAATGACATGCTTATCAAACTTGTATCTAATGGACAGGCTTATGGTTTATCAGTACTTCCAAATAAATAAAAGCAATTATATACTGAAGAAATTATGTGACACACTGACTCAATACCGACATTAAGATTTTGATAGTAAGTACCTTCTACTAATACATCATTCTGATTTATCAATAACCAACATGACTACAATATCACAATTTCACCTACAGTTCAAGAATATCAAATTACTCACCAATGCTAACCTTCTCCTTTATCGGTTTAATTGGTGGTCTGGCCAGCTGTGCACCTATCCCAGACGATACTATGTGTTCCTCCTATAACAGGGGAAAAACAATATACTGAGATTGCTCCAGTACTAAAATCAGAAGCCTGCAAATAATCTGCCCCATGTGACCTGGAAACCTGATATGTGTCTATGTATTTAACATATTATTCCCCTGTCATTAGGTACAGTTCTAACCAACTGTAACTGTCTCATTCATTTGGAAAAGCTCCTTATATACCCTTTTAACAGAAAAAACTTACAATTTCACAGTTAAAACTTTAGGGTGCTCTATGCAAAGATAGGAAAGTGAAATTATTTGAACAAAATTTCATACCATTCTGACAACTATGAAAGTGAACTAAACACTAAAGGAATCAAGAGAGAAGTTTAGGTCAACTGACAAATGATATCCCACTTCAACTCTGAATCTTCAGACTTTAACTACACTTCACATCACGGCACAAAGTTCAAACATTGATCATTTTGCTATCCTAAACTAATACACTCATTCTTCCGTAAAACTTTTACAAACTTTGATTTTCTTTTATCACCTCTGCCATTTGTTTCAGTAGTAAATTTAATTTCTTGATTGCCTCTTCATTTTTTTTTGGCTTTAGTGTGTCGTTTGAGTCTGTGTCAGATGAACCTTCCTGTTTTGAACTGCAAAAGAGTGCTGGCGACAATATATGGAACAGACACGAAGGTGACTGTTGTGTGGTCATAATCCTTTAAATAAATAAAGAGTTACATACATAAGTAAAGAAGAGCATCAATGTACATGCAAGCATGCGTACAGTCTACGAAATCATACTTCCCAAAATTTTGCAAACTCTGACATTGCAATTCTTCCTTCCCATGGTAAAGCTCATTTACAAACGCATTACACACACAACGCATAATTAACAAACCGTGTTCTGTGGAAGTCCCGAGATTCTGTGAAGAGTTCTCTGCAGTTTCATGTCAACAGACACAGCAAGCTTGTGTTTCACTAAAATTAGATAGGTTGTTCCAGAGCAAGATAGTTCAGATCATAACACCAAACGCGTATTTGGACGATGATGTTCAAATCTGGGTTACGATAATAATTATCCCAACTCAAGTGTCTCGCGAATTTCCTCAGTCCCTCCAGGAAGATGTTGGGCCAGTATGTCAATTAGCCCGCGACCGCTTCCTTCATCCTTTCCAGTTCAGTATAATTTACCATTGAGCACTACAACAGTCCGAAATTCTGACAGCGTCGGTAACTAAACAATACCTAACCCACCTACATACATACATACATACATGCATATATATGCACGCACGCATGCATACATATATACATATACATACACAAGATGAGTTACTGGATCTCAAAAATCTGGTTTCCGAGACAAATCGTTCCGATTTTTGTTTACATTTTACTCATAGTGAATCACTACAACTTTTCTAATTCTAACCCACATACATCGTATACCTGAAACTTTAACCAATAAAATGGCAAGCCACATTCTGTAATTTCGTAAGGAGTACCTTGAAAAGAGGCGTAGAGGTAACATTGTGCTTTGTCTCCTGTTTATATAAAATAGGAACCGTCAACCCTTAGGCTGACAGAATTATACATTATAAACCTCGCAATCCTACATGCTTCTCACTTCGTTCCATCCTCCTACACAATTGCTAAAGTCACAGGTTATGGCTAAAGTTACATAGTTACATATCAACTACCATGGATCAAAGACTAGCACCTAGTCCATGACTAGATAATCTGTGACTAGCACTATATGCATCAGACTGTGCTACCATCTATCCAACCTAATATCTATGATATGTCATTGTGCTGGACATTATTTCATGCTGCTGGTAAACCATACCAAGTGAAAATTATCTGGGGTTCACGCCAGGGTGGGAGGTTATATTGAAGGCTGGATAGTAGTCAACCTTCTTACCGACTGTGTCATTGCTACCGATTGCAACTAACACCTTGTGGTACTTCCAGATAGCGCATAGATAGCAGCACAATAGGCTCGTCTCCACGTTTCTGACCAATAGTATTGCAGTTGCATATCTGGTAGTAGTAATCTGTGTATCCAACGTTCCAGTGTAGATAGCAATGTGAGGACGGGCGTTGTCGTGCAGCAACAACACAGTGCGTTTTGACAGTAGTCTTCGGCGTTTGCTTCGAATTTCAACTGCAGGCTTTACCTTGTCACACAGCATCTCAGTGTAATGAGTTATGTTCACCGTTAAACCCCTCTCTTGCTAATGTTCCAGTAGTAGCCCTTGTGAGTCCCAAAAACTGTACGCATAACCTTTTTCCTGCAGTTAGATGCGTTTTTAACTTTTTCTTGACGGGCAAATGATGTTTCCATTCCATACTTTGGCGTTTACTCTGTGGCGTGTAATGGTCAATCAATGTGTTATTTCCCGTTACGATAGTTTACAAGGAGGGGCCACCCTCGTTACCATAGCATAGCGATCAAATACGATTGCAGAAGTCCGAACGTTTCTGTTTGTGCGATTCTTTGAGTTGCTTTGGAACCCATCGACTTTATGTAAGGTAAGTTTGTTGTGGATAATTTAACAGGCTGAAAAATGACTAATTTCGAAATGATTTGCATCTTCATCAATAGTCACCCATCTGTTCTTCAGGATCATGTCACGGACTCATTCAGTGTTTTCATCAGTAATGGACGTTGACGGGTGTCCGGCCCCTTCCTCATGCTTAACGCTTGTGCGACCATTTTGGAACCTCTCAATCTATTCGCCAACACTCCGTCGCGACACAAGACTGTTTTCATAATGGACAGACATACGACATAAATGCTCTATCAAGGTCAAAACTGCACCCCTCTCGTAACACCATGTGTAACGCTTCATGCACAACCAGCAGTGATCTCAGATTAATGACATCAACATGTATGTATAAGTTGTTTGGAATGTATAAGCTCTGTCATTATGTGTTGTGAGGCGGCAAAGGGGCCGCGATTGAAGGTGCACCAGTAGCCGCCGCCAGTCTCAGCGGTCCTGCCAAAAGAACTCTGCTTGCGTGGGAGAGAACAGAGTGGTCTGGTCACACGACGAACCAAACTCGTGTGAAAAAGCGCGGTCGACCAAAGTAGAGCGAACTCGCTACACGACGATCACGGCCAATCGGCCTGTAGTTGCGCAGAATTAGCTGCTCGGTGGAGAGCTGGGCAGAGCGTGCTGCTCTCTCAGATGCAGAGCATTGAGTGTTCTCTCAGATGCTGACATAGGTTAGCGGTGAATACCCATTTCAGTGCTGAGCAGTTTGTGCTCCGTAGAGTGCCGAGCACTGAATGTTGAATGCTGGCGCCCAACCAACGATAGCGGTATCTAAGAGCTGAGACTTGCGCAAAGCCCTTACTTAGCCTTCAGTCTGTTTAGCCATTCCTGCGTTTCATCACATTGCTGGGTTCAATAACGGACAAATACAAAAACTGGTGATTGCGCTTACACTAACGATTTATAGTCTCAGTTGTAGACCTCGACTTGTGCATACTAAAGACTGCTGCTCTAGGAGCACATAGTCTTCGTAATGGAAGGGAGGTACACTTTGGCTGGATGGATCCCTGGGCTTTGAACCCAGAAAGGCGTTTTCGCGTACTAAAGTCGTACATCTGTAAGTAGGCACTTTGGTGAAGCCGCCGTGCCTGGGAGGAGGATGCGGGCTGTGCCCCGACTTTACATTATACCCTGGCATTCACCTTACAACTGAGGAAAAATCACGGAAATTCTCAGTTAGGCTAGCCAAAAAGCGCCTAGCTAATCAGGGCTGGGCACTATTCGGTGTCGACTTGGCCACCGTTTTACGGGCGGTCTCGACTGTTCTGCTGATCTTCGTCACCTTAGCTTGTGCGTCAGGCGGCTTGGGTCATCCCTCAGTCATCTCTCGACAGCATTCCGAGATTTACTGTGCTGAGCACTCTGCATATCACATAGATCTCACAGAGAGTAGGGGAATGAAATCGCAGAATGCTGAAAATTACTCCATTTTCACATGTGGGCGATAGAATCTGTTTGCTGCAAGTCTCCCATGCCTTTGACCGAGTTTCAGTCAGAATTACATCACCTCTCTCAGCAATTTTTAAACCAAAATGTCCAAAACACAGGCCAACGTCACTGCCGTAAGTACTGACTGATACTTTTCCAGCAGATTTTTACCAAATGTGGTCTGCGTGATATATCTCAGAAATCATGTAAACATCTCTCTCTTCCACAAATACACTATTGTCTTACCATGTATTAATTTGTACCATCATTGTGCAGCAATATTAATAATATAGCTTCTTTATTTCAAGAAAATGTTCTTACATATACCTTGCCAAACGCATGAAAGTGGCCAAGGGACAGTGATGATGACACATTATAATATATAAGGCATAACTATTCAAAGTTATATGTGTATAAAAGTTGTTAGATCACTAATAATACTTAAATTACCAATAATCCTGGTTTACACTCACAGCACACCACACACTAGCCTTAACATCACGTAATGGCACTTTCTGGATTAGTGTGAGAAACATGTTATTATTCACATTCAGAGGTCATGAACAAGGAAGTGCTGTCATCTGTGAAATACACCAGGAAAAATCATAAACAAGGTGCTAAATATAGTAATTCTCCCACATTGTATTGTGTGCTTTAAATTTAATTTGCTTAAAGTGCTTCATTCAAACTCAGTTCTTAAAAATCCCCAAACAATATAGATGCAACCTCATATACTCATCCTGCTCTTCATACTCCTATCCCAAACAGTGATCGCTTCAAAGCTAATAATATTAAATATTTAGCTAATGTATGAGGTGACATTGTTTTGAAGCCTACCAACAAGGAACCTCATGAAATCAGCCACAAATTAAGTGAAAAAAACTTACCATTATTCACATGATGTTCGAATTCTCATTTCTCCCATCATAACAAAACCAAATATAACTCAATGAATATCATGATTAAATTATAAAATATTCACTTTACAAACCTTGACCACGTTCTATACAATAGACACTGTAATTTACTTAAAATTGCTAACAGAAATCATTTATACATACAGCTCATTTGTGTATCTTACACTTAACATTATTTGTAAAAGGAATTTAATATTTGTAACTTCTGCCTTTAAGCTAAAGAGAGTAATGATGTTCCATACTTGAAATGCAAGACAGAAATCCTAAGTTTTGGAAAACATAAGTTATACATTTCAGAAAATATTTTCCATTGATATTCAATACGTAGGATGAGTGGCAGCTACCTATAAACATGGTACTAGCACATGAATGTGTGTAAACAAACGTTACAACAAAACCGCTTGCTGGCACAGATACAGATGCAGTACACTGATCAGGCCGCTAAAAAACAAGCGGCACCCTATCCGCGTCCATGTGTTGCCTCTGTTGAACCGCGGTGGTTGGAAACCACTCATTTTCAAAAACGCTGATGTTTTGTGCAATGTTGTAGAGTGCATAATGTAATTCAAGGGTTGATTTTGTGGTCCTGACAAAGGCGCTTTTTACGCTTACACATACATAATATATATACACAGCATACTTATAATAGAGCATTATATACATATACAAATGTATGTATATATATGCACCTGCATTGGAAGCCACTGCACCTAGTGTGTTCATGGTCTGGCTATGGGCCTGGTTTCAATTTTTATTTACTTGGTTATTCACAAAGTACTTCTGTGGAGAAGTGTTTAAATTATATTTGGTCCTCAGTTTGAACTTTGTCTAGCTGTTGTAGTGAAGTTTATGTTTCAATATAGTCTTCTCGGGCGCACAGCCGCGTCAAGTCGTTAGAATACAATGTTTCGGGGACTAGCTCCGTCCCCATCCTCAGGCAAAACTGATTTAACATACAACTCGTCTGTCCCGTGTTTTTCTACCTGCCGCGGCAGGGAGAATCAGACCGGTTTTGTAGTACCAACAAACAGTTAAGTTGGTGGGCGGGCTGTTGACTGTTTTGCTCCCACGCCTCGCTGCGAGGTCCTTATCTGACGTATTGCAGGCTGCCAGGCTCTGCTGAGTATGAAACCGCCATCCTTGTTGATGTTTTCCGGATGTAATTTTATTTCAATGGCTTCTTTTATTATGCGGTCCATGTATCCTTTTGTCCTGGCTAGTCTGCAGGTGTTGTTGAATTCTATCTTGTGGCCTGTTTCCAGGGCATGTTGAGCAACTGCTGATTTTTCTGGTTGCCCCAGTCTAAGGTGCCGTATGTGCTCTTTACGCCTCGTCTCAATCGTTCTTTTTGTCTGGCCAATATACGTCTTTCCGCATTCACATGGGATGCCGTATACGCCGGGTATCTTTAAACCAGGGTCATCCTTCACTGGTCTGAGCATGTGGCAGGTTTTCTTTGCTGGGACGTGTATGGTTCTGATGTCGTACTTGGATAGAAGTCTGCTGATTTTATTGGAAGTGGATTGTTGGTATGACAGAAGTGCTGTAGAAGTTGGTTTTTCGTTGTTTTCTTTTTGTTTCCTTTTTGAGTTAAGGGCGTGACTAATATCCCGATCGCTGTAACCATTTTTACTGAAGGTCTTTTTTAAATGCTGCAGCTCTTCTCCTATGCTTTCCGTATCGCAGATCGTCTTTGCCCGGTGTACCAGAGTTCGCAAAACCCCATTTTTCTGTGCCGGATGGTGTGCTGATTCCGCATGTAGATAGAGATCTGTGTGTGTAGGTTTTCTGTATACTGAGTGTCCTAGTGAACCATCCGGTTTCTTCTTTACAAGGACATCGAGAAATGCCAGTCTGTTGTCTATCCCTGTCTCCATGGTGAACTTGATGTTTGAGTTTAAACTGTTCAGATGTTGAAAGAAGATCTACAGTTCTTCCTCTCCATGGGGCCAGATTAAAAAAGTGTCATCTATGTATCTGTACCATATGGAAGGTTTCTTTTTTGCCGTGTTCAGAGCCTGTTGTTCAAAGAACTCCATGTATATATTGGCCATTACAGGTGCTAGTGGCGAGCCGATTGCTAGTCCATCTGTCTGCTCGTAGGTAGTACCGTCATACACAAAGTATGTGGTAGAGAGGGTGTATCTGATGAGATCGGCGAGTTTGTCATCCAGATGTTGTGAGAGAATTTGGATGGTTTCATCCAGCGGTACTTTAGTGAATAGCGATATGACATCGAAACTTACTAGAATGTCTGTTTCGCGTACTTGTATGTCTTTTAGCTTCTGAACAAACATCCCAGAGTTCGTGATATGATGTTCTGATTGTCCCACCAGAGGTTTCAGTTGTTTTGCCAGATATTTTGCCAGGTCATATGTCGGTGATCCTATGCAGTTAACTATCGGTCTCAGCGGTGTTCCTTCTTTGTGGATTTTTGGTAAACCGTAAATCCGGGGTGGTGTTGCAGCATGAGGTATTAGTCTCTTCTTTATGTCATCTGGTATGCCTGACATCTTGACGAGCGAGGTGATTTTTCTTTCCACTTTGTTGGTCGGGTCTACAGTTAGTTGTCTGTAGACCGACTCGCTTAATATTGCTTTCATTTTGGCATTGTAGTCTTCGGTCAGCATAACCACAGTGGCGTTCCCTTTGTCTGCCGGAAGTATTACTATATACTTGTTATTTCGCAGTGCCCTTAGCGCATCCGTCTCAGTTTTGGAGATATTCCTCCTGTTTGGTTTAGAATGTCTCAGGATGTGGCATATCTCTTGACGTATTTCTTCTGCAGTATCCTTTTTTAGGTGTTGTATTGCTTGCTCTATACCACTGATGGTCTCTTTTAGATTGGCTGCTTGACTGGACGTTTGGGAGAAGTTTAAGCCTTTCCGTAGGATAGATAACGCTGGTTCTTCAAGTTCTCTGTTGGTAAGATTAACTACGAGTTTCCCGTTGTCCTTGTTATCTTCTGGGTGCTTTCTCCTGTACAGCCGTTCAAACTTCCGTATCTGTGTTGTTGTTGTGGATACCTGGGTGAGATGTGCTTGTGCCATGGTGGATGTGTCCACCATGTCCCAATCATGTTCGTTTAGTGTGCGAGATAACGATAGGTGTAGCTCCAGCAGCTTCTTCGAAGTTGTGTCCAATTCATATCTGGTGTTATGTATTCTCTCTCGTAGTAATGCAAAGTTGGTTCGATGGAGAATTCTTTGTGCCGTCGGTGTGTTAATATGGTGTTTGATTTTTATACACGTGGGAATTACCTGTTGGTCTCTGCATCGCAGCATGAAGGCAAGAGAGCTCAGCAGTCTTGATTTCTTCTTCCGTAGATTTTCTAGAAGTCTGATGTGCCTATTTATGTCCTCCCCGTAGAGGTGCTTGATATAAATTTTAAAACTTTCGCGGCGACATGATTCAATATAGTCTTCTGGGGCGCACAGCCGCGTCAATTCGTTTGAATACAACGTTTCGGGGACTAGCTCCGTCCCCATCCTCAGGCAAAACTGATTTAACATACAACTCGTCTGTCCCGTGTTTTTCTACCTGCCGCGGCAGGGAGAAATTCTCTCACAACATCTGGATGACAAACTCGCCGATCTCATCAGATACACCCTCTCTACCACATACTTTGTGTATGACGGTACTACCTACGAGCAGACAGATGGACTAGCAATCGGCTCGCCACTAGCACCTGTAATGGCCAATATATACATGGAGTTCTTTGAACAACAGGCTCTGAACACGGCAAAAAAGAAACCTTCCATATGGTACAGATACATAGATGACACTTTTTTAATCTGGCCCCATGGAGAGAAAGAACTGTAGATCTTCTTTCAACATCTGAACAGTTTACACTCAAACATCAAGTTCACCATGGAGACAGGGATAGACAACAGACTGACATTTCTCGATGTCCTTGTAAAGAAGAAACCGGATGGTTCACTAGGACACTCAGTATACAGAAAACCTACACACACAGATCTCTATCTACATGCGGAATCAGCACACCATCCGGCACAGAAAAATGGGGTTTTGCGAACTCTGGTACACCGGGCAAAGACGATCTGCGATACGGAAAGCATAGGAGAAGAGCTGCAGCATTTAAAAAAGACCTTCAGCAAAAATGGTTACAGCGATCGGGATATCAGTCACGCCCTTAACTCAAAAAGGAAACAAAAAGAAAACAACGAAAAACCAACTTCTACAGCACTTCTGCCATACCAACAATCCACTTCCAATAAAATCAGCAGACTTCTATCCAAGTACGACATCAGAACCATACACGTCCCAGCAAAGAAAACCTGCCACATGCTCAGACCAGTGAAGGATGACCCTGGTTTAAAGATACCCGGCGTATACGGCATCCCATGTGAATGCGGAAAGACGTATATTGGCCAGACAAAAAGAACGATCGAGACGAGGCGTAAAGAGCACATACGGCACCTTAGACTGGGGCAACCAGAAAAATCAGCAGTTGCTCAACATGCCCTGGAAACAGGCCACAAGATAGAATTCAACAACACCTGCAGACTAGCCAGGACAAAAGGATACATGGACCGCATAATAAAAGAAGCCATTGAAATAAAATTACATCCGGAAAACATCAACAAGGATGGCGGTTTCATACTCAGCAGAGCCTGGCAGCCTGCAATACGTCAGATAAGGACCTCGCAGCGAGGCGTGGGAGCAAAACAGTCAACAGCCCGCCCACCAACTTAACTGTTTGTTGGTACTACAAAACCGGTCTGATTCTCCCTGCTGCGGCAGGTAGAAAAACACGGGACAGACGAGTTGTATGTTAAATCAGTTTTGCCTGAGGATGGGGACGGAGCTAGTCCCCGAAACGTTGTATTCAAACGAATTGACGCGGCTGTGCGCCCGAGAAGACTATATTGAATCATGTCGCCGCGAAAGTTTTAAAATTTATATGAAGTTTATGTTATTCTTCCAAGAAATGTTGGGACAGTACTTACAGCAGATCTTACTGTTCCTTCCACTGTAACTTCCAGTCACTGATCATAATAATCCCTCATTTCATATGATACTGCAACATCTATACAGCTGAATAAATTAATACATTTTTGTAGCCCTCTTTAAATAATCTATGACTCTGAAAACTTAATCTGCTAAGATGTGTGTTTCAAGAGGGCACAAATAACAAGAGACATGGAACGAGATGAAGACATTCAGATTCCAGTGTTTCATTTTGGGGGTGTTGCAGGATTGTACATACAGATTTATATCTCTCAGCACCCTGTAACACTAGTCTGTAACCACAACAAATGAATTATTTCTACTCAGCATTTATTTGTTTCAGTGCTCCATTATACAATTCACGCATTAAAGTCAGCACAGATTACATGATTTTCTGCAGTAAGTGAGCATGTAGTTTGGATTTGCTCTGCACTGTCCATTTCTAGCCCATGCTGCACAATAGTTGTTCCAGTCTTTACACCCAATATTTTCATCAGTTTCTGAAACACAGTTACTCATATTAAGGTCTGCACTCCATGATCAACAACAATATATAAAACTATTTGCCACAGTACTGCCTCCATTCTGATTCTTAAAGAGTGCTGCCAACACAGGATGCTACGAGGTGTGATACATAAAAAAGTGGAGATGACAGATTTCATACTTAATTGGCAATGAAGAGAATAAAAACCACATTGGAGAAAATGTCTACTGCACTAAAGGAAATGAATGAACCTGCTACAATCTTTGTCTATCCCAAGAAGCAAAATATTAATTAACAATTTCATTGCATGAGATACTGATTTGTAAGTTTACAATCCTATGTTTTTCAAAACTGTGGGCTGGGATGGCGTAGTCAGTATAGCGACTCGCTACGGGCTGGACGGTCCGGGGATCGAATCCCGGTAGGGGCGAGATTTTTCGCACCGAGATAAAACATTCTCCTTGAAAATGAAGCAGACTGATGAAAGCTGAAGTCAAAACTTACAACAGCTAATGGCAGTACATTGAAAATCACTGAAAATGGCATCACAGAAGAAACAGTTTATTCAAATACTAATGAAAGGGATGATAAAATAATGACAATGGAAGAAGATAAATAATGGATGCAAGAGTTAATGCCCTGAAATATTCCTGGGGTATGCATGTTTTTGGCACCAACATGATACACTATGGATTTATAACTTGAAACGAAACCTATCCGTTTTACCAAAATGTTCCCTTTTCATAGCTTAAGCAACTTTAAGTGCCTCGCATATCGTTTAATGAAATTCCATAACACTGCAAACCACTGAGAAAAAAACTGAAATATTTGTGGTAAAATTTCCATGCTTAGCAGTTTTCAGGTTTTTGTGTGGTTCTAAGTTTCAGCTTTATGGACTGAATGATATTGCAGACAGGCCATATTTCTCTTCTCCATTTTAACATTAAATACAATATTAAGAAATTTTATGATCATTATATAGCTGATCCTTTGTTACGAAGTAAGCAATGGAAAAGGGACATGAGATCCAGCATGTGGAACCTGCGAGAAGCCTCCATAGGTCAGGGTTACTTAGACAGTAGCAAGTTATAGATTAGATTTAGTTGTTGTACAGGAGGTCAGGTGGGAAATGGGAGGTACTGAACAAGCAGAGGAGTATACATTTTTCTATGGAAAAGAAAATGAAAATCATCAAGTAGGGAGAGTTTTTTGTACATCAGAGAATAGTATCGGCAGTTAAGAGAGCAAAGTTTGTTAGTGATAGGCTGTCGTACAAAGTGTTTAGAGGTTGCTGGTTTTATATTTTTGTTCTGAATGTGCACACACCAACTGAGGATAAAAATGATGACACAAAGGATAGTTTCAATGAGGAATTAACGCAGGTGTTCAATAACTTTCCTAAGTACCACATAAAAATTCTGTTAGGGGATGTTAATGCAAACCTGGGGAGAATAGATATTTCAAAACCGACAATAGGGAATGACAGCTTACATGAGAATAAGTAATGACAATGACATTAAGAGTAATAAATTTTGCCACATCAGAAAATCTGATTGTTAAGAGTGCTACATTCTTGCATCGAAATGTTCATAAATGCATCTGGACCTCTCCTGATGGGAAGCCTAACAATCAGAGGTGGGCAGCCTAGCTGTAGTCATTCCCAAACACAAATTTTGTAGACACCATTGTATGAAATATTTTACATGATATACCCTTCAGTCGAAATCAGCCACTGAAGTCGGCTGATGACTAGTACATTAGAATTCTTAAAAATTAAATAAAATAAACTTTGGATGTCTTCGACGAAATAAAAAAAAGAAGAAGATAGATTTTGTGATTTAAATTAGTTGAGTGAGCCATAGAACATGTAGTTATATTTGTATGTATATAAATGCAGATGCAAACAGTGTTACATTACAGTTATATTTATGACACAATTTTAAAAATCAAATATAAATTATACACAGCCTAAGGTCAGTCAGTCCCCCCCCCCCCCCCCCCAATGAAAAATTCTGGGTGCACGCCTGAGGGACAGACTGTCGGTAAGTAAACGAGAGCAAAGAAGTCTGATATGGAGAGATTAAATCTCAAGAATGTTATGTGAAGTGAAGCTGGGAGACAGTAACAGATTAAAATCTCAAACAGGTCTGCAGCCTTGGACAGCATAAACGAAGAGAGGGCATAAAACAGGCTTTAGTAAACATTAAAGAGAATATCAAACTCTCCACTAAAGATAGTTTATGACTGTGTGAATGGACACAGAATAAACCATGGTTTGATGAAGAAGTCTCATAATTTTTAGACTAAAGGAAGCAGGCCAAATGGAGTGGTTACAGGATTCACATTAAAGTAATTCAGATAACCTGAAGAAAGACAATCTGCTTGCAGACTCCCACACTATTTTAAATAGGTGGAGGATTAATTTTTCTCAGTTATTGAACATACATGGGGTTAGGGATGTAAAGCAGACTGAAACACATACAGCAGAGCCACAGTGCCTGAGACCAGTGCTTTTGAGACCAAAAACATTATTGATCATCAGGCACTGATCCAACTCCAGCAGAATTTATTAAAGCAGGAAGTAAGACAAATCGTTCTGAGATCCATAACCTTCTTAATTCTATTTGGAATAAGGAAGAAATACCTCAGCAATGGAAGGAGTCAGTCATTGTACCTATTTATAAGAAGGATGATGAAACAGAACGCAGTAATTATCAAGGCATATCACTCTTATCAACTACATACAAGGAATTACCCACCATCCTTCTGTCAAAGTTAACTCCATATGCAGATGAAGTTATTGGGGATCATCAGTGTGGATTTTGACGTAACAGGTCAACTACTGATCATATACTCTGCATACATCAAATACTGTACTTGAGAAAAAATGGGAATGCATCAGCTATTTAAAGGCTTCAAGAAAGCCTATGCTTCAGTTAGTAGGAAGGTCTTGTATAATATTCTCATTGAGTTTGGTATCCCTATAAAAACAGTAAAGCTACTAAAATTGTGCTTTAATAAAACCTATAGTATGGTCCAGGTAGACAAACATTTATCTGACACATTTCCTGTCACGAATGGTTTGAAACAAGGACATGCTTGATTGCCTTTGTTTCTCAACCTTGCTTTAGAATATGCAATTAGGAGGGTTCAGGCAAACCAGGAGAGCTTGAAGTTGAATGGTACATATAAGCTTCTGGTTTACACTGTTGATGTTAATTTACTGGGTGAAAGCATACACACTTTACCAAAAAGTATGGAATATTTGTTAGTCACTAGTAAGGAGATAGGTCTAGAAGTAAATGCTGAGCAAACTAAGTATATGTTCATGTCTCATGAACAGAAGGGAGGACAATATCGCAAAATAAATTCTGGTGGTTTTGACTCACAACCACGCAACTGGACAATAACAACAGCAGGATACGGACGTCAATATCTATACAAGACCAACTGCCAGCAATTTTAACAATTTTTAGTAATAATAATTTTAACGATTTCAACAACTACCAACAACATAGTGCTCTATATTCACAATTTATAGTGCTAACTACACAGTCCGACAATTATATAATGAGACTGATTTTATTTTGACCAAGATAGAAGTGCCATCTATGAAGCAATGCATGCCATCCAAGTGCCCAACCTTCATCTGTAATCTGGCAACACCGCAACGTCCCACGCTGAGCATGACGGGAAATACGGCGCCATGTTGTGTAGGTAGTGAGAGGACGCGTTCACAGTAGCAGCATGGAGCAGAGAGCGAACATTAAATTCTGTGTTAAACTCGGGAAAACTGCAGCTGAGACTGTGAAATTGATGAGACAGGTGTATGGGGATAATTCTTTATCTCGTGCACAGATATTCAGGTGGTATGCACGATTCAAAAGTGGTGTGGAAACGATTGAAGATGAAGCCAGGCCTGGGCGTCCATTTTCTGTTCGTAACGAGGGACTCATTGTGAAGTGAGAGAACGAATACAAGAAGAACGTTGTGTGACTGTGAGAATGATGGCTGATGAGTTTGGTGTTAACAGGGAGACGATTCGTCAAATCTTAGTGGAAGACCTGGGCAAGAGAAAGGTCGCTTCCCGGTTTGTGCCGCATTCATTGAATGATGATCAAAGACACGAGCGTGTTCAGTACGCAAAAGACATCATTAAAACTGCTCATAGAAATAAAACTTTCTTGAATTCGATTGTAGCAGAGGATAAAACTTGGTGTTTTCGCTATGATCCCACAACTAAACGCCAAAGTGCTGGTCACCAGCATCACCAAAAGGCAAAAAAGTTCGTTTTCAAAAGTCAAAAGTGAAGACAATGCTTGTGTGTTTCTACGACAGCAAGGGAATTATTCACCACGAGTTTGTCCCTCAGGGACAAACTGTCACTGGAAGTTTTTATTTGAGTGTTCTGGAACGCCTATGTAAGAGGATTCGCCGTGTCCGGCCCGAGTACTCAGCACCAGGCAGTTGGTTTCTTCTTCACGACAATGCACCGGTTCACCGGGCAGTTGCTGTACAAGAATTTTTAGCCCAAAAACAAGTGTGCGTGCTCAATCATCCGCCTTACTCCCCTGATTTATCCCCCTGTGATTATTTTCTGTTCCCCAAACTGAAGTTACCATTGAAAGGGCGCCTCTTTGAAGATGTTCAAGACATCCAAGGAGCTGTGACATCGATTCTTCGGGCCATAACACAAGAAGACGTGCAGAGGTCGTTCCAGTCTTTGCTAGATCGTGCCACTCGCTGTATCGATGCAGAAGGGATGTACTTTGAATAAAATACAGATAGTACTCAAGTCTTTTGTTCCAGTTTTATTCTATAACCTCAGTCTCATTATATAATTGTCGGACTGTGTATATACTTCAAACGCAAGACAAATTACTATATACACCAAGACATTTTAAGAAACAACTTGAAGAAATTTTGTATACTGGTGATTGTCAATGTAAATAATAGCCTTAAACAGTGTAATGGTTCTGTGATAATACCAAATGGACCAGTGAACAGCGAAGTGAACTTATCAATGTACCCCTGATGATGGCCGAGTAACGGCCGAAACATATGTAGGGTGAATTGAACAGAAATACGAAAATAAAACAGTGCATTCGTTGGTTTAAAAAACTGAAAATTAATGTCAAGATGCACGGTGAACACAATGTAAAATTTATGTACCACATGTATCATCTGGTATAGTATTCATCCAATACATTAAAAGAGTGTGCGGTTAATAAAGCTTTAAACTCTTTTAAATCTTTTAGGATTGTCAGAAACGTTTTTAATATCTTGTGGAAGGTTATTAAAGACTTTTACACCTGAATAATAAACAACTTTTTGATAAATAGCCAGATTAGTCTGGGGTAAATGAAAATTACTACTACTTCTGGTATAAATACTGTGATTTTCTGAATTTGTAATAAGGTAATTTTTATTATTGTTTATAAACAAGAATAAAGAAAATATATACTGTGATATAAAAGGTAAAATTTTTAATTTTTTAAAAAGGTTCCTGCAAGAGTCCCTGCTCCTACTCCCCATTATAATTCTGATTGCTTTCTTTTGTATCTTAAAAAATTTCTGAACTATAGGTTGAGTTCCCCCAAAACATAATTCCATAGGCCACAACAGAATGAAGAAGGGAATAGTATATGGTTATTAATGTTTAATGAGATATGTAAGGTTTGACGGATCATATTACATAACAGGGTGTACTTAATTTATTGATAAGCAATTCTAAATGGGTTTTCCAAGTTAACAAACTATCAATAGTTAAACCTAGAAATTTCTTGTAAGTGACATTAGGGATTATTTTGTTATCAAAGCCAATTTGCATATCAATAGGCATACTACGCTTTGTTACAAAATGTATATAATATGTTCTTTCAGAGTTTAGGCAAAGTAGATTTTCATTAAACCAGTTATTTAGGGTATCAAATGCTGTGTTGATGTTTTCTTGTAAATTAATAAGATTAAAGTGGGTAAATAAAATACTTGTGTCATTAGCAAATAATACAGGAATGGATTTATTATTTATAGCCTTGGGATGTGCAGACACTGACTGGAGCAGATTTTGTCTCACCATAATTTACTGGTTGCAACAATCCACACCAGATTGAAGAAAATAATAAGTTTCCACAAGCAAAACCAAGATGGGATTTGGAGAAGCTATATCCTCAATGACAGGAAGTACACAGTAGTTTGAAGAAAGACTTGGTGCATTCAATTGTTAAAGTGGGAATGTGGACGTGCAGTGGAACAATATCAAGAAATGTGTGTTAGATACTATGAGTGATTTGGTTGGATAAGTCAAGAGGAGAGCAAGAAGGCCATGGATTACACAGGAGATGATCAGAAAAATGGATGAACGAAGGAAATGGAAGAATGTCAACAACGAAGAAGGAAGGAAGAACTATAGAAGACTGGGGAACGAATTGAAAAGAGCCATGGACAATGCCAAGAACGAATGTCTGAAGAGCATATGCGACGAGATCATTGAATTTCAAAGAACAGGACGTTATGATTTAGTGTACTTGAAGACAAAGGGAGTAGACTGGAAAGAAAACTGTGGGATTCAAAACATTGACATTGAAGACTCTCAAGGGAATATAATACTAGATCAGAGAAGAGTAATGCAAATTTGGGAGAATTATATTACAGAGCTCTACGATTGACCTAATTGACCAAAACACCTAGAAGTCGAACCTGGAACTCAAGTAGATGAAGACGAGAAAGGCCCTTATATTTTGCAAAGTGAAGTGGAAAAAGCTATCAAGGAGATGAGGGATGAGAAGGTTACAGGTGATGATGATGTACCTGGGGATGTACTCAAATTGTTGGGAGAAGATGGTCTCAAACTAATCACACAGCTGATCAACAGCATATATGTAACTGGAGAGTGGCCCAGAGATTTCATTGAAGTTACAATGATTGCCTTAAAGAAGAAGCCCAAAGCTACAAATCGCAATGACCATCGCACAATCAGCATCATCGCACATGCAGCAAAGATAATACCGAGGTTACTTAGAAGAAGGATTCAAAGGAAGACTGAGGATGCGCTTGGAGAAGATAAGTTTGGATTTAGGAGAGGAAAAGGAACTAGGGATGCAATTGGGATGTTGAGAATAATATCAGAACGAACCTTGGACATAGATGAGGAATTGTGTGCTTGCTTCATAGACTGGCAGAAGGCATTTGACCGTGTCAACTGGACCAAATTAATGCAGACCCTAAAGGAAATTGGGACAGACTGGCGCAAAAGAAGATTGATCAGCAAATTGTACATGGAACAGAGTGTCAAAATATGACTGGACCAAGGGGAGATGAGGAGTGTGAAGATTGGAAGAGGAGTTAGACAAGGTTGCTGTTTGTTGCCGATTCTGTTCAACTTATACAGCAAGTACTTTACCAAGGAAGCTCTTGAAGGTTTTGGAAACTTCAAAATAGGAGGACAAGTAATTTGCACTGTGAAATATGCAGATGACCTTGTGCTACTGGCTAGGGAAGAAAAGGTGCTACAGGGCATGGTTGATAGACTAATTGAAATTAGAAGACGTTATGGAATGGAAATGCATGCTGAAAAACTAAGGTAATGAGAATCTCAAGGCAACCATACCCAATAAAAATTATGACAGATCGAAAACAATTGGAGAATGTGGAATATTTCAATTATTTGGGTGGCATGATAACAAATGATGCAAGGTGTACACGTGAAATTAAATCCAGAATTATCATGGCAAAAGCCACATTCAAGAAGAAGAGGACTCTTTTCACCAGCAAACTGGACTTGAATTTAAGTTAGATACTGGTAAATTGCTACATTTGGAGCATAGCTTTATATGGTGCTAAAACTTGGACACTTCGGAAAATAGATCAGAAGTATCTGGAAAGTTTTGAAATGTGATGCTGGAGAAGAATGGAGAAGATCAGTTGGACTGATCGTGTGAGAAATGAAGAAGTATGACACAGAGTCAAGGAGGAGAGGAGTATCCTACATACACTAAAAAGAAGAAAGGCTAACTGGATTTGTCACATCTTGCGTAGAAACTGCCTTCTGAAACACGTGATTGAAGGAAAGTTAGAAGGAAGGATAGAAAGGATGGGAAGATGGGGGAGAAGACGTAAGCAGTTACTGGATGACCTTAAGGAAAAGAGACGATACTGGAAATTGAAAGAGGAAGCACTAGATCGCACCCTGTGCCAAACTTGCTTTGGAAGGGGCTACGGACCTGTCATAAGACAGACTACAGAATGAAAGTTTGGGTGAATTGTTCATGTATGTACGAGTATAAGGAAAAGTACAGGTCCAATAATGGAGCTATGCGGAACACCATGTTTAACTTTCGCCCAGCTGGAAAGGATGGAATTGTTTATTTTCTTATTGTATATAGATATTCTCTGATATTTGCTTTGAGATACACAATCAACATGTAAGAATTAAAATGAGATCTCACTTTTAATCTTACATGTTAATTGTATAATAGTATTCTTCCTGAAGATGTTTCAACTGTAGTACCTCATGATGGCGGGAAATAGGGCCAAAGTATGTAGTGCATATTGAAATTTATTTATAAAGATTGAGTTGTGAATGATAAATTGCTTATTATTTTCCTTTTTGTATAAATTCACAACATGATGTATGAACCTAAGTTTTTCATTTTAAGGCCTTTCCTTTAAGGTATTCTCCTTGGTGTCTGTTGAATTTCTCCAGACAGGATTGGACCAAGGGGCAGGCCAGCCGGGCAGCTGCCTGAATTGCCATCCTTTAAGGGGTGCTAAGACGTTACTGGAATATTCGGAAACGTGGAGCTAGTAAACTCAGGTTTCCACACATGAAAAAGTTTCTCCAAAAATTATCCGCAATTTGGGCACGCGCACTCAAAAATGTTTGTCAACACAAAAAAGTTTAAATAATGTCAGTTTTAAGGGGCGCCAAATTATTAACCTGTCCAGGGGCTCAGATTATTTCATAGGACATGATGAAATGGAAGTAAATAAAATGAACTAATCATAGATTTCCTGTCTTCATGGGTGATGTGATGTGCCTCATCGTGTAGCAATGCAGAACTTAAATTAGAGATAACATATTCAATGTCAGTTTTCCATATAAAGTTATAGTCGATTTGCAGAGCAAGAAATTTAGTTGTTCCTACTTCATCAGTTGTTTGATTATGACATTCTGTACAGTATTTAGATCAACAAAAGTGACGTTAGTACAAAATTCCGTAAAATTTGTTTTGTCAAAATTCAAAGTAAGTTTACTAGCCTTAAGCCATTTCAAGTTATTGAAGACATAATTTATTCAATTTCTAAAACAGTAAATTTATAGATGTGAAATAATAACATAGGCATCATGTGCAAAGAGTAAAAGTTTCAATAGAGAGTTTATGGCCAGGGGCAGATCATTGATATAAGAGAGCAGAGAATCAAGTATTAAACCTTGAGGGACTAAACATTTTATAACACCCAGAGTTTGAGCATGTGATATAATTTGAATCTAGTGAATTTACGCCGTTTTTTCTTTCTGTCATGAAGATATGATTCAAACCACTGTCAAGCTATACCTCAAATTCCATCTAAACTTGTTTCAGTAGGAATAACTGACGATTTACACAATAAGATACTTCAGCAAGATTGTATGTTTTCCGACATAAATTTTATTGTTATGAGTACATCACAATTCTTCTGTAAAGCTGTATAGAGCTTAGTCCATTGAGAGACTTTTTTAAATTAAATTGTCCTTCTACAGAGGCTGTTGTTCAAGTTTAAGAAGTTACAGACTCTATTGTACATAACTTCCTTGAATATGCTAAAGAATGCAGTTAGTAATTGGATAAGCATATACCTCCGTGGCATGAATGGCAGGCCTGAGGACAGTAAATGGTCATGTAGTCTGGGTTCTTCATACACTCTCCCAGTCGTGCCCATCCTTCACAATTCCTGTTATAGTTACCACATTTTGAATCTGTTGGAAAGAAAAGTAAATTAACCGCGAAATTCTGAATTTCGTCTTATTAAAAACATGTTACAGTTATCAAGCTTAAGATTTCGAACACTCTTTAAATTTTTCAAAATGTGTTTGGGTTATTTCTTTTCCATACTTCAAAAAAGACATTCGCTTAACACATAGCCTACCTAGCTAATCTCACTATGAACTTACAAACCCCTTGACAATATAGCAGTGTATTTTTAGGCCATAACATTCATTATACAAATAATACTAAAAGATGCCTGTAAACAAGGTTCCTATTCTTGTAATCAGTTTGTGAAATTCAGTGGTATAAACCAATAGTGAGAATTCCACAGTGCACCAGTATTCACAGTATGGCTCATGACGGAATCCTACTAACAAAAAACTGAAAGTATTGAGTTTAAAATAATATTTCCAAAATATATGCTATTCATACAAAAAAATTTACATTTAAATACCGAAATTAGAGTCATTTATACTGCAGCAGATATTTCTTTGACACATATTCATAATGTTTAATAATCCACTGGTACAATCACATCCAGTCGGCTGGCAGCACTTATTTTAATGCCTATGTCAACAGTTCTTCACGATTTGCTGTGTGTGGAGTTGATCTCTCTTGGCTACTGGAACTGTTCCGTCTTTGTTTGCTTAAAGTGAGATTACATTGTGCTTTTTATGTAATGCATCCTATCATGTTATGTATATTTAGCTAAGAATCAAAAATTCCTTTCGCCTCCATAACTAATGTTATCTACTGCTCTTCTAGGAATTGTATATACATTTTGTCCATGTTTCGACTCTGTCATCTTCAAGTGCAACTTGTAAAAATGTAACATTCAGGATATGTTTCAAATGCTGTATTTAAAATAATGGACACTTGGTTTGTACCAAGAATTGATTAATTTTATATATTACATTTATTTTTTACTACAGTAAGTGTATTATCTAACTTTGTTATCAATATCTACTCTGTTTAACTAATACTCATTTTCTAACATTTAGTTATTTAAAAACCTTGTTGATCCTGTGTTGAATTACGGTAATGGATTGCCTGTTATTACCTGCAGTACAAAGAAGAACATTATTATGGCTACCATATTGCATTTTTACCCACCCTCATGTAGTAATGAGGTTACAGAAAGAGTAGAGGTATACGAGGGCTGTCCAAAAAGTATCCGACTATATTTTTTCCCGCGGTAAGTAATGGCGAAAGGGTGGGGAAACTGAGCATAGTGGTAGAAGGGACTTTCATGCGCATATGTGATTTTTTGCTGCCTCGCAACGCCGCGGGATGCGTCTGTCGCTGCCAGATAGCGAAGTGGTGTAACACGTGTTCGTCGCATTCTCGTTTCGCTCAAGATGACAGAATGTTTGGAGCAGCGATACCGCATCAAGTTTTGTCAGAAACTTGGGGATACCCAAGCGGAAACAATCCGCAAAATTCAGCAGGCTTTCGGTGATGATGCAATGGGGGTCACTCAAATTAAAGAGTGGTTCAACCGCTTTAAAGATGGCCGCATGTCGGCGGACAGTGACCAGCGTTCTGGGAGACCGTCAACGAGCCGAAATGCTGATATCATTGACAAAGTGCGGACATTGATCATGGAGGACCGTCGTTTGACCGTCCGGGAAATTGCTGATGAGGTTGGGATCAGCAGAGGTTCCGCAAACACGATTTTAACTGAGGATGTGGGCATGCGAAGAGTGGCGGCAAAATTTGTGCCCAAGCTGCTTTCGCCGGAGCAGCAACAACTCCGCCTTGAGGTCGCGCAGGACATGCTGGAGTGCGCCAACAGGGATCCTGAGTTCCTGAAGACTGTGATCACTGGTGACGAGTCGTGGGTGTGCGGATATGACCCGGAAACCAAGGTCCAGTCGTCACAATGGAAGCATCCAACATCCCCGAGGCCCAAAAAAGCACGACACGTTCGGAGCAATGTGCAGGTGATACTGACTGTTTTCTTCGATTACCGGGGTGTTGTGCATCATGAGTACGCACCACTAGGCCAAACTGTTAATAAGGAGTACTACCAAGAAGTCCTCCGTCATCTTCGTGATGCAGTTCGGCGCAAGAGACCGGAGCTGTGGGACGCACGCAACTGGCAGCTGCATCATGACAATGCCCCAGCTCATTCATCACACCTGATCCAGGGTTTCCTGGCTAAGCACGGCATTCCGCAGGTTCGCCAGGCTCCCTACTCTCCTGACATGGCTCCTTGTGATTTCTGGCTGTTCCCGAGATTGAAGACACCGCTAAAAGGCGCCCGTTTTGACAGCCGCGAGGACATCATACAGAACGCGACGGCGCAGCTGCACACCATTCCAAAACAAGCCTTCCAGAATTGCTTCCAGCGATGGAAGGACCGCTGGGCTAAGTGTGTGGAGTCACAAGGGGCCTACTTTGAAGGGGATTAGGTATTGTAACCACCCAGATACAAAACTTTTTTTTCCCGGCCCAAGGTCGGATACTTTTTGGACAGACCTCGTACATCTACTCCATCTCTGGGCCCTTATGGCCAGTTCTAGGATGAACTTAATTTAATTTTAATATTGCATTTTTAATAGGATATGAGGGACAGGAGCCTGGTATAAATTGACTGATGTATTGGTGGAACCTTCGGCTTCTTTCTTCTGGGTAGTCCTTCTATTACTAGGAAGATGTTGGCAGCTGCTTCCACAAAAGCGTCATCAAATGTCTATCTGCCTACATAACATGATGTCCCAGAAGAAGGTAATATTCATAGTCACTGCCGTGAAAATCTCATATCTTGTATGGTAATGAATTTTCAACTTCTGTAAGAGCCAAGTATTTCTTGACCAAGTGAGCGACTATCAACTCCTAAAGTAGGACTGCCCTATGGCATTAGTGATACAGTTTGAAGTTCATACGGTTAAATATATTTTTGTAAATCCTTTCTTCACTTACTACTCTACAAAATAAAACTTGTGGTTTAACTTTTTCCAGGAAGTACGGTATATACATTGTGCTGAAGTGTCTTTTTTCTTTTCTGAAAATTACATTAATTTAAATTAAAATATTATATTTACCACAAAGCCTGCAAGACTTTGCACAATTTACATTCATCCATGCTGGGTTTCTGGTACATTCACCAGTTTGGGCCCAGTATTGGCACAGCTTATTGTTGTTAGAACAGTCATCTGTGAAAAAGAAAAAGTAATGACATGACAATTATGCAGAAATGGTGAACAACTACGAAGAATCGTATTTACTTCATACCATCTGACAACAAAAGTTTAGAAATGTAACTTTGCTCCAGAGTAGTATGTAAAGTGAACAGAATTAATATGAATATACTTAACTGTTCATAGTTTTTCACAGATACATTATTATTCTTTTCTGTCTTAATTGGCAAGTTAAATGTACCAGCATGTGTGTGCTTGCAGCAAGCAGTGCATTGTGTCAATCATGTCAGCACCAGTAAACACTATTTGTCTTGCCTCTGATTGTTAAAAATGTAAAGCCACCCCTGAGCCACATCATGATATGAAGGCACATGGGGGAGTGGAGGTTGTGATTATTATTATTATTATTATTATCATCATCATCATTATCATAATATTATTATTATTAGTTGAGTTAGAAGTATAGCTCCACACACTCTTAAACTCTGCACTAGATTGAGTTGATTAATCAGCTTCATGTAGACTTACTGGCCGCTTTGCAGCTAGGGAAAGTGGCCCTGGCACCCACTGAATAGGAGGCTCGTTGGGCCTCAGATTTGGTCTCGACATTTTGGAAAACAGAAAAATCTCTTACCCCAGGGTAATACAATATGCTTTAAATAATATTAACACAGCAGAGTTCTTCTTTGGTTACCATAGACTCACCTATTATTGACAGATTTTAATTGCAAGAGTCATCTGTTTAGTTTTGTAGTGTCTGTATGTAACAGAGCCTAAGTCAACCAATATTTTGATCAGTCTTGGTAACAAACCTACACCTGTGCACTACATAAAATGATATGTATTAATAACCAACTCATACACAAATGATACACTCCAATACTCAAATACCTTTATACAAACCCCAACATGTTTCGATGCCTTAATGCATCATCCTCAGGCAGCACTACATTTAAAAACACTTAAACAACACACTTAAAAACACTTAAAAACACACAGCACAGTGTTTAAATTGTTCATTAAAATATTGTCATCACATCACACAAGGTAACACAGCATGTTGGTTGATGACAATGTTTTAATGAACAATTTAAAACTGTGCTGTGTGTTTTTAAGTGTTTTATTAAATGTAGTGCCCCCTGAAGATAATGCATTAAGGCACCGAAACATGTTGGGGTTTGTATAAAGGTGTATGAGTATTGAATTCTGTCACTTGTGTACGAGTTGGTTATCAGTAAATATTGTATATAAGCACATACACGGTATGGACGATGTTAAATGTGCACTACAGTTTGATCCCAATCACTTGAAAGAACACGCTACCTAGAGCATAAATGTAGCATTGTCATAAACTGTACATAATGGCCAATGCAACATTCTTACTTTTTTTTTCAGCTTCCCCTGTAAGATGGAATCTTACTGTACACACGAGTGAACTCTGACAGATATAAGGACACATTCACAGTCCTTTATTGACAAATGAACTGAACTGTATGAGTGCAGTTAAAATGTACTTTGAATGCCTAAATTCATACTTACAAGGTTTAGGTGTTATGGGAACTGTGGGTGTTACAATTCCTTTCTGACACTCGTAAAGTCTGTTTAATTTTAGCAGATCAGTCTGAAACAGGTAAGTGAATATCAATGCTTCTTTTTAGTATTCATACTTCTCTAGCTCATTACAAGATAGGTCTTAATGCATTTTTTTTTTATAAATAGGATAATGCTGAAGAGGGAGAAACTGGCTATGCTTCGCATATGGTTCATAACAACTTATGAAACTTTTCTAAAAATCTCACTGTCACTCTCTTGCCTATGTTTGTTCTATAACTAAACAGAGCAATCGGTTTGAATTTGTTTCTTACTACTTACAATTTAAAAAACCTGTAACTAATTTTCGAATTTTGTTACATTAAAATTAAGTGAGGCACTGAACTAACCAACTCCATGGAATAGGGTTTTTCTTGCAAAGCTAATGGCTCTTCAGCTAGTCATGATTAGAGTTCCTCTCTGTGCACATATCCCTTAGCATAAGAGGGACAAGAATTAATATATCTCCCACTATAATTAAAATTGAAATTTATTGTTTTGATTTCACATTTTATATCTTCAACACTAGACCACAGTAAAAATCACTATAAAAAGCCACTAAGTTTCTTCACTTTTCACTTAATTATGTTTAACATATTTCTCTATCTCCAAACCTATATATTCTATCCTTTATCTCTAATTTCCAGATTACCATATAAGAAGCTTATAACCTACATATTACATAACTAAAAGGATATTCCACAATAATAATTCCTTCATCCAGTATACACTCCAAACAAGAAAACTTTCAACCCACGAATCTACCCTACAAAATCTTCAAAAAGTAATATTATACACCATAATCGGGCACCTTACATAATATAACCTTAAATCGATGAAGATAGAACTCCAAACGGCTGCAATACCTCCTACTTCAAGATTTATTTCTATAACATAAACATACATATTACTACTGTTTTATGTAAAAATGAGACCTTATTTATTTTTATAGTACTTTATGTTCATAATTTCCTCCCAGGTATTTTATACATAGCGCGTATTAGCTGAACATGGCCAAGGTGCTGAAACATGACATAAAGTACACTAAATCTCTGAGAACAATAAAAAAGTTTTTGTTGTGACTGACGGACTATTTCATTATACTTCATGCATTATCACAAAGGAATGTTTAGAGTAAAGGTTATAACTCATATATCATCTGCATGTCAAGGTTATTCGTAAAAATCGGTGTTTTTTTAAGCATGTTTTAACTTTGGTAGCATCACGTAATATAACCAAGTGCAGAGCTGGGATAAACCACGTGCATGCAATGAGAGAATCAGGTTCTAAAATCTGATATCACCACAGCTCTTTCTTTCTTTCTTTCTTTCTTCTATTATTTGCCAGTGTGACAACAAACGCAGTAATCTGGTAATGTCTCTGAAAAAATTGCAAGAAGCATAAACATACATGTATTTGTATGGATAACCTAAGGCATACTCTTAAGCACTACAGGAACTTACATTCCCACTATTCTTTATGTTCAGTTAAAAAAACTGCACTGCTATTAAAGTCAGCCATCCTACAGGACTTTTTATAACCCTTTCTTTCCTGTTCTTTTATAAGCAGGCATACATAAATAGTTGTCTTTATTTGTTTATGTATATAAGATATGCCTACTTGGTGCTTATTTATGATGAGATTTGTTCTTCTGACAGCTCATTACATTGTATTTTAATACATATGTTAGTTAAAATTTACCTCGCTGAATCCTCTTCTTTGACCAATATTTGCAGCAGGGTTTCTAGGTATAATCGTAGGTGAACGGTTATCTCTGGAGAAAGCATATCTGCCATAATGCATCAAAGACCCTGTATGAAATATAATTCAGTGAAAGAGTATTGTTACCTCATGTGTTACGCATTGTATTTACATCATATACTACTTTGAAGCTACTATAATGATAGCAGTAATTACAAATAAAAAACATGTCTTTTTCATTATGCTGTTCACTTAGTTTTAGCGATGTACTTCAACAAAAAATTCCATGAAGTGTGTAAATTTATTTTCATAAAGGGAATAATGCCACTACCATAAACACTGATCAAGTAATCAAAGGTAAAATAATATGTTGAATGTTTAGAATTTTATATTCAATGAAACCTGGATTTTGCGTTTCTGAGGGGACAATTTAAAACAAATGTTATTTATTTATTTATTTATTTATTCATTCATTGAAACAGTGGGTAAGTTGACACCATTATTCACCCATTCAACCTCTTGCCTCTCAGTCTCTTTGGCTTTCAGATGTTGAAGATACAGCAGTGCATCTGAAAAAAATGGAGCTTATCCATCTCTTCTCGTTGATCACACAGTGTGCAGTAAGGATGGGAAATAATCATATGCTTTACAGCGAATGTAAAATCCAGAAAACTGTAAAATCAAGGAAATGGAAATTGACATAACTAATGAAATTAAATACACTAAAATAATACAGTACTGCATTAAACATGTAATCTACTTCAACACAGAGTATTAAAAATATATTCTAATTGGCACTGATGTACTTCTTCCACGTGTCCATTAAAGTAAGTTGTTGCTTCTTAACTTTGTGCTGAGTCCTGTACACTTCGTTCTCAATACTGCAGAGAGCAGCTGTCAAGTAATATTCGACATCGAACCTCACGAGATGATTTCCTTGCAGTGTTGATGCCCTCCAGTGCTGACAGAAATGTTGCTGGAGGTCACTATTTTCTTGAATGAAGAATGTTTCCTCTTGTTTGGCTCACTCATAGTGTTGAAAAACAGGTCGCAAACATCATACGTGTAGCGTGATTTTTCTCAGAGGGGAAATGGAAATGTAATATTCAACCATGCAAGTGTTCGTCAGAGAGAGAAGAGAGAGAGAGAGAGAGAATGATTGAACTAAATTTCACACGAAAGAATACCTATGCTAGATTTTATTTAAAGTTTCAGGCCGTACCTTATTATTTCTAATGTAGCTGGATCCTCTTTGATTTTGAAATATGTCGATGATGTCATTGAAGAATGTTTGTTTGACATCAGCCTATCCAGCAGACGACTTTCGATTGTCAAGCCAAGAAAAGGATGACAGTTGTTGATGGCCCTGGGTGTTGCGCAGATAATTTTGTATTCTTTTGAGAGCAGAATATGACTTCTCTGTCGATACATTTATCCATGATAAGTGGGTCCCTGTCACCACGGTATGGCGCGTCCTTGGGTTGCGGATGGAGGAACGGCCTCCGAATATGGAGGGTAGCTGCGAATACATTGAATAAACAGTCGCGGACAGCCGACAAGGGTGGTCCTCCAGCTTGGGGGTTGGGCGAGGTACTAACAACTCCTCACCGTAAAAAATTGCCATGTTACAAAATAGATCACAAAGCCTCGGACCTGGACTGATTCTTTGGTACAACTTAAGCAACGGACAAGGAATATGAGATTTGGAACATGGAATGTGAGGAGCCTGTATAGGTTAGGGTCACTTATGACAGTGGCCAGGGATAGCTAGGTACAAATTAGATTTAGTGGGTGTACAGGAGGTTAGGTGGGACAAAGGAGGCACAGTAAGAGCAGGGGATTATACTTTTTTCTGTGGAAAAGGAAATGAAAGTCATCAATTGGGAAAAGGTTTTTTTGTACATCAGAGAATAGTATCAGCAATTAAGAGAGTAGAGTTTGTTAGTGATAGGATGTCATGTATAGTGTTGAGAGGTCGCTGGTGTAATAGCATTGTCCTGAATGTGCATGAACCAACTGAGGAGAAAAGTGATGACTTAAAATACAGTTTCTGTGAGGAATTAGATCAGGTTTTTGATCACTTTCCTAAGTACCAAATGAAAATTCTGTTAGGAGATTTTAATGAAAAATTGGGGAGGGAGGATACTTTCAAACTGACGATAGGGACTGAGAGTTTACATGAGGAGAGTAATGATAATGGTGTTAGAGTTGTAAACTTTGCCACATCAAAAAATCTGGTTGTAAGATCACGATTTTCCCGCATAGAAATATTCAGAATACACATGGACCTCTCCTGATGGGAAGACTAATAATCAGATTGATCACGTATTCATAGATATGAGATCGCATTCAAGTATACTCGATGTGCGATCTTTCAGGCGAGCTGACTGTGATACTGATCACTATCTGGTGGTTGCAAAAGTTAGGGAAAGACTGGCGGTAATTAAACAAGCGGCACAGAAGTTTGATGTGGAGAGATTTAATCTCAAGAAGCTAAGTGAACTAGAGGTTCGGAAACAGTATCAGATATAGATCTCAAACAGGTTTGCAGCTTTGGAGAACTTAAATGTTAGTGAGGACATAAATAGGGCTTGGGAAAACATTAAAGAGAGAATCAAAATCTCAGCTAAAGAGAGTCTAGGGCTGCATGAAAGGAAGCAGCATAAACCATGGATTGACGAAGAATGTTCAAAATTTTTAGACCAAAGGAAGCAGGCTAAAATGCAGTGGTTACAGAATCCAAACCAAAGTAATGTAGATAATCTGAACAATGTAAGATGTGAAGCTAGTAGACATTTCAGGAAAAAAAGAAGGAATATCTGAAAGCCAAAATTAATGAACTTGAAACAAACAGTAAGAACAAGAATATCAGAGACTTGTATAGGGGCATCAATGATTTTAAGAAGGGTTACCAGCCTAGAAATAATGTAGTAAGGGATGAGAAGGGTGACCTGGTTGCAGACTCCCGCAGTACTTTGGCTACGTAGAGGAATCATTTCTTTCAGCTATTGAATGTACATGAGGTTAATTATATTAGGCAGACTGAAATACATACAGCAGAGCCACTGGAGCCTCAGCCCAGTGACTCTGAGGTTGAGATGGCTATTGAAAATCTAAAAAGGCACAAATTACCAGATATTGATCAAATTCCAGCAGAACTGATTAAAGCAGGAGGTAGGACAATTCGTTCTGAGATACATAAACTTATTAATTCTATTTGGAATAAAGAGGAATTGCCTGAGTAGTGGAAGGAGTCAATCATTGTAAGGTAAAAAGTAAAGTTCACCCTAGAACAGGCCACGAAGGCCCAGAGGGGGAGTAGAGGTATAGCTCTAATCTTTCTTTAACCTCGGCGCTAGAAGGGGGTGGGTGGTCAACGCCATGCCACGGCCGCTTTACCCCCGGGAATGACCCCGTACCCATTGTACAGAAGGCTGGGTAGGCCTCAGGGCCGGTCTGGATGGGTGAGTCAATCATTGTACCTATTTATAAGAAGAGTGATAAAACAGATTGCAGTAATTATCGAGGCATATCACTTTTGTCAACCACATACAAAATTCTATCCAACATCCTTCTGTCAAGGTTAACTCCATATGCAGAGGAAATTATTGGGGAGCATCAGTGTGGATTTAGACATAACAGGTCGACTACTGATCATATATTCTGCATTTGTCAAATGCTTGAGAAAAGATCAGCTATTTATAGACTTCCAAGAAAGCCTATGATTCAGTTAGGAGGGAGGTCTTGTATAACATTCTCATTGAATTTGGTATCACTATGAAACTAGTAAGGCTAGTAAAAATGTGTCTAAATGAAACCTATAGCAGAGTCTGGGTAGGCAAACATTTGTCTGACACATTTCCTATTAAGAATGGTTTGAGACAAGCTGATGCTTTATCGCCATTGCTTTTCAACACTGTTTTGGAATATGCCATCAGGAGGGTTCAGGCAAACCAGGAGGGCTTGAAATTAAATGGTATACATCAACTTCTAGTTTATGCTGATGATGTTAATATATTGGGCGGAAGCGTACATGTTATAAAGAAAATCACAGAAGCTTTAGTAGTCGCAAGTAAGGAGATTGGTCTAGAAGTAAATGCTGAGAAAACTAAGTATATGATCATGTCTCGAGATCAGAATGCAGGAAAAAATCACATGAAGTTAGATAATAAATCCTTTGGAAAGGTGGAACAGTTCGAATATCTGGGAACAACCCTAACAAATCGAAATTCCATTCAGGAAGAAATTAAGAGCAGATTGAAGTCAGGGAATGCTTGTTATCATTCGGTGCAGGATCTTCTGTCTTCCAGTTTGCTATTTAAAAATACAAAGATTAAGATATACAGAAGTATAGTTTTGCCTGTTGTTTTGTATGGGTGTGAGACTTGGTCTCTCACACTGAGGGAGGAACATAGGCTTAGGGTGTTCGAGAATAGGGTGCTGAGGAGGATATTTGAGCCTAAGAGGGACGAGGTAACATGGGAGTTGAGAAGACTACATAACGAGGAGCTTAATGATCTGTACTCATCACCAAATATTATTCGGGTGATCAAATCGAGAAGAATGAGGTGGGTGGGGCATGTAGCATGTATGGTTGTGGGGAGAGGTGCATACAGGATTTTTGTGGGTAGACCGGAGGGAAGGAGACCACTTGGAAGACCCAGGCGTAGATGGAAGATTATATTAAAATGGATCTTCAAGAAGTGGGATGGGGGTATGGACTGGATTGATATGGCTCAGGATAGGGACAGGTGGCGGGCTCTTGTGAGTGCGGTAATGAACTTTCGGGTTCCATAAAACGCGGGGAATGTCTTGACTAGCTGACGACCTGTTAGCTTCTCAAGAAGGACTCTGCTCCATGGAGTTAGTTAGTTAGTCGATACATTTATAGCTGGTATTGTGATGATGAGTTTGGCAAGTTGTAGGTTTGAAGGAACACATCTTCCAGTTCTTGCTGCCTTATATATTCCTTAAGTTCATTTACGTTTTTGTGAATTTCAACATGAGAATACACTGCCACAAGTTCAATTTTCAAACGCACTGGATCAAAGCGCCTGCCAAAGGTTTTCATCCGGAAATTCAGTGCTTCCACGGTGAAATCCAGCTGGTAGTTTGCGAAACCTTTGGGGTCAAGAAGGCACACATCACAAAATCGGTCTGAAATATTCGTAACCATCACATCAGTCATTTCCGTAAACATGCTCTTGTAGGTCGATTTTTTTATCTGCACCCTCCATCCGTTGTTCCATCACGTTTCTTTTGAGTGAGTAAGAACTTTGTGTAACCTTCAATATTCCTTCCCAGGGAGAATCAAATTTTTCTCTAAGAAGGCGCAAAAAGAGTTAAAAGTTCTCAATCTTGTCAGTGCAGTACATAATATAACTACCTTCTGATTGAAGAATCTGGAACAAACTGTCCGGGAGTGGGAAATATGGCTGAAAACACTGCTAAGAAAAATTACAATCGCAGTTCCTCAAAAGTGCCAAGTAGACACCAACAGAATACACGGTTTCTGGGTCCCAGTCACTGCCATTCTCAATTATTGTTATGGACCGATTTTCAATATCAGTTTTGTGGTTCTGCACGGTTTCCAGCAGTCTGATGTAGTTCCACCTTGTAGGAGCAAGTGATGGGAATCTATTTCTTTACGTCGGCGTCCAAAGCTCCGCTTCTCTTTGTAGATTTTGAAAAAAAAAAATTTCAAAATCCCGACAAAGAGGCAAAGAACAATTCGACAGGTTTCATAAAGCTAACAGACTGTGATAGCACTAAGTTCAGTAATTGAGAATAAGTGTGGGAAAAAATTGCTTTCTCCTATTTCTAAGTTTCGCTTTTAACCCCACATGTTGACCCGTCATAACAGCGGCGCCGTTATATGTCTGGGCGACCAATTTCGACACACAATTGAATTCAATCAAAACTTGCTTAGCATGCTCAAACAGACTGACTGCAGATCTATTCTCACTGATATTTGTAAAATGTAAAAACCTTTCTTCAATATCTCCATTCTTGCATAGGCAACTTAAAACGGTAGACATTTGTACTTTCGTAGATACGTCTGTTGCTTCACCTACAATCAATGCAATGAATTCTGTTTCACATACGTATTTGTTATTTCATTCATCATGTATTCTGACACCGATGTAATACGTTCATGTTGTATTTCTAGGGACACCGCGAAAAACACCATTGCCGTCAATATGTGCCTTAAGATAGGCATCTCGGCGTAATTTCCACTCTTGGCGGAAGTCACGGGCTCGTCGTGTCCGCGAAACGTCAAGCCGTTTCCCCAAGACACAGACAACCTGTATTAGGGGTGTAAGCATTGCCCTGTCCTTTACGTGTTCATTGTGACGTTCAGTAGAGAACCGGTATTGATCGCTCAGAATGTAGGCTACTCAATTCTCTTATTCTTTCCGAAAAGTTCGAGATATTTTAGGCGGAGTACATGGGAAACAGTATTCTCATGACGCTTTTCAGCTTTGTGAACATTCTGTAGGTCAATCAAAAAACCCTACTGAAGCCCAGCTTGATTTTCTCAACAGAATTAAAGACATGGCCAGGAAAAAATTTTGTTCATCTTTGTACAACCGCATAACCATGTTACATGTTCATACAGCTGCGATCGAAAAGGCCTAACAAATGATTTGTTACCTTTAGACTGTGTGTGTATACGAGTATGAAGTTCTGGCGTTGGGTTTCCATTTTAAAAATTATTCTTTCTTCCTCATCAAATGACGGACTAGTGAAAGATCTTTCCAGAGATTCGATCGACCATCCACACACCCTGTCAACTGTAGCATTCTTTTCAACGTACTCTGTTGCGCGCGCTGAACTACGGCATCATAAACACGAGAAAAACGTGTGCGCTGATTGTGGCGGTTGGAACACCGATTCACGTCGCTTCTACGTGGCCTGGCTAGCTTCGCTCAGTTCCATTAAAATGTCTTTAAACATAGCATACGCAATGCACAAAAAACTTAAAATAACTGCACTAAAAGAACTAAATAATTCAACAGTACCAAAACTTGTATAACCTACTTCCAAACGCAGTAAAAAAAATGTGAATAAATGCGAACAAAAAATGCAATATCCACATAGTAAGGTCTCCTAGCTGAAGCTTTCCAACAAAGATCATCGCGAAGCTGTGGTCTCTGCTTGAACATGCGCTGGTATGTACATGGAGCTTCCCTGAGCACAGCACACAGTGCCGGCCTTAGCAAACGCAAAAGCGGGGTCCGATGGCGTTCCTTGTGGCGGGCCACTAAAAGTTATTGTACGGAGTAAAAGAAAACCGTAAGTTAAGATGAAAAATTAAAATGGTCCATTTTTATCATTTTTTATTTACTTTTAATTAAGCAATCCGTCAAACACATTATTTATTTAATTTCCCCCATGAGCGCGGGACCCTCGTAAGTGCGGGGCCCGTTTGCGTCGAAACCGTCCAGTCGTCCTAAGGCCAGTCCTGACAACACATAAGCGAAAGGGGTTGTAGTACCGTTTATTGGACTGCATTGTCCTCAACAACGGTATGTCAGTTGGAAAATGCCGAGGGGGATTGAAGGAAGGGGCAACACGAGCGTCATGGAGAATAAAAGAGAAGCAATGTAGTTAGTAGGCCAAAGAATCATAAATCGTAACCTATACGTACTTTTACGTTTTAAAGTAATAAATATAATGTTAGGAACATTTAAAGAAAAGCGGCGCTTCCAGCGCGTAAATTGGTCCTAGGTCGCTGGCAACCATAACAAATAAAAGTGCTTGCTACTTTAATTCATAGTAGATTCGCGAAGCAACACTAACACGGCAACTTAATAAGTGTGAAACTTGCGGTCACTACAACGAATCGGAAATAAATTACGTAAATACAACTGTTTGTCAGTTCAATTCACAGTAAATTAAAAAAAGCAGCACTACCCCACATCAAAGCCATTTGTAACTACGCAAGCTTGGAGCCAGTACGATGCAGGCACGGCTTATGTATGATGCAGGGCTGAGCTGTGCTGGCGTGACCTTGAAGCCAGAGAACACGACACAGATGACACGGATCGTCTAGTAGGCGTCACGGTTCACAAGTAGTAAGCGCGCGTTAGGACGAAGGAGGAGTCAAGAAATAATCACTGAAAACCAAATTTCTTTCCTGATATCCAATTGAAAGTACTAGTACAGTACTAGGCCAACTTACGCTCAATTTCAATGTATAATCAACGAGCTGGGTAGAAAGAACCATTGGCGCACCCAAGTTGTGGGGGTGTGGGGCCGCCGGGCCGCAGCCCAAAACAAAGTGAAATTTAAACAACACACATTTTGTAGACATGATTATATGAAAGGTTTTACGTGATTTACGCTTCTGCCTAAATCAGCCACTGAAATCGGCCGATGACTAGTACGCCTACACTGGAATATTGAAAATTACAATAAAAACTTACGAATAGTAATTTTTTCAATAAAAGTTTTAATAGAACAACATGTGCACTATATTCTTGTAAGCAAGTCGATCACCCCTACATATGTTTCAGCCTATAACAGGCCATCCTCAGGGGTCAAAGTTTTTTACATAGACTTTACACCTGTTAGTTCAATTTTAAAAATAGTTAGTACAAAAGCAGACAAAGGAAAAACAACAGTGATTATGAACAAAGATATGTACACACAGAAAGTTGAAGAATTTTTAACAAACAATAATTTCAGGCAATTACAGAATGATCCCACAGGTAAATATAAAAAACAAGTGCTACGGATTGTACTAAAATGTAACACACTCATAGGCCAACAACGTAAGAAATATCTCACCCAAATAAAACCTCAACCCCCAACCTTAAATGCACAAATCAAAATCCACAAAGATAACGAAACAATTAGACCAGTAATTAATAACACACATGCACCAACATACAAAATTGCCAAATTTCTCAATAAATGGCTAACTAACACGCTACAATTACAAAACACTTACGTTACATATAACTCTACACAACTAGCACACGACTTAACTAAACTACAGGTCACAGAAGCAAATATAATGGTTAAATTTGACATCAAAGATCTCTATGTAAACATACCCATAGACGAAACAATAAATATCACGAAAACACTCCTAACTAACAAAAAGATCGACAATACATTAACAGAGCAAGCATGCATATTACTAAGTACCATACTCAAACAGAATTATTTACAGTTCAATGGAAAATTTTACCAACCTAATAAAGGTGTTGCAATGGGCTCACCCATATCCGGCCTAATAGCAGAACTCTTCTTACAACACTATGAAAACCACAGCATAAAGAACATCCTTGACATTAATAAGATCAACTTTTATAATAGATATGTAGATTATATTATAATAATCTTTGACCGTACAAACACTAATGTTGATGAAATCTCAAGTTACATGAATAACCTACATAAACACCTACAATTTAAGTCAACAGAAGAAGAAAACAACACAATAAGCTTCCTTGATTTACTCAATAGGAATCATAATGGATTGTCGATAAGCATATATCGAAACCCTACAACAACTGACACGACTATACATTTCAACTCAAATCACCCCATACAGCATAAGCTGGCAGCATACAGATACCTCCTAAATAGACTACACCAATTACCGCTTTCACAAGATCAGAAACAACAAGAAATGAACACTATTCACCAAATAGCTAAGAAAAATGTATATCCAACAACCATCATCGAAAACCTAAACAAGCAGATTATAAATCAGAACTTAAACAAAACACAAAGCAACCCACAGACAAAACAAAACAACAAAAAATGGGTAACATTCGAATACTACATCCCCATAACACGAAAAGTAACCAATATTTTCAGAATATTTTAGAAATACAACACAAAACGTACTAAATACTCACAAAAAGAACCCCGACATATACACAAACAGTGGTATATATAGTTTACGCTGCAACAGTTTTAATATGCAATATATTGGCCAAACCGGACGTAGCTTGAAAGCATGCTACATAGAACATCATAGATATATAAAAACTAATGAACCAAAATCAGCTTACGCTTTACATACCTTGAATAACAAACACGAATATGGCCCGTTACAATCTACAATGAAATTATTAATAAACCCTGTAAAAAAGGTTGGCACATGAATATTTTGGAGAATTTTTATATACAACACTATCAAAAAGGAATATTGATGAACGAACAACATCCAGGAGAGGAAAACCCCCTATTGAAAATCATTAACCCCTCCACCCAAAACACGCATGCGTGCAATCCTATGCAGGTATCCATGACACAACAGCTGTAAAACGAACCAACACAAGTCACAACGCAACCAGCCGGTGAAGACCCACAACACAGAACTCGTAACAACATAATACATGTATGTCTCAATATATAGCTAATACTTCCTTAAACATAATTTTATGATACCGGGTTTGGTACAATGATGCTGATATCCGTTCATATTTCTACAGGAAAACCTCAACCTACTTGTGATAACTGCAGAAATGACCGGACTGTCTTTAATTTATATATAACAATAGATATGTAATTTTAACCATTTATGAAACTAGTAAACACATTCCCTAGGATTTTACAGCTGGAAGTAATAATACCAAAATCCATTGGGAACTACGATTCATTTTATTTTATTTTATTGTATGTGGATGTACTAGCTACTAGGCGCATTTCAGAAGTTTTGTGTATGATTTTATTGTAATAACAAAATACTAGATAAAAATACTATTGATATTCCTGAATGTATATACACATGTCCTCTACTCAATGGAATCACCAGCACTGTCCACACACTTTTCCCATCTACATGGTAAACGATCAATTGCAGCTCTGTTTTTGTCCGCGGCCGTACGCTTTAAAGAGGCAGTGACAGCAGTGTTGATATCGTCTTCCGATCGAAATCGTTTTCCCCGAATATGTTCTTTCACACGTGAAAACAACCAATAATCACATGGGGTGAAATCTGGAGAGTAGGGAGGATGTGTCAACACTTCTCAGCCCCAACGTTGCACCAGATTTTGCACATCACGATGGCGATGAGGTGTTGCGTTGTCCTGGAGCAAAATGGCACCACACTCCAGCAGTTCTGGTTGTTTACGGTGAAGAGCCGGCCTCACCCTATCAGAAGTCGGAATCTCGCCAGCAAGTGTTTACCATATCCTCACCAACAGCTTGGGGAAAAGAATAGCTTGTGCAAAGTGGATTCCACACGTGCTCAACGATAACCAAGGAGCCATGCGTGTTCTTCTCGCCATCACCCATCTGCAGCATTGGAGAAATGAAGGCAGTGCATTCCTTGATCGCATTTTAACGGTTGACGAGTCATGGATGCATTCATTTGACCCTCAGCTGAAACAACAGAATGCTGAATGGCGCGCCCCAATGTCACCGAGGAAGAAAATTGCATGGCGCAGTCTCGGTGCTCTGTCATGTTCTTCAGCCAAAATGGCTTGTGCTTGACCATCCCGTGCCAGTTGGCACCACGGTCAATGGCCCATATTACTGCTCACTCTTGCAGGATAAGGTGAGGCCGGCTCTTCGCCGTAAACAGCCAGAATTGCTGGAGCGTGTTGCTATTTTGCTCCAGGACAACGCAACACCTCATCGCCATCATGATGTGCAAAATCTGGTGCAACGTTGGGGCTGAGAAGTGGTGGCACATCCTTCCTACTCCCCACATTGCACCCCATGTGATTATTGGTTGTTTTCACGTGTGAAAGAACATGTTTGGGGAAAACGATTTCAGTCGAAAGAAGATATCAACACTGCTGTCACTGCCTCTTTAAGGCGTCCGTCCGCGGACAAAAACAGAGCTGCAATTGATTGTTTACCACGTAGATGGGAAAAGTGTGTGGACAGTGCTGGTGATTCCATTGAGTAGAGGACATGTGTGTATACATTCAGGAATATCAATAGTATTTTTATCTACTATTTTGTTATTACAATAAAATCATACACAAAACTTCTGAAATGCCCTAGTATTTTTAAAATTGAACTAACAGATGTAAAGTCTATGTAAAAAACTTTGACCCCTGAGGATGGCCTGTTATAGGCTGAAACATATGTAGGGGTGATCGACTTGTTTACAAGAATATAGTGCACATGTTGGTCTATTAAAACTTTTATTAGTTAACAAGATGCACGGTGAATACAACGTGAAAAGTAATTTTTTCAGTTAGTTTTAATTTTCCCTGTAATTTAACTAGACGTTGGCTGGGAGATTTTGAAATAATTGCCATAACATAGTTTTTAAAATCAAACATAAATTATACTTAACCCCCACAAAGAAAAATTCTGGGTGAGCCTATGGAAAGAACAAACGCAATTCAAGGAATACATAATGGTCCTCGTACGGAACTTCTGATCGGACCGATAAAACAAGGTGACTGTTTATCCCAGATTTTCAGGAACAGTCGCCGAAATAAGACTTATGTTCCGGACTAATTTTGTCCTATGTGCGAAATAAAAAACTGTTAACTTGTGTAACAATATGTTATTGCAGTGCTGTCCCCGTCTCCGAAAACACCAAGGAAAGAATGGTCACTTTACGGTAAAAAAGTGTGTAGAATCAAGAAAAGCGTAAACTCAAGAACCAGGGCCGGCCCGAGAACAAAGTGCGCCGGTGCACGGGGCAGGTAAATAATTAGGCTCCCCAGTCAGGTAAATAATTTGGCGCCCTTTAAAACCGATATTCCTTAAACTTTTTCCTACTAGGACAGGGCTGACGAACTTTTTTGAGATCGCGTGTCCAAATTGCAGATAATTTTCGGAGAAATTCTGTTACGTGTGAAAACCCGAGCTTACTAGCATTTCCGATCATTCCAGTGACGTCTTAGCGCCCCTTATAGGTTGGCGTCCCGGACAGCTGCCCGGCTGGCCCACCCCTTAGTCCGGCCTCGTCAAGAACGTAAAATCCAAGTTTCATCTTGCACGTAATTATACAGGTATACATAAATATCAGCGCTTATCCTAACCACCGATTCTGTAACGCGGGCGTAAGTATGATCTTTTCTTCTCAAAGACCACACTGTCAAATTTTCATTTCTCAGGAGCGAGGGCTTTTAAATGCCACCAGTACCCTGGCAGACCTTTCAAAGAAGCTGCGTCAAAAATGCAGGCAGTGTAAATTTACTTTGTTACGCCATAGCATTTAATACTTTATAACCGGGTTTTTTAAAGGACATGTCAGAACATCTGTGAGGAATAACAGTCAAATTTCATACACCTGTTTGATAATTTTTCTCCGTGTGATATCTGCCGAAACACTAATTTTCCAAAGTGCAACACCGCAACACAAACATGTAACAGTGGTTTCTTTTCGTCGTTTATTTGCTGAGCAAACTTTGCATTTTCTCATGGTCGCGCCGTTCTTTTCTTCATTTAGTAGAACATGAACCACTTTACGAATTTCGAGTTCACTCTGCTGACGGTCAGCTGGATCCTTTTCAAGCCATCCGTGTGGCGGTGTTGTCAGTGCTGTCGATGCTAAGGCTGTCGATTCATTGTCCCGCTATCATTCTCGCCTTCTCTCCGTGCTGAATCCGTAATTTCCTGAATAAGGTAAAGTATGAAGTCCTTGAAGGCATAGTCCTTGCCCTTTTGATTTTGGTCTGTAGTGTGTTTTTGAGCACTATGAAACTGTTTAGCGTAACCATCTGTAGCAAAAATAACATAAACACCTTGGTCCATTTCATGGGTTAATTTATTATTTCGGGCTTCCTTTTTCACCCTTTCGGTTTTTCTTTACTGCCTCCACAAACTCTGCTTCCTTCATTTCAAGTCACGTCGAACCCCTACTTCTCACGAGGTAAATATCAGGTGTAGACCAATCTCTTGGTCCCTGCGCTACCCTGAACCAAGCCCTTAGATTTCTTCTTGTGGGGGTATATAAAGTGTTATATTTTCAGAACATACTCCTATGTGGATGACATTAGAACCCTTCGTGCAAGGATAATCGAAGCAGTCCGAAGTGTGTTGAAAAGATGTTGACCCGTACACGGGCAGAGCTGGAGTGAAGGCTTTATGTGATCACGGCCACTAGAAGTTCCCATGTTGAGGTGGACTGAAGCACACATACACTTTTTGAGTTTTGGAACAGTTTGCAAATGACCGCATATATCTCTCTGATTTTGTAATTTTTAATTTTTAAAAACACAAATCGGATTTTTGTGGACAGCCTATATCAAAGGTTTAGGGCCAGGAATGGTCGTTCATTCCTGTACAGATAAGAATTGGCACACCTGCGAGTGTGTTGAGTCGCTGAGTTGCAGTAGCAGTCATAATAGCCGAAAACAAATGCGGTACTTGAAAGAGCTAAAACTAAGAACGCATTATATCGTTTGTTATTGTACGAACCCATATCATCGGTCTCATTGAACTAGCTTGTCACGTTCAAGATTAGACCGTCGTCGATATATAGTAAATATTTCGCATTCGTAAGTCGGGTCATTGCGTGCCGAGAGGTAGCAGAGTGAGCCCGTGCAGCAAAGCGCTAAAACACGCAAATGCCAGGAAACGGGTGAATTCGCCTCAACGTTAAATCACGCCAACGCCAGGGAAGAGTTAAGACAGCCATAAAGAGGACACGACATGTTGCAGTACTGTACCAATTGGTAACGTTATTATAAATTCCTGTCTGTGATTTTTCCAGGGTGTTCAAATATCTGAACAGAATGTTTACAAACAGCTTTTAATTTGAGAGCTACATGTTACTGAAACATAAATTCAGAAAACTTTGCGCAAATGGCAAAACTGACTAATGTGAATATTGACCTTTCACCTGTGGCGGCTCGTCGGACTTTCTTATGGTAGTGCTGCGGCTAGGATTATTATATGATTACTCAGAAATGCTTAATACACCGATTCTGTCAGCAGAACCACTCCACCACTTATGTTTAACGTACATTTTTTTTCTTGTGGCGCAACAGCCCTACTCGGGCATAGGCCGCCTCACTGTTGAGGTTTCGAGATCAGACTCAGACACACCACACTCGGTAGGATTCCTCTGGACGAGGGATCGGCCTGTCGCAGAGTCCTCTACAGGACAACACACAACTTTCACGACAGACATCCATGCCCCTTGAGGGATTCGAACCCGCAATCGCCGATCCCGGTTGCCACGCGGTGTAAGGCGTAGGTCTGCGGCCGCTAGGTTGCTGGGTTTAACGTATATAGCAGGGTTACATTTTCTCACATATGCTTGTTTTCTGCATGATGATGACTGAGAAATAATTAGATCATTGCACGGTCTAAATTCTTAATCTCAGTCTTCCCAGTGAGAGTTAATGGCGAATAACTGGTGCCCTGTAATTACTTCACACTGTTCTTGGTTCGTGTTGATCTTAAAATTGTAACTGCTAAAATTAAAACATTCATAAATATGGCTGTAGTTATCAAAATGCCGGCGTTTGAAACGTTTGGAAAGGTAAACGGATATACGAAGGCCTCAATGAAATGCTGTGTACTCGTAGAATGCAAACAACCTGACAGAGTGCTCAGGATGCACTAACTGCAGCCCACCCGCAGGCCTAGCTCAGTGAGTCTCCCCACCACTCGCACTAGCTGTGCTGAAGCTGCTATGGCACAGCCTGCTCTGATCTCCGCAGCGCGTAAGAGTCCATTGGCGACTATCTGAATTTGAAATTATTTGATCCATATTCTTGTAAAGAATGTACGTATCTCCTGACTAAAACTTCTATTCAGATATTTAATTTTTCTCAAAATTTATGGAGGGACTGCAGCCCTGCGGCCATTATGGACGAGCCGCCCCTGCCTTACACTGTAAATGCCAAACATTTAAAATCAAATACAATTCTTGCTGTGATTTGCTGAATTATGAAACGCTAATGTTTGATATATATGCCTTTTAACACAAAAGAAAATTAACATTCTTACCTGTGTCATATGCTACTCCAAGACTCTGTGCCACATGCCATCCAAATTTTTGAAAATTGTGTTCTGTTCCTACAAAAAAGAGAAGATAATTATCTTATATGAAGATATTTTGAATGAATTGAGGGACTAAGTGTTATTTGTACACACATGTGTAAATATGTATGTGCAAATGTTATTGCTAATTTACAGATATGAATAACTTACAGAGTTGAATACTTAATTGTTACTAATTTAATGGGGAATATTTTACTGTGTAATTTACTTACGAGTTTCCAGTACAGTGTGCATCTTATACTTGGTTCCAATTGCTGATGCAAATTGTCATGCACTTAAATATCAACTGTGTTGGAGGCATATATAAATCTGTTAGTTGCTAACAATCACTTCACAAATGTTACATTGAAGATCACTGCCCCACAGCCAGAAATCACGCACAGAAGCCTGGTGACCTTGGTGGCCAGACCAGAGGAGGACACCTTTAAATCAGTTTTTGAGGAAATACAGCATCTCATCAGTACCACCAAAGTTGTGATTCATTTCTGGTACAACACTGCTATTAATATGCAGACACAAAGTTAAAAAGAAAACACAGTTACCTAGTTACTTAAAATATATTTTACTGTTACCTTTTGCTGTATATCTATGCTAGTATCTACTTATTTGGCATATCAGTTTAGTACATACATATTCAGTCATTTTTGTTCCTAAATGCATTTTGGTGGGGGGATTTTGAAAAACCATGTGAGCTGATTAGTTTCATCATATTTATCAGTTTATCTGCCTGCATGTCACAAGGCCCACACCTGGTATGGTAAACACAACAAATTCCAACAGTTCATTTTGATTTGTTTCAGTTTGGATCATTTTAAGGGTTTCTTTACTTACAGTATTAAATGAACTTTTAAACATATATAATTAAATTTAGGGGGATTCATACATTTGTATGATATTGTAGCCCCTGTGTACATTGGTATTAATCACCACTTCACAACGTGTAACAGCCATGGAGGTTCCGAGAAGAAGTCGCCACTGACCTAAGTAAGACAACTCATGGAAATTGATCTTAAGTCTACATGGCATAGCATCAATCTGTAGCCATTGATTGATGTAGACATACCTCAGTGTCATGGTATTATGATAGCATGTTCTACAATGACTTAAATGAATTTCTGATTGCCCTGCTCTACTTTTCACTATATACGAATGGCATATCTGATCTGCTTCATGAAAACTCCCTTGTATCTGAATAATTAGAATTGGCTTTATGAGAAGACACTCTACCATGCTTATTTATAATCACTGTTTTTTATACTGACACTAAATGTCTGTGAGAATGTGGGAGATTTAGTGAGATTAAACACTTCAAATGTGTAGCAACAAAACTCACCTGGTAACAGCAGAAATATGAAGATCAGCATTGTGTTCTTCATGGTGCCTTACATCAATCATTATAATAAGTAGAAACATGCAAAAGGATTGTCTTTCCAGTCCCTATTCAATACTTTTATAATTTTGTGGATTCTGTCATGACATTATGAGGAACCAATAGAAATTGTCCAACATCACATCATGACTTCAACAACAGCCAAATGATGTTAACATAAAAGAATGTGTCTACTTACACTGGGAATAAGGTTACTGACTAGTGCTAAGGGTCAGTGAGTGTTGAATTGCAGACACTTAGAGAATTCAGTAAAGAATGCACATAGTAAGTAAGGAATGGGTGCGAATGGGTTTTGATAATAAAGGTAAGTGGTATCTTAGTCATTACAATATGTCATGTACAAAATGCATGTCAAGGAAATCTCTGCTATAATGGTCATACATACGAAGTGTGCAAATGAAAAGCAGGATTCAGCTTCCAGTTGCCATGTACTTCAAACCAGACACCATACTTCATCAAAATGCATCTTTCCGATACTACCACTGGGGTACTACATTAGACCATTCTTTTTTTTTTAATATAAAGCTAAGAGGAAACACCATGCAGTAGGAGTTACAGCAAGGACTACAAACAGAAGCAGAAGAAACATCACATCTTTATGCTTGGAACTTAAGGACCTTGAATCAAGGAGGAAAACTTGAAAATTTGAAGAAAGAGATGCAGAAGAACGCAGTGTCTGTGCTGGGTGTTAGTGAAGTGCAGTGGAAGGGACAAAGTGAAATAAGAAGTGGTTATTATACAGTGTATTATTCCGGGGGTGACAGTGCTGAAAGAGGTGTAGGAATAGTAGTGCATAATAGCATAGTGAAAAGTGTTGTTAAGAAGAGTGTGTGTATAGTGACAGAATCATTGCTGTTAAGTTGAAGGCAGAACCAGTAAGTATTTTGATAGTGCAAGTGTACATGCGAACATCGGAGTATGAAGATGATGGAGTGGAAGAGCTGTATGATATAATTGAAGAAATTCTTGAAGACGATGGAAAGGGCACAAGAAATATGATTATAATGGGAGACTGGAAGAGTGTGGTTGGAGATAAAGCACATCAAAACACTGCTGGGCCATATGGCCATGATAAGTGGGTCCCTGTCACTACAGCATGGTGCGTCCTCAGGTTGCGGATGGAGGAACAGCCTCTGGATATGGAGGGTAGCTGCGAAAACATTGAACAAACAGTCGCGGACAGCCGACAAGGGGTGGTCCTCCAGCTCGGGGGTTGGGCTAGGTGCTAAGAACTCCTCACCATAAAAAATTACCATGTTACAAAACAGATCACAAAGCCTCGGACCTGGACTGATTCTTTGTTACAACTTAAGCAACGGACAAAGGACTGCACTGATATGACTCAGGATAGGGACAGGTGATGGGCTCTTGCGAATGCGGTAATGAACCTTCGGGTTCCATAAAACGCGGGGAATTTCTTGACTAGCTGAGGACCTGTTAGCTGCTCAAGAAGGACTCTGCTCCATGGAGTTAGTTAGTTAGTTAGTAAGACTCACAGCCTTGGTTCCTAATTAGGATGGGTCATAATGGACTGTAAACATACATATCTGAAAAATGTAGACCAGATGTGTGTGTACGTAGTTGGGGTTTTTCCTGGAAATATCCTGCCATAGTTAGAATATGAACGCACTACACTGAGTATCAAAGTAAGATACACAAACGTTATTAATTTTATTGACAATAAATATACATTTTTTAGTCAAAAGTTATTTAATAATTTTCTAAAATATGTGAAGTTTAATTGGTATAGAACACAAAATAAAATATAATATCCGTGAATTTACTTTGCTTCCAATTACGGTAATTTTAAACATACCTCTACAAATGACTTTTAGGAATCATAATTGAGGTTAAAGCCCGTTTGGACCATAACTACAAGGAATAAAATAGAATGTCGGCTTACCTGGCATAATATTGTTCCAGAGGATGCTAATATATTGATCACGGTCTCCTCGGCTTTGCTCATGCCAGAAACCACAAGCATGCATCAGCTCATGTTCCACAATGCCTTTGTACAAGCATCCTGCTCCCAGTGATACTTGTTGTCCACCACCAAAATGTCCAACCAGGCTGCTGCATCTGAGAGGAAGTAACGGGTAATTCTCTAGGTATTCGAGTTCATAAAACAGCACAGACTTGGATATTGTCTTGCTGTTCTACTGGGGCTGGTTTGGTGAGGTTAATTGTGCCTATAAGCTCAGTAATACTATTTCACTAACTGGACAAGTTAATTATTACATCTGTTGCCCTCTAGTTCAGGAGCCAGCTGGGATAGTGTAGATAGTATAATAACTAGGCGACAGGTTGGATATCCAAGGAAGCATGTTTTGTTTCCAGGCAGGAGCCTTGCTGTGGTAGAGGGGCTTGTGAGTTCCAGTGACCCTGAGAGCTAAGTCGGCGGTAGCATTACTACCAGTAGGGTCTCCCAAGCCGGACAGATCAAGAGGGTAGGAACCAGAAGAAGAAGGATGCTTAGGAGATGGGAAATCCAACAAAAACTCCCCTGATGCCGGAAGCAGCGACATCAGTAGTGACTTGAAGCACAGAGCAAATGATGCACGAGATGATTCATGATCGTGTAGCAACAGGCGTGACCAGAGTGGTCTGAACGGCTGCTGTACTGCGATGTGGAAAGCAAATGGAAAAACTACCACATTATTACTTTTCCTGGATAGTTTCTTCCAGAAACAGAGACATATGCGAGATGCTTCCTCTGGAGACAAAACATTCCGGAGGTAAACTACTCCCCCATTCGGATCTCTGGGGGGAGTGTTTCTATGGGAGACACCACGCGGTTTTAAGGACTACAGACAAAAGCATAAGACGCAGAAGGAGCAGCATAAATACAAGATAAGCACTTGGAACGTAAGGACCTTGAATCAAGATGGAAAACTCGAAAATTTGAAGAAAGAAATGCAGAAGAACGCAGTGTCTGTTCTAGGTGTTAGTGAAGTGCGGTGGAAGAGTCAAGGTGAAATAAGAAGTGGTGATTATACAGTGTATTATTCCGGGGGTGACAGGGCTGAAAGAGGCGTAGCAATAGTAGTACATAAAAGCGTAGTGAAAAGTGTTGTTAAGAAGAGTGTGTGTATAGTGACAGACTCATTGCTGTTAAGTTGAAGGCAGAACCAGTAAGTATTTTGATAGTGCAAGTGCACATGCCAAAATCGGACTATGAAGATGACGAAGTGGAAGAGTTGTATGATATAATTGAAGAAATTCTTGAAGAGGATGGAAAGGGCGCGACAAATATGATTATAATGGGAGATTGGAACAGTGTGGTTGGAGATAAAGCACATGACAACACTGTTGGACCATATGGACTGGGAAGGAAGAATCAGAGAGGTCAAATGCTTATTGACTTCTGTGAAAGAAATGGACTTGTTAAAACAAACACATGGTTCAAAAAACCTAAAAGAAGATTGTACACCTGGAAATCACCAGGGGATAGGAGTCGATATCAATTGGACTATGTACTAGTGAAACAGTGATTCAGGAACAGTGTGAAGGATGTGCAGACACTGCCTAGAGCAGATATTGATTCTGACCACAATTTACTGGTTGCAACGATCTGCACCAGATTGAAGAAGATCATAAGTTTCCACAAGCGAAAACCAAGATGGGATTTGGAGACGCTATATGCTCAAAAACAGGAAGTACACGATAGTCTAGAAGAAAAACTTGGTGCAATCAAATGTGAAAGTGGGAATGTGGAAGTGCAGTGGAACAATATCAAGAAATGTGTGTTAGATACTATGCGTGATTTAGTGGGAAAAGTCGAGAGGAGAGCAAGAAAGCCATGGAATGCACAGGAGATGATCAGTAAAATGGATGAAAGAAGGAAATGGAAGAATGTCAACAACGAAGAAGGAAGGAAGAATTACAGAAGCCTGAGGAACAAATTGAAAAGAGCCACGGACAACGCCAAGAAGGAATATCTGGAGAGCATATGCGACGAGATTATTGAATTTCAAAGAACAGGATGTTATGATTTAGTGTATTTGAAGACAAAGGAACTAGGTTGGATAGGAAACAATGGGATTCAAAACATTGGCATCAAAGACTCTCAAGAGAATATAATAATGAATCAGAGACGAGCACTGCAAATTTGGGAGAATTATATTACAGAGCTCTACGATCGAGCTAATCAACCAGAACAGCTAGAAGTTGAACCTGAAGCTGAAGTAGATAAAGACGAGAAAGGCCCTTATATTTTGCAAAGTGAAGTGGAAAAAGCTATCAAGGAGATGAGGGATAAGAAGCCTACAGGAGATGATGATATACCTGGAGATTTACACAGATTGTTGGGAGAAGATGGTCTCAAACTAATCACACAGCTGATCAATAGCATATATGTAATTGGAGAGTGGCCCAGAGATTTCATTGAAGTCACAATGGTTGCCTTAAAGAAGAAGCCCAAAGCTACAAATCGCAATGACCATCGCACAATCAGCATCATCGCACACATTCAGCAAAGATAATACCGAGGTTACTTAGAAGAAGGATTGAAAAGAAGACGGAGGATGCACTTGGAGAAGATCAGTTTGGATTTAGGAGAGGAAAAGGAACTAGGAATGCAATTGGGATGCTGAGAATAATATCAGAACGAACTTTGGTCATAGATGAGGAATTGTGTTCTTGCTTCATACACTGGAAGAAGGCATTTGACCATGTCAACTGGACCAAATTAATGCAGATCCTAAAGGGAATTGGGATAGACTGGCGCGAAAAAAGATTGATCAGCAAATTGTACATGGAACAGAGTGTCAAAATACGACTGGACCAAGGGGAGACGAGAAGTGTGAAGATTGGAAGAGGAGTTAGACAAGGTTGCTGCTTGTTACATATCCTGTTCGAATATACAGCAAGTACCTTACCAAGGAAGCTCTTGAAGGGTTTGGAGACTTCAAAATAGGAGGACAAGTGATTGGCACTGTGAAATATGCAGATGACCTTGTGCTACTTGCTAGGGAAGAAAACGTGCTACAGGGCATGGTTGACAGACTAATTGAAATTGGAAGATGCTATGGAATGGAAATGAATGTGGAAAAAACTAAGGTAATGAGAATCTCAAGGCAACCATCCCCAATGAAAATTATGATAGATCAAAAACAATTGGAGAATGTGGAACATTTCAATTATTTAGGCAACATGATAACAAATGATGCAAGGTTTACACATGAAATTAAATCCAGAATTACCATGGCAAAAGCAGCATTCAACAAGAAGAAGACTCTTTTCACCAGCAAACTGGACTTAAATTTAAGGTAGAAACTAGTAAATTGCTACATTTGGAGCATAGCTTTATATTGTGCTGAAACGTGGACACTTTGGAAAGTAGATCAGAAATACCTGGATAGTTTTGAAATGTGGTGCTGGAGAAGAATGGAGAAGATCAGTTGGACTGATTGTGTGAGAAATGAAGAAGTATTACACAGAGTCAAGGAGGAAAGGAATATCCTGCATACAATTAAAAGAAGAAAGGCTAACTGGATTTGTCACATCTTGCATAGAAACTGCCTTCTAAAACACGTGATTGAAGGAAAGTTAGGGGAATAATTGAAATGACAGGAAGACAAGGAACAAGGTGCAAGCAGCTACTGGATTACCTTAAGGAAAAGAGAAGATACTGGAAACTGAAAGAGGAAGCACTAGATCACACTCTGTGGAGAACTCACTTTGGAAGAGGCTACAGACCTGTCATAAGACAGACTACAGAATGAATGAAGAGTAACAGATTTTTCTCTGCTCAAAAGCCTCCAGACTGGCAGTGGCGCTCACCCAGCCTTTTATGCATTGGGTATCAGGGACTCTTTCTCCCGGGGTAAAGCATCTAAGGCATGCAGCTGGCCATTCACCACAATTTAATGCCGAGGTTAAGAATTATTGGAGATGTACCTGCAATCTCCCCATCAGGCATGCACCCAGAATTTTTCATTATGGGGGGCTGACCCTGAGGCTATAGATAATTTTTGTTTGATTTTAATAACAATCTTCTAAAAATCATGTCATAAATATAACTGCAACATAACATGGTTTGCAGCTTTATTAATATACATAATCAAATAATTACATGTTCTATGACTCGCTCGTCCAATTTAAATAACAAGATATATTCTTGATTTTTTTATTTCATCTGAGATTTCCTAAGATTTTATATTGTTCTCCAAAATTTCAATGTATAAGTCATCAGCCACTTTCAGTGTCTGATTTCCGCTGAAGGATAAATCACATAAAACAATTGATATCATCGTGTTTACAAAATCTGTGTTTTTTTTTTATTTCGATTTGGGAGGCGGGCTGCAGCACAGCAGCCCCTGTTTGGGTGTGTGCCTGCCCCCCTCCCCCCCATATACCTTTATAGTGTGCACAGGGAAAAGTATTTGCTACAGGGTGAAGTATGGGAAGAAGTATTTGCGTCTGAGGAGGCCTGTACTACTTTTAATCTTTTCATGAATACATTTATTTACTATTTCAACAGAGCATTTCCTTAAAAACTACAGAAGTTAAGGGCACCATTTTAAACAAGTGGATTACAGGAGGTTTAATTAGGTCAAGAAATAAACTGCGACTTTTAAATCACATAAAAAGAACTACAAAGCTATCAAGTGAATCTCTACAGTACATTCAGAATTATCAACTAATTTTTAGGAAAGTTGTAAGAGGAGCAAAAATAAAAGAATCTGAGAGGTTTGTTTCGTCTGCTAAAAATCAAACTAAAGCTATGTGGAAGTTGATAAATAAGGAAACAGGAAACTCGCAGTCTAACTCTGATTATACAATAAAAAGTGGTAATGAACTCATTACTAGTCCTCAGGTTGTCTCTGATAGATTTAATACCTTTTTTGTTGAAGTAATTGAGGATCTATTACTTCAAAAGAATGTGCTCGATCAGAAGAAAAATCGCCAGTTCTTTGTCAAAGAGTGTTCAAAAACAATGTTTTATCCCCAGTGACAGTACAGGTGGTGGAAGAGATATTTAAGAGTTTAAAGAGCAATGTTTCCACCGGCTTTGATGAAATTTCGATGTCGATAGTAAAACGTTGTTTATGTTATTTTATAAGACCTTTAGTACACATTTATAATATAACCCTTCAAACTGGTATTTTTCCAGATATGATAAAAATTGCTAAAATAAGACCTCTTTTTAAGAAAGGGGATAGACAAGATATGCAGAATTACAGACCGATATCTATTTTGACATCGTTTACTAAGATTCTTGAAAAGTTAATATTTAAGAGACTACTCTCTTTTTTAAAAAAGCATAACGTATTAACCGATGCACAACATGGATTTATGGATAATAAGTCAACTAAAACTGTCAGCCAAACATATTTAGAGAGTGTACAAGAAGCCTTAAACAGACAGCTACATGTAGTAGGTCTCTTTCTTGACCTGTCAAAAGCATTTGATGTAATAAATCATAATATTTTACTCGATAAATTAGACTCCTATGGAATTAGAGATTCTTCAAATTTGTGGTTTAAATCATATTTGGCATGTAGAACACAGTACGTTGAAATAACTCATACTGACAGCAGTAATGCCACTGCACGGAGATATTCATCTTCACCCTTGGGCATTTCACATGGAGTACTGCAGGGCTCAATTTTAGGGCCTCTTTTATTTTTGGTGTATATAAATGACTTACCACTGAATATTCAAGAAGTTGAAGTGGTTCTATATGCAGATGACATTAACATTTTGGTCATAGATAATAAAGAGGAAGCTTTACAATCTAAATTAGTCTATGTGATGAAGAAACTAGAATTGTGGTTTTTTATGAACGATCTTATTGTAAATACCTCGAAAACAGTTGCCATGTCATTTTATCTCTGTCCATCGAATCCTCCGTGCAAACCACGTATTGTGCTATTCAAAACTGATATTACGTATAAGTCCGAAATGAAATTTTTAGGAATGTATATTACCGCTATTTTAAGCTGGAAAGTTCGTATCCGTACCTTGTGTCATAGTTTGAGTAAAGTCTACTTTATTATTAAATCCTTAAAGGATGTTTTGGGTACCAATATGCTATGGAATATTTATTTTGCCTATTTAGAGTCGCGACTGAGATATGGGATTATATTCTGAGGAGGAACGGGGGAAAGTATAAAAGTACTGCGTATGCACAAAAAGGTGATCAGACTAATCACTGGTGTGAATAAACGTGAATCCTGTAAGGAGAAATTTAAAGATAAGAAAATCTTAACGGTGGCTTCACTGTACGTGCTGGAAGTTTTATATTTCATAAAAAAAATATAAGGGAAATCTAAAACAAAATATGGTGATCCATGATCACAATACGAGAAGTAAATATGATTTACACACACATTTTTGTAAAACTACATTGCTTCAGAAAAGTGTGTTAAATACTGGTATTAAATTGTTTAAACACTTGCCGGTGAGGATTAAGAAAGTAGATAGTTTTAATTGTTTTGAAAAAGAAGTGACAGCAGTTCTTTTGAATAATTCCTGCTACTCAATTGAGGAGTTTTTACATTCTAAGATAGTATAGTATGAAAATATATGTTTACTTGTCTTATGAATATGTTATTAACTTCGTTGTAAATATTTATTATAATCTTGTATGTTTAACAGTGATTATTATAAGTGATAATTGTATGATCAATTTGGACAAGTCCCATGTTACTATGTAACAAACTGGATGTTATAATAAATGAAATGAAATGAACTTTGCTTTTTGTATCGTTTGATAGAATGTAACAGGATAATATTGCATCTAATTTGATTACTTGCTACCATGGTACTAAATGTGTTCTTACTTACCCAGACCCTTTTAGAAGGTGTATGTAGTCCCGCTGAGTTGTGCGAGGGACGAACCGTATACAGGTATACGCATGAAACTCCAGGACTGCTGCTGCAATCACACTTCTCTCATATGCATCTGAAATTTTATTATGGTAATTAGAAGAGTCGTAAAATTTTGTCAGAAAGAATGCAGACATGAAACTTACTTGTGCAGTGGCTTCACATCATCCCTTATTTATGAGCAAAATTTGTTTAATTACATTGTCCAAAGCTGGGATCTGGGCTTCACTGCCTGAAGGTTTAAAAATGTGATAATGTATTGAAATTATATTGTTCATTCTGTGCATTGTCGATGACCAGTTCCCAATGCTCAGCCAAGAAAACACACAATATTGTTCCTTAAATATTTATATTATAATATCACACTGAATATTCCTACATGTTTGGATCCACAAGGGATAATCATCAGGGAACCAAAGCAATACCATATAAAACCAAATTAGCCACTTTTATACGCAGTTGACATGGTGTAAAAGAGCCAAATAGTTAAAAAGTAAACAATTCTTGGTAGAATAGTTTTATAAGTGTTATGGATCCTGATATACTGGAAATTAATGTTGAAAAACATTAAAATAATTAAAATATAAACATGAATAAACATGTAAAATATATAGATTTACACAATATACATAAAAACATGAAACATAAAACAGTAGTTGTGATAACCAATACAGTACTACCAGTATTTCAGAGGCAGCCTGTGTACTTAATTAAAGTTAAAACAGTACTAAGATTCAGAAGGTATGGGTAGACTACACTTGAATGAAGGTCACGTGCAAGCATGACACAATTTTGGTAAAGTGGGTTGCATTACTTGTATATTGCTCTGGCACAAGATTATTATTATAGAAATGTAACTGAATGTAAAACTGTTTGAAGGAGTTTATAGAAGGGCCCTTGTTTACTTGTTTGAGTAGGGACATACTGTTGTTAATAGATATGTACTCATGTACGTTGTTTACAATATGTGCAGCGTGCACCATTTACAGAGCATTATTTCTTATATACCTAACATGCTCCTGATACCTTTGTTTCAAATTGTGGCTGGTCTGCCCACCATTAGAACACCTGCACGTAGAGCAAGTCAATTTGTAAATCTCACTTTCTGTGTACTCACTTTTTGTTAGGTGTCTATGATTTCAAAATATCATACAATGTTTGTATTATGGAATGCAATACACACATTATTTGTCTAAACAAATTAGTAATTTATCATTTAAGTGGGCTATAATATGTAAACAGTGTCTATTTCTTGGATTTATGTAATGTATTGTTATGTGGGTTAGGACTGTTTATTTTCCCTTGTACTATACTTGAAGGTTTAGTTTTTGAATGTGTGTGTATAGAAAGTTGTTAGTCTTGGCTATATATTGTATGATATGCCATTCTTTTTGTTTTCATGTCAGCAAAAGGGGAAGAGAAGTGATGAAGTATCTATATGCTGCTATTTTATGTTCTATGGGATGATTTGAAAAGAAAATGATGGTTGTATCTGTGGTGGTAGGTTTTCAATAAATATCAGCTTCAATGGAGAATTCTTTCCATATGACAAGTAAATGAAGAAAGTTTATTTGTTTGTTATTTTCGGATGCTGGTTTAAAGATGATGTTCTTGTGTATATGGTTCATGTTAGCGGTCAGGAGATCTGGATCAATCATAGTTTTATCGTATATAATTAAAATGTCATCCACATATCTTGCATAAAATTTTATCTTTTTAGATTCAAGGAGGTGTTTAATAAATATATTTTCTTAATGTAAAAATATTTCAGTGATTATGCTTTGAAATATGTGAGCCCATAGCTATGCCTTTTGGTGGCTAATATATACGTTATCTGGGAAGGTGAGGTGATTTTGAGATTTTCATCAGCTGTGAAATTTGGTTTTTGAAAACCCACCAAAAGGTATAGCCATGGGTTCTACGTTTCATGTTTTTATGTATTTTTGCACATTATGTATTTTAAATGTTTATTCCTGTTTATATTTTAATTATTTTAATGTCTTTTTAACATTAATTTCCAGTATGTCAAGATCCAGTACACTTATACAACTATTCTACCAAGAATTGTCTACATTCTATCTGACTCTTTTACACCATGTCAACTGTGTATAAAAGCGGCTAATTTGGTTTTATGTGGCATTGCTTTGGTTTGGTTCCTTGATGATTATCCCTTATGGATCTAAACATGTAAGAATATTCAGTGTGATATTATAATATAAATATCTAAGGACCAATATTTTGCCTTTTGTTGGTTGAGTGTTGCGAATTGATACTGAAATTCATTTTCACCATTTCTTCTCAGTATTTTATGTTCGGATGGAACCCCATTTTTTGTACTCCTGTAATGTGATCCTATATGCCCTGTTACTACTATTTGGGCTTAGCAGTACTTAATGGGATTGAGAATTGCATTCGAGCATTCCAAAAATATTTCATAATTTGTAAGAATACAGAAGTACAAATCTTCAATATCAACAGAAGTAGGTAACTACTAGCCTATCACTTTATTATTTCAGTAAAAAAGATACACGTTGAAATTTTTGGTTTCCACAGCATTGAATATTTATATCATGTTGTTCTGTGTTATGGTGCTGTGTAATATGGTAGGTGATTAACAAGATGTCAGATGAACATTCTGCCTCCATCTTCAGAAACAAGTGTTTCCCAAAGATGGATGCAACATGTTACTCTGAAACTTTGGTAATCACCTGGTGTTATAGCCCAGAACATTACAATTCTAAACGTGTTTATTTTAAAGGAATGTTTTGAAAATGTCTTTATACATGTAGCTAAAGTGTTACATTCTGTTGAAGGTCTCCAATGAAAGGGTTACTCTAAACTTTTCTTACAAGCAAAAGCGAAACTTCCTTGTTGTAACAGGATTAATAATATGCAGTACTTGTTGATCCTATTTTTGGGTGAAATGTGTTAACACTCTACTACCAATACTGATGCTACCTTTATTGTCACTTCTATATACTAATGTTATAACTGTTCCTGCTGATACTACTACTACTACTACTACTACTACTACACTACCACCACAACTACTACTAGTGCTGCTATTGCTACTGCTAATGCTGACGATAGTACTGACAGTAAGGATGATGATAACGATGTTGATGAAGATGTCATATATTCAGCCACTATGGATGTATGGATGTATATATGTGTGTTAGTGTGTTAGACACTTCCCAACTTACGCAATTTCAAGTTATTTAATTTCATAATTACGCTGTTTTAAAAAAGTAAAAAAGTGAAATAACAATGCTTTTGAAAACCAGGCCTAATTCTTCCATGGGGGAATGAAAGCACAGTGAGACGAAGGTGGCAGGAGAATACTGCTGGGCCATAACACAGGCGACTGGAAGGTCATGCTTCACTGATCAGGTTCCAGTGTGTTGGAGTTTGGATTTGAAATAGACTCCCTTGTATGTACATGTACATCCAGTTGACCTTATGTATACTTAGTTCCAACTTGTGTCGCACCTCGTGCAACGTAACTGTTGCGTATGTCGGGGAGTGTATATATATGAATTACAGTAGCCTTTACGTGAAAGGATTTAACTGATTCATGCACACACTCAAGTAAACTTTATATACTGTGTTACTGCTTACTGAAAGAGCTTGAGATGACATAAGGAATTATGCCTCCTGGCCAGCGTTTTTTCATATCTCTGATGGCATTTTTCTCAAATGAACTGAAATCGGACATATTGACGCCAGCAATGTCACCCTCAAAGAGACCAGCAGATAGTATAGGATCTGGCGAGTCTTCATCTTGTGGTGGAACAAGAATCTCTGTAAAAATATGTTATACTAATATGGAGATTTAATTTCACCTTTACAGCAATAATTTAAACGTGTGCTAGAACATTTTTAAATGAGTATATTCAAGCTCTCAGCACTAAACCGTATACAAAACAAAGTACGGATGAAGAAAAGGTAAATAACATTTCATGTTTATGCATTAGTCTCTTGAGCATTACTTTTTAAAATATTCAGTAACATGTTGCATGTATTTCCTTCCTTGTTGTGTATACTCGCATGTTCCACTCATCTCAGGACACTTGATTTAACCACTATAGCAGTATGAGCATGACAGTACAGAACAATCTGCATTGAATAGTTTGTGTCCTTCCTGTAGCCCAACAATGGCGTACAGTAAAGGGTAGGATTTTCCACCAGCATAATAGGAACTGTTAGTATGTATGGGTTTTCCTCCCATTCCAGCAAAGGAGCTAGCCTGGGTTTACTCTGAGAATAACTGGAATTGTCTTGTGTGCCTTTTCACCGAGTGTGACTGGAAATACTTCAAATAATACAATACTGCATGCCTCTGTTACCCTTGGTGTTCGTCGAAGTTTGGGGGGGGGGGGCGAAAGGGGAGGGGGCGATTGGTGCGGCCGCCCCAGGTAGCAGAGTCCAAAGGGCGACAAAATAAAGATGTTAAACGAAAAAAATCGATTTTCTGCGCTTAAAAAATTTTCAATTGTAGAGCCAAATAAAAGAAATTTTAATAAATGCCTGCACTTTTTCTACAATTTCTGCTAGGAGCGCCATTGCGATTACGCGCCCCGGACGTCAAAAAACCTACCTATGCCACTGCTGTGAATCACAGCCAAGTCAATAATAATCCAGAGTAATCGACAGTAATTCACACCGCCGTTGCCATGGTTACTGAATATGTTTTGTAACACAACATAGCAAAACCAGATGGCAGCATAAGTGTAGGCGAAGTGAATGCTTGATGTGCTCAAGAGAAAAGAAACGACCGATGAAACAGGCCATCGAGTAGAGTGTGAGTATTATGGCAGCCCGTCATATGATGGGCATGTGGCTTTTAACTAATATAATGGCCCTGAATGTTTAAAGTACTCTTTCGTGAAAGAAAATATGTGTAGTGCCCAGTGATGTATTTTGTGTATCTGATGTCTGGCGAGATTTGCATAGCCATAGCTTTTAAACTGTTACTCAAATATGTTGTATTCACTAATTTGACTTTAGTCCATGCTTAATCAGAACGTAAATAGGTATTAGGCCTATGTAGTACCATTTTGTTTTTGAATAAAGAAAGCGTGAAAACGGGGACCGATACTTTTCCCGAAACGTAGTGTGTTAAACTTAATAAAGGTCAGATGTCGTACACCAACGCCAGGACCCTATAGAACAGTATCTGTAAGCATTCGTTACGATTCTCTCACAAGAAATATGGCAAGGCGGGATAAATAATCTTTGCCTGCTTCTAGAATTAATTTGAGGCAATGGTCCATTTCCTCAATCGCAGTTCTGACAAAATAATTTTCAGCAACTGAATGAGGCTCCATTCCAATTTGTTCGTGGAAAATATGTAACATTTGCGTCTATATCAATTCATTGATGCGTATCAGGCTCCCTCACTTATAACGTCACGTGTAAAAAGAGTTCACTAATTACAGTAACAAATTGCATTGCTCCTTTAAGGTTTCTTCTAGTTTCAAGCCTTTGAAGGCTGGAAGAAGCGCCATTTTTTGTCAAAGTACTCGGACGTCAGCCGCTTCGTCAATAGAATTGTAAAAAAGAAATTTCCACCACGCCGAACAGATGAACTGTGTCAAAGAATGGAGAATGCATGAAGAGGCGTAGGCCCACCCTTCCAAATGTGCTCAGATAAAAGTCCGCTACTTCTCGAAAATTTATTTCTTGTGTTCTGTTCGTTCAGATCGCCAGAGAGATGGGGAAAGAGCTTTCTTACACACAGTGCACAGACCAAGTATTGCTGAAAGAAAAGGGAAAGAAGAGAAAAAGAAAAAAGTTCAGACACACTGTCAGTGACAATTTAATTGTTAGCCCTTTATTCTTTGAGGGTCGTGGACACGAATCACAGCCAAGAGAGTGGCCACCATGACTTAGATGTTTGTTGTATTTTCTCTGTACTCCCTAATATACTATTGTGTTACGTTCAAATCAATCATGCTTTATATTACGCATTTTATATTTAAATACTCTTATCACTCGACGTCACATAAATTATTCAGTTGTCAGTACGTTTTTTAAATACGCAATAATGTAACAGGAATTACGTACCAGAGTAAAGTTAACTGGATATTTTCCATCGTCTTAGGTATTTGAAAATGGGAACTGTTTACACCATCTACTAGAAATATTTCCACTCAGTAGGGTCCCTTAGAAACAGCTAGTCTCAGTCACTGCTCGAGCGAGGAACTGAGTCATGTTTAAGTAATTATAATTAATATTGTTCCTGGAGGGACGGAGTAAGACCACGAAAACCCTAAGAATAGTCGGTGTCCCGGCCGATAATTACACCTATTTTCTCCTGAATAAAAGTCATAAATGTTACCACTTGAGCCAAATTGCTCTCACCCCACTGCGTATGAGAAAATTCAGGTGATGACAACTGCCAGTCATACGAGATACTTCTCTGTGTATGGATATATTATAATTTACATTAAGTTTTACACACACGCCAACCGTGAAGGAAACTCATGCATTATGTGTTGGACCGACTTGTCGGAAGGAGCGCCCAAATCTTCCAATCGAATAAGCGCTAAAAAAAATTCACTGTATTATTTAATCTATAATTATTTTCTTTCGTTATACAACCTGTAATAACCATAGCTTGACGACAGATCTTAAAAGTGCCAGCTATATCCTCAGTACCTGATATCCTGATATTGTATTCTTTACTGCCTGTAATGACTGTGAGCTATACAATTACATCAGTTTCCTTCCCACCAGCACGTAGCAGTCGGTCTACATCCCACCACGCTTCCTGTCCACAGGATACCGATTCCTGTTTCTCCTGTGGTAGAGCGGTCAGAAGTTGAAGCTAACCAATCACCTATCTATCAGTGCATGGACCTTTTCCACCACGTCCTCTACACCTCTCCATAATGCAATAATTAAGCCCAAGGGAAATTTTACCCTAATATAAATCTACGTGACCTAACAATCTCGGCTGTCAACCGGATCTATTTCTAATTTTCTCGGTTATTGCTGCGTTGAAATCTGAATATCAAAATATCTAAGTTTTATTGCCTACGTGTTACTACCTTCTGGAACCAATATTTTCAATGCGCAGCTTTTTTCCTATTGGGCATGTTATTTCTTTTACGCTGAGGTCATATTGATGTCATTTGTCAGTTTTAGAAACATGCAGCTTTGTGACTCTGCAACAACTTTGAAACTACACTTGTCGGTCGGAACGGACGTACTACTTACCCAATTTTTCAGCATTTTCGAAGTCTTTGGGCGTTAATGGTTCTCCGGGTACTTCTTTTTCCTGGAACGGATAGAAATAAATATGTTAGGAGCATCTATTTGAAATGGAAGCCTTCTGAATGAAAGACTGGAGCGTTGTTGCGACAACGACCAACTTTGCAACTTAATTCGGGGGTAGGCAAACTATAATTTATCTCCTGAATTCGGACTCCTATCTTGCGGTGTGCGCAAGAAATTTGTGTTACTTTTTTGCAGTGAGTTTTTGAATTTGTAATAATACAATGCCTACAGCAATCGACATTTAAACACTAGTGTCTTCATGCGTAGGGAGGATTACGGATTTTGGTGGAAAAACTGATCATGGTATTAAAAATTTAGATTATATGATTTGTCAGTATAATTTCTCTCCTTAGAGTGAGGCATGATTTCATGAACTCTTGGGCCGCGGGTACACTGTCGTCTAGTGGTAGGCGAAGAAATTTAGGAATTATTATCTTTTCAATAATTAAATTAAAAATGTTAATTGCTTTTAACATGTTGAAATATAAAGAAAAACATTTATAAAGTGTATATCACAACACTATTTCAGTGTTCGAAAATAAATATAGACTACCCTTTTTCGTCTAATCGTGACTGACGACCGAATACTGTAACATGTTTAAGCATGTGAAACAGCGTTTCAGACCAAAGAACTGAGGATCCTAGAATGTCTTGCTTATTCTTCTTGGTTCTTGAATTGCGTCTGTAACGAAGGTCACTATTGAGGGAGAGTTTTGCAGAGCTGAGTCCCGAAATATACAGTGTCATAAACCCTTGAAAACTCGCTAACTTTCAAAATGGCGTTGCAACACTTTAAGGGTGGAATTTGAAAGAGTAGGCAGTAAATATTTTGCGAGGGAAACAAACCCAGTTCTCCTAACTCGAAATTCAAGGGACGGCGTATTAGCAAGCAAGGGAGCTTTGGAATACTTATTAATATTTTTCTAAGAGATCTCACCGCCAGTTGGCAAAATGGACTACGCCTGTGTAACGGCTCAAATAGTGTGACCGTTGTGTGAACTGAATTATTTGAACTCTTTTGAGTTATTGATATTATATGCGACTTTTTTCTCCTTTACTTTGCTGCAGTTCAGTATCGATGAATGTATAGCAGCTTCGGTAGTGTGGTGTATCTTTGTTGCTAATATATATCGCAGTCCGAGCACATGTGTAGTCTCAATTATTTTAATTCAGTAATTAATTGGGACCTTAAAAACCTTTCTTACGATGTTTAACATTCAACATATATGACACATTTCACGTTCATTAGCTCTCCAGCTGCAATTTACCAACGACCTCCTCGCAAAAATAATGGTGGTACTCGATGCCACTGCTGCTTTTTTCTCGAATTCAATCTAAACCGTAATCTTCCAATTTTAATATGGGATGTTAATTCCGTTAAAACTAAAAAATCGTAACTCACTAATTTTCTGTTAGTTAACAAATGCAGCCATTTGTGAATCAAAACTCACTCCAAAACATAGATTCTATATATCTCGTTATAGTGTGTACCGTACTGATAGTAACCAATTCGGGGGTGGTGTCATGCTTTTAGTTTATAGCACAATTCGACATGACCAATTCTCACTTCCAGGTATTGTTAATTTGGAAACTATCGCTGTTTGTTTATACATGCACCATAATACTCGTCTTTTATTTGTTTCTACTTATAACCCACCTGATTCCATTATTCTTCACTCTGATCTTGACAATGTTTTTTCCTCATATGATTCAGTTTTCTTAGTCAGTGATTTGAAAGTAAACATAAGGCTTGGAATTTTAATACTGTTGACCGAAACGGCCATGCGCTTTTATCGTACTCTTTACCACGGGACATAGTAGTAAAATACCCCAACCTATTTTCATACCAACTTTCAACATAGTGTCCTTGACATTGCTGTCTCACAACACTGTAATTTGTTTAAACCAAAGTCCCTTCCAGTATTGTCCTCTGATCATAATCCTGTGGTTTTTAAGATCTTATCACGCCCTTCGGTTTCTGAAATTCGCTAAATTGTTTATTACAAACAAGCTGATTGGCCACTTTTCCGCTCCACATTAGACCAACTGATCGCTGTTAACCCCAGCATCAGATACCGCCCTGACCTTGAACGAGCAGTTCAAAACTTCTCAGCAGTGCGTCAAGCTGCATCCACAGCCATTCCGCGACTCACTGCCCTTTGTCATCGCCTCACCCTTCCCTCAAGTCTGGCCAATGTCGCCAAGCTCAAAAATTTTCCGCCGACGATATCAAAGATTCGGGCTCCAACTTTTCCATCTCCTTCACCAAACGTTTTCCCGTGTTCTCACTTTCCAACTCAATTACAAAATTCAAAGTGGGCCTCCTTTCTGAACACGCTTTACCCCCGACAGAATCCTTTTTGGAAAGTCGTCAAGTATTTTAACAAATCTAAAGACTCTGTCCCTCTCTTATTCGACCAAGATATGTAGATTTATACTTCAGCTGATAAAGCAGAGCTCTTGGCATGCCAGTTTGAACGGATACATCATCATAACTTGGACCATGGCACAGACTCTCACGCCCGCACTGTTAATCCCACTGTCCGAAATTTTTGAATCTCCCTCAGCCACGCTTCAATGAGGCCAATCTCACCAGCCCAACTGAAATCCGACGAATTATTCAATTCCTGAAAACCAAATCCGCCGCTGGAACGGGCTGTATCTCAGCAGTTATGCTGCGATGCATCTCTCGTAAAGCTTTCATCCATTTAACTCTACTTTTTAACTATATTCTGTTGGTTGTTTTTTCCCCACTGCCTGGAAACCCACCAAGTTTCTCCCCATCCCAAAACCCGGAAAACCACCATCTGACCCCTGTTCTTATAGACCCACTAATCCATTAAGTGCATTAAGCAAATTACTGTAGCGTGTTGTAGCCTGCAAGTTGATATCTTTTCTCCACCAGAACCACATTCTGACCCCGGAACAATTCGGCTTCCATAAAAAAACATTCAACTCTCAACTTGCAAGAATCACCGAATTCATTACCCATGGTTTTGATCATAAAAAACATACAGGTATAGACCTACTTGATATTGAAAAGGCCTATGACACTGTCTGCATTAACGGCCTACTTTACAAGCTAATAGTAAGTACATCGTTTACCGGACTATGTTCTTTCTTCCTGAAGGCCTACTTGGAAGACCCTACCTTCTCTGTCCACCTAAATGGCTCACCCTCCACCCCAAAACCCACTCCATCCGGTCTATTCCAGGGTGCAGTGCTATCGACTACCTTGTTTTCTCTTTACCTTTCTGATATGCCACGTCTTACACACATTCACCTCGCATTATATGCAGATGACACAGCTCTTCTATCTCAGTCCTTTCGTCCGGATACTATCTCCTGAAGACTTAGTCAAGCGGTAACAACTCTACTCAAATACTTCACTAAATGGAAGCTCCGCGTAAATACCCATACAACCGAAGCAATTCTATTTTCCAAGCGACCCCCCCCCCTCTTCCAGACCCTGTTCAAATTGCTGACTCCTTGGTGCCCTGGGCCTCAGACTTGCAGTATTTAGGCCTTCTTTTAGTCTCTAAACTTTTCTACACCAAACATTTACATACGGCCACCAACAAAGCCACAGATGTCCTTTGTAACATCTTCCCTTACTTTCACAGAAAACCAGATTAATCCTATATAAATTACTCATCCGATCCATTCATCCTGACGCCGCTCTTGTCTGGAGTTCTACATGTGACTCAAACTAGCCAAAACCCCAAGTTGTTCAAAACAAGAGCTTACGAGTGATTGGTAACTATCCTAGAGGTGCTCTCACCTCACAGTTACACGACAATCTTAATACTGAACCCATTCAAGAATTCATTCACCGACTCACAGCCAAATTTTTTGCTTACTGTCCATCCCACCCTCAGCCCTGGTTCAATAAATCTGGAATTACACTTTAGACGACTGAATTCTATGTGTAAGAAATATAAACATAAAAGGCCGAAACACATTTTGCTGTAACCAGCTCACCATCATAGTGTTTTTTTTATCTTTTCACTAATGTTTTACTCTGTTTAACTTTGTTTAGTGTACTCCTAGTTATTTAAATTGGTTATGGGAACAATTTTGTAACTTTTCTTTGTACACACTGTAAATATTTTCTTGGAAACAAATATCGTTAAAAAAAGATGCAAACACAGAAATGCCGTCACAAGTGACATTAAAATTGCGAATGTATCGATAATTCTGAAAGTTTCAGTTAGAGCTAAAGTCGCAAAATTACTTAGATCGAGCAGAAATGGGAACAAAATAGTACTGTAAAAACGTCGCAGTGGTGTAGAGCGCTTCGTGGTGATAAACACAAAAAATGGAATTTAGAGCTATGAGAAGTACATTCTTAGTACGAAATTAAGTCTTTCGAACTTAATTTTCTCCAAATGAGATATTTGGATTTGTTGCTGTATTGAAGAGAGGTACTGATATAAAAGTTTGTTAACTGCTCATGTATTAAGGTAAAGTTCTCCCTAGAAAGGGTCATGAAGGCCCAGAGGGGGATTAGAGGTATAACTCTACTCTTTGTTTAACCCTGGCACTAGATGAGGGTGGGTGGTCAACTCCTTGAGCCGGCCGCTTTATCCCCGGGAAAGATACTCGGTACCCATGGTATAGAAGGCTGGATAGGCCCCTGGGCCGGTCTGGACGGGTGCAGAAAATCTCGCCCCCACCGGGATTCGATCTCCGGACCGTCCAGCCCGTAGCGAGTCGCTATATCTACTACGCTATCCCGGCCTACAATGTATTATGTCATGCAATTATACATTCTCATTAATGCTGTAAAAACTCTATTAACCGCACAATCCGCCACTGACAACAGACACTAATTTGTTACACCCTTTAGCTTTTAACATTTATCAAACAATTTAGCGTTTAACTTACCGATTCTAGAGTTCCTGTCGGTATATCAACAAGTGGCTCTTTTGAATCCGCACCTCTCAGCAACGTTGCACCATCATAAGGCTCCCTGTCTGCCGATATGTCCTGCCGCACATTACCATAGTCCCTAGTATAATCTGTAAGATCGTCGACTTCAGCATTCCACAAGGAACTCAGTAATTCCTCAGGAATATCACTCTCCCGTCGATACTCTGCAGAGGTATCTTTCTTATGGTCATTTATGGCGATCCTTCTCTCTGTGTAAGGTAGTGCCAGTGGCGGTTCAATTTGTAACACTTCCGAAGTGTATGGAGTGCGGCGAAGGTTATAACTTTGAGAGGAAGGCAAAAGTAGCATTGCCATCACCACAAAGATTGTAACTCTCATATATTTCACTTCTAGTCGTTCACCTACCATTGGAAGTATTCTCACTGTATCGGCCAAGTACTGGAACAGGCATAATTTAACACTGAAACAATTAAATGTTGTGAGAAAATTTATAATAATTACCTACATAGACACATTTCACCTGAAAATAGGTGGTTAATTCGAGAAAAATTTAAGTAATATATATGACTCAATTTTTTCTGAAATTCTGCGGTGATCTATCATGCTTACATGACGTTTAGCACTGTTTTCACAACCAGTGTTTTAACTATGCTCTGTAAAGCAGTAGTGAGCAAACTTTATTCCTGCGGGTCACTTAGACATGAGTGATTTGGCGACTTCCCACGAATGGGTTTTAAAACGTAATACTTGTATGCAAGAACATGGAAGTCTATTCACTTTATTCCTGCCCTATTTGTATGAGATTACGATGAAATGCATGGCTTCTTTAAGAAGTAATACTGATTTATTTATATCTGTTACCTATAAAATTTAATATATGAGGCTGATGTTCATTAAAATATCAAGGAACTAAAGGCACCACGGACTACTTAGGAAATGGTCAAGGGCCACAGGATGTGCACCATTGATGTACAGTCTTTTTCAAACTTTTTTCTCGCGTAACACTGTAACAATACAAAACACGTACACGTACAACTGTCACAATACAAAACATGTACAAGTACCACTGTCACAATACAAAACATGTACAAGTACCACTATCACAACACAAAACATGTTCACGTACAACTATCACAATACAAAACATATATGCCTACAACTATCAAAATACAAAATATGTATGCCTACCTCTAGGTACTGCAAATATTAATGCCTACTTTCAGGATACTGGTTTTCCGGGATGTTAGGTTTGAAGTCTTCAAACCTGCCAACCAGCGAAACAACAACGCTGTGGAAACCTCAAATTTTGCAGTTGCTGCTTTTCTAATTTAACGCGATTAGATGACAGAGGATAGTTTGCATTTATATTCGACCTATCTTGGTATACAGTTTTTAAATTTTTTCTCTATATTTCAGCATATTTAAAACAATATTATTAGTGCAATTAACGTTGCTAAATTTTAATTATTGAAAAAAATTCCTAAATTTCTGCGCGTACCACCTTTTGGAAAGCACTGCTATACATCATGTATAACAAAACTTCTAAAGGTTTTATTAGCTAAGATTTACAGCAATATATTTCGACTCTATATACATGTTATAAATCAAACAGTTTGCAGTTCACATCCCAATAAGTTTAGTTACATTCAACTGCAGACTAGTTATTGTTACCCAGGGTTATTAATTAATTTTGTAGATCATTATATAGAATTGGAAAATCACTGTCGGTCGCGGGTGCAAGGACAGTACACGCATTGCGTATTAACCGCCCCACAAACAAGGTTGCTTCTAACTAAAATCTTGTATGTGTTATCGCTAAAGTGCGAAATCCGTTTTTTCATATAATAATTAGTTATTTCAGAAAGAAAAGGAAAGGGACAGTTAAAATTCGCAGTGTTGTGCCATTCAACACTTTAATAAGTCATTCTTTAGAAAGAGGAACGATCGACAGTTAATGCATAAAATGAGGAACCATTCAAGTTTTCAACCAGGTATTGCATAGAGTAAAGAGACGACACAATTTGAAGCGTAAAATGGAGGATCATTCAACACGTAAGTAGTTATGTCACTGAATAAGTAGTTATTCCGCATGAAAACGAACACACCCGTCTTTCAATACATCGCGAGCTATTCCATAGAATTACAAATTGACCCCATTTAAGGCATGCAATAAGGGAGCACTCAAAACTTTAAACAGTTATTCTACTAACTACTTATTCTACAGAAAACAGAAACTAGGCCCGTAGACAGTGGCGGGGAGGGCAAGTGGGTGCACTTCACCGACTACAAATTTGGCTGCAGCGACTAGAATTTGCAAAATATCAAAGACAAACATTCTGATCAGATATGAGCTCAGTGAAGACGATATCACGAAGCCGATCCATGAAAAAAAAAAAACAGTTGCGATTGGCACAGAGCGCGAGCAGCGAAAGATAGATATGTAAATTGGTTCACATGTAAAGAATAACGGAAAAAAGAACTAAATGTCTTTATCTTCATCGCATGGTTGCACAATAATACTCAAGGCTGCGGTGCGTCCGTAGCTTCTGCTGCGGGACCCTTCACCACACACAAAAAAAAAGCGGTATCATTACAGCTACGGCGAACGCGTGGGTGCATTGGTTACAATGTTATAGCGTATTCCACTTCTGCAACCATTTCGACTGTAATGGTCCAGAAGCTTCCGCGAACATCACGACTGTTCTCCGTGTTGTGGTATGTTTCTGGCACTTTCGGCTATAGTTTGGAAAGCTGGCGCTGCATGATATCCACGAAGCATACTACTGTGATACGTTAGCTCGCTCATTCCTAAAAATGTATATATATTACGCAAAATTTCTGTGCAGTGTTATAGAGCGCAATACGTATTTAACATGTTGATTCTTTTGTACAGATAAAAGCTCTTATCAGGCTTATGCATACATAATACGTACACAGTATATGAATAATATAACATTATATACGTATAGAAACGTATGTACATGCATGCACCTGCACTGAAAGCTGCTGTCCACACTGTGTTCATGATCTGGCTACGGATCTGAAAGAAACGACACCAGTTAATGCATAAAATGAGGGACTGTTCACCGCTATATAAAGTTATGTCTTGTAATAACGGGTTGTTCCACTGAATAAGGAAACTACCTCTGTTAAATAGAGGATGAGGGACGTTTCAGAACTCTTAACTAGTTATTCCGTATAATAATGTACCGACCCCAGTTAAGCATATTAGAGTGAGGGACTTTTCTACAGAATAAATAGTTATTCCATACCATAACGACTCGACCGCACTTAGTACATTGAATGGGGCACCATTCAAAACTGAAACCAGTTATTCCATAGGATAAAGAATTCTCCATACTGTCACGAAAGGACCAGAGTTAATGAACAAAATCAGGGACCACTCAGCTGTTTGAATGTTTTTTTTTCAATGGCTCGACAGCCCCTTGGGGGCCTAGGCCGCCTCATTTTTCGAGGCTTCACGATCACGCTTTAGACATACCACAATCGGTAGGACTCCTCTGGACGAGGGATCAGCTCGTCGCAGAGACCTCTACCTGACAACACACAACACTCACAAGAGACAGACATCCATGCCCCCGGCGGGATTCGAACCCAAGATCCTAGTAAGCGAGCGGCCGCAGACCCAAGCCTTAGATCGCGCGGCCACTGGGATCGGCTGTTTTAATGCTTACTTCATGAAATAACGGCACAAGTTAATACATAGAACATTGTCAGTCATTATAAGACTAACTAGAAAATGCGTAAAATTAGTCAAGTTTTTAATGGCCCCTTACTTTATGCTTTAAATGGGATCGATTTTTATTGTAAGGAACAACTAGTTATTCGGTTGAGTACGAAAAAATTAGTTATTCTATTGATGCATAATTATTCTATATAATAACAATTTAATGGGTTAAATGATTTCATTCTATGCACCAAGTGGAGTCGTTTCGTTATTCTATGGCATAACTAATTATTCTAAGAAATAACAAGTTCAACTGTTGAATGGTTCCTCATTTTGGGGTTTAACTAGGATTGTTTCGTTATTCTATACAGTAACTAGTTAAATACTTGAATAATACCCCATTTTGTGTATTAACTGGCGTCGATTCATTATTGTATCATATAACTAATTATTCTATGAACTAAGAAGTTGAAGTGTTTGATTTCCTCTTCATTCGATACTCTAACTGAAATGCCCCGCTACTCTAGAAATATCTAAGTATTTTATGAAAGACCGAAGTTATACGCTTTGACGAGAATGTAACAGATGTTAGAAGGTTGACGAAAAATTACACTAAGACTTTAATAGTCGCAATAATTAAAACACTTAAAAATTTGGCAGAATGAGTGAAAATGTAAAGACATGATTCATTTCCTAATTCTTCACCGTTATTATCCACCTTATTTTAACTTTTCGTACACAATATTGCTGTACAAAATGCGTTTCTCTATAATGAACAATAAAGGTCGAAAACATGTTGCTGTAAATGTCGGCTACCATAGCTAATAGTTAATTAATAATAATATTAACAATAATAATAATAACAATAATAAATCAGAAACCATTCAACATACAACTGATGCATGCCATGCATTAACTCAAGGTGATTACACCCATCGTCGCAATAAAATAGCCAACATCTTTCTTCAAGAATTTTCTATCAAATGTGGGCTATGAAAGGAAAAACAATGTGTTAGAGAACTCATATTGTAAACTATAACAGGTCCCATAACAACTGATCGAATTATCCATACCAACAAACCAGAAATATTTATGCGTGACAAAACCATGAAAGAAACGTATTTATTACATGCAGCAATTCCTTACAGTCACACACCCTCTACAGCACCGTTATACCAGAAATATACAGATCTAAAAGAAGATCTAACAAGAATATGGCAACTGAACGTGGCCTATGTAGTACCATTAGGATTATCCACAATGGATAATATCCCAGAAACTACACCACATTTTGAAACTGTTCAATCTCCGTCCTAGTCTACATATTCTGATGCAGAGTGTAGTAATACTGAACACATGCCTTACAGTTACAAAGTTTTTAGCAGCATAATGAATAAGAAGTGCTTAGTCAGTCTGAAAACCAGCTAAACCGCTGTGAATTAATAATAATAATAATAATAATAATTCTGAAATTTATGATACGATATGATATCCAGAATTGCTTTATTTTTAAGTAAACCATCTCCAAATTACAATACATTAGTTAGCTTTGCTACCATGGCTGAATTGAACTTCTCTGCAGTTCTGAAGTTTTCCATTTTCGTGTTCATACAGAAATTAATAAAACTCTCCGTGAACATCATCAGTTGATCTAAAAGTCAACAGACCAACCAATCAAGTAATCAACAAACTAACCAACTAATGCATATATCTAACGGGTGAGTACTAGTTGACCTTGGTCTGGTTGGCTCTCATGATATATAAACATCAGAAACGTTTTTGAAGATATGACCTCAATTAAAGACAAACTGACAATACGCAGGAAGCATCCTTACGTGAAGAAAATTATATATCTACATTGAAAATAAAAAAGAGTTTGGACATAATCTATTCATCCATTCATTCATATACACTGTACATTCTTCCGTGCATACTTCGATCTATCCATTCGTTCTTCCATCTATCCCACCATCCATCTACCTTTAGAGTACAGGGACATTATTTTATCTAACAACTCGCACCATTGTTCATTCACGTTTCGCGTGGCGGAAGGCAGACAGCGTAGCGCTCGCCGCTCTTCCAATTTGCCTTGAGTCGGGGACCACATGTTTTACTTCAATGTATTGCAGTTAATATTACGATCTTGTCACATTTAAAGAATAGGCTGCCAATTTTTCCTTTGGCTGACTGACGCGCGTCACAACCAATAACTACGCGGTCATTGTTTGTAGAAAATTTTAAAGTTACGCTAGCCAACGGGAAGTGACAAGAAAAACTTTTCAGATAAAATAATATCCCTACAAGCTTTCATCCATCTATCCATACACCAGTCTGTTCATCGTCCTATTCATTCGTCAAAACAGACTTGCTGTCTGAGTGTTTATATTTATAGTACGAAGAACGGGTAACGTAAAACGTAAAAAAAAACAAACACAATTCTTAATCCCTCAATATACTGTGTTTCCCAGGTGTGCTACAACGATGAATTGACACCGATATGGACACAGCTGTCGCTGTACATATGACTTACCACAAAGCACATGCGAGGCCTTAACTGCACGCGCCTAGTCCGGTACTAATGGGGGTTCATGTGCTGCGTTTCTTAAATTTATAGAATATCAGGTGGCAGGTGTGTTTACTGTCATAGTTAATCCACCATTTTAGGAGATAAAGCACATAAGTTCAATTGCCCTTACACGCAATCTTTCTTCCATATGTAAATTACTGAAACGTGCCTAGAAAATATTCTCTCCTGGTCTGTATATGGTATCATATTTAACTATCCATTATGAGATAAGCCAGACATACTCAGTCACCTTGGAACATGCAACTCGGAACGCAACCTCCATGCTTTATATTCTGAACGAGTGCCGTCAAATAATCCTATTCAGTGGTCTGCTTGCAGTTTGCAAACAATATAGTGTCTCGATAGGCTATTTATTTCTCGGAAAGGTGAAATCACGAGTAGTTGTTACTTTAAACTCACACAATGAATGCTGACAATGTTGCTAAGAAGCATTATATTATTTTTTTGCTAAGGAATATATTTGGCACTAAGCTGAAAAAGTAAGGGCAGACTGGAGAAAACTGCATAATAAAGACCTTCATAATTTGTACTCCTCACCAAATATTACTCGGTAATCAATCAAAAAGGATGAGATGGGAGGGGCATGTGGCACGTATCGGGAGAAGAGAAATACATAATATAATTTTGGTGGGGAAACCTAAAGGTAGGAGACCACTTGGAAGGCGTAGGTGTAGATAGGAAAATAATACTAAAACGAATTTTAAAGTAATAGGCTGGTAATGCCTCATCTTGATTAATTTGGCTCAAGAAAGGGACAAGCGGTGGTAATGAAACTTTGGGTTCCATAAAATGCTGTGAATTTCTTGAGTATCTGATGACCCATTAGCTTCTTGAGGACTGTGATCCATAAAGTTACCTAGTTAGTTAGCTAGTTAGTTAGTTTCGCATTATACTTTTATTATTAATACCAACACTAGTCACCAACATTAGGCTTGTGATGCCACGTGCATAGGAAGGGGAGCAAGCATAGCGTAGTCATTACAGTGACAAGATTATGGACTGGATGGCAACGAAATCGTGGTTCCAATCCCGGCAAAGGCAAGCGACTTCAAATTGTTCATACTGGCTCTCAGTCTCACCCAGCCTCCCTATTCAACTGGTACCGAGGGCTCCTTCCCCGGGGTAATGCGGCCGGGGCGTAAATTTGACCACTCAGTTCTATCAACTGTGAAGCTTAAGAACAACTGGAGTTGTGCCTCTAAACCTCTTTCCGCCTATATGCCGGTATGGTGTGCAGAGGAACAACTTTACTTTTTTATTCACTCGGAAATCCACCAGCAGAAGAAGTAAACGTAATTAATTTTTCTTTATCATCTGTTTAAAGATGTTATAAATACTCACATTTTACAGCGTAGAATGATAGAATTATTATTGAATAGTGACTCGGAAGCGATGTGGAAGAAAAAGACAGTGACCTGTGTTGAGGCAGTACCTGGAATTTTGCTTGCAAGGACTGAGGAAATTTATAAATAATCTCAGTCAGAATTCCGAGGTTTGGGCCAAGATTTGAATTTGAGACTTCCCGATTAAGTAGCAACAGTGCTACCCATCCAACCACGACAGTGGTAAACCTTTGTTAAATAGTGAATCACGTAGTCCTGTTGTCTACGAAGACTAATATACCAGTCCTGAATCCGTACTGAATGAATACAAAATAGGACTAACCTAATGATCGATATTCAATGCGCTAACTTAAGTAATACTGCAATTTATACATTTACTAGTCTGCTGGTGCCCGGCGACTCGGGCAGGCTAGTCACACTTATTTACGTAGTCACCGTGGAAACCTCGCGATCCGTGAAGGTAAGGCACACTCATGTACGTAGTTACTGTGGAAACCCCGCTACCCGGGCAGGCATGGCACACCTATTTACGTAGTTACCGTGGAAACCTGAATAATGTGTGTGTGTGTCTGTATATATATTATATTTCCGTAGTTGTGCCCGTAGTTATCGTGGAAACCCTAATTATGTGTATGTATGTATATTATACTGTGGTATTATTGCCCAACAATCGCTGTGCACGCCGCGTTCTTGATGCTCTTTGATGTCCTGCATTAATTTCTCGGGCTTGGATGCGTTCTTTCGGCCCATTTCAGCTCTTCTCTCTGCGTGACGCCGATTGTTTTGCTTTCGAATTATTTGCGCAACTTCTTGTGGCATATTGATTCTTCCTTGGGTTGGTTGTAGCGCATTTTGTTGTCGAATGCGTTGACGGTCTGTGTTCAATTCTCGAAGGGGCTGACGATCTTGATTCGACACTCTGGATGTGAAGCCTATTCGTGAAGTACCAGGTTCGAATTTCCACCGGGCAACCCGCTATTTGGACTGAAGCTTTCGATGGGTTTCCTCAGTCTATTCAGGAGAAATGAAGTACAGTACCTTGAAATAGACAACCGCTACCTCTTTCCAAATCCGTATCCTCTCCTCGCTCCATGCTCATTCAGCTCTATGATATCTGCAGTTGAAATAACATAGTTACGTAACGTAAGAATCAGTCATTGAAAAAGACCAAAACTTCTCTCCAAGTCCATCAGATAATCATTCCAACAGCTCTGACGCTACAAAACCATAAGATAGAGTTGATGCTAATAAACAGCGAGGTTTATAATTAAAAAAAAGATATGTGACGAAAACACATGCGGATTGTTTGTAGGTATTTTAGCCGTAGTAAGTGCCAAGCGAAATTCGGTGTTAGAGCAGATGGTCTGATTAGCCAGTTGGAAGAGAAGGAGGGGGGGGGGGTATACTTGGCCAGATGTTGGACCTTACGTCTTTAATAAAAACTGATTTAAGTTGAAACAAGAAGAATCAAGTAATGTCCAGTCCACGTGTCTTCGTTTCCTATCGAAATTTCTGCATCATAGCGTGCAGCTGAGCATCCAGACTTTGTAGGTATAAGTTACGGGGCGTAAGAAGTTAGTAACTGCTGCTGAGGGCTGTTTAAAACTTTATTTTGTGTTTATTTGAATACACCCTCCCAAATATACTTTGTTAAGCAGGTCATAACATGCTTTAATGTATACGATTCGGCTACAAATGACTAAAATTAAATTTAATTATAGAACACTATGCTCGATATATGTCTGCATATATTTCTTCACTACTAGCCAGCATATATGTTCCCAATATAAGCTGGTGAGGAAATAAACGAAGAAGAAATGACAGAAAATTACGCAAGAAATATAGCACAGACCAGGCTGAAAGACCTGGCAGAATCTAGAGATTTTCTGTTCTCAGAACTGACCAGACCAGCTCTGAGGCCCATCAATTGGTAGAGAGGGCACTTTCGCCGGGGATAAATTTAAGCATGCATGAAGACATCGTTCCACTCCCCCTGTCTGCTTTATAGCGTGGTGTTTAATTAAAAATTTATCTTCACAACAAGCTAATTTTACTTAGTGTTGTAATAAGAACTGTTCCTTACGTATTTAGTTTATATTTGTGTTTCAAGTGTAAGAGTGCCAAAAACAAAATATCCAAGTGCATGGCTTTTTATAAAAATTGGGAAAGGGTAGTTTTTTATAACCAGGAGTTATTAGGCTCACTCCCAACTCCAAAGCGCATTCAACTGTGCACGACTCCTTTTTCGCTTCACTTACCTATCTGCTAGCCGGGATAGCTCAGTAGGTATAGTATCTAGGCTACGGGTTAGACACTCGAGGAATCGTGGCGCGATTCCCAGTAACCGCAAGAATCTTTTATCTTCTCCAAAGGGTCAGAATCATGGCCGCGTCCACGCAGCCCCCTCTTTCATACCATGAAGTCACAGATGGGGGGTAGAGGCATAGCACAGCCCTTTCTTTAACCCTGGCGCTAGATTAGGGTAGGGGTGGTCAAGGCCATAACCCGGCCGCTTCACCCCCATGAAAGATCCGGTACCCATTTTAGAGGATGCTGCGTGGGGCTCAGGGTCAATATCGACGGGTGCGAAAAATCTCGCCCCTGCCGGGGTTTCAACACCGAACCGTCCAGCTCTTAGCGATTCGCTTTACCTGGTACGCTATCCTGGCCAACTATTCAGTGGACACTGGAGATATTTCCCCGGCAGAAGAGCGATTGGAGCCTGAAGCACTACTTAAACTATGTAGTGCCGAAGGTAAGAATGAGTGGACTTATACCTCCACTGCCTCATATGACTTCATGGAGAGGAGAAGAATAAATCTATGTAGCAGCCATCAGCTCAGCGCGCAGCCTGGGCACGCGTGAAGCCATGAAGACAAGGGAAGTAATTTCATAAACGATAAATTGACTGTTGCGCATTACATTGGAATCAAATCGCGAAGCGCAAGACAACAAAACCTGGCGATATGGCTATCTAAAAAAATGGGATTAAGTAACCTAAACTAGCTAATATTTGACACAGCTGTAAAGCGAGGGCGCCCGTCTGCAAGCAACGGATCAGTTCATACTACTGAAAACCAAGGCATTAGATAGATTTATTTGCGGGAGAAGATACTCCAGCCTTTCGAACAGGAGAATGTATGGGTCCCAGAGTCGGGCTGGACTCTTTGGAAATAAGAAAAATCTCTTGTCCTGCCGAGAATCGAACCACAATTGCTAGGCTTCCAACCGTCGACTAGTCGCTACACTGACTACTATACCGGGTTGCCGCAAATTACGGACTTTAAAAAAAACATTCCTACTACGGTGTTGAGCTGCTACAAATAATACGATAAATTTGTAGAATTTTACTGTCCCACACTGCAGGAATTATTGAAATAAAATGTGCAGAACTTGATGTTTTACAGACTACTTGTAATATAAGTACAGGGCATACACAAAATAATGGTGCGGTTTCAAAAGTGAATAAAAAATTATTTCTCACCTTACACGGGCACAACATACACCGTCAGCGGCGGCAACTGTCCAAGTTTCTCATTTGGTAATTACAATCCTTCAATGTGTGCACCTTGGGTCACACGACACACATCCACACGGTAATCCAACTCATCCCAGACCCGGTGTAGCATGTCCGCTGTAACGGCCTGCAGTGCATGCGTTATCCGATCACGAATTTCATGGATGGACGTGGGCAATGGTGGTACATAAACGCTGTCTTTAACGAACCCCCAAAGAAAGAAATCGCACGGTGTAAGATCTGGCGAACGGGATGGCCAAGTGAGACACCTGGACACCTCAAAACGGAGCACACAGAAAGCCTTCTCCTGCTGCAACGCCATCTTTGAAACTGGCCCCGCGGCCACGCAGTAAGCATGAGAAGCGTACTGCTGGTAGCGCATGAGAAACTTGGACAGTTGCCGCCGCTGACGGTGTATGTTGTGCCCGTGTAATGTGAGACATAAATTTTTTATTCACTTTTGAAACTGCACCATTCTTTTATGTATGCCCTGTATTTACTATTTTTTGGCGTGTCTTAGAAGTAAGAAGGAACACTTTATGTGGAGACCATGCCCGTCCTTTCTACCGCCCGTCCATCCGTCAGTCCATCCGTGTTTGTTGCCTAAATCGTTAGGCAGGTTTTCATGAAATTCGGTACAGGAATTCTTTACACATAATTGACTAGCAGGCGTGAATTTCGTGAAAATCGGCTCGTTATCGGTAATACTTTACTTGAGGACGTAAATGAATTTCTGACAATACTTTCTGCACTTCTTGACCGATCTGAGTGAGATTCGGTGTAGAAGATCTTCACGTATATTGTTAATCAGTTTTGAGTTTCGTTAAAACTGATGCAGTGAAAGCCATAAATTACTTCAGGGCTGAATAAAAGTTTGCCCGTATTTAAGACACTATTAATCCGATTAGGATAAACTATTCGATACAGATGTCAAAAACTTACTGGGTGATTTTGAGTTTCATGAAAAGCAGCGCAACGAAAGCCATATGAATATGGATTTTTGTCTATACTCTCTATATTTTGGGGGACGCAGTGGCGCAGTTGGTTGAGGCAGTATGCTACAAGCAGGTCGCGGGTTCGGTTCCCGATAGGGTCATTGGGATTTTTCATTGACTTAATCCTTTAAGCCGCATTATGGACCTGGAGTAAACTCAGCCTCTGACAGAAATGAGTACAAGAGATATTTCCTGGGAAATGCGGTGCGTAGGACTGACAACCCTACTACCTTCATGTGTCGATTGTCTGGAAATTCTGGGAGCCTTAACTTCTTGCAGCCCTAACGGCCCGTCCAGGCCTGTAATGGGATGGCTTTACTATTACTTTCTATATTTATTGTCCGATTTGGGTGAAATTCGGTATCAGAAATCTGCACATAATGCTGTTGAACTTTTGTGAGTTTCGTGAAAATCTGGATGGGGAAGGCCGTACTTTTATTGCGGCTGTTACTAAAGTTACACTTTGGAAGTAAAGAGCTCTCGGTAAGCTTTGAACACTAGGCCACGGAACACAAAATTTGGAATTTTCCGTCTTATTAATTCTTTTGTATTGGGTTGAGACTATATTTCTGTAGAACTGTTATCTCTAATGGGTCTGTTATCTATCCCTCAGATAATAGATGGATGAATATGGAGCCCTAGTGGAATGAAAATTGAAGGGGAAAATGGAGGAAGTAGGGCACGCCCTATCCCGGTGCTATTCTGGAAGAGAATCCGGACTTCGCGGTGAAAACACTATGTTCTATTACCGTACTAAGAACAGGTGATGCCCACTGCAGATTTGGTTCAATGTCTGTCTCTTTTTTGTTGAAAAAACACTTCCTAATTAAGTACATACTGTCCAAATATATTATTACGACCATTGTAATTATAATTGGACCATTGAGTACTGCAGTGGTCCACTACAGTTTAAACATCAACAGACAACACAGGGATATAACTCCCTTAGAATGACGATGACAGTAGTGACAAAGAAGTTTGTCTGCAACTAAAGATAAAATTATTAAGAAATGTAAAATACCTGTAATTATTCTGTTTTGTACTTTCAGCAGTATTTTAATTGATAAAATTGTATTAAACTCCACATATGCACACATTTTACAGCATTTGTTATACTTGTATTCCTTTGTAAATGACCTCCCTGAGGATGGCCTTTAGAGGCCGAAACATGTAGCAGGAGCATCACAAAATAACAAATAGTTATTTATGGTTAAATGCGCAATTTGCTGAATTAAACACTGTGTAATCAATCAATTGCACGGACTATGGATACGGTTCAACTCCCTTCTGCTCCTCTAACACAGTAATTCTGAACATTTTAAAATTTTGCTCTTGCGTTTCACCGTCAGATTGTAAAAATATTACGCAGTCAAACCACTGTAAAAACGTAGCTTCTTTTTTCCAAGAAGTATGTTTTTACAGTCATGTATATTTTAGAATTGCAACATTTTTTAGACCTCACGTTCAATTAAAGCCGACGGTCAAAACGTTGGTCGCCTGCATCTAACTGCGAAGCTCCGGGTTTAATCCCAGGCTACTGCATGTGGGATTTGTGCGGACAAAGTGGGACTGGGACAAGATTTTCTCTCAGTACTTCGGATTTACACTGTCATTATTCAACCAATTTTCTATAGCCGTATTTTCATTCATTCACCACCGACAATATATGTTCTTTGCAATTGACAGCACAGTTAAGTAAAACACTTTTCTCTCACTTTAGTAGCGATTGTGTTGGTTTCGAGACCTCATATCTCATCAGTCCAAAGACCCCAATAGTGGGAGGTGTCCCAGGGGACCATGCTCAAGCCTACCTAGATCTTCTACGTTTATAACACGTCTGGCGCAAAAGATCTGCATGTTCATGTCCTATCTGTTCGAACTTGAAGTTTCGGCCTAGTCCCAATAAGGATATACTAACAAAGTTTAGCGTCAGTATGTTACCTGTTCTGAATAGAGGAAATATCTGTTGCAGGGAACATTAACTTGTTAAACTAACTCAAAGTGGCGTTATTATTAAGTAAAGTAACAGCTGTAGTAAAAGTACCTTCGTGCCTTCGGCTGAACTGTTTCAGACAGAACGGAGCCCTCACTTCCATTTGTGTGAGTAAGTAAGTTCCACTATCTTGTTTTTGCCTTAATTATTACATTTTGTAATTGTACCTGTCTTGTTCCGTCTCTTACTCTAAGCAAATAGCAGGCCGTGCCATGGATCCGGCTTTTAGTCGCAGAGGGCCCAGTGGCTAATTCCAAATTTTGAAGCGATACGAGTACAGTAATAATACGTATGTCTTACTAAGTCCATGTACGACAACGCACACCGGTATCCTAAAGCTCAGATAAATGGACACAGATCTGGCTCTTTCCCAATTAGGTGCTCCGTTCGGCAAGTTTGCCTTTTGAGCATAATCCTACAGACCAGACTTGCTCAACCTTTTATGTGGTGCGGGGAAACTTGGGAAAAAATTGGTCTGCATGCGGGCAACATGGAATTCAATACACAGAATGAAGAATGAATAAGTGTACATATGTATGATTTTACCTGGGTATTTTTCTGTACTTAATGTGCAATAAAAATATTCTGTTCATAATGGCAGACATTTTTAACAAAATGCAACTCACAGCTCAGGCTAGGGTACCGCTAATTTTAGTACAGTTTTACAAAACTAATTAGTAATGTGGCGTGTGTCTCCATAAATAAACAGCTTGTAAGTTTTAAAAAGTGCTTCCGCCTTTTGTCTTGGCTTTGTCAGGGAAAGGGTTGAAAGACGTTTCCTCATTCCAAACGTCTTCGCGGGCAACATAACACCGTGTCGTGTGCAACATGTAGCCCGCGAGCTACGGGTGAACGGCTTTGAATGCTCTGCTTTTATCTGCTTGAACGAGACGTCAAAGGCATAACTTTTGGACCCAAGAAGCAGAAAATCTCAGTGACTGTACATGCGGATGATGTAACTATCATCATTACTGACCAAGCTGACATAAACAAAGTAACGGAAATCATCATGACAAACGAAAATGCAACATTCGCTAAAATCAATATCCACAAGTCGACGACATTATCAATAAGACTATGGGACAATGCAAAGCAAATAAAGTACATTCAATATAAACTTGAGACAACAGTTCTTGGGATCAGATTTTCAGGCACGATAACCCGCACTACACATCTTCGTTGGACGAGGCTTACTAACAAAATGAAAGTTTTGGCGCGAGACAAGTATTCGACAGACCTGTGCATACGTCAGCGTATCCGGCTCGTAAATATTTTCCTATCGTCCAGGTTGTGTTCTGCACACAAGTCCTTCTTATCACGCCTGGGCACACACGTCAAATCACTACTGCATTGGTATTGTACAGTACATATGGAATGGGGAGATCTTCCATGTTCCCATGTCTAACCTGAAAATACCGGCTTCCGTTGGTGGTACGGAACTGGTGGATTTGCATGCCCAATGCATGACACTTTTTCGTGCCCGCTTTTTGAACAAACGGAAACTCCTGGCACCATAACGGCAGAACGTCTTTCCACCTGGATGCACTTCGTCACGATGGACAACCCTCCGAACATACAGGTCATACCGCGTAAACTTGGATATATAAGGATTTTCTTCCGGGAATGGTGTTACATACAGACGATAAGACATGGAGAGGTTAAAAGAACGTTCAAAAAGATGGCGTACACACCCCTGTGAGTCCTTCGAAAGATGGGCTGTTTGACACCCCACATGACAATAAAACAGCAAAAACTCTCGCCAGACTGGCATATCGCGTGGGCAAATATCAAACAAAAACATTTATCGAATACAGTGCGATGGACATGGTATACGTTAGCCCAAGGTGTCGTGCCTACAATTGAACGTTAGAAAAAGATCAACCTGCAGGCTACCAGCACCTGCATGAGCTGCATGAAGAGGGACACTTTTCTTCACCGAATGACATTCTGTACAGAGGCGAAGGACATATGGAGGTGGACACGAGCTAGGCTAGTATTGGCCCAGAGGACAGATCTCCGGCATACAACCAGTCACTGGTTGATATTTCCAACGTTTCTCTTGTGGCTCAGAACAAAACATGATGCAACTATATGGATTTTGGCGCATATGGCACACCATACAATCAAACTCACAAATCCTTGTCAGCTACAAATTACATCGACTTCCTGAGACAGCCAAGATGAAAAAAGTACCATTGGAGTTAAAGGCAACAGACCTATGGAAATTATCTGGAGATCTGGTAGACTTCAATAACGACGGCAGTTCGGGGTGTAATGACAAGAAATTCAGGAAAATTCACTCTTCTTTTATTATGATAAATTGCTTTCAGCATGACAGGGGTGCCTCCTCGGAATACCCTCTGCGCAACCGGTCCTGATGTAGTTGCGTGTGTGTGAAACCGTCTTTTATCTACATTCGGGCTTTGTAGTAACTTGTGTATGGTTATACCTGTAGTTTGTTGGAATTACTTCGTCGTCGCGTTCAGACTAACACTGGGGCCCACACAACCTCCTATCCAGTGCACAGGACATATCTCCGGTAGGAAAGCGGAAGGGTAATTGGGTAATAACGCGCGTCCAAAATTCATAAAGCCTGGAGGTATGCCTCCGTAAGAAGATACAAGCACGTTGCAGTGTTCTTAAATACGTCTGTCAAAGTGGAAACCCGGGTTTAGTCTCAATTCGGTTTTTTCTTGTGGCGCAACAGCCCTACTTAGGCTTAAGCCGCCTAATTTTTGAGGTTTCGAGATCACACAAAGACACACCATAATCGGTAGGACTCCTCTGGACGAGGGATCGGCCCGTCGCAGCAATCGCTACCTGACAACACACAATATTCACAAGAGACAGACATCCATGCCCTCAGCGGGATTCGAACCCGCAATCCCACCAAGCGAGCGGCTGCGACCCACACCTTAGAACGCGCGGCCACCGGGATCGGCTCTCAGTTCGGTTACCCCTGCCAATTATCATTACACTAATGCTACACATTCTTCTATCACCAGATGTTAATAGGCCCATTTAAGCCCACACTAGCAAAGGTTTCAGCTTTAACCCACTCTCACTATAGACTGAGGACCTTTTAATACAAAGCGTTGAGAACGGTATTTGGATTGAGACTGCAACACTTCTAACATATAGGTCCGACCCGAACTCATAGTCTCTTTAGTTGGCAGATCAATACTTAATTCGCATAGAGAGGATTTGGTAGCGGAGAGAAAGATATTTACCGATGATAAAAGCAGGTAACTATTCCATTTTCCATGTAGAATACGAAGCAGCAGCCAAGACGGAAAAGTCAGCGCTGTCAGTGGAGAGTGTAAGCAATATCGATTCGAGAATTCTGTATATCTGCTGTCATTATTGACACAGATTCGCTAATAAACATATGTTTATACATTTTAAGAGTCATTTAATATCCTTTCTCCGAGACCATTTAAAGCGGGCGTTTAGAACAAAATGGTAATTTTAAAAAGTATTAGAAACGTGTTTACAAGTAAATCACTGTGAAAAGTCAACAGATAGGAAGAACCCTCCAGCAAGTGTGTGCCAAATTTTTTAACTATTGTGCCTTATAAAATTCTTACAAAATTTTAAAAATGAACATTACGAAAATAGGGCCAGCAATTTCCCATTAACAGCCTTCCAACCGAGACGATAGAGTACTTCTAATCAATGTCCACATAATATGTAATGCAGGTTGGACAGCATAGGACCATGATTTGGACATGAGTGTCGGTGTATTTAAATACATGTCTCAGCCCAGAATGAAGAGGAGGAGCTTGTGGACATTAAAAGCGAAATTACTATCTGGAAAGAAATTGAGACTGTACAGAATAATTAATTGCTCTGCCGTCGATATTAAGTGAACTGACTCTTAGAAATGAAAACACGACTGGAACTTTGCTTGTCGTCAGAATAACAAGCAGTTTGACACCCAAGGCAAAACAATCGCTTCAATAACAAATACAAGGGGCATTTTGTTGAAGTGCTACCAGTAATTGGCGGCCGGGATGTCAAAGTCGGTATAGAGACTAGTTACGGGCTCGAATGGCCGGGGATGGAATACCGGTGGGGTGAGGTTTTCCTTGCTGTCCAGACCGGACCGAGGCCCACCCAGCCTCCTGTACAATGGGTACCGGGGTCTTTCCCGGTAGATATGCGGCTGGAGAGTGAGCTGACCACCACTCCATTATAGCGCCGTTATTAGTCGACCTATTCTTGTACCTGCTCTTTGCTCCTACTTGGCGTGTAACAGGACAGCATTTACCTTTACTACGAATAATTATAAAGGCATTGTCACGAAATTTTTACTCCTGTGAAAAATTATTGCTATTTACCTGATTATGATACAGTAAGTCTGCTACGAGGATACCGACCTTTCGTAAAAAGTGCCTTTCTCTAGAGGGTAGACCAACCAACCAACCAAAGTGCTAACTAAGGGCGGAGACTTGCGCGGAGCGCAAGTCGACGTCCCTTGATCTGTTTAGCCATACCTGCGTTTTACCGCATTGCTGGACTCAATAACAGACTCTTAATTCTGAACTGGGGATTTTGCTTACGCTAACAAAATTTAGGGTCTCGATTAAGTCGGGACCAGGCACACCAAGGGCTACAGCTCTAAGAGCGTATACTTTTTCCAAGTGGGGGGAATACTTTGGTTGGATGGCTCTCTGGGATTTGAACCCAGAGTGGCATTTTCACGAATAATTTCACAAAGGATTCAAAACCTACAAACGAATAATTTAGTCCTACCGGGGGGTGGGGGGTGCGGGCCGTGCCCCGACTTTGTGGTATACCCTGGCATTCACCTTACAACTGAGGAAAATCACGGAAAACCTCAGTCAGGGTATTCGGAATGCGCCTAATTTTAGGTGCAGTGTCTGTTGGCCACTAAGGGCCTCGACACATTCACTGACCCATCCCCGTAGCTTGCGCTAGACGGACTGGGTCAGCCCTCGGTCAGCGCAGATATCTGCCGAGTTGCTGAGTTAAGGGGTTCCCCACACCAGCCAACCTAGAGTCGAAGCTCTCGGTTAGAACTCTGATGTGATCAGCAAAGAGAGGAACTCCCAAATCCTCGTGAATTTGCACGCTACTCATGTACCAAGGTGCACCAGTAGCAATGCGAAGACACTTGGATTGAAGAACCTGCAGCTTTCTGAGGTGGGTGCAGGCAGCAGACCCCCAAATGGGGCACGCATAGTCCATCATGGGCCGTATGAGCTGCTTATACAGCAGAACCCCGTTCCTGATGGACAGGCCGCTTCTCCTGTGAAGGAGAGAGCTAAGCAGACCCAGTCGTTGGGCTGCTTTCTTCTTGACCTGGACGATGTGAGGCGACCAGGTGATCCGTGTATCAAGGATCACTCCCAGATAACGGGCTGTGTCTACCCACTGGATTGGCTCTCCTAGGAACTGCACCGGTCGAGGCTTGGAGGACCTCCACCCTGCCTTCGCAAAGAGCATTCTAGAGGGTAGACATTCTTCCAGAACTTTAGTATCCACGTACCAAATAACACGGTGTTATAACGTAGGACTATTACGCTACACGAAAGCGTTCAGATTCTGCCACTTGTAAAGAGCGTGTCACCACCCACTGAGAAGCAAAAGGGACATTTGAATTCTGCACCTGTTCACTGGCGCCCCGCTGTGTACATGAATGGCAGCCACATGCGGGTCCTCTGTTTTAGCTTATCTACCAAACTCAGATAAACTCTTGCATATTAGGCAGGATAGGCTGCCTACCAGGTTCCAGGCCATTAGTTCCACACTGTTTACAGATTGTTCAATGCAAAGGGACACAATGAACTGCGCGATTTGTAAGTCGTCGCGCAAAATTCGTATTCTTAAATGTACGGAGCCCCACCATGCACATACATTCGGCCATAGTTCATCTTAAAGAGGTTCTTACTGTATTTTGAGGAATCTAGGGATTCCGGGCGTACAAATGATTGGGTAAAATTAAAGAAATTACAGATAAACTAACATAGAATCGGAATTTAAAACAGCTCCTCGAAGCCGAAATGAAAGCTATTCCAGTATGGAGCTGATGAACCAATTGGAGATGCGGAACAGAATTTTAGATTTCACTGTTTCTCAAAAACCAGATAACACAATAATATATTTCAAACGAAGTTTCGAAATGTACAAGATACGCGGTGAAATATTTGGGGTTTTTTATATACTACGGACAAGTTAAATATAAAGGATGAAAATGGAATGTCATAACGCCGTCAAAATTTGCATCTAGAATTAGTAGGAAATCTGGACGGAATGGATTTATCTCAGGAAGTGAAAATGTTAAGGCATATTACACCAGAAAACCACGAGCTTAAACGCAATAAAATATATTATCAATAATGTCTCAGATCTACCTAGATATGATTATTGTTTTAAATATATTACTGCCTCCCTCCCCCGTTACAAGGGCGTCGGCGGAGCGATTGTTCTCAAAACTGAAACTTATAAAGAACTACCTTCGATCGAGGACTAGTTAGGAGCACTTTTCTCCGTTAGCATTGTTATTAATAGAAACATAAATTGCGAAAATTTTAAATCGTAATGATGTAATTATTGGATTTACATCCAGAAGAGCCAGAATAATTCTACAAAATCACGTTTAAATGCGTATTATTATTATTATTATTACTATTATTTTTATTTTTATTACACCAGAAGCCATGGTCCCCATTGATACCGTTAGGGCCGAAGGAGGAGGCACTTGCCTCAGCGAATAATGGCCAATTCTCTCGTGAATGGTTTTGTTGATAGCTCATTTTCTATCTTACACACACATTTAGACATTTACTACCAGAACGTTCGTGGCCTCAGGACTAAGGCTTCTGAACTATTTACAAATGTCCACTTATCTGACTTCCCTGTTATCTGTTTGACTGAAACCTGTTTCAATGATTTGTGTTACAATCCAAATCTCTTTCCTGGAACTTGCTTTGTGTGCAGAGCTGATAGAGTCAGTGCGGTGAAATCACTTGGAGGAGGTGCCTTAATTTCCATATCCGATAACGTTTCAGGCGTTGTACGTAGAGCTGACTTAGAACTGGTCGAGGAATGCGTGTGGGTTGAAATACCTACCGTGGATGGCATTAATTTACTTATTGGCAACCATTACTTTGCGCCGGACATAGCTGTGGACACTATATAGCAGTATTTTTGCAGTTTGGAAAACATATTAGACACCTATCATTTTCGAGTTTTCGTTGTTGGAGACTTCAACGTATCTGGTTTCGACTGGAAACCTGGAGTATCTTCCAGTAGTTCTCACTACTATAAAAAATTGAAGGGTGAAACCATATACACCTCCACGTGTTGACTCGGCTTATCTCAGCATAATTATTCCCGCAACAATGGCAACCTGCTCGACCTTATTTTCTCCAACTTCACTGATTTTCCTCTTGGCTATTATGTGCACTATCTTGTGCAACCGGACGTTTTCCATCCTCCTTTTGTTGCTGAATTAATGTTACCTACTAGAAGGTCAAATTTGTTGTCTAATATCTCTTTCAGAAAGTATTCTTCTGGGAATTACTTAATGTTATATAACACTCTGTCTACCTACGATTGGTCTTCTCTCTATAATGAAATCTCTGTTGACGCTGCTGTCGATAGACTCACTGTTGCTGTTACTCATTCAATTGCAAAGGGTATTCCTACTGGGTGCATTAAGAGATGCAAATTCCCCGTATGGTTTTCCAATGAATTAAAGTCTTATATTAGGAAAAGAAAAATACTTCTACAGGCGTTTTAAGAAATATAGTCTAATTATTTCTATGACAAATTTTCCGCATACCGTAGGCTTGTCAAAGCTACCATAAAGTCTGACAAGCTTCAGTGGCTTAAAAGTATTGATAATAACCTCAAGACAAATCCTGTGCATTTGTGGAAATATGTTTCTTCATTCAGGAAAAGTGACAACAATTCAATCGATCTTGAGGTTAATGGAAACCATCTGTCCCAACCACGAGAAGTTGCTGAGGCTTTTGCTGACTACTTTAAAAGTGTCTTCAATAACCCCTACCTACATGACTCTTCTACTGCTTCTCAGTCTTCTGATTCCTTATCTTTAGCACCAGTCTCTGACTCCGACATTTGCAAGGCCATCAAGCGCTTACGACCTTCAAAATCTGTTGGAATTGACAACATGCCTGCATTTATTATAAAGGGTTGTTCGCATATTTTTATACCTGTTCTTAAATTTATTTTCAACCTTAGCTTATGTCAGCGAAGTTTTCCTACCCTTTGGAAACAGACTGCCGTTATCCCTGTTTTCAAAAAAGGAAACAGAGGTTCAGTGAGTAATTACAGGCCTATTTCTATACTTAATACATTTTCCAAAATATTTGAATTCGTCATCCATGAACAGGTTTCTCACTATGTTAAGTCCAAATTTAATCCCTCGCAGCACGGCTTTATGAAATCCAAATCCACTGTTACAAATCTTGTTGCCTATCTGGACTTTATCGCTCCGCTGGTTTATTCCCAGAGACAGGTCGATTCCATTTATTTTGACTTCAGCAACGCGTTTGATCTACTAGTAGTTTCGCATGAGATGCTACTTCGAAAATTAAGTGACTTCGGACTGTCTGCCGGTTACGTTAGCTGGTCCCGTAGTTACTTGACCAGCAGAACATCTTCTGACCCTTACTATGGATCGCTTTCTTCGTCATATGAAGTGTTATCCGGTGTGCCACATGGATCCGTTCTGGGACCACTGTTTTTCAACATTTTTATCAACGATCTGTGTGGTGTGGTCAAGTATTCAAATTGCCTTCTCTTTACGGATGACATCAAAATTTTTCGTGAAGTAAAGTCCCCTCGTGACATTCTGTTACTACAATCTGATACAAATTGTGTTCGTGGATTGTGCTTCTCTAATTTTATGAAGCTCAACGTCAACAAGACTAGAGTTATCTCATTTTCTAGGAAAACTAACTTGCTCCTTTTTGATTACAAATTATGTGAATCCTTGATTACTCGAACTGAATGCATCAAATATCTGGGAGTGCAAATTGACTCCAAGCTGCACTTTGACAATCATGTGGATTATATTTTCTCTCAAACAATTAGGTTTCTGGGGTTAATTAGGTCAGTGACTTTTTCCTTTTCCTCTCTGCCGAGCCTCTTGATGCTATATTGCACATTAGTTAGGCCTAAGTTAGAATATGCCTCTGTTGCGTGGAATTCCATTACTTCTACTGATGCCAGTAAGCTTGAGCGCATCCAGCGGATGTTTGTATCTCTGTCATCGTCGTTTTTTCAGTCACTTACCCTACAGTTATGCTAATGTTTTAAATTACTTGAAATCTCATATTTTAAGTGATCGTAGGTGCCACTTAGAAGCCCTTTTTGTACTTAATGTTTACAATGGTTCAAAATTTCGCCCTAACATTTTGGAAACTGTCGGCCTTCGTGTGCCGAATCGAAATTTCAGCGATTTTAAACTGTTTTATGTTGACTTAAACCGTCGCAACTGCCCTTCCGCTAGATGCGCTTCCGCGGCTAATGCCATCAGTAGGGATACTTGTATACTCAATGGTAGATCTGCTTTGATTAATGACTTCTTATTAATGTAAATCTTGAATTCGATGCTGTAGTTCGGTCACTGCGACATTCTTAAATCAAGTCATCTATATTCTGTCAGGCTATTGGATTAAGCCCCAGTACTTCTTTTATATTGTTTTACTTCATAATTGTTTTTTCTTTTGTGTTTTGTCTTGTGTATTTGTACTGTTTTTATTTTATTTGTGCTGGCTTTGTAATTGGCACTTGTGCTGTTAAGTCTGCACGTTAATAAATACCCATTGAATTGAATTGAATGGAATTATTATTATTATTATTTGCAATTCCTTGCGATGTATTGCAGAATGTACTTTCGTATCTGATGTGAATAAATTTAACTTTATCTCCTTTCTCTTCTTTATTGCTGTGTTTGAGTTCCGGCCCATCATACATAATATTTTGCACCCTGCCCTGCAAATGCTCACGCCGGCACTGAAAACAGGTGGTACAATTAGTAACCATTGTGTTTTAAAAGTTCAAAATCTCTATAAAGGGTCTTTATTTGAAACTGTATAGAGGAGTATGAGAGGCTGTATTGCTAATATGTGACGAATCTTGAAAGGATGCAAGTAACAAAATTTTCTTATATTCCAGATATTTGTTTGTGGAAAGTAAACTTTTAATTGCACTATATTGGATTGTTTTTCCGCATCAGTATATACATACTTCAATTCCCCTGAGTATATGAGTTATTTGTATCTGCTCGCATTCAGACATTTAATATATAACATATTATAAGCCTATACATCGGAAACAGCATGCTTGTGGCCTATATATTTTGCTTACTCTTCTCAGAAACATCGTTCCACAATTTCTACAGTCATAAAATGTTAGTAAATTACTAATTAATTATTTAGTCACAAAACTTTATGCCATTAACCCCCTAAACAGTAGTAACTATATCTACGAATAGTTTCAACATTAAAAACTCCATCTTTGGCCAACATATTTTATTTTTGCGTTTCGTACGATTGTCAGAATGAACAGAGTTTATTTATATTCAGGTAAACATCCCCGTTGTGCTTCAGTCAGTTATAATATAATATATATTCTAAACCACCGTCATGAACAACAAAATGTACAAAATATTTACAGGTTACTAGTGTTGGCTTATCTCAACTCCAGAGGAAGATATAAGTTTCTGTATGGTTCTTGATATTTAATAGGTCTGATGATGGCTTAATTGGTAAGCCAAAACTAGTAACCTGTAACAATTTTGTAAATTCTGTTGTGATGACGGTGGTTTAGAATATACATATATATATAACTAAATAACTCCATGGAGCAGAGTCCTTATTGAGAAGCTAACAGGTCCTCAGCTTGTCAAGAAATTTCCCGCGTTTCATGGAACTCGAAGGTTTATTAACGCATTCACAAGAGCCCGCCACCTGTCCCTATCCTGAGCCATATCAATCCAGTACATACCCCCATCCCACTTCTTAAAGATCCATTTTAATATTATCATCCCATCTACGCCTGGGTCTTCCAAGTGGTCTCCTTCCCTCAGGTCTCCCAACCAAAATCCTGTATGCACCTCTCCCCACACCCATACGTGCTACATGCCCCGCCCACCTCATTCTTCTTGATTTCATCACCCGAAAAATAGTTGGTGATGAGTACAGATCATTAAGTTCCTCGTTACGTAGTCTTCAACACTCCCCTGTTACCTCGTCCCTCTTAGGCCCAAATATCCTCCTCAGCACCCTATTCTCGAACACCCTCAGCCTAGGTTCTTCCGTCAGTGTGAGAGACCATGTCTCACACCCATACAAAACAACGGGCAAAATTAAACTTCTGTATATCTTAATCTTTGTATTTTTGGATAGCAAACTGGAAGACAGAAGATGCTGCACCGAATGATAACAAGCATTCCCTGACTTCAATCTGCTCTTAATTTCTTCCTGAATGGAATTTCGATTTGTTAGGGTTGTTCCCAAATATTTGAACTGTTCCACATTTAAAAGGATTTATTATCTAACTTCATGTTGTGATTTTGTCCTGCATTCTGATCTCGAGACATGACCATGTACTTAGTTTTCTCAGAATTTACTTCTACGCCAATCTCCTTACTAGGGACTACTAAAGCGTCTGTGTTTTTCTTTATAGCATGTACGCTTCCGCCCAATATATTAACATCATCAGTATAAACTAGAAGCTGATGTGTACCATTTAATTTCAAGCCCTTCTGGTTTGCCTGAACCCTCCTAATGGCATATTCCAAATCAAAGTTGAAAAGCAATGGTGATAAAGCATCTCCTTGTTTCAAACCATTCTTAATAGGAAATGTGTCAGACAAATGTTTGCCTACCCGGACTCTGCTATAGGTTTCATTTAGACACATTTTTACTAGCCTTACTAGTTTCATAGTGATACCAAATTCAATGAGAATATTATACAAGACCTCCCTCCTAACTGAATCATAGGTTTTCTTGAACTCCATAAATAAATATCTGAGGCATTGCCTCACTGTATTCCCATTTTTTTTCAAGTATTTGACGAATGCAGAATATATGATCAGTACTCGACCTGTTACATCTAAATCCACACTGATGCTCCCCAATAATTTCCTCTGCATATGGAGTTAACCTTGACAGAAGGACGTTGGATAGAATTTTATATGTGGTTGACAAAAGAGATATGCCTCGATAATTACTGCAATCTGTTTTATCACCCTTCTTATAAATAGGTACAATGATTGACTCCTTCCACTGCTCAGGCAATTCCTCTTTATTCCAAATAGAATTAATAAGTTTACGGATCTCAGAACGAATTGTCCTACCTCCTGCTTTAATCAGTTCTGCTGGAATTTGATCAATACGTTGGTGATTTGTACCTTTTTAGCTATTCAATAGCCATCTCAGCCTCAGAGTCATTGGGTTCAGGCATCAGTGGCTCTGCTGTATGTATTTCAGTCTGCCTAACATCATTAACCCCACGTACATTCAATAGCTGAAAGAAAGGATTCCTCCACCTAGCCAAAATACTGTGGGAGTCTGCAACCAGATCACCCTTCTCATTCTTTCCTACATTATTTCTAGGCCAGTACCACTTCTTAAACTCATTGATGCTCCTATACAATTCTCTGATGTTCTTGTTCTTCATGTTTGTTTCCAGTTAATTGATTTTAGCTTTCATATATTCCTTCTTTTTATTCCTGAAATGTCTACTAGCTTCATGTCTTACATTGTTCAGATTATCTACATTACTTTGATTTGGTGCGGTGGCGCAGTTGGTTGAGGAACTGCGCTACAAACCGGAACGTCGCGGGTTCGATTCCTGATGGTGTCACTGGAATTTTTCACTGACATAATCGTTTCGGTCGCACTATGGCCCTGGGGTCGACTCAGCCTCTAACAGAAATGAGTACCAGGAATCTTTCCTGGGGGGTAAAAGGCGGCCGGTGCGTAGTGCTGACAACCTTGCCACCTTCATGTGCCGATTGTCTAAAAACCTGGGATCCTCGACATCCTGCAGCCCTAAGGGCCTGCCAAGGCCTGTAATGGGATTGCTTTACCTTTTACTTAGGAAAATGTTCGAAAACCTGTTCTAATTCTTCATAGAATCTGTCCTGTGCGTCATCACTTTTCTCCTCAGTTGGTGCAATGGCATTCAGAAAAATGATATTACCCCAGCGACCTCTAAGCACCATATATGACTTCCTATCACTAACAAACTCCACTCTCTTAAACGCTGAAACTATTCTCTGTTTACAAAAAAACCTGTTCCCAACTGATTACTTTAATTTCCTTTTCCATAAAAAAAGTATAATCCCCTGCTCTTACTGTGTCACCTTTGTCCCAACTAACCTCCTGCACACCCACTAAATCTAATTTGTACCTCGCTAATTCCCTGGCCACTGTCATATGTGACCCTGCTCTATACAGGCTCCTCACGTTCCAAGTCCCAAATCTGATATCCTTTTTCCGTTGCTTAGGTTGTTCCAAGGAATCAGTCCAGGTCCGAGGCTTTGTGCTGTGTTTCGTAACATGGTAATTTTTTACGGTGAGGAGTTGTTAGCACCTCGCCCAACCCCCAAGCTAGAGGGCCACCTCTTGTCAGCTGCCCGAGACTGCTTATTCAATGTATTCTCAGATACCGTCCATATCCGGAGGCCGTTCCTCCATCCGCAACCCGAGAACGCGCCATGCCGCGGTGACAGGGACCCACTTATGGATATGTATATATTAATTATATATACATAACAGATTATTTCCCTAAACGGCAGGTCTTGGAAATGGAGTGTCTTCTGTGAGGGTAAACCTCAATTTTCGAGCTAATTTCCCTTTTGAAAGGAACACAGCAGGCTTTTGAAATAAATATGTTCGCTTTAGGCGCCTCCATTTCAACTGTTCAGCAAGATAAATAATTTGACGAAACCCATTATGAATGTTAATACCTTTAGAGGCATTTTTAAAGTTCCTATAGTCAGCAGTAACAAAATGGCAGAAGCACAGAGTTTTAAGGTGAGATACCTGCTGCTTCCAGCATTTCCACCCAAATGTCATTATACCTCTGTTAAGACTACACGGCATTACATCCCAGACAATCGTAATGCTCATAGTTACGGCTATGGGGAACCTAATCTGGCATAAAATATAGCTTGTAAGTTATGCATTTTAAGTTTACACAGTTGTAATTGTATGAAACAAATACGCCTGTTACAAACGCTCTATTAGAAGCTAATTAAAAATTCCCAAAAATTAGAAGTTAGGAAAGTACTTTTGAAAGCAATTTTTACCATATATAATATTGTCACCAGTAACATGTTGCATTATTCAGTCATAAAATACATTGACTAACATCCTTTTTGTCATAAAGGTCATGTATGTCACGTAATTCGTAAGATACGATGTGTCGACTGATATTGACGGATGTTTAAAAAATACTACCTATGTTTTTTTTAAATATCGGTAATTGTTATCAGTCGGAACGGCGTAACATCCCAAAAGATTTGAAATTTTAGCTTCCCAAAGCTCGGTATCTCTTCGCAAATTGAAAAGTCTGGACGATATTCGTCTGCAATACCACGCAGCTCTAAATGGAACTATGCAATATGTAGACAGACAGGGATTAAAAAGACCGTGTACTTCTATTAGTGACTAATGACATGCGAGCATACTGAACTATATACTTAATTTCAGAAGTTTCCTATATGGGATTAGCACGTTCCACGAATTTAATTAATATGAATTGTACAACAGAATATCCTCTACGCAACATAATCCCCTCCCATTTCTTTGCACTTCTCCCATAAATCTGGCAACAGACCAATTGCAGCCCTGTAGTCTTCCTTGCCAGACGGTGTAAAGCATGGTCATCCAACTGTTTACGGCAAGGGGCCGCGCCCTTTATTATGGGCTGGTGCGCGGGCCGCAAGTGAAAAAGTAACAATAAATTGTATAAGTAACCAGCGAAACTATTGTGTAATTTCTATATATAGGCATAATTTACAAATGTGGCCGTAATCTGGATAACACAACCTGGCGGGTCGCGGGTTGGAGACCCATGGTTTAAAGAATCTGGGGTCTGCGGTTTTAAACCTGCGTCCTCTCAGTGGTGCCGTGACCTAAGAAAGAAAAATAAATAGCAAGGATCAAGCTCTGAAGAGTATGAAAGATGTGCAAGGATTTCCCTGTCCCAGTCCTGCGGCAAAGCTTGGACTTTGACGCGCTGCATTTTGCTGAAGCAAGATGATGCCACGTTACAGCAGCTGTGTTTTCGACGGGTGGCAGGTCGCATTGACACGCAAAGCTTTAGCATAATATCTGCCATTGCCTTAACTTCAAGGTGGAACTGTGTGATCCAACACAAGTCCTTCACGGGAGAAAAAACATAAAATGAACTTTCAGAGCGCCTTAACTTTTTCTTGCAACCTTTTTCCGCGACGAAGTCGGGGAAGTACTTTCTGCACTTTCACGTTTCAGTTCTTGATCATATGAGTGCATCCACGACTCATACACTCTCAAAATGCGAGAAAGGAATGTCTCTCCCTCCCTGTTCCATCGTTGACAATGTGCAGTGGCCAACAGTGCACACGCTGATCATTCAGGATGCGTGGAATCCACTTCAATCAGACCTTATCCTTTCCTAGCTCTTGTAGTGAGAATGCGAAACACGTCCGCTGAGGATACTCCAACTTGTGCCCCAATCGCTGTATACATCATGTTGCGGTTGTCCTCGATCACAGAATGAACACGCTCCACGTGTCATCTGTTTCGGTTTCAGGCGCATGAATGCGAGGAGCATTTTTGCATCCTCCCGCCCATCACGAATGGGGTTCGTCCACCAGCGAACAGTTTCATATGATGGGCCATAAGTGTCCAGCCCTTCATTCAAAAGATCCTGACACTTTCTCCAGGTTTTCTTCAAAGCAGGAAATGAAACTTTATCACAGTGCTAACGTTCGCAGGCGAGCAACTTGCTTAAGGTGGTTCTCAGTCCACTATTCAGCTGAAAGTGGAGAAGCAACGAAACAGCGTCGTCACATTATTCCCCAAGGACAACTCTGTTGCCACACAGTGCTACGTTCCATTACCCGTGTCGGTTGCCAAGTGGCACGGCCATACAGGAAACTTGACATAACGTGGTCAGTGCAAATACATAAGATTAAAATGTAAAGAATGACAAGTCTGCCACCAAAAGCCAGTAGTCCTATGACATACGGAATAATGCTGTATAGTGACTAGCCTTCTATCGTCGAGATCTTCAATTCATTGACTCTATTTCGGTCGGCTATCCTGATCGAAGATTTATGAATCCTCGGTCATTTCCACCAGAAATGTCTGGAGATACTACCTTAAAAAGACAACAAGGACTGCCTTCTGTAGTATCCTCTTGTCATAAACATACGGAAATTTATCATCTGATGCGTTGTAGCCAATGCATTGAGGTGGCCTTTTCGAAATGATGGACTGTTTAAGATATGCATGTAAAAAGTATCAAAGGTCTGGAAATTTGTGAAAGACAACACACAATTCTGACAATTTACTTTTTACTTCGTGTGAGCCATGCATAGGGCTATTAGTCGCCAGCCACTCACCATACAGACCTGGGCTCCATCCAAGGTTAGTCCATGTAGAATTTGTGATGGAGAAATTAGCTTTTTTCCCGAGTTATTCTCTTATTTCTTGTCAGTAACATTCCGCCAGTGCCCCGTGAACATATTTCATTCATTTACCTCCGAAACTACGTAATCTTAAAATTTACAGCGTCTTTAAATAAAACACCTCTCCGTTTCTCCCTCCACAAGGTAATTCTTATTTTTCTTTCAAGGAAGAAGAAGATTATGTAAAGAGAAGCTTCGTAATTGTCAATCTTCTCCAAATATTCTTAAGGCGATCAAATCAAGGAGGATCGGATTATCGGAGAAATGAAACTGAAGCGAGCTAGGCAGAACAGGGGATAACATGAAACGTACTTCAAAGAAACAGATGGGTGTGAACTGAAATAATTTTATCCAGGCTCAGGGACCAGCAGTGCGCTGTTATGAACAACGCAATGAACCATCGGGTTGAGACTGTCCCGAAACGTCGGTAATCAACTAGTAATCTACGCTGCCTAACATCCCAGAAGAGCGAAGGCCTTAACTACACCGCGGTAAAAAGTGTGAACTCTCGCAAACCTCTGGTTCCAGGAATGGTGGAGCATTTCTTGAGCAGTTAAGCGACTACCAGCTTCACAAGGAAGACACTGATCAATGTAGTTATTTAGTGGAAGAGATTAGATTATGTAATAATGGCTGAGTTAAAGTTTCCTTACGCGAACTAACTACCTAACTTACTGATTAACTAGCCTGTTTGTAGGAACTAACGAAAATAAGCAATCTCTTTCATGGAACCGATAATATATGCAGAAGCTAACGCTTCCTCTGTTAGTTGAAAGTACTATGCACTTTATGAAACCTGAAGGTTCATTATTGAACACAAAAATAGGTAATAAATCCTTTGAAAGTGTGGAACATTTCAAATATTTGGGAACAACCCTAACACACCAATATGGCATTAATGAGAAAATTAGGAGCAGACTGAATTCAGGGAATGCTTGCTATCATTAGGTGTAGAATCTTTTGTTTTCCAGTTTCATATCCAAAAATATAAAGATCAAGATATACAGAACAGTAATTTTGCCTGTTGTTTTGTATTGGTGTGAAACGTGGTCTCTCACATTGAGGGAGGAACATAGGCTGAGGGTGTTCGAGGGTAGTGTGCTGAGGAAGATATTTGGGCCTAAGAGGGACGAGGTGACGGTGGAGTGGAAAGCACTGCATAATGAGAAGCTGTACTCCTCACCAAATATTATTCGGGTAATCAAATAAAGAAGAATAAGATGGGGGGGACGTGGCACGTATGGGGGAGAGAAGAGCTGCATACACGGTTTTGGTGGGGAAACCTGAGGGAAAGAGACAACTTGGAATACCTAGGCGTAGATGGGAGAATACTATTAAAAAGGACATCCATGAAGTGGGATGGGGAATGGGCATGGACTGGATTTATCTGGCTCAGTACAGGGACAGCCTCATGAAGTTAGTTATAAGGTTCATTACTGTGATTATAACAGATGGACATTTGTCCCTATCCCGAAAACAATTAATCCAGTACAGGTCCTATATTCCTCTTTACATAATGGTTTCCAGAATCCTGATTTATATTAATATTTACATTTTTATTTTTTGAATTGCACAGTTGTTGAAATCCGGGCTCCAACATTCTAACACATTAGAAAGCGCAGCGCCTGTGGGCAAAGGACACACGCATTTCAGGTTGGGGTCTAGTCTGGGCTACCGGCTATCTTGACGTAGAATCTTTCGATTGTCCTCAGCCTCTCCTTGAGACAGCCTTGAAATTTCTTTATTGTGTAACGACGGCGTCCCTCAAAATTATCTGCACTTCCCGACTTTATCTATTTAGAAACATGTAATTATTAACTATGTTATTTCACGACGCTCTTTATTGGTAAAATTATATGGCATTCTTGATGGATAAATGTGTAAGGAGCATTGGTGGAATGATGCTGTCTGGGATAAACTGAAGTGCTTGGAGGTAAACCTGTTGAAGTCTCACTTTATCCAACACAAACCTCACATGGACTGGCCCTCGATCGAACCCATGCCTCCGCGGTTGCAGGCCGGATGCTAGCCGCCTGAACCATGACACGTCCGCAAGAAGCATTTGCCTTGACTGTATAAATTTAATTTTTTAAATGTAATTATTTTAGTGAAGGCTAACAACAGTGAATTATTTGCCCAAAACAAAAGCGCAATTCTCAGACAACAAAAACGAATGATAATACAGTTAACCAAATTCAACATTTTTAGTCGAAATTAAAGAGAGTAATATCTAAGAGTAAAAAAACCGAATAATAAGAACTTTGGTTTTATGTGACCAACTTTAAAATTCGAAGTGTGGCAGCTGATGCTTACAATTCGTAATCAAGTATTGCATTAGACACTGTATAAACTCTGCACTCTTTACACTTCCAGCATCCGAATAGCTCAATATTAGAACGCAGAGCCCAGAAGTTTTATTACGTAATAAAATGCGCTGAAAGGTATGAGTATACGAAGTAAAAGTTTAGTGTAACCATAATTTTTAGAGCACAAACTTTTTATTCGATTAAAGGACCAGAATCATGCTGTCGGTAACATCGGCAGTAAGTTCGTGTAGCGCATGCGTCGCTGCATATAGTGGTCCTTACCGGTCTGCCGGTGGATTTGAAGATGCGTTAGTTCCCAGTGTCGACTCTGATCCGTGACCAGTGCTGTGTCCGGCGTGCGTGTGTAAGCAGACTCGGTTGTTAAGTTGTAGTCGAAACACGTACACGTGTTACGCGGGCGCCTGTGAGGTCTGTTTATTCTCCGTAAGTGCAAAGTTTATTGTAACCTTCCAAATATTTCGTGACATTGACATATCACTTATCATAAACCTATCCACTGATTTTTATTGAAGTTAGGTGTTTCAAAATGTTGTACTGAATGAGGGTACTATATACGAGGGTTCAAAATAAACCGCATTTTAGGCTGTTATAAGTCACTATAAGACAATTAGACTTAAAATATCGTCACACGTTGCAATTTAGCCGTTAGTACAGTAGGTGGGTATCCAGGAGGCATCCCGTTTGAAGTTTAGCTGGAATCGGCTAATCTGGCTGAAGTTTTTCATGGATCACCTCATTTCCTCCAGACAAATGAGTCATAACGTCTTAAAATAGGCCACGACTTACTAAGTCTTTCCGTGTGGCCAAAGATAATATTTATCTCAGGCCTGATTCGAAGCGCTGTCAATTTTAAACTGACAAAGTATCGTCAAATAAACTGCGAGCTTAGCAGTAGTTACAGTATCATAGAAAAATGTATTCGTACTGGAGGAATTATCAGGCACGTCTCTTGCATTAACAATACTAGAAGCGTGAAAAAATTTTCAGTAACATCACATTATGATCTGTTGTTCAATCTGCTAGTAATATACCTTCGTATTAAATAACGTAGACAATAAACTACGCTTAAGTTTTAAGACCAAGTTGGTTCAGTGGTCTGTATATTTAATTACAAGTTAAGTCTATTCAGTCCTTATAATTAAGTGACCATCGAATTGGTCGATATGTTATTTAGATTGTCAGTTATAGCCAAAACTACCTAACAACATTAGCAATTTCGTACATTTTGTAGAGATGCCAGCTATAACATTGGAGACGAGTTGTCGTAATTGAGTTTTCGTGGGCTGTCCATATCTTTACAAAATTATCATTCGCGATTATTTTTAATAATATAATATCCTACGTAACTTACGTAGTTCAGAAAGCGTCGTTAAATTACGAATACAGTGAGAATTCGTCATATTAACCCTTTGAGGACTGAAATGAATCTTACTTAATAAATACTGATACAGGTTTTACCTCAGAGAACAGAGTGTACTTCCGCTACAAAGACCGGTCTTTAATATTGTATAAGAAAATATCCGCTGTTTATTGCGAGAATCATCGGAAAATATACATTCACTGTGTGGACAAAATGTGGAGCTCTAGTGTTAAACCTGGTGGTACATAGAGTAGCCACTAGCATTAGAGGGTGATATTCGTGCATAAGCTTTACAAACACACATGCGGGCAGGTGTTTGAAATGAGAGGCTTGATGAGATTCCCATGTGTGACCAATGTACCAATATGTTTTTAAATTAATGGGACGTATAACTTTGTGTTTATTTGCGGACATTCTGTGAAGTGGTCTTGTTTATTTATTTATGTATTAAAGTACATATAGTTAATTTTGGGACGCTGTCAATAAGTCAGACGACATAGCTTCAAAAGTTACGCTGATTTGTAAATAATGGTTTGCAAAATATGTAGAAAAAACGGAAGGGAATTGTCCTAACAGAAAGGAGGAAAATCAAAACGAAAGTGACTCCTCTCGGTTGCTGGGTCAGCTTTAAATCGGGTGCTTTGAAATATGAAGCGCGAGTGGTACCAACTACAGCAGAACCTCGGTTATCCGAACTTCGCTTAACCGAAACTCGGGTTAACCGAAACGCCTGTGAGACGCTGCGATTCCCAGAACTGCCTGCCGCGAGACACCTCTGAGCCTCTCCCCGTCAGTTTGTTGTGAAAAGTTGACGGGTGCGGACGAGTGGCAAATTGACGTGTGTGTGCTGCTTACAGTGCAGTTTTAACATTTCATTTAACGGTTATTGCAAATAGTGTCGGCTAAACAAAAACTTGTTGTAATGACAATTAAACAGAAATTGGAAGCTGTGAGACGAATTAAAAATGACGAGATCTTGCGAAATGTCGCGGCGGATTTTGATGTTGGAATGTCAACGGTTTCAGATTGGGTAAAATCAAAATCGAAACTCGTAGAACATTCGTCTAAAATGCCGAATGGAGGGACACTGCAGCCAAAAAACGTCGTGAAAAAAAAGTTTAAACCAAAATATCAGATTTTTATCGTAGAAATTTGTAGTGTTTTATTGCATCTGTAAATATCATACATTTTCTTGTGCCACAAATTTTATTAACGTAAGACGTGTTTCTGAATAAATGTTATTTTTATTGCACCTTATCACGTCAAGCCGAATTTCCGAATTATCCGAAATATTTGTTACCGGACAGTTTGGGTTCGAGTCCTATTCTTCGTCTTGGTAGACACCCTAGTTTTATTTTTGGCAAAACAATTAGAACATCTGGCGTAGAAAGACGTGACTCAAAAAGGAAGGTCAGACCGGCAGCTATAAAAGGGGATGGGGGAGAGTAGTCAAAAAACTAAAAGGACTTGCTGGCTTTTGTCAATTCCCGTGTGTTCCAAAAATTTAGAATGCAGACTCTTTGTTGAGAAACTTTAATACTTGAAATTGAACCCCCATAAAATTTAGTAGGGATGTTACCAGCTGTGTGTCATAAACAGCCATCTGTAGAACGAAAACTGCGAAGATTGGGATCAACTAGTTGTAAGAGAACACAAGACAGGCTCGGTTGTTCATCTGGTGGAGTTTAGGGAAACAAATTAGCTGTCCCACAAGAGTGTCGGCTTCTGCTCAACTAAAATATGATACATGAAAACACGTTGCTAAAAATTGTCAATATTGCAGAAGTGAATTGTATTGAGTGCTACGAAATAATAATAAAGTGGGGAAGTGTTTAAATTACCAATTGATTTTTTTTTGTTTAATTTTGGAGTGCAGCGTGCAGTGTAGGACGGTAGTCCGTTAACGTTCCACACAATAATCCCTGACGATAAGACATCATACCTACCGAACCTGACTAGTTGATTACCAAGCCTTTGTTTTCCGTTGCCTGCGGAAAAACACATCTAGAGACGTTGAATCTAGAAAGGACGGTAGCATATTGCTTATCCGAAATCGAGTCCGCCCCCTTTATTTCGGATAATCGAGGTTCTACTGTATATAACTGTTAACGTATTATGAACAGTTGTAAAATAAGGAAGCAGTTATAACGTAGCATTTTATTTTATTTCAGTTTCTTCCTTAAAAAAGTTAAACATAGCTGGAGGTTTTTCGATGCTGCAGTTAATCGAATAAAAGTGAACGTCAGTGCTTTAGACTGTCTTTAAAGCTGGACTAAATAAAGCAGAAATGCTACACGTGGTTCATAACTATTTGTGGTTTAATATAGGAGTAAAGACAAAGTTGTCCCTGTGCATGCCATGAAGGCATATGGAGGAATGGCAGTATAACTCGACGAATTCTTAACCCCGAACTAGATGGAGGTGACTGGTTACCTTCAAACTTCGGCCCTTTTAGCCCGGGGAAAATACCCTCGGTATCCACTGAATAGGACACTACAAAATACAGGAATAAAATGTATAGTTTATAAGTATAAAAAGATATACATTACTCTCAGATCTCCTGCGAAACTCTAACGATATAGCGTTCATTCTTTCTCTATTTTACAAACTCAGACTGAGTTCGTTCATTGAATGAATTTAACGTCTTTCTTAGTTACGTGTGACAGCGTGGGCACGTTCAGCCTAATTATGTTGTGTACGTATTTCCTGTTAATATTTTCATCAAATGTACAGAATGCATGATGTGGCGGTAACGATCTAAAATTGTACTGGACAGGCACACGCTATCTGATTTGGAAATTCAAGTTTCCATGTGCCTTTTCTCAGCCTATACGGAAGAATACCGCGAAACCACTTGATATAGGCCATGTCTACATCTACCTAAAGGTCTTACTTTTTCATAACTTATGGTTATCTGTTTATTTTTAGCTACTCTGTTTGAAGAACATTCTCTTATAAATATTAATTATAAAATGTGGGGTTACCAATCTCTTAGTTGGGTTAATTTTAGTACTAAATGTTTGAGAACCATTAAAATGTGACGTCTGCTTTCAAATGTAATGAATGTACGGAACACTACTCCATTCTGTAGCCCATTTGCAAATTGGTTTCAAAGGATGTGGGTATTACAGTTTATCACAGGCATGAAAAATATTAACAAATACTGGTGAAAAACCGCATATCTCTGCATGAAAGTAACCATATAAACGCCAAATCTGGTAATTAGTTCATATCATTATCACTTGCAAATCTTACAACATTGTCTATAATCTCCTAATGAAATATTCTGATTGAAAGAGGACGGAACTATGGTTTTAGACATAGACTCCTGCTGGTGAACAAGATTAAATTTAATCAGTGTGATCTGAGGCTTTCACAGCATTGTTGTATAAATTAGTCTTCTGGGACATTAAGCTAAGTTGATTGGTAATTAGTTAACGACCTTTTAAAGAGCTTACTGCTTGTAACTAATTACCAATTAACACGGTGTTGTATCCCATAAGACTGTAATCTACAAGGTTAGACTTTACTCTAGTGAAAAATTTTTGGAATAATTTGATTTAAGCCATTTCCCACAAGAAAACGAAATGTTAGTCATTTAATTTAAGGGCCGACATTTTGATGGCATGTTCTGCCAGGTGGCGCGACCTGCCATTTTAAATCTCTAGAATAGTCAGAATCGGCTTTGGACGACTCCCAATACTAGAAAGCAGAGAAGAGATTTCGAAGGTTAGTTTCGTTGGGACACAAAATCCACGTCTCGCGAAGGATGTATTGAAGTTTCAATTTTCCCTGTAAGTTGTGCAAATGTTGATGCTAAACAGTAGAAAGTAATCAAGCAAGTATAACATTAATTGTAACTTGAGTTGAAGAACATTCTAACGATATGGATAAAAATTTTCTTCAAGCGTTATTTCTATGTTTAATTAAACAAGTATTAACTAATCAAGCTGGCATTCACGTTTATACATATGTGACCTCGGAAAGAAGACACATGCGATGAATGAATGCTGCTATACTTTATATTGTAAATATACATTATGACGTTCAGTAAGTGCTGTAATGAGGTAAGCAGAATTACACTTGCCGCGGGGCGAGTCGTTATTTCACCAACGTAGGCCTACATCATTCCTCTGTTATACCTCTGCTTACAATTTGATTCAATGTATTTCCAGTCTGCTACCCCGTTTCCCGCCTAACATTTCCTACGATCGAGAATAAGTCATCCTTCCCTAAACTGTATAAAGCCCAGACCTGTGCCAAACAAACTCTGTCCTCATGTAATTAATGCATCTAATAACTACAACCTTGTAAATATTTTATCAACTGTAGTAAAGCGAGAAAAATATGTGTAGTACACAGGGATGTGTAATTATTCTAATGAACAGAAATTAATGAACAGAACTAAGGAAACAGAGGTAAAGGTTTCCGCGTAACGTGCCTCGCAGGCACAGAAGGGGAATAGAGCTAGATATAGCTGTTCTCATTCTTAACTTCGGTGATAGATGGGCGTGGGTGCACAACGCCACGACCCGGTCTCTTTTCCCTACAAAAGAGCCCCGGCATCCATTAGCAAGGGGAAATAGGGATAGAGGGCACTTAAAAAACAAAACCGGCGTTGCAATTCAGTGCGGCGATAGGCAGAAGATTGCATTCGGTTAATGAGAGAGATCACACGGGAGGCTGTAGAGTGTTGTTATGAAAACTCATTACTTATGCTGAAAACGGATACTGAATTTCCAGGAACACTGACGTGAAAATATTTTAATTTAAAATTCTTTAAACTGTGTACAACTAGCAACGTACAACGGGGGCCATGCCATAATTCAGGTGGTTAATAATCGTTTTCCCACCTCGGAGGCCCGGGTTCAATTTCAGGGAAGTCGTGTGGGATTTTTTGGTTCACAAATTGGCACTGAAACAGGATTCTGTACGAGGATTTTGGTTTCACTCGTTAACATTTCAAAGCCTAATGGTAACTACGTGTACCAACCGGTTTAACATGAAAAAATTCTACTTTCTGCCCATATAGTGCATTTATGTGTTTGTAAGATCCTTAGAACATAGAGTTCTTGTTTCTCTGTACAGCATTAAATGATCGGATTTTATAACCGAGGCGGAGTGTGTGTACATGTACTGCGCGGTACAAAATATATCTTTAAATATGTCTCAGAATCATTTTAGTATTTGAAGGGTTAATAATCAGTTCTGCAATGCTTTATATTTATTCAAATATATAATCCGCAGTTTGAAAAATATGGCGCAATCGAGGCCGCATTTCCACACAGACATAATCGCGCCCAGATATGGGAATCAATACGAAAAAATTTACGAAGTAAAATAGAAACAGTCACTTTAGGTCGTGTTGCCTTGATTTCTCTGCGTCACATACTGATCCACATGTCATTGACATTCCACACAACGTACAGGTGACAGCTCTGTCATTACACAGTCGGAAGGAACGGTTCTTGTTCGGCCTTCTGAATTCATGCGAGTTACGATACATGCCCCCAATCCAAAATTTTTTCTACCTAAAAATTTTTTTGGCTGCTAAGTTGAAGAGGGGCTAAGAAAAAAATAGTTATTTTCAAAATGATTATTTGGGCGGTGTAAAGACAGAAAAAAATTAGAAACGTGCGTTTTACGGGGCGCAGAATAGAGCTATATGAGTTCGTAACACCCATGGTAGATTTCTCCCCCACCCCCAATGTTAATAGCCAAGTTACGCCTGTGTGTAAAATGGACTTTTTGGACTGACGCAGTTTGTGAAAATATTCGATGCATGTATTTGCGACTTAATTATTGTGACATTCTTCACTGAAGGTTCATGAAAATCTTGATTATTGCAATTTTATTACCTTAATAAAAGTCAGTCATATTCGATAAAGTTTATTAAAATATTTATATAATATTAAAATCAATTCCAAGAAACATTATAAAATTTTAAAATTATAAACTTTTGCTTGGTTAAATGTAATAAAGAGTACTTTCTCTTAATAATTTAAAGTAGCTACATGTCTGTGTGTGGGAATGATGCTTGGTCTGTTACAGTAAGGAAAGAGCGTAAATTGGAGGTCTCTATAAATTGTGTTCATTTTGCCGAAATTTTTACCACTTAGAGCGCACACTGTATTCATTAACTTGTATCAAAGCCCCAACAGTTTTAAATTATAATTACGAATCACGATCAGGGGTGTTTGCAAATGGTTTATGAACACATTACGGATCAATCAGGTGCTTATTACATTATTTTGTCTGCATCAAATACGTTTATTAAACTTTTAAAGCCTAACGGTGACTTTTCTTAGCAACAGGTTTAATATTCAAACATTCTATATGGTGCTCACATTGCGTTATGTGTTTTGTACGGATCTTAAAACAAACAGGAACTTTTACCTTATACTTGTTTAAGGGATTGTTTTTTTATAACCGAGGTGGAGAGTGTTTACTGCGCGGTACGTACTGAGTCATATAAAACGGAATGCGTTTCGTCTTTAAATGGTTAACGATTATGTATAAGTATTATGGGCACTTCTGTCTATGATAATGACAGTAACGTTAAAATGTATGGAACTATGATATTTACAAAATTTTAACCACATTTATTAAAGCTGTATTGATTCGTAATATCTCTAATCTTCAGTAAATTAAAAATTCTTTGGTTTTCGGATTTGCTGTAATATTCTTTTGCGATTGGATGTAGAGTGGGTATAGTTTCGTATAGTTTTAGGGTTTGAACGTGATGTGATAGTGGCTGATTCTATTTAGAAAGTTCGTAGAAGAAGTTTAGTTGCGACTGTTGAACTGTAAACGCTTAATTAATTGTCGGTCCTGTTTTCATATAATGAGGTTACACATCGGAAATTTCTGATATATTTCTATGTGATTATCTGTTGTTGTTGTTGTTGTTGTAGGATTATGGTTTACTTTCCGACTGTCGACAGAAACCACAATCCTCCATTATCAAGAGGACAACACTACAAAACTATAAGAAACTACATCAATTCTACGTCTAATTTCAAAGAAGATTACAATAATCTGAAAAACAAATAATTTAGTTTACTACAAATTAAAAAGTGTACGAGACAACAGTTTCATTAAAGTTTTAACCTATGTTATTAAAATTTTGTAAAATCATAGTTTTGTGTGCTGCATTTTAATATTACATCCATAATCATACGGACGCCTGCCTACAAGAGATAACTCATTAAGCTATTTCTGTCATGCTGAGAACAGAATTTAATGAGCACTAACTGATCTTCAATATGTTTTAAAAACGATTTGTAAACAGCAATCCTGAGGGTGATTCATGATTATATTCAAAACATGCCAGGTCTTTGATGCGAAAAAATAAAAATACACGTAGCCCACATTTTACGCTCCACTTGTTTTACGCCTTTTTTCTTTAACGTCCCTTGCCAATATACACCACTTCTTACTTTACGCCCTCTAATTTTCGGTTTAACAGATAACAGGTATTATATATGTTACACATAATATATGTTATACCGGCGTGGCATATATGAGAAATCAAACAGTTTACATCTTACAACCAACATCGAAGACTATACTAATTTTAATATTTTAATATCTGCAAATATTACACTACCCCATTTTCGCGTTTTTGTTTTAAGAGTTAATAATAAAAAGTAATATTAATATTATATTTCCACTCTTACTGTTCAGCTACCATGGACCATATATAATTTTACAATTTTATTGTCAAACAAAAGTATTGTAAATCTGAGGGATCCCACATAAAACATGATGGTTTTGTATAATGCATTTTTACCTGCCTTTTAATGACTGTATTTTTAACCTGATGATGGTCGATATCTAGACCGAAACATGTAGCTTTCAAATAAGAACACAATTGTGTTTGACTATTTAATATTGCTTTGAATAGCATTCCCTTAAAGTCTCTTTTCCTCCTAACGTTACGTTTAACCACACGGTCCACTACCACGATACGATTTTCCTGAAAAATATTTCCTTAATCCTAGAGAGACGGCCGTGTCATGGCATTTAGTCTCCGACATCTCACCACGTAGGCCCATTCAATCCTAGGACAGTCTTTATGGGATTTGAGGTAGGTAAGGTGGTACTGGGACAGATTTTCCGCCGAGTACCTCGGTTTTCCCTGTAAATATTATTCCACCAATTCTCTCTACTTATTCAGTCATCTATCATCAACGGTATAATATCTCAGCAACTGACAGCGTTGTTACAGAACACACTTAATAATCACAGCGCCCTTCCCATCAAGCCACTTTTCTTTCTATACATTGCCCCTCCTATAGAACTTCCTTCATCTTACCTTTCTTCATAACCAAATGACCCATTGCTGTGCAGCAACATTTCATTCTAACATTTGTTCCAAATCATAGGACTCCTTTCACGGAGCCTTTTTCGTCTTACGTTTCGTCTTAAAAACATGGACTTTTTCAACTAAGCCACTTTGCCTTGTAATGTTTTTCTTGACTTGTTTATACATTTAGAATATATACGTTAATATTTTGTAGGTTTATATTAACATTACGGTCTAACATAAAATTGTCTGTTGTACACGAAGGCCATACCGAAATAAAAATGTAGAAACATTTCTGTGTTTTCTGCTAATAAGTAGGGGAGAGAGGGGACATTCTGCACAGTGGGTAATTGTGCGCATTAGTTTATCTTCAGACCGGCAAGTGACATAAATATCTGACATGTGCTGAAACCTGCCAACAGACATGATAAACCACACCATAATGATAGGGCGCCATTCCAATACCGTTTCCCTGCAGAAAGAATATTTGTTCCGTTCATTTTCTTATTAAATTTGACGCTTTAAACAATTCAAAGCAAGGGAACCATTTATCCCATTTGTGTTGTTATACTTCACCTGCAATCCTTTGTAAGCTGAAGCTTGTGTTGAGCTTCAGTCAGCTGAAAGTAACCACACACGAAGTTTGAATTTGTAGTATGAAGAGACTGAAGCCTGGTGGGGCACCACTGCGCAGCTTAGTTAGGGCAGTACTGCGCAGCGCACTCTTACCCTGCGTTATAATGCATATTAATTTTTAGAGGATAAGAGTATCAAGCATATTTTAACAAATCTTTGAAACAAGCAGGCAAAGATTGGTTGGCTTTGTTTCTCAAAAGACATCCAAAAATTATCCTAAGAAAACCAGAAGGTACGAGCATCTATAGAAACCATTTTTTCAATCACGATGCAGTGAAAAAATACTTCGACAATCTACTCGTAGCGTTGGTTATGGAGAAACACAGGGTCATTCAAAGACAATTTTTAATGTAGATAAAACATGACTATCTACTGTTTAGAAAGGCCGAAAGGCAAAAGACAGGTCGGTGCAGCAATTTTTGGGGGGAACGAGGGAAGAATGCAACAATTGTGTGCAGTAAGTATCCCTGGTAATTTCGTTCCACGTATGTTAGTCTATCCCAGATCGCGGATATCTCCGCAATTTGGAAAGGGGTCCTGTTGGAGCTATTAATTCTTGCACCAAAAACGGGTGGATTAATGAAGAATTTTTCTTTCTCTGGATTCAGCATTTTAAGAGCAGTGTATCCAGTTCTTCTTATACTGGAAAATCATGAGAGTCACATTTCCCCCCGAATCTGTAATTACTGCAAGGGTAATGGAATAAGTGTGATCTCCACTCCACTTCACACCTCTCATCGTTTACAGCCACTTTATCTTGCGTTAGAAGGGCCCCTGATAGCTGCTTTCAACAGGGAGAGTGGTCTGTATTGAAAAGAAGTGCACAAGAATAAATTACGCAGTACGAGCTAACTTAATTGTTCAACAAAGCCTATCTGAAAGACAATAAAACGAAAGAAAGGAATGTCCGGCTTCAAAGCTGCAGATATTTACCTTCTAAATCCAGAAATGTTCCCGGAAATTGAGTTTGAAGCGAATGAGGAGACAAGTAATATGAATAACAAGGAATCTGAAGGAGACAATCATTCAACGACTTCTGTGACAACAGAAGTCAATACACAAAATGTGGTACCATCTGAACCACAACCTGGTTCCTCCAGAACTTAAAATGCGACAGACCTCCTTCCGCTGCATGGTCTCAGGCTACGACAAGTATAGGCTTAACCACATCGAATATGAGAAAACATAATTCGGAAATTTTAACATTAACTCCAAAGAAAAAAAGACTTCAACGTTATTGTCAATTAATATTCTTTTTCATATTTTTTAACATTTTTCCATCTCCGTAAGTTTTGTGAAATGAATATTTAATTTTAGCAAAATATAAGCGCTGGTATACGTGGGCAAAATACACTTCAAAATGCGCAGTATTACCCTACAGGTTGCGCAATTCTGCACAGTTACAGTACTCATGTCTTTTGCACTTTTCATGACCGCTTTTCTTAACAATATTGTAAACTGTTATTGGATAATACATAAAAACGGAGAACAAAACGATAATATTGTTGTAATCGTTCGTATAATCTTGTGGTTGGTAAGAACACATATTGCTTAGGCGCTCAGAATTCCACTACTTTCCCTATGTTAAACGAGGAAAAGAGAATTAAACTCTATTGCTATTTATTGTTATTTAAACGCATGAAATTAACTGAGACTTTGATGGGGTTTAGGGGATTAAAAGTGGATAGCATTTTGGAGAAACTTTTACGCATCAGTTGTACACATCAATATTGGCTTTTAGCGAAAGTCTCTCGTCCGCTCACCAACGAAAGTACCATCAAGTATCCTCTTACTCAGGTACAGGTTACACCATCATACGACAGTTAATTGTTAAAATAAACACTTTTCGGTAAATGATTGCCTACTTGTGATACAGCTATCAGTTACCAAGCAATCTGTGGTCTTCTGGGTAATTACACGGCGTCATGTGGTAATTATTTACGGTAAATAATTACCACATGACGCCGTGTAATTACCCAGAAGACCACAGATTTCATCAACATCGCGGCGGAAGCCTGAAATCAAAGTTACCAAGAAAGTTTACCGACCGACAGTTCTGTGGATACCAACGTCGCTGAAGTGTAGAATGGAACCCACGGAGTGAAAAATATGCATCTACTATCTCCATTCCCCTTTCCCCGCCGTAAGGTCGAACTAACCTGTAGGGAAACATTGAAAGACGCTGCCGGCGGAGCGAATTCAGAAACTCCACGATCTAGTTATCATCCCGGACCTCATATCACGTGTCAGGGAACTGGACGATCTGGCTGGGGGAGATTAGCCTGCACTCCCAACCCAACAACAGCAAACAAAGATGAAGTGTTGCGAAACCAATTTGATCTTGACGACTGCATAACGCGACAGCATAGAAAAATCCCGAGTCCGTTAAACATTATATTACTACGAGTGTAAGAGGGGTAACATAAATTTTGCTCCCGAGAAAATACTTATTTTTGAGAACAAGTACACATCTCCATGTTTTTATATCCAAACGTCAGATCCGAGAAAACTGCATTATTTGGCATCTGAAACTTAAATTTTAATTTTAACAATATGTCAAAAAATGAAGATATTGAATTCTCAGACCGACATATTAATATGTCGGAATTATTGACGCTAAATGGCCAAAGGCTTAATGGCGATAAGAGGAAACTCAGGAAATTTATCAATAACACAGTTACAGCGCTCGGCTAATAAACTCAGTCATTCAATATGTATTGATGCAAAAACGTGAAACAATAGCAAACTGGGAAAGCCATGTTGATAAAATGCATTCAAAAACGGAGATTAGAATTTGTGACGCGGAAGACCCGGCAGGAGCACTCAATTTGATTAATCATTTGAAGAATGCATGCTTCATCTAAGGATTAGCAAATTAAATGCACAGACCCATATAGAAAATAGTCAGTTACAGAAAGGTATATACCATGCTGTCTAGTGCTGTAGAAGTATCAATGGAAGAATCAGCCCCCTTGCCAACTAAGGAGCTTGCTTCTGTTTAGACGCTAAGAACTCCAGAGAAATTCATCCCAGGAAACGGGTCACCACACTCGATAGTGTGTTTAGGTAGAAGCTAAACGTTTGATACTTTTGTGGGGATGCAGGCCACGTTGCAAGAAAGTGTGAGATAAAGCGAAATGATAGAAGAAATGGATACCAGAGAGCAGGAAATACGGATCCAGGAAGTAAGGCAGCATTGTTCGGGGAATTAAAAGAGTACAAGACGACTAACCTCGAAGTATAGCAAGAAGTGAAAGAATAAACGGCAGATTTAGGGTCACATATTAGCTAACGAATATATACAGCATACAGCCTGCTGTGAAAAGTAATCAGAATAAGGCACAGTCCTTAGAGGCGCACAAAATATTATTCCGAAGACTTTATGCACGCTCAAATAAATATGAAGACACGTAAGAGGGAAGAAATGTACAAGAATTACCGTGTGAGTTACACTGTATAGCAATAAAGTTGTATGGCATATTAGGTCAGGATTATCTAGGAAACGCTCAAGTAAATTTGAACTTCGAGACTAAGAAAATGAAGCTATACAGACAAATCGTTACTTTTAATTAAGATAATAATACGAATAGCTTGCAAGCATATAACTACTACGCGAGATGATCGTATATTCATCTGCAGCATCAAGTGGGAACGTAAACAAGGACAGAAACCTAGCCAGGGGGTTATCTTGCAAAGTCATTGATACAGGCGGTAACGGTAGATGGGTTGAACAGGGTAAGACATGGCAGGACAATACAGGCTCCCATCCTAATATTAGAACCTCTATAATTAGATGAAACGATCTTCACATTATGAATCGGATTGTTGTTGAACGTAAATATGATGGAAACCGACTGTTAGTATGTCAGGTAACACTTGAAAGTGGGAAGAAAACAGGGGAAGACAAAATAGAAACAACTTGCCCAAATTTCGGAGATATAATTATTCCATTTTTTCGGGGACAGACTAACACGCACTGAGGATAAAATGGTTCTATCGGGAAAAGGTACGGATAAAAGAGAGATGCAGCATATTGTGATCACAGAGGATATGAGAAGTTTGGAAGTGAATGGTATATGAGCGGATACAGAAGTAAAGGAAGACAAAAGAGAAAAGCCAGTACGAGAAGGTGGAATATTCCAAAAATTGTGGTATCATCGTTGCGGCATTAGACAAACAAAATAGCGGACGGTAGTGGATTTCAGAAATATTATTGGAGATAGGTTTCTTTTACTGTTGGTCTCAGGCGTCGTAGAACATTTGTGGCAGCACGCCATTTTTCAAGAGTAGATTGTGAATTCGAACGTTATCGGGTTCCCCTGAATCACAAGGAGCAATCAGAAACTGAAATCTACAGTCCAGTGAACACTTAGCATTTCGTAGGATGTGTATGGTCTTCCATTCATAATTTTGACCTCGACAAATGTGAAGTTTAAGATACGAAATTGTCTTTTTAGACAATATATTCAACAGATGTGGAACCCGATATGATCACCGCAAAATTGTACCTACCAATCAAGTATACAGGTTTTTATTTATTCAAATTGATTCATTGCATGAGAAAATTTAGGAACCCCGTTAACTTAGACAACAAATATGTAAATTATTAGAAAGTCACAAGAATTCAAGAGACACAGTGATGGAAATTTTGAGTAATGAACCTCTGTTACAGTACGAATAATTTATGAAGTCCTTTATACTCACAGCAGATACTTCGAAATATACTTAGGCAGTATTTTTAGATAAGGTCAAATAGGCGATAACACACCTGCAGCCTGTGTTTCAGAGAGCTAACACAAGCAGAACAGAATTACTGAGATACAGATTTTTTAACTCATTAAGCAATATTCCGGTATTTAAGCATTTCAGACGATATTTACAACATTACTTCGAATTTAAGGCGCACATTTTTTTTACATTTTTTCCAAACTGAAATTTGGGCGCGTCTTAAATTCGAGGTAATATTTTTCACTCTTCATACGTCTCGAAAACATCAGTCTCCTCGAAGAAAAAGTGACCTCGCTAAAACATTAAAATGTATTTTCTGCCAAAAATGTTTTGTCTGGAAATCGCTTTTTAAAAGTGGGGCGCGTCTTAAATTATGTAAAGCAGTCACTATACAGGCCTGGACAGGCCCTTAGGGCTCCAGGAGGTTGGGGCTGCCTGTTGCTCATTTCTGCATCAAATGTTGCACGGTATCAAATGATTAAACTATGGGCACGACGTAGTTACACGTACAGTAGGTGAAGAAGTTGATTGAAAAAATATGTGCATTTCACGAGAAGTTGTATGGATCCAATTAATCGTCAAGAGGAACCTCGGTTAGGATACTCCAAATTCTCGTGCCATATTGCGTGTTTCCACGGCTGTTGTACCACAGCTACAATTATGGCATTTACAGTGGCTGGTATCCATACAGTACATGGATGTCCTGCATTCACAAATTCCCGAGGTGTTACATTGCGTGTATCACGGAGAGGCTACTGACACAGTCGAAACACATTAACGTCTGGGTGACGTCGAAAATTATATGGAAAAGCGCATTCCTGTGTACCACTACCAGATCAAATATTAAAAACAGAGAGGGTTAAGATCATATCACAGTGTTCGTTTTATGTTTATACTGTGGTCATTCGATCACAACTGAGCTTTATTGTGCACTGTGTGCCTTGAGTACATACAACAACGCGCGGTGTCATCGTGACACATAACGCTGTTGACAAGGGTGTTATCCCATTTGACAGTGACGTGAATCTCGAAAAGTGAATGTCTCAGGACATAAGTTGTGTAACATTTTCGATGTACATTTTAACAAAGAGTTACACCCTGGAGACCTTGTGTGCTACTCTGTTTTCACTCGGTGTACCGAAATACTTATACCAGATAAATAAGAGAAACCAAAGCGCAACAAACCTATCAGTTCAAACTATCACGAATCCTAAGACTGTCATGATGAAGATAAATATAAATGCCGTGTGTTTATTGCAGTACAAAAATAAATACATCACATTAATTCGAGACCACTTGATACATATTTTCTTCTAGTCCGACTGAAAATGAAACTGCAGAAACAAACGCGCGAATTGGTAAAATAAGTGATTTTTATGTATTAAATTCCACAAGTTATTTTGTTGGTCGTGGCTGAGCATTAGCCGAATCGAGATAATTCATTCTGTTTGGTACAGGCCTCAACCCACTGGCGCATAGTGTCGTAGCACTATGTATGCAATATATTCTCAGTTTACATCAAACAAACTAGAATACAGGGCTTAGATATGTCACTTATCACTAATGAAACACCACATATGATATTTAAGCTTATTCCTTGTGAATTAATATTTGGCAGAAGTGTTAGCTTAAGAGGCGTAGTACGTAAGCACCACAGGATGGAAGTTTCTCGTTGAAGTTATATTTAAGAATTAAGAGTACAGTTTCGATAGAGCCAGTCGAAATTTAATATGTCCAAGAGAAAGAAGCAAGTTGAGAGACGAAAAGAAACGTATTTACCAGACTTCGGAAAAGAGCAGCAGGTATTATTTCGTGACGCTTGTTTGAGCCGTGAAGAAGTGAAAAGTTATTTACTAGGATCGTTGGTTATAAAGGAAATCGACGGTCTTTGATTTACTCTTAATATAAAAGTAGAGCAAGAAATCATACCCCACGCACACTACAAGAATTTTATTCGAGGTTTTTCGTAGATGCAGCAAATTTCAGGGGTAATGAGATCATCAGTACAACCACGACATGTTTAGATTTTCGAATCGAAAGAATTAAAGATACAGCCGGACTATTTTTCTAAAATAATTGGTAAGCAAAATCGTACACCAATGAGTAAAAGACTCTAAATAACGTAGACATGCGACAAACTGAGAAAATCTGGGAAATAATAAATATGTCAACTTAACAATATACGAGTATTTCTGTACCAGGAACCACATCGCAATAGAATCAAATGTAATTAAGAGCGTTCAATTTAAAATGAAACCAGCTGCAAGGGCTGCGTTATAGTCCGATTCCCGCGACTACGTTTTCCTCTCAGTTCTGTAGACTTTCTTTTATCTTATCTGTTTCTATATAGGTCTTCAGGGGAGTCCAGGTTTAGAAGCTGCGCGCAACAAACTTCAATTTTTTTTCAATTTTACATTGTGTTCACCGTGCATTTTGATAACATTCAACAATTAAACCAACAAATGCACTTTATTTCTTAGTTATGTTCATTAACCCTACACATGTTTCGGCTGCAACAGAGCCATCATCAGGGATTCAAGGTCACGTTCACTTTAACATTCACTGTTCCATTTGGTTTCACCACTTATACACCACAATGTATGTCAAGTTTCTGTTAGCAGTTGATAACACTCACTGTTTCCGTTTATACAACCTTATCTTTTAAATGTCTGTCGTAGGTTGGTTTCGTCTTGGGTTAAAAACGTAAAAGTTGATAATACAATGTCGTTGAAAGTTGTTAAGATTATTAAAAATTACTGGCAATTGGTTTGTATACAAATATTGTTGTCCGTGCCCTGATTTCGTTATTGGTGTCTTGTTGGTGTGGCTGTCAATTTTCCTTCTTCGTGAACATGTAGTAGAGTGTAACAGAGTTTTTGTGTGATAACAGTTGTTGTGAATAGAGGCATATCAAATGTAGAAGCGTTTTCCTTTCTTTCAGTTCCGGTCAGAATAAATGTCTACGATCTTTATTTGGACAGTACGGTTTTTAGCTGGTTTTGTGATGTGTAGTGTGTTTTGCGGTGTGTAGTGATGAAGTCCATGGACTGCTATATTATTTGGCAGAGGAGTTTACTTAAACGGTCACTTAAGTACTCCAAATAACAGCCACTAACTAGTCAGAAGATAATCCCACGCTCTCAGTGCTACAAGAATAAAATGACACATCTCTTTTCGAATAAAATAAACATCCGATAGTTCTAGGTGGTCATTTCCAGCACCTGCTTTAACATGCGATAAGTTATATAACACGCTTGTACATGATTGTAGATTCTGTGAGGAGGTTCCGCATTAAGAGACTCTTGTACTAGTAGATTGCATGCCATCTGTTAACGTATAAGATATACAATACTAAACCGTCAACTCAAAACTGTCCCTGTGTACGCCATGAAGGCACGTGGGGAGGTAGAAATATAGCTGCATACATTGGTAACCTCGGCACTAGTAGGGGATGAGTGGGTAACTGCACACCCCTGCCTCTTTGTCCCAATAGGAGTTTGCGTGGGCTCCAGAATGAGTCCAGACGCTGCAGAGAATCAAACCATGATTTCTCCACCTTCCAGCCCGTAGCCTAGTCGCTGCATCGACTGAGCTATCCCAGCTTGTTTTATGATATTATCGCTGTTAATGAAGCGAACTAACGATAACTTGGAAAATAACTGCTGTTCAAGTAACGGAGTTGGACTGGTCGAGCACATGTTTTTCGGTATAGGCCTTTTTGACCGATTCGACGGAGAATATTACAGCAAGAAAATATCTCAATTTGAATCTGAACAAACTAACTTTATAAACTTATCTAAGGAACAGATTTGTGTAAGAAACTATACTCTCATAGCTGTGCATCACATCATAACGTTAAAGATGAAAAACAGCAAACAAATTCAACAAAATTGAGGAACATGTGAATTCAGACGATAATTAGTTAAAACCACAATGTTAATAGGCGCTCTTTCAAATAGCACTAAATAAATCTGCCATTCAACCGGACTGAGCAATAAGCGACGTTCCCCAATAATAGTACCTACTGATCCGCGTCATTTTAACAGCACAATATGGCAAGTTTCAGCCAGAACTTAATAAGAAGTCAATTTTCCCACAGGACTGACCTGCTGAGTTGTCCTTAAAATACCGAGTGTGACTAACGCCTGAAACTTACTTACATTTTTAAATATGGATATGACATTTTATAAAACTTACCTGCCCTTTATTACTGAACTTTCTGTCACCAGTCGCCAGAGACTGAATGTTCACTAAACTGTCCCCATTTCAGTTCTGATGAAGAATTCGAAATCCAAGATTGTATTCTTAGGAATTCGTGAAACGTACTAGTTTCTTATAACAGATCGCAGTCCCGTTTCAGAGTGCATGTAGAGCATGTAGATACACAGATAAGCACATGTAGATAGCAGACTCCATTTAGAAACTACTCAATATGTAACGGATTGTGATATTGGGCTTTGAGAAAGAGCCAGAATATCTCCACATACCTGTAAAGTGAAAGTTATTTTTTGCACGCTACGAAGGCTTATAAGGGCGTGGACGCATACCTTCAAGTATTGTTAACCTCGGCACTAGAAGGATGTGAACTGGCAACTTCACGCTCCTGCTGCTTGACGTGTGGGAGGAGTTCCCCTTAGCCATTGAAGAAGAGGCTGAGTGATCCGCAGAGCCGGTTTGAATTGTTTGGAGAAAAGTCTCTTGCGAATGCCCAGAATCTAACCACGATTCCTTGGTCTCCACCCTGTAGCCTAGTCATTACAACGATCACGCCATCCTAGCTTCTCCAGATAATAGTACAGAGCGAATTATCGAGCTTAATAACACGTTATGAAATCAGATAGCAGATCATGGATTTATTTTGCACCTAGACCAGGGGTTGTAACAATACTGTATTAGACAAAACCGTAAATTATCCCTTGTTAACAGAACAATGGATTCGTAGCCCTACAGATTCTATACTGCTACATATGCAGACTGATACAATAACATAAAGCCCCCTTCTATGAAGCCCTTTCCCCCCTAACCTTACCTCTCTCTTTTGCATGAGGTCTCCTTGCGTCCTAAACCTACGTTTTAGGCATTCTTTACGAAGTAACCATGAACGCCTGAAGCGCAGACCACGGCCATTCTTTCTGTTTGTGACCTAGTATCAGAGCCTAAACCGTTTATCGGATGTTCATGAAATTCAGTACACGACTTCTCTATAAAAAATTGTCGATTAAATCTTACTTTCTTGAAATCGGTTGAGATATTTGTACTTCAGGGAGTAAATTAATTGCTTGATCCTTGGAAAATATTACACATTTCTTGACGTGCCAGATGAAGCTCGGCAAAAATTTCTCCATATATACCGTTGAAATGTTACGAGTTTTGTGAAAATCGGTCCAGGGACAACCATACTTCTCGTAGGGGCGTATAAATTTGTATCCATGCTTTCCAAATTTGTATATTATTTAATTTGGATGAAATTCGGCTGTATTTTTCTCATGGGCGGAAATGAAACAATATTTACGCTTGTACCATAAAACCATATGGCAACTTGAAAGAAAAGAATGACTTGGTAATATCTGTGCACTGCCAGCTAGGGTGAACTAAATCAGCTGTTCAGTTGGGTCAGTTTTATAATTCGCATTATGTACGAAAGTCTAGATGTATTTAAGAACGTGCTTCTATTCCGTGGTAAAGAGGGAACTGGCAGCATTAGATGAAGTTGGAGGTACATTGATGCACGGTAGTCTGTAGCCGTAAATAAAGGAGGACGTCAGCTGTGCGCAAGGTGAGCTGAAAAATTGCTTTCTTGTAGGGACACACCATATTCAAAGAAGGAATCTGATATTTTCATCATGCCAGTTTCGAAAGACTTGTGCTTCATAATTAACAACAGACGGTGCCTTAAAGCCTCACACAGAGTCCTTATCTACGTCAAAAACACACTATAGCCCCAACTGTTGAATATTAAACATCTGCAATGTGGCCGAACAATGTCACAAATTTTGGGCGAATTGAATCAATATTCTATACACATGTAGCTCACTATTTATGGCCACAAATTGTTAAACCTGTAGACCCCTTATAGACGGATTAATAGCAGGAGTGGGTGGTCCGATAATGCCGATTGTCTGGTGCTTCCGAATGATTTATTAATATAGCCTAAAACCTTCCATAAATAGTAACAGTTACGAAGAGAGCAATACAATACTTGCCCCACGCGAGTGTCGGCAAAGACTGAGCGCGCTTCTGGGTGCGCCAAGTAGAGGCCGCTTCGCTAATCCATAGTCAAGACCGCAAATTTCACATTATCCCATTGCGGACCAAACTTTCGAAACCAACCAATTTAATCCGTTATTTCTGAAATCCGTACTAAGAAGTCCGTTAGTAAGAGGGTCTACGGTATTTGATTTACACCGTTAGGTACGTAACGAAAACACAGTTTCATGGACTGAAAATGACGTGCAGATGACTATCAAAGCTTTTCGGGAAGGAATAAGTCAGTGTCATGCTGCGGAACATTCAGAGTGTTTCAGTTTTGCCAATAAGGACGGCTGCAGTGTGGTTTGGAGAGGCCATTAAAGAACAGCTCTTAGTGTCCACAATTCTGAAATTATCTGCATGTTGATTTGGATCAGATGCAGATGACATCAAGAAGAGTGCCTTCAGTTTTACACAATCAAATGGAATAAAGCATAACTTCTCAGTATATAAGAGAATGTCAGGATTTTATTAGCTCAAAGGGTTTCTGAAGTGTAATCCAACTAGTACAAAATGTTTCGGAATGTACTTTTATATGGAGAAACTTGGTGTAATGAAAACCCAGAACTGACATGAAATGCTGATGATTTGCACTCTCCGCACAACAATAAACCAACAACAAATTTTTCGCCGAGAATGGAAGTAACACTGTGTACTTCAAAACAGCCGTGAATTTGGGGGCAATTGTCGCTGTATTGGTCGGCACAAATGCTGCTAGAATCTTTATTTCACGAAAAGCTACCTTCAGATGAAACAATTATGATTCATACTTTGCAGACTCTTTTCCAAATGGTCCGTTTGCCACATTGGCTGATTTTGGGAGGATCAAAGTAAATGCTTTCATGATCTGGCTGAGTAATTTTCATGCACAGGTTTACAGGGCCCTGACTCTTGCTGGTAGATGACCATGGTTTCCATAAAATTTGCAAGTTCTAGAACTTAAGAAATCATGTGGTATATCTTCCAAGTTATACCCCACACAAACACCAATATAGACAGGTCCTATTTCCAACCTTAAATTCTCAGTATAATAAAGAAAGCAATTGTTTTATGCGGAAAACTGATGAGAAAAGGAAATTAAGAAACACATATTTACAAATATTTCCAATTGAAATTGCAGAAAGCGGGGTTTCTTCTACTGGAGTCATTCCTTTCAAAGACAAGACTATATTAAAGCACAAATTTCTGCTATATTATTCCAAAATAATGTAAACTCTTATCTATGCTAAATAATCAACAAACATCTGTACCGGAAAAAACTGAATTTGCAATCTTTCGAGGTGTCACACGTAACCACATCATACAGTTACATAACCTGTCCACATCCCAATCAACCACCGACATCAAACCCCAAACAATTAGGATTAAACCTTTTGTATTTAACCAACAACAGTATGAAATTTGTTACCGTGGTCATCAAGGTCAATGTGCTATCAAGATTCCCTCTCCTTGGAAGCGAAGGAAAAGATCCTTCCAGGAAAAAAATAAATAGCAATTTTAATCTCCTCATATCGAATAATGAAGAGCTTAAAAATTTATATTTTTCACGAAGTGTTGTTAGACTGGTTTGATTATGTAGCACACAATGGGGGACGTGAGAAATTTGAATAAAATTTAAGTAGGAAAATCTGAAGGGATCCTATCACGTAGAAGACCTAGGCGGATATGGACCGATAATCTTGAAATTACTTTTAAAGGAGCTGGGTGCAGTACTGTAAACAGATCAGGAGATGATCCCTGCTAGGAATGTGACAGATAGGCATGCGCAAGACTTCGTGGCAAATGACGAGTTGCTTTTACCCATCCTGAGAGCATTCGCACATTCCACTCCCTCACTAGACGCTACTCCAAATGCTGGATGTTTTCAGTCTGCGTGTACTAGTAGAACAGTCTGTTGCTCCTACCAATAGCAGTCCAATAGTTCTCCCTATAGCCAAACAGTACCCCGCACCGCGCCAGACATGCCTACTCCACCCTCGAGGATCAGCTCATGGTCTATTGTCTGTACGTGGAATAGATTCATATGGGTCAGGATAGGGGCCATGGACGAGGTCTTGTGAACACGTTAATGGACAACTGACATCGTCGTCTTTTTTTAACTTTGTCCATCGTCTAATTTTTAATGAAGCACGGAATTTCGGAAGCCGGCTCTGCTTTCGTCTTCAGGCAAGGAAGCACGTAACCTGGTGGACCCCTTAGAGCTATTTTCAATCACTGGGCACCATGGTTTAGTAAACTTTGTAACATACGCACCTGAAAACAGATCTTGTCCAAGAGTAGTAACGGTAATATGTCTATTAAAAATTAACTAGAAAACTCAAAAAATAAAACCTGGAGCAACCCACAAATTGAAAACCATAAACAGAGCCATAAACTCAGATTGAGCGGACCACAAACACAACACAAGACCAGAACACATTTAAAATTCTTAACACCACTAACACCATCTGTGATGGAAACTGTGAATCGTCATGGATTCACGTAAGTTAAAAAACAAGAAATATAAAAGCATTATTTATTCAATTCCTTACTGATCAGAGGAAACCAGACAGGCAAATTTCAAGGCTGGGTTGACGGGACATTTTTAAACGTGCCGTGTGGGCCGCTTCCTGATATTTTCTATATACAGGACATACACAAAAGAATGGCGCGGTTTCAAAAGTGAATAAAAAATTTATGTCTCATATTACACGGGCACAACGTACACCGTCAGCGGCGGCAACTGTCCAAGTTTCTCATGCGCTACCAGTAGTTCGCTTATCATGCTTACTGCATGGCCGCGGGGCCAGTTTCAAAGATGGCGTTGCAGCAGGAGAAGGCTTTCTGTGTGCTCCGTTTTGAGGTGTCCAGATCTGTGATTACAGTGCAGCGTGAGTTTCGTGCACGGTTTCTTTCTTTGGGGGTTCGTTAAAGACAGCGTTTATGTACCACCATTGTCCACGTCCATCCATGAAATTCGTGATCGGATAACGCATGCACTGCAGGCCATTACATCAGACATGCTACACCGGGTCTGGGATGAGTTTGATTACCGTGTGGATGTGTGTCGTGTGACCCTGTGTGCACACATTGAAGGATTATAATTACCAAACGAGAAACTTGGACAGTTGCCGCCGCTGACAGTGTATGTTGTGCCCGTGTAAGGTGAGAAATACATTTTTTATTCACTTTTGAAACCGCACCATTCTTTTGTGTATGCCCTGTACACAATTGGTTTCATTCTGTAAGATCTTGCCTTCATTCCAGAATATACGATGATCCTCTTCAAAGATATATTGAGCTAATCTAGATCTCTCCATATGACCTTATTCTAAATTCCTCCTGCGTTCTTTGAGTCCTACGGCCAATGATCTGCCTGTCTCTTTTCCCGTTATTGCCCTTGGACAATATCTGTGCTCTCCTTGCCTGAAGACGGAAGCAGAGCCGGCTTCCGAAACGCCGTGCTTCATTAAAATTTTGACGATGGACAAAATCCAAAAAGACGATTATATCAGTGAGTCATACACCATCGTTAGAGCCCTATAGATTTGACGTTAATGGGCCCTCTCTTTCTATAAAAGCCCGGGAAGTAATATGAATGCCTATATTACTTTTTGCATGAAACAGTGTTTGAATAAACCCTGACCTCTATGTTTTTATAGATTAGTTCTTTACGAAAGTCAGTAAGTTACATTCAACAAATATAGGCCGATCATTCTAGCTTAATTAGCTTACGGTAGGTTCAAATTTGTGTCGTAATAGATCATAAACTGCCATCCACACTGGTCCTACTGTGTAGGTAAAACAGAGCTCTCTGTTACTCGTGTGTGAACGTTACGTGCGCAGTATTAGATGGCTTCGATTGGCATGGGCGTTAAACTACATTGAACGAAAACTGGCCACGTTATGTTCGTAACATACAAATTAGCCGTCACGTAACCAGGGAAACGACAGGGAGCGGAACAGATACTTTGATTTCGATAATTGGTTTGAAAAGGCAGGATGCCTCTGGGACTTCAAATGGTAGTCCAATTACGGGTTAAGGTATACGTAGCTTGTAGTTCCTTTACATTACTCAAGACGGTACATCAGTTGTAAAGATGTAGATGTACTCCGTAAACACTATCATGTATCTACCTTACTTCTCGAGTGCTTTGTGTTTTGCATGGATGAACGAGAGTTAGGTTCAGCATGTCTATAGTGCAAGTCGAGAAAACACAATGCAGTAAACAGGATCGTTTATAGGTCCAAGTCATTGTACTGTCTCCAGTAAATTACTCGTATGTGAGGGTCTGTACGCTTCTACTTGCCGTAACTTGAAATAAATTCACTGGTTTTTAAATTACTTAACGCCATTTTTCTAGTACCGAAATTGCGTAACATTCAGATTATCTTAAATGGCGATTACCTAAGGATTTTATAGATAGATACTATCCCTGCATTTGTCTGAACACGTCAACGGAAATCAGGAAACCCTTTCGGGATTCGAACCGGGCATCTCTCCGTTACAAGTGTTACGCGTTGTCATTCAACAAGCCTAGTTGTTTAGTAATAGCGTTTCCAGTATTACTAACATTGGTGCATATAGAAAAGAGTCACTAATGTAAATGCTCCTTACAACGCGAAAAAATAGTTTTGATATTTGATTCTTCATGTACAGTTACGAACGCCACTGATTTGAAATGTGCACTCCACGACAATAATCACTATTATTTTAATCATTGTATCACAAATACATTCCTCGGGAAAGTAATTTTCTTTCCAATTTAATTTAATGAGATCAATCATTTTTATATCTCATACCACGTTACTTTATTTTAATGGCATTTCAATATTTAAATCAGAAATTCGAGGAGTTGTAATTTCATACAAAGAGTACAATTAAGCAACTGTTGTTTAGATTTTCACAGGATTAAATTTTAATTCATTTTTATTACAATAGAGGTAAAGACGAGCATTTTTTAACTTCACACTTATAGACCATTTCCGCATCTGTGCTACAGTGGATATGCATAACGGAGTTCTGGAACGCACATATTATAGAAAAAAAGATATTCGGAGATAAGATTTGTGAAGTATACCTTTGTCCATATTCAAGTATATATATATATATATATATATATATATATATATATATATATAGTAAGTTTAGCGGAAATTATAAATTAGTGATTTAACGTGAGCCTAGTCGGTGTAGTCACCATGATATGGGCTGCACTACTCGCAGTTCGGATCCCGCCAGAATCAAGAGCTCGAAACCAGTTGTGGGACCAACCCGGCCTCCTATTCAGTAGGTGCTGGGGTTATTCCCCCAGGGAGTAGAGCGACCGGGGCATTAGTCTGCCCATCCACCCTCATCTAGTGCCGAGATTAAGATAGAGTGGAGCTATATCTCCACGCTCCTTACATGCCATCATGGCGTTTTCAGGAAAAATTTCACCTTCTTTGTTTGACGTTGCAATGATTTATTTGAGTTTAAAATTTCCAGTAAATGCGGAGTCCTAATATGAGATTGCCAATAGCTCAAAGATTTGTCAGCCGCCATGTTATTTTCAATATTAAATAATGTTTAATGTTTTATTTGTAACAACTTTTATAATTTGTTTGCACTATATATTATTCGCATGGCCACACTGCTGTCGCTGGCATCTACAAAATCTGACCACAGCAGAAGCTGCTTTCTTTCTAAGTGCTGTTACCACATCAACTGGTCCGAACAGGCAGTTTGTAGCAGGGTATAGAGTATTGTTTTGTCTCAAATATTTACTCTTAATAAGTAGGTTAATTGCCAAAAGTCTGCATTTAGATTAGTACTATAATACGAATGACATAGATAAGCTAAAAGGACGAAATTAAGTGACACAGTCAAATCTAACCACTTAAGAATTTGAAGTTTATTGTAAGTCGGATAGAAGTCCTGTCAAAAAAGTGTATAAATAGTTATATGAAAGCTCGATCAGAATGGTCGCGTGGTCTAAAGTGCTTATTGAATTCCACTGCTCGAACACTCAATGTTGTGTTAGACGGTAATTTTACTGTTTATTTTTTGATTATTGAAACACAACGGGATGAAATTCATAAAGTTGAGTAGAAACGAGTACTTGCTTGCCGAACTTATTATTTTTCTGAATTATGTAGCCTCGTATTTAAGTTATGCATCCAACTTACACCAAGCAAAAGAGAACCAGAGAAACGTAGTTTCAATGTACCTAAATTATCTTCCTTATATGTACTTCGTCCCACGTAAATTTGAGATTCACCGAGTTAAATTAACACTAATGAACGATGTGGTTTAGTCGCCGTTGTGTTTGCTACTGTTTTATATGCTCAAATATATCTCGAGTTTCACTGCATTTGAAAATAGCACACACAAGAGAGCGAGATTTCTAGACGCGTCCAAGTCAAATAAGTGTATACTTCGGCGAGAAAGGACGGACTACAAAGTGAATGGCGTTAAATGAAAGAGCCCAATGTAACTTGCAACTAACTCTGTGGAGCAGAGCCCTTCTGACAAACCAAGCCCATTTAGTAAGGAAAATTCCCGAATTTTATGCAATCCTAATCACAAGACCTCGCACTGGCTCTTGTCCCGTCTTATATACTATTTCCGTAAGATCCACTTTAATATTATCCTTCCCTCTACGACTCATTCTTCAAAGCGGTTTCTTCCCTCCAGGTTTTCTGAATACAATTCTGAATTAATTTTTCAGCTCCCCATGAATGCCACATATTTTTCCCATTTCAGTCACCCTAATAATTTTTATATCGCCTATAAAGTATACCGGTGCCGGACTGACTACCTCAGTAAAACTAGAAAGGTGCTCAAGACGATAATTTTTCGGCACAACCATCAAATCCCACCCTTGAGGAGGGGGGTTGAGGACGAGTACCCGGCGCCTTAAAAACGGGTCCCTCCGGCTATGGTATGGTAACCCAGACAGAAGAGTCCCTGGTCCTCCAGGTTGGGGGTTGAGCGTTGGGCTAACAACCCAACCTCGTAAAAAACCTGTTGTTACGCAAACTAATAGAAAGAATGCCGGACTGATCAGAAGTCGACGACCAGGCGCGTCACGGAAACGGATCGGATGGAGAAAGAATGAAATTAATATCGGCACATGGAATGTACTCTCACTATATCGTTCGGGAGCACTTAAACTCCTTTTGGATCAGCTGGAAAAATATAAGGCTGATATATTGCACTGCAGGAGATTAGCTGGAATGGTGAAGGGATACTTGAAAAGCAGGATTATACAATATTTTACAGTTGTGAGGAAAGACTACATTTTTTGGGCACAGGATTTGTTGTGAAAAAGAAAGTAAGACACTTGACAATCGGCTTTAAAGCAGTTAGTTCAAGGATTTGCACCCTGAGGATTAAAGGTAAATTCTTTAATTATACAACTATAAATACCCATGCTCCTACTGAGGCATCTGAGGAAGAAGGGAAAGATGAATTTTATGACCTGCTGGAAAAGACCTATGAAGAAAGTCCCTCACATGATGTGAAAATCATAATTGGAGATCTGAATGCACAAGTAGGCAGAGAGGAGCCTTATCAGCCGACAATTGGCAAATATAGTCTGCACGAATCGACTAATGATAATGTACATCGCCTAATACAGATGGTAGCTTCACATAGTATGGTGACAGGATCCACTATTTTTGAGCATAAGGATATCCACAAAGCTACATGGGTATCACCAGATAGAACGTCTGAAAAACAAATTGATCATGTCTTAATTGACTCCAGGCATCTATCTAATCTGTTAGATGTACGAACATTTAGGGGAGCTAATGTGGATTCTGATCATTACCTCGTGATAGCAAGGATAAGATCTCGTATCTCTAATGTTAGAAAAATGCGAGGGGAGAAGATGAAGAGGTTTTGTACCTCCATGCTACAAAATCAGTACGTTAGCAGAATTCAGGAGCGCCTTGTTCATCAGCCCTATGAGGAAGAAGATAGCATACAAACAGAATGGGAAAAATGTAAAGAAATAGTTTGTAAAGTGGCAGAGGAAGTGCCTGGTAGAGATACGTTCCAGAAAAGAAGTACATGGTTTGATCAGGAATGTGAAAAGGCATCACGAGAAAAAAATGAAGCGTACCTGCTAATGCAGCAGAAGCGTGGCGTGCGCAGTGCAGTACTGAAGTACAGAGAGAAGAGAAGAATAGAGAAGAAAGTGCACCGTAAGAGAATGTGAGAGTGGGAAAGAAAACAATTCGAAGAATTGGAAGGATTGCGTTCGACGAATGAGAGGAGGAAATTCTATAGAGGAGTGAATAATGCAAGAAAGGGATTTAAGCCGAGAATGAGTATGTGTAAAGCAAAAGATGGAACCATAATTTCTGACCAACAAAGTATCTTGGCACGATGGAGTGAACACTTCGATGAACTCTTAAATAAGCCAGATATTGTACCTAGTGAGGGTGTAAACCCTCTTAGTGTACAGTCTGGATGGGAGCCGAGTGTAGAGGATGTGGAACCACCTTCTTATGAAGAAGTAGATCAAGCCATTGTGAAATTAAACAATAAAAAAGCACCGGGCATAGATGGTATTCCTGCAGAGCTTTTTAAGTATGGTGCCCAAGAACTGAAGAGGAGATTATACCAGATAACTTTGGATATCTGGATTAAGGAAGAACTCCCGGATGAGTGGAATTATGGAGTCATTTGTTTACTTCATAAAAAAGACGACCTGATGGTGTGTGAAAATTATAGAGGTATATCACTTCTTAACGTGGCATACAAAGTTCTCTCCACCATTTTGTACCACCGTCTCGTATAATACACTGAAAAGATCATAGGTGGCTATCAGTGTGGATTTCGGCCTGGTAAATCTAAGATAAATCAGATTTTTACCTTGAGTCAGATATTGGAAAAGACAGTTGAGTATCAGGTAGGAATACACCATCTATTCATTGATTTCAAGGCTGCTTATGACAGCATAAATAGGAAAATGCTCTACTCGGCCATGGAATAATTCGGAATCCCTTTAAAGCTAGTAAGACTGGTGAAGCTGACGATGGCTAGGGTGCAATGTTTAATCAGAGTACAGTCACATCTATCAAATCCTATAGAAGCAAACAATGGTTTAAGGCAGGGTGATGCTCTTGCCTGTCTCCTTTTCAATACTGCCCTTGAGAAAGTAGTGAGAGATTCTGGGATACAGACAAGAGGGGCTATCTTTTATAAGACCGTACAGATTTTGGCCTATGCAGATGATGTAGATCTGATGTCCCGTACTATGATAGGATTGAAAGACTCTTTTCATTCCTTTGAGAAGGCTGCAAAATGTATGGGATTAGTGATAAACCAGGAGAAGACAATGTCTATGTTTAGTGGTAAAGTATTAAACCACGCAGAAACAATCATCATTGGGGAGTATACTTTCCGATGGGTTGATAGTTTTAAATACTTGGGTTGTATAGTGAGTAATAACAATGACAGATCCTTAGAAATACATGCACGTCTCACTTTGGCTAACAGATGCTTTTATGGTCTGATGGATCATATGAAATCAAGACGCTTGTCCAGAAAGACTAAAACACTTTTATACAAGACTCTGATAAGACCAGTTTTAACGTATGGTGCAGAGACTTGGGCACTGTCCAAATCAGATGAAGCACGGCTTGGGGGTTTTGAACGGAAGATTCTCCGGAAAATCTATGGCGCAGTACTGGATGGAGGAAGGTGGCGCCGAAGAACTAATAACGAACTGTATGATGATTCTGATTTGGTAAAGTTTATAAAGTTAATTAGACTCAGTTGGGCAGGACATGTCTTCCGGTTAAATGAAAGTGATCCTGCAAGAAAAGTGTTATTAACTGGGCCAGGGGGACAGCGTCCAAGAGGAAGGCCTAAACTACGTTGGGAGGAAGGTATTGAGGAGGATGCAGCGAGAGCAGGGTTCAGAAACTGGAAGAAAACCGCAGCTAATCGTGAGGAATGGCGGAATCTCTTGAAGGAGGCTTTGGCCCACCCCGGCCAATGGAAGAAGAAGATAAAGTATACAGATTTTCATTATGCTGTAGTCTGCACACTTCCTCCCCCTTAGGTGAGAGTACCTTTCCCCTCTCATTGCACTAGCATTTAAAGTGCCACAGACCATGTGCTGACTGAGGCGGTTTATTACAGGCCTCTGATTTCGGAAGCCTGTATTTGATGCCAGGTTAGTAGTTGTGTGATTTTGGTGCACAAAATGCCACCTTGTACACCTCTTTCACAGAGTACTTCAGTTTTCTGCCGGCAGCATCATTCCAACAACGTTCCGTCCTAGTAGTTTAGTCATCACCATGGACGCTACGAGATAAACTTAGCAATTGACAGCGTCGTTAAATAAAACACTTCTGCCATTTCAGCAATCCAAGTGAACAGCAAATGTCAGGAAGGTCTGTCGCGCTGCAGGTTCTCTATATACAATCACAGCAGCAAGCCACAAATGCATTGCTTGGGCACATTGGAATATTCTGGAAAAAAATGTAAGAAAAGTCTGTCTAAATCATATGTTTAGCGATGTTCTGAGTATGCTGCAAATCTCGCGACTCTAAAGTAGCTGTAGTTATGTCTAATAGCGTGCGTAATATCTGTATTCTCCCTGAAATGTTTAGGTGGAAAGAAAGATGTGGTATAATGTGGTCAAAAGACGGGGTATAAAGGATGACGGATATTCAAAAGAATTTGGAAACAAATATGTGCTGTTTTGTAAAGAGGAAGAATTTTGTCATATTTCTAAGTGTGAACAAACATGAAACTGGGGGGGAGAGGGTTTGTATGAGATTATGAAATACTGAACTGGAGATACGAACACGGAAGATAGCTATAATGAAGAAAACAAAATTAGAGCAAAATAAGTGCATGTAGGCCCTGTATGCAAATGTAAGGGTAATATGAGAAGATCACTCATGAGAAAAGATGGTGTTAAATAAGTGTAAGAAATTATTTGATTACTGTAATTAACTATCAGAAAAGTTAAGGATTTAGGACTGGGGCTAATGAAAACTGTTAAAAAGAGGGAAAATAAAGGATAAATGGAGACGATGTAACAGGCTAGTAAATATCATCTGGATCGACAATACAAATAGTAAAGTACTATACTTTACTCAGTAATATGATAAAACAGTTAACACAACTATATTTACTATAAAAACAATGTCTTTGTTTCTACAAAATAGCTACAATTATCGACTTGTCTTGATTCACCATCAGTCCAAAAAGGTGTATAAGAAAAGGCTAGTTGTACAATTATGAATTGCCATTCCGTGGATAGAGAGCCCATTCTTACAATATTTCTATTATACAGTTTCAGTAAGTGTATTAAAAGCCAGCTAATCGTGGCCGAAACGATACAAAAATTGCATTAATAGTTGTGTATTATCATATAGCAGTAGACGTTAATTCTGAAATATATTTAAATTAAAGTTACTTTTGAGATTGCACTAATATAATATAATATATTATATTATAATAAAATGTTGTCCTCACTCAGTGTGTGATAACAGGTTTGTACTCTTCTTTTATTTTTCCGCTCCTTCTGTTGTTCAGCCCATGTATTTATTTTTTACGCAGGTAAGTTGCCTTACATTCCGATTTCGGTGGCCGCACGGTCTGATGTGTGGGTCTGCGGTCGCTCGATTCCTGGGATTGCGAGTTCGAATCACGCCAGGGGCATGGATGTCTTTTTCTTGTGAGTGTTGTGTGTTGCCAGGTAGAGGTCTCTGCGACGGGCTGGTCACTCGTCTAGAGGAGTCCTACCGTTTGTGGTGTGTCTGAGTGCGATCGCGGAACCTCAACAATGATGAGGCCTAGGCCTACTAGGGTTGTCGAGCCATGAAAAAAAAACTCGTCTTTCATTACCACTGCGTAAAGTGTCATAACCATGTCCAGATGTTAAATTTATTATTACATTGTATTCTAGATATTGCTTTGTCTGTTTTTCTCTCCTTTTAGTCTTCAGTTTTCCTTCTAAACTAATTTATATGTTCTAGAAGGAAATATTAAAGTTGATGTGTTATATAGTAGCTATTAATTATCTTGTCCTGGTGAATGTGTTGGTTTATGTTCCCGTTATAGTGCCAGCTTGTGTATTAAAAATCTCTAAATGCTGACGTTCAGGATATGACAGAACTGCTGGTTATAAGGCCAGGGAGATATGCCCCGTCAATGGCAATGCATAAATAATAGATTCAATTAAAACTGTCTATCCACCCACACATTCACCCTTCAATCAATCCATCGATCAATCGATCGATCAATCAGTCAGTCACCCAGCCAGTCAACCTATCCACCAATCCACACATCCATCCACCTACCTACCTACATACCGACCTAACTCTCTGTCTGTTTCTTTCCCTGTCTGTCTATCTATTTATCTATCTGTCAATCCATCCATCCGTATGTCTATCTGTCTGTGTGCCTGTCTGACTATCTATATCCATCCATCTCTCCGTCTTTATGTCTGTCTATCTGTCCGTCTCTCTGTCCATCCACTCTATATCCACCGGTCTATCTATCCATCTATCCATCCATCCATCCATCCATTCGTCCATCCATTTCAGCCATCCATTCCTGACTGATGTGTAGGGCCCTGACTCCGGAATTTTTTCAAGCCCACTATTTGTGCAGAGCATCAATATTGTAATCTTTGCTAAATGAAAGAAGAGAAAATTTGAATATTATGCACACCACGGCGAAGAACCTTTGCAATATAATGTTCGATAACATCAGTATTTGACAAAAATGAGCATGCAAATACTCGCATGATATGACCGGGCTTCTCGCCAGTTCGGATGTCTTGTTTACTAGCCCCAGTTAGAACGGCAATTTCTCATACACTTCAGTGAGTCAAGGAATATGAACACAAGTGCTGTCGAGATCCTGTATCGATCACAAGCTCCCTTACTCCACACTGTTGTCTATTTGTTTCCATTTCATTATCATGGCGAATACTTCAGTTTACGGAATTTAATTTAGTAAACCGAACACTTTAACAGTCTGGGTTTTGTTTATTCCACAAACACTGATATTTCTACCCTGCTTCGTCAGTTTGGTCAGTTCAGGCCTTTTGTGTCTAGACCAGGTAACAAGCAGAATTGACTCGAACGGGTCTTTCCGATTTTCTCTTTCATTTACATCTTACTGTCTTTGGGGGTATATATAATACTATATGTGTGTGTATTTGTGTGTGTTACCGGTAAGTGTGAAATCCGTTATTTCAAGAAGTACACATTTACTGTGTGAAATAACAAAAAAGGGCCGTTAAAGTTTATAAGTATGGGCCATCCACCATTTCTTTAGTTATCCCGTACAGTTAGGAGAAGCACTGCAATGAAAGACTCTGCAGCAGTTTAACTAGATATTTTATAAAATAAAGACCCTTTAGGGTATGGAAGAGGGATTCATTATATTTTAACTACGTACGCGTATTTCATACACTAACGAGCCGGCTGCAGTTTTAGTATGGAATGAGAAACCACTGGGCAATTTAACTAGGTATTTAATACAATAACATTTAGACCCCGGTCAACGCACGGAAGGGGGAAACCAACACTACTTATTTCATAGGGTAACCTTCCGACCTCAGTTCAAGTATCGAATGCCAGTGACAGCATTTACATCTTAAAATGAGGAACCAATTTTTAACTACTTATTCAACACAATAAATAAACATTTCATAAAATAACAATCTGACTTCATTTAAAGTATGGAATATATGTGACACCAGTTACGGCTTAAAACTAGTTATTCCATACAGTAAATTGTTATTTCATACAATAGCGTTCCAACCACAGTTAAAGCATAGAATGGGCAGCCATCCCTCACTCGAGGTACTTAAGGAATACAAAAATGACACAACCATATTATAACATAATCTTAAACAACATAACCGACGGTGACTTAACCTAACACAACCCGTACCTTAGCGTAGGTTAGGTTAGGTTAGGTTAGGTTAGGTTAGGCCATCTTCCGTTACGTCACTTTACTTAAGGCCCCTATAGCAATGATAATAGTTATCTCATCATCAATCACGACCTACTACTACCTAAAAATCATTTATTCGAGATTCGTTATTTTAAGCACAGGTCCAAAATGAAACACACAATCCCACAACAGCAGAACAATTAAACAACTAGAGCTGTGATATTATCACTAGTCTCATTACCAGGAAACCTATGTATAACGATCACCAACTTCAACTAACTATCGAAGGCCTAGTCACCTTCAAAGCTATAAATAAAGGGCCACCCAACATTAAGCCTTAGTAGTCCAACACACTACCCCTACAGAATTTCATTCTCTTATCACGAAATGAATACAAGACTTCTAACTCCAAAGGAGAGAAGTAACGTACACTACTCCCAAATAGATTTACAGCCTATCGCCTACTCATTTATCTCAGCCATCACATTAATTTAATCAAAGATTCTTCTCAACCAACCACAAATACATTGGAACGCTAAATTTCGTATTCGGTGCACGATAAGGGATAGTCGGAACGACACTTAGTCATAATCCGAACAGAATGAGGACAGCCAGGCTGCCTGATGTTTGTTGGCTTGTGCTGTGTTGGGTTGTGACACGCCGAACTGAGTACAAAGTATAAGGATGCCATAGCAACGCACCAAAAACTTATACAGTTACTAAATAACCTTTACATTCCATAATACCTTTGCAACTCATGGCTAAAAACCAACAACCAATACTAAGTGCTCGATGATTAACGATAGTGTAACACGAGTCAACAAAAAATAGTGAGAACTCCACAAGGAAACACCCGGCATACGACGCTCCAAAGGAACATCCAGTGCTATACCCTACAAAGTGCAGTGTACTCAAGACCCCCAGTGCCGAACTCCATGGATAAAACACACACATCACATAACAACGTGGAAACCACCTAGCCCACCTACGCACTATTGGAATAGAGACCGTGTCATCTACCGTAGCAGTACCATAGCAGTACAGTGAAAAACTCAACAGTTCCTACCACAGCAGTGCAGTGCAATAAAACCCGAAACATCGTTAAAGTAGTGGACTGTGCCCAATGTACTTACATACAGATGTTCGGATAATGGACACGTGAGTACTTACGTAACCAAGTGGAAGCAGCATACTTCAAAACATTTAAAATATACAAATGGACACAAATGACATCTACCTACGATCACATTACACAACTTCAATAGTACCACTATAGTGGAACAGCATACAAAAAATAACCCCCATGCATAACCCAATAAACAATGGACAAGTGAAGTGAAGTGCACTTACGTGCGTACTGAGCCCCTGATGATGGTCAATTTGTGGCCGAAACATATGTAGGGCAATTGAAAAGTGTAAATAAAACTTAATTAGTGCAGTTGTTGATTGACTTATCCACTTATATATTACCATAATGCACGGTGAACAAAAAGTCAAGTTGTAATTGGAATATTTGACAATTTATTGATACACTTAATACTAGGAGCATCAGATATAGCATTCCCACCAATAAAAAACGTACCAGTTTTATTATTATAACCATCTCTACTCTGCTTCTTGCCGGCAGAATAGCAGCAAGCGGTGCACGGAGAAAGTGAACAGTCTACACACGTCTTGCAGGAACAGTAGCCAACGCCGGAGCGTCCGTAGACTTGACTATTTTCTCTCTACGCGCAGTCGGTATTTTCTCCATCCTAGGAGCAGAAAGCTTTATTTCACCAAAGATTAACATAAAACAAAACAAAAAAACAAAAAGCCCGAACGAAACCCACTATTCCTATGACTCGTTGCCATAACAGCACTGCTACTGCTTCTACTACTGTCACTACCAGAATTAGCAGGAGCCATTACCGTATTAATCCTTCTTTGATCCAGCCAGAGAGGCAGACCCAATCCTATATCAACGCATATTCTAATTCTTTGGGCACCCTGAAGTATACAGTTTAATCCAAACAGGATTCGGAATAATCTGTTGTATCATCTGCTATGAAAAAGAAAGAAGGAAACTTTTGGAAACCTAGGAATAATCTTTGCCATACTAGCAATTGGATTGTTCGTGTTCGTTGTATGAGCACACCTCATATTCACAGTAGGTACAGACGTTAACAGACGAGCATACTTTACATGAGCAACAATAATTACTGTAGTACCGACAGGGATTAAAATCTTCAGATTACTAGCAACAATACACGGCCTCAACAAATATACAGAACCACCTTCTTATAGGCACTAAGATTTGTTTTTATCCAATGATTCCTACATTTACTGGACTCACAACAAACCCTAAATGACTAAAGGCCCAATATGTCGTAATATTTGCAGGGGATAATATAACTTTCTTCCCACAACAATTTCTAAGCCTAGCTGGAATGCCGCGCAGATACTCAGACTACCCAGACGCCTACACAATATGAAATATTATCTCATCGATAGGATCAGCAATCTCGTTTGTATAAGTAATTATATTGCCTGAGAAAAAATTACATTTAAATGACAGTCCTGCTTGCAGCACACATTAGAAACTCCACTGAATGACTACAAAACCTTTCCACAGCAGAACACAGCTACTCAGATCTACCAACCATCCATAACTAATAACAAACCCTAAGTAACTTCTGAGGTGGCAGATAAGTGCACTGGATTTAAGCTCCACGCTTAAGTTCACAAAATCTCATTAGGAACCAGTGGCCACATAATTAAGCATAAACCCCCAAGATGGAGCGCCACCAATCATGGGAAAATTAATCTTCTTCCATGACCACGCACTAATAATTATATTAATAATAAGCAAAACTGTATTGTACATAATAAGCACACCAGTTCACAAAAAATACACATCACGAAGGTCAAATAATGGAACAACTTGAAAAATTGCACCAGAAATCATTCTGGTATTCATCGCCTTACCACGCCTACAACTCTTCTAGCTAATAGATTGAAATCCACAACCCAACACTGACACTAAAGGCAGTATGACACCACTGATCCTGAATCTGTGAACGTTCAGATTTCACAGAGCTGGTATATATTTCATATAAGATCCCGCAAGAAGAAATCTACACGAAAAACTTCAGACTATGAAACACAGACAACAAATTACCCTAAACATCAACTCAACAATCCGAACAATTGTAGGGGCCGCTGATGTTCTGCATTCATGAAAATTTTCCAGAATGGGAGTAAAGACCGATGCAACACCAGACCAATTAAACCAAGCCACAGTATCCATTAGCCGTCCTGGTATTCTGTATGGACAATGCTCCTAAATCTGTGGAGGAAATCGCAGATTTGTATACATTTTTCATTGGAAGAGTAACAGAATTTAAAACTTAAGGGAACCATCAAATGACTGAAACAAGTAATGGTCTCTTAAATAATCTCAATGTAACTTAGCAGCTGTCTCTGATGATAAAGTCCTAGTTAATTAATAGCATGAATATGGCAAAGTGACACAATTAGAAATGATACCCTTTTTTGCTTCAAATAATCATTAACTCTACACGTCATATTCTAACCAGCCTTCCTGATGTTCAAGACGATAAATTACCATATACAACTACAAAAAGAGCAAAAAAAAACAATATTTAATTCAACACTAATTAAATAAAGTGAAAATGATAAGAAACCTTTCATCGATCTTTGATCCAACAACAGACTTTAGCAACATATCACTAAAACTAAACAAGAACAGCCACAAGACTACCCCTAATTCTATCACGAATCTGGTTGATCCCAACATGAAACAACATTAATATGAAACCTATTAGTAATAAAGCTACAAAAATAAATAAAAACCACCCTAGGAAGCGGAAGCAGAAACAGGGAAAACTCAATTATTTTTATTTCATTATTCCTGAGAATTCTAATAAGTAATTTCTTACGATTATTCCCATAAATCTTTACCAGAATGAGCCATTTAACACTAACAGCAAAGCTAGCGGTACTTTTATGGGCAAGAGTTATAATTATTAGATGACTATAAAATACAAAGCACATACTTTAACATCTTGTACCACAAGGAGCCCCAACTACATGAATAATTTAATAGTAAAAATTGAAACAATCGGTAATCTAATCCAACCAGGAACCCTACCGGTACGCCTAAAGGAAAATATAATTGCCGGCCACCGGTTTTAACCTTGCTAGGAAATGATGGACCTGTGTTGAACCGCACACTGTGAAAATAGTTCGACTGCTTTTCCTAGCATCGGCAGTAGCCGTCTAACAACCACACGTATTCGCAATTCTAAGAATACAGTATTCTTGAGAGGTAAAGTAATGTCAAGCCACGAAAACCACCCATTCCCCATAGAAACCAACGACCATGACCTCTTACAGGAGCCATCAGAGCAATAGTAACACAATACATACATGCATACGTACATACATGCATATATTCTGGGGTCCAACCAGCCTTCTATTGAGTGCGTACCGGTGTTCTTTCCTGGGGTAAAGTGGCCAGAGCGCGATGTTGACCATTGACCTCGATGTAGCGTCAGGGTTAAGAATGGCTGGAACTATACTTCTACTCCCCTTACATCCTTCATGGTGTGGACAGGGACAGCTGTATCTTTACCAGTATTTGTATCTTCCGCCACTTCTAGCACATGGCGACTCTATTCAGTCAGGAGTCGACTTTTTATCATTCCACAGTTTGAAGTCTCCAATGTTAATGCTTGGGCCTATATTTATGAGATATTCTTTAAAGCAATCTTCGAACCTTTCACGTCAAAAAGTTATTAACTGTCAAATAACAGCAATACCGTCGTTATTCCTTAATTCTTGGTTATATTTAATTTTACTGTTAGCTGCTGTGCTCAAATACCAAACTGCGACGTGGCTGGATAAATACGTTTTGTGTTGCTTCAGAAGTTGCAGGAAGTGTCTGTTGCTTATTTTAAAACCAGCTGTAAGCTTACACTTTACAGAGGAGCGTATGGGTAAAAGCGAAATGTATCTGGCAATGTAGCCGACCTTTCAGCCAAATATATAAGCGGTGACTCTACTAATATATTAGTTATTACAGTCGCACTGTTAACAACAAAAATCAGTTCATCTGAAAATAGCTCTAATTTATGTATGGCAATGTTTCAGACAGTAAGATGGCAAAGGAACTCTCTGATATTCAACGACTTCAGGACTCCAACGACTGGGCAAATCTGAGCGCGTTCATCAGGCGACATTTAAACGAGAACGATCTGTCTGATCTGATTGACTACCCCAGCCTGGATATGGTGGAGCCGCCTGTCAAGACGGCCCTCGTCTGGATATATTCTCTGACAGCAGCTCTTAGCGTCGCAGGGAATGTCACTGTCATAGCAGTGCTGTCGTTCGGGAAGAGGTGAGTCACGCGCATACGGGTGTTCAAGATAGGAACATGCCCTTTGAATTTCCCAATATATGTAATTGTTTGTAAGACAGGGGAGCTCAATTTCAAGTTACCTGTGAATGCACTTATTTGTAAGTCAGGAGAAATTTTTTGAAATTCCCACTACATACATACATACATACATACATACCTACATATATACATTCCATGGATCCATAATGTTGCCACAAGACAAGAGGATGTGGAATAAGTCATAACATACAAAATCATACAAAATGTACATTGCAAAATGCTTTAAACATTCTATGTGCAGTCTTAGACGTCAGTATTATAGGTATTATAGGTATTGCATATAATTAATTAATTAATGTGCCGTCATACATACATACATACATACATACATACGTACATACATATATACATACATACATATATGCATGCCATGTACAAGTAAATCGATAGTTCAAATAAAAAAATCCAAGTAAAAATGTTACAGGAAGGACATGCAGTGAATTTGGTTTTAAGGCCTGAATTGAGTCCGTGTGGATAGTTCTGGCTGCGCCTCTTTGATTCTGAACGGAAAAGGTTCTATATAAGCCCATGTCAGAGCAAAGTCCTATTGAAATAATATATATATTTTTTTGGAAATTTACGTTGAATCGAATCGCAATTCAAGCCCTGTAATTATGTCATTCATTGAGACTGTTATTTGATTGTCTGTTTAGAAAGTAGTACGCACTTTTGTGCACTGTTGTTACACAGGCCTGCAGGTATTTATTGTATTCTTGTCTATTCTCTTCGTTTTCAAAAAAATATGTCCGCCTGAACCGCGACGTGTCTTTTTGTGGCCGCCTGGCCCACGTCCGCTACAGCCACGTAAACAAGTTTTAAGTGAGTTATGAGCTGACAGATGTAGAGAGGATGAATATCGTCGAAGCGTCTGTCCCAGAACCAAACTTTAATGAAATCTAGATTGCTACTGTGAAAATCGAAAGCTATAAATCTTTAGATAACTGTATATTACGAGCTGAAATATTCCAAGCAAGCGGCGAGACACTCTTTCGGATTTATACACTATGAGTTTACAGTATGACAAAGGGAATAATATTACATCAGTGTAAGAAAACTGATGACATAAAATAGGAGGAAAGAAGTACAGCTGGAGAACTAATTACACATAGTGAGGTTAAAGAGAAAAGTTTAAACCAGAAAACCGTGCCCCATGTTTTGATGTAATATATACGAGCGGATGTTGATATGTAAGTCTTTGGCTTTCACCACTTCCTCCATTTCTAGAAAAGTGACACCTGTATCACACGACAGTAGTTATTTTTAATTGATTTTTTCTTAATTTCGTCTGTGTTGGTTATTTAGAGCTTTTGTTTTTAAGATCTGAAGTGAAGATGGCAACCCCTGATGTACAGTTTAGGACAAACGAGTGCAGAGGGGTGATGAAGTTCCTATTCGTCAAAGCGAAGTAGCGAAAGAAATTTATGATGACATGTCAGTTACCCTAGGCGAAAAAGTCTTTCTACTCGACAGCTAAAACTGGGTTACTCCATTTAAGACAGGACATTTCAGCGCTGAAGGTGAAAACCGTCCAAGAAGGCCACTTGTGGTCACTGTTCCATAAGACGTGGGTGCCATTCACTTAACTTATTGGTGCATGGAAACAAATTTGTTAAGTATGAGCTGGATTTCAATATCAGTCACCCCCACATAGCCTACATCCTCGAATCCTGGTATCCTATTGCCAGTGATAGGCGTTACGTAGGATTTTACTTTGTGCACCCTGAAATTTACTGAAACGTGATGAATTTTAAATATCTGTATAATAAAAATGAGATTTTCTATCGTCGTAAGGATTACATCATGCATCTGATGGACTTTTTTTCACTTTTGCGATAACTTCTAAATTGTTGCTGTATATAAATACTGGAATGTTACTTTAATATGGGATTGCGTTTCATGCAAACGACACGGTAGTATGTTTCAGACAGATCTGTAATCCCATACCACCGAGTTACACTCACGCACCAAATTGTGTCAAATTTTTCTACGGACTCCGTGGCTCCGCACTTCTTCACCGATTCCTTAAAAAAATGAAGAACCTGAGAGAAAGTGGCGACATGTAAGTTACAGGTTACATTTAAAATTGTATTTCAGTCTGTTACATCGTTCCACAAGGAAAGTGAAGGTTATATCTGTGTGTTGGCTTGTTTGTATCGGTTTCCTCCACTACAATTACTTTTCCCCACTGAGTCAGTTTTAACCAGATTACTTATATATTAGGCCTAAATTCCTTTAGAAACTGCGGCGCTATATTTCTGTCATTTTTATAACTGATATGGTTGGCTATACGAACTATTAAGTCAACTTTACACTTTGTCAATATTATATCACGATAATGAATACGATAACAGATATTAAAATTATGCAGACATTATTAATTAAGTTCCTCTGAAGTGAGGAACAAGGCAGCGACATCGCCTGGTATAAATCGTATAACTTTCACATTGCATTCACCGTGCATCATATTGTCAATCATAGGCTTCACTTTTACCAACACATGCACTATATTCTTACAATAATATAGTGCATCTGTTGGTAAAAGTGAAGCCTATGATAAATCGTATAAGTTTATAAGCATCCTCACGAAGTCACCAAAATTTTCTGAGGATCTGAGGTGGGTATGACTGAAGTTTTATTGTAATCAGTCGGCATATATAAAGATAAGATGCGAAATCAACGTATGGTATTAATGTGATCGCCAGGGATTTGTTGCCGGGATTATGGCGTCTGAAAATCATTGCGTCCGTCAACTTCCCCATATATCCCTCAGAGGAAGCAGCAATTCCACTCATGGCGGTCCAGATTTAACTTGATTTTCTGAGTAGCCTGGGTATTATTTTATGCGCGAGGGACATAAAAACACGTAGAGTAACATGGGGCCGTGCCCTGGCTCAGGCGGTTAGTGGCCGTCCTCTCACCGCGGAGGTCCGAGCACAGTCCTACTCCAATCTATGTGAAATTACATGACACGTTTAAAGAAAAAGAATGAAGAAAAAATAATTTATTAGGATCGTCGTTCATCGACTGGTATGGACAAACAAGTACCCACTGGCGACTTGGCTCGTATCGTCTAGTTTTACGAGTATACAAAGAAGTTACAAGGTATTGCTTTTTCCTTTGTCGATAATCAAATTATGTTTCTATGTTCACTGAGAGAACATTATCAAATTACACGTTTTACTCGCAAACAGACTTACAGAAATAAATTTTGGAACTTCCTCTGTAAATATAAAAGCTGACTATTTAGTACCATCACTACAAACACACGCCCATCTTATGCTCCGTAATTATCTTTGGCAACGATTAATTGTTAAACACAAAACTCTACCATTTACTTTCGTGTGGAAATCGTCTTTACAATTAATTACTTCTCTCTTGTGGAATATTCGAAGTATGACGAAGTATGTCTGGTAAACTTACAGTTTTGGTTTCTAATGAAGTCATTACAACTTGCACGTATTTGACCCTCGTTTATACAATTCTCTCACCTCAGAACTTTGTCACAACCTGTCTTCTCATAGTCCGATTCTACGATGCTTTCTCAGTCTCCTTTGCGACTTGAACTGTAGAGACAAACAAGTATTTCTACAATTAGACGAAAGGCAAAAGCACTAGGAATGACTAACGTAAATGAATACTGCCAATTTGTACATCTACGAAGTTTGACAGATATTCCTTTGCGTAATTAATTCATTAAAGGTGCCGCTGCCACGAATAATGTAGAATAAGTCCTCGTAAAGTGGTCAGTTGTTTCCAGCCGCTTAATTCCAAATTGTAAAATATGAGTGGAAGCAGCTCAGTTCAATCATATATAGGCCTAAAGCAGAAGTAAATTTGCTTCTGTGCCATGCGCTTTTTCATGAACGTCTTCAGGAGAAGTGTAGGTTACCCTCCACGCATTCTTAACTTCAGCACTAGTTGAAGATGAATAATCTTTAGTAAAAGTCACTCTGTAGCAATTGGCGAGATGTTGAGTGAGTCCTAGGGCAGATTTGGGCTTGGTGGAGATTAAAAATTGATGTTGCTTCGTCAAATAGAGCCAAGGTCATTCGGATCCCTTTGGCTCGCAATCTTTCCAAAATAAAATAATCGACCTTTTCTATAAGATTGTAAAAACGTTTCCTTAGATCAGATTTGAGATTCTCGCGCCCGTGAATAAGACGATTGCAGTTTTTAGAATGTAACCTATTTTATTAGATAAGCAAGAAATTGCACGACGTCGAATCCCAGAAGACGATAATATTCGTATTGTAGGGAAATTGAACCATATAGGCCGTACATTGTAAATTTTCATATTTACATAACAACATTTGTCACATTATCTGCTGAACCCATAGGAAAATATAGTAACACATATTATGGTTCACCTGTCACCACGGCACGGCTTCTTCTCAGGTTGCTGATGGTGAAGACAGCCGCCGGATATAGAGGTAGCTCAGAATACATATACTAATTGTGCACTCACTGACAGCCGGCTCAATCATCTCAGATCACTTGCCCCTCCCGAGCGACGCTACAAGTTCATCATCCTTTCAAACCTCTAAGCCACCCGATTTCAAAACTGATTGGACAGCATTCCAGGATTGAATGAAATCAAGAATTAAATGGGCGGGGCATGTGGCACGTATGGGAGTCAGGACAGAGGTGCGTATTGGTGGGGAGACCTGAGGGAAAGAGGCCATTTTGAAGACCTAGACGTAGATGAGAGGATAATATTAAAATGGACCTTCATGAAGTGCGATGGGGCACGGACAGGGTTTATCTGGCTCAGGACAGGGACGGGTGGTGTTCTCTTGTGAATGCGGTTATGAATTAGGTTCCATAAAATGCGGGGAATTTCTTGTCTAGCTGAGGACTTCTTAGCTTCTCAGGAAGGACTCTGCTCCATGGAGTTAGTTAGTTAGTTAGTCAGTTAGGTAGTTAGTTAATGGAACGACGGCGTCCTTTACAAGCTAACCATTCTCAACTTGCCAGTTTAACTGATGAAAGCATATAGTCCTACCTCGCCTGGCAGATGTTTGAGACGTCCTCTTTCAGCCATATAGACTCGTCGCAAGATGCTGGTTGGTGTGGCCCACGGAGTGCTTGTGCTGCCGTCGTCCTCTGTCTATGCGTAGGACGACACACCAAGACGCTACAGCCACATCGATTTAGCTATCTACGACGACAACACGGTCGTCACAGGCACGTCACACCGAATCTCCTCGTCAGTTATCTGGAGATACACATGAACAGTTTCGAGTACTGGCTGCGAGAGTGTAGGGTTTTTGTAAACGCATCCACAAACACTGGAGGCGGTTATGCAGCTTATCCACATACTCGACAAAGAGGAAGACAGAAATACTCGTATGTCATTAAATAAAGAATAATGCACCCAGAAATGAAACATGACTGTGTTACGCGAGGTGACAATTTTACGTTATTTACCAGGACTGCAAGAAAAAGCTATAGTGTATTGGATGTGTTATTATAACACATAGAAGTAAGGCAAATGTATACATGCACATAGAAAATACACCGCTCAAAATGGCGAGATTTTTGCAATCTGGTTTGCAAAACATTTTAATTAATACTTGAAGGAGTTTATTATATATTTTTCTACATGTAACTTCATTTTAACAAATTTGGCTTATATAAAAGGATATAAGGAATTCAGATAAGTTTTTAAATCCATATAGAAATAAGCACATGGTTTTGTTTTTATATCCAAACATATTTTGGTATACTTTAGGCGAATGTAAAGATCTGAACACCTTTGTGTTATATCCAAATTATTCTTCCTGAAAGTGGACATATTGGCCAAAACAGGTAGGAGTCAAATCAAGTGTAGTTGTGATCGAAAATTTTGTACTTTGTTGGTTCTATTATCAGGCAAACAACACCTGTGTAACAAATATTAGTCACTCTGTTCGGACCTACTTCTACACCACATTTCAAATTAAATATTAGGAAATGAAAATAATAGCAATTTGTAATATAAAATTATACTTACTAGAAAAATATAATTCAAAACTTTATTCCCTGTCTGAGAACGGTATATTTATTGGAAATTTGTTAAAGTTACCTTCGCTCAAAACCGAAAATCTCACTTTAAGTCAGACGAATTTAAAACACTTGCTGCTGAAGTAGTTAATGTTTATGTAAGTCAGCATTCGTAAGATAAGAACACGTTAATTAGTACTTATATTTAAACTGTTTTAATACCTTCTAGCCCCAAACTGCTTTCGTTCGGCATTATTTTCTCACATTTATGCTTAGCCCCTACACCTCCAGATCTACGCACAAAACTTGTTTTGGCCTCAACTTCCGCCATGTTTTGAGACCAGAATATGTCATAAAACTAGAAACAAAGATGACTATAATTACTGTTTGGACAAAAAGTCTTCAAAATATAAGTGTTACTCTTTCGAATACGAAAGATTGTACTTTAGAAATTCACTGTCTGACACTTTAGTATGCATTGGAGAGTTAATATTATTACAACCATAGGTAAAATATTCTCCTTCCCGCTTAGGAGGTGTAACTATACTTACTTTTATCGATTGCAGCAGATTCAGTTTTCTAATAACCGCAGACTAGAAGCTTAGATCTTATCAAAAAGAGTTCGATTTTCCTGAGGAGGAAGCTCTTTGTAAAGTGAAGACTTTTAGTCATATTCCTGTCTACATCCTTGGCTTTCAACGTTCTGGGTGAGCCACAAAACCGTCTGGTTTTCGGCTTTCATATTTATGACATTAACTTAGACAGCGACTCTCTCTAGTGTCCAGACGGATACACCATAATTCTTCCACACATGTAAGAGGATTAATACTTTCACTCTGTTATGAGATTGATTTTGCAGTGTTCAACCTGTGCCGAATAATTATAGTGGTTTGTTGTGTGTTCCGTTGTTATGGAATTCATGATACCGACATTGCTACTAGTCTAAAGTGGATAGTTTCAATGCAGAATCCAATTTTGTCTTTATCAAACAACGTAAAATAGGGAACTCAGTTAAGAGAGTCCTTCTTAAGAAGCGCTCAGGTAGTGAAGATTGCCGCCTTTTATCGAATCCGGGAAGTTCATCGTCACATTCTCTGAACCACGAAATTCATATAGCCTAATTATTAGATACTTTTAGGTGGCTTTTATCCAAAGGTATTCACTGACATTTACATGCTAGAAATAGTTTATACCGACATGTTATATGAAATTACTGTCATAAATTCTGTAGTCAAATAGCAGTAGAAAACTATCAGAAAGAAAAACATACAGTCCAGGTAAATGAATGCATTATTATATCTTAGTGGCGTGCAAGGTACTTCGCATGCTCAACAGTCGGAAATCATTCACTGTTTGGACTTCATCGATACTCCACGTTTAAAATAAAATTACAAACCCTTTATATTTTTACGGGGAGAGAATTAGTCACCGTTCACAGGTGAAAGAGTGAAGGAAAAACCAACATATTTGGGGCCGACAGGCGTAGTTATTCTAAACATGCGAGTCTTTGTTTATCGGATGGGGACCGATCCAGTCCCCGAAACGTGACCTTTAATTTTATTTTTAAGAGTACCGAAGTACGAACACCAGAGAATGACTGCAAATGTGATACAGTTCTACCACCTTTATAATCCTATACAATTGTATGCTCAAAATTTCTTTCTTTTACTCAGATCTTCGGGGGATTTGAGGGCTTTTCTCATCAACCTGGCGGTGTCTGACGTTACAATGGCTGTCTTCTCCATCCCATTTACTTACACCATGTAAGTACAGTGCTACATTGAAACAGTATATATATTATTCCACCCGTTTACCTACATTGTGTGACTACATTGCTACGATGACACAGTACGTAAGATATATCCCCTTTACAGAAACTATGTGACTATACTGCTGCATGACACAGGATGTAAGATTTTCCCATCCCCTTTACTTAAACTATGTGACTGTATTACTAAGATGATATAATACGTAAGGTCTTTCCATCCCCTTTACTTACATTGTATGAGTATATTGTTAAGAAGATAAAATATGAGATCGTTTAATCCCCTGACTTGCATTATGTAAGGAGATTACTACAATGACACAGTGCCTAAGATAATCCTAATACTCTCGAAATTTCTGTACCTAGAGCACCCCAAACTTTCCAGGGACGTTGCGGATAACTTAATTATTTTTCTGCCAGATGTTCAGGAACTATAAGGATGTGCTGTATAAATGCTAAACATTTGCAGCTAAAGTACTTAATATATGGAGTTATATTTGTAGCACAAAAGTATAATCGAATGCACTGAAAAATACAAAGAATAGAAATAGAATTAAAATCAATAAGAAAGTTTTTCTGCGACCACATAAATGGAGTCCATCGACCACACTTTGGGAACCTCGTTTTTAACATGTATATTACGTCAGGTAGAGTGCCGTGTAGAAGATTAAGGCTAAATCCACATCCTGGTTACAGTTACTAATTTTCCAAGAGAGTCACATCTGATGCCTTGAGATGTATCGACTTTAAAATAATATGGGAATGGATTAGCGAGTTTGAAGCCATCAAAAATACGTATCTACCTTTCTCTGCGTTCTCTAAACATGTAAGACTTAAGGTCAGAAAATTCACTAGACAATAAGCAATATTCAAAGGTGAATATGTTCTATGGAACATAAACATTTCTGCATTGTGAAATAAGTGGTAGAATCATTTCGTCTATGAAATTAACTAAATGGAATAAAATGTGAAAAATGTAGGCTACTATTACGTCACACTGATCAATATGTCACGTGTGACACCTTTGTAATCACCGAATAATCATCTGGTTTCCTATGTTATTCAGACTGTTGAGAAAACAAACACAAGGTGACGAAGGTAAAGATGTGTCCTCGCAGTAGGAAGGTATTTTTCTTCTACAAAATTGTCTATCCGGTCTGTAGGAGCAATAGTTCATGGCAGGGCGATAGCTGGAATTCTGATAGTGCCATCATCTTAAATGGTATGCATAACAAATTTTGTATTATTATGCTGGCTTACCTAGCCGAAGTAAATGAAATTTATGCAACTGTTCTGTAGGACATAACATACAAATTTTCCGTGACATTATTTGAGATATAGAGGCAAATTTCTTAACTAATGTAATATGGCCTCTAAAACAAAGTGATTCAAATTTACGCACGGTAATAATATCCGTGCATGACGAGTGCGTTTTGTCAGGCTTCATTGAATTTAGTGAAGGGAAATGAAAAATTAAATTCAAAATTACGTTGAATTTTAAGAAAAATTCCAAGCTTTTAATATTTAATATTCAAACTTTTATTTTATCTTTGTTTCCAAATACACTGAACGAAGAAATGAGATTTTACAGGATTTCCTATGGTAAAATTTCTAGACCAACAAGCACAGACAATACAAACTTAATATTTAAATTGATATTTCTATTTGTCCCTCAGTCAGTCAGTATCTTTCGAAGAGTGACGAAGGACAGTATGTTTATGCATCAGCTCCAACGCCTCGTAATAACATCAGACAAAACTTAGTCAACCACCAGACAAACACACGAATTAAATCGGAACAATTATAAAAGAGCTACGTACAAAATGTGAAAAAGGCTATGCAAGATACACGTTTCCACAAATTCTGTACTGCATAATCTCCTGTGACACTGGATATACATGCACAACACGAATGCTCCATAAATAGTAAGTGAATGTTTAAATGTTTTAATATTTTCAATTTGCTAATCCATATTAATATAAATAAATAAACCAACAAAATGCACTATATAGCTACTTTAATGTAGTATTCTTCTTTGTATTACCCTACACGTGTTTCGGACTCAAAGTCCATCTTCATGGGGTCTCAATACTATCAAAAGCTACCAAAGCAAGCGCAGTTTACACGTGCGTACATCGCTTGTATAACACTATTGTGGTATGGATGTCTATATAAATTGTAGAACGTAACTGTAACTGTATTTGATTAAACCTATGTTAAGTTATGAGGTATGAAGTTCCCTGGTACGGAAATACTGGCTTTCGTGGAATGTGATCCATGTTCTGTAAAATAAATAAACTATGTAGGAACAAAAATGGTATTAATATGAGCCAGGATATAGCTGAGATATGATTATACGAGTGGATTACCTTAGGTTGTGTAAGGGTGTAATGCGGTGCTGTTTGTGCTATCTATCCATCGCTGAGGGTATGCGGAGACTAGCCTTGAGTCAAGTGTTGGGTGTGGGCGTTGGTTGGTGGGGTAAGTCTACAAGTTGGAAGAGCGGGTTTTCGGTGGCGTGCTTTTCGTCAATTAATGTTCCTTGTTTATGGAAAATTTGTATATAGAGATTCTCCATGGTAGTCATACTTCTACCTTTGCTACATGGTTTTAATAAATGCATAATGTCATGGATTGCTCCATATTCGTGTTTGTTTTCAAGTATGTGTAATGCATATGCAGATTTAGGGTCATTGTTTTTTATGTATCTAGTGTGTTCTGAGTACCTTGCGGCTAGATTCTTCCAGTTTGTCCTACATGATGGCGTTTGCATGTATTACATTGGAGGCTGTAGACTCCACTATTGTTGTATGTGTTGGTGGTTTCAGGGTGTGTTTTGAGAATATTTTGAGTGGTATTGCAAGGTCGGAAGGAAATTTTTAAATTTGTTGGTTTATTTATATTAATTCTTAGAAATGCACGATGATAACAGTGTGAAATTGCTAATCCATGTTTTAACTAGTATAAACCAGAATCTGACATTGCAACACGTATTGGTTTAATTGTAAAATTGAGATCTCGGTTATTAATACCATCTAATACAAATTGTACGCAATAATTACTTTTATGTGGTTTATATTAATGGCCTGAATATGACCGAATTAGGTCGAAACATGTTGCCACAATAAGAATATAATATACATTAGTTACGTTTGACGATATTTCAATCCTTCTGTGATCCAGAATATTGACTTTCATCAGAAGAACCCACAACAAATTTTAGTATTATGTAAGTTTGGAGGAGTTTGCAGGGGCCTTATGTATGCCACTACCATAAAATGTGTATATTAATACCGTAACTATGTCTGAAATTGGGGTTTATGTATTAAAGAAACTTAATTTTTAAATATTTCTCTGTGTTTGGAAATCCAATACACTAAGGCAATTTTTGTATTGACGATTATAACATCTGCCTAATTTTTTATACCTTCGACACACCATTCAGCAACATATATACCAAACCTTTTCATGGAGTAACACATTGTAACGCAGTAACTTATGCATGCGTAAGGAATACTAAGAATAATTTTGGGTCGAGTTAACAGTAAGTTCTAGAACACAGTTTCATAGTATTTGATCACAAGGTTTTTAGGATAATATTCCGATCTTAGAAAGAGAAAACGAAACATGGGTGTACTCTTAACCTAATAAAGTTAAAGTGTTCAAATCAGGGAGTTTTTGATTGAAGGAGAATGTGACACGTACGGAGGAAAATGGACAGGCATACACAGTTGATTTTAGCCGAGAATCCTCACGGGAAAAGAAAAAGTGGACAGCTTAAATGTAGGGTTTAGAATAAAAAGTAACAGGACGTGAATGTGGATACTGGACTAAGCTGGCTCAGGATAGAGTGCAAATACAGACCTTTAAAAAAAGTAACAGTGCTGCCAGATTTCTTAATCTGAGTTAAATGGTTGAGTAGTTGTCGAGATTCAAGAAAGGCTCTGTTTCATTTGCTGTGTTTAATAATTAGTTACGCTAGCTTGTTAAACAAGATTCTAATATGTGTTTTGGTAATTGGCAGTGAAGGAAAGGAAGATAGATTTAACGTGTTTAATTGTGTTAGTTCCTGTCGTTTGGACTTTCCAGTTTGAGTTCAATCAAAGTGTCAGGCTTTAATTAAATGACATCTGACAATGTTCCAACCTTGTTATTGGGCACAAAAGCTAACAGATAAGCTACTGGCTCTGACAGTGAAAGTATTCGTATACAGCTTTGCCGTTTATTAAGAGAGCCTTTAAAGGCCATAGAATGTCACAACCCAGCAAGAACAAGAATATCAGAGATTTGTGTAGGGGCATCAGTGACTTTACGAAGGGTTACCAGCCTAGAAATAATGTAGTAAAGAATGAGAAGGGTGATCTGGTTGCAGACTCCCACAGTATCTTGGCTAGGTGGAGGAATAATTTCTTTCAGCTATTGAATGTACATGAGGTTAATGATGTTAGGCACGCTGAAATACATACAGCAGAGCTACAGGTGTCTGAGCCCAGTGACTCTCAGGTTGAGATGGCTATTGAAAAGTTGAAAAGGCACAAGTCACCAGGTATTGATCAAATTCCAGCAGAACGTATTAAAGCACGAGGTAGGACAATTCGTTCTGAGATCCATAAACTTCAAATATCTGGGAACAACCCTAACAAACCGAAATTCCATTCAGGAAGAAATTAAGAGCAGACTGAAGTCGGGGAATGCTTGTTATCATTCGGTGCAGGATCTTCTGTCTTCCAGTTTGCTATCCAAAAATACAAAGATTAATATATAAAAAACTATAATTTTGCCTGTTGTTTTGTATGGGTGTGAGACTTGGTCTCTCACACTGAGGGAGGAACATAGGCTGAGGGTGTTCGAGAATAGGGTGCTGAGGAGGATATTTGGGCCTAAGAGGGATGAGGTAAGAGGGGAGTTGAGAAGACTATATAACGAGGAGCTTAATGATCTGTACTCATCACCAAATATTATTCGGGTGATCAAATCCAGAAGAATGAGGTGGGCGGGGCATGTAGCACGTATTGGTGTGGGGAGAGGTTCATACAGGATTTTTTGGGGAGACCAGAGGGAAGGAGAACACTTGGAAGACCGAGGCGTAGATGGAAGATAATATTAAAATGGATCTTCAAGAAGAGGGATGGGGTATGTACTGGATTGATATGGCTCAGGATAGGGACAGGTGGCGGGTTCTTGTGATGCGGTAATGAACCTTCGGGTTCCATAAAACGCGGGTAATTTCTTGTCTAGCTGACGACCTGTTAGCTTCTCAAGAAGGAATCTGCTACATGGAGTTAGTCAGTTAGTTAGAATGTCACAACCGCGTCACGAGGTTGTTAGACAGCGCATCCGTAAAGCCAGGTAGAATGTTAATGCCCGTGTTGAAGGGAGCACAGACACCGCTCTAGCAGAAACACCCATTGTAGGCCAAATGTTTCTCAGTTTTCAGTATAAGTATCACCGTGTGATTTCTTTAGTGTCTTCTCTTCTTGATAACCATAAAATACTAATGTAAACTTAAAGAATATACAAAAAAGAAAGCTTCATACGAATATTATCAATAGACTATTGATAGTGTGCACAAGGTAAATTATGACTACAGTTAAGAAAAGCTTCATTTATGCCATCATGCTCAACTTAAACGTGATTTTGATACAGTTTTGCAGTTTTACGATGCAAGACTGACTCCACATCAGTTCATTAGCTATATTCCGCACTTTATACAAAGATGATCGAAACCAACTTCATCAGTTTTATTGTTAATGCGGCTCACTGTACGATGAAGAAAAGGCAAAGAAGCAGACTTTTATTCGCCCATGCGACAAAGCGACGGTAGGTTGAGATTTGCCAAAAGAGACTGTCCACTTAATATATTTTACTAATTGCTCAGAATTTGTCCACCTTTGAAGTGGAACTGGAACTGGAATCTGTTACTGCAAGATACGTTCTACACATAGTACACATCATCTTCTGATGACATTGTCTCTGCTACTTTTACCTGATACTTGACAGCACAGCGACAGATCACATCTTTAATATCGTAGGCATGCACGCTTTTTACGAGGATCAATGATTATTTATTCCAATGGCAGGACTAAGATAAAGAAAACGTAATAGTGAAGGTAAAGGTGTCGCTGTGCACACCATAAAGGCATATGGAGGAGTTGAGTTACAGCTGTATTTATCGATTCTTGATTTCGGCTATAGATGCAGGTGAGTGGTTTGCTTCACGTTCCTACCACTTTACCCTCGGGGAAGGGGTCCCAGTATCCATTGAATGGAAGACTGGGCGGTCTCCCGGGCCAGTCAGGAAGCAATGGAGTAGAGATAAATGTTTTGTCCCTGCCGGGAGTCGAAATATGGTTTCCGGTTCTGCAGCCCGTAGCCTAGTCACAACACCCACTGAGATATTCCGGCTCTGACTGGCAATACAGATGGAAGTGGCAAACTTGTATATACGAAGTTCAGAACTACAAGGGGGATTTGAGATTCTCACAGCAGTGTTGAAGAAGATTCAGGTTTTCTTAGACCTAAAGTTTAGAAGTGTAAACTCAAAATAAGATTATTCGAAACTTTCTTCTTACAAACTTAAAAGTAGATTACAGTTTTGTAGATTAGATTGATAATTCTAAATTTAATCTGTTTGATCCCTGCAGTGTGCTGCGATGCACAGCCGAGAGCTGATATTTTGTGACATCTGCTTTGCATATTTACAGTCAAATGAATGCCTATGTAACTAGTATATCAATATTTCTCTTAATGTATTTGAACAAATCATGAATCGACCTTTTAATTTAATTTGAAATAGCGCCTATGAACATGTGAGAGGCTATTTTCGCATAATAAAATGTATGACTCTATGTTTTGTGTTTCGCAACTTACGAAATCTGAATCGATGTTAAATAGGCTACATTGATAGCACGTTCCTAAATTTACAGGCATTTCATAAGTACTTTCCTATGTGAATATAGGGCCATCACAATAATGCTGCTTATAGTGACACTGACGCCAGCAAAGGCTAAGAATCTGCGAAAATAAAAAAATGTTTCATTAGTTCTTTACATGAAGTGTATAAAACGAACATATCGAACATATATAAAATCTGTCCGTCGGTACGCAAATTTGTGATCCGTATTACTAAAGGAATTTCGATAACATTTCATATTGGTTGTCCATAATAGAATTTGTGCGGTGATATTGACTTTTTACAGGAGCGGCGTAGATACGAGTAAAAACTCCTGAGAAGCTTAGCTGGTTATACATTAATCGATAACAAATATAAAGTTGATATCCGAGCAGAACTAGTCTAAATATATGTCACTTTGGCAAACACTGGAAACGTCAGCAAATATGAACGTATATGAGGGATGAAAGGCGTCGACTTCCATTCACACTTTCATAATATAAATCTTGAGATCAAAGAAAGGCAGACCATCCTAAATTTAGATGGATGATTTCATTGCAGACGGAAGAGGCCGAAAAGATCTAGTCACTGAAGTTGCTGTTGTTCAGTATGGTGATAATAATGGTAATATTGCCTATTGTTTCCACATAACCAGTAATGTACATAAAACTGAAACCATAACATTCCATCACTTTTATGAAAAGGACTCGTACAAAAGCTGGTTAATTAATAGGGACTATGAACCTTATTCATATGTAACCTACCATTTAAAATTAAAACTTTCAGTGTGGTGAACATTTAACGAAAAAGTGAAAATTATTTTATTATTGTCTAAATGTCCATAATGTAGCCTACAAAAAATACGTTACGCCTATTAAGTTGTGCTGTCAGATTATCATTATTTACAGAGAATAAAATACGGGCTGGATAATCGAGGAATAATGCTTCTCTTTCCGTCAGAGGCAAGTGATTTTTAGGTGCCTTCACAAAATTGCGAAAAGCGACAATTAGCTTCGTCATGTATGTATGTATGTATGTATGTATGTATGTATGTCCGTCTCTCCGTCCGTCCGTCTTGTGTGTGTGTGTGTCTGTCCGCATGGAACAACTTGGCTTCCAATGAAAGGATTTTCATTATATTTCACATTTTATTATTTTTCAAAAGATGTCGGGAAAATTCACGTTTGACAAGAATGACAGGTACTTACATAAAGACGTATGTACATTTATGATAATATATCGCTGAATTCTTCTTAGGAGGATAAACGTTTCAGACAAAATTTGTAGAAGAAATCAAAACACACATTTTATATTCCATAATATCTTTCCGAAAATCTTTCCGTTTTTGAGATAATGTGGAACAATATGGTAGAGCCAGACAGGCCACATATGACAACACTATAACACGTAGCATGTGAATTGCATGCTGGATAACTAAGGGTACAGACACACACTTAGAATACGAGTATATAATATTTATTGCTTTTCCACGGTAACAATGGTTAGGCGAACGTGCCTCAGTGTTAGTTTATACTTATATTTTCTGCCTTGTTCTCTTCTCCAAAGCATCGTGACTAGCTCTGGAGACCACCCAGACTCATACTCAAAGGATACGGCAGCCGCTTTGCCGCGAGTTAAAGAGACTGGGCTTGAAGCTGACCAATAGTGCCAAGTATAAGAATGAGTTAAACTACACTCCCATTCCTCCATATACTTTCATGGCTTGCACCGAGACAACGTTACATGGTTAATTCGAATGCTAAGCTTAATAAAATGTGCAATAATCTCAACAGAATTCTAAAAAACTTTAGTTATGTGAATTATGTATGTCTGATGAAGACTTACGAGTATGTCGGGTGATATCATGTAGAGAAGTACAGTATTATCCCTACTTAAACCGACTAGATCTTTACGTCCTATAACACAGTCGGAACCTAAAATTATACGCTCTTCGCTTCGGAATACAACTCTCATTTCAGACAGAATTAAATTGGGATGAGTTGTTTTAATTAGAAAGACATAAAATTGTAAGCTTGAGAAACATTACCTATCATAGGAGGAGTCAACAAGCGACACTCTGTACAAAGATTGTTTCTCTTGGTCCGATTGATTGAAATAATTCTGTTTGACAGGTTTATGCTGGGACGCTGGATCTTCCATCCTCTCTTCTGTTCTGTGGTGATAGTAATGCAACATGTGTCAGTTGTAGTTTCAGTGTACACTCTGACAGCCATAGGCATCGACAGGTGAGTAAATTACACAGCTTGTAAATTTTATATTATCATCATCGTGCATTTTCACTGTATTTTTTAAAAAACAACCAACTAATGAACATTAAAGTCACTATTTATTTAGTTGACACTACCCCTACATATGTTTCGATCCCTATCGGATCATCATCAGGGGGACTTTCTATCAAGCTACACCTTTTCACACACCCACAAGTTCATGTGCTATCATTTGCAGTCAAGCTACTAACAGGGCCAATAGTAGCTTCACTGCAAACGATAGCACATGAACTTGTGGATGTGTGAAAAGGTGTAGCTTGATAGAAAGTCCCCCTGATGATGATCCGATAAGGATCGAAACATATGTAGGGGTAGTGTCAACTAAATAAATAGTGACTTTAATGTTCATTAGTTGGTTGTTTTTTTTAAAAAATACACAGCTTGTGTTTGCCAACCAGAACAGCTTCTAAAACAAATTATTTTGATAAGACGTCACCGATATTTTGGACATCGTCCATCGTCTCGGGCTAAAAATCCAACAAGCTACAATTAATTACTATTAATGATGTCATTTTACTACTATACTACTACTACTACTACTACTACTACTACTACTACTACTACTACTACTACTACTACTACTACTACTACTACTACTACTACTACTACCACTACTACTCTTAAAACTAATTTTCCAAGTTTCTTAGGTAACTCGAAAATTTTAGAAACTTTAAATAAAATACCATGAAATTATATAATTAAAAATTTTGTTGAATATAATAATGTTGCATGTCTATGTGATTTTCTAGATCTTCTTCGCCTTAAAATCTGTTGTATTATTTCAAGGAATTCACGTGTTTCAACAGGTATGTTTTGTGCAATAGAGTGGAATCATCCTGATCATGGCCATTTAGGTCGAAACAAAATAAAACTTCGAATTTACAAGTGATTATTGTGCTACAGTTGATATAGTAGCATGATTGTATAGATCTCCACGTTAACAAACTGCACAGAATGGCGATGGGAATTTGTTTACTGCGTTATAGACATTAAGCTTTTGTACAATATGGATAAACACGCTGTAATCGGCGGTTCGGGTGCGAACCCTGAACATGTCGATTATGGGATGTAACTGGGGTTTGATGAGTACAACATCCGGCTTGAGAAAGTAGGGGACAGAAGTAAATTTAGAAAGGACAGTGGCGACTACCGCTTCAAGGACGGTAGGGACATGTCGCGGTGTTTCTTTGTGAAATTCCTTGTTCCACAAGGGAAGATTAGGAGTAACCCACCCCAGGATGTTCGTTTATTGCGATCTTGGGATCTCCCGACCGAAATGAGAGCGTTCCAGCACGCCGTTTGGTCTAGCCAATCAGGTTTTTAAAGATTTGAAAAGTTAAATTCGGCCAATTGGAGACAACAGAATTTGTATTGGCGAGATAAGTCTTGCATGACGGGGGAAGATTTTCGTTAGGCAGACCGAGAACGTGAGTTTTTAGGACTCTGGTGGGTGCAGACTTACAAGACAGTTGGGAGTAGTGTTCAAGTGCCGTCCCCAATCGCAAATTAATAGCAAAGCATACTAAACTTGCCACATTACCATTCTAGCAATAAATCTTTATACATAATCACGTGTTTAATTGGGTGAACTGGTGAAGTGAGCTCTGGAGCTGGGTTACCACCCCGAAATATTCCTATTGATGATAAGATTTTATATCACCGACGCCGAGCTAGCCACGCCACCAAACTGAACGGTAACAAAGCATTGTCTGTATTCCTCGCTGTAACTCTTAACGCGTGGTGTCTCCTTTAGAAACACTCCCCCCCCCCCCCCCCCCCGGAGATCAGAATGGGGGAGTAGTTTACATCCGGATTGTTTTGTCTCCAGAAGAAGCATCTCGCATTTGTCTCTGTTTCTGGAAGAGACTATCCAGGAAAAGTAATAATGTGGTAGTTTTTCCATTTGCTTTCCACATCGCAGTACAGCAGCCGTTCAGACCACTCTGGTCACGCCTGTTGCTACACGATCATGAACCATCTCGAGCATCATTTGCTCTGTGCTTCAAGTCGCTACTGATGTCGCTGCTTCCGGCATCAGGGGAGTTTTTATTGGATTTCCCATCTCCTAGGCATCTGTCTTCGTCTGGTTCCTACCCTCTTGATCTGTCCGGCTTGGGAGACCCTACTGGTAGCAATGCTACCGCCGGCTTAGCTCTCAGGGTCACTGGAACTCACAAGCCCCTCTACCACGGCAAGGTGGAGATAGCAACAAAGAGGAACAAAGCATTAGGACAATCAATAAATCTGTACATTAATATGTGTTAACATCACATGACAGTTTTTCAACTGATAAGTAGGCTTACAGCTATTTCACGTGGGTGCGGGAGTATTCCTTTTGTGGTGAAGTGGATCGGAACCCATTGGATTGTCCCTTCCGGAGAAAGCAGTAGGTAATAGGAAAAGAGGTAGAACTGGATTAACACTTTGAAGACTAAAATTAATCTACATTATATGAAAATATTCAGCTTCTACATCACAGAGGACACAGCCTGTTTACTTTAGAAGATATAAGGAAACGATCGCTAGTTGTTGTAGGGGTTATACGTAATGCGTAAAAACAAGGTCGGGATAAAGTGAAGAGTTCTCAAATGCTAAACCTGGCCGTATATATGGTACCCACTGGGATTTAACTGTTTAAATAAACAAATTTTGATATAATTTATTCGAGCTGTTGTTTGAATATAATGCTGCCTTTATTATTTTGACTACAAGTAGAAAAAGCAATAAAATTCCTCGCTGCGTTTACCGAAGATTTTAGGGTTCCAAAGTATTCAGAATTTTATGTATTAAAATAACTCTTATTGTTGTTCAATATCTCTAAGTCATGTAATGAAATAACTCATTATTTCTTTTTTATATTAGTCAATACGCGTATCACATATCAATGTAAAACTTTCGCAGACCTGTCTGTAGAGACTCCACAGTTACTATCATCACACAAAACAGTTTAGGCAGCCTCCATGTTTAGGCACATTTTCCATTTACCCTAAAATAAATTCGTTGTATATTTTTCACAGTTTTCAACAGATCTGTCTTATTACGGTACTTCTTTTCAGTGACGCTGGTGTCCCTCCCATATCATCAGACCTCGCGGTGCCTAACGTCGTTACGGTTGGTCACAAAAAGTCAAAATATACAACAGGCTGTAGAGATATTTAATAAAGAATAACTTTACACAAGTAACACCGTCTGCGTTGTTAACATACAATCAGCACCAGTCTATACTAGCAGGCTTTTACGTACTGAATTAGGATTATGTGACTATTAGAAACGTCCGGTGATACGTCGAGGTTAACACAATTTTTGCGCGCTAATCCACGGAGTCTGTAACTATGATTTCCACAGATAAATGTTTAAATAATCTGTTGGTATGTGTTACAGCCCTGAGAAATATTTTAAAATCACAGTTTCAGAGAATATTCGCGCAATGAATTTGAACACATGTCAAGAGACAGCTTGGCATACGTATCGGCAAACTATAACGCTACAATGCCGACCGAAGCATTAACGCTTGACTGCTTCCTAATGACAGATTTCTTTCGAGAATTACATCCATCTGGAAACGCATATTCAACTATAAGAGTAACCTGGCTACAATCTAATTACTCAAAGACCAAGCGCATTACACAAGTAGACAAAAATCCTACTTTTTGAGTTATTCGTACCAGCCCAACTGGCCGCTGTGGGAGAACCAACTCTCTGTATTGAATCTGGATAATCTTTGAACTTACTACATCCAACAGTTATATTTAGGGACCAGAATTATGCAGAAATTCCCAGACCGACTTGTTAAAAACTTGAATTGCTTAATGTTATCCGTTCTGCATGAAGAAACATATGGCAGAACTTCTATTTCAGCATGTCATGTCTACTGAAGACAACTTATCCATAAACAATTTCAAGGAAATTTCCTCTGTGAAACTGTTTATCTCTTGAAAAATATTTTGAAGCCTGAACTAAAAAAAAGAAATTTAATTGAAGCTACGCCGCAATTATATTTATATAACTTGTGGAATTCCTTTTAAGTTGTAACTGTAAAATTGTTGCTAAAACTGTAAAATGAACATTAAAGCACGTTCCATTTTTTAGCTCACCCACTCATACCCAAGCATGAATGAAAAGGAATGTAATGTAGAATGCATCTTCATGAGACGGATACATAGAAAGAAACTTCTGCTTCTTCCAGAGATGAACATTTTAAAGAATGGGTTTTGTGAAGTGGGACTCATTTTCTTGGAAAAACGTGACTGAGTTTCGAAAGCTGTATATTCAGTATGAGATGAAAGTTATACACCAGTGTTCCTTACTGGGTCGTCCGAGAGTTGAGTGGATTGTGCTTAGTAAAACAAAGTCTTTAGATTTTTCTACTCTTAGTTATAATGCCATTAGTAGGCCTACTAGGAAAATAATTGATTTTGTAATAAATTCTTAAGTTCACTCAAATAAGCCTGTACAGTTTAAATAGTATGTACCTTATTTGTAAATATTCCATTAAATATTGCCACAAATTTTCCTGAGGAGTCCACTACTTGACATAAGTTTGGGGAGAGCGTCTTAGGTTTAGTGAGGACGTGTAAGGGCTTCATGTTAGCAGAAAGTTAGAGAAATACAGAAGTGCATAACACACTGCATAAGCCACAAAACTGCACATGTTGAACTAAAAATTTGTGAGGGGATTATAGTGAAAGGCATATACATACAAATACGTGCTAGGCAATTAGAACGGAATTGCTTATAAAATATGTAAAAATGTCATGCTCAGAGCAAAGCTTGGGAATGTAGCTTTTATTAGGTCCATACAAAATGCTGTTGCAGCCGGCACGTCTAGATTTCGAAATCTAGACGTGCTAACCCAATATGAAACACTGTTTAATTGCTACTTTATATAAATTCAGTAGCGAAATCTTATAACACGTGCCCTTTAGGGACCCGCTTTTAAAGAAGAAAGGAAAAATGTTGGCTCCAGTTTGGCATAACAGCATGCGCAACAAAGCAAAAGTAATATATTTCAAATTTGTCACTGTCAGGCAGAGGCTTAGTTTCAGAAGTTAGGAACCATTTAGTGTTATGAAACTTGACAGCTTTAGGCAGTCTTAAATAGGTTATAGGAGTAACACAAGCACCAAGTCTCAGAAAGACGCTGCGGACGCTTGGGACGCCGCGTTCCAGCTTCATACTGTCGTTTGACAGAATCGGATTAAAAATTAGCTTAGGCCCAGCTGACAAATCAGAAACGAAAAGTACTGTGTCTCATTAACCAGTCAGGATCCAGTAATTATTTTTTTAATTTCTCGCTATAGCAGAAAAATGTGGGTGTGCGGTAAAACGGAAAGACTTGCTTTCTCGCATTTTGGCTTTCGAAAAGAAATGGCATGTTTTGGTACTCTCCATAACAATTAAATAAATACATAATTCCGACATACAAAATGTATTCTCCGACCACAAGAATTACGATGATCAGCAGAGTGAAGTGACATTGTGAAATTCTAATATTAAATTAACCAATAAACGTTTATCTCGCAGGTGGATTAATATTTAAAAGTAAAAGAAATTAATACATAGGATAAGAGTGACAAAAGCGTAACGGTAACATCTTCAGAACTCTTGATTTAAGATATAGTAAACTAAACAAGTGTAGACTCAAAAAAGTAAGTGCTTTTATAGAGTGACAAAGTTTATTAAATACGGTTATTCCCCGAAGTTATGTCGCAGGTGGTTCCGAGACCAGTGGCATTTGGGTGCGTACCCACCAACAGAGCCGAGTCGAGTCTAGTCGAGCTCATTCACACTCCAGAGTCAGGAGGGGTGCTCACCGACTGAGTCGAGTCCAAGTCCGCGCGAATCCAATTGTTTTTTAGCACTCTTTGAACAGTGCACAAGTGAAGAAATCTATAGCAACGGAAAATTTTAACCTGCTTGTTTTCCACACAATTGAGTGGAGAAGGTGGTTGCGTCGGAAGAGACGAAACATGGGGGTGCACCCAGTAAATATGAAGAGACCGGAATTCGGAATATTTAACCCATCTCGTGTGAAACTTTTACCCAAACGCTAGATATGTAGTACGTGTTTCTATGTTCAGAATGACAGGCATCGTTGATTGCCTGGTGGTCCTGAACTGAAAGAATCAACCTTTCTACATTCATTTCCCAGCACAAAATACCAGCTGTCGCCCGATCACTGGAGTCCGACTGACGAAAATGAAACCTACGGCAGCAAGACTCCTGACTCGGGTAAGACTCGTGGGACTCGACTCTGCTGGCGTGTAGGCAATCCCGTACGCAGCCATTGTTAAGTAAGCCAAGTAGTCTCTACTGCGTCTTTGCGAGTCTGATTGGACTCGACTCGACTCTGCTGGTGGGTACGCACCCTTAGTCGAGACGACGTAAGTCGAGACATATTTTTCCATAAACTCAATGTTAAAATGAGAAGGGTGGTTTCAGACGACCTATTTTGACAAAGAAGAAATATGCATGCACACTTGTGAGGTATTTACAAAAAAAATGAAATGACAAATAACAATTTAAGGACAAGGCACTTCCTCTTGAACTGTAGGCAGTTCATCTGTATCATCATCTTGTTTCCAATAATATAGGTGGTAATGTACGATTCCCCGAAGATGACTTGAAGAAATCAAACACAAAACTCTGCACAGACAAAGACCTCTTCTTTTCCTGGATCTCCTCATAACAAGCAAAGATCCTTATACTTCCTCGTCTAGTTACTGCTGCTCGCTGCTCGTTCGAATCAATGTCCTCAAACACTTTGATCCAGCTTCAGTGAGTCCAAGCTCCTCAGTTTAAAGAAACCGTCATGGTTATCTCCTTAGGTTCAGGCGCAGGTTCATTAGCTTCCTGAGCTTATTCAAGGGAGCCTTGCATCCGACATTCAACAATGTCTTCGAGCGTGAGACCCTGATTATGGTAATTAATTCTGAAATTCGAAGATATCTTCAGCATCAGACGAGTTTGGGCACTCGGCTTAATAATATTAGGTGCAGGGGCAAAAGATTTAAGTGCGGATCAACTTAGGTCGAGACGACTTAAGTTGGGAGGTGACTGTATTCAATAAAACCATAAGTCTGTATTCTCTGCTAATTGCGGTGTTCGGGTGTGTCAGCACTTCTGTAACCATAGACACATATATACACGGGAGTGGAAGTCATTTTCTTCGACAAGCCAGCTAGTCAGTAACAGTATCAATCAAACAAGACAGGCATTATACGTATAACGTAACATTGAGACACGTTCGTGTAACTATTGTTGCAATGGAAAAGCAATAAGTATTACATATTCTGAGTGTGTGTCTGTAGCCTTAGTTATCCAGCATGCCCAGCGCATGATGCCCTATTATAGTGTCATCTGTGGCCTGTCTGGCTCTACCGCATTTTTCCTCATTATCTCATACGACACGATTTTCGGAAAAAACATTATTGAACATAAAATATGTGTTTTGATTTTCCCTACAATATTTGTCTGAAATATTTCTCATTTTAAGAAGAATCCAGTGAGATAATATATTATCATAAATGTACATAGGTCTCCATGTAAAATACCCGTTATTCTTGTCGGATTTTAAAGAAACTTGAATTTTCTCGACAGATTTTCGAAAAATCAGCAAATATGATATTTCATGATAATCCGTCCAGTGGGAGCCTGGTTGTTCTATGCGAAGAGACATGACGAAGCTAATAGTCGCTTTTCGCAATTTTGCGAAAGCACCTAAAGTTATTGTGGTGGTGGGGGTGACGGTTTATTTAAATATGGTTTATTTAACGACTCCAGCATTGTTTCAGACCACAGAGCGTCGAATTATGAATTATAAATTTTAAATTATGGTTGAAAAAGAATGAGGATGAAAGCAGTCGTGGCCCCTGTGGAATAGTACCCCTGCACTTGGCTGGAGGTACTGGGGAAACGACTAAAAATATCGGTCACAATATTGTGTGTCCGTCTGAGATAGGAATGGGGTACTAAGCAGTATTACAAACTAGAGCGTTACTGATCGAGCTAAACTGTTCAGCAGGTGGTGGAAGGTGATGGTGGTGGTAGCGGCGGAGGCGATTATGATGACTTCTAAATTCTGAAAATATTAAGACACAAATTATTCTTCCGTAAGTAATCTGTTTAAAAAAGAACCCCTTATAATTGAAAGCTTTCACGGCGACTAAATTCAATAAAATATTCTCGGGCTAGCAGCTGCGTGAGGCGGTTGATTGGCGAGCAAATCAATGTTTCGATGACCATCTCTGTCCTCGTCATCAGGGAACTGACGGATGTTCCCTAATGACGAGGACAGAGACGGTCCTCGAAACGTTGGTTTGCTCGCCATTCACTCACTTGACTGATGCGGCTGCTAGCCCGAGAATATTTTATTGAAGAAACCCTTTATTCTGTGCATTCTCGTTTATAGTTTCAAAATGTATTGAAAATGTAACTATTGTATTGCATTCTTTTGTCTTGTTTTCTTCTTTCATTCAGTTGTCATGGACCTGTCATGATATAATTTATAATATGAATTCTCTAACACAGATTGTGATTCATGCTTATATTACTGTGTTGCTTTTCCCTTTGATAGTCCACATTTTATAGCCAATGCTTGATGCATTATGTTGGCTGCTTTATCGTAACGATAATTATTATTACTAATAAATAAATTTCGGTCCGGAAAGAGTAAGTGCATACCGTCAAATCTAGCGCTAAGCGCTAACAGCTTAATATACTAACAGCAACGTAGCTATACTGGTTAGTCCGCAGTACAGACATTCCTTGTGATAGTATTCGCGAGTGAGGTTAAGAAATACTGCCGCCTCTTATGCAGTCTGTATTTCGATTACTGATGTCACAACATCCCCTGCTGCTCTTTATTTCCTGGGTCATACGAATCCAGTGCACGTCGTCGATTTTAATATTATACTTCCACGTGCGCCTAGGTATTCAAAGTGGCCTCGTTTCCTCAGGATTTCCGACTAAATTATGTATACATTGCTCATATTTCAATTCGTGTTGCATGCCTCGTGCATCCTATGGTATACGAGTATAGGCTACTCGTACTTCCATTTTATCACCCAAGTAATATTTGTTGAAGTTTAAGAAATATGAAGCTCGTTTATTACGTAATTTTCACCATACCTTTCCTCTCGAGTACGCTCAGATACCCTTAATCTATAGTGTACTGCGAATACTCACCACTGTGAAAACTGCACATCGTGTAACCGTGTAACTTGTCTTGTCTTTTTCCTCAGATATAGGGACTTATTTTCACATGCATTCAATATGCGTGGTAACAGGTAAAATTATACGCTGTGGTATTGGGGTTTTGACACCTTGTAGGCTGGTAAGTGGGTAGCCTGGTAATATGTTGGATAAAAGTACTTCCTTCATCTTCGGCTTAATCAGCTGTCAAATTTAATTGACTTATGTGCAGCGGTTTAAAATAGGCTTTCCCATTATGTGTTAATATTTATGCATTAATGCAAATACAGAACAAAACGTGAGAAACTGATAACCAGTTTAGACTGCAGAGGAACGTTTAATTGCACATATGTGTATAGAAGACACCTTTTCGATTCAGACGTTCGTGAAATATCGATCTGGAGAACAAGTATTTTTAAAAGTTACAGGAACTTGTACTGCATTTGAAAGATGGTGAAATAGGTAAATATTTCCGGTTTAAAAATGCTTGATTTTCATATGTGTCCAGGTACAACGCCATCATGCATCCTCTTGAGAGGAGATTCACGAAGCTGCGCACAAATCTCATCCTGGCCGGCATCTGGGTCGCAGCAGTCGTAATCTCCGGCGTCCAGCTGCGCGTCGCCCGATCCGAGCGCTTCAAGTACGGTGGAGAGTAAGTAACAATTCCGGGCTTTATATCAAGGAAGTTGTTAGGATTTACATAATTTTCTGCCGGCTTCGATCCATTTTTTACTGTACTCATCATCTCACTATTTAGCGTCCTTCCTTTACAAGTTGCTAAATCGTGGCTGTGAAAGTGAATTAGGGTAAATAGGATGTACTTTCATCCACATTTTAGGATTATATACAGACTTAAAAAAGTTTTTCCAGCGGTATAGGCATAAAAAGTGCTTTCCACAATTCATGCATACCAGCCTATACAGTTCGTAGCGCTCCTTTCACAACATAGGGTTATAATATACACCTTCTAAAACTTCTTCCCACAATTTCGAGACAATATACCTTCCCACAATTCAGACAGAATACACAATTTGGAAAGCCCCTCCCTATAATCTGGGAGCAAATCGAAAATTCTCCTTCCCACAATTTCGGCTTATAATAAAAATAATTGTAAAACTCCTTCCCGAAATTGAGGCAGGGCCCGATTAATGGGCGGACCAGCCGGGCAGCTGCCCGGGGCGCCAACTTATAAGGGGTGCTAAGACGCCACTTGAATAATATGAAACAATATGCCAGTAAACCCAAGTTCCCATACGCGCCTCCCGACGCGACCTCATCTCTCTTAGGCCCAAATATCCTCCTCAGCATCCTATTCTCGAACACCCTCAGCCTATGTTCCTCCCTCAGTGTGAGAGACCAAGTCTCACACCCATACAAAACAACAGGCAAAATTATAGTTCTGTATATCTTAATCTTTATATTTTTGGATAGCAAACTGGAAGACAGAAGATCCTGCACCGAATGATAACAAGCATTCCCCGACTTCAATCTGCTCTTAATTTCTTCCTGAATGGAATTTCGATTTGTTAGGGTTGTTCCCAAATATTTGAACTGTTCCACCCTTTCAAAGGATTTATTATTAGCTTCATGTTGTGATTTTGTCCTGCATTCTGATTGCGAGACATGACCATGTACTTAGTTTTCTCAGCATTTTCTTCTAGGCCAATCTCCTTACTAGCGACTACTAAAGCTTCTGTGTTTTTCTTTATACCATATACGCTTCCGCCCAATATATTATCATCATCAGCATAAACTAGAAGCTGATGTGTACCATTTAATTTCAAGCCCTCCTGGTTTGCCGGAACCCTCCTGATGGCATATTCCAAAGCAGTGTTGAAAAGCAATGGCGATAAAGCATCTCCTTGTTTCAAACCATTCTTAATAGGAAATGTGTCAGACAAATGTTTGCCTACCCGGACTCTGCTATAGGTTTCATTTAGACACATTTTTACTAGCCTTACTAGTTTCATAGGGATACCAAATTCAATGAGAATGTTATACAAGACCTCCCTCCTAACTGAATCATAGGCTTTCTTGAAGTCTATAAATAGCTGATTTTTTCTCAAGTATTCGACGAATGCAGAATATATGATCAGTAGTCGACCTGTTACGTCTAAATCCACACTGATGCTCCCCAATACTTTCCTCTGCATATGGAGTTAACTTTGACAGAAGGATGTTGGATAGAATTTTGTATGTGGTTGACAAAAGTGATATGCCTCGATAATTACTGCAATCTGTTTCATCACCCTTCTAATATATAGGTACAATGATTGACTCCTTCCACTGCTCAGGCAATTCCTCTTTATTCCAAATAGAATTAATAAGTTTATGGATCTCAGAATGAATTGTCCTACCTCCTGCTTGAATCAGTTCTGCTGGAATTTAATCATTACCTGGTGATTTGTGCCATTTTAGCTTTTCAATAGCCATAGCCTATTATAATATGAAAAAGAATTATTGTTTCTACTTTATGTATGTCCCACTGTCAGTTCTTTTGTGCTTATAAGGAATTGCTTCTAATAACTCTTTTAAGTTACACAATTTAAAGCAATACAAATTTGTTACTAATTACTTTAAAAGGCTTCATAAAACGTTTGCATTGATTTCGGTCATTCTCTTTATATAATTTATTATTATTATTATTATTATTATTATTATTATTATTCCAATGGCTCGACAGCCCGGTGGGGGCCTAGGCCGCCTCATTTTTCGAGGCTTCACGATCACACTTTTTAGACACGCCACATTTGGTAGGACTCCTCTGGACGAGGGACCAGCTCGTCGCAGACACCTCTACCTGACAACACACAACACTCACAAGAGACAGACATCCATGCCCCCTGTGGGATTCGAACCCACAATCCTAGTAAGCGAGCCACCGCTTCCCAAACTTTTCATTCATTACCCAAAACCTCTTATCAGAAAGTCCTTTTTACCCAATTTAGGTAAATCACTAACTGCATAGAAAACGTATTTGACAAGTGAAGAGAGATCGGTAAAAAATAGGAAGCAAAAAATATGTTTGATGCAATGTCTTTATTTTAAACAACTCTAAACATTTTAGCAGCCACAAAAATTTTGGTAATTATTCACCATGAATATTTCACCACCCAGGTCCCAAATAATGAGTATAATGCCACTGTTAGACTGTTTCAGAGTATCGGTGCACACTGACTGATCACTTTCTTCAGAGTACTTCTTCTTCTACACTTTTACGGTAAATTTTAATGTGTATTCCGAGATGTGTCGTTACCCAAAAAGAAACCACTTTTACCCAATTTTGGGTAATTTACCCAGGTTTGGGAAGCACTACATTAAGTCATGTACTGCTTTTATACATTTCTGTGACACGTTCATTTCCTTGAGACACTCCCATTGTTCTCAAATTGGAATTGACGGAAGGGGTTTTGTCAACAGCTTGTGTACGATCTTAGTTCTCTGCCCAGAGATCGCTTAAAGGCATAGAAAGAGAATTTTCTTTTGTGCTGTAAGTTATATAAGACTGCAGAAGTGTGATGCAGAAAACTAATTTCAAATTATTTTATTCCTTAATAATCCTTCCTCTGAAGAATGGATGTGTACAAGGTTAATAAAATTGTGATTCAGGTTTTATTAGATATGTCATTCTCAAGAAAAAGTATAGCAGAAAAACTTCAGATAATAAAGAACGGAAAACCCTCCTCATTTTTCCTGATATCAAGGGTATGGAAAAGAACAATAAGAGATTGGAATTTCATTTTAAATTACGAACAAAAAATGTCGGCAAAAGTTTAGATTTGTCTCTTTGGCGGATAATGAAAGAGTTGTGTGTGATGACATATGCATTACCACTTATAATAACAACAACAATTGTTGTTCTTGTTGTTGTTTTTGTTGTTGCTATTACTACTTAGGGCAACGCTGTACGATTGACCTTTATTTTCCTGGAGGGGCGAGGGAGGCGTAAATAGAAGGCATTCTGTACCCTTCCGCATGACCCGACCTCCGGATCAGGATTCCACATTGCTTGTCTCTTACGTGTAACATCGCGCATGAAAGGAAAACTACAAACGCACCTTTCATCATGTGGTACAAGCCTCAGAAATAAAGGGACAAAGAACGTAAGATTTAAATATTACAAATTTACGGCTAGCTCGCATTCCTGTGCGGATACAAAAGTTGAATCACTACACAACGAGATCAAAAAATACAGACCGCGAGATTAATTTTCTGCGGTAGGTGAAAACTTTTACCAGACTGGATAGACACCGACAAGAGGACATCTCAAATTAACCACAAAAAAAGCGAGTACATTACTGTAATGGCCCAACTTCACGCATTTCTGCCGCAGATAGTTGGCTATGTTTGGATGTTTATATTGGTATATGGGCTATACACTACATTCTTTTTTCGGTTACCTGCCCGTGGTTAGGCAGTGACATAGAGACAGACAGACGGCAGGATGCTGCAGAAGACGACAGTGCTAATTTTTGCTGTTTTACAGTGTTATGGACCGGAATTGCTGTTCAACTACTTACTCCGGTAACACAGTCATTTTCTTGCCATTTTACTGGAGATAAATTGCTCAGATTCCATGTAGTGTTGACTATTGCTTTTTCCAAATTTATGAGCAAAGGCATTTTAGCCAGGGAATTTTCTTGTTATTGGTAGACTGATAAATTAGGAAAAAACTGGTATTTTGTTTCAAGTACTGCTGTTCAGTTTACAAACGATATGGTTAAAGAGAATGATCGTAGTAGCGACTCCCGTGTAAATGCTGCAGAACTTATTTTGTATAGGTGGGAACAACAAGACAGAAAACTTCCCAAGGAAAACTTATGTCTAAAATATAGAGTACAGTGCTGTATTTTTGTACTTCATTTGGCATGGTAAATTGTATGTAAATTATAGCTTTAGTTTTGGTAAATAAAATGAAAAACACTTATTGTTCTTACAAATCATGATAATAGTCGCGGCCAGCAACCCTTTGTACCGTGCAGCTTTTCCCCGATTGTTTGAATTTGGTTTTCCTTTTTATTGAGACTGGACCGACAGCTTCAGATGCGGCTCGTTCCAGCTTTACCTTCAAGCTCGAGCACGTTACATTACTACCGACAGAAATTATTCCTGTGGTCACTATGAATGGATACTTACCTGAAGTCAAGATTAGAGCCACCTCACGAAAAGGCGTGTATGTCAAATGATGCTTCAGGAAATGGGAAATTTCTGACATAATATTCGTGTAAATGCGTTCCACATCTTCGCAATATCAGGGCACTGTGTTGCAGGTGGCACTGGAAGTGGAGAGAGCAGAGGGACTCTATAAGGAACTATCAGACTAACATGATGGTCATATTATTTCTATTACAGTATAGTGGGATTGCAAAGAGCAGAGTGACTTTATATGGAAAAATCAAACTTACAAGATGGTCACATTCTCTGCCTTAGAGGTGGAACGGGGGAATGCAGAGAGCCGTGGGACTCCATAGAGGACGGTCAGACCTACATGGTGATCATATTCTCTGTATTACAGGTGGCACTGGGAGTGTAGAGAGCAGTGGGACTCCATAGAGGACGGTCAGGCCTACATGGTGGTCATACGAGTATTCTCTGTATTGCAGGTGGCACTGGGAGTGTAGAGAGCAGTGGGACTCCATAGAGGACGGCCAGACCTACACGCTGGTCATATTCTGTGCGACGTTCGCGGTGCCACTGCTGAGCCTCGCTTTTACATATACCTGTGTTGGGCGGCGTCTGTGGCTACGAGCGTCGCCAGGCAACGCAGACCCGACGCGAGATTTGGCACAGCTTCGTGCAAAAAGAAAGGTAAAATTGAAAACTGAGATCAGTTTGTGTTTGGTAAAGATCTTACACTGATCCTTATCGTCGCTAATAAAAGCCTTCCTTTTCATTATCTTCATTACTGCTTTCTTATGACTTGAATTAACCCCGTAAGTTCAGTTATATTGAAACTAGGAACACTAAATTATTGTTGATATATACATGTAATGCTCTGTTTCCGATCCCAATGGCCGCGCGGTCTAAGGTGTGGGTCTGCGGCCGCTCGTTTACTGGGATTGTGGGTTCGAATCCCGCCGGGGGCATGGATGTCTGTCTCTTGTGAGTGTTGTGTGTTGTCAGGTAAACTGGGAAGTGTATGGGTATAGAATCACGGACATGTTCTGAAAGGGAACCAAGGTAGCCAGACAAGAATTGGAAGTAGAATCACATTAATGAACTATATTGTACTGTGAATACACAGCATTTGTAAATAAAAATTAATCAAACTTTAGTCTTACTTCATCGTGCATTTTTAAACTACAAACAATCACCAACAAATGCACAAACCATAAATAAGGTAATTATTTATGGTTTGTGCATTTGTTGGTGACTGTTTGTAGTTTAAAAATTAATCAGTTTATATGAAACATGTGGTTTCACCTTTCCGACCCCAAGGACAAGAAAAGGGGGTGCAGGCCTTGAGCAGTAAAATCACTATTTCAAAATCCCCTTCCTCTGAAGAATTTGGTGGAGTTAAATGTCGATAACGTCTACTGAAGATGCCGGGGAGCACAGTCTCTTGAGGCTGAGAATGCTGAGAATAGAGAGAGTCGCAATCGCACGAGTACTGGCAACGAGCGGGAACGTAGGAGTTGCGTCCCGCGGTTAAGAATGTGTAGGCTATCAGTTGCGTCCCAAGGTGTCTGCTTCATGTGTATCAGTTGCGTCCCGAATTTTCAACCGCACGCATATGACTTGCATCGCAAGAGGAGATGGGTGTGCAAATTGTCCAACAATTTGAAGGTTTTCATGCAGTTTTAATGTAGGTTATATTATATAGAATTACATGCACACATACAAAACTGTTGAATGACATCTACAATGCACGTGATAAGAAACCGTGTTGTTATATCATGGTACTTTCTATTATTTTAGCCGTATTGAAAAAAAAAATTAGGGATGATAATAGGCACAACATGTCCCTAATAGCGCCTGTTTCAATTTCTTTTTATGTTCTGAAGAAAATATTTTTTTCCGGAAAAATGTTAATGAAGTAAGTTTCGGAGTCCAAAGTTCTTGACCTCCAAACTACGCCCATATCATTCTTATCCATTTCTGTAGAGATGTCATTAACAACTTGGTGTTTCATTTCCAAAAGTTATTCAATTTATTCGACAAATATGTGTCCTATTTGGTAGCACGTGTTTTTAGTCATGAAACGAAACAACATCTCCGAAATACCAGGGTCATCAATAATGAATAGCATGAATACAAACGTTAAACCTGACATTAATAAGCTAAGCACAAACAAAAGTTGTCAGTTTATAGAAAAAATTGTGATTAGAGGCCAGATATCGGAACAGAAACCAAATGGACACTGTAATGTAGATTTTTTATTTAGATTTGGATCCAAAAAATGCTTCGTTTATTTTTGGCATCATGGTAGGTTTTTAGTATTATACCTTTATATTGATTTTTAAAACGTTTATAGTCCGCTGTCGATTATCTTGGATCACTGGGGTCCGCACGCACCAAAGAGTTTGATATGCGTAGTGTCTGTTATCTTTTGTGCAATTATATGCACAGATACAGAAGTGGCATCGAAACTGAAAGTGATAAGGAATTGAAAGTCTGTGTTTGGTAGAAATGTATACGACATTGATGTAACAAATTCGATTCTCGAAATCAGGTTAGCCTTGTACTGTCCAATCTTTGAGGAGATGAGTTCCTGTTTTTTGACAGTTGCTGATTTTTAAGGAATCGTGTAGTGATCCTTCGCATTTTGATGTAGGTCTCATTCTGTGTTTTTTGCAGTGCAGTTGCACGAACGGAAACATTATGAAGCGCACTGTAACATCGTGCGTTGAAATGGGCATGGAAAGACTCACATGCCTTTGTGGTCCTAAATGATGATGTAGAGCATTCACATCAAACAGGCGGAGAAAAGTGGAGTCTGCTTCAGTATAATGTTCAACTCGCCTGTCGTTCGGAAGACTGGATATGAAGTAAAACGCAAAGCAGTCACTGACTTCCGCTGGTGGTAAAAGCGGGAGTGCGAATGTTTTTTTGAAGAACTGATTTGCCTCAGAGACTTTCTCTTCATACAGCTGCTAAATTCCAAAGATTACATTTTCCGCAACTAGGACTGTCCAAAATGGCAACGACGTGCTTTAACTTCACAGCCCGGCCACACTGTTGTCACTGCGTTCTGAATGGCGGTTTTGAAGTCAGCATAAACAATTTTTGGACAAACAAACACGCTAAGTTTTGCAGCCTCTGCTACTGTATATCTGAATATATTCTCACATGACGTTGGATGTTTATTGTTCAGTAAGAAAAATGCAAGTGGCATATAGTGACCATTTTTTAGTCTGTGAATTGTAAATATTTGGTGAAAAACTTCGGCACTGGTTAGAATGTCCCGTCAACGTAAAGCACATGAATGGAGCTAAGAAACTGTAAGTTGGTTTTGCAGGAAAACATTACAATATTTTTTCCCGAGTTATTAACAAGCAAAAACTGTTCTTTAGAAGTTAGTAACACTTGTACATCACTTAAGGCCTTATGAGTTTGTTCAGTATTTGTTGGGAGAGGAAGCAGTTGAGACGAGCGTAATTTATGAATGTTCCTCCTAATGTTCTGTGTGTAAGTCAGATTATCCAAGTCCTGGCTTTTTAGTTCTTTGCGAATCAGTTTTCGCGCTTTTTCACACAAGTCCTCCATTGATTTCCTTTTAACAGAATTATTTATTACCTGTCGGTTTAATCCGGGTTCACAGTTTTATCATGGTTGTGCATCACATTCCCTCCGAATATTTCTCGACTATCTTGCACTTTATGTAGCATTTATATTTTTTATTAGTACAGCACCATCGTTCCATATTCTCAGCAAGAATAATTTGGGAACGGAACTTGAAGGCCTTAATGACAAGAAGATCTTTCGCTTTTTCACTACTTATCACTTCTTCAAATTTCACTGGCTCCATCTTCCCTCCAGCAGCGTGGGAGGCAACTGGCACACACCTGTTATATCTGAAAATGACCGCAGGATACAACTAATACCCTGACCCTCAGCAGCCTGCTACACAACTGTTATACGTGAAAAGTGACCGCGGGACGTATGGACGGCGGAACAACTTCAAGCGGGGCCAAGGCCCATGGTCTCTTTGAGAAGTAATGGCCGTGCGCAACAAGTGATACAGGTGGTCGGATTCGGAACGGGTTATGATGCTTCGTCACTAGAAATTACAGCTTCCGTGGCCCTAGACTCCGCTTGGCCGTGACAGGCACACAACAGGCTTATTGCTTAAACTGTTTTTAACTGCTGCAAGTTCTCCTATTTTCGTCCTATTAGCTTCTTTTATCTGTAAGGAAATATTGAGGCCCTGCCATGGCTCAGGCGATTAGTCGCCGGCCTCTCACCACGGAGGGCCGGGTTCGATCCCAGGTCATTCCATGTGGGATTTGCGGTGGACAAAGTGGCACTGGGACAAGTTTTTCCCCGAGTACTTCTGTTTTCCACTGTCAGTTTCATTCCACCGGTGCTCCATTACACGCAAAAACGAAACAAAACTAATATCTTCATGACAGGGTTGCACAATAAGCTTCTAGGTTGCGGTGCGTCCGTAGCATCTGCTGCGGGGCCCTACATCATTAACAAAAAAGGAAATATTGAGTGGACTGTGGACCGGGTTTTTTGCGACCACGGAACGACGTCTCCTGAAGTTAGGGTGGAGGAGAGACTTTCAGTTATGGTGGCAAGCAATCGCAGGTAGCCGACAAGGATTTGTTCTCCATCTTTGGGATTAAAGTTAAAACCCTTGCTTATTAGAAAATGTTAGTATATTGGGCTTTAGAAACTGACTGTTACGAACACAGTAACGAAATTGTGTGTTCCTTACAGGCTGGGTAATTACATTAACACCTAAAGCTGTTCAAGAAAGAATCTGATATTTGAAACTGGTAGTGAGTTCAAGTTCCTTTATATTCTATAACAGCCTAGACTGAAAGAGTGGTTCCGTGTCTGTAGCGGCCTTGCGCCAGGCGGACATTGCGCGAAGCGGCCACGTCGTGGTTCAGGCGGACATATTTGTTGATAAGGAAGAGGATACGATTACGTGGCTGTAGCGGACATACTTTTTAAAAGGAAGAGGATGTGAAAGAATACAAGAAATACCTGCACACCTGTGTACTTGTCTAGAGATCAGAATGCAGGACGAAGTGAAAACATAAAGATAGATAATACCCTTTGGAAGGGTGGAACAGTTGAATAGGAATAGTGTATACGAAAAATTGACCTTCGGTCAACGGACTGTCAGATAACGGCCTGACCAATAACTGCATTTGAATGGATACCTTAAACTATGGGTTCCCCGCCGTTTTGCCTTAATCATTTCGTATTTGGTTTTCAAACAGTAAACAACATGCCTACGCGAGTCATGAGGGAATCATGGCTGGTGAAACTGCAGTAGTTTCTACTAGAATGGGAAAACCGTCCTTGATATTTGGCGGATTTCAATATCGAATTCATCATAAAAATTCGAAGTTGATAATTTGGGTGTGTGTTAAAGACAAGTGCGGTAAGTGCAAAGGGAAGCTGAAAACTATTTTACAGTATGAAATCGTTAGTAAAACGGACCATAGTTGCGTTCCAAACCTAGCTGGAATGGAGGTTAAAGTAAAATTGGAAAACTGCATAAAGAGAGCTAGGGAAGACGTGTCTGTGCCTGTACATACAGTCTATAAGGAAGAACTGTCAGAAAGGATATGACATGGTAACGGAAATACCAAAATACGAGAGTGTTAAGTCTCGACTGTGTAAAGAACGGCGAAAAGTTCTGGGTACTGAGCAAAATCCAGAAGACAGTTCGAAAATTATATTTCCGGAAGAAGTTTTACGTCTGGCAAATAACTCCAGCTTTCTTCGAATCGATCACACTGATGACTCAGGAAAACGATTTCTTGTCTTCGCTGGGGAAGGTTGTGAATATTACTTAGAACCGGAACTTCTTTTTTTTTAGACGGCATATTTAAATGTTGTCCTAGGCAATTCGCTCAGTTGTATAGCTTACACGTAGATCTCGGAAGCACATCGCATGAAAACTACATATATCCGATTCTGTTTGCACTTTTACCGGATAAAAAAGGAAAAACGTATCATTGTTGTTAACTCTGCTGAAGAATTGGTGTGTGTTCTGGTCACCAAAAATTATAAAGGTCGATTTTGAAGCAGCGGTCATCAGTGCAATAAATAAAGTCTTTCCAGGCTCAGTTATTATTGGCTGTAATTTTCATTTTAATCAGTGCCTGTGGAGACAAGTACAAACTATTGGTCTTATGGTGGAATACAAAGAAGATGAACAAGTCCGAATAATTTGCAGAATGTGTGTTGTTTTGGCATACCTACCTATCGACAAAGTAGAAGAAGGTTGGCTAATGATCATGGAAAGTGTTCCACAGAATGAGATATTAGCCTTATTTCTCGATTACTTTGTCGAGCAATGGATGGAAAATCAGAATGTTCCCATCGAGATGTGGAACATACATCAGTATCGGCATAGGACCAACAATGCATTCGAGGGTTGGAATTCCAAATTGAACAGCATTATAGGAAAGCAACATCCTAATGTTTTTCTGCTGGTACAGAAATTAAGAGAAGAAGCAGAGTTGGTATCGTGGCAAATAAAATCAAAGGAACTTGGACTGGCTGGCCAGAAACGAAAAAAGACATGTAAAACAAGACGAGAGAATTGAAAGAGTTATGGCAGAATACGACAAATCAAATGATCTGTACAAATGTCTCAAAGTGTTAAGCTATATAAATACATTTGAATAATGTGTTAAAGCCAGCTTGTGTGACGAAGACTTTTGGTCTGCAGTTATTGTGTATGGGAATAATTGTAAATAATGAACAGAAAAAAGTGTTAATGCCAGCTTGGGTGACAAAGACTTATGGTCTGCTGTTATTGTGTATGGGAATAGTTATAAATAATGAACAGAAAAATTTGTTAATGCCAGATTTTGTGACGAACACTTATGGTCTACAGTTATTGTTTATGGGAATAATTATAAATAATGAACAGAAAAATGTGTTAATGCCAGCTTGGGTGACGAAGACTTATAGTCTGCAGTTATTGTGTATAAATATGAAATAATTAAAATATTATATGAGTAACTGACTGACAAATCTTCTTGTCTGCATGTCATGAAGACATCGACTAGTCCCAAGTTGGGGGGAGAAAAATGTGTAAGGGAAAGTTTGGAGATAATGGGCTTGTGTAACTTGCGTAACCTTCGTATTCTTATCTTAATCATGTAGCAGATAAAAAGGGATCAGTTTGACTGTCCGCCTGAACCACGGTAATTAACACTGTGTCCTCCTCACGCACGATTTTGGCTTGTCCGCCTGAAGCACGGCCGCCTTGCGCACGACACTGAAAGAGTAATTAGAGGAAATGTTTCGACGGTTTTACAAACTTAAGGGAAAAGTACAGCAAAACTCTTCTCATTAACTAACTTCATGGAGCAAAGTTCCTCTTGAAAAGCTAATAGTTCTTCATCTAGTCAAGAAATTATTTTCATTTTATGAAACTCGAACGTTCATTATCGTTTTCAAAAACGTCCGCCACTTCTCCTAAACCAGACGAATCCAACCTACGCCATCCCACCTAATTTGTTTAAGACTTATTTTAATACTTATTTTTCTCGCATCTAGTCACATGTCTTGCAAGCAGTCTGTTTGCTTCAAGTTTCCACACAAAAATCTTGTATGAATTTCTCTTCTCTCATGCCACTTTTAATATCAGGCAGTAATTCCCACCATATGCTTTAGGCATGTAGATAAGCTACACCAATACAAATCCGTGCTAACCATGTACCTGTTGTATAAAGTTGCCCAGAAACTATCCATTCTTCATGCCAAACCGAGCAGGATAATCCAGCTGTAATGCCCGTGTAGGGCTATTCGGGAAATTTTAGATTGTAATCTTAGCCGGAAACCGAATATGCTGAGTGAGGATCCTTATCCTTGTCCCCAGTCCCTCCGGGCAAGTTCAAAGGTGTTAGCTCCATTAGGACAAGATCCTCTCCAGTCATCCTATCATCGACGCTATGTACTGTAGCACGACGTATTGAAAGCGTTGTAAAACAACACGAAGTCATCCAGCCAAAATGCAATAGCCAGTAATCTTTGATCCTAAACGGAAAAGGAAATTATCTTGTTCCTAAGAAACATATTCACAATTCTCAGTCTTACCAGCAATATGTTGAACGTTGTGTTGTCTCACATTTCAATGCTGTTCATTTTTAGGGGAAAATTAACGACAGGTGCAAGACTATAATGACTATATATGTATATGAGTTTAGTAGTTCGTCACCTAGTCAAGAAATTTCCCGAATTTTATAGAACCCGAAAGTTCATTGCAATGTTCACAACAGCCTGTCGCTTCAAATCGTAACACTAAGTAGTGAAGGTAAACGTCAAGCCATAACATGCCATAGGAGGCACAGTGGGGAGTAGAGGTGTAGCTCTACTCATTCTTAACCGAGCACTAGATGGGGGTTGGTGGTAAAAGCCACGCCTTGAGCGCTTTTGCTCCAGGAAAAAGCACCGTTACACATTTTAGAGGAAACTGGGTGAACCCCAGCGCCGGGCTGGACTGCTTTTACTGAATATTTATTAATTACATAGGCCAATACTTAACAATATACAAATATTTTATTTATGTTATTGTATTTATTCACTTTGTATTTATGATTACGAAAAAATTACCCTGAATAAAAACAATTGTCCGTTGTGATAATAATGAAAAACAACCACCATTCGCGATATTCTAATATGCAGTGTGCCCTTACTACTAATAGATTCCAAGAAAGTCAGATTTGTTAATTTCACAAAAATGTCGCCCCTGGGCACACCACACTTTGAAACTCGGCACAATATGGAGACGAGTGTTCACATTCGTGCTGCTGCCTCTTTATCACGGTATCCATTGAATGGGGGGCCGGGTGGGCCCCAACGCCGGTCTGAACGCTTTGGGAGAAAGAAACCTCTTGCCCCTGCCGGGAATAGAACCTCGAATACCCGGACGTCCAGGGAGTAGCGTAGGCACTGCACCAACTACGCTATCCGGCCTCCGTGAGTTTTATATTCGTTTTAATACAAATACTCCATTTGTTCCCGTTCCCCATGGTTCTGTGACCCCATATGGTATAGTGTTTATCGTAGAATTGAATAGACCTGTTTGTTCTTTTGTGTTTTACACAAAATGTAAATTGTTTGCTCTGACAATTGAATAATTCACCTATTATCTCTATAGAAGCATGCGTAGTGGTATCATACGAGGCAAGAAATAGTCAATGCAGCGAGAAGATGTAGTAGTTTAAATTCTTTTCTATATGAACAGACTTCCAGTTCCTTTTCTATGCTAACAGAATTTTCATGACAGTGCTTGGCAAATGAAAGCCACAGAAAATATTTAGCCCCAACGAAAATACGAAACAGTTTTACTTCTTATTTTCTATGTTAACAGACATTCCAATCTGACTTTCAATCACGGTGATTGACGAAAGAACGTCACAGGAACTCTCTTCTGGGAAAAGTATAAAAATGCACTATTTTCGAGGACAAAGTACGACTCTGCAGAATACTCTTTGTATTTATCTAGCATTTTGGTTCTTATTTGGCGTTGTTGGATGAAACATGCAGAAAGAGAGGAGTGCTCTCAATACGGATCCTTTGATGACATAGCCGCCTTTGTTATAGTATGTAAACACATGTGACTACTTCCCATGATAAAAACTTGTTCTCGAACAGTAGGTGCGCAAGTGGGTAAATGAACGACCCTACGCAGGCTGGAATAGCTCAGAATGTCTTGAGGAAAATTTACACGCCACATTTTGGAATTTAAGAATATAAACTCCACACGTCATTTCACAAACAGGAGAAACATATGGTGTTTTCCTTTTAAATTTTGAATGTTTAAACTTCTTTCAATATTGTGATTCAAAATTAGTGACATTCGGATTTATTATTTTCGCCTTTTACGTAACTGAAATTGTTCGGTAAATTAAAGAATCAGTTCATACTGCACTTTCCAAAAAATAACACATTTTTCAAGTGATTAAATATAAAAACATAAAGTAACAGAATACGTTGATAGGAAATTATGTGACTTAGTTACTTTAAAATTCTTCAGTTTATATGAGGCTACCTGTAAAAATATCAACTAATAACTATGAAATACGTGGTTAATTTTCTTCGTACGTTATTAGTGTTTTATTAGTAATGTAATAATGCAGTAGTCTGTCCATTCGAAATTCTAATAGTATAAATGCAGCAATGTGTTACAGGCCTGTATTTTAACGCAGCAAGTAAGTTTCCTACAGTTTAATTATGTCAGCGGCTTCATTTACACAGTCCCTAGTTTGGTTATTGTCACATCATTATTATACGTAATATTACAAACACTCTTTCTCTTATGTCTATAATGGCATAAACCATTACATTTGTATTATGCACCGGAATATTATACCACATTATCAACGATGCATCGCTTACAGAATTATTCAAGTACTCCCAAAATAATCCTCACTTAAGCAACAAAGTCAATTATCTCAACAGCTTACAAAGTTACTGTATACGAACTGTACAACAGGAGGCGCGGTTCTTCTTATTTCACGTCCGGACGGGCTGACACCCACTCAGTCTCCTATCAAATGGGTAGAAATACACTAGTGATTCCTTTTCTCTGAGTGTGAAAATTGAACACTTATTAGAGTCCAATTAAGAATTCGTGAAGCTATAACTCCACACACTCATACGCCTTCATAACATGGTGCTCAATTAAGCATAGGATCAGGCTCAGTAACCATTAAAGAATACTTTGGGCGAGGTAAAAAATATAAGTAAATAAGAGAAAGTAGTTTGTTGTTATAATTCCGTGAATAATCGCTGGTACTTTGTGGTAATTGCCCTTTTCACACAATAAAGTTTTAGGGGGGAACAGAGGTATAGGTCCGCTCGTTATTAACCTCGGCCTCTTTAGCCCTGCAAAGAGAGTCTCCTGAATGCGAGGTTGGGTCGGCCTTAGGGCTGGTCGGTAGGTTTTGGAGTAGAGACAAAATACAAACATTTTATTTTCGAGCGATATTTTTGTTTGCAGTAATTTCTAAAAAGACATCTGATGGAAGATATGGTGAATCTACTTTCTTACAGATAATCAAGATGTTGGTCACTATTGTGGTACTATTTGCATTCTGCTGGCTTCCACTGCAGACCTTCCTGTTGCTTTACTACTTCGTTCCCGGGTTCGACTCTTACCAGACAGATGAAGAACGCAAAGTGTATGCGCTGTCATACTTCGCCTGTCATTGGCTTGCCAATGCTAACAGCATGGTTAACCCCTTTGTATATTGCTTCATGAGCGACAACTTCAGGGTAAGTAACCTGCACTGACCGTTAACATGCAAGAGTTGTACAGGTACTGGGGACTCTCTCCATACATTTGCAGGCCTTAAAGTCACAGATATTGCTTTTCACAAAGGTGCTCACACATGAGAACTGAAGTTTGCACGACTGTGAGATTTCAGTTTGTGGACTTATGAGTTGTGACACGGTATACTGTCATAGGTGGATACCGTCGTTGTGCAGAGAACTACTACCCCAATCTTCAGGATGAAAGAAGAAGTTTGGGATGCTGACGGTATAAATAGAAGGAGTAACGCGGATCAAGGAACGCAAGTAGAATGCCTATCAAAGCAACGAGAGATGTTCATACACACTTTTGGATTCCCAAAACAATGTTTTAAGTTTGAATGTTCTGCTGTTTGATTCACATATAACGGATTTGACAAATCCAGTTTAATCGGATTTTATCAAAGTGAGCTTTCTAACACTAGACTGAAATTTTGAGGGTTGGCTGACTGGTTCCCTGATCCGTTGGTCATTTTGTTCCCAGGAACAGGCTTTGATGAAATGTTATAGAATATAAAAATCCCTCGTAAATAGCCGACATCATGAACCTCAACTGTTAAAATAACAAAATAACTGAGTTACTAAAAATAAAAGAATGCCGTATGCGCAAGCACATATCAAGCATATAATAAAGGAGCGATCTGTCAATGAGCAATTAACAAATGGACAAAAATTAATCCAGTATCAACTGAGATTTGAATTGCTTTGAATTAGCCAAGCATTTTCTTGCAAAACTCTAATTTTCTCATCACATTGAAAATTAAATAAGCTGATAACAGTTAATAAATGAAAACTAATTTCCGAATTGCCTAATGAAACGTTTGTATTGATTTCAATTTTTATTCGTTATTTACACTCAAACGCATAATGTGGACCTCTTGTCTGAGAGTTCATCGATCGGCATCTCCGTATCTTTTTGTCAGATTTCAATGAAATATTCTTTTTCGGATCTGCATTTACAACCTTCTTACAATTTCTACATGTTTTCACCGAATACAACCCATGAATTAAAAGAAGCACATGTAGTTTATCGACTTATAAAAAAACTGCTTGTCGGACAGATAGCATAAAATATGGATATACTGTTCAGGTCTGCGAACATTATGTAAAACACGTTTCGATATATAAATAGTAGAAATCTCAATTAAAGTAATATTATTGCGCACAGAGAATAACGCAGGCGACGACTAGTGCATATCAGTCTAATAAATACATGACAAAATGTAAGGTGTTTGGACTGTCTTTTTAATTTCTTATAATACAACCCCGCGATATAATAAGTAAGGATAATTGTCATCACATAAGCCCGAAAGGAAAAATAAGTTCTGGTCTTCTCGGTTACCGTAAAATTTCGTAGACAGTACGCCCATTCATAACGTTGGTGGCAACAAACAGAATACGAGTACAACAACCTAAATCTTGACCATGATAACCTCAAATTTAACATAAAAATAATTTCTGACTAAGTTGTCTGCAACATTATACAATGGTAATTCGCGACTTAGTGTCTTTTCTGAGGGCACTGCCTTTCAGAAATATCATAAATGTAAATGTTTGCCTTTCGAGGGTTTCGCAATTACCACTATCGGAATGTTAAGAAATGAGAATGAATCAACAAGTATTTACGAGCTTCCTTTATTTGTTAGAAAAATACGACGGAGCAATGCACTTGTGTTTCCTGTTCTCCAGATAATTTATACGCTCTCACACTTAAAAATCTAAGGAATTGAGTTCTGGAGATCTGGGAGGCCAAGATTGTAAACCACGACTGATCCAGTCACCAGGCAAGCGATGATTGACAACGTTTTCACAGCCGTGCCAGGAGGCTTATTGAGAAGGAACGAGATTGGCCGTGCATGTTTATTTTCATTTATTAAGCATCACATGAACAGCCACTATACAATTTCAGTTGTATTGCTAGTAATTACTTCCTATTTACCCCGTCTTTTGTCGAAAATTACTGTAAGCACAAAATAATTTATTTGTCATGTACATTTCAGAGCGACAATCAACCTTTGTTTCATCTCAAGTTTATTATAGCTGTGTCACAATGTTCACTTCATTCTTGCCCACCCCCATTGTTCGAACATGATTCTGAATATTTCAGTTAGACCAAAACACACTACATTGCTCTTGCCCACATTTAATCAGATTCACTCTTAATTTAAGTAACTGTTTACTGACTGATGTAGCTTAACATATCCACTCTTGTTCGTTTGATAATAACATTACATAGTTATATATGGGCAAATATAATTATCGTACCTAGACCTAATCAATATCATTATCTCTCTAATGGCCATTTTTTACTATCCTGCTATAATCTGTTTGCTGGACCTCAGTTTGTCACTTCGGAAGCCATTTTGTATTCCAATGACACGTTTCCTCTCGGTGCACTCATTTTTGGGTCACGGTCATTATTTCCTAAGTTTAAGGCTATAAGATACAGAAAACATAATTTTTTTATAGACAGGCACGGAAGTCTTATTGCCACGTTAAGTGTTCTACGACTTCTATTTTTAAATCCACAGTCACAAGCTCACGTTAAATTTAAGCTTCATAAGGGTAGAAATGTTTTAGTCCAGTTCGCTATTACATGGGCCTACATATATTACAAATTTGTCATTTTCTATTTTGCCTGTGCAGTTCATGTTCAGCCGATCCCAGTGGCCGCGCAGTCTAAGGCGTAGGTCTGCGGACGCTCGCTTACTGGGATTGTGGGTTCGAATCCCGCCGAGGGCATGGATGTCTATCTCTTATGAGTGTTGTGTGTTGTCAGGTGTTGTCTCTGCGACGGGCTGGTCCCTCGTCCAGAGGAGTCCTACCGAGTGTGGTGTGTCCAAAAGTGTGATCGTGAAGCCTCGAACAATGAGGCGGCCTAGGCCCCCAAGGGGCTATCGAGCCATATGCATGTAAACAGACGAACCTATTACAGGGAAGTTTATAGCACTACAGATGTACGCACTGCAAACAAATTTGTTTTTGTAAAGTTAACAGAATTGCAGATGTATGTACTGCAGGTAAATTTATTGTTGCGAAGTTAGTAGCATTGGAGATATATGTACTGCAGACGAAGGTATTGTTTCAAAATGAATATCACTACGGGCAGAAAATATATATATCTTTTTATTTCGTTAATAATCATCATATTTAAAATGTTTCAAATAAGAATTACGGAGCTTAATAAGATCCATATTTTGTACAAAGTATTGGTATTTTTTTATAAATGACTGGTGAGGGCTTCATGTAAAGAAGTGGTTATAACAGAGCAGTAAGGAAGAAAATTGGACTCACTTGATAAATTTTCGTGTGGTCCAGAAAGTAGCGTTACAGGATTTCAACGAATTCCGCTGATTATTTTGAAGACGAATTGCAGGAATGGAGAGACATGGCACCCCCATTAATTGCTTAGGATTTTTACGTTATGCAAAGAATGCACTATCAGTTTAACAGATTTCATAATTGGATTGCAACACCCACGGTAGTCTTTTCATTAGAGATGCTGAGGACAGCAGCGACTGTCGAAACAGACGGTGAGAATTTCAGCTCGCATCACCAGATAAAGTCCTTATGATTTGAACTTCAATAAGCACACGTGTGTGGCCTGTTCTCCCAATAAGTGATCCGAATTTTAACATCGGCTGAAAACCGAAGAAGATAAACACTAGAAAGAAGCCGCGAAAATATAAAAGGACAAGAATAGAGTCCGTAGGAAGGCAGTTTGTGAGAGCTGAAGGGCAGCGGAGAAGTAACAGCAGAATCCGTGCAGATGGGTCACCTACGTTTGGCGGAATATTATGAATGTCATTTTTATGAGTAGAAGTTACAATGGGAAATTGCAGGAAGCAGTTAGACAAATATTTAATCCTATATTGAAAAACATACAATAATGTATATTGAAACAGTCTACAAAATGAGACATTAATAATGTTGTCACAATAGTCTTTATTTTATTGGCTGCATTTTCCGCCGTGTGTATATGTTTACATTGCCTCAGTGGAACAAAACTCAGTGACAGATATGCCGTGGTCAGTTCAAACACCGTGCATATCTTTGTTCAGGGAATCTTGGTGTATAAATTGGTAATATGTTGTGGTGTCACGTGGATGATAATGTACTGACGTGATTTATCGTAATGGAGATCACTGTTTGTTACTTCGCATTATTAGCCGCATTATAACACGTGAAGATTTTGAAAAGTATTAAAAAAGTTTATATTATAACTCGAAGTGTGTTTACTCTAAGAACCTACTAACGAAAACTGTAGTTTTTTTATTAACGTTTCACAGGATCATACTGTGTCAAATTTCACCCTGCAGTTGGAGGAAATATATGCTTCTGAAATGTTCGTGCCCTCCTATCAGTCTATATGTTTTCATAACCCAGAGGACTGCAATCTAAAGATGGATAAATGCAGTGTAACTGACTTTAAACATACATTTGTTAAGACACGGATGCATGGATCACATGTACATATCTTGGCACTCTTAGACCACGTGGACGCTGGCACCCAACTTAATAGAGCATATTCGTAATTTGATAAACAGAGCCATATCTGATAAAGAGAGAGACGCTTACTTTCGATAGCTTTGTCTGTATTAATTCTGTGTGAATTTTGGTATTTTTAGTATTTTTATTTTATTTCTTGGGACTTCAGCACAAATTATTCCCACAACAGCAAAAGTCAGTGTCGATTGGCTTGTTTCAAATTTAGTTTTAGAAATTCTCCACCAGAAAAGTAAATCACAAGTCGCTACTGACATTTTACAAGTCCTTAAACACTCCAGGAGTATCAGACATTGTGTGAGATAACTTGGATAAAATTTTAATAATTTCATTAAACAAAGAAAAGAAAAAGTTAAGAACTGATCATTTGTTACGAAGTACATAGCATCAGTCATATCATATTTCTTGATATGCTGTGGTAAACTTAGGTTTCATGTGCTGTAGACGTTAATATGTTAAGAGTGACACTAAAACTTTCTGCGTTGGCCTTTGTATTTTACTTGTATTACGTGTGGTCCAAAGCGATCTGTCTCTGTTGATCCAGTACTCTCCTTGGTATGTTCATACAGGCTGACCTGAAAGACTTGCTGACTCTCAGAGCGAGGAAAAACAGGGACAGTGTTAGAAGCGCTTCGACCAGGACTACAGTCAGCCAATTTCAGCGTTGCGGTTCAGGTAACAACGCAAAGTTTGTACTGTGTTAGACAAAGGGAGTGGCCAAACAGCATGCCATTTGCAGTTTCTACGACCTTGTATGACAATATTTGCATTACGTGGTATGTTAAAAAAAGAGAATTGAAAAACAGAATCGCTTGAACACTTTATAGTGCTGAGTTGTTTAAAAGTTTCCAACAACATGCACCTTACATTTACTGATTTTAAAAAGCTATTACAAGATCACTTCATATTCCGACATGTTTCGGTGGCGGCCACCACCATCATCAGGGAAAGTTCACCTTGTAAGCTGAAAAACCGCTAACACACAGTAATGGTAGGTGGATGTCATCCAGGATGTACAAGTTCCGGCAGTAGCTGGCACTATGGCAACCAAGTAAGTATGTCCTAAATTATTATATACAGGAATGCCACATGAAGGGACAACTTGTGGAGGAACAAAATACACAAGAGGTCAATGCACTCTTTCAGATAGCACAGATGCACACACTAAGTAACGGGAATATCAGACACGGCAGCACACCTAGCCATGCCAGTAGGCACGTAGTTGGCATCACATAAACATACTCACATTAACACATAGTAAGCATCCACACGTACTCGTATTAATCATACAATCTATAAACTTGTTTAGGTTTTCATACATAGCCAATCAAAATTAAAATTTTACAGGACTAATCCTGACCTCGATTGTTTTCATTGAAAAGTACAAGTTTCGAATATAATTACTTGGTTGCCATAGTGCCAGCGACTGCCGGAACTTGTACATCCTGGATGACATCCACATACCATTACTGTGTCTTCTTTCCGGTGCGCGACGCTTTCAACACCACTACCCACCCAGTGTTTGCCAAGTTTACGCTGATGAATGCTGTGAAGTTGATTTTACTGCGAGTGCATAACAAGACAAACAAAACACCGAAGCTTTAGTAGTCGCTAGTAGTAAATGCTGAGAAAACTAAGTACATGGTCATGCCTCGCAATCAGAATGCAGGACAAAATCACAACATGAAGCTAGATAATAAATCCTTTGAAAGGGTGGAACAGTTCAAATATTTGGGAACAATCCTAACAAATCGAAATTCCATTCAGGAAGAAATTAAGAGCAGATTGAAGTCGGGGAATGCTTGTTATCATTCGGTGCAGGATCTTCTGTCTTCCAGTTTGCTATCCAAAAATACAAAGATTAAGATATAAAAAACTATAATTTTGCCTGTTGTTTTGTATGGGTGTGAGACTTGGTCTCTCACACTGAGGGAGGAACATAGGCTGAGGGTGTTCGAGAATAGGGTGCTGAGGAGATATTTGGGCCTAAGAGGGACGGGGTAACATAGGAGTGGAGAAGACTACATAACGAGGAACTTAATGATCTGTGCTCATCACCAAATATTATTTGGGTGATCAAATCAAGAAGATTGAGTTGGGCGGGGCATGTAGCACGTATGGGTGAGGGGAGAGGTGCATACAGGATTTTGGTTGGGAGACCTGAGGGAAGGAACCACTTGGAAGACCCAGGCGTAGATGGGAAGATAATATTAAAATGGATCTTCAAGAATTGGGATGGGGGGCATGAACTGGATTGATATGGCTCAGGATAGGGACATGTGGCCGGCTCTTGTGAGTGCGGTAATGAACCTTCGGGTTCCACAAAATGCGGGTAATTTCTTGACTAGCTGACGACCTGCTAGCTTCTCAAGTAGGACTCTGCTCCATGGAGTTAGTTATGGAGTAACTCTTTACACCATCTGCTGTAAAGTTAAGATAGTGAACTTAGCGACACAGTGTATTTACGTGTTGTATATGATAATACAATAAATACCAACTAGTAAACACTGTACCAACACAATCACTTCCTATTAAAACATTAATAGTTTTAAAAAACCAAGCCCTACATATGTTTCGTCCAGCTAACTGGCCATCATCATGGGCAACTAGCGTTCACAGCATAATCACGTTCAATAGGTAATTATGCTGTGGAACGCTAGTTGCCCCTGATGATGGCCAGTTAGCTGGCCGAAACATATTTAGGGCTTGGTTTTTTAAAACTATTATTGTTTTAATAGGAAGTGCATGTGTTGGTATAGTGTTTACTAGTGTTAATAAACATGCACGGTGAAAATAATATTAAATACCAACTACTTCTCGAAACAGCAGTAACAAATTTGACTGCCTAATGGACACGGAGAATATGCCATTGCGAGTGTCCGAGTAAATAGGATGGACTGAAATTGAACGGGACACATCAAATTCAGGTCTATGCTGATAATGTTTAAGCAGAAACATAAATACCATAAATACAAAGACAGAGGCTTGATTGGTCGCTAGTAAGGAGGTTGGTCTAGAAGTAAATACTGAGAAAATTAAGTACGCATCTTATATTTTCACTTCTCCTGCAACATAATGCAGGGAAAAAATAAAAAATTACGACATGAAGACAGATATTCTTCTGAATATGTGGCATTTTTAAATATTTGAGAACGACACTAACAAATCAAAATTGCATGCATAAATAAATTAAGAGCAGATTAAGTTCATTGAATCCTCCTACCACTGGATCCAGGATCCTTTTGTTTTCTCTTCTTATATCTAAAAATACAGAGATTAATGATAAATCTATGTTTCTGCCTGTTGTTTTACTCGTATATGGGTGTAAAACTTCGTCTTTGGCATTAATGGAAGAACATAGGCTGTGGATGTTCAAGAATAGGATTCTGAGGAAGAAATTTGGGCCTGAGTTGGAGAAGTTAACAGAGGACTGAAAGAAATAGCACATTGAAGAGCTTCATGATTTATATTCTGCAACCAGATTTTGGTCGGGAGAATGAGATGGATGGGCTTCTGGAATATATTGGGGGGGGGGGGGGGATGCGTGCTGTGTTTTAGTTTGGGAAAACATAAGGAATACGTAGGTGTAGATGGAAACATAATATAAAACTGGATCTTAGGTAGGGACAAGTAGCGGGCTGTTGCGAAAACGGTAATGAACCTTCGGTTTCCATAAAATGAGGGGCATTTCTTGACTAGCCGCGGGACAGCTCGTCAAGAAGGACTCAGCTCCACGGAGTTAATTAGATAACGGACACTGTGTTCTCCGTGATGTAAAAATTCAATTTTTATTTGTCATTTGGATGAATTGCAATTTTAATCTTGTTAAAATACATTAATTTTTTGGACATTGCCATGATATTTTGAGCTTTACGAAACAAGCATGGACTGTTAAATATATTGACTAACCTTAACAAGTAACATGGAGCCGGGATAGCGTAGTCTGTATAGCGAATTGCTAAGTGATGGACGGTCCGCGGATCGAATCCCGGTAGGGGCGAAGTTTTTCGCACCCGTCCTGGGCGTCCCTGGGGCCATCCTAGCCTCCTGGGCACCGCGCCATTCCCGGGAGTAAAGTGGCCGTGGCATGGCGTTAACCACCCACTCCCATCTAGCGCCGAGGTTAAAGAATGAGTATAGCTATATATCTACTCCCTGTCTCTGCCTTCATGATGTGTTATAGGGTGAAATTGACTTTTTCCTTTAACAAGAGACATGATTTTGAAATATATTTCAAAATGCATTATTTCGCTACTACCATTGCTATGTCAGAATCTGCGTCAGACCATGGTAGTACTGTTCATGGCAAAGTATGAGTCTTCTGGCTTTCATCTCGAAGACTTTCAGGTGGACATAAATATCAGTCGCCTGGCTAAAAAGTCGTAATTTCACCAGCACACAAGCACAATAATACGACTTTCGGTACAAAGACTAACCAGCATGTTATTTCAAAGTGGATGTGCCTGGTTTCAACACTGTTAGAGACCCATATACAGCAACTACAATTTAACTAAAACTAATTGCCAGGAACGTAACTTTATAGGCTATGACTGCTTCCACTCATGCTTTGCAGTCTACTGTACATCAACATCGTTTCATCGTAGCCGATAAAAAATACCTCCACAAATAACATAACGTTGTTAAGTAGCAAACGAAAGACGAAATGAGAACAGCAATTTCAGAACCTAAGAAAATCTTCACAATATTTGGAAGGAAACAAACCTGAAAATATTGCGTTTTTGTTTTAGAATTTTCGGGTTCGTCTAAGTAAGTGACGTATGTATGTCTATACCAGACGGAAGTACCTAATATGCTTTTAGACAGCTATTTTCATGACAGTCGTGTGTGTTTTAGGTTTTACGTAGGGCTGCTTTCTTTGAGGACCGTTTCGTGTGAGATTTGCGATGGATAAACTATCAGTGAGACAGTACTTCTCTTTTCTTTTCTTATCATTCCACAAACGGTCCATTTGCATTTACATGCCATCCGGCGGATGGATAATGGTCCCATTAGACACCGTTCTACAGAAACATAAATTTAATTCACCATGAGAACACAAACAAAACCTTTTACCAGCCCTACCGTCTGCTAACAGTATGACCAATATCCAAAATCTCTACAATACCAACTCCGTAGAGCATATCCTTGCTTGGACACTTAGTAATCGTTTAATTGGTCAAGAAATTCTCAGCACTTTAAGAGACCTGAAGGTTCATATTGTGCTTGTAACAGGCACCTAATTTTGCCAGATGAATCTACTACGCACCCTTACACCCACGTTCATTGACTTTAAAACAGCTTAGCATAGTCCTAATCACATAATTCTAAGTAGGCCTGTATTATGCAGACACCAGGTTTGCGCAGTTAGGCCTATATTGCACGTTCTTCCCTTGCCATTACATAGTCTTGTTTTAATAATATTGTATATAATTCAGTTACACAAACCACTGCTGCGTCTTTTGAACTCTCAAGAATCAGATATTATAGTCGCCTGGAAAATTCAGTGAAGTGTAAAGACGATGTCACGTAAGGCCAAACACTATTCAAATTCTTATATTTCTACAATCCTATGTTTCAGGGACAATCGCAACAAGGCAATGGAACACAGGAACAAGCAATGTTGTTTTAAAGGATTACAAACCAATGTACATATTCAACTGTCAACAGGACACCACATCTCAACTGTGACTACAATGTATATGCAACTTTCAAAGATAAACTCACTCAAGCTAAGTCCAAAATACAGAGTTCAATTTCCTCGAAATAAGCTGTAACAGTTGACTATAAGTTACCCAGACAATGGGGTAAGCTTTTAAAATTGCTACCACTATAATTTTCACCAATTTACAGCTCAATTTCATCATTATAGATCACCGCCTCTTTATGTCTGGAAGTGTAAATAAGACCCTGAAATGCATAAATTCATAATAAAATACTCTTCAAATAGTGACAAGAAAGTGAAATTATCATTTTACTTTTAACATACATACGAAGTAAGAGAAAGCTGAAGAGAATAAAGGCGGGAAGAAAAATATGGAAATTTAATTTATTTCGTTTTGTATTGTTCTCCTGTTATTTTTTTCCCCATGGCGCAACAGCCCCTCTTGGGCCAGAGCCTCCTCATTATCGAGACTTCACGATCACGTACTTTAGACACACCACACTCGGTAGGACTCCTCTGGACGAGTGACCAGCCCGACGCAGAGACCTCTACCTGACAGCACACAACACTAACAAGAGACAGACATCCATGCGCCCGGCGGGATTCGAACCCACAATCCCAGCAAGCGAGCGGCCGCAGACCCACACCTTAGGCAGCGCCGCCACTGGGATCGGCATTCTCCTGTTATACTGTTATATACTATATATACAAAATATAATATATATAATTACCGTCTTTGAAACGGAATCCAGTGTAATATTTCTACATAAAAATAAATTTTAAACGCTTTTGAAATACATCAGATTAAACTATTAAGTGATGTATTTTCAATAGTCATGTTTTCCTTGCACAGAAATAAAATAAAATCTACTTCTAAGACACTGGCTGCTGTATTTGGCAGAATTATTGGTATAAGAGCTTATTAATTTGGACAGTTCTTTCGTTCTGTAACTTCATACAATAAACAAATGGCGTTGACAGATAGTCTTCCAACTCTATTTCATAAGGAATCAACTAAAAAAGTGCGTGTTCGTGGAAGGACGTAGGGAAACATAGATATCAGAATTTTTAAATAGAATATTGAGTGACAGTAATTGTAGTCCATCTAATAAAGGTGTAGCTTTTTTTTTGGTGGGGGGGGGGGGGTTTACGGAGCTACATAGGCTTTAGGGAACTCATATTTGATTCTTCTGAAAGTGTAAAAATTTCCTGATCTACAGGTATGCCCTGCGCCTGAAGAAAGCGAAATAATATACAAAGGATTATTTCACCCTTATCGCTGTATTATCATCCCCTTCTTGCTGCTAAGAACTCATGCTTAGGCGCACTGCGGCTGAATTCACCGTCTTTCCTTCTAAACACCGAAGCCGATAATTACTGTATGTAGGCGTATAGATGTCAAGCCTGTCGTAATTCAGGTTCGGGTAGTGTAAATACCATGCGCAAATATGTACTGCTTTTAAGAGCTACAATACTCTGAGTGTATTCAGCACTATTTTCGACGAGAAGTTTTAACGTCTGTCATTTCAGATGGGCGACACGAAGCGGTCCACACTTTCTGTCGTTTTTGGCATTGGAATTCATATTTTTTGTTCCTTGTAGGTGATTATGGTGTTTCACAGAATATCAATAACGTTATTTATTTATGGCAATATTCTGTGTCCTACGTGCACTTGTATGTACGGCTTTTAGGAATTTACATCTGATTTCCGTCTTATGATTACCTTTATACTGGTAAAGAAAGTCTCTCTCTGCACGCCATGAAGGCATATGTGGGACTGGAAGTACAGTTTTGCTTATTCTTAACCTCGGCATGGTGGTCAGTGGTCAGCTTCATGCCCCGGCTGCCTTACCTCTCGTAAACATCTCCCGGTACAGATTGAATAGGTAGCTGCGTCAGCCCCAGCGCTGGTATAAACATTTTGGAGCCCCTGCCCCGAATCGAACAACGATTCTTCTGTAGCCCAGCCCGTACGCTAGTCACTATGCCGACTACACGATAGGTCGTTATACTGATACGTCTGCTTATTTGCGAACCTTTGTTACATCAGCTGTTACCACACACGGATCCTTCGGTTTGGAAAAAATTTTGATTAAGAATAGATAATTCTAAAACTAACAGGCCTACCAGACACTGTCGCTAGAGTACTTACATATTTTAAGGAACCAAACTTTGCAGTGCAGTGGCAAGTAGGCCTACTCTGTCTTCTTATTAGAGAGGTTCCCGGTTCCATTCTCAGCCGATTTACTTTCTGTCTTGAGGCTTTTCGTTGTTTTCCTCAGGTAATCAAAGATAATGTTGGAGTAGTAAGTCTGCTCTACAATCCTCTATGGCACCATTCTTCCGTCTTCTCCTAAACCTCCTCATCTCAGCAGACGCTACATTCGTTAAATAGAAAATGAACTAAGGAAAGGAACATGAGTGTTCATAGTCACATAAATGATGGCGCTACCTAGGGGACATACGGGTAATTTCGCTTACGAAGCTTCAAAGCCTGAACCTGAGTATTATTTGGAAGCTTCTCCATATTGCGAAAAACAAATAATAGGAGTAATACGTGAACTGCACTTATGCACTGACGCAAAAATGGATGAAAACAATTCGGCAAATTGAACTGTTTTTAACAGTTCTGGACTGACTACTCTCTCAGCTGGAACGGAAATATGCTGCTTAGGCACTAAAATTCCTCTCGAAACAAAGCTCAAACTCAGTCATCCTACCTAGTATAAAGCCATGTCTTATTACACGTACGAGGGATATTCACGTTTGGTTTTTTTTAATGGAAACACGCCAAAAGCGCTTGATATAAGCAATGGTTATCACGTGGTTTATACTACCAACATTCCTATGAACACAACGGCTGGGCTGCAGCGTCATATGCGTAAGCACAACATAGTGGGGAGCGCGAGGGAAATGTGGCATGGTTCCATCCATGGATTTTCATTTTGTGGCCTCAGGATATTGTTTCCATTCATACCGTACTGTGAAGGTTGTAACGGACTACTTAATTTAACCCTTTCCACCACACTGCTAAATATTGTATATATATCACCTGCTTTTAACATTAAATACAGTGTATTTGGTCCTGCTGCACGCACACACCACAAAGTCGTGGACTTGATGGAATTAAAATTGTGTTTAACAAGTGCCTGTTTTGTACGGACAGGTAAAATCAGTAACAGTCACAACACAACACCTACATAAAAAGAAGTCCGTATATTTGTCCGTATATTTAGCTAAATATACGGACCTTCTGTGTAGATGTTGTGTTGTGACTTTTATGGATTTTACTTCTCCATATTATATAAATACAACAGGATGTCACACTTAAAAATTGTTAATGCCAGTCAGACACACACCATCAATCCGTTCAAGAATATATAAAAAAGCTAAATACACGGAGCTTTTGTGTATGTAGATCTGTCACTTAAAAACTGTCTCTTGTGTTTCATATTATTTGATCGGTATTTTATTTAGCGTATGCAGTAATTGAGATATGTCATCGGATGACCTAACTTGATGGTAACAGGGAAGCAATAGCGAACTTTGATCTCAACTTATATCAAGTACTCAGCCTTCATAAATAATACACGCACCTCGGATGGATAATTACTTGGAAGCTGAAATACATGTTTTAGAAAAGCAACTGACGTCTTTTTTTATTCGCCTTCGATGTGGAATATTTTATACGAAGTTTTGTCTTGATATTCTAATAATTGCGTTTGTGTGTGCGAGTGTGTTACTTTGTAATCTAACCTGACAAATAAAACGCCCGTTTATCATGTTATTTTTACACTGATTGCAAAAAAATGTCAGAAATTAATGTTTGCTAACCGAAAGCACAGCTACCTAACCAACTACGATATCTGAGGTTCTCACAACGGTGACGCCGAAGATTCAAGTCTTGTAGGATGTTAAGCCGTGTCAGCTGCTGATAAATAGTTAAAGACGTTGCGAAGAATCGTAATGCCTTCATCATGAGGGAAAAATAGTTCAATAGTTTTGGAATGTTTGACACCAGTACGTCTACGCACTACATAAATCTCTTTTCAGCTGTTGTAGCGTCCACTGTATTTGGGACTGGTGATTTTATTGACTCGCTATACTTTCAAACTGGCACTGACCTCATAAGCCCGGCTTCTGTTGTTTTCGCTTTGTGCTGCTTCCTCAGCCTCCAAGTTTCAAGTTAAGGTACTAGGCTGTTCGGACGACTGTGTGGGGAATTTTAATATCATTGTGTACAAAGGTGAAAACACTTCTGTGGAGTCGCGGTCAGACAAACCTAATATTAGACTACAGTGTTTAATCAGGAACCAGCCCTTGTTTTACGCCTTAGTTGCTTTCCTGAGAAAGTGAGCGTAAATCAGAATGGCGTAAATCAAAAATGATATTCTCATCATAAATAAGAGTTAGCGTAACAGAGTACAGCCAGCCAAAGAGCGTTAAACCGAAAATGAGAGGGCGAAAATTAAGAAGTGGTGTAAATTGGCTAGAGGCGTTAAAGAAAAAGGCGTAAAGCAAACGGGCATGAAAAAAGGGCTGGGCCAATTAAAGTACGGGGAAACGGGCAGTAGTAAAAGAAAGAGGTATTTGTTGGTATAGACCAACTTCCTGAGCATCTTAGGAGCATATTTTTTCTTACTGTGGGGCAAACCCAATTAGTTGACGTTGTATTGGTGATACACTCAGTTAAAAGAATAAATGGAACAATTTAGCAATCGCTAAAATAAAAAGGTGACAGGTGCAAAACGTGAAAAACTATAGGAAGCATTAGCAATGTGGATAAGGCAGTTAAAGGTTAAAAATGGTAGAGCGACACATGAAGTTATTAAGGCAAAGTCGAAAATAATTTGCAAGTACTGTACACCATTGCTGTAGTGAACGTTTTTCTAATGTGTTTTTAACTTTACATCTTTTGATCCTTATAAGTAACTTTCACCTCTTTAGAAAAGCTACAGTAATTCGATGTACCTGCACCACCAATATACCACCATCCTCCATAAAACGCCACAATGTGCGCTGAACAAACGGTGGCGCTATATCGGCAGTTGACTATATTTACAATTCGAGACGCCGTAAGATCCTAGAAGACATAAATATACCTAACCAACTAAGGAAACATTTCACTCTTTCCCTCTTTTCCCACTGCACGATCCTTTCCGGGGTACTCATATTTATTTAGAATCAATGAAAATCCTTTTTTTTTTTTTTTTTTTTTTTTCCCACGGTGGAGGGCCCCGCAGCAGATGCTACGGACGCACCGCAGCCTTGAGGCTTATTGTGCAACCCTGTGATGAAGATGATTATTTTTTTCCTTTTTCCAAGTAATGGAGCGCCGGTAAAATGAAATTAACAGGGGAAAACCGAAGTACTCGGGGAAAAACCTGTCCCAGTGCCACTTACGAAAATCCTTACTGTGGAAAACAAAGACTCATTACCGTCCGCCAAAAGCCTTTCCTAATGAGAATTTTTTTTCAGTAGTCGCAGTCCCTTTCATTATAAACCGATAAAAACATGTGATACTCTATTTGCCAACGGGTCTTCACAAGCCACAGAGTAGCTCTTTCTCTGTAACCAGTCAGTAAGCCTATTGTATTCCGCCCACATCTGGCTTAAAATTACTGTAATTATCTCATTTCTTCTTTTCTTTATGATAAAGGCAGTACTCTTGGTAAAGGTTTGCTGGTCAGAGAAGAACGGAGAAGTTCATATTTCCTGCATAGTGCCGATATAAACACACGTCTTTCACACATCCGAAGTATTCCATTCATTAAATGTTACGGACAGTCAAAGGGACTTATTTGAGACGCTAAAGGAGGAAACCGACATTTTGTACACGGAGACGAAAAGGGGCGGGTCATTCCTTTACCGACTTGCACACTTTCCCGCAAAATATGCGCACAAGAAGCATGCGAAATACATCACTCAATGGTCACAAACTACAGGGTTCTTCCCACAGTACTATAAATGCACACAGTATGTGCGTGTCTTTAATACGAACAAAAGCAATTTGCAAATGAACACAATAATAATAATAATAATAACAATAATAAGCTCTTGTACCAGCTCCTGACGATGGTATTGGTAGACGCATATAGAGCACTCATGGAACGGCCTGTGAGCCACTCTGGCACTACCTTGCGTCTGATAACGGACCCCAGTTGTAGTTCGGAATGTCCGCCATTGTTGCATAGATCCACAATGCAGAGACAAATTACGTTCCTTATATTCAGTCAAATATCCTCTGTGTCGAAAATCTTTCTAAAATATAATCTAAAATTTTCACGGCGACTGAATTCAATAAAACTTCTCGGGCTAGCGACTTTGTCAAGATGCTGAATGGCGAGTAAACCGTCGTTTCGAGGATCACCACTTTCCTCGTCATCAGCGAAATGATAACAGTTGGTTTACTCGCTGCTCGACCAGCTGACGCGGCTGCTACCCGGAGAAAGTATTATTGCCATCCAAAATAATATGATGAGCTTATGTGAGACTTGATGTTGTCACGTAGGTGACAATTTCTATTATTGCCTTCTTGGCTATGATACTGTAGTGTCATGGTAATTATCAAAGTTTCGGAGAAACCTCACTTTCCGAACTCGGTCGTTACTAGGAGATGGCGGTTCCTGCTGCTGCCTGCTGTGCAAAGCGATGCGCTTAGCGGGTGGCCGCGGACGTTGTCACTTATAGGAGAGTGGAATGGGCGATTAATTCATTTTCCCCATACAAAAGTCCAGGACTGGGTGGTATATTCCCGGCCCTGCTGCGGCAGGGACGGAAGATTATCATTCCTTACCTGGTCAGGATTTAAGATAAAACACCAACAAATGCACAAATTATAAGGTGCAAATTTGCTCCCTATATCATGATTTACCCTACGCGTTTCAGCTCCTCATGAGCCATCATCAGGGGTTATTTTCTCTATTATAAAAGGTGCTTTACAAATGCTGCATCTGTGGATGGCACTTTTGAATATGCACTAGATTGGGCATAAGACACTTGTTCATAAGTTAAAAAACACACGAGTCATAAATCAAAGTTAAAATGATGGTTTGTTAAAAAATCTTGTTAAAAGCACTGTTCACTGCGTCTATTGTATAAAAAAATTGTTTGCACTTCTAAAAGTTACAGTAGATCACACACTGCACCGTGCTGGTTGCGATGGACTCTGACGTGTACCGGCAATAGCTTTCCGTTGTTGTCATCCTGCTTAATATGTCGTAGTGCAGTCCTCTCGATGTTTTGGTATAAATTAATAAGAAGAAGAAGTGGTTCTAGTGCCAGTATGGTGTGGGGTTGTGTCTTGAAGTATACCCGGTGAAAGTGAACAATAGACGCAGTGAACAGTGTTTTTAACAAGATTTTTTAACAAACCATCATTTTAACTTTGATTTATGACTCGTGTGTTTTTTAACTTATGAACAAGCGTCTTATGCCCAAAATAGTGCATATTCAAAAGTGCCATCCACAGATGCAGCATTTGTAAAGCACCTTTTATAATAGAGAAAATAACCCTGATGATGGCTCATGAGGAGCTGAAACGCGTAGGGTATATCATGATATAGGGAGCAAATTTGCACCTTATAATTTGTGCATTTGTTGGTGTTTTATCTTAAATAATAAAATGCACGGTGAATTAAAACTTAAAATTGTGAATGCCAAACAGGCAGAATTAGGGCATCGATGCAAGAACATCAAGACCAAATTACTAAAATCAAATGCGGCAATCTGGTTCAACAAAGTTGCAGGTCTGAACAACTCACACCTTCCTATGTTGGAATCAAAATAAGTGGAAACAACGAAAGGAGTCATAAAACCAAAAACGCTGCAACCAAATACAGAATTAATACCGAACTCAAATTTCTGTATAAGAAGAAATCAACTTTAAACCAACAGTTACATAACACACACCTTGACTGCGCTAATTACTGGAAGGAGATGTGGTTCCTGATAGAAAGGTCAGAGCATCAAAAATTCCAAATCATGAATGACATACTGTACAATAAACTTAACAAAAAACTGGATCACCTACGGCACAAAAAAACACAACTCACACAACAACAAGGTAACAAAAACACAAATAATAACATCACTTTCCATAAACGTGTCCAAAATATGTCTGACGTAAAATTCAACAAAGAGGAAGAACAATTACTGAAACTAGGACTAAATTACGCCCTTGAAAAACCTACAAAAAACTGCCTGCAAAACCTAATAATGGATACAGGACAGTTCACTTTCACCGGGTATACTTCAAGAACAACCCCACACCATACTAGCACTAGAACCACTTCTTCTTCTTATTAATTTATACCAAAACATCGAGAGGACTGCACTACGACATATTAAGCAGGATGACAACAACGGAAAGCTATTGCCGGTACACGTCAGAGTCCATCGCAACCAGCACGGTGCAGTGTGTGATCTACTGTAACTTTTAGAAGTGCAAACAATTTTTTTGTACAATAGACGCAGTGAACAGTGCCTTTAACAAGATTTTTTAACAAACCATCATTTTAACTTTGATTTATGACTTGTGTGTTTTTTAACTTATGAACAAGTGTCTTATGCCCAAAATAGTGCATATTCAAAAGTGCCATCCACAGATGCAGCATTTGTAAAGCACCTTTTATAATAGAGAAAATAACTCCTGATGATGGCTCATGAGGAGCTAAAACGCGTAGGGTAAATCATGATATAGGGAGCAAATTTGCACCTTATAATTTGTGCATTTGTTGCTGTTTTATCTTAAATAATAAAATGCACGGTGAATTAAAACTTAAAACTGGTCAGGATATTTCATGTGTGCCTGGCTACGGGCTATGTTCCAGCCATATGGCGCGAGGGCAAGGTAGTGTTCATAAGTACATAAACCCGGAAGCAATTCCTATACTGGGCCTAGGGATTTTAGATCTATCAGTCTTAAATCGTTCTTGCTTAAAACAATGGAAAAGCTGGTAGATAGGTATTTAAGAGATGGGGCTTTGGCTCTCCCACCACTGCATCCCAATCAGCGTGCCTACCAGGCTGGGAAATCCGTGGAAACGGCCCTTCATCGGCTCATAGAACGGGCTGAGAAGGCGCTTGACCTGCAGGAAATAGCTCTGGTTGTCTTTCTGGACATAGAAGGAGCTTCCAACTCTTTTGACTCCATGTGTGCTGCTCTTGTCAGACGTGAGGTCAGCTCCACTATTGTCCGTGGATTAGGGCTACTCTGGAGGGCAGCCTGCACACGGCTGCTCTCAATGATACGTCTATGAGGGTTGCGGTGTTCAGGGGTTGCCCTCAGGGAGATGTATTGTCACCGCTCCTGTGGTGTCTCTTTGTATATGACCTAAGTGTCAGGCTCAATAGGGGTGGTGTATACAGTCAAGGTTACGCCGATGACATTTGTTTGTTGGCAGTGGGAAAATTCCCGAACACGGTGTCGGAGCTCATGCAGAGGGCCCTTTACGCTGTAGAAACATAGTGCGAGGGAAAGGAAATTCTCTGGTTTCTTTGAACCTCTTTTCTTTGCAATTACTCTGCACCGTTCTGTGTCTGTCAAGTATCTTGGGGTGATCCTGGACTCTCGGTTGACCTGGAGGGAGCATGTGAATATAAAGGTGAAGAAGGCTCAAAATTCATTGTGGGCCTGTAGGAGGTCATTTGGTGCGACGTGGAGCCTGCGGCCTAAAGTGTTTTTTTTGGCTCCACGTCTCAAACATTCGGCCATCCATCATCACCTTTGCATCTGTAGTCTGGTGGCCTGGCTCTCAGACAGCCAGCGCCAAGATACGGCTAAGTAGAATCCAAAGACTTGCTCGTCTGGGGATAATGGAGGCCATGCGCACGACCCCAACGACCAAACTCTCCCCTGTCTGAGGTTTGATTCCTGGCATGGGCAGAATATTTTATATTTGCCGGCATGTTCAATCCTAAATTAGTGTCCACCCAGCTTCCGATACAGTGAAAAATATTTGATGTTTTCAGTATTAAAGTGGCCGGAATGTGAGAAATGGTACCCTGCTTGATTGGGCTTATGTGCATGAAATACAAATCTCCGAAGCTCTGCGTCTTTTATATCATCTTTTACATAAGCATGGTTTATGTGTAATGGAATACAAGGAAATATTTCAATATGCCTGTTTTGCTTAATACTAAGTATGGAGTATGTAAGTATGAAAATGAAAGTTAATTTTATTTAAATATTCACTTTTGTACTGCAGAGTAAACACATTCCACCACGGCTATAAAAATAAATAAGTTAATGCTGAACAAGGGAATATCGGTTTGTTCTGATTTTCATACTTAACATATAAATACACTCTTTAGACAGAATACAAACTTTTATGAACGTTAAACCTGATGGTACATAAAGTATCCACTGAGATTCAAAGGATTAATTAGTTTTTCGTTATCAATTTATGACATGATTAAGAGTATCCGAATATCTGTGCCGATGGTCAGCTCTCTTAAGGTTGGGTTTATAAGATGTATGAAAATATATTATGTTTCCTGTCTCATATAGCCGATCTAGTAAAGGACGCCCAAAGATATTTTGAAATCAATCCAGACTCTTGCCTATATGTACCGTAGCTATCTCTGTTAAAAAGTGTTTGCAGGTATTTCAGCAGATGTTTCTAATATGATTCGAATCCCCAGTGGCAATATTTTTTCATTATATGAGTACATTTTAATTTTTTTATTTGAATATTCTTCCTTCTTTCGAGTTTTGTCTACTGTGTAATAGGACACTAACAACGAAAAGAAATGTATCCGGAGCGAAAAACCGGTACTTTTGCTTGCCTGGAATAAAAGAACTTCGATTCTAATAAGATATGTAAAATGGCAGAGGAGAAAGGTTTCGAAAATAATATTCTTTCTCCAAGACATATACGTACCTTTTTCGCTCTTATTCAAGTTAATGCTATTTTTACAGTCTACTTCCTTTTCCAAAGGACGACGTAACTAGTCGGCTGTATAACAGAATTATAGGTTCTTGGAAACCAGCATAAGAGTGTTTACCTTCTTGTTTATTAACAAATTCATATCCAAGTAAATATAGATTAATATTTGATTTCTTTTAATGAACACACAGAAATAACATTTGCTGCGTCGTAATTCGGGTGTTTGGAAAATTTAATCGTAAGTTCAGAGCAGAACTTATATGTGGGAAATCTACTTTTCTATTGCATAAATTTCAGATCGTGCAAATCTTATGGTGTTGGTGTAGTAGTATTTGCCTTTAACTGCTTGTAACTCAGGTTATAAACAGTATTTCTTACACAACAATAGGGCTTGTAGCAGTGTTCATAATGTTTCCGTATAAAAATAAACATATTCTTAGGTACAATGAGCCGTTAGCTATTGCTGTGAAACTTATAACTAAATGAATATTTTTGCACGGCAGCCACATTTTTTCCTTCGTTTGTACAAAATAATCTCCGTTTTCCTGTTTTTCGAACATCCATTATTATGCTTAAACTCAGAATCCTGCATTGCATGGCGCTACTAACCTTCGAACCTGATAAACTTGGGAGTCCGTCATTTTATTATTACTATTCTTGTATTGTAACAAATAATACAGCACAACGTTGAAATGACTCCGTGACATTCATATCAAATTTCGTAACAATGTTGACGAAGCAAATGGGCGTGTGAGGGTGGCATTTACAGTTCTAAGCCTACTGAAATGGTATCAATACCTTTGATACGAGTAGCATGATCAAAGTTACATTTAGTCAAGCGTCTATGATTTCGGTTCTTGTGGGCCAAATATTTTACATGAAGCTCACAGAAAACTGTTTATTTCATTTAAAAACGTTCTTCATTAGGACGTAAAATATAAAAATATTTGGACTGTGGTCTTCCTTCTTCACATGGTGATGACAGGTTCCTCCGAATAGAATGGAATAGAATAGATAATGGGTCGAGCCCTTTTCGGTCCCGATGCAGGTAAGCCTTTGGCAGGCCCTTTGTGCCCCTTAAGCTGGAAACCAAGTCATTGGAGTCCTGTCCCTTTAATAAAGTTCCAGATTGCTCCAGACTTAGATTTCTGACATCCTCAGAGTCCAAGAAAAAGGAACCCAGATAGGTATGTCTGAGTGTCGCCAAAGCTTCACACTCACACAAAACATGAGCTGAGGTCTCCTCCTCTGCCCCGCACTTCCAACACAAGGGACTGTCAATCAGCCTCATTACGTTGAGGTGTCTTCTTAGGGTGTCCAGTAAGAAGGCCAGTAACTACCCTGGATTGCGCCCTATTAAAGGACAATAACCTAGACTTAGCAGCAGGACTAGGGCCCGGGATCAATTGTCGTGCCTGTATCTGAGTGCTGGTTAGACCCTGCCACAGCGTCACGTGCTGTTTAGCAAGCAAACACTGAATCTTATTCTTTATATTGTGCTTCGAGGCCCCCAGGGCCGACTCTCGTCCAACAAACTGGTGAAAAAAACCCGTCCCTTGCGAGCTCATGGGCAATTTCATTTCCACGTATTCCAGTGTGTCTGGGGACCCAAAAGAGGCCCACAGTGATAGGTAGAAATATCAATCAACGCCCTTTGGCACTGCCATACCAATGGGGACGTTGTTTAGGAGCCTGAAGGGCTTTCAAAGCTGATTGACTATCACAGCAAATACTAATGTATTTCTCTGATCTAACATTCGTTTGAATTTCATAAGCACAGGCCAAGATAGCATATATCTCGGCCTGAAAGATTGTTGAATATCTTCCTAAAGAGATTCTGCGCCTCCTACCCAAGGATTGCCCATAGACTCCGACCGCAGCCCCTCTCTGCTTTCTGGACCCGTCTGTATACCAGGCGAGCCCTTTAACCACATGTGGAAACCCAGGTACCTTGGCCCACTCTTTTCTAGTCAAAATAGTAACCCTGTACTTGGGTTCAAAATTGTATGCTGGCCTCATAATATCGTTCCCCATACTGAACAGGGGATCCAATTTTGAAACCGCATTAATATAACACTGTGTCCACAATTGGGGTGTAGGTAAGACCAGCATACCAGACTCCAGAGTCGATGTGCAGCTGACCTTGCCTCGCCTTGAACCACCAAATTAAGTGCAGGAAGGTTAGTGAGGACTTCGAATGCACTAGCCCGGATTTTATATGTTATTAAATTTTAATTTTATTTTTTCGTAAAGCTTGTCCTTATCAACGTAAGTAATAAGCTATTTTACTCAGGAACAACATTTATACAAATCAGGACTCATAAAATAAGATGAATTAAGAAAAGCGCTAAAATAAGAGATGTATAATCAATCACAAATTAAAAACTGATATCAGAATGCACGGAGAATATAATAAGAAATTAAGAGATGTCTGTTTCGGCTCATTTTTCAGTCTCGACCGGTAGTTCTGGACACAGAAAATTACATTCGTTGCATTCACAGTAGTCTCATAAAATTAAGTCAATTCCTGCAAGTTCAGCATAGTTCTCGTGGGCACTAAATACAGTCCTCAGCAAATTACATTCCAGAAATGATGCGGAGTGCTTTCTCTTCTACCTCAATCGCTGTTTTCCCTTCAAAGAGCAGCTTCTTTTTACAGTCCCGTTTCTTTATTTGCTAGCTGGTTGTTCTTTTTCCCGTTCTACTGTTTTTTACTTGGCTGCTTTCATTCTTCTCCAGCTCACTCTTGAAAGAATTTGAGGTAAATATTTCACTTCTTTGCGGAAGCTTAAGTGATGATAGCACAAGATACAGAAGAGGCTGCATACATGTTAAGAAAGTTAGTAGAAACATATATGAAATGGGGGTTACCGATTAATTTTGGGAAAAAATGAATATTTAACATTGGACTTGGTGGGGGTGGGGTGACAGAAAATAACTGGAACTGGAAAAATGAAGACGGTTAATAAATTCAGATATTTAGGATTTATTTCGAAAAGCAACAATACAACTCTTTCAGAACAGAAAAAAAAGAAGCAGTGAAAAAATGATTGGCATATTAAACTCTGGTTTTGGAGTATAAATAACTTCATTACAACCAACAAACATATCCACAAAACTTTAATACAGAGTACTGTATTATTAAAGAAATCAAGGAAGAGCAACTATGGATGCAGGAAAAATATATTACAAGGATGATTTGGACACGTGAAGAGAATGCCAGGAAATAGATCGCCTCAGAGAATTCTAGAAAGGGGACCAGACGGAACGCGAAGGAAGGGAGGATCCAAAAAAAATGGGGGATGGATGGAGTAAGACAGAGGATGAATAAACATAAACTGACAAAAGAGGTTACTTGAGACAGGGACGTGTGGACAAATCTAGCTGATGGTGGAGGAAATCATTGTAAAGTGGACAATCCTTGGACAAATGGATGAATTTCACTTGGTTCTTTGAAGCGTCGAAGAGGTATATGGAAGGTCATGGTTGTCCCTGTGAGGTACGAAAAGAATACTTGTATGCAATGCAGATATTTGGCAGAGGCCGTAATATTAAAATCTTAATTAAATACCAGCCTTCATCGCACTTTCTCTCGATACAAGACAGGCAACGTACGTATAAACGTAATATTCAGGCGCGTTCGTGCAACCACTGTTGCCGTGGAAAAGCAATAAGTATTACATATTCTGAGTGTGTGTTTGTGGCCTTAGTTATCCAGCATGCAATGCGCATACGCCATATTGTCATGCGGCCTGTCCTGCTCCACCACATTTTTCCACATTATCTCATAAAGGGCACGATTTTCGAAAAAACGTTATTGAACATAAAATGTGTTTTTTGATTTTCTCTACAACTTTTGTCTGAAACATTTCTCATTCTAAGAAGAACTGAGCGAGATATGATCAGAAAGGTGTATTGTTCTTCATGTAACGTGCCCGTTATTCTTGTCAGATTCTAACGAAATTTGAATTTTCTCGACAGATTATCGAAAAATACTCAAATATAAAATTTCATGAAAGTCTGTCCAGTGGGAGCCGAGTTGTTCCATGCGGATGGACGGACAGACAGACAGGCATGACGAAGCTTCACAGATTGCACCTAAAGCACGGTAGGCACTGTACGTGTATACGCGCTGCGAAAGTTCAGTGACTCATGTAATGTGTACATAACAATAAGGACTTTACCTTATTAGCGGTGTTTCCAGCTTTCGGTGTGAACTGTCTCCTTGATGATGGTCGTATATATGCCACCGAAACATGTCGGAGTTAAAATGACACTTTAAAGACTTTTTGTTATATATTAAATTTGTGCATTATTGTTGGTACTCTCTACTTAAAATTCAATACAATGCACGGAGTGAACAACGAAGTGAAATAGGCCACTAGAACTTGCCGGTTACAGAACCCTGTTTGTTGCTTTGGTAAAATATTTTGTCCACAGGCAGTAAGTCCTTACTTAAGATATACAATATGCATACATTTGAGACATGCTACCGAAAAGTGGTATCTATCTTCCCCAAATTATTATTTAGACTCCTTCTTATGTACATTCGCCATTATGCTAGCGTTCATTAAAAGTGTTACTTCGCCATTTTGCCAGAAAAACCGTGAATATTTAACAGCATTTAATAAAGCAAAACGCCACAATATTTAAGAGCTCGTTGTGTATTCCATCGGTAGCAGGACTTTTCCTATTATTATCCCCTCTGACAGTCCAAATTAAAATTCCTACTCTGTAATCAATTCTGTACAAAACACGAAGTGTTTCGTGGTTCTCGTTTTCCATCCAGCGTTATGCTCTTATCCATTTGCCCACAACCTTCAAGCATATTTCTGATTTTCCTATTATGTTCGTCTCATTCCGTAGTTACGTAGTTTTATATGATTATTAATATTTTCAAAAAGACAAGCACATTCTCTGCACCCTTGTCAAAATCTCTCTCTAAATATCTCGTGTGCCTCTTCCACTCTCATCACTGGGTTATCAAGGACAGCCCCATTTTTATTCTGTTATTTCTTCTAATTTTCTGGACTGTAAAAGTCTTCTGTAAGCTTCTTGTTATTTTCGATGGACTCAGTTCCTGATCCACTGATCGTGGCCAGAGACAGCTCTCTTCGTTTTAGTATTTACGCTCTCCAGGAGCTTGTAGCATGGTTTTCTTTATATTTCTCATTTATTTTTCTGTTTAGTTTTACTCTACATACGATATTACATTTTTTATCACCGTCTTCTCAGATTTTTATACTCTTACTTTCCAGAGGATGCATCTATCGCAAAACAGTTATTATTACATTCCTAGATATTTTCCTCTTCAGAAGTGAATTATGATTACTCTTGATTTCACTGCGTCTAAGAACTTTCGATTTTATAATATAACATTTTAATATTTTATTTCTGGTTGATTCTTGAGTTTTTCGGGGTGGTGTAGTTGATTTCGTATTACGTTATCTGGCTTGTCGTGCAAATTAGGCATGTATCTGTTATTAAATCTGTATTCATTAATCTTAACTCTTGTAATATACAAAACTCTGCAAACATATCTCCATTTTAATAGTTTTTATTTAAGAAATATTGTGAAACGGATTTCGTGAATGCACTTGCAGATTTGTTGTGCAGCAGCTCCTGTCTTGCGATACATACATAAAAACTTCCCCTTTTCGTGGAGGCATATTTGTTACATAGAATTTTAAACCCGTAATGAAACTGTCAGCTACCCTCCATAGTTATGAGCCCCGGTACGTCTCAAAACCGGCTTGCCTGTAGTTGTGATGACAAGAATTCCTGCCGTTGAAGCAAATTGATTCCCCATTGATCATCGCTTAGCAAGTCACTTTGTACATGTTTGTGCTTTTGCGAGCTTGGCGGACGCGGACGGAAGTGTTAGGCAGTGCTCTAGTCAAATCGGGCAGTTAACGCATGGTTCGTTCTGCCTGCGTTGTTTAGGACAGTACGGTGCAATGTTCGTCACGCTGTACCGACGGAAACGAGCGTCTGACCAGGTATCGTAATACTCGTAGTTATCTTATCTACAATGCAGTCTAATAACTTTACGAGAAAGAATTCGGCGTCTTAATCTGGGGGAGGGGGGAGGGAAGATTCCAAGTGGCCGCGCGGTCTCAGGCGTGTGGATTTGCGGCCGCTCGCTTGTTGGGATTGCGGGTTCGAATCCCGCAGGGGGCATGGGTGCTGTCTCTTGTGAGTGTTGTGTGTTATCAGGTAGAGGTCTCTGCATCTGGCTGATCACTCGTCCAGAGGAGTCCTACCGAGTATGATGTGTTTGAGTGTAATCGTGGAGCCTCGATAATGGGGAGGCCCTGGCCCACTATGGGCTGTTGTGCCATAAAAAATGTGTGGGAAAGAGGAGAGAGGGTGGAATCATAGTGTTTAAAATTTGTGAGAATTTTACGTAAAAAATGGTTTGTAAGTACTATTCTTCCCATCATCATCGTCGTCATCACCACCACCACCATCATCATCGTCATCATTGACAGAGCGGCGTACGTGAACTAGGCCTACAGTGACCGACTGAGACCAAGAGAAAAATATTGGGCCATTCTGTTGCAAATGTCCCAGAAAAATTTTGATTGCAAATTCAATTGGCATCTTTCTTATAGGTATTTAAATAGAGTTAACATGTCATGTACGAAGATAGTTTTAATTTAGAAGTAGGCCTACTGCTTACATCGCGTGACCTTTTCGTGTTGTAGTATCAGTAGGATATAATTTCCCTTCCTCTCCAATAAATATTAATAGAGGGATCACATAAAACTGGATGGGATGGACGGTGTGGGTTATACAGCACACATAGATAAGATGATAATTGTATACAACAGTTTGGTCGAAAATCGTGAGAGAACACTTGGAAGATACATGGGTCAATGAGTAGATGGCGTTAGACAAGATCTTAAAGAAGAGAAGAGGAGAATGCGACTGGAATCATCTGGCTTAGATAAGAACCAGAGACGGGTTCTTGTGAACATGGGAATAAATTTGCCGTTGCCACAAAAGGCGGAAATATCTTCACGTTACCTACGCCACTGTAATGCGTCCCAGCCATCGATTCCTCCACACCATTCTCACCCGGATGTGCCGGCTGACGTAGGCCGGAGGTAAATTCAACAGTGGATTAGTTATTTGTAATGTTCGTATTTTGTCGTTCTATTGAGAGTTTTCAGGCTCCCATGGCGTTGAGTATAAAAATTAGTGTTCTCGGATACGACAATGCGTAGTGTGGAAATCATCTACGAAACTACGCATTGTCACATCTCGGAAGGTCTAAACTTTAGTATCATTTCACCGAAATGACGTTTCACGTGAGTGAAGTCCTTATGCTACTGTGCCATTTAAACCTTTCATTTCAACAGTAATTAAAAGCAGGCACGCTGAAGCTATTATATATTTAACACAGCTTAGGCATTGTATATTTCAGTATTTCTGGTATCAGTACAAAATAATGTAATGGATTCTGTTGTTTTTTTTGTTTGTATCACTATCAGAACCACTGCTTTTCTATTTCTTTTAAATTACTTTAATAAACATATCATACATCTTGAACTGTAATCCACACCAAATATTGTTGGTTAGAAAACCGTGAAGGATAAAATGAGCGATGCACATGGTAATTATAGGGAAAAGAGAAATGTATACAAGGTTTCGGTGGGGAAACCTCAAGGAAAGAGACCATCTGGAAGACCCAGACTTACATGGCTGGGTAACATTAAAAGGGATTGTAAAACATGGAACGACCGGGTATGGATTAGTTTCATCTGAATCAGGATAGGTGCAAATGGTGTGCTGTTGTAAATACAGTAATGAACCTTCGGGCTCCATAAAATGCGATTAAGGTCTTGACTAAGTGAGGAATGATTAACTCCTCAAGAAGAGTCTACTCTGTGCAATTTGTTCTTTAGTTAGTTAGTTAGGGTCAGTCAGTCAATTTTTACGTAAACGTCCATCATCCGTCAGATATTCGTTTTGTATCCACTTCACATATGTTCTTGAGCGGTGAGTATTCTGTGGTAGCATGACTGTGAATAATGAATAATGAGTGGCTCAGGAAAGCCGCACAGACGTTCAAGGTGTCCAAAGTCCTGCCTGAATTTGAACTGGATTCCTTATGAATACAAGTCAAACGTGTCACCTGTGTGTGTGTCTAACCTTTCACTCTGGTGTGATGGCTCTGAAAAATCTAAATTTTGACGTGAATACGTTTTAAATTCGGTCCGGTGTAGGAGGGTCTCTACAAAAACTCTAGCGACCAAAAAAATGGCAAGATTTGTCGCGCTTATATCTCGTAAACTATAAATGAAAATGTAATGATTTAAATTTTGTTGGATAGAGGGTTGATGTCCGTATCTAAAATGGTGGGTAGTGGGAGTGTGCAGCGTGAGGGGAGGAGGGGTAGCGCTTGCGCGTGAACACTGTAAATGGCGACGCCGCGCGGCGTTTGGTCAGTGTAACTTTGGATTGCGAAGAGATAGGATGTTGAAATTGGTGTCGATGTGTAGAGAATAACAGGATCTACAATATTATTTAGCAATAATAACCAATAGAATAAAATTTGTAAAGTTATAAGCCGATAAGTGTGCTGAGTTGAAGAAAATGTTCATAATGTCGAAAAATTGCAAAGGAAATATGAACAGAAATGTAAGAAACATACATCATTGGAAAGGAAAATTCAAAAGGAATCAGAAAAGCCCAAATTGACTAATTCCAAACGATGCAGATTGTATAGAGAGCGTAAGAAAGCCGAGCGCGTCAACGCCGGCGCGAGTACTTCGAGTGCGCCGCTACTATGCCATATGTATCTTACTTCTCCTATCATCGGCCTCTGATAAATAAAATTATACTTCACTTATAACCACCAAGACTTTATTCATTTACATCTTACCCTTCATCTAATAACACAAAGACAAATTCACGCCTTAAACGATTGCGGTTGTGTCCCCGTACACAAGCCACGAATTTTGTTTGTTTTTCGTGTTAGGTATATGATACCCTATATTCTGACAATGATAACCAAGGTGTCGAGGTAATCCTCTGCCTCCTACAAGACTTCATGACGCAGTAAAAACCTCATTCTCCTATAGTGTCAAACATATATGTAGGATTTTAGGTTTTCACAGCGGTGTTGCAGAAGATTGAAATTTCTTGGATGTTACATGTGTCAAGGGGTAAATACTTACAGACCTCTCAAAGGATCATAGTGCCTTCGTCTTCAGGGCCAAGCACTTCAAGAAGAGTGCTATGCTGCATCGTCTGGTAACATCCCAATTTTAATTCTACATACGCCGTGAAACCTGCACTGAAATTTGCGTTACTACAGGCTTTAGCCGCGGTGTAAAATAGATCTGCAATCTTTTGGGATTTTACGCAGCGTAAAATGGTAGTTTCTTACCGACGTTTCGGGACAACTTGTCAGACTCTTCTTCAAGGGTCAAGCAGTCCAAGAAGAATGATCTGTATTTACAGAAGTATTTCTATGGATAGGACAATGGAGATATAGATTAGCTTATAATTATTTATAAGGACCAGAAGCTGCTTATAGAGGAGATGTAAAGCAGACGCAACTATCGATATAGACTAAAATAATGTAAAGTTTTAAAGCGGTGGAAAAAATTTGCGGTTTTTATGTTGCCGGTAAAATTAACAACTGCAACGTCTTTTAATTTCGTAGTGCATGATGTTTCTACACTGCCCCTCAGCATGCGTAGGTCGAGGCGAATAAGGGAAAAACACAGACTGAGGTGTCTGAAAATAGTAGGGTAAAGTCGCCTAATATGGGATAGTGTAAGTTTTTTGGTCACACCGGTAATACAGTTTATAATAAATAAGCAACTTTTGTTGCATTGTAAAGCTCAACAATCCTTCAATAAGCATAATATTTATTAGTTCATGAAAATAATTAATTATAAAGATAATCCAAATTTTACGAAACAACATAATTCACACTTAATATGGGACGGCTCCTATTATGGCGTACTAGGGGTTTCTCACACTTAGAGCAAGAAATCAATTTAGGGACGCCAGAAACAGGAAGTTTTATTAATTAATATTACAAAATGAAGTTATGCGGCCACAATGAACATGCTTCTGTCATTTCTTACACCTACAACACATAAAGGGCTTATCAGATATTCGCACAACCAGTGTGTGCCCACTTTAGACAATTCTGGCATCGAACCCGTTCTTCACCGTCGTGGTCTTCAGAGAACAAACCTGTACAGCATAGACATTTGGCATCAGCTTCATACTCAATTTCTTTGCCCTATCCATCTTCTTCTTCTGACTCTGAGGAAACACGTCTCACTTGATGGCGAATTTGGTGGTTTCACTTCACTTCTTCCTGTCCTCACCGCGGGTTTGATAGGCCTACTTTTTCCACCGGAAAGGGGCCCTTTTTTCTGTTTTCCTTTTGTTGCTTACTGTGTTTCTCGCAAAGGGACTTATGACAATTTAGTTTCTTGCTTTGTCGGTAGACTTCACCCCTCTTTTCTTCTCCAATTCCGCCTTGTATGGAGAAGCGGTTATGATGTTCGCTAAACCCAGTGCCGACGAGAGGGGGGAGGAGAAGACCGGTACAAATGACCGGGGCCAGGTTGTCCGGAAGGGGGCCCGGGGCCCGAATCTTTTGCATATGTTTTTGTTGCACTCGGTAGTATCATTATTTGTCGACTGTACAAATTAACCCTTTCAGACCAAGCCCAAGTCACTCTGCAACTGACAGTCAGTCTTTCCGATTTAGTTTAAAGATTTTTAGCCTGTCCGCGCTTGATGGGGGGGGGGCAAAATGTTTTTCACCGGGGCCCGAACCCACTCTCGGCGGCCCTGTCTCGAAGACCTAGCATCACTTGTGCCTTGTTCTGAAATTGAAGACAGTGGACTCAGAATTACAGCCTTGACTATTCTGCCCGTTGAAGCTGTCGGTATAGCTGAGGAGGATGATGCTGGTTCATAAAAGAAGACAGTGGGAAAATCAGAAGATGTCACTGTTTTTTGATTGCAGAAATTGGCTTCGTTAATTAAAAATCACTGAACCCTATGGGCTGAGTGGCTGGCTATGTTAAAGCACGCAATTGAGTCTTGTGCACTATCTTCAAAATCTCCCAATATGGAGTACCCCATATTGGGAAACAACAGAGGACTCCATACTATTAGCTCGCCATTTTAGAATTCAGCCATAACCTGTAGCTAAGCCACGTTGTAAAATCGCATACATGAAATACCAAGTACGTCGTTATAACTAGTACTAAGATCTAAAAATTCGTTGAGTTAAAATCACTTAACTTGGGCAATGGAGAAGCGTACGGAAAAGGGCTCCCCAAAACTTTGACGAGCACGAAAAGTATCAGAGTTCGTAACTTGAACAAACATCATCCGACAATCCAGTTCTTCTTACATATGGCGTTACCAGGCACCTGCTACAAGGTCACAAACTCACCACTACATGGCGGAAGCATACAGGGAAGATACAGAGGCAACCCGCATTAGAAATTACCGTCATATTAGGTGACTTTACCCTATAATTTTGAGGAGTAGAGCGAAGGCGTTGTATTACGACTCACGAGGAAGGAGGAGGAGGCTGGAGGAAAAAGCAAAGCTTCGTAATTTCTACTCTTTACCATGTACTGCTGAAGGTAAAGTTGTCCCTGTGCATACCATTAAGACATGGCAGAGCGGAATTATAGCTCAACTCATTCTTATCTTCAGCACAAATGGAGTGAGAGGTCAGATTTACGCCACGGCCACAGTACTCTAAGGGAACACCCAACCATTAACTACGAAGTTGTGTGGGTCCCAAAGTCGGTCTGGACACTTTGGAGCAGAGAGAAATTTATTTTCCCTGCCAGGAATGGAACCACGATTGTCCATCCTATAGCCTAGTCGCTACACCGACAACACTAACCTGGCCGCTCACAATATGCAGCAGATTATCGATGTTCGTGATAACTTGGAATAATAAAACCGTCGCGAACATCGGAATTCATTGTCAAAATAAAAGACTTATTTGATTCCATTGAATTATGGAATCCCAGTAATAAAAGTATAATATAACCACAGAAACTGTGAACAGGAAGAAAACTTATTTCAATAAAATACGAAAAATTTTGGAAACATTAAATATCTACAATAAATTATTGCAAGCGAGCTTCATTTCGTAAAGCACAAAAGCAGTCTCACTCAATGAAATACACAGCTTGACTTACTGAGCTGAGTGATCTGTGCAATAGGAGGGTGGGGAAGGCTGAGTCGCTAGCCATGTAGTGGCATCCAGATTCGTCGTAAGCAGTCACGAAAGGTCGAAACATCTCTATTAATATGGATGATCACAAGAGAGTTCGAAATTCCCATGATCGGAACTCTACTGTATTATTAGGATGAGCAAAACAAGGATGATGACGTACGCAAGGTATGTAATGTGCAAGGGAGATTACAAATACGAGCAGGCTGTTGGTCTGGAAATCTGAATGGAATAGAGCACTTGGAAGACCTAAGAGTAGATTGATGTATAATATTAAAATGGATCTTCATTCTTGGAATTTTAATTAATATAAATATTGTATAAAATTTCAGTCGCTACCTCATAGTAAATAGGGACCTTATCCATTACGAAATCTAATTGGTTAGTGTCGTTTGCTAATTCTGAGAATCACGCGGAAGACACACTCTGCAGACAAAATTCAGGGTTCCTTAATGTTAAAACATAAAATGGTGCATATAGGTAGGATTGTGTTTCAGATGGTTAGATAAAACAGAGTGGAAGGTGGATTGATTTGTCTACCACAGGATACAGATCGGTGACATGCTCTTGTGAACACGATACTCCATAATCGAGTACATTGAGTAACTAAGGGCTCATAACTTCTCAAGGACTATGCTGTTGTAATAAGTATTTAGTTGCAATAGTCTAGTACTGTGTATCAATCCATTTGTAGTTTTCTATAAACCACTAGGAAAAGAAAAATTTCCAAAACGTAATATTCTGTCGGTCCTTTGCATTCCATTTGAAACAGCTTTCACTCTACCGTGTCGTAAATTAAGTCGCATTTAATTTTTTTTTTGTAGGAAGCTGTGCATCATGCCAGTATTGTATAAACTTAGATGACACATTGTTTGTAAAGAGGTCTGTACGGCGTATAGATAGAGCCACATGAAAAGGTCATAAAGTGTTCTGGCTGTCTGTCGAAGAGTGGCGAAAAAGAGCAGCAGCATACATTGTCATAAAATTCAATCTGCGAATACTTTGCGGTTTTTACATTATAGCAAGTGAAGTTACACAAAGAAATGAAGAATTATTGGAACAAGAACAGCAAAACATCACTGCTTTAGTTGAACACGCCGCTTCCTTTGGACTTTCTTCCGTTGATGCACTGTAAGCAACTGACAAGCTAAGAGATCAATTTGTATCAATTCTTGGAATATAAAAAGCTTCAGTAACATTATGCGTGTACCTCTGGTCACCAGGAAATAAAACGTTTTTCTACCCACTTTGCACTCATTTTAACCTATTCTTTACAATTAAAAAAACTTAAAAACTTACATAGGAATGCAATTTAAATGTAATTAACTTACAATAAATAAAATAGTTGAAGTAGCATTGTAATGCCTGTTGGTCCTTAAGTTAAAGAATTAACTTTTCTAAATTAATTTCTCAACACCAAATAGCAGCCCTCATGCCCAATCACTGGAATCGGACTGCCGGCAATGAAACATACGGCATCAATACACTTGACTCGGCAAGGCTCGTGGGACTCGGCTCGATTCGATTCTGCTGTTGTGTACGCATTCCCGGCCGCGGCCATTATAAGTAAAAGCGAAAAAGTCTCTGCCGCGTCTTTGTGAGTCTAATTCGACTTGACTCTGTTGGTGACCACGCACCATTACACAACCTGATTATTATCTGTGGGGAGCCATGAAAGGCGCAGTTTAAAAAGACAATCATCACATTCTTCTTGAACTGGAGTAATCCATAGCAAATCTCATCAAGGATTTCCCTCCGACTGAATTGTCGCCTGTCTTTGCAAAAAAGATAGCCTATGACGTGTAGGTGCATGTTTACAAGCACGTGGGGGTAATTTACAACTTTGTGTTAACTCAAGGAAGTATGAGAAATATATTTGTATTAATTTTCAGGGACTCTCTAAATATACTTATCGTGTACGGTAGGAGCATAGTCATTTTTGGCTCAGTCTGTAGAACTGGGTGAATATATCGTCGTAACTCTTCTCACTAACACTTGGATTCTGTTCCATATATGCATTGAAAAGTTTGTAGCGTATTATACCATTATTATTTATACACAATCATTACATCCAAACTAGTTAAAATTTTATGTAAGAGGAACTTGGATTTTAATGACGAGAGACAAATAAATGTAGGTTAAACTCTGCTGCAGTAAAGTTTTAAATATATGTAAAGGATATACACTCGCTTCGGTAGGATGAGAATTATAAAATATTATAATAAAAATATAAATTACACTGACAAATTGATATAACAAATGATATGTACATACGTACGTAAAATGCAAAGATATAAATAAAATAGATGAACAAAATGTACTCTTGATAGAAGTGTAAGGAATATTTAAGCAGAAGATTAGGAGAGATATTACGAAACTGAAATTTTAATTGCAGCACACTAGGGAAAAAAAGTTTCGCTTACTGTCATACTTGTGAACTTTGGAGTGAAGCCCTCAGGCTCGTGATCCTTTAAATGTAGGAGATGTATTGCAGTAATTAAATTACGTTCTGGAAATGCACATTACCATTTCGTCAAAGCCTTCTACACTACATCCTACTTCTGATAGCATACACCTTAATTACAGAAAATGTTCCTCTTCGAGATACAACCCAAGAAATTGCTCATTTTTCTTCAGTTGCGAAAATGACGTACAGCATGCCCAAAAAAGTTATACTTCATACACAAGCTACCCTTTTATCATAAATGTTGCATCGTACACAAAACTGTAATACAGGTAGATCTGCTACTTTAATTTTACAACTTCTTCTATTCTACTTGTCACTAGTTTGTTTTCCACACAGAAATGTTGCCACTTAATAAGGTGAAACTCATCAGTTTCAACTGGACTATTACGTTACAGGGACATTCAACGACTAGTTCTAAAGTGCCCGTGGACCAGTACTCACAGGTTCGGCACTGGAACTGAATTACTGCTAGAGGTTGTTCAAGTGCCAGCGCAAGTGGATTAGGGGCCCCTCAACAACCAGTCCAAGTCAAGCAAAACAAACAAGAGAAAATGTCCTTCTAATTGCAATAGAGATATTTCTGTATGGACAGACTAGTTATGGATTAAAGGATGCATTTAATGAACACGGTAAAACGTACCGATATTTAGGAAAACAATTTGGTAATACAAGAAAATTTATGACAGTCCTTCATAAATTAAAGCGGAATAAATGGAATAATCAGAATAAATTTTGAATATTTAAATGTTTAATGAACACAGTCGGGAAAACATACTTATTAATTAAAAATTAAAATTTACCTGCAAGTTACTGCTTCTGAATTAAATATCTTCAGGCTAATAAGAATGTATTCACTCACTCAACCAACGAATGCACATTGTGGCCATTAATAAGAATGTATTTAAGAAATAAGGTCAGGTACAATATGATTATTTATAAATCTAGGATCCCCGCATACTTTCCTAAATACTCGTACATTGACATTAACACGACGATGACTAAAGAACCGACACATCTAGCTACACTATAAATATTTTAACCACTAAATATTACTGTGTCGGCTGTAATATTTCACATTTACCTATTGTTAACGCTAAACAACCAGATGTACAAATTAAAAATTTCTCACCATTGATAGTAAACCAGCAATATAATGCCGTGTATAATATAATTCATGCTGGATTTTACTTTCCCGAATGAAGTGAAAGAGTGTGCGGTTTTGTATGGGTGTATATCTGTGCACCAGTGCTTCCTATTACAGAACTCTCAGAAAGAGTTTCTGCTTCGGTTCAACAGAGGTTACGGCTAGAGGCAGAAAAGCTACGGGACAGTGACCGGCTACTACTTACAAAGTTCGAATTCTTTGTTTGGCTGCTACGTTAAAAATGGATTACTTGCATGGAAAATACAGCACATAGCAACGCACAAAGGCAAGGGCATTAATCTTCCAAAAAAATATTGCTTGGAAAATTGGAAATGTGTACTAATCTTATTTTTTTTTCACAGTATTATCACCGTGCATTTTCTAATCAAATAATAAAACCGACTAATGCACTATATTGACCAATTTTATTCTGGCCTGTTACCCCTCACCCTACACGTGTTTCAGAACTCTAAGGTTCCATCTTCAGGGGTTGTCGTGTGCTACCAATTATTTACATATTAAAAACAAATACACAATATGTACAATAGTCTGTTAAAATATAAAAAACCATAGGTAAATGAAGTTCAAAACTCTTTTAAAATTGTACGATGTGTACTGTAGTCTATTAGAATCTTAAAATCTCACGTAGATGTATGTTTAAAAAACTGTTTTAAAAATGTTTTAAAAGTTTTGGGCTCTTCGTAATATTCACTTTTTTACGGAACTACTGGCGTAGTTTTATTCGACTCCGTATTCCATATCTTGTGTGATGTGATGCCACTGTGTATGTCTTTTCAAGGCTGTGCGTGTGGGGTGACTGTTGTTGTGTTAGGTGTCCGGTATGAGCCACTCATAACATAACTCATGACAACAGTCACCCCACAAGCACAGCCTTGAAAAGACATACACAGTGGCATCACATCACACAAGATATGGAATACGGAGTCGAATAAAACTACGCCAGTAGTTCCGTAAAAAAGTGAATATTACGAACAGCCCAAAACTTTTAAAACATTTTTAAAACAGTTTTTTAAACATACATCTACGTGAGATTTTAAGATTCTAATAGACTACAGTACACATCGTACAATTTTAAAAGAGTTTTGAACTTCATTTATCTATGGTTTTTTATATTTTAACAGACTATTGTACATATTGTGTATTTGTTTTTAATATGTAAATAATTGGTAGCACACGACAACCCCTGAAGATAGAACCTTAGAGTTCTGAAACACGTGTAGGGTGAGGGGTAACAGGCCAGAATAAAATTGGTCAATATAGTGCATTAGTCGGTTTTATTATTTAATCTTATTTTGTTTTACATTGTCAGGTATGATAACCGTCTGTATAAACACCCTTTACTAACATTTCATTCACGCAACATAATTCTATGCTAGGTTCACTAAAAATGGCACATGTTACAGAATTATTTAAACTATTACAGGTTTTTCATAGTAAAAATAAACTTGATTTTAGTCATATTTCTAATATTATATATCTGTAGAAGTACAAATGCAGTCAATAATACTTTAATTATTTAAAACCTAGAATTTGTGTCACATGTTCCCCTCATAATAACTCTACGATCGAAAAATATCCAGTCCAATGAAATTATAGGTTCTTGAGGGCTTATCTGGATGGTTATAATGTCTAACAAATAAAACTGTGATTCTTATCACGGATGTGCAATTCTATAAGGCACGCCTGTTTTATAAACTCTAATGATGCCACGAGAGTATTTCTAAGGCAGCAATTTATCTCACGTGATGTGCTTTTGCATCCAGGGTGCATAAAATGAAAGTAAAATACGGGGACCCAACTGCCTGTCCGTCTACATATCGGTCTGTCTTCAATTTTCATCTCAGAAACCAGTCGATGGACGTGGGCGTCACTCTAACGAACACGTTATATTTCTCAAATCAAAATTTCATTAATACCAACATTACGGAAATGCGAGTTTTTATTGTGCTTGAGATATTAGTGGTGTAAGACATAGAATTGCGAATTTTGTACTAGCGTATGAAATTGCAGCTTAATAGTTCGGCAACGTCGGAAATTATCGCCATGCTTACAATCTCTGTACGACTCATTCTTTTGTACGTTAAAATGTAGTAAAATGGCGGTGGAGTGAGTAATGAGTTGAAGTTTGCTGCCATCTTTAGAGTAGATGAGTGTTATTAGAAATCGGTATGAAGATGAGTTGCACGGTCAGATTATATAATAGCCCCTAGTGGGTCAGGGCCTCCTCATTATCAGGCTTCACGATCAAACCCAAATCACACTGGGTAGGACTCCTCTGGACGAGTGGTCAGCCCGACACAGAGACCTGTACCTGACAACACACAACAGTCATAAGAGAGAGAGAGAGAGAGAGAGAGATCCATGCCCCCAGCGTGATTCGAACCCGCAATCCCAGCAAGCGAGCAGCTGCAGACCCACGCCTTACGCCGCTCGGCCACTGGGATAGGCATATAATATTTAGGATTGTTGACAATTTAGTTCTCTAAAATATCACTGCGTACTTCATAATTTTCATTAGCTCTGATACAGCCTAAAGGGTAATTTGTTAAACAAAAGTCGGTTGTATAGAATGTTTTTAGAAAATCAACAATAATGAAACTCCATTGAATCATAGTTTTATTTCTGGCACAGCGTAATCGTCATAGTGACTAGCCCACGTGCTGGAAGTCCGAGAAATTTGTGGTTGGATTGCCGGCAGGGGCAAGAAACTTTTGTCTTCTCCACAGCGTCCAAGCCAGATCTGGGGCCACCTCGTCTTCTACTCAGTTGGTAACGGTAGCTCTTTCTCCGGAAGTAAAGCGACCGGGGCACGAAACTGACAACTCATGTAAATCTTGTGCCGAGGTCAAGAAGGCACACCTCTACTCTCCTACATGCCTTTATGGCCAAAAAAGACACAATTTTACATTATTTCCTACATATTATTATTTAACTACGGATGCAGAATGCAAATTAGAAACAATTCACTTAATATTGTGGCATAAAGTTAATTCTATTTGTAATCAGAAAACAGACACACATAAAAAAAGCACACAATATTTTTGTCATTACTTTTTGATTGATTAGCTTCATGATTCTGTAAACACGGCGGCTATGAACAACAACCTTCTTTGATCTCACATTCTGAAGAAAATACCACTTCCTTGTCTGTACAACTGCAGTGTTATAAATATGGGTGCAGATATACCCATGTATCTAGGAGGTCGGTGATAAAATTTGTACGCACTTGAATGTTGAGTGCGCCCTAAATTATGGTACAAACGACGATTTTAAACTTCCGTTCAGTCGTAATTAACAGACTCTTGCTCCTTAACATGCTTAATATTTTACTAGCTACGGTACTTATTTCGAAGTTCATTTCACGCTGCAATGTACACCGATAATAAATCAATACTCGTACTTTGCGCCATATATAAATCCACTGTTTCCTAACATCCGACCCCTTCCATGCGTCTTCCTTCCTTCTTCGTTTTTATCTGCTTTCCACCGATCCTTTCTTCTTTATATTTATTCCATCCCTTTTCTATTTCTCTTTTACTTCAAATATTTTGGTAACTTACCCAGGGCTAAGCTACTTAGTACCCTAAGGGCGCCAACGTGCATTCTACTACATTCTAGTTTGTTAGACGCGAAAAATGTTTAAAAGAGTTCTGTGTTACTGAACAACGTGTTGCGGAGGACTGAAGTCTCCTGCTAAACATGTCGTGGCATAGCCTATATGGAATTAAGGCCTGTATTTGTATTTGTAGGAAATCTAATTTTCCGTTTGATAGCTGCAAACTTCAGCTAGAAGGATATTAAAGAAGAAACTCCTGGTTACTCGCTCTTATATTCGCAAACCTGTCTAAAACTGACGTTAATAGTTGTCTGAAATGTGACGCCGTGTAGCCTGACAGACATGTTTCAAAGATACTGCTCCCTAAGTCACATCCGACAAGACGTTTATCTATATATTATCAATAGATTGTAATAAAGTCCCTAATATAAAATTTCGCGAAAATCCGCCCAGTTGGGAGCCGAGTTCTGCCATGCAGACAGACGGACAGACGAACAAACTTGACGAAATTAATAGCCACTTGTCGCAGCTTTTCGAAGCGCCTAATAAGGGACACCTTACAGAAAGGTTTGCAAGTTTTTATGCGCGCATATCGCTACACAGTTGCCGGGGCGAACAACGTTTCGAATGAACCTCGTAGAGAAGAATGATATACGCGTCTTATTTCCAGCAAAGTGTCCGTAAGGTTCACGACTTCCGAGATAATTAAAGAGAAGCTGTGTGTACATTCCCGCACTTGTGTGTGAAAGTGTTCCAGATGCTTGCGCACGTAGTACTACACATCCTGCCATGCGAGACATACAAGGAAATCTGGATGCTGTTTAGACTGTGTTGACAATACAAACAGATGTGTTTTTATTAATATATGATGAATTAAAATACGTCTTTGAAGCGTTCATTAAATCATGTATACATAAGGCCTATATATTAAATGTGTATACAAACATTCCTTTTTGTGTTTAGTAACAGGAAGCAGTGTTGTAATCGGCCAGGGTCAGTAGTTCAAGTCTTGGACTGAGCTTCAAAAAAGATGAGTTGATAAACTGGTTGTTGGGCATTGTCAGGTAGAGGTCTCTGCGTCGGGCTGATCACTCGTCCAGAGGAGTCCTACCGAGTGTGGTGTGTCTAAGTGAGTGTGATCGTGAAGCCTCGTTAATGAAGAGGCCTTGGTCCACTAGGGGCTGTTGCGCCAAGGGGGAAAAACCATAAAGAAACATTCTTTGTAGCCTTTGTTAATTATTTTTATTTCACATTATTTCTCCGTGAGGTTTACGTTGTGTGAAAGTGCAAAGACACTTTGAAAATGCATTTATGACGTTTTGCTTCATGTCCTCAGTCTTCACCATTTAGAAGTCTTCAACAAAAGTCAGCAATCAAGAAATTAAAATCTATAACACATAACACAGCAAATACGCCGAAATTCTTACGTTATGCGCACCTCGACCTATTTTTTTTTTGTGTTATTTGCACAAAGTACAGAAAGTGAACAAAAATAAGGAAAAGTAATATTCTTGTATATAACGCCGTACAGTTTAGCAGCTGTGTACTGTTGTGAGAACCTCAAATCTTATGAGCAGAAGACAGAACGTGTTCGCTTGGCTGCGAGTTTCCACTCCGAAAATACTAACAAGATTTCGGTTATATCTGGCATTGGGTGGTCTGCACTTAACGTCGTTAGACAAATTTGTTCTTGTAGGTTCACTATGAGCTTTACATGAAGTTGGAATTCAGTTTTATGGATTAGCTCAAAAGCGGGTACGTATAGAAAGATACATACGTAACATTAAAAATAGAGTTTACGAATACATACCATTAGAAATATAATATATTAAGATCTGTACGTGGAAGGAGAAATATTTCTTAAAGTAGATATTTAACAAAACACAAGAAAAAGCATTGTTGGGCACAGCGCAATTTGTATTTTTAGTGTGGTTTGCTTTGCAACATTGGATTTGTATCTGCAATGAGCAAAATAAACATGAAAGCAAATGAGGCACGCAGAATAAAATCGAAGAACGCATTTGGCAAATACGTGCACTTCATTGGCATTCAACTTTGTGCTATACAGCATAATTTTCAATTTAAGATTTGATTTGGTTTTATAACGAATACCTGGACGTCACTCACAAATCTGAAACCACCCAGTCAACGAACTATCTCTCTTCGAAGTAAATAATTTGCATTGTGTGTGTGTGTGTTAGTGACAGGAAGTATGTGTGTCCGTACGTAAGCGCGCGCCCAGTTCCTGTTGATGGAAACGTTGGAGGTTTATTCTGCTTTACATTGACACAAGACAGATGCCGGTGGCCGTGCGGTCTAAGAAACATGTTAGCAGCCGCTCGATTGCTGGGATCGGGCGTTCGAAATCCCGCTGCGGGCATGCATGTTCATCTCCTGTGTCTTTTATGTGTTGTGTAGGTAGCGGCCTCTGTGACGAACTGATCACTCTTTCAGAGGAATCCTACCGGGTGTTTGTGTCTAATATTGCGTGATCTAGGAACTTCAAAAGAGGCGGCCTAGGCCCGATTTAGGCTGGAGCATCACAGCAAATTACATATAGGTATAGATATTGACTAAGTTGATCTTCGATCGCTCGAAGACCTTATTACATCATTCGGTTTCAGAATTTCAGATTTTACATATTCTTCGTTGTGCCCCGTAGTATGCCTAGTTAAACTGGTATAATCACAATAAATGATAAAAATGTTGCATCATAATGCGTTCTTTCGATAAAGAGTTTTGTGGCACCTGAACTTAGGGAATCCTTTTAACAAGTTAGGAAATATCGGCGTCTGCAGATTGTCAAAGCTTCTGGTGTGATCATTTTGCTATTCTTCATAGATGTTAAATTAGTAAATAATTCCTAGAAAAGCGATTAGTATTTTGACACACACCAGTATCTTAGCAAAGGTTTTGCAATCGATTATCAAGATATCTAGGCAGAAAAGCTGACAATCCTTAACTCTTAAACTTTGATACTTAAGTTCACAATCGATCATGCTCAATGCTCAAATATTCCTTCAGCTTCAGCCCATACCTCACATAAAACATATTTTCTCCATGATAAAACTTGTTTCTTCGGTCTCAGTGTGTACCTCACAGATAACACAGCCTCTTTCAATTATAAAGACCAACCGTGGCGAGAAAATATAAAGTTTCATAGATTTTTATGTACAATGTATGCTATTTTTGTGAGATTTTAACCAAAATCTGTGTCACAAATTCTAGTAAAAGTGCCAAATATGAGTATGAAATTTCGCGACAATCCGCCTGTTTGCAGTCACTGTGGTATGTGTGTGGACGAACAGACCTACGAAGCTAATAGTCTCCGAGCGCAAGCGAAGGCGACTAAAACTATTGCTATGAAATGTTAGCACCTGTTATGAGAGCAATGCTATTTGCGGTCGCCCTCTGTAAATGGGGTCAGCGACCCACCGCACCAACAAATCAGTAGCCCAGTGAAGCAGGACAACGCTGTCCTTACGTAACTCTCATTCCGGCAAACTTTCTATTTAAGCTGGTCACTGAAACGTGAGGCTATTATATTCTGCTTTTCACCTATGACTCCGACAATACAAGCAAACAGTTCTTAGTGTCAATACAAATACCCGTGCTGACCGCAATATCAGTATTCGGACCAAAGAATGAGAGTAACAGAAGACTGAAGAAGATGACGTAATGACGAACTTCATAAGTTGTATATTTTAGTACAAAATTTTATTATTAGGGTGAACAAACCAAGGAGGGTGAGATGGAAATGCTATGAAGAACGCATGGAAGGAAAGAGAGAAATGCATACAAACTTTTAGTCGGAAAACATAAAGGGATGACACCACGGAGACAGAAATATGAAAGGAAATTAAATATTAAAATTGTCCAAAAATAAAGTGTGTAAAGTAAATTCATTTCGCTCAAACTAGGACCAATGGCAGGTTTATGAACATGCAATGAGCCTACGGCTTTTATAAGTCGGAGAATTTCTTGACTACTTCAGTTGACTACTTAATTCTGAAGAAGGAATCAGGATCATAGGGTTAGTTAATACATACACTTTGCAGTACATACATCCTTAAACAGTTTAATGCATTTCTTATTCATTTGACATATTTTCTACGATTGGGCCTTCCATGTGGTAGGTTCCGCGGAGCAACATTCCTCCCAAGATAATATCCTTTACATCAAGAGTGTTCCATGGCTCCCAGGTTGTAACTTTGTTAGTGAGCTTCGTGCAGTCGTACGTCCCTACACTTTAAATGAAAGATGTTCGTGAAAGTGCAAGAGCATCACACCACCTGATACTCCCCACTTTGTTACTTCTCAAATTCCTGTAACTAACGACGCAATCGTGCGAATTTGTCAGGTGGGAAAAACACAAGCGCACTTGATTGTAGAGAGAGACGTTCAGTATGGCGAGAGATCTCCGAAAATAATGCCTACATACAGCTTTTATCACGGAGATATTAGAAAATTAAATTTAAGTAACAACATGAGGGCATGTAAATTAGGAATCATTGTAACTTGGCCACTGAAATGTGCATAATGAGCTACTGTAGAAATTACGCGCCTTTATGGAACCGGAATGTCCAATGCCTTGTTTTCAAAGCCCATAAGTGGTCCATACGAGTACCTACTAGTGCGGTTTAAATGTGCAACTAAAATGCTTCGGAACCCAAAAGTGCACTAGGTCGGTAGCGAGGGCTTTCAATACTCAACTTTTTCTTATATTATAGGACAACATTTAAAACTAAGTATAAATATGTCTCACTGATTTCGCAGCCTAATATCCAGATTTCTATTTGAAATTTAGAGTGGGCCTAAGCTAAAATAACTATTCAACGCCGTAATTATTGATATTCTTCCCTTGTCATATAGAAAAATTGTTTGTAAAACTTACCGCTCTTAGCAATACAATTTCCTGTAATTGTACCTGATCCCCACATTCATATTCATTCACCTATCTTCGATACTACAGGCTGATTCAGAAGTCGCGCAAATCAAGTACTGGTAATAAGAATTCATTCTATACTTCTAATACAAAATATACAAACAAACGACTACATGTAACTATAAAATGTTATAACAAATGCTAAAAATATCCAGTTTCTTCTTGAATACATACAAAAACTCTGTTAAACATATTCCTTGACACCTTTTTTAATGTTTTGACGCCTGTATTAGCAATTTAATTCTGTACATTGGCTTTAAGGTCCTCCAAGGCGCGGGAATATTTTTATACAATATGCTCTTCAAAAGGCCCCACAAAAAATAACCTGGTCTGTTTAAGTCAGGGACTCTTCGAGGCAAAAAATGTTTAGATACGAGACGATTCCAGAAAAAAATCTCTCAGCATGGCCATTGTTTCTTAACATTTTTGACACGTTGTTCCGTCTTCCTGAAGCCATTTTCGAGTACTACATTAAACCGGTGCATTAAATCCCGGTTTACGTTTCCGTCAATTGTCTTCTCGAAGAAGGGAGGTCCAGTAACTCAGCAACATGAGACAGCACATCACAACCCAAATTTTGAGGATTTCCATTACTCCATGTCTTCCTGTTTTTGTTATTTATATAACGGTTCAACGGGAACTGAGATTCATAAACGAAGAAAACATAATTAAATATGTCAATTCCATTCAGGCCAACCTTTCGTGTTCTTAAATAAGACAACCATCTGCGATGCAAAATGTAGAATGTAAAATTAACATGTTTCTGAATCATAATATAGTTGCAGAATCATGAGTAGCATAAATAATGAAGCAACATAAATGGTTTACAATATTAACGCAGCATGCTATGTTATATGTATATATATATATATATATATATATATATATATATATATATATCCTTGTCGATACCAGTGGCCGCGTGGTCTAATGTGTGGGTCTGCGGCCGCTTGCTTAATGGTATAGCGCGTTCGAATCCCGCCGGTGGCATGGATGTCTGTCTTTTGTAAGTGTTGTGTGTTGCCAGATAGAGGTTTATGAGACGAGACGATCACTCGTCCAGAGGAGTCCTACCGAGTGTGATGTGTCTGTGTGTGATCGTGAAGCCCCGATAATGAGGAGGCCCTGGCCCACTACGTGCTGTTGCGCCATGGGAAGATATATATATATATATATATATATAATATCCTTATTTAGTTCTTAGTTAATTTCAAAAGATTTAGTCCTTTAGGGACAGAAAATGATAAATATAGATAGGTTATACTATGGCTTTATATGGTAGAATTCAGTTTTGCAAAAGAATACGAAAGTCCCGACCGGAATTTCCATGTCATTATGTTGGCAACGAAATTTTTAACTCGTATATGGTAATGTCAAGTAATAAATTTTATTTGAATTCTCTGTGCCTAATACGATACTTAGTGTTTCCTAAATATCTCTTACGTTAGGGCTGTACTAAACTATATGCGTCATTGGGCATATTAGGAAGAAAAGTTAATCCCCTGAACTCATTTAAACAAAATGCAATTACGAATTCCTTTTGAGGCATGTATGCAACTTAAAAACACAATATGCTCGTTATATCAAGGACAATATTACAGACACAAGAAATTTTACAATAGTTTAGGTCGATACCCATAGGCGTAACTTGGGGGGGGGGGGGCAAATGCCCCCCACAATATATTTTCTAACTAAGAAGGTTGTTTGGCTACTGAGTGCGAGGGGCAAATAAAAAAATTGGAGTGAGAGTGGGGAATGGGATGTATGTATATTAATGACTGGTTCAAATCAAACTTCCCCTCTTTCTAACTTCATTACTCCGTAAAGTTCCTAATACCTATGGTCGATTTTGCCTCCCTTCCACCAGTGTTAATAGTCAAGTTATGCCTAGGCCCGTAACATTTTTATTGAACTTTCACGATACACGTATTTCAGTGGTATATTATATTATGTTATTTATAACTTTGATATTTTTACCTTCTCACAGCAGGGTTGCTGAATTTTCAGTTTTCCTGGCACGTTACACCGCATCGACTAATTAATCCACAGTCGATACGGCGTAACATCTTCATTTCTAAGGAACTTTATGTTCGAGGAAGGATCTGTGACTAGAATGCAAAAGGAAGACATCCAAGGTTCCCTGCAAAGTACTTCATCTTTGATATGTAACCGGCAGGTCTGAGAAAATACCCTTAATATTGTTCTAAAAATTCGGTTTAGAATATGTCACAACCCCCTTTGTGATATTTTAAAACATAAAAGGTTAATGGAATTCTTTTAAAATTATCATCTTACCGTCGTATGTCAACTTATTGAAGAACTCCACCAGTATTGTAATTACTTAAACCACATTCTATTTTGGCCCACTTGACAAGTTTCTGTCTTTATATGACCATTTTCAATAGTTGGTAACACACTGCAATCTATGAAAAGTCATTACAATGACATAACTCTTCTTGTCATCGCGCTGAAAAAATTAAAATACTATGTTCTCAATATAGGACATACGTTTCTAAATTCACGTTCTTCTCGTGTAGGCCTGTAGTGACTAATATTCTTATATGCCAAGCAGTTCTCTCTTTCGTGACTTTCTTGCTTTTTATCAAACCTGATAACACAAAGGGGTGCCTGAATGGCGTAGGCGGTATAGCAACTCGCTACGGGCTGGACGGTCTGGGAATCGAATGCGGTAATGGCAAAAGACTTTCTCGCTTCCATGTCTATCCAGACCCGCCCTGGGGCCCACCCCGCCTGCTGTACAATGTGCACCAGGGCTCCTTCCCGGGGTAAAGCGGCCGGGGCTTGGCGTTGTCCGCTAACCATCTAGCGCAGAAGTTAAGAATGGGTAGAGCTATACCTATAGCCCCCCTGTGTGACTTTATGGCATATTATAGGGTGAAATTTACTTTTTATCTTTACCTTTTACCTGCTGACACTAACTGTCCTTGTTTGCTATTTTATTTAAATCCGGCTTACTGCCATCCAATTCGTATGCATCGTATTACTATATGGGTGTTCTGGTTGGTGGTGATGCGTCCTTGTGCTACTAAGTTATAATTTGTGGAGGTTCAGAACTTTAGTAAAGTACGATTTGAGCAACCATGATGTCCAATAAAATCCTCTCCGAATGTGAGCCGCATCAGGTTTCAAAGACCGGCTCAGTCTCAAACATCAGAACCCTTAACCGGATGATGGATACAAAGTTATTCTCTGAAAAGTTCTAATGCCTTAACCACTTGTCTTGGCAGTCAACCAGAGAGGATTTTATTGAATTTAGTCGCCGTAAAATCTTCCAAATATAAATCATGGTGTAATGTGTTTATGGAGTTCACATTAAAATCATAAATACACTTATAATTTTCAGTAAGGCACTTCAAATCTACTATAAAAATATGAAGCCCATAAGCAATATAAACTGTACACTCAAAATTACTCGTACGTATTGCTAATTGAAATATATTGTCCCTCACTACACTGCTTTTAGTAACGTAACGCCTTACTAAGAAGAAACGGTTTCTTCTTTGTACTGAAGTAAACGATATGAATAACGCAAATTGCTGTAGTCGATCAAATACAAGCAATATAGCCATCGGCTACCTTGTTTTACTCCCGTTTATGTTACGCCTTTTTGGGTTAACATCCCCTGATAATTTACCTTCTTCTTAATTAACCCTTTAAAGACGAAGAGTAAACTGTTTCATTTAAAGACCCAGTTCTTACCGCACAGTAAACACTTTTCAGCTCGGTTAAAAAAACAAATTAATTTATGTTATATAAGGCAAAAGTCGGTGTTTGTTGTAATATAAATACAATACACATAAATACAGTGTGGGCAGAATGTAGAATTTTTGAATGTTAAAACTGTTGATTCATCCAGTAACCATTAGGCTTTAAAAGGTTAAAACCTTCCTCACTTTCGGTTTAACGCCCGTTGGCAGGCTGTGCAGTAGGACGCTGCCGAGAGTGTACCGAACACAGGGCGCAGCACATTCCGCTCCTTGTCAAGTCTCTCAGTCGCGGAGCACTTCATTTTCTTGCTCACAGTCATATCTGAGGTGTCTGTTATTTGCCTTTGTCACATTAGTGTTAGTCTCTTTTAAATTGAGCGAAAAACGTATATCTGCATCACTTAGTGGAATTCCAAAGAGAAAAACAGTGAGTCATTCAGTACTGAAGATAACTAGACGTAATCAATTAGCCTGCTCGTCGCTTGGACAATAGTACTCTACATTCAGCTCATGACAATGCTCAAAATATTATCTCGTCCAACGTTTAAAGCTGTTTACAATTCCTTTCTAATCTATAGATGGTAAGAATGAATATTATTATCATCACTGTTATCAGTATTACAAATAAGAGTGGAACCCGGTCGTAACAACATCAGTTTATACGGCACCTCATCTATAGCGTCAGATATTCTGTGGTACCAATTAATTCGTCACTATTAACCATAACATTACATTCCTCAGTTATAACAACACTCGTTTATAACGACACAAAATATTCAGTCCCTTTCATGACGTTATAACCGAGTTCAACTGTATTGTGATAAGTACAGATAATATATACCGTATATGAAGAGGCCGTCACTGGCGTGATTCCCCCTAACCCCTACCTCTTCCACAACTACACATATGATAACTTCTTCATAGTGCCGAGATTTGCTATGGGGTCCACCCAACCTCCCATTTAAAGAGCAGAGAGGACAGGCTTCCATCGAGCGCATAAAGGGGGGGGGGGGGACAAGCAGCTGGGAATTGATCAGCTGCAAAATAACGTAATAATGTTTATCTGTGCATGGCTAAGCTTAAATTTTTGGAACTGTGAGGCACAATAAACGGCAGACTGTACACGCACCTTACTGTGCTGAACTGCCCCCTACCACTGTGACATTAACACAGCTGAGTTCATACTGAGCATGGTGTCACCGAAAACTGTAGCCGCGCTGTTCCCTTCCGATTCTCAAAGAGGAGACTAGACATACATATACGTGTGCGCGTAATTCATATGACCATTTGCTATCTACGTAGTACACAAAGGTTTGGTTGAAATTTTGTTATTTGGTGTATGCAGCAGTAGCAGGAGGACAAACGTCTTTTTGATTCGTATTCCACAGAAAAAATAAACCTGTAATCCGTGAGTAATTATACACGTTTTGTCCAAGAGCACATTTCTGTATTTTTTCCAAAATTTAGGCTATTTAAAAAGAAAATATGGAAATTATTTTTGTTATTCCTTTTTAAGATCAAATTCGTGTGGATCAGTAATAAACTTTTTACACTCGTGTTCCATAAAGATTTCATGTGGTGAGAATTCTAAATATCACACATTATAGAATTCTGCTAAGTATTATTTATACACTTGAAATAATAACATAAGACAGTACATAAAACCTTCACTCCGCATGGAATATTTCATGAGGTACGATACCTGAAGATTCAAATATTCTGGCAGGTTACGCTGTGTCGTTGTGTAAACAGGTCCCGACGTTTGGAATGATAGTAGTTCCTTCGCATTCTCAATGTCCATGTGCGCGTTTGTGTTTATGATCTATGAAATATTACGATTACTTACTGGGTCCGGAGACGAGAATTTTTGGTGCTGCTACAGTACATAATGGACTTCAAAATAATTCACATTTTTATGAATTTACTGTTGGTATTCTAATATAGTAAACACTTAAAGAGTGGAATGTCTTAATGACTTTTCATTTACGACTTTAAAAATCTTAAACTACAGTATCGACACCAAGTTCTGCACAACAGTTCTTGACCCGTAATTCTAAAGACCAAATATTTTGTCAGTTACAGCGGCACTATGTCAGTTAACTAGTACAATTTAGCACAGAACTACATTAACGTTTTTGTTCTTAGATACTTTAAAATGTCTCTAACGAAAATTTTAATCTACGGGCCCATTCCGGCTTCAGCACTCTCAGTCCCCTCCTTAATAGGAACCTCATTACCATTAATTACTTCTGTATAGTTCGGAACACGCAACAGAACATTACACAATGATATCCACTTTCCTTATATTACAGAAGGCAACAAAGTTTCTCTCACGGAACATAAATGAAGGAATCTGAGGGGATTTATGAACGTCATGGAAAATGTGTACTACAAATAGCTAACTCAGTGGGAGTTAGACTATCATAAATAACAATTATACCAGGCGCGCGCGCGCGCGCGTGTGTGTGTGGAAGGCGGAGGTTCAGGGATTACAACTAAAACACATAAATCGTAACTACTCTTGCCACACTGTGTGCATATACTGTATATGTGGTTAGTGGACGAATTAAATTTATTCAGAGAAAATAGCAATATATATTGACAAATTAATTATTTAAACGTCAGGTCATGCAAGCAAGGAATGTTGTGCATTGTCAAAATTATGTACATAAATGACCAACAACACAGCTGTCCTATGGCATAACATTGCAAAAAAACATATTGTTTAATAGGCCCATATAACAAGTATAATATTCTTTGGTTCTGATGAAGTAATCGCTAAATAACAAATAGTCGTATATTTTTTAACACTATGGTAAATGATATACTGCGCTTTATTTCCAAATTTCAGCTGAACTGCAGCCTTTAATGGACATAATTATATCTGCTGATCTCCCTTTTAGGGAAACACAAGTAGAGACCTGCAATAGCAACACTTTTGTATCCCTTTCACATAATTAAAAGGAATATAAAAATGAAAGGTTGGCAACAATGTGACTTGCTACGCAGCAGGGTCAAGTCGGATAATAAGACGTTCTGTATGTACTATGATATAAGTCTCTTTATTTGTTCCATCATTCAGCAAAACCTCGTGTCTCAAAGCAATGAGAAGTTTCATGTTAAATGCTGATGTGGTGATATGGATGTAAGACCGCTCAGAAATCTGTAAATCTCAGATCTCGTGGCAGAAGGCTGAAACAATAGAGAGAAAACAAGTTACTAAAAATTACTCTCGGAATTTGTGATACTGATAACAAATAGAGGTTCCGTATAGAGAAAATAAATAAATATGACATCAGTATCGTATATACTCAGTTCAGATTAGTTTCGTTAGTGTAGGAACTGTCTTTTATATTACGTTATTTACAAAAAGCAACTTTCTGCAGAAATCATGTGACATGTATTTCTTGAAATAATTTAACACAAACACAATAGTCTGAGCAACCACAATAAGGAATATTTGTTTACTAAAGTATTTTCCCTAAAAAATATGCATTAAAATTTTGTATTGGCCTTTCAATATGAATCTAAATACCTCCCAAATAAGAGTCCTGAGCGTCGCTGCCACACCAGTATGATCGGTAGATAAATTAATTATGGTGGTAATTGTAATGTCATGCAGCGTAACTCGGGCTCAGAACTCTGGCTTGTAACTGTTACCCTGAACCACCAATTTATAACTGTGTGAAAGGTCAGGACCGGAGTTGGAAAGCAGAAAATTCCGATCGCTCTGAAACCCAAAACTTCTAACAAGACATATATGCACTTTACCGACAAACAAGTACACTGTCTATCAAAAAATGAAAGCCCATGTTATGTATACATACAGTCTGGTCTTATCGCAGATTACTTAATTATATTATATTATATACAAAGTCTAATCTCACCGAAAAGCGATGCGAGATTTATGTATTATGAAACACATTGTGTTCGGGATGATGTTATTGGGACTGGCCAATTTTACTGTATCGCTACCCATCAACCTAAATGTAGTGAGGCAAGGTACAAGGGATATAAGTGGGCCAGATTCGAAACATAATGCCCCATGAAACACGTACTGCAGCAGCGTACCCAAAACACTGAAAACCCTCAGTTACGAGATTATTTGTACCTGCAGCATATTTAGTGCCGCGGCCATTAAATCGGGTTGACTATAGCTATAGTTACAGCGTCGAATATGTGTGTGTGTGTGTAATTATGAATCGGAGTGAATGTGGAGGAAAGCGATATTGGCCAAATTTAAGGCACTAATCTGGCATTTGTCTGGAGCCACTGACGAAGATAATGAAAATCATTCGTGTAAGACCCAATGTTTTATTATCGTAATTAGTGTGACTTACAAAGTAGTCACTCTACAAAAAGCAGTATGTTTACTGGATGCAAGTAAAATTCAGCGCTGCTTTAGTCCTTGATATTGATATTCTCTACACTTCTCTTCCAGTTTATACGGCAGAAGCTTGCCATAAAAAGTGGATCCCGTTTATTTTGACGCTAGTACCACCCAATATGAAATACTGTTGCTAGCGTCTATCATCGAATGAAAAGAAATGATCATAAAATATCACTTCACTTCTCTTCCAGCAATTAGGCCGTTCAGTTGTGTTCACATTATCATGAATAGCCACTGTAACTGTATAAGCCTAATTCATATACAGTGATTTAATGAAGCTTTATTTGCTTCACTTAAAAAAGGGCAAATTGTTACTTCATGCACAGTGAAAGCAATATGACAAAACTGCAATCCACAGGACGAAGTACGTATAAATTAAATACACATCACACCATACTTTAAGGAAACTTGTGGCACTCGCCGAAAGACGCAACAGAACAGGGTTGAAATAGTGATATTCTTTTGGCATTTTATCCATGCGTTACAGATAGGGCAGCAGCAACGTTTCAAACGTAGGGCTAGGCGCAAGTAATTACGTCATGTCCGAGAAACTGAAAGCCGACGAGCTAACGCTCAGATCTGAATGATGGGGAAGAAAGGACACTGCACCAACTACTCTTGTTCCTTAACCGCCACTATTGAAGAGTAAGGATAACAATTAGACTATTACACCTGACTAATGGATAGCAACAGAAATGTATGTACGTAGTTCGAATCTCATCCAATATACCAGCTACAGTAACGTACGTCTTTTCTCATATTTCCTTTTCCTCTAACAGCAAACTACAAAAAATAACTGTAAATGACCAACTACTTCCTTCCCGATTTCTTCTTCCTCTCATAATATGAATCGTTACATTCTAATTCCGTAATAGGTCGACCTTTATATCACACCTGAGATACGAAGCTTCGTTAAATCAACTACAAAACGGGCGACACTTAAAAGAGGAACTTATTAAACAGAAAAGGAAAAGAAGTACTAGAATCACTGTGTGACTAAAGCCAAACATTAAAATCCAGATTTTTTTCCAGATTTTACGTAATACAGTATCCTGGTATGACAATGATGTATCACTATCTAAATACAGCATGCACACATCATACTGTATGATATACGAACGCTGTTTTTGAGTGGTTGATGTGTACAAATGTAAAGTCCCTATGCACGCCAAGAAGGCATGTGCAGGGTGTGTAACTATATCTGCAGGCTTTCTTAATTTCGGCACTAGATGTAGGTTATTTGTCAGCCTCATGCCCCGTCGCTTTACACCAGATGAAACAGCCCCAGTACACACTGAATAGTAGGACTGGTAGGCCCCAGGCGTCCTGGGAAAAAAGAATACCTTTTGCCCCCCGGGATGGTTTATAGAGTATTAAATCAATCGAATTGGACGATATGATGAAAAATCTGAATATATCAGTTGCTAGTGAAGAAGCCAAATTCGTACATAGATTAGTGAACACAAAACAAAACCTAGTGAAAGTTAATGCAGCGATTTACTTCAATAAGCAATGTAAATATACCTACAGCTGATCGTTTAAGTGTGTAACATGCGCCCTTGCTCAAGATCCCAGGATCGAAACTTGTCGGCCAGAAACAAAAGCTGTGATCTGTAAATATTGCATCTGGGTGGTTTTTTAAATTTTCGTAAATCCAAAATATTTACCACTTGGGTCTCATAAATATTAATCACTTTTGATAAGCTGCGTAGTAATTTGGAGTTACAGTAAGCCACACATAATTATATATTACCAGTCAATAGTTTTTGTGTCTGTAAATCCCGAAATTTATGTCCATGGCATACAGTGGTAAGCAGGATAAAGCTCAATTCCACTTATCTTTAATTTCCCAATATGCAAGAGTAACTATGTAAAGAGGCAGACAATTTGTACATGCAGGAGACCTGAAAATACATCTCTCATTACTGGGGACGCTCTGAGAGTTTTACCTGAAAAATTAGAATTATAAATGTCTTTTCTCCAAATGAAAAACGGCGAAAAATTGAAAATTGCTTGTATTAATACACAATTATTTGTTAGGTCTGAATTCTGTGGACGTCCATGTCACGCGATGCCCTATACGACCTACTGGGTATGCGATCAGCTTCAAGAATTCCATCCCTATGCAGTTAACTAACTCCATGGAGGAGAGTCAATGAGAAGCTCAAAACTCCTTAGTTACTCTATGAACTCCCGGCATATTATGGCACCCGAAGGTTCACCTCACAAGAATCTGCCACTTGCCCCTAGCCTGAGCTAGATAAATCCAGTCCATACCCTGCAATCTCTTCCATTCAGGTTTCCCCAGCAGAAACCTGTATACATTTCTCTTCTCCCCATGCGTACCACGTGCTCCACCCATCTAATTATCCTCGATTTGATCACCCGGATAATACTTGGTGTGGATTACAAATCATAAAGTTCCTCATTAAGCAATTTTCTCCAGTCTCATGTTACAGGCTCCCTCTTAGGCCCAAATAACTTCCTACCCCGTGCAGTTACAACTACAAAAATATTGGAATAAAAATACAAATATTCCAAACATTAGAGTCTTCTGTGATGTTACGCCGTGTCGAGTGGTAAATAGTTAACATCCTCTCGAAGGCACTACCATCCTGTGGGAATCTCAAATCTCGCATAGACAGCTATTCATTCGTATAATTTAAATGCAGACACATACCTAAATAATACGATGAAATTCTATGACAGCGACCAGCTTTTTAATTGAGTATGATAGTTCACTGTCCCATATTTTTTCAGTATTCCTCTCAGCCCTTCCAAAATGTCAGCGAAAAGAGCAAGTTCTCAGTTATTGAAACGTTTTCAAGGAAAAGTATGGTATTGATTGCCGGATGTGCGAAACCCCCTGGGCGCTTGGAGCTGTATAATGTATTGAAACAGTGGATTCTACTGAATGTGACGTTGCATTGCTTTTAGCACAAAAACGCCGGGCAGGCAACAGAAAGTACTTAGAAATATCTAAGTGTTGGAAGGAATAGTTGACTATAATGTGGTAATTTTCTTGTTCACTGCATTCGTACATTCGTGTTAGGTAACGCAACACGCTACTCTGCTGCCAGCGTTCCATGCTTTTGGTTACGTCTTTCAAGTTCCCTTTCCATTACTGGTATAAGTCGGGCTACAACCTGCATGCCGGAGTTTCCCTCCTCAGTAATTAACAGTATCAAGTTCGGAAAAACTGTTGTAGACCTCTGAAAGTACCCTGACTGCCTTCGTAGAATGAACTACCCAAATGTCGTTTTGTGTATTACAAAACTAACGAGAAAAATATGAGCACTACATTAATGCTTATAACTTGTATCAGGAAGGTTTACGGTTTGAATCACGGGACAGACATTGACTATCCTAAATTTTCGTGGTTATCTTCAAACCCTCCAGTAAAATACCTTTAAAATACCTCAATTACGCCACGATAATTTCCTTCCAAACCCTTTTGAATTTATTATTCATCATACCGTTGGACGTTATATAGTGTAAAGTACCAACAGTGTCGTCGAACAGTAATTGAGAGAGTTGTTTAGATTATATGATAAATAAATGTTTGAGGACGTTACAATATCCTACCAAGTCGCAACCACTACCAATTAGCTAGCTCACTATAAAAACAAAATACTCGTATATCTAGGATAATATCCACGTCAACAACGTTGCACGATGCGACAAATATTGTGCTGCGATTACTGCTGTGAAGTGGAGCGGAAAATAAAGGACACGCCTAATCGAATGTGCAGTGTGGCGATGAATAACGCATCGAGAAGCGATGATAAATATCCGGTATGTGAATCTGCACGCAATAATAGGGAGGTATCTTTTGTATTTGAGAATTAAATTTGAAATAAAACCAAGTGATGGTAATATGGCATGAACTTGTACAGGACGGTTTCATCGTTGCGAAAGAAGCCTTTGCTACATTACAAGGCACAAGGACTATGTGTATTTCTCGCATACCTCTGTAACTCATACTGATGATCACATCATATGGTGAACTGGAAGAATAAAACAGACTCAGCCTCATTCAAAACTGGCTCCGGAATGCCATTCGACGTTTGACAGAGATGGCTATGTGAAATGTACCTTTATGCAAAATATTCGGCTTTGCGTGAAATGCTTTGCTCCATATTTCATGAAGATATGAACCTCTAAGACAGGGATATGAAATTCGGCTCGGTTACATATATCTAGAAATCTGTACTACAATTCCGCGTGTCGTACAACCGTTCAGATTAGGCTAACTTACTACTAGTAAATGAATCAGTTGCTGTCGCTGGGCATATGAGACTATAAGAGTTGTATTTATAGTATAAAGCTTGGGGAAGAGAAATCATTAGGTCTTACAATCTCTCTTCACTATCCTGCGAAAAACGTGTATTCATTTTTCTACCCTACTTTCGTCGCCTGACGATGTCAACCGTATTTAAACAATCCCCGCTATTCATTTTCCACAAATAAGTAATCGTTCAGTATGCACTCTCTTAAATGACATTTATAGTCAATCGTCTCTACTTAATACTGCCCAGTTAGACGGAGCAATGCTACTGTCCAGTCGAAGATACAGTAAAACCTCGTTAGTCCGAATTAATTGGGGGAAAGGTCATCCGGATTAAGCGGTAATCCGAATTCGTGAAGCAAAGATAGCCCTAAAAGCCAAAAAAAAAAAAAAACAGAACACGATTTTCAAGTTGTCTGTCACTCTGAGCGTGTTAATGATAGTTAAAGTAACGTGTTTTCTTTTTATTCCACTTTTGATTTCTTTAGAACCCAAAATTATATAAGACAGAGTATGTTAAATTATGTACTTATGTAATTAGAGTATAAAGAAGTGCGCAAATGAATCGTTATAAGCAATAGCTTTCGTCCGATTCAGAGTCAACAACGATACTGAACAACAAGCAAGACTTGGCAGCAATGTAATGTATGTTCCGTCTCTCTCTGCGCCGTCGGCGCCATCGACTCATCTGCTTTCTTGTTGTCCTGTGTATCCCTTAAAATACGCACTCAACTTTGAACATGATTTTTCATATTTGTCGATCCGGATTATCCGACATCCGGACTGTGACCGGATTAACGAGGGTTTACTGTACTGCCATCCCTTCCCCGTCACATCAGCAAATTTGGCTTAAAGTTGAACACTCTAAAAGGTGCAGCCTATATAAGATGTACAGCACTTTCTGAAGCATTGTCGTTCTATAGGTTTTAGAGGGGAAGCGCGTGTGGTCGTGGAGGAGGAAAAAGAAAATGACCTTCACAGGACAAACGCTGTGCTTCATACTCTATTTCGTGGAACTGAAATTTTAGTAGGCTATGCTCACAACGTGCTTTGTCTGTATTCACAAGGCAGGTGTTTGCGCAATAAAACAACGAAATATTTCAGGATTACCTTTGCATCAAAGACCTACTGCAGGTCCACACCAAAACAACACTTCTTCCTCCTTTAATTGACACTCCTACAGGAGGTTACCAAAACCGTCAAGACCGGCTCTGGGGCCCCCACATAGCCTCCTGTTCAATAGGTAGCGGAATTCTTTCCAGGGGGTAAAGCGGCCGGGGCGTGAAACTGACCACCTAACTCCGTCTAGTGCCGAGGTTAACAATGAGTGGATCTGTATTTCTACTCCCTCTATATGCCTTCATGGAGTGGACAGGGACAACTCTACCTTTTACGAGGGGTTAAATTTAACACTGCACTCCGTTCTAAATTATAACAAATTATCAAACTTTTGCAATGGATCTTAAGGAAATAGCGTGGACTAGATTTATTTGGCTTAGTGCTGGGAAAAATGGTAGGTTCTTGGAGCACAGTAACGAACCGTACGGGTTTCACAAAAGGCTGGAAATTTCCTGATTAACTAAGTGGCTAGCAGCTTTTCAAGCAAGACTTTTCCGCATTGACAGAAGTCCCAAAATATCTTAAAACGCCATATAACATTTACACAAGGGTTGTTGATTGCGATTCAATAAGGCTTTCGTGTAACACCACGCACTCATCGCGTAAAGTATTCTCGGTTTACTCTTCCGGTGTGGCGTTAGTTGGTTACCAGTAGTGGTAGAACGCAGATCATTGTGTTGTCCACTACTATTCGAAAAAAAAAAAGTGTAAATCACAGAATACTCGCACTATCATGGCGCTGTCTAGGATGGGAAACCACAGTTATCCGCAGTCAAGCGGGTGTAATGTATTTAAGTTCATGTCAGAGAGGAATTATCTGGAATAAAACTTCCACCGAAGTGTGTTTCTGCAAGGGTATTGGCTGCCACTGGCATAGGCCTAACTTGGGGAGTGCAAGGGGGGCAAATGTCCCTCCAATACTTTTTCTACCTATAGTTTCTTTGGCTACTGAGTTTAACAGGTTCAAATAACAAAATAGAAATATTTCCTAAACGATTATTTGGGTGGTATAAAGACAGAAATAAATAAAAAACCTGCGTTCAAACGAAACTTCCCTCATCTTTCTAAATTGACTCCTTCGGAAATTAAAGTTCCTAACAATCAGGGTAGATTTTGCCCCTCCCCTCAATGTCATTAGCCAAGTTACACTTATCGCAACCGCTATTTCGAAAAGAACGGTAGCAAGAATCAGAAAAGAAGGAAAGATATTGAAATAGGAGCGACAGCTTCTTTGTCAACACCGGGAAAGTCACGGCTGAGGAAGAATAATACTGTTGCAGCTGTAGATGATTTTTATGAAGACATAGGAAGACTTATTTACAATTTATACGCTACAGAAAACCTGAGGCTGACTCTGAAATCGCTACTGCCTCTCAACACAACACTTTCCAGGGAGGCAAGACTGTCACTATGGAAGCTCCTAATGAACCTGGGTTTCAGGTAGGAAACAAATTTTTCACACGAGGCTGTCAATAATATTTTTCTTGCGGTAGCTCTTGATGTTTACGCTTCTCTCTTTAGGCAGATTGAAAAGACGCCCGACAACCGACAAATTAATTATTCTCGAACGCAGTGAAACTACAGCTTCCAGAATGGTCTGCCTCAGAGCAATACATAAATACCGACAGGCAGGCAAAACAAGTGCGTATGTAGATGAAACATTTGTATAGTTCTTACACTACACCCGATTAGTGGACTAACGGCAGTAAAGAAGGGGTTAGAGCTCCACTGAACAAAGGCCAACGTCTGGTTATCATCCATGCAGGTGAAATCAAAGTAGCGCTCAACACAACGCGAAACATAATTAAATTTGGGGTTTAAAGTTTTTTGACGACGGTGTGCCATGCTCATTAAGAATCGTACCCTTCATTTTGTCCATTGTCAGAGTATAAAATCCCGTGGGTAGCGCCTCGAGAATATCCGGGAGATACAAGACAGCTATGGCAATACCTCTAGAGTTATATTAGTCCGTTTCGCCAGAGCTAAGTGTATCCAACATTCTATACCAAGTCTAGGAATTACGTAAACAGAAACAAATGCGTTGTCCAGCCTCAAAGAGATGTTTCCATTTCGTACACACGGCTGTGAGCTGGGACGTGGTACCGTCTGCTTACTTGCTAGCCACAGAAACATGGCACCTCATTGATAAAAGCACATGACTATTACTAGTCAGGAATGTACACACCGTTAAAAAGCTTATTAGCAAAAGAAACTAATCACGGTAACCACTACAAAATACATCAATTTAAACCAGCAGGAACTTGTAACTTAGGCCACTGTCAGTTCCCGAATAACCATTGCTTTCTTTAAACTCTCTTTGTCTAATGCTTGATGTTACTTGCTCTTAAGTGTGCGCGTTTCCAACCGTGGAGCCAGGAAACCGAACAGAGTAGTTTTATGCTCATCCCGTATTGCTCAACACAGAAGCAGAACTACTGAGACGAAGCACTTTCGTAACAAACGGTGACGATAGACGAGGTCCAAAGTAAGATTATCCGTTAATAATTAACCTAACTGTATACTTGGTGTCGGCAGTACCAGATTGACATGAAATGTTTCCTTATCGCAAACTATTTTATTTGCAGGGGGAGAGAATGCATGTTACCCACACGCTCTCCTAATGTTTAAATCAGGTTCCAAAACAGGGGACTATCATGCAGACATGAGTCAAAGCAATTTTACCAGGCGACTTCCACACAGTTTGTTACGTATAACCTGTTTTATAAAGAGTTAATTAGTGTAAAGCACACTTGCCGAAGTCATTAGGCACATATTTAAGTTTGTGGGAGAAAAATGTTTCACCACTTGTTAGTTTAAATCGTTGCCATTAATTAGAATATTTTTGTATTCGGTGGTTAGCACAGAAGCTCATTCCGAAGCTGCCCCCATATTCAGTAATATCGCCGGACAACGCATCCTATTACAGTGTCATGATTTATGGGCCACCTGCTACCAACAGCAGGAAATGTATCATGAAGGAGTGGTTGGTTTCCGCGGCATTCGTTATCCAGAAGATGCAACGAACATTGAATTTTCTGAAATAATTAAACTGAGCAAACCCAAATTCAAGACAAATTGCTGACAGAAGTTCGGCAAAACAGGAGCATGCTGCTCTAGATTTGCCTCCCTACCTTCCGGATCTTAACGCAACATAACAAATTTGCGCTGTTGTATTAAAAACGGGGTGCTTGCAAAAAATGTGACTTTAAACTACAGGATGTGAAAAATACTAGCCGAGGACAAACTTTCATTAGTAACAAGTGAAGAGTGGAATACTTCCGTTGTCGTCGGACACTGACTTACGATATTATGTACGGAAACAGACTAATGTTTTCAGAAAAAGAGCTGACACGTCGCACTCCCTATTCGCCGCCCCTCAACAGCGCTTCCCCCTCTCCAACGTCACGCAGCAAGCCATCTGCGGTGCACAGTCATGACATGATATCCCTAACGGTCTGTAACGCTACCCTTGCTCACTGTAGCAGTAACACGATATGCCAGCAAGGGATAAAATAGCGGATGTCACCCACACTCCATATATCGATGGTGTTAGACAACTGACAATTTCTACAGTAAATGGGGTTAGTTGTAGCGATGTTGCGCCATACGCGTCTCAGGAATGGAATCATGTGAATGAAATTATGACATTTTCCATTCACCATACGAGAACGTCTGTCGTCAGTAGGTCGACAGACGGGAAAACTTAACAGAAAGAACATTTTTTCTCACGTATACCAACGTAACACTACACCACGTTTTCACGCCACGGTAATTTATTGTGCGTTGTTGGCAAGTACCAATATTTTAAGGTCGCTATGCATATAAAATCAGAAGTTCTTGCATATTGTTATCTTATCATTACTCTACAAGTTTCACAAATGTATGAAAGTTTGCAGAGTAAAGATAATTACGAGAAACCACCTTACGTTATTTATCCAACTATGAACCGTAGGGCTGTAAGCTGAAGGATGCCATAGACCTAAAACTAGCTGACACACAATTTTGCACCTTATATATTGAAAACAATAAACACGTATCTTCTATGTACCCTCATGCTATTCATAGTATTTCAACTGTTATTTTTCGATTATAGACCACATTTTGAACATATTTTTACAGTAAAATGCATTCATTACTTATAGGAATTTACAAAACCGATCGCACAAACTTTTGTGGTGGATTTATTGTTTATCACAGTACCATTAAAATATTGTGTTACGAAAATTATTCGTCATAAAGATGTAGAGATTATCTCCGAAACGTCGGAGATATAGTCATTATGTACACAGCGCCGTCAACAAAAAATAGGATGCACATTAGAATCGAACTGCTAAGAAAAACTGAAAAGTTCATTACTTTTATTGGAGATCATTAACACAATTATACATATAATTATTTTCTGATAATCACAAGTTCAAGGTTCGTGGCGTAGCTGTTTATTATTTTCATACTTTGATACAGCACCCGGTGGCTGGTGTTTATACAGCAATACAAACAATGACCTATGACGATAATTTTTATCGTGAAAATAAATTATACCACATAAATATATCAGCATAATTTGATACGTGTAAATATCATATAGATATACTGCAGTTAAAATAGTGAAGACCATTTTTGCGGCACATTTGTATATCGATGTCAGTGCGGAATGACGGAACGTGGAACACGCTATTCAATTATTTAAACAAAATAAGTTATCAGAAATATTAACACTGTCACCTTTTGCCAGAAGTGAAGATCCCGGGTACAATTATTCTTTAATATTACAGACTTTTAATAGGTAATCACATTTTTACGCAATTCGTGCTACGCACTGGTAAAGCCTATCGCCAACTTCCGAAAGCCAAATTAAAATTATGTATTTTATCGAACTGTCGGTTATGTGTAGCTTTCTGACGACGGCACTTCTAAGCAGACGCGCGAATTTACAATGGGCATCCGCGTTGTGTTATCAGTATTTCAAGCTACAATACTTCGTTAAGCATGTCCCTTTATTGACAACGCACAATCACACAGCTGGTATGTTTCAATGTTAAGTTACATCGCCTTCAGGCTAATTACCTCGTGTGTATCCTGGCAAAGTGTAACTAGGCGGACTTCGTGTAATTAGTCTCACTATAATGTAAAATTGTTGGGAGAAGGTGGTCTAAGGCTAATGACACAGATGATCAACACATGTATGTAACTGGAGAATGGCCCAGAGATTTTATTGAAGTTACAATGATTGCCTTAAAGAAGAAGCCCAAAGCTACAAAATGCAGCGACCATCGCACAATCAGCATCATCGCTCATGCAGCAAAGATAGTAGCGAGGATACTTAGAAGAAGGATTGAGAGGAAAATTGAAGATGCACTTGGAGAAGATCAGTTTGGATTTAGAAGAGGAAAAGGAACTAGGGATGCAATTGGGATGCTGAGAATAATATCAGAACGAACCTTGGTCATAGATGAGGAATTGTGTGCTTGCTTCATAGACTGGCAGAAGGCATTTGACCGTGTCAACTGGACCAAATTAATGCAAATCCTAAAAGGAATTGGGATAGACTGGCGCGAAAGAAGATTGATCAGCAAATTGTACATGGAACAGAGTGTCAAAATACGACTGGACCAAGGGGAGACGAGAAGTGTGAAGATTGGAAGAGGAGTTAGACAAGGTTGCTGCTTGTCACCGATTCTGTTCAACTTATACAGCGAGTACCTTACCAAGGAAGCTCTTGAAGGGTTTGGAGACTTCAAAATAGGAGGACAAGTAATTCGCACTGTGAAATATGCAGATGACCTTGTGCTACTGGCTAGAGAAGAAAAGGTGCTACAGGGCATGATTGATAGACTAATTGAAATTGGAAGACGCTATGGAATGGAAATGAATGTGGGAAAAACTAAAGTAATGAAAATCTCAAGGCAACCATCCCCAATGAAAATTATGATAGATCAAAAACAATTGGAGAATGTGGAATATTTCAATTATTTGGGTAGCATGATAACAAGTGATGCAAGGTGTACACGTGAAATTAAATCCAGAATTGCCATGGCAAAAACAGCATTCAACAAGAAGAAAAATCTTTTCACCAGCAAACTGGAATTAAATTTAAGGAAGAAACTAGTAAAGTGCTACATTTGGAGCATAGCTTTGTATGGTGCTGAAACGTGGACACTTCGGAAAGTAGATCAGAAGTATCTGGAAAGTTTTGAAATGTGGTGCTGGAGAAGAATGGAGAAGATCAGTTGGACCGATCGTGTGAGAAATGAAGAAGTATTACACAGAGTCAAGGAGGAGAGGAATATACTACATACAATAAAAAGAAGAAAGGCTAACTGGATTGGTCACATCTTGCGTAGAAACTGCCTTCTGAAACACGTGATAGAAGGAAAGTTAGAAGGAAGGATAGAAATGACGGGACGACGAGGGAGAAGACGTAAGCAGCTACTGGATGACCTTAAGGAAAAGAAAAGATACTGGAAATTGAAAGAGGAAGCACTAGATCGCACCCTGTGGAGAACTCGCTTTGGAAGAGGCTACTGACCTGTCGTAAGACAGACTACAGAATGAATGAATGTAACTTTACATCGAAAAATGTAGATATATGATTGCATATTGTTAATGAAGAGTTATGCATGTCCGAAAATCCTACATACATTAACTCTTTGTATCTCATTTATATAACTGAAATTAGATATAAAGCATACGAGTGTTTCTCATGCTTTCAGAGAAATTCCCTTGCGAAACATTCTAGTGTAAATTTTCTTTATTAAATATGCGAAAAAAAACCTATCACAGTTTTTCCATACGTGTGGAATTACAGAAGATTAAAATCGCCGTATCGGATCAAGTACAGATTTATTAAAATTAGGCAACTACATTGAAAATTATACCTTAACAACATTTCTTACTCAAGAGAATGCAGTTGACCTGCCCAGCGTGGGTAGCGTCCTTAACATTCGGGTCAACGTTCAGGAGAAAACATATAGATAATGTCAAATCACGAGTCTATCATTGCATGACGTAGTTTTTTATAATACCGATCGCCATTTGTCAGACGTTTTGTTCATAACAAGCCTAAAGTCAAATGTATGTACAGCTCTAAACAAACAGAACACACTACAGAAAATAACTGTGCTATCTCACGCAAAATACACGACAAAAATTCAGCCCAATGTTTTTTTGACTGAAATACACTGGGTACTGGTCACATACAAAAGACTGTCGGATCTCACCAGCGCAAAGCACTGCCAAGGTGAACTACAAACTCCACAGTTAGAAACAGTATTATCACTTGATTTTCTTCTGACTGGCAATTGGTTAACTGGCACCATGTAACCTATCAATCGACCACGTAGTTGGTTACTAACATTATACATGTCACAGAAGCGAAAACGTATTATTAGGCTACGTTCTAGGGGTGACCAAACCGCGGCTCGCGAGCCACATGCGGCTCTTTGACATATAATGTGCGGCTCGCGGAAATATGTTGGCTGAACTCCTTTTTGCATTACAATTCATATAAACGGTAAATAAAAGATTTTCAAGCTGTATAATTATTTACTGGGTATAAACTGAGAGTCCACTGGATTAAAACGTAAGTTTAATGTTCGTGGTGAGTAAATATATTTAAGAATTTTTGTAACAAAATGTGCGTGTAACAATAAAAACGTGTGTGTAATATTTGTTCATGTCTTGCGGCTCTCAAACATCTGAAGTTTATCGCATGTGGCTCTTACGTTAAGCAAGTTGGCCACCCCTGCTATATGCAGTGTCATGCAGGTCCACAATAAGTGGGTCCCGGTCACCACGGCATGGCGCGTCCTCGGGTTGCGGATGCAGGAACTGCCTCCGGATATGGAGGGTAGCTGCGAATACATTGAATAAGCAGTCGCGGACATCCGACAAGGGGTTGCCCTTCAGCTTGGGCGGGTTGGGCGAGGTGCTAACAACTCCTCACCGTAAAAAATTACCATTTTACGAAACATATCACAAAGCCTCGGACCTGGATTGATTCTTTGGCACAACTTAAGCAACGGACAAGGAACATGAGATTTAGAACATGGAACGTGAGGAGCCTGTATAGGTCAGGGTCACTTATGACAGTGGCCAGGGAATTAGCGAGGTATAAAATCGATTTAGTTGGTGTACAGGAGGTTAGGTGGGACAAAGGAGGCACAGTAAGAGCAGGGGATTATACTTTTTTTATGGAAAAGGAAATGAAAGTCACCAATTGGGAACAGGTTTGTTTGTAAATCAGAAAATAGTAGCAGCAATTAAGAGAGTAGCGTTTGTTAGTGATAGGATGTCATATGTGGTGCTGAGAGGTCACTGGTGTAATATCATTGTCCTGAATGTGCATGCACCAACTGAGGAGAAAAGTGGTGACTCAAAGGACAGTTTCTATGAGGAATTAGAACAGGTTTTCGATCATTTTCCTAAGTACAATATGAAAATTTTGTTAGAAGATTTTAATGCAAAATTGGGGAGGGAGGATACTTTCAAACCGACGATCGGGAATGAGAGTTTACATGAGGATAGTAATGATAATGATGTTAGAGTTGTGAACTTTGCCACATCAAAAAATCTAGGTGGTAAAAGCACGATGTTCCCGCACCGAAATATTCATAAATACACCTGGATCTCTCCTGATGGGAAGACTAATAATCAGATTGATCATGTATTGATAGATAGGAGATTGCATTCAAGTATACTCGATGTGCGACCTTTCAGGGGAGCTGACTGTGATACTAATCACTATCTGGTGGTTGCAAAAGTTAGGGAAAGACTGGCGGTAATTAAACAAGCAGCACAGAAGTTTGATGCAGGGAGATTTAATCTCGAGCAGCTAAGTGAACTAGAGGTTAGGAAACAGTATCCGATAAAGATCTCAAACAGGTTTGCAGAACTTAAGTTTGGAGAACTTAAATGTTAATGAGGACATAAATAGGGCTTGGGAAAACATTAAAGAGAGTACCAATATCTCAGCTAAAGAGAGTCTAGGGCTGTATGAAAGGAAGCAGCATAAACCATGCTTTGACGAAGAATGTTCAAAATTTTTAGATCAAAGGAAGCAGGCTAAAATGCAGTGGTTACAGAATCCAAACCAAAGTAATGTAGATAATCTGAACAATGTAAGATGTGAAGCTAGTAGACATTTCAGGAACAAAAAGAAGGAATATCTGAAAGCTAAAATTAATGAACTTGAAACAAACAGTAAGAACAAGAATATCAGAGACTTGTATAGGGGCATCAATGACTTTAAGAAGGGTTACCAGCCTAGAAATATTGTAGTAAAGGATGAGAATGGTGATCTGGTTGCAGACTCCCACAGTATCTTGGCTAGGTGGAGGAATCATTTCTTTCAGCTATTGAATGTACGAGTACATGAGGTTAATGATGTTAGGCAGGCTGAAATACATACAGCAGAGCTACAGGTGTCTGAGCCCAGTGACTCTCAGGTTGAGATGGCTATTGAAAAGTTGAAAAGGCACAAGTCACCAGGTATTGATCAAATTCCAGCAGAACGCATTAAAGCACGAGGTAGGACAATTCGTTCTGAGATCCATAAACTTCAAATATCTGGGAACAACCCTAACAAACCGAAATTCCATTCAGGAAGAAATTAAGAGCAGACTGAAGTCGGGGAATGCTTGTTATCATTCGGTGCAGGATCTTCTGTCTTCCAGTTTGCTATCCAAAAATGCAAAGATTAAGATATACAGAAGTATAATTTTGCCTGTTGTTTTGTATGGGTGTGAGACTTGGTCTCTCACACTGAGGGAGGAACATAGGCTGAGGGTGTTCGAGAATAGGGTGCTGAGGAGGATATTTGGGCCTAAGATGGACGAGGTAATAGGGGAGTTGAGAAGACTGCATGACGAGGAACTTAATGATTTGTACTCATCACCAACTATTATTTGGGTGATAAAATCAAGAAGAATGAGGTGGGCGCGGCATGTGGCACGTATGGGTGAGGGGAGAGGTGCATACAGGATTTTGGTGGGAAGACCTGAGGGTAGGAGACCACTTGGAAGACCCAGGTGTAGATGGGAGGATGATATTAAAATGGATCTTCAAGAAGTGGGATGGGGGGTATGGACTGGATTGATATGGCTCAGGATAGGGACATGTGGCGGGCTCTTGTTAGTGCGGTAATGAACCTTCGGGTTCCATAAAACGAGGGGAATTTCTTGACTAGCTGACAACCTGTTAGCTTCTCAAGAAGGACTCTGCTCCATGGAGTGAGTTAGTTATTGTCATGCAGGTTGGTTTAGTGGTGACATTCTAGATTTATATGCAGTAGTAGTTCGGTTCGAAGGTTGGTAGGAACACTGTACTGACTCTGGTTGTCAACGGTTTTCCCCAGTCCCACCTAGTAAATACCGGGTTGTACCTCTCTTAGGCCGTGGCCGCTTCCTTCCAAATCCTTTTCAGTTCTTCATTTATCAATCGCTACGTTTGGACAGAATACAACGTGCGGTATTTAGTGGGTCGTAAAAGAAACCTCAAAAACCCGTATGGTTTATGTTACTTTAAATGTGAAAATATAAAAACACAGTTTGGGATCTTCTTAATTAGGCAACAGAGAGACTGATCAGACCATAAAATATACGTCAGTATAGGCGGAACTGTATTACCATATAATAACTATTTTTAAGTTATAAGGTTGCGGAAGAATTTATGATCGTCACTACAGATTACCCACGGATTAATAATTAAACTATTAATTCATCCAGTAGCAGAGTTGAATCGGTGTAATCAGTGCAAAATAAAATATCCAAGAACAGTTTCTATACAACAAATGGATTTCACTACCGTAATATTACCTGACGCAACAGTGTACTAAGTGACTAGGTGCGTCCGAAATCGCCCTACTCGCTCAGGACTGGCATTCTGTGTTCTCCCTTATCGCAGAGTCCACTGCAGGTGGATTCCGAATAGCACAAAATTTCATTAAGTAAAACGGATTACTGTTAGCACTAAAATCTAAACTGGAATCGGGTTCCCATTCCAACTTCATTTCCCCTCCGCGCCGTGAAGCGTCTCTCCACAGCCAGAATAAAATTGAAATTTTTATGTTCAAATATAAGTTAGATAACTTTGCAAAGTTTCTGAATAGTGTGTACTGTCTGCAACTATCCAGCAACTGCATAGAAATAATGGTACAGCTCAACTATTCCCCCGTCAATTGTTGCAGTGGAACATCATTTATAATGAAACTGGTTCCATATTTCGAGCAGCCTGGCAGACGATGTAGAACCAAATTAGAAGTATATGCAGAACACTAATGTGTTTGATCGCATTTAAATGGGAGGATCTTCAGAGAAGATTATGGGTAGGCGTGCACTGGATTCATCAGGCTCAGGAGAGGCACAAGCGGCAGGCTCTTGTGAACACGGTAATGAAAGCTCCACTTCCATAAAATGCGGTTTCTCGACCAAGTGTGGAACCAATAGCTTCTGAAGAAGGATTCTGCTCAATGGAATTAGTTAGTTAGTGAAGCTAGTCATCAATATAATTAACTACGCCACGAAACGGATTCCTTCTTGAACACAAAACATTTATCGTGCCAGTCAAGGAATTCCCTGCCTTTTATGAAACATAAAGGTTCATTACCACATACACAGAAGACCGCCAATGTACTTACCATGAGCCCGCTCCAATCCACTTCCTAAGAAGCTACTTCTTTGGGATAAATTTTAGCAATACCCTCCCATACATGCCTAGTCAGCAGACACATTAGAGAATTAAATGACAGTCTGACAAAAATAACGTTTTTAAAAATGGCATTAATACGGAACTATGTATTATGGCTAACACCTCATACGTTCTCGCAAGCGAGAAACAGTCGAATACAGAGCGCGAGTTTAAAATGTTAAAATACACAGCAGTAACATAGGCTGTAACTTATTTAACATTAAAATCCCCTTTTTCCAGGATATCCTTAGCTTTTTAACCGTTTCTGAATAATATGGCAACTGTCCTAAAAGTAAGCGTGTATCATAAATTATGTCTATGTATGCTTTCTAATATGCTTTAATACATTATCATGGATTTTCGTAATAAAAACTGATACGAGTACAAACCTGACAAAAATTATGATGACGACGATGATAATAATTATAAGAATAAGAAAATTCTAATGCTGCATGCGCAAATGCTTCTTACATCTGTGTGTCTAAATATGAAGACGGCAAGGGCAGTAAAATAATAATTTTAATTTATCAATTCCTTCAGTTTCACTGTTCGGGCTCATTTGGTATTTTCCAATCCGCAGGCATTAAACCGAATGTTATATAAATTTGCAATTGAAGAGGTGTACTTAATCAACTACCGTTGTTTGTTAAGAATGCGTATCAATAGTTTGTTAAGTACAAACTTCTCTAACTCCGTAGAAAGTTGTTGTTTTTACAAGGAACTCTCATTCACGCAGAATATGAGAGAAAAACGTAGTCTGCTGAAAGAAATGACAGAATTTGTCTGTATAAGAATAACGCACAGTAATTTTCATCAGGCTAAAATCCCAATTATTTTCGTATCCGTGATTAAACTGAAGACTGCTGGCACAAAGATGTAAGAGGCATTATTTCCCAAGTACAGATTCTGTGAGATAATACTTGTCACGTACTTGTATTGGTCGCAGTCTGTGTCTACGTGTTGTCTCAGCGTCTTCGTCCAGACGCCATCACTTCGTCAAAGATGGCTTCATGTTCGGAACGTGTTAACATGTACTCCGGCAGAGTTACTTTCAGAATTGGGTCAAATTTCGTCTTGGTCTCTGCGCTGTAATATCCATCAGGACCCAGGTCAGAGGCTGAGAGTTCCGGCTCTGGAGGAACAACGGTGGATTTGGTAACCTTCTTCTCACTGTTCTCACTAGCTGCTGGTTCTGAATCAGACTTGACAGCCTTCTTTGATATTTTCCGCTTCTTTGGAGGAGGTTCAGGAGTTGTTAGAGTGGTAGTAGTTGTGTGAATCGAAGTCTTGGAAGACCTGCGAGTCAGTCTGACAGCTACAGCAGGAGATTTCTCAGATGATGATGAGGATGGAGATGAAGAGGAAAGGGACTTTGAAGGTTTCTGCATCACCTTAAGGATCTCAACTTTAGAAGTTTCGCCATACTTGCTATCAGCAACTGGAGTTGCAGCAGTTGACGTTGAACTATTCACTTTTTTGAAAAAAGTTTTCCTTTTCGGTTTTGCCGTAGTAGTTGTCACTTCAGTTTTCGTGATTTTGTCTGTAGACGTTGATGTTTTGTCACTAGTCTTAGTAATGTCAGAGGAAGAAGAAGAGACGGAGTCAGATGCTAATGGAAGAGATGAAGAAGCAGATCCCTTCCCGTCAGACACACCTGGTGGGGGAACTAACCTGTATTCTTTCACTTCGTGATAGGCCAGATGAGAACTCTTAGGCTCGGATGCCGCCACAAACATACATTCTTCGTGCTGCATTCCTTTGCTGTCCACACACTTATAGCACGTCATCTTATCCTTAATCACCTTCTTACAAGCAGAGCGGTCCTTTTGTGTGAACTCTCCCAGAACTTTCTCAAGATCCTTCTTCTGTTCGTTGTTGGTAAAGTAGTCAGGGAGAGTAGATTTGTATTCGAATCCAGGTGACGTAGTTTTCTCGTTCTTCGTGTTGGCAGAAGAAGGATAATCGTAAGTTTCAGAGTCACTGCTAGCGCTTTCTTTACCACCCTCATGTAACTCGGGGAAGAGATGTCGGAAATATTCGTCGTATGACTTGCCACCCGGAAAATATGAGTCATGCTGATCTGTTCCTTCTGCTACTTTTTCAGCGGCTTTTGGATTGTACGGCTCCGGTTCTCCATACAAGAAGGGGTCCAGTCCTACACCAGATCTTTTTTCTTCCTTTGCCTCACGTCCGTCTAATGTGCTAGCAGAAAACTCGTATGGGGTATCATACTTCTCACTAATTTTGTTTTTGGTTGCAACCTTCTTCGACTTCTCTTTCTTGATTCCCAATGAGGGTTCTTGCCGGATATGCCGAGAATGGGGCTCGTCTGAAATTCTGCTTTCATGAGGGTGTTCGTACCTACTGTGTTGCTCAATATATGGTTTTTTATTTCCTGTGTTGAATGAAGACGATTGTGCCACAAAATAGTTATTTTCCTTCGGTTCTGCAGTATAAGAACACTGCTCATATGAGCCGCCAGTTTTGGGATCTTTGCATACCATACAAGTCATAGAATCTTTCGTTGTTTTCTCACAATTCTTTTCGTCTATGGAGGTTCCTGACGGTTTGTATTTGGTGTAATCGTCACTGCTACTCGTGAAGTACTCTGGCCCAAAGCGATAATCACCTTTACTATCACTGTCTCCAGTGGCAGCAAATTCATAACCATAATCTTGGCCGGTAACCCTAGACTGTGACTCTGCAGCAACTAATTCTTCTTCCCCATTTTGCCCAAACGGATCGTTACTGAGGTATCTACGATACCGGTAGCTGGTTGGTTTTGTGCCTGAGTTTGTGCTGTACTTCTGGGCATGCCCAACAAAATAAGATTTTGAGTTTGGATCTGATGAATACGAACACTGCTCAAAGGTTCCCCCTGTTTTTGGATCTTCACATTCATAGCATGTCATAGCATCGCGACGGAACCGCCCTTTAGCGACGTCGTCGGCTGTGAGCCTTTTATCTATTTTCTTGCACTTCTTCTTGTCAGTGGCTGTTCCTGAAGGTGTGTATTCCGGAGGTCCGTGTCCAGCAGGTTCTTCTTCATATGATTCTTCTTTGTTACTGGGACTTCCAGCTGTCGATGTAATAGATTTAATACTTGGTAGAGAAGAAGACTTTCCAATGTTAAATGGTACCGTTGTACTAGTATAGAATTTCGATTGCGCTGATGGAGATGGCTTTGCTATATACTTGTCATTATACACATCAGTGGGATAAGGTGCAGGATAACTGGCTTTCCCTTGATGTGGTTCCGATGAGAGCGGTTGGAAAGAAGGGGGAAGACTCTTGCCATATGTAATATCGGAATCTATTTTGGACAAATAACGTGGCTTTTCCTCACGCTGCTCTGTAGATGCTGGCACGTAGGAAGATTTTCCATAAATATCGAGGGGAGCTGGCGAAGAATAAACTGGTTTACTTCTCTGCTGATGTTCCGACGGGGAGGGGTGATAACTGCTCTTACTGGAGTAATAGTCTAAAGAAGGAAGATACGAAGACTTTACTGTCTCGCTTGAAGAAGTGCGGTCCGGGGACGGATTGCTATATATAGGTCTGTACACATACTTGTCAGCAGATGTAGCGTAGCTAGATTTACCTTCTATGTATTCAGGTTTTTTGGATTTATAAGTGGGCTTAAATGAGTAATCTTCCGTGGGAGACGCTTTGTAACTTGACTTCTCATCCTTCGAAGAAGCAGGAGAAAACGTGGGTGATTCTTCTTCTGATTCGGCAGGAATACGGTATGTTGATTTATTCGGGCGTTGTTCTGCAGCTGCAGGAACTGCATGGTGTGTGTAGTGTGGTCCTGGCCGAGAATTGTATTCGGCGTCCAAATTTGCAAACGATGGCGTGTAGAAGCCCGTAATAGCTATCGGAGAGTTTTCTTCTGACGCTTTATCGCCATGGGGCTTCAGGAAATCTTGTGGACGGAAACCAACTTCTGTTGCGGAACCCGAAGCGTCAAAAAAAGACTGGAACTTCACATTTGGATTAGTGAATCCATATTCACTGTTCTTTGTTGTAGCACTCCCTTCAAGCTCTGCAGGGAAAACACTTGCTGAGTTCGATAGTGGTAGAGCAAATGTGTTTAAATCTGAGTTCGCAGGACGAAATACTTGAGCTGATCCTGCGGCATCGCCACCAAACCCAATATTAGTGGTTCCGAAGAGGGCCGAGAAATCTAGTGGTTGTACAAAGCCAGAATCCTCAGCAGCTACCTCCCCAGAAGTCTGACCACTGGGAGAAGTCTCCGAAGCATAATACTCGCTGTAGTCACGGCCTCTTGATGAAGAATCGTCTGCTGACGACTCCCCATCGTCATGCACTTGGTACTGCTGTGGATACTGTTGAGCTGTCGCCAGCGAAACTAGCACTACTACCAGCAGGACCTATGGGCAAGAAAAATATTAATCCCATAGAACGGTGATCGGAATATCAATGATCCTGTTGTAGTGCAATGAAGTTTATGTAGGATAAGTTTATATGTAAAGATTCTGTACAGAGCTAATAAACACAACCATAAATTGAATTTCCCTAACACTAACTTCAAACAGCGGGAGTATTTCACGAAGTACTAGTAGTTCCTCGGTTAGTTACGGAACTCCCTGCCTTCAATATACCCCAAAATTCTTTACTGTATTACCGAGAATCTGAAAATGGACCTTAACCTGAGACAGACGAATCCAGTCTATAGCCTTCTGTCCTGTTTCCTAACAGTATTTCCAGTAGCTCCCATTTTCCTGGTTTTCCGAATAAAATGTGTAAATTTCTCGTTTCTCCAACGCGTGCCACATATCATGCCGACCTAATTTCCTTGCTTTTATCGCCCTAATACATCGAGAGAAGTGTATGTTAAGAATTTCTTTATTATGCAGTATTCCCCTGTAACCACCTCCCATCCCCTATTCGTGATCATGTCATTAATGTTCTGGTGTCTGTAACAAATGAAATTCAAAGCAAAAGGTAAAGGTAAGGCTATCTCTATACAGGCTTGGACAGGCCTCTAGGGTTCCAGGAGGTGGAAGCTCCCAGATTTCCAGGCAATCGGTAAGATTGTCACCCTTACGCACCGGTCTCCCTTTACCCCCAGGAAATATTCCTGGTACTCATTTCTGTAAGAGGCTGAGTGCGGCCAGACGGATTAAGTCTATGAAGAATTCCAATGACTACATCGGAAATTGAACCCGCGACCTTCCGGCTTGTACCGCAGTACCTCAACCAACTGCGCCACTTCTAAAGTATAATAGACATACATACACAATATTCTGGTTTTCAAGCTAACTACGTAAATCAGTGCGCCTAGCCTGCCCGGGTCGCCAGACACCTGCAGACTAGTCGATTTATGAATTCAACTGCGAAATACTGTATCGAATGTATCTAATCCTTTTGAAAACTAATAGGAGGTAGAAAGACCTTCATACCCTACAACTAGAATAAAGTAGGCCTGTTCCCCCTGAGAAGTGCTTTCAGTCTCTAATGTAGTTCTTGCAAACGTCGCCAATGTAGACAAACGAACAGTAATGTTTCTTTTTCTAATTCCTGTATGAATGAAACGTTAGTATAAAAAGTGTGTACTGATATACAAGGAAAGTAAATTATTGCGGAATTTCTCATAAAGTTTCTCTTCCACGTAGCCCACAATAAAAGCGGCGGCTATAAACAGAAGACCAGGAATTCTACTTGACTACTATCATATATTTCAGTCTACTAACAACGGTTGCGCACATATAACGAATATTACTGACTGAACTTGACCAATAATAATTTAAAGTTAGAACTTTCTACTCGTGAAAAAATCGAAAACAGGCTATATTCAGAAAAGTCCTGTTATGAAGTTCGGGCAATTCTCTCGTACAATCGTTAAAACTGCAAAGCTCAAGGAATTATATTCATGTGCGCCATCTTGATTCTAAATAAAGGAGTTTAAAATGTCAGGAAGCGAAGTCCTAAAAGGGTAGTCCTGAACTAAATGAGATACAAGTACTACAGACAGACGGAAATTATATAATTACGAAATTAATCATTTACTTTCTCCTTCTACTTCTTGCTCAAATAACTGAATGAATAAATAAAGATACCTTAACAGTTGGATATGAAGTTGTGTTTCATAACTTAGCTCATGAGATAGAAAAAATACAACATACAATAAATTAAGCCACCTCAAATGATCTTACATAAATGACTAACTCTTTCAATTATATCGCTATGTATTTTAGCACGCAGTTACGAATAGATGCCGACGGTGACAGCAATAAACGGCAGTACGAATCATGCTGAATTTGTATTGCATACCCACCTTTGCTAATAACATCGTACATCCAGACAGCAGCAAGAGTCAGTGTACGTAATTATTCTACCACGTTTAGTATCACATTTTCAAGTTCAGAGCGTGCATTTTCAGTGAAATCGTGATTTCAAAATATCCCTTAAGAAACTCATTGTTTAAGAGTAGATAGCATTAAAATTATTATACAGCGACAGAGCGTTTTACGTTGAAATTGCAACGGAGTTCAAAGTAGCGTCAACATATACTTAAAAATAAGGTTAGTTATCCAGTGTTAACTTTCTCGTATACTCTACAGAATTGTGCAAACACAAAAATAAAATAATCTCAAGCGAAGATATTACACGAAATTTACAAGGACATATAAGTTTTGTGACGCAAAGTAACGAACTGTTTTAAATTGGTTATTTAATTACGCTGTTAACTGCTACGATTGTAAAGTGTCGGTGATATGAATTAATGCGTGTTAATCATTGGTGGAAGGATACTAACAGGGGAAAACGAAATCCTCGGTCCACCACAAATCCAACATGGACTGAACTGAGATAGAACCCGGACCTCCGCGCTGAGAGACCGGTGAATAACTGCCTGAGACATGGCATGGCCTCAGCTTGCTATTTTCAAGTTGCACACTCACAAGAGAGTTAAAGACAACTGAGCGCAGCGAACAACGTATCATATTTTTTATACTCCTACACTTACACGATACCAGTCACTGTTCAGGATACAAGGTAAATATTACACATTAACTGTTTTAAGCATTTGTTAATATTCTTATAGTATAGACCTACTCAATCAGAGCAATAAATGTATGGCTATTTAACATTAAGAATTACACAACTTCCTTCGCAACGCCTTCCCGCCCGTAATCACGCCGAAACATCGATAAAATTCCAATAAACTACATGGCGTCACATACCTTAAGACTGCAATCTTCATGTACACCGCCGTAAGAACTTCAATTATTGTACGTCGAAATAAGCATATCGGCCACTCAGTAATTAGTGACTTTCAAAACCTCAATTCGATCGAGCATTCTTAGGACAAAACAAATTTAAAGGTTTTGTAAATTAGCAAGAACAAAAACATCATCGTCGAAATATGCTGTTTATATGCTGTTTACAAACAAGTAGATCTACATTTAGCTGGGAATTGTGGAAGACGTCACAAGATATAGGCATACCCTACGTACGGTTACGACAACGGTGTTAACTCGAATTCACATTCACGCAGTCCTTTCTCCAGCACGTGTCATCCAATAGGAAAAGGGTTGATGCAGACTCTGATTACGAAGACAGAAGTTAATTTCGATCCTGACCAATAACTGCCCCCCCCCCCCATACTTGAACTAAAAGTAAAATTAGTTTCGAGTAACGGATATTGCCAATGTCTATGCACTGATGGAAATATTAGATGGGTCCGAATTTCACTGCCTATCAGGGCGGCCTTTTTGAATGCATGCTAGTTTTAATTTACAACAGACTAGTCCCTGTACCGGTCGAGATTCGCAACGTGACACTTCCGAATACAGCCAGAGCGTTACCTCAGCAACAACATGCCCGTAACAACGGCTCTCTGTCACTGCTCTCTTTATAATGACGTAGCATTCAGAGCGTTTAATTACCACAGTAATTATACTTACGTATCATTAGAACACATTTCAGTTCCATTCTGCTGTTTCAGTAAAACATAACCGATATTTCAACTGTATAGTGGAAAACCAAAGCAGTTTCCAGCAGGCCCGCAATAAGGGAAATTAGAAACAAAGGCATTACAGACGTCGAAGTTCATGTAAGTTCTACTTCCCTCTGCCTCGCACTCGATACACTTCACAGAAAAGTAGTAAGAATAAATCTGAGCCGATTAATCGTCCCGAAACGTCGCTAACGAAATACCAACCTACTGGGCGCGACATCCCATTAGAGCGAAAGCTTCAACTACTGTATATTGCTGGTATGAGTGGACTGTATTCAGTTCAATCTCTGAATTGTTGGTTTCATCACCACGACGACGCAATCACTAATGTCTGCAACTATACACTGCTACACAACCGCCCACTGCTATACGCAGCTTTACAACGCTGACTTATACAGTACAAACTGCTACATACTGCCCACACAGCAAGATAAGCACAGACAGTGACAAACACAAGGAAAAGAAAGAGAAAAAAATGACTCCATTGCAGGTGTCACTTGACCCACCCCACAAAACGTTTGCCAAAAGGAAAAGGAAAGCTTAAAACATACTCCCCCACGTGATATATCGTATCACTGAAGTTTAAGGTTTGTGCCTTGTTCGACAGGTAGCATTACTAATTTATGAATCGGTCGCTTGAGTTGTCCACAACTGGTTTTCACTGTTGCTACTCTTACATGTCCATCTGGACCTGGAAATGGTTCGGTGACGATTGCTAATTTCCAGGACATCGGAAGTAAGTTGTCTTCAAGAAGCAGGACACGCATACCGGGCTGAAGGTCTGGTTGCTTATTGCACCATTTGCTGCGTTGCTGTAAGCTGTTCAGGTAGCCAGATTACCACCTCTTCCACAACTGCTGATTGAAGCGTTGAACCCGCTGCCGTCTGGATAAACTGTTCATTGTTACATTGGTAAAGTCTGGCTCAGGAAGGGACGTCAGCGGAGCACCAATAAGGAAATGACCTGGACTCAAATAGCTAGGTTCATTAGGATCATTGGATAATGCTGCATGCGGTCGGGAATTCAAACACGCTTCTATTTGTGTAATCAAAGTGCTAAATTCTTCAAAATTCAATAAAGCTTTGCTGACAATTCTTTTGCAGTGATACTTCAAAGACTTTACGCCTGCCTCCCACAGTCCTCCAAAATAGGGTGAATTGGAAGGAATAAAATGCCCCTGAAATTGTGTCTTTGCTGCATACTTATGCGCATGTCTTAAAAACTCTTCAGACTTGAAAGCGCCTTCAACTCTCTATATGCGCCTACAAAGTTACTACCATTGTCACTATACAGGTGATGTATTAAACCCCTTCTAGCTATGAAGCGTTTCAATGCTGTAATAAATGCTTCAGATGTAAACTAGACGCCAATTCTGAGTGTATAGCCTTAGTTGCCATGCAGACAAACAATGCTACATAACATCTGGTTGTAGATATGCTTCTAGTACTGCCACTCTTTATCTCAAATGGACCCACATAATCTATTCCAGTATTTAAAAATGGGCGTGTCACAGCCACTCTTGCCACAGGTAACTGACCCATCAACTATTGTGATGCTACTGCTTTTAATTTGAAACATGCCAAGCAATGATGCAACACTGGCCGAATGACTTGCTTGATTCTTTGTATCCAATACCGCTGTCTCAAGGACAATAACTGTCGAAGAAGTCTCATTATGTAACGTCCTGTATCATCTCGTGTGGTATGCTTCTTGAAGTGTTCTTCACACAAAATGTCTTCAGCTGTTCATGTCTTATTAGGCAATTCTTCAATTTCCCACAATCTTTGCAGTTGCTGATCTAAACTGTCATTATTACAAACGAAGAAACTCTTGTCTTGGAGCTTGTTCAGGCGCTGCTGGGGAAGGTAGTTTGCCTGAAATAATCCATCCTAATTCTGTATCCTGTAAAACCGGATAATTTCCTGGCCGCGTCTTCTTATCATGACGAAGAACTTCAAAGAACATGTCGGCTCCTAACAATATGTCAATGGAATTCGGGCTGTTTGGAAGTTCTGATCTGTTAACATCAAGCCTTCTCTGATACTCCAGCCATTAAAATCTACAAATGTGGCTGGAATCATCCCCGTTATCTTGGGAAGTAGAGCGCAAGCTATTTTGGTCTCCCAGCTGCTACATATGGATTTACTTCCAGTGAAGCTCCATAATGAATTGTTTTTGTGACTTCGTTAATGACTTGAACAGGTACATGTGCCCTAAATTTTCTCAAATGAAGCAGCTGAACTAGGCGTTCTGTTACAAAATGACCTTGTGATGATGAATCCAATAATGCTCTGCATTTCACAAATTGTCCATATTTATCCTTGACATAAACTATCGCTGTAGCAAGCAATATTTGTGAAGATGGCTTTCCGTTACATGTATGACAAACTGTCACACCTGATTGGCTGTTGACAGTTTGTTCAGGTTTGGTCAGGTGTGACTGATGTTCATTGTTACAACCGTTGCGATTATTGTTTTTCTGAGGTGGCTTAGACTCACGTGGCAACAATGAATTATGCCTTCTATTGCAAAATTTACACCTCCATTCTACACTACAGTGTGGTGTCCTGTGACTGTTACCCATACAACTGAAACACAACAGGTTCTGCTTAATTAGATTTAGCCTCCGATGTGAGCTAGCTTTCCTGAACTGCTTACATTTATACAAGGGATGGCTGCCCTTACACAAAACACATGGTTTGTATGTGGCTACATACGCGTGCTTGCTTTGCTTGCTTATGCTACTGTTGCTGTTCGTATTCCTAGGTTGCTGACTTGCGTGAATTAATTCAAGGGCCTGAAATTTGCTTTATAGGAATTTAATTAGTTCTTCAAGTTCAGTAACCCCTTGTGTAACTGACTTCATTTCCCCTTGCTTTCTGGTTAATTCATCCACATGCTCTATTAGTATTTGAGACAACAACACTTCATGCAAGGGCATGCCCAAGTCTAATGCCTTAATAGCATTCAAGTTGCTTTGAAACTGATTTAGTAACGCTCTTAAATCTGTGGCTGATTCTTTGTTGATCATTGGTAGTGACAATAATGACTTCACATGAGCTGCAGCTATTAAACACTGATTGTTATACCTGTCACATAGCAAGTTCCAGGCAGCATGAAAGTTGTGCTCTGTAACTGGAAAATTCTGTATTAACTGATGCGCTTCCCTGGTTAGTGAGGACAACAAATAACGAAACTTCTGAACATCGTCTAGCGCTTGGTTATTAATTAGCAAGCTGTTGAACGTATCATGGAAATGTTTAAAATCTACTATTCGACCACCAAATTTTGGAATTTCAGTAGTGGGCAATTTGATCTTAGGCGCTGACGAATGACATTTTCATGTAGTGCTCTGGGCGTCTGATTCTGCCGAACTTCTCCTGCTTTTCTGTCATCTGCAATTATTCTATAAATTCTAGCTCTCAATTCACAGTATGCTTCTGTAAATGCTACCCTATCTAGCTCATGCTGTTGCGTATCATCATCATCATCATCATCATCATATTCTAGCTGATCCTGTACAGCGTTGTATTCTTGCCACACTTTCTCTAATAATTTTAGCCTAACATTTACATTATGCACGTCTACATTTTCTTGAAAAGTTGGCAATGTATTTCTTAATTTGCGTCACTCTTGCCTTGACTAACTCTTTTTCTCACTAATGCCTTGCGTGTTTGGGAATCCATGGTGCTAAGGATTGGAAAGGAAACAGCCAACTTACCGATTTATGTTCTGGTATAATCCAGGGTGCCGACTACGTACTCTGGCAACAATGCTGCATGGAAGCTGTCTTCCCCTCAGCTTGTGCTGTCACTTGCTGCTACGATGTGTCGCGATATTCTTGCCAAAAATTATGCTGCTTGTGATGATCAGTAGTGTCCATGCTATCCCACAATCCGGCACGGTAAGGACCAATGTATAATGCTGGTTTAAGTGGACTGTATTCAGTCAATCTCTGGATTGTAAGTTTCTTCATCGCGATGACAACGACTACAGCCTCCAGCTATACACTGCTATACAATGCCGGCTCTTACAGTAGGAACTGATACGCACTACACACTGCACACTGCTACTTACTGCCCACACAGCAAGATAGGCACAGACAGCGACAAACACAACAAGGAAATGAGACAAAATGACTCCATTGCAGGTGTCACTTGACCCACCACACACAACGTTTGCCAACAAAGAAAATGAGAGCTTAAACAACTACACCGCGGCGGTAGCCTGAAATCTCGCAAGAGTAAAGTAATGTTACAAACCTTTGATCTTGTGACTCTCATGGAAATGTGACCCCCCCCCCCCGGGACTCGAATTGGAAGTTGCCTAGAAGACAAGATGCCCTGCCAACTTCACTCCTTGAGGCAGATAGTGAATAGTGCTCTAAAACTGTCCCATATCCCTCTTCTTCAACATGTTTCACAACTGGTAATTCACAACCAACACGCGTCTCCGTGTAATAATTATGTTCCTTAGAAAGGCCTCTTAAAAAGCCAAATAACTTCTACCTACCAACATAATACACACGTTTAATAAACCTGATATCCGTTCATCAACCTACGATCTCCTCGTAGCCATTTTTACCACGATAATTCTGAAGTCGATATTTGTCAATCTTGTGTTATTTAACGACGACGCTGTCAATTGCCGACATTGTACAGCGTCGGCAATGTATTAATGAAAGAGTAAGGGGCATTGGTGGAATGATATTAACAGGAGAAAAAAAGCATTATTCGAAGGTAAACGTGTCCCATTGTAACTTTGTCCACCATGAAGTCCACACGAACTGGCCTGGAACAAAACCCGGGCCTCAGCGGTGAGAGAAAATCAAATAACCGCTTGCCACTCCTGTAACAGCGACAATTTAGGTATATTGTAAAATCATTCAATCCACCATTCTAACACAATGTAAATATAATTAAGTAATAATAACCTACACAGCCTATACACATGCAAGTTTTCATTATCTAACATTCTACAGCCCTCGCTTACTTCATCCTTCTAGATCCAAAGCTCCCTAAACGCTTTTGCCCCCAAAACCCGTAACATATGCTCTGCATTCTGTATCAGAGGCCACGTTACAAAATAATACCAACACGTGAAATGTTTACATTTTGATTTTTAAAGTTTTGTAAAGTAAGTGGGACAACAAAAATTTTTAACTAGTCAGTAACATGCATTTTTTTACTTCCTTCTTCTTAATTCCCTTAAGCAACTCAGTCAAATAGAATCTACTGTCTGAAATAATTATGCCTACAACTGCAATTGCAGGATGATATTTGAAATAATTACTGTATCTGCTGTCTGTCCTTGTCATCGTCAGCAGACCAGGAAGCGTGAGTACAGGAGCCAGCACCAATTCACAGACTATAGTTAATAATTACTGCCCAGCACAGTCCGAACAATTGTTCGGCCTTATTTTCTGCGCATTGCATCGTTAGTACCATCCCAACAATAGAGAGCAGATTGCATTAGGGGATAAACTTCTTACTTGTGTCAGAGAGGTACCCTATTAGGGCAAATCGTGTCGGCATCTGAACTCTGTCTTATGTTCATCAGTCCCTACAAGCCTTCACAATGGGCCACGACCTTGCACTACAGATTTACAGCTCACATTCATTTTTACGTCGCAATGATAAAATTATCCTTCTACGTAATTAAGCGTTACGACTCTAAAATATAAGGGTAAGTGGACAGTTTCACGCATTCTTGGACGTTCGAAGTGTTTTAATTAACGAAGAGGTCTATTGCGAAGAATATGTAGCGTCGGTGACGAATGAATAAAATGTGAGCACAGGGTATTAGCGGGATTATTCTGAGTGGAGAAAACGCAGTAATCGGTGGAAAACCTGTTGCCGTGGTACATTTCTCAACACAAATCTCACGGAATATCCTGTGATCGAACCCGGAGCTCCTCTGTGAGAGGTCGGCGACTAAGGGCATGAGCTGTGACAAGGTATACACGCATTCTTCACTTTGGCACTAGACAGAGGTGAGTGGTCACATTTAGGCTACGGGTGCTTTATTCCCTGCGCTGTTCCACTTGACGCGACAAACTGCTCTAGAACGCGCGGGGTCGCCTTGTAACAGTGAGTATTTGTTTTACGCCAAATTTTTGCTTTGTGCTTTTAAATTAAAATGAGCTGAGAGCTGAACGAAAGTTCAATACCAAAGCTTGTCACTGGACTCGATCTTAGTTCACCCATTCCAATCGTGATTGTCTGTTTCAAAGTGATTAAAATTAGTTAATTACGTTTTAACAGAATTTTCTCAATCGATGGATAGAGGTGAAATTTTAGGTTCTCACACCAGTAATTATAATGTTGACCGTCTTCTGGGATGTGACGCCGTGTAGTCTGATAGACACCGACATTTCAAAGATATGTCAGTATATTTCTACCAAAGTAAACAGTGTCACATACCACAAGACAGTAACCCTCAAATGCTATACACATTTACTCAATTTATTTCCATAATTCTATCTCTAACGTTGTCTGTTTATCTAACAAGGTTCGTTTAGTCACATGTAAAATCTTAAATTTAGTGCCTGCTCTAATTAGCTTATGTAAAATAATAATTTTACAGACGTGAAGGCAGCGACATATACACGCGAAATGCCCACTTTTTTTAGTTGGTTTAACGATACTGTGCGTTAATAGACTACACGGCGTCAAAGTATACGGTGAGGGATGAGTAAAGAACTGAGAAGAATATTCTAGTTTTCTGGGATGTTAGGTTGCGTCTTTGGGTAAAATGTTCCCGACGTTTCAAAGGCATTACGATCCTTCGAAATGTCGTGAACATTTTACCCAAAGACAGCATAAGACCCATAAGATACGAATATTCAGCAACGCCGCTGTGAGAACCTCAAATCCAGCAATTACAAAGAATGTGTTAGGAAGGAATTGTGTCGTAAATTCAGCTGTCCCGACATTAGCCTGTAAGGACGCAGCCAAGCCACAAGGAAGCTCAGTCAGTGCAGCCGGGGTCTAAGGGGAGTTATGAACCTGGGACGTCCCATATACGAGAAAGGAGAGCCACCCACCATTCGGCGACGTTCCGTAAGTTTACTTCATACATTGTGTTCACCGTAATAGCATCTTAGATGCCTTCCCAAAGCAGCTGCGAAAGGACATTATTAGCCTCGTCGTGTTCGTCTCTGCGCATGGGACAGAGATACACCCACCAGATGAATTTTCGTGAAGTTTGAAATTTGGAATTTTTACTAAACTTTGTTGACATATTCCGATTTTTATTACAATCGGACACAAATTGGTAATATATCTTACATTAATATCTATGTACATTTATAAAAATATCTGGTCTTTATTGATCTTTATAATTGAGACATACTGTGTTTCTGTAAGGTGTTAAACGAGGTCCAAGAAGGAGCTATCGATTTAAAGATATCGTCCTGTAGGAGACAAGTATGATATCTAGACGTTTACGGGAAATCGATTTTGACCGATCGTAAATATGCGGCTAAAATACAAATAAATCTAATACTGCGTGTTTTGTAAAACGTTAGAAATTTCATTTAAAATACTCGCATTTCAATGGTTTCCTTAAATTTACACAATTTGAAATCTATGGATAATAAAAGAGCGAACTCCCAGAAGTTTTACGCTCTACGAACATTTCGTAACTCATTTCGCTCTACAAAATCCCATATAATTTTATAATTTTAGAGCGTCTAGAATTATATCCTTGTACTGGAGTCTCAGCTGTTCAGTTCCATGAAGATGCACGCTTGAATAACCCTACTGTCCTTTCGCAGTAAATCGGCGAGAAGAAGCACGTACAATGCTGCTGTTACCACACCTACGAGTGTAATATGGACCAAGAACATTAAACTCCCTTACGAGAAAAGCTATGTAAATTTCACTAATCGCTACGAACAGAATTTAAATCCAAAATGATTACACAGAATATCCGTAAGTGAGCTTTATGATTCTCATATTGTATGAGTCACAGCACGTTTGAAGTACACTTGAAGCACTGGATTGCCCAAAAGTCCGTTTATCCTTTGAAAACTTTGACGTCAATAAAATTACGCTTGTGAATTTGTAAAACGGTATCACGTAGTTAAGAGTTGCGCATTGCATATTTACAGAACTTTTGTAGATTCAGTAAGTAATAAAGAAACTTAAAACGTATTTAAATGCACATTTTACTAATCGGTTGACTTACCTTTGGGCCACTCCATGTATAACAGACGGCAAAATAAACACAAAAGTTTCAAGCTGGCGTTTATATCGCAGGCTACTGGCCGCTAAGGAGAGCTAAGTGTATTTTCTCAAAACGGTATTCGGGCCATAAAAGGGGCTTATTTTTGTGTAGAACTAAATTTGTAAATAATTTGTAAATAATTGTTATATTGAATTTATGCTTCAAATTGTTAATGTTTGATCTTAGTACATGAATGACGAACTTGACAGTAGATGTTAATACTGTAAACATATTTCACGTTTAGTGTGCTCGCTTTTAAGAACACATTATTTTTATGGTAATGACTGAAGTTAGGGGTAGGAAATAACGTAACTGGCTGAGGATTGTGTCTAGTGACGAGCTTTGTCATTAGCGATGCTGAGATTCCTGCTACAAACAAGGGCCAGGTGTGAAGACTTAGCCGAATAATACTTGTATAATTAAGCTCACACATTAATGTGGTCTGTTGTATGGCCAGAAGCAGGACGTATTCTGTTCGACGAAATGGGAGTCCATATAACAATGGTCCACATATTTATGTTCACCAGAAGTTCTAGAAAATTATAATTACTGAAACCAAACGGTCGGAAAGCGGGTAATTTCTTGCGACTCCGATTATGGTGCCACTGACTTCAATTTAGCTGAATTGTGAGTACTTAAATTTACAGTCGAAACAAGAAGGTAAAATAATGCATTAACGTTTCTACTGCCCTAGGAATTTGGGGATGTGCCACTTTTATTTTAACTGGCAACATTTCATGGTAATAACGCTTAGCTAAGTAAAGTTGTTCCTGTGCCTACGCAACACCTCAAGAACAAATACAGGAGGACTATAGGGTGTTTCAGGAGGAATCTGTCATACTTCGGCAATACGTTCCTGAAATTAAATTACATCGATATAACCAAAAATACCTTTGTCCCAAGTTGAAAGGTTACGGAGATAATGGCAAGATGAGTTTTAAAAAATGAGAACTATTTTACTGACTATCAAATACTGCTTATTAAAACTAAGAGGAATTTGTAGTTCCTGTAATGTTAACATCAGTGTTTAACGTATAATTAACACCTGAGTGACACAAAAACATTGACTAAGTAAGAAAAACTTATGATAGTTTTATAAAAATGGTCCTTAGGGTTGCAAAGGACTTTACATAGCACGCTCGCCTCCGCGTGTCTTGGCTTGGCTGTCGGTACAAAGACGGACCTGCGCAGTGTACAAGAAGAAACACACTGTTCTCGCGTCATTATCTCCGTAACCAACTTTGGATTAAGGTATGTTTGGTTATATCGATGTAGGCTAATCAACCTAAGGAACATTCTCCCGAAGTACAGCAGATTCCTCCTGAAACAACCTGCATATGCAAAGTCCGCAACGTTCATTACGGAAGTAATAAATCCACATTTAGCATTTTAAGAATCACAGAAAAAAAACAGTCTGTATACAGTACACTTCAGTTTTATTTGGTTACGTGGGGATTGCGGGCGAAAGTGCGGATAATCATAGATAACTATGATGATTATGATAAAATTTATTATTACGTGGATGGGTGATAATAGATGTAATAAAAATACGAGTAGTTATGAAACCTGGAGTAACTGAACGTAAGGGATTGCATCATAACAAGCCGTGCAGTTTTGATTACGGTTTAGAATCTGCAATGTCTGAAAGCAAGATGAATATTATCAGGCGATTAGTAACCATGTTCGATCACCGGCGAGTCGATGTGGACACAGTGGCTCTTGGACAAGTTTCTCTCTGATTACGTTGGTTTCCGCCTGTCAGTATTATCCTAGGTATGCTTCGTAAGCGCATTTCATTTATCGAATATCATTGCTACATAATAAGAGCAATTGACAGCATCGCTAAATAAAGCACTTCTCTGTGTGTTTCGTAGCATGGCTGTAGAGTGTGTAAGTTCAGAAATCAATAGTTCAGCTGTTAAGGGGTTACTGCGGAGGATGAAACGTAGTTTAAACCAGGTTATCATTAAAACGACGTGCTGTCCAATTAAGCCAGAAATTCCGACGTATGTTTTTGCCAGTCATGGAACTTACGCACACATAATGAGCAGAATTATAATCATTAAGGAGGACAGATCACAAACTGACTATGGTTGTTTTTGACTGCGCTTACAGACAGCAATTTCACATTCCATAACTGAAATCTTTCAGCGTGTTTTCAGTTTATTGCACTTTTAAGATAATTTGATAAACTAATTACAATAAAACATTTTTACCAAGTGTTCAATCAGTATATATTTCACAACTGCCGTCACAGAATGTCTGCTTTTTACTCGAATAGGTCTCGGATTGAAATCTCAGTCCGGAGACCGGATATTCTAAGGTTTCGTGGTTTTCTTCAGTGCCTCCAGGCAAATGCTGGAGCATTAGTTCACATTAGACAATGGTAGCTTCCTTCCGCAGTCAACCCGCTGATCATCCTAGTATTCAATATTATACAGCCTTTTCTTTTGGTGAAGAGCCCGCAGCAGACGCTACGGACGTACCGCAGCCTTGAGGCTCATTGTGCAACCCTGTGATGAAGATGATGAGGTTTCTTTCTGCTTTCCCATTTTAATGGAGCGCCGGTGGAATGAAATTGACAGGGGAAAACCGAAGTACCTGTCCCAGTGGCACTTTGTCCACCACAAATTCCACGTGGACTGACCCGGGATCGAACCCGGGCTTCCGTAGTGAGAGCACGGCGACTAACCGCCTGAGCCATGACAGGCTTATATAGCCTTAGGCGCTAAAGTATCATTAAATTAACTATAATAGAATTATACAACCTAGTGATCAAACAAAATTACTTAATGCCTCTTAACAATATGTATGCCCAAGTAGATTACCTAGCAACGGGAGCCCGTACTTCTTCCCTGTTAGCAGAATTTTTTAAATTTTTTAGAACACACGAAAATTCTTATAATGTATATTATAAACATCACTTCATTCGATGCTTTCTATATATGGATGACTTATTTTTAGTGTACGATCACATGAAAACACGCACAGAGGAGTCTAAATTCAGTGTATTCGAAGAAAAACAGAAATTTACTTTTGAAGAATAAGCAAATTCCAGAACTGGCTTTTAATTTAACAGTTTACAACAAAGTTGGAATTTTGGAATTCTGAATATTCCGTAAACCAGCTGACTCATGTCACCCGCCGCAACACAAATTGGCAGGTATTAGGTTCCTTGTAAGTAGGCATGTCAAATATCCGCTAGACACGAAGTATAAAGAAGAAGCAAACTTAACTCAAAACATCGTATATAACGACTTTGGAAACAATGTACTGAGTACAACGTTCAAGAAGATCGATAAGAAATATAAAATGAAAAATGAAGTAGAAGAAATAACTAAGCAAGAAAGAAACAAGAAGATCTATAGTAAGTTTTGCTATAACGCGACATATGCGTTCTTGTGAGACATCGTATTTGGAAAATCGCGTAATAAAAATAGGGTGAGATCAGAAAAATTTCGTCCCTCGTCCAACCTGATATGTTCACATGGGTCGCTTAAATCGCGTAATAGCCAAGACGCGTATGCGAAAGTTGGTGTTATGCAACCAGCTTTCACTTATTCATCAATAGCGTTACAGTCAATTCGCTTTAAAGAAACACGTAATAGCAAAACCGAACGTACGCGACAATTACAAACATGGGTCCTGGAACAAAATAACGACAAAATTTTCATTAACACGAATGTTAATATGCATCACGAACAATGCTATAGGAAAACTGGAACAAAAATAAGATAGAACCATCATCCATATCAATATAATGGTGTATATAATACACAATGTCCAATGCATCCTGCTACGTATATATACATTGGACAAACTGGCATCCCTTTGTAACTAGATTATAAAAAACACGATAATGCCTTTAAGACAAAGCCAGGGTAATCAAAATTCGTTGCCACACGTCGGAAGGGAATCGCCCCTTCACACGTATCGAAGATATAATGATCACTATGTCGAAAATCCAAAAAGGAAGATATTTAGACGCAGTTACAAAATTTCATTAAACTTGGTATCCAGCTGAATGATAAGTATACAATAGTTCAAAATCCAGTTTTGGATTAATCGCGTCATTAATAGGCCTGTATAGAGACTAGTTTCAGAGCATTCACTAAAGTACTGAAAACTACATGCTGGTACAGAACTAGGCAATGATGCTGACATGAAATAGAAATCTTAATGTAAAAATTCCATATTCTACTTGAGTAGTTCCAAGAGTACTGCTAAATTTCAGTATTCTCCTGCTTTTAAACCTCGTATTTCAAAACAGAAGTTCTTTCCATTTATATAGTACTTGTTCCATACTGGCAAGAGCTGCTATACAACACAATAAGACTTCACAGCAAATTAATTATTATAACTGTAAAAATCAGACTGTCTTTTGTTTTAAGTCTTACCATTTTAAATTTATACCATAAACGTGTTAATTTTTAACAGAGTAACATAATAATTTATAATTTTAAACTTTTAAATGAGTGATTAGACCGGAGAACATCTTGTTTTTATTAAATTATGAAATGGATTGATCCTTACTTTTATGTGAAATTTAATATCCAGAATTGTCTACAGAATGACTGGCTAACACTAGCCGAAAATATGTAGCCGTAATCCTTATCAGAAATAAATATAACTTCACATGTACTGATTAGTATACTAGCAGCTTATTTTTTTTTTTTACTTAGTTGTATTAAAAAACACAGCAGTAACACCACAAATGTAATAGACACCTATCCTCACTGACAATTGTAGCAATTTTCGTCACTGGTTCCAGGCAAATTCTTTCACAGTACTTTAGTAGCAAATTACAGATCTGTCACTTTCACATCATTAAGCACACTCATTATACCATTCGACGCTATGTAGCATATTATGAATATAAAAACGGTGTTAAACAAACTAAGAAACGAAAGACATCAACATTTTAAGGATCATAGTGTGCCGGTGTATGATGCTGTGTAATTTGCTACTACCGACGTTTCGGAGAAACCTTCAACCTTAATCTTCCACCCTTGATATCGATGTAGAAGGTACCTCAAAAAACGTTAGTGCCTTCGACCAAACTACACGTCGTCTCATATAAGAAGGCAGTTATCAGTCCCTGGGCACCATATTTAATTGCAAGTGTAATTTAGTTATGCCAAGACAGTTGAAAATTTGTCTGATGCCTTCTTGTCTCGTGAACAGAATGCAGGACATAATCACAACATAACGAAAGCTACTGCATTTTTAAAACATTGCACGGGTCAAGTACTTGGAATGACACTAACAAATCAGAAGTGCATTCGTGAAAAAATTAAAGGCACATTAATTTCTGGAAATGCTTGTTACGGCTCGGTTCAGAATCTTGTAATTTTTAGACAGTTCATCTCCCATTGTGTTCCTAGATAATCAAAGGTGTAGAATAAATCCAGTCAAAACGTAAAAATGTATTTAGTTCACAGATCACCTACATGTTTCGAACAAACATAGTTATCATCAAGCTGGCCACAAGAAAGAAAAGACAAATATATTCACAGTAGTACTGAGCTTGAGATCTCGAAGCCATACATAAGTTATTATATACAAAATTTATACATAACAAAGATGGGTGGCCTTTGGAGTAAAAATGGTAAAATTTCAAATGTATAAGTATTAAAAACTTTTAAAAAGTAAAGAAAATACAGTCATATAGCTTAAAAATATTAAAATGGAAAGAATATAGGCACTACATGGGAGAAGGCCTTTGAATATTTGTTTATAGTGGTCCCTTGTTTCTAGATTTTTCCCTTCGAAGAGGTTTGTCGTTCTCTCGAAGAGAATGGTGGATTACATTGGTTGTTCTTATGTATATTAGAAACGTGGGTTTTGAGTCGGTGTTTGCAAAGCTTGATGGATGATTTCTCGTCGATATTAATCCACACGTATTCTTGTATATTTAAAAATACATTACTGTTAGACACACTTTGCGTAACATGTTGTAGATGGATGTGGCACGTAGGCCTTCAGATATCACAAAAAGAGCCGTGTTAGACATAGAGATCTCAATCCAAATAAAACTGTGTGTATATTTGTCTTTTCTTTTGTGTGGCCAGCCTGATGATGAGAATGTTTGGTCAAAACACGTAGCTGATCTGTGAACTAAATACTCGTATATTGCTGTGTTTTGACTGGATTTATTCTGAACCTTTGATTATCAGAATCGTGTGTCTTCACGTTTGCTAAAGGATTATAGTGGAAAATTTTCAAGGAAATTTGTTAGACCCAGACGTGGAATTGAGGATAATAGAATGAATTTTAAATCACAACGGAAGGTGTGGAATGGATATATATGGCTCAGGAAAGGGACAAGGGGTGGGATCTTGTAAGCATGGAAACGAGCTTTCGGTTCCCGTAAAATGCGAGGAATTTTTTTGATTGTCTGAGGAAATAGTAGCTCGCCAGGAAGGATTCTGCACCATGGAATTAGTTAATTTAGTAATTCGTGGGCTTTTTGACGACGCGTAACTTTCTGCATGAAGTAACAAATGAGATTATATGTTAAACTTGTGGACCGAAGAATTGCCAGAACTAGAAGAAACGCCAGTCAAAATAGTTTGAATCAAGAATCTGTCTCAATTATGATATCTCCTATATACAAGTCAGACGCATTCTTCCCGATCTAGTCTTCTCGACATATATAAGTCTGCTTTAAAACAAAGTGGGAAATTCAAAGTAAGGCACAGGTGTTACCATATATACCACGATAATATGCAAAATCAGAGGTTCTCACGGCAGCCATAAAAATATTTAATTCATGAAAAAACTAGTTTAAAAGTAAGAATCTGGATTTTAGTCACAAAGTGTCTTTATATGTCTCGTATGATTCTCAAAATGAACAGCGATTTTCCTCTCAACAGCATTAAGTAACTGACCTTTGTATTAAAGACACAGTTTGCTTTCTGTAAGGTACAGGCTGAACTTCCAGGAGCTTTCGCATCCTTGCGGAATGCCTAGTATAGTTCTCTGTCCATTCGCCTGTCCACATGCAACAACTCGATAGCCGTACTCAGGGACATGAAAAATGGACATTTGTTGTTTTTCTTCTCACCAATTTGATTATAACTCCACTAAGAGTAAATAGGTAGTTTAAAGCGAATTTCATTTTTACTTACTGAAGACAGGGGTAGAGATCATTGTCGTATCAATTATTTATTTAGGCTTTATAATCATTATCACTAAAAAAGACTGGCTTAGGAACTAAAAACCAAATGCGCTAGTGCTTAAAAGTACAACGTTCCACACTGTATTACTGCAAACACTGCAGTCACATAAAAATGGAAGTGGTGAATAATAGTACTTAATCATTTCTTATATCATCTTGTACCAGTCACTTTCACTTTTGTTTGTGACGGTATGATTCTTTTCCTCGAACTAATTTTAAGGAAAGTTGTGAAACACGTAAAAAGCCTTCTAAGGTGCCGGTCTGAGACGGAGAGTTTCGTAATTCGCACAAAAAAACACTTGCGCAACTCAGAAATATGTTTGCTTCTTAGTTAGTTTAAAGTAGCTTCACCCAGTGCTTAGGTTATATATTATATATATATATATATATATAGCGTCAAATGGCAGTGTCGTTACAAATACAACCCAAATGGATTGCCCTGAAACTAAGACGGAGCACCCATGTTAACACAGACGTACTTCCTTCTTCGTGTGAACAGAATACGCCCCCAGAATTACGCCTTGTATTTCATAACATCCTCTATGTTACAGTAGTCCGCACATTTCCGGCAAGGTATTGTTATAATTATAATAATAATAATAAAATTTATTATTATTATTGTTACTGTCATCGTTAACTGTGACATTAATAGAAGTTCTGCATATGTCATTTTGTAGAACTATTCCGGAAGTTGTTACCATAGGCTTACCAAACTGGATCTTGAAAATATGACGAAGTATAGATTAGGAAATTTGGTACATGGTTGGAAACCACCTTCGTATAGACATAAGTAATTCTGTAATATAGTCAGACACACAACGTTTTACTGTTGTGACTCGACCGACATGCCATCGACATTCTCATTTTTTTGCACACGACGTGAAATGTCAGGCTTCATATTTCTAGTAGGCCTACCTTTAGTAACATGCCTTTTAGTTCGATCGTCTTTCTGGCTTGGAAAGCTTCTCTTTCGACATATACCCATAAAAATAATGAAGTTGGTGTCAAATCTGGTAAATTTGACAAACAGAAAATTGATCAACCTCGACCAGGGTTTTGTTCCGGGAAGTGACCTTTCTAAAATTGTTTTCCTAGGAAACTACAATGTTGCACCTTGTTCCCAGGTTTATTTTTGATCTCACAAACCATGATGTTTGTGGATAAGAATCCACAAAGAAGCCGATCTATGCAGCACGACAGCCCGATTCCACGTTGCCGAGCGGTACAAAAAAGTCTAAGTCGTACTGCAGCCACTAAAATGTAGACTAGATTAGCTGTAACTGACTGCACATAAGGGCATTTAAATTGACATGCACTAAATTTATGAAGTTGCACTGTGCTCTCTCCTTCTTTCAGAATGGGACAAAACGATTCATTTAGATCAGTGAAAACGCGTCGCCGTAATTAGGATATATGTCTCCAAATTTGGACGACTAATGGCTGGCAAAAATATTCTGACTTTCTTCAGTCGCTGCAGGAAAAAGTCTACCCTATAGATGACTGTTTTTCAAAATTATATTCTGATCCTTACCTTACGTGTCGTTTTACGACATTTGCTGGCCTTTCAGACATTTAAACGTTGTGCCAATGCGCTGACATTAGGTACGAATTCAGGCGATTAGTCTTAATTGGTCTAATTTCGAAACGACTGACTATTAACACATTGTTGTTTTAATAAACCTTTTATTTATTGAATGTTATGATTGAATGGTTAAGCAGTCTTATTGGTTTCCGGAGGTACACGCTTTGAATCTTACCCCAGATGACAGATTTCTCTTAGTTTTTTGTGATTTCCCTTAGTCTCCTCAGCAGATGTCACAGACCCTTCCTCACTCCTCTCAACTCCCCGTACAAATTGTTTATGATATTCCGCGTTCTATAAGCTATACAAGCGTGAAATCATCATTATATAAGTTAATAAACAGAACCCAGAGGTGCTGCGGCGAGCCGCGAAGGGAGGATCCAATCAGCACGTAACGTAATGCCTCTTTACTAACTCTACCAGGGCAACAACACTTTCATCCACATCCTTTGAAATCCATAATTTACCATTCGACACTATATAATTTGTCGTGAAATAAATGAAGTACACTTCTTCACATCTAGAAAACAAGTAGAGTGTGGATACCTTTCCAGATATTGATCTATTCAAATTATAGTTTTCTGGGTTATTACACAGTTATGTTTGTTCCGACATTTCGGAGGAACGCGTTGCCTCCATATGCAGGGTGACTGAAATAAGTTCAGGTAATGCTGAAGCATCCGAAACATCGGAACAAACTTATTGTCTCACACTGTATAATAACCTAGAAGACTATAATTTGAGCAACGCACACCGTGCAAGCCAGAAAATTATATTTACCTCATATTCACATATCTAGATGCTACTAGGTTAGAGAATTATTTGTGTACAAGCGTTTTATCCTGGAGAAGTTTTCAATGAATTTGCACCTACAAACGAGCACAAAGATCTTCGGCGAACGTAGTGTGAGCGTTCGCAGATCTCTAGCAACGAAAGTAACGCACAACACTAGGGAAGGTCTACCTAACGGAGAATCTGAAAAGCTTTCAAGATCGCCTGTTGAAAATTCAACGCTAAGTATCTTACAGGGTAAATTATGTACTTGTTGTGAGTGTCTAACAACGCCGTCTCTCAGACACTCAGAATTCCGTAAAGGTGAAAGTACGGAAATATAAAACGGAAAATGAATAACCCCATCTGTGGCACAATGAGAGAAACTACAGCCTCTGACATGAATAACACACTGGATTAATCTGTTACAAACCCACTCCTACTATGGGCCATACATATGTGTTTATATATTATATATACAATATATATAAGTTGTCCCTGTCTATGCCATATAGGCACAGAAGAGATAAAAGGTATATTTCCACTCATTCTTAACCTCGACACTAAATGGTGTCGAGCGGTCAATTTCACGCCCCGGCCGCTTTACCCCCGGGAAATAAACTGAGGACCCATTCAATAGGGGGGTGGGTGGGCCCAAGAACCGGTCTGGACGTTTTGGAGAAGACAGAAATCTCTTGCCTCTGTCGGGATTTGAACCCCGGATCTTTCAGCCCGTAGCCTAGTCAACCAACTGAACGCTCTCCCGGCACATGCATAATGTTTCTTACTTCTGTTTTCCCATTCATCTCTTCAATTTCATTTTCATTTTGAAAAGAAAATTTCACAAGTATTTGGGAAAAAACATGCTACAATTATCAATTTTTATAGCGTTGTTTTTTGTGAAAACGACTTGTTGCACCAGCTTGCCAAGTTACGGTTTCGCGTGTATGCCACGACGGCGTATGAGGAATCGGAGGTATAGGTCTCCTCCTTGCATAATTAACCTCGCCACTAGACAAAAGTAGGTTGTAAGCCTTATCTACGGGGAGAAGAGCCTAACGTACCCATTCTTAGGACAGTGGGTGAGTCCAGTAACGAACTGGCATAGCGGTGAAGAGAGAACTCCGTGTCCCTAATGCGAATCCAAAACTTCTCTAACCAAGAGTTTCACAATTGCGTAACATTGTCCCTGTACACATGATGATGGCATATGGGGGCGTAGATTTATAGCTCCATACGTTTTTAACCTCGGCATTAAATGGAGGTGTCTGGTTAGCCTCACATCCCCTATACCCACAGAATAGGAGGCCCGGTGGGACACATATTCGGTCAGGACGCTTTGGAGAAGAGGAAAATCTGTTGCCCCTGCCGGGAATCTAATCAAGATTCCTTGGTCGTCCAGTCCGTAGCTTAGCCACAACAACGCTATTTTCAATAAAAATTAAAATGAAATCTTTTAGCAATAGCTAAAAATTTATCAATGTGTTACACATTAGTACGGTTATAAATTACAGAGCTGTGGCTTATAGTACGTGTACAGCTTCTTTAACCTTAAATTACTCTTAGTTTCACTCTTGTTTTTTATCTCTTACGTTCAATAGCTCATTTCGCTTACGCAGTGTTGATGTGTTAAATTTGGTTTTGGAAACAAGAACAACTGTTTTTTTATAATTCACCAGTGTCTTCTTCGACACATGTTTAAACACTATCGTGCTATGTTAGGCTAACGTGCAGTGATATAAAATTACCACAGCCACAAACCGGTGTAAGCTACATGCCAAGGTATGTCAATGATATCAAATTATAGAGTCTGAGGTTTGGAAACATGTGTTTACTTTAGTTTTGCAAAAATCCTGCCTGCACCTAACAACTACGTAATTTACACTCACAACTCTGCAGTTTTATTAAACTTCAGAACTTTAGGGCTTAATTTTTGTGGGATAAGACACCGGGTCACTGAGTAATGCTTTCCGAAGTTTTGAAGGAAAATAGTTCCTTCATTTACAAGAGGCCATAGGACATCTAGGCGCTTCAAGGTGAAGACATTATATTCTTTCGAAACGTCGGGAACCCACTGACGTGGCGTCATATACCAGAAGAAGGGAGTCCTCAACCACAAAGCCTTGAAAACCCCAAGACTCACCTCAAACCTTTCATAGAAAATGCGTCCTACAGAATACAATATTATGAAAATAAAACCGACACAGCGCCATGTCCCAGAAGACTTGATTCTTCATCATCGCCACTGTGAGAACCTCAATCTGGCATATAACGGAGACTGTGATTCGTTTTGCTTTCCCTTAAGGTATTAGAATTATTTGCCTTCTAGACTGCGTCTATCGTCCCATGTTAAAAATAGAACACTACCATTCTAAGACAGGATTGGCCCTGTCCTCAGGCTAAATTAAGGTTAACACCTAGTCAGTTGGGATAACCTTATTTCTAGCCTGGGTATGGTGAACAATCCTGTCCCCGAAACGTAGTATTTTCTTAAACAGGTCCATAGACAAAGTCCATAAAGTAAAGGATTCCGAATTTTGCAGGCCTGTATCATTAGCAGAATCCTGTAGGATTATATCCAGTCGTTATTTAATGATTGTAGGAATCACTTAGCCCATGGTACATTCACATAGTAACACAAAGTTCCAGCATTCGGCCTCCCTTTCCTTGCACGAGATACTGTTTATGGAACTATGTTTATTTTCTCGTATTCAGGAGACTATGATGCCTGCAAGTTTATTCAAGTATATGTTTGATATCCTACTGTTACTCACCAGTTGTTGTATACTTCCAAAGAGAAGCATGGTGCTACTGATGCCTCCTCTTCACCACTCTCTACGCCTCAAGACGTCGTGGCAATCTAATTTATTTCTCTACAAACAGAGTTTCTCTAAGTCAAACCGAAACAAATCAAGTGAAAGGGAAAGTCTATATATATATATATAAAGAAAATACATCAATCGGATTCCTTGCCGGTGTGTTGGTGTCGAACAATGTGACCGCTGGGCGGGGGACGTTTCCTTTTATATACTCTCCCCTAATTGTGTCCCAGCCTCCCCCACCCCAGGTTCAGTACTGTGCACCAAGTGACCGCGCTCTGCTGTGGTTATTTTGCGGTGGCAGAACTCATCCGTGGATGCACAGAGCAGGAAGCGAAACGCTTTTTATCATCAACATCTCCCTCGTCTGTCAAAGTCTGTGCAACTTTCTATGACAAAAATGCACAAATCCAGAAGTACAACGCGTTGGTTTCAATATTTTCTATCGAGAGCAGTGTCGTTTTCGGCGGAGTAGTTCATCAGTTCCCAGCACTATAGGTGTATACTTGTCAAAAGACTGAAGTATGAACTATATATAACTACCGCTGTACATTTATTTTCTTAAAATGCGGAATCTCCAAAGCGTGATAAGATCTATGCAGTTGGACCCATAAGAGTATAAACCACGTGGTGTGGTGCAGTGGTTAGCTCTCGTGATTTTCTTGGAAGCTCTTCTTGCAAATCTCGGAAGGATGAGCGTAGCCCTGTTTTATATTCAACGTTACTTCCTCAATTTCTCCAAGAAAATATTTGGATTGGGGACGTACGAGTTGCTTCCTGCAATCAAGAAAGCGTATCAGTTGCATCCCAAAGTGTCTGCTTCATGTGTATCAGTTGCGTCCCGAGGTCTCTGCATCATGTGTATCAAACATAGACGCGACGAAATCTCCCGAACAGACCAGCAAGCGAACACGCAGAGCAGCGATGGACATCACACACACACACGCACGCACTCACAAATACAGAGACACTACCCAGCGTCTAAGTTTTCGACGTTTTCGACGACCATGTTTACCTGAAATGCATGACATTTCGTAATATGTTTCATATGTTTTGGCACTAACTTTGATGTGTACATTGATTTCTTTCTGCAACCATTCTGCGTTCTTTGATACAAAACACTGTTGGTTTCTCTTGCATGAATCTATCTTGTCAAATATCCACTAAAATATTCTGACGAATTCCCTTTAATACGCTCGGAAAAATTTCTTCAGGCCAAAAATGAGCTGTGAAATAATAAGTATGTTTATACTAACCAAACGGAGGACAAAAAACTGATTGCAAATTGAAAGCAGAGCAATTACTCCTCAATTAATGTCGGTTTAATTTTTATAAAATATATGTATACGTGGTATGTAGATTTTTCATTAAAAACAAAAATATCTGTACAATCCTATGACAATCTTTTAATCGTATTTTATTCTTTATGTTGCCGTGCTTGTCTTTCCTTTGTGTCAAAAGTTTAAACAATTCCTTGTGCTTTAATTTTGTATTCATCTGTAAATAATTGTGCGAAATGTTTTCATAGTTTATTATAAAACATACAACAATAAATAGTTACGTATATGTATAGGAATACAAAGTGTATATTTATAAGCATAACATACATAATGTGTAAGTTTGGTTAGTCATGTACACTCTACTAACGCTTAGTAAAATCGAAGGTGGGCACTCAAAATGGTAGATTACATGTCAAACAGCATGATCAAATTCTCTAAGAACATGACACTACTTATAGGTAATCGTTAATAACTTGCAGAGTAGCATGTATTAGTACATAATTTTTTGTATAATACTAAAGTTTAAAGCTATGCAACAATGCAACAAAGGGAGCTGGATCGGCTCAGATCAATTTTGTACCTCTATGTAAATAATGGATTTCAAATTTTATGTCAAAAATAGCGTAATATAAATTCATATAAAAATTATTCATTTCTCATGAAATATTACGTTTTTAATTAGTTCACACATTGCTTAATTTTATTTCTCTGCACCATAATCAGTTCACTTAATAAATTAAATTTTCACAGTAAAAATAATTAACAAACCAGTACCAGAGTTTGTGTACAAAGTAGACCTACCTACATTTCCAAACCGCTGCTACTAACAACGCTTTATTTGTTTGCCTGTAATGAAAACAAATCCACCCCAATTGCCATAAAACGTATATTTTCGTCATCCTGAAAACTTTCTGTTACCCTAAAGTAGACTTTTAAGCATTTTGTGGAAGTCTAAGAATTCGAATTTTGGCCAGGTCTCGCTTATTTTCACCCACTGTACAGCGCCGCAGACGAGCATCGAACCAAGGTGCCCTGGACCCGATTCGACACTACAGCTGTTCGGTTTTTCCTCAGCAGCCTGGTACACAACTGTAATGTCTGATAACTGGCCGCGGGACGCAACTAATACCCTGACCCTCAGCAGGCTGGGATGCAACTGATAACGCAGCCCTTATCTGAAAAGTTACCATGGGGCGCAACTAGTAAACCCCTTCTGGATAAATGCCTTGAAGAAAGCCACATCATCCTGTCATCTCCTCCCTGCACTAATATTCACAAAAAAGGCAGTTTTCCATTTCCACGCCATGAAGGCACGTAAGGGGAGTAGAAGTATAGCTCCACTCCTTCTTGACCTCAGTACTAGACGGAGGCGAGTCGTCAAATTCACGCCCCAGCCACTTACTCCCGGAAAAAGTACTCCCGATACCCATTGATTAGGAGGCTGGGTGGGTCCCAGAGCCGGTCTGGGTCGGTCTGAACGTTTTGGACAAAAGAAAAATCTCTTGTCCCTGCCAAGAAACGAACCCCGAATAGCCGGGCCCCTAGCCTAGTAATCACACTGACTACACCAACCCGGCTATTCATAAAAATTTCATAATTTATAACTGAAAGGTAGGTGCGCAAACAAGCTGACCCATAATATTAAAACCCAAATAAATTAACAAAAATGTAAATATTAAAAATATGTACAGCCTATATAAAACGAGAAAGTTTATAATCTGTACGGATATTCTACAGTAGGTCCATAACTAACTGAAGGAAGCATAGTCCTAGAGAAGTAAATAGGTCCTCATCTAGTCAAGAAATTACCCGCATTTTATTGAAACCAAAAGTTCAAAACCGTGTTCACTACAGGCCATCACCTGTCCCTACATTGGTCCAAATCAATCCAGTCCACACCTTCCAAGTACTGTTTCCTTAAGATAAATTTTAATACTAACCTCGCATCTACGCCAGCTTATTCCAAGTGGACTCTTTACTTCACGTTTCCCCACAAAAAAGGTGCATATATTTTTCTTCTCCCTCATGTATGTCACATGCCCGCCCACAGTAACCGTATTGTTGTAGCACCTCTTCATTTTCATGCGGCCCTCGAACAGAACACTTTCATTAACCTTTAGATCCGTGCGTGCCATATAGTTGCCAGGGCCTTTAAACGTCAGTCATCCTTTCCTGCCATGACCGGGGGATAGCTCCCACAGCTTTAAATACATGTAGGTAACGTGTATACCTCAACATTCCGCGTTAAATGAAATGTTTGGTTTGTTTCACGCTCCGACTACTTTACCCAGGAAGGAACTCAGGCTTGTAAACAGCCTGGAAGCATTAGGAAGTTACGTAACTTGTTTTGCACTGCAGCGGAGGTCGTGTGGTTTCAGTCGACTGAAAAAAACGCTTGGTGAAAGCGCGATTCACTTGTACGAGAGTTTTATATCATTATGGCTGAGCTAGACATAGGCGTAGTGATTCACACAAGTTTCCTACTGTGTAGTTAGCGTTAGTGAGAAACAAAACGAAACAGACTCCAGAAATGAAAACAAACTGGACCAGTCATAAAGAGCTCTTTGTAGTTTAGTATCGCAGTTTAGTATCGCAGGCAGTGTAATATTTCGTCGCCAAGAAATATTACGTCAACCTTCCTGACAGACGAATTTCGTGTGCAAAAATGTACTATAACTCTACTGTCATTATTCTAATAAAACGCCAAACAAATCCTTTTATATTATTTTTAAGCGCTATTTGTCTGAAAATTAAAACGTTAAATTATTTCTTGAATGCGAGAATTTCTCTTTGTCTTCTGATATTTCATTTTAGGTTCAAAAATAGGTTTAGTAGGTATGTGATGTTGGACACTGTTTCAGGATATACTTCTGTTTTGCTATAAGCGGTGTGGAATACTCCTGCAATCAGAGACGCCATAAAACCTTCCAATGTTTAGACTGCTAGCAGAGGCTAGTGTTAGGTTTGTGCGTGCTTCAGATAAATAAACTGTGTTCATTGAGTGGGAGAGACGAGATATCAGTAAGGATACAAGCTGACGTTTTATAAAGCGCTTGCTAAACGCCTGTTTCATAACAGAGATGTTTCGTAGAGCCCCAAATATGACGACATAAACTGCAAATTCATATGAATACGGAACATTATTGTGTGTATTTAGGCAGCAAGGATACAAGCTGACTTTATAAAGCGCTCTGCTAAAATCCTGTTTCATAATAGATGTCGCTAACAGCCCCAAATAAGACGACATAAACTGCAAATATCATACGAATACGGAATTTTATTGTGTGTATTTAGGCAGAAAGGATACAAGCTGACTTTATAAAGCTCACTGCTAAAAGCCTGTTTCATTTTCTACAAAATGGAAGTAATTCCACCATTTTATCTCTTAAAGAAAAAATAATATTAAAGTTTTTCTAACGAATGCGCAAAAATTTAAACGGCCAACGCGGGGACCGCAGAACCGATCACACAGGTATTGTGCCGTAAAGTAGGCCACTTATCTCGATTTAAAGGGCAAAGCTGAGAAATAAGTCCGGACGCTAAAGGTTAATCATTCCGATAAAATTCTGTTCCATTTGCGGGATGTTATTTTCAGTTTCATGGAGGATTTTTGTTTAGGAGACGTCAGTGACATCTGGCCATTTGTTAAAGAGAAGAAGGGTAGCGTCCGGTAAAATAATCATCAAGCAATGCTACTGTATGTAGTCAGTAAAGCCCTTCATTCCGATCTTACGCTAAAATAATTGTCATTTGTTCGACCAAAATAAAATGCGAGGCAACTTTCAGTAACGTGAACTACATACATACTTGAACACGTACACAGGACTAGCCCCACACACAGACCAATGGGTCTGAAAAAAATTGAACTATCGGCTGTTTCACAGCAACTAATAAAGAGAAATTATTATGAAAAATAATTAAAATTTCCATCACGAACGTAAAATTCAATTACTTCTGCGTGCACTATAACAAAATATATTCTTTAATACAGTACCTGTGCTAATTAGCAAAAGAGTTTTACTTATAAATAGTGCTTTTTATAAGACACGTGAATAAAAAATGTAACCAATATTAAGTTTGACTTTCGTTTGTACTATAAATTTTGTCATTTACTTTGCATTCTTCCACTGCAATTTTAACACCACTAAGTTGCGGCCCAACCCAGGGCCCTAGACATACATCACTGACCGTCACTAGATTTTTAGCGAGTACAACTGAATTATATCATGGAAACTGAGGTGATCCGGAAATGACAGAGACAAGAAAAGGATGCGCCATATTGAAAGGAAAACCTCATGTAAAGAACACCTAAAAGACAGCGTAAATAGAGAGGAGTATAACATTAAAACAGACCTTAAAGAAATGTGTTCTAGAATAAGAAGCAGCTCAGTATAGAGTCCTACAGCAGACCTGGTGGCGAATTTCTGATTTGTCAGTGAGACAAATTGCTTGAAACTCCACTCAACTGCTCGGTAAGAATCTGGTTGTTGGAGTAAGTCTAGTTTTGTGAAATGTGAACTTGTATGTCTGGCACAAGAAGTAGGCCGTGGTGAAAGATTTCTATTGCATCGCCTTCAGGCAGTCCTTCATCCCACAGTGCGCGTAAGGGAGTTAACCAGAATCCCTTAAAAACCCCTTCAGAAAGTCCTTCATCCCACAGTGCGCGTAAGGGAGTTAACCAGAATCCCTTAAAACCCCTTCAATCAGTCCTTCATCCCCAGTGCGCGTAAGGGAGTTAACCAGAATCCCTTAAAAATCGCTTCAGAAAGTCCTTCATTCCACAGTGCGCATAAGGGAGTTAATCAGGGTCCTTTAAACACGCCTTTCAGGGAGTCCTTTATCTCAACATACATATAACAGATTTTTTACTTAAAACAGTTAAGCTGTAGATTATTAATTAGACAACGAGTTTCGTCGGTCAGTTAGCTAGTCGCATAAATTCGTGGTTAATTTTGCTCTGTAAGGACACTGAGGTACAGGCCTAGTCCGTTATGCTGAATGAGGCAGCAGTTCTCAATGGCATTACGGAGCACTCATGAACCTAGAATGGCTCGAAATGTTTTTGTTCTTTCCAACTATATACTTTATATCGCTACCAAAATAGACAAGTCGCCCAGACTTACTTACTGGTCTAGGGTCTCAGTCCTATATTTGAGCATCAACTTGAAATATTAGACCCATTATCTAGAAAGTTTTGTATACATTGAAACTTCTTCATAATATCGGAAACGTTCTTATGAATTATTGCTTTCACTTTTCGGTTTTATTACAAGCGGTTAAGCCAAATAACAATTTTCTCTCAATAAGGACGGCTTTCACAGACATAAATTACACTTAGTTTCGGAAAACGTATTACTGTATTTTTCAGTTTTACGCAGTATTCTATCTTCATGAGATCTACGCAACTGAAGTGCCGTTAGAAGAATCCGAGTTGTTTGAGAACGGAATTAGGACAGCCAGTCTTCCGAGTTTAAAAGTATTTCTGAGTTCGATTGCGACTAACTGCTCTCTTTGGGGGTTCATATAAATTTTCCTGAGGTAGCGAAATACTATTCTTAACCCATGTCAGAGTCCTTATCACCGAGTTTCGAATTAGTGTAATTGCATTACCGATTAAGACTAGAAATCACCAGTGTAAAATTTGTCATTCTTTCGAAAGTGATAAAGGGAAAAATGCAAGGCTTACAAAACTAGTTTACATTCTTAAAAAGTTTAACACTTTAAGCTCTGGTGTTCAATATATGTAACGCTTGGTGTAATTTTAACAAATTCTGCATTTTGTCTACGGAGTGTATTTATGTATGCATTATGATTCTTCCAATAAACATCTACTGTGTCCCTACACAGCATTCAGCGACAGTGTTCTCTCTGAGGCACGAAATAAATATTTTATATAATGAACACTAATTTTAGTCTTCAGAATGAGCCATGGTGCACGCGGTTAGTCGCCGGCCTCTTACCGCGGGTTCGGTCCCGTAGCAGTGCATGTGAGATATGTGGTGGATAAGGTGACACGGGACAGATTTCTCTCCGAGTACTTCTGCTTTCCGTTGCCACTACGATTCAATCAATTCTCCACGCTCATTTTCATCTTAAAACTTACTCTTATCAGACGGACAAGAGGATGAAACCTGGGGACCTTCGACGAGCCTTGTACTTTCACACATTGTTATAGAATAGCTATGTTCCCTACCAGCGAAACTTTTTTCTGTAACACCCTTTTAGGAGATAAATATACAAGCAGCGCATGGACAACAAATGTCAACAGTTGTTTCATGGTGTAACGATATATTTCCATGACAAGAGTACGATAGCTCTCTTTACTTTTTTACACTCGGCAGTAAAGTATTCATATATCTTAACTGCACATGACTACATCATATTTGAAAAATGTGGAATCAATAGCAATTCTTTTTGTTCCAATCATTTTTAAAATATCCTGAACAATGTCTTCTGCGTAAGAAAATGTACTGAAATTATTCAGTCGTTTGAGCGTTATGGCAAGACCCATAGGTGAGTAGCAGGTGAACTTATTAAAAATCACCCAAGAAGAAACGTAAGTAGCACCACATAGCGCGATTAAAAAATGAAGAATTTTAAAGTGGTAATGTGGCAATAAAAGTTCGGTTTGTCGTTGCTAGCACCCAGAACGCAGTTACGAAGGTGTTATAAGGAGTCTGACAGTTATGAGAAGTCGGTGAGGCGTATAAGGCCGGAACTTGGACTGCTGAGGCATGGTGTCTTGCATTCCAAAGAAGGAAGGCCTCCATCCATACAAACAGCACTTTTTGCAACGTCTCACAGCAGATACAAAACAATAAGGTGAAATGTGTAAATGTTTTCGCGATAATTGGGTCTCTTTCTCATGAGCTATCTGCGCTGGAAACTTGCTTCAGAATTGCTGTCGGAAGACAAGCGCATTTCGAGGGCATGTATGATTTGCTTTAAGGCTCTTAACTATAGACAAAGACAGTGACCTACAGTTTCTTTCACTGAGTAACATCATTAATCACGCAACGTTCAGGGAGAATCTATAAATCCTTGTGTAACTATTTGTCACATCAAGGAGGCTGCCCCTGCGTTGGGTTAAACCTTTAAAGCCTGAACAAGAGATCTATGCACAAAATATTATGAGAGTATCAAAACGGGAGAGTTACGGGAATAGTCAAAACAATTTATTTCTGAAAGGGAGGAAAGAGAAAAGAAGGTTCGCAGGCTTTTCCTGCTCTTCGTTCTAATGGGAACTGAGAGACGTAAGGTATAGGAGAAAAGTAAGCAAGAGGGAAAGAAAAGAAATAGTGACAGGCACTCTATTTAGGGGGGAAGAAAGAGTTTTGCCTTATTAGAAGATATCCAGGCTCTCCTCCTCGTCCTTCTGATATAAGTAGCGTGTCAATTAGGTCGTTAGAATGTTAAAAGCAGTGACTTGAAACAACGAGTCGCGGAATTTTGATTTCTGGTTAACGATAAAGTGTATACTTTGGAAAATGTAATTTGGTGACATTTAAAGCAAGATGGTGAATTTGGATAAATTTAAATTTGGAGCGTTGCATGAGGAGCATGCAGTAGCAGCTTGGAACTTGGGAACCATTTCAGCATTTGATTGAAGACAGAGGAAAACCAAGAAGACCTGCATCAAGATGACCGGTCGCAGGACTTTCCTGATACTGACATCTGGACGGCAAGTTTTATGTTAACCATTCCGTGCATATCCTTACAATTAATACATCAACCAACACACGCACTTAATAAAATACAATTCGCGACAAGTATTAAACTCCTACATGTTTCGGCACCAGGATGCCATCCTCAGGACACTTTTAGAACAATGGGCGATGCAATACCTAGATTACCGTTTTGGGCTTGTATCGTTTATTCTTAGAAACTCCCTCAGGATGGCACCCCGGTGCCGAAACGTGTAGGAGTTTAATGCTTGTCATGAATTGTATTTTATTAAGTGCATATGTTTGTTGATGTATTAATTCTAGCAGCAGTCCGGCAAACAATATATGGAACTCCTCTTACATTTCCCTAATATGTGTCCTGTTGCTTTATTAATAATTTAAATTATATGGCACATAGAATGCATTGATAATTCCGACTACATGACAAACAGGAGTACATTTGTCGTATATTTAATTTCATTGTCACAGTCTTGGTAAGTTGCCTTACGTTGGCACTCTTCAGCGCACCATGTGGACTCTCAGTTTGGTCCAGCCGAGGGATTGCTTGATGCTGCCGAAGGACCGGATCCTCTGGATGCTCTCTGATGATTACCAGCTTAAATAAGAAGCACCACTCAAACGGGACTCTAAATGGTTTTAAGATAATGTTGTGTAGGGGTTATTTTTTCCGAATTACAGCGATTTCACCTTAAAAAAGGAGCAAGGCATAAGTTATTTGTCACATATAGGATTAAACTCACCTACCTATCTTATTTGTTCTTTATTACTGAACGGATTATTAAACAATAATTTACAAGCTATCCTACAGACATGACTTCTTACAATTTCGATCAATTTGCTCTTGCAATGTCTTAAACTGCGTTATGTTAATCTTAATTATATATACAGATTCAGTTCTACCTTCACAGAGAAGGCAGTTTGCGTTACAAGGGCGAAATGGTTAACACTGTTTACGCAAATAACACTGAACAACAGTGTAAATGCTTCGGAGGTAAAAGTAGCAAATCTTTACTAATTTTGGGGCGCTGAGCACGAATATGACAATTAAAATTGTTAATTGGCTCTACTTTCAAAGATCTGGGATGGGCCCCAATTTCTACACTTTACACTGCTTTTGGCGTTGAGCGGTTTAGAGCAACGATCTGGCAACTCTTAACTTGAAGAGAATGATGCAGTCAGTATCCAGGCATTGCATCAGCCCACTTGCTGTTCATCAGAAGGGTGAAGCAGTGTAGCGGGGCAAAGTGGATGATGAAATGAGCTCCCAGGTATTGCCACTCACATCGTTTTGTATTTCAGTTCCTTCCAGGGAGTTGCATTGTGCACACGTGTGTTTCTCATTTCAAAAGTCGTCTTTCGCAGCGTGAAGTGTTTATAAATGCCTTAAAAATTTTATACAGCCGTTTCTTAGCCGAACCTCAATAAGGATGCAGCGAAACTGTGTGAACAGTGCAGATAATTGTTATATTTGTGGGGAGGTGACGCGTTTTCATCACAGAAGCGTACCATAACTCCGGTCGTCAGGAAAGCCTACCATCTTTACTTTGGATGCCAGATTGGGAACCAGGACAAGAGCTGGGCCTCGCATATATGCTGCAATACTTGTGCAGCAAACCTTCGAAAGTGGTTGAGCCGCAATAGGCGATCAATGACTTTTGCCATACCCATGGTGTGGAGACAGCAGACGAATCATATCAGTGACTGTTACTTCTGCATGGTGCCTCCTCTCCGGCAAGGTTTTTCGAAGAAGAAAAAGTGGACCTTACGCTATCCGAATATACCATCAGACACGTGGCCATTACCTTACGGTGAAGGACTTCCCGTTCCGGAACCTCCAGAAATAGTTACACTGAATTCGGAAAAAGAAGAGGATGACGAAATTTGTGGTATATCTGAGCCATCAACATCAAAAGATCATGAGTTCGCACACAACATGATGTCTGCTGAACCACACAGGATCACACAGAATGAACTAAATGATCTTGTCAGAGATCTGGAACTTCCGAACGGTAAAGAAGAACTGTTGGCGTCGAGACTACAACAGTGGAATTCTCTCAATGACAATGTGAAAGTGTCTGCGTTCCATTCCCACCAAAAACGTCTGGCTCAGTTCTTTAAGAAGGAAAGTAATCTTGTCGCCTGCAACGATGTTGATTGTCTGATGACGGCCCTGAATATGAATCATAAGCCTGAGGAATGGAGACTGTTTATAGACTCATTGAAGTCAAGTCTGAAAGCTGTTCTGCTCCATAATGGCAATGTGTTGCCATCAATTCCAGTTGGTTATGCAGTAAATATGAAGGAATCATAAGACAACACGAAGGAAATAATACGGCTGACAACTACAAGGAACTTGTTGAAGACCTGTTGTTGTCCTATGAGGAATTGGGCTGCAATATGTCTTTAAAGATGTATTTTCTGCATTCTCACCTGGACTTTTTTTCCTCAAAACTGCGGGGCACTGAGCGATGAGCACGGCGAACGTTTTCATCGTGATATCGCAGCAATGGAGGAGAGATACCAGGACAAGTGGAGTTCATCGATGTTAGCCGACTATTTCTGGGCGGTAACAAGGGATTCCCTGGACTTGCGTACAAACGGCAGGCGAAGAGGCAGCGCATTTAATCACGGCAATCCAATCAGTATACACTGTGTCAAGAATATAGTGTGTAAGGCATGTATAACTAAGTCAGATAATTTTTTTAAACTGTAGCCAATCAAGACTTTTCGTGTCCATTTTCGTGTTCAGCGTCCCAAAATCTATAAAGGAAAACATATTTCTTTTCCGAAGCAGAAAAAAAGTCAAAACTTGTTGTGTTGTGTAATCGGTCTTTATTGGAGAAACATACGAAACACACAAACAGCCTGTATGGAAAAAATGCAGAATTTCTTAATGCTGCATCAGACGATGCATGCTGTATAGTTACCACTGGTCTTCAAGAGCTTGCAGCAGTGTCTTTTTTATCTAATTCAGTGGCACGTGTAACTTCGTGTTGCATAGGCCTATACCTTATTAAAATATCTTAACACTTGTCACATAGTGACTGATATGTGAAGTAAATAATCAAAGAAAGCCTGCAAACACCTCCTCCGCCGTGACACTAACAAAGTTGCCTAAATAGTTCGGTGACCCTCCGCTTAAAAAATGTCCCAATTATTTTGCAAAAATGACTTCAACGATTAGCACAGTCGCCAAGCTGATACAGAAATAATTCAAATACGTATATATATATATATATATATATATGCTTCAAACTTCATTTAGACTCTTTTATCCGATCTATAGGTTATTTAGAGTCAAATGAAAATTATGATCATTATTATACACGTTAAATTGACATGGAAACTGTCGTGGTCTATTTTATATATCATAAAATTTTCCGTTTAGACACTGTACAGGATATCACTGAATCGCAAATTTGGAGCAGTCAGTAAGCGATTAAAATTCAAGTTCAGGTTACTCTGAACAAAAAGTGATTTTTCTAACACCGCGGATCTACTTTGTGTTCCTTAATAAATATATGGATACAAGTGAAAGAATGCGGACCACGGATTTGAATAAGTTGGTACTTGTAAATGCCAGACTTTAAAATCTGAAAAGTAAAGAGAGCTTACAATGAACGTAAAACATCTCAAAGAAGTCGACATTCGAAAGTTAATTTGGCCTGCACGTTTGAGTCATTAATCGTAGGAACTTATAGTTCCACGAAAATCGATAAAGACGTTCAAATATAATTTCAGGAGAACACATTCACAGAGACCCGCGGTCTTTTTAGGAGTATTCGCAAGGGAGGTGTGACACGCGACTACTAGCGTCATATCTGTCCGTCCACTCGCCTGTCTGCATGGAATAGCGCGACTCCCACCGGAAGAAATTTTTTAAAATTTAATATTTGGAATTTTCAATAAAATTTGTTAACGCACTCACATTTTGGTTAAAATCTGACAAAAATAACAGACTTTCACAAGAAGACCTACGTACATTTATGTGACTGAAATTTACGACTGAGTGTCGCTGTGAGGTACGAACTTAGGCCTGACACAACTGATGATCTGAACATCTCTCCTTTTACGGTACAAGTACGAAAAAACACGATATCTCGCAGTTTACAAGAGAAGTATAAGCAATGAAATATCTGGAGGTCTAGAAGTTGAGTAGCCGACAAACCAGAGAGGCCGCAGAGAGTTGCCGATCTAAATATATCCCAAGAGAGAAACAAATGAAATTAGTGACTGCATTTGGACTAAATTAAATTTATCCATAAATAATACGAAAATAAGCGTGTGAATTCACCAGAAGTGTTACGTCCTGCGGTCAAATTCTTACCTATTTGTATTTGTTTCTCTCCGAAATTGCAGTAAAATAATTACTTGTTTATCCAGGTGATACGATTCCTTCTGCGATGTTTGAATTCGCATTGACTGAGCTACAATGTACATATATCCCTTTTCAAAGCGCTCCATTTCGTCTTCCACGTCGGTTTACGGGGATTTAAACAACCGAACACCCTACGGGAGTTGTACGGCGACGTCTGATTCTGTTCATAGCCCGTTATCACAAATGTAGTCAAGCATGTGCTCTTGGTAAATGAATCAATTCCTAAGAAGCCTATCTCTTTACAGGGAGCCGGGAGAGCGTAATCGGTATAGCGACTAACTACGGGCTGGAGGGTCCGGGCTCGAATCCTAGCAGGGACAAGGGATCTTCACTTCTTCAACACACGGCCTCCCACTCAGTAGGCACCGGGGTTCTTTCCGGTGGGGGGGGGGGGGGTTAAAGCGGCAGGGGCGTGAAGTTGAAAACTCACCTCCATCTAGTGTCGAGGCAAAGAATTAGTGGAGCTTTACGTCTACTCCCCCTATACGCCTTTATGGCGTGGACGTCTACCTATCTAACTATCTACCTAACCAACAAGTATAAAACCCTCTGAAATTTCGAGAGGAAATTTTACTGTGGTTTCCACAAATAACCTTTCATTCGAACTGTCTGCATATATTATTACAACCCTATAAATCAAAATTTCAATTAATAATCATGCCAGAAGCTTGAAAAAGTTCTTAGGAGAAAATGTGACATATTTTATTGGCAAAATACGAGGCTGCAATGTTGACCGACGCATATGTACTCCTTGACAGCTTCCAAACTGCAATGCCTGCCGAAACATAGGTACCTCTTAACTGCTTCATAGCGACAGATTGCTTTCGGGAATTACTGTCATCTGCCCTAAGTACTATCGGTTATAAGAATAACCCAGTGGGACTTACAAACCAAGCGTATTGTACAGTGCACTATATTTTATGTTATTCACAAGTTTCAAGCTTCATCATTTGGTGGTCTCTCGTCTGAACATATGTTGGGACCGGGAACTCTGATTTAGGCTGTATGTGTTATACTTTTCAGTGTTTCCAATCAAGATTCAATAAAGTGCTCCACGCATGCCGTGATGCCTGTACCCACTTAGACAAACTCCAGAACTCGGCACGTTTATTCTATGTAATCTGAAATGCTGAGTCACTATTACAACAATAAGCGACCTCTTTATGTATGTCTCCAAATCCTGCACTTAAAAGTCTATTAAATTCCCCAAATCCCAGGTCTCAGTTTCTACGTCTTCAAATCCCAAACTTCATCACTTTTAACCTTGTCCCCATATCCCAGACCTCGACATCTCTAATCATGCTCAAACTTCCAGGTCTCATAGCTCTATACATATCCCCAGAACCCAGACTTCGACACCTCAAATCCCAGGCTTTATTGCCTCTATCATATCCCAAAATCCCAAACCTGCATACCTCTATTCATGTCTCCAACTTGACAACTCTACTCATGGTCCAAATCCCAGGCCTGGACACTTCTACTCATTTCCTATATTTATAAAACCAACACACGCACATACATTACACACAACAGTACTATTTATTAATTCTTCCTACATCTTTTGGCGGCCACTCGCCATCATCAGAGAGTATATACGCCAATGCACAGTATTTAAAATATAATAAAATGATACCTTTACAATAGTAATACACACTATGTCATATTGATTTCCGCAGCTGCATTCATAGGATGTAAATACAATAAAAACAGTAGTTGCCGGACATGAATTAGGCGTACTTGTGTGAACGTATGACAAGATAGGCAATGTAAGTATAACGTAACATTGAAGCGCGTTCGTGCAACAATGTTTTCCGTGGAAAGCAATAAGTATTACATATTGTGGGTGTGTATTTGTAGCCTTAGTTATCCAGCATGCAAAGTGCATGCACCGTATTATATTGTGATCTGTGGCGTTTCCGGCTCAACAGCATTTTTCCACATTGTCTCGTGACGGAAACGATTTTCGGAAAGAAACTTATCGAACATAAAATGTGTTTCATTTTCTCTAAGACTTTTGTTTGAAAAAATTTCTGATTCTAAGAAGAATTCAGCGAGATATTAATCATAAATTTAGATAGTTCTTCGTGTAAAATGCCCTTTATTCTTGTCAGATTTGAATGAAACTTGGATTTTTCTCGACAGATTTTCGAACAATATTCAAATATAAAATTTCATGAAAATCCTTCCAGTGGGAGCCGAGTTCTTCCATGCGGGCGGACGTCAAGATAGACACGACGAAGCTAATAGTTGTTTTTCACAATTTTGCGAAAGCGCCTAAAAATGTTACTAAACTCCGTCATTCACTAAAATGCATTACACAAATAATTACTTATGTTTTATTTCAGCTCTAATCTACAGGAAGGAAAGCCATAACACTTTATGTTAATACATCCTGCACGTAGTATAAATGTTGCATTAAACAGATTATTTAAATAAAAATTAAGGTGTTAAAAATTCGTAAATAAAATTTCCAAGTTGCGCCACATATCACGTACTAGCGAAAACTCCTATAGTAATTGCATGTTTCATTCTATGACAAAGACAATTCTTATAAAATATAAAACATATAATATTTCTCCGACATTTAGTTACATCTGATGTCCAAACATCTTCCATATTTATGTAATCACCTTCGCCTCTATGGTCTGAGGTTTATTCCAGGCTTTTCATTGTAGACCGAACTTCGCTTCGTTCAATGTGTTTTAATAACGACTGCGGTACCCAGGGACTCCAGTCTGTCCCCCACCCATAAACATAAAAAAATTGAAGGACTGTAATGGCAAAATCCTCCCATTTGGAGCAGAGTTACTATTTGTGGAGACAGAAAGGTTATTTCATATATTAGTCGCTTACAACCCAAAGTTTCTTTACACAGAAAAACAAAACTTGTTTACACCCTTCAGGTACGAATATCATCTACGAAATACATAAAGCTTAAGTCCCTTCCTCACAGAAAACCACAGGTCCTATGGTACACAGGAAAGTAACAGCTGCTTACTATGAGGATTAAATGAAATATAAATACACCGTGTGGGCAAAGTCTAGAGCTTTATAGTGTTAAAACAGGTAGTGCACATTGTTATCACCGTGATTAAAGGATTAAATGTAGGTATAACCCACGAATGCAATGCAGTAGTTTCGGTGTCTGCTTCTCAATCGATTTCTTGGCGCTTCAGTGTCCGCCTTGGTTTGTCATTTTGTAACTGTAATTGGTTTTGCCACGTCCAATTTTCACAGCAGTTCTCTCCCATCCACTACATCTGTTATAGGTATCTGGGATTGATGGAGAACAATTTTCAGGTTCATCCCTGATTGAGCAGCTTAAGAGAACTCGTCATCGAACATTCAAGTCAATTAACTTACTGTGTTAGCGAATTCGTTGAAATTATTCTCAGATTTAAGGGATTTACAAGTGTAAGAAACTTGTTTAAATATACCTCAAGTTCTAACTTAGTATAAATAGATGACAGGGTTACGAATAGAATTTATAAATTCATAATTTTTATCGAGATTCCTTACGCCCGATTTATTACTCTCCCAATTTAAGACTTAGAGCGAATACTTCAACAATTAAACTTACCGAGTTTTTTCATCCACAGTAAGGTTACCTACCATCAATATCAGTGCCGTAAATCACCCTTGTTTTGAGACTTTACTAAAAAATATCCGTTTCTGAAAATCTGAATGAAGAACCATACATTTCTCCCAAAATTAATATTACTGCTTTCTAAATGTAAGCTGGTATTATAACTTTACTTATAAAACGTGTTTTAAAACTGTTTTATTTAAATGCACTGCTCAACCCCATGTCAATCACGAGAACGAAATACCCTGAATATCAGATTTCCTAATCGGTGGATTGGAAGAGGCGGACCAACGCCGTGGCCCCCACGAAGTCCAGACCTCTCACCACTAGGTTTTGTCTTTGGAGGTTTATAAACAATCTCGTTTTCGCAGTCAAAATCCGACATTTACGTTATCTTCGAGAGAGACGTAACACAAGTGTAGCGACAGTCATTCTGTAAATGCTTCAACGAACATAACAAGAACCTGAACACGATCTATATGTTTGCAGGTCTACGGTGCGCAAGTTTACTCCTTCTAAGGTCTGCGTGATAACGTTATCGGTTTGTGAACACGTTGCAGCAAATCCCATCTCCGTACTATCTTCTCGTAGAAGTTATTACGCCGCGAAAATAGGTCCATCATTTTCGATGACCTGTATTTAAAAATTCAGTTCTTACAGCACAGTACACACACTCCGTCTCGATTATAAAAACCAGAGCAAGAGTGGCTGTTTGCTCTCTGAACCGTATAAAACACATAAATGCACTCTATGGGCAGAACTCAGAATTTTTAGTATTAAAAAACCTGGTGGTGCATAAAATAACCGCTAGGATTTAAAGGCTTAAGAGCATTGGGTGGGCACTCACTTGTATTCAGGCGCAATTTTTAAGATGAGAATGTGGATGCACCACGCACAGGAAGGATGAAAATGTAAATATAATTTCCGTATGAAAAACTGAAGAGAAGAGTCTATGGGAGACCCAAGCGTCAATGGGAGGCAAATATTAAAATAAATCTTTAAAAGTAGGGAGTAAGGTTTTAGACTTATTGGCAGGCTCTTCCGGAAATAAACCTTCAGTTTTATAAATAAGCTGGGAATTTCTTCGCTCTCTGACCTTCTTAAGGAGCATTTTGATGAAACGGCTTAGGTATTTAGTATCACGAGTCTCCGGTGTTCCTTAGATAATGATTTTCAGTCTCAGACAGATGTGAATAGAATTTAAATTCAGGGTACAATGTCAGTACATGCAACGTAGATGCATATTGGTGGAGCGCGGCAGAGTTAGAAAAACCGGGTACATAAATTTGTTTAAAAGAAAAGTAAAGCATTAGAAAGATGATCAGTCCACTATTCCATGCTGTAAGTTCGACTGCAGCCTGTAACGTTTCCGTATAGACAAACTTCTGCATCCCAGCTGAGAAGAGAAGCGACAGATACTACGTTAGGCTGACGTTCAATGTGCAGAACGTAACGAGAATCAGAGGTAGGCTACAAACATTCGGGAAGGCAAAATGCAATAGACAAGGGCAGTGCAAGAAGACTCAGTTGGATGATAAATACACCAGGAACACGAGAACGTATGGTTGACATTGAAATTCTCTCTGTCATGACATGACTAAATTCCATTGAAAAATCCACGTTCGCCTTTACTTCGTGTGGTTCAAACACACAGATGAACAAGCATTACAGGGCTCCATAATGTCTTTATCTTCCACATTTTCTGTCTATATCATCAGCGGCGTAGCTAGGTTCTTTTTTGGTCTGGGGCGAGTAAATACATTGGCCGAACCTAATAGAAATTATGAATTCCAAAAACCGTAATCGTTTATTGAAATTGCTTTTATTTGGTAAAATAATACAAAATCTGTTGAGAGCAGAAAATAATTTTTTTACTTAGGCTAAAGCATTCATTTTGTCGACCCTTGGACTCCACAAAACTCGCCACATCCCCCCTCCTACCTACGCCATTGCATATCAGTGACGTTTAATCTCTTACCTTGCCTTATATATTTGATTCTCAGCACCGGTACACACCTGTTCCTTCAAACTGAAGAGCAGCTTGTTTCAATCATTGTTTTGCGCAGCACAATTATGTACTGCGGCGTAAATAATTTTCCTCAATGGCTCGACAGCCCCTTGGGAGCCTAGGCCGCCTCATTTTTCGAGGCTTCACAATCACACTTTTCAGACACACCACATTCGGTAGGACTCCTCTGGAAGAGGGACCAGCTCGTCGCAGAGACCTCTACCTGACAACACACAACACTCACAAGAGACAGACATCCATGCCTCCGGTGGGATTCGAACCCACAATCTTAGTACGCGAGCGGCCGCAGACACACGCCTTATACAGCGCGGCCACTGGGATCGGCGGCGTAAATAAATACACAGCGAAAGTGTGAATTATATCTAATTCTCAAACATTTATCAATATTTTACAAAGGACACACGAAACAATACAGCTCAATAGAAATATGATCTTCAGAACACACAAAACCACGATTTATGCATCAATTAGCCAATGACGAGCGAAAATAAGAAAACTGTGATGCTATTTTAAAATTGTACATACAACTCAGACAAGACTTTTAAGTTATTATACAGTGTTTCACATATATTTTACAATTTTAAACGTGTGTCCGTTTTAAAGTGGTATTACAACTTAAATATAAGACAAAAGTGATCTAGACTGCATATAGCAATTAACTGAACATATGGATGCAAAATAAGTGTAATTTGTGACCCCCTGAAGATGGTCTATAAGTAGACCGAAACATATGTAGGGGAATTTAAGAGAATTTAATAAACTATAAAATAGTTACAAGTGAATGTGCATTTAGTTGCTTATTAAGTAATGGAAGGATTAAGTTTGTTTTTAAATGAGTTATTTAACGACAGTATCAACTGCTAGGACCATACAGAGTCGGTGATATATGAATGAATGATCACGGGCTATTGGTGGAATAATATTGACAGGGGAAAACCTAACTGCTTAAGAGAGAAACCTGTCCCAGTACCACTTTGCCCACCATAAAATCCACTAGGATTAGTCTGGGATTGAATTCTGGCCATGGTACGACCCTTTGTTTGTCTTGCATCCTAAGTACAGTGGGAGAGGACTGGTTCCTAAATTCTGAGCTTGATACTAAATTCAGAGAAAATCTGTTACGCCCTGAGCAACGTGATAACTTTTTTTTTCAATGACGCGACAGCCCCTTGGGGGCCTAGGCCGCCTCATTTTTCGAGGCTTCACGATCACACTTTGAGGCACACCACACTCGGTAGGACTCCTCTCGACGAGGTACCAGCTCGTCGCAGAGATCTCTACCTGACAACACACAACACTTACAAGAGACAGACATCCATGCCACCGGCGGGATTCGAACCCACAATCCCAGTAAGCGAGCGGCCACAGACCCAAGCCTTAGACCGCGCGGCCACTGGGATCGGCGATAACCTTTTAGAATAGTTTAATTTTAATCTAATTACAGTTACTTTACATTGGTTATTCCTTCCTAAAATATTTTCGGATTATGGTTTTCTGGCTTGTGACACTGTTTAGACGTATCGGCGGACACTAACATTTCGGAGAAAAACCAGGTGCCCCCGTCTAAACTGATCAATTGCAAAGAGGGGTTTAGCATATGTCTCAGACAGGTTGATACCTACCGATAAAACTGCACCATGTTCCTACTGCACGTTCGTATCCAACGAGAAGCCACATGGGATCACCACGCCGAAAACGATACGAAAATGAAACGCAATAAAACCTGAAATGTTACTCCTAAGAGTTTACCAAGCTGTTAAGCTTTCTAGGCGTCTGTGACTTATATTGCATATAATTAGGTAAATTAAAAGTAGAATCAGATATGAACATGAATAATGCAAGCATGCAAACATACAAAGCGCATAAAAACATGCATATACACACGCACGCACACATGTGCGCAGACGCGCGTACATACGCGCGCGCACATACGTACATACATACATACATAATGTACATGCATAAATACATACGTACATACGTACAAACATACACACATACATACGTACATACATACATACGTACATACGTACGTACATACATACATACATACGTATATACATACGTATATACATAAATACATAAATATACATAAATACATACGTACATACATACATACGTATATACATAAATACATACGTACATACATACGTACGTACGAACATACGTACGTACACATATGCGTACTTGCATACATGCATACATACATACATACATACAGACACACACACACGCACACACACAGCTACAATAATAAGCGATCTGGAGCACCGAGACCTTTTGAATTGCACTTTCGTAACGTACTAGGTATGTTCGGTCACGTGTAAAGCCTGACGAACAGCGCTGTAATGTATTTTTACCACCAAGGTTTATCTAACATTTCAAGAATGCATTCTTGACACTGAATGTCATCCCTTTGAAAAAAAAAAAAGTAGAAGGCAGTGCAATGAAAAGGAAAAAAAAAAACAAAAATATTGGGATCATGCAAGGAGAGCCAGTGACAGACATTCAGTTGCTGGACTTGCATTCACGACCGTTTGCTCAAAGTGTACTGTAGAAGTGAGCACTGCTGGACGATGGGTAAGGGATTAAAGAAGATGGAACAGGCTGAACAAAACAGCGGAGTGGTCGAACTTGCGAAATTCTTGCCTAGGAGGACAACAGTGAAAACCAACCGCTAAATTGAAACACTAAGAAGTCTGAATGCTCACCTTCGTCGAGTTCGTCCCACACTAAAAACATCCGGAGTGTTGTTCCTCCATGACAACACAAAGCTGCATACAAGTGTGCGCCCGACACAGGCCTTCACAAATTTGGATGGGCAGTGTTGCCGCACCCATCCTGCACGCGTGATCTCGCACCATCCGATTATCACCTGTTTGGTCCTTTAAAATAAAGCCTGCTAGGACACCATTTTGCTAATGACGAGGACAGCAGAAGGCTGTGCGCCAGTGGCTGCAGAAGGGGAAGGGTAAACTTTACCGGGCCGGAACACATGCTCTTGCTGAAAGGTGGAAGTAGAATGTCGACAAAGATGGAGATTAAATTAAAAAATAATTTTTTTTAAAACATTTTTCCTTTATTTCCTTGTAAATACACATTTCTATACACACATGTTTGGAGGATTAAACAATTGTTCCATTTACCAACTACTTATGTGGGCTAGGTATCGGAACTTCCTTCCGAACCTATATGTACAATGTTAGAAAAACACATACTCTTTGTTATTGTAGTGAAAAATTTTATAAAAAACACTACCTTCTGAATGTATCTAGTTATAGTAAGGCATGTTTGGTCCTTTTATGTATGTAGCGTTTGTACGTTTTTTGTAGGTCTGACTTCTCGTAGTGGCCGATTTTTGCCACGAGTGGGTTTGTGTGTTCAGTACATTGGGTATAAAACCGAGCTGAGAGATGAAGTAGGTATTCTTGGAGCCTTTCGATGTCTATATTGCAGTGGAGATCTTTGATGGGTGTTCTTCTAGGAGCATTTAAGATCACTCTCAAACATTTGTTTTGTAGGATTTGTAGTTGTTTGTATGTAGAATCACTGACGGAGCACCAGACTGGGACTGCGTAGGATATTATGGACCGGATTGAGGTTTTATAGAGAAGGATTTTAGTTGAAGTTGTTAAAGTTGATTCCTTACTGAGAAGGGGAATAGCTTGATGAGTGCACCGATTGCTTTTCCAATCTGTCCTTTAATGTGTGGTGAGTAATTTAGTGTTTGTGTGAGCCGTAGTCCCAAATATTTGACTTCTGATGACCATGAGATCGTCATACCTTGCAGCCGGAGGGGAGGTGGGTGATCAGGACGCCGTTTGGTGAATAGAATGGTTTCCGTTTTGTCCATGTTTACCTTTAGCCTCCATAGTTTGAAATAGGCGGCCAGGCGTGTGGTGGCGTGAGACAGTCGGCGAGCAATGGTATCTGGTCGCCATGATTGTGAAAAAAGGGCCGTATCATCAGCGTACATAGCCGTTTGAACGAATGGGATTTTTGGGTAGTCAGCCGTATAGATTAGGAAGAGAATAGGGGACAGTACTGCCCCCTGAGGTAGTCCGGCCATAAGTGGATGACAGGATGATGAAGAACCGTCAATGGTCACGGAAAATTTTCTGTCGGAGAGGTATGATTTTAGGAAGGTGATCAGGTATGTTGGGAATTTGTAATTTATTAATTTGTAGAGTAGCCCATTCGTCCAGACAGTGTCGAATGCTTTTTCTAAGTCCAATAAAACCATTCCAGTGTGTTTGCGCATGTTGAAGCCATGTGTAATTATCTCGGTGAGCCGGGCTAATTGCATTGATGTGGAGTGTTTTTTCCTAAAACCGAATTGTTCGTTCGGTATTATGTTTTCTTTGGTAGCTTGTCGGACCAGTCGTGTTTTTACAATCCTTTCATGATCTTGCTGAGTGCAGGTAGCAGGCTGATTGGGAGATATGATCGTGGATCAAGAGGCTGTTTGTTTGGTTTTGGAATGGCTAAAACCACTGCGTGTTTCCATGTTGTCGGGAAGCATCCTATGCGAAGTAGAGCATTATAGAGTGTCGTCAAGTGCCGGATCGCGGTTTGTGAGAGGTGCCGGAGTAGCGTGTTTGTAATTTTGTCGGTGCCTGGAGCCGTGCGTGATTTAAGTTTCCTGATAATTAGGTCCACTTCCGTATGATCGATTTTTGGAGGGTTTTCGGTTCTTTGGTCTGCTCGTGCGAGGAAAGTTTCCACGGTACGCTCCACTAGTCGCACGTGGGAGGTCATCTTGTCCGGTATAGTTATCCTATGATTGTTTGCGAATAGTCCTGCCATAAGTTCAGCTTTCTCTGCCGCTTGATGGTATTGTTTGTCTAGGTGAGTTAACGGAGGAATTTGACTTCTCTTCTTCGTAAAGTAACGCGCGATTTTCCACAGAGGGTTAGAATTCGGTTGCAGTGTACGTAAAAAGGATGTCCAGTTATCATTTCGGAGTTTTGTTAGGCGTGTCGCTATGATTTTATTCAGTATTTGCAGCCCTGTATATAACAGTTTGTTCCGTGTACGTTGAAATCGTCTACGCACATAGTTACGTATCTTGATGAGATTTTCGATCGGTGCTGGTATTTGGAGGTGTCTTGCTGTATAGGTGCGCATGGGTATAGTTGCTGTCGCTGCTGATAGCACTGCTGATGTGAATTTATGAATCGCTTGTGTTATTTCTCTCTCATCCTTGAGTTGTGGTATGCCTGGTAGGCGAGCGTCCAGATGTTGTTTATAGTCGTTCCAGTTTGCTTTGCCGTAGTCGAAATGGTATCGCTTTTCTTTTGCTTGTGGGGTGAAACGGATTTTACAAACCACCGGGTTGTGATCAGATGACATGCAGGGAACAGAGTGTGGTTGTGATAAGTAGCAGTCGTATCCCAAAGCTAAATCTAGTACATTTGCTTGCCCTCTCGTATTTACATACGTTGCATGATCCGGTGCGTAGATGTTCACTCCGTGATTGATACAAAAATCCAGCAATACGTTGCCAGCTCTGTTGTTGCGAGAACACCGCCACGCTGTGTGTTTGGCGTTTAAATCTCCTAATAGAACCGTTGGTATTTTGTTCTCAAAGATTGTAGTGAGATCAGTTTTTCTTAGCGTGGTGGATGGGGGTGTATAGCCGGAGATTATACAGAGTTTGCGCTGCTGTGTGTCGCGAACGACGACTGCTACTGTTTCCATCGTGGGAGTTATTGGTAAATTTATCCTGTCATGGAGTAGTGTATTTCGTATTAGTAGTAGGACTCCTCCCCCATGTTGGTTTCGATCCATTCTGTGTGTTGAATAGCCAGGCATAGTAAAGGTTCTCCTTGGTTGAAGCTTTGTTTCGCAGATTGCCGCAACGTCTATTTTGTTAGTGAAGAGGTAGTTTTCCAATTCTTATTTTCGCTGGTAAACGGAATTTGCATTCAATTGTAGGATTCGTAAAGTGTTTCTTATGGTGATGTGAAATAGGCCATTAAGGTGTCGACAAGTAGCATCATTTTCTCCGTCGGGTCTTTCGCGTTTCGGAGTTGTGTGGCTAAATTTTGTAACACTGTTCCAAGTGCTTGGAGGTTGAAGGCGGATAGTATAGATTTTATCGATCCAATGAAAGTCGGAAGTGTTTGGTCCTGTTGTGGCCTTGAAGTCTGCGCCGCAATTTGTGCCCAGGTTCTTGTTGGTGATGGTGGTTCCCTTGTGCTAGTGGTGGAGGGAAAGGCGGCCTTTCTCTGGGGTGGGGGTGGAGGAGGTTGAGTTTGTTGCTGCAGGTGTGGTGTTCTATTTCTGGCTGTCAGTCGCTTTTGATATTCTGGGCAACCAGAATAGTTTGCGGGGTGCTCTCCCCCGCAATTTGCACAGGTTGGTGGTTCTGATGTTTGTTTTTTGCAATCTGAAGTCTGGTGTAGTTTGCCGCATTTAACACATTTCGGTGGGCGTCCACAGTATGCAGATGAGTGTCCGAATTGTTGACACTGAAAGCACTGTGCAATAGGCCGTTTGGGTTTATATCTCTCCCAACTGACTATGCAGTGGCAGATTTTGTTGGTCTTATAAACTTCACGTAAATCGGTGGTAGCCTGAAAAGTAACTACAAAAATGGGATATTTCTGTAGGATCTGTTCTGTATGTTTATCCATACGTATCAGCTGTCGAGCATGAGTCACTTGTAAGTTCCGCATTTGTAGGTCTTCTCTAATTTCTTCTATAGTAATGTTTGGAGGGAGACCTTTGAGTACAAGCCGCGGTTGTTGTGTTTGAGGTAGAGGGTAGGTGTGATATGCGAGGTTAGCTTGTTTAACTTCGCGGAGAAGGATTTCATAGTCCTTTTCTGTTTGGGTGTATAGTAAAAATCTGTTTGTTTTAGTTTTTATTTCCACTGGACTGGTTGGTTTATCATTTAACGACTTAAGCGTTTGCGTATGATTACTCAGAAAACTGTATAGGACAATGGGGGGTATTTGTTTCTTTTTGATGTTATTAGGAGGTGTAGATTCTATTGATTCTGTTTCCGTATCGCTATCAGATAGCACAACAAAATAATTTGTAGTCTCAAATGACGTACTTGCCGTAGGTTCTTTGTTTTGGTTTAACCGCTTCCGCTTGGGCCTTGGGGCCGGTTGAAAATCTTGAGGTTTTTCACCTTGTAGATTCATGTTGAATACATTCACACACTGATTTGATATCTACGGTGCACAGGATTTAGATGTTGAGCAACCCTGGGCTTACTTCCGAACTATCAACTATCACACTTCACTATTCACTACACTATTTACTCTTCACAGTCACTCGTAGCGCAGCGCACAGGCACGTCCGCACTGTAACGCAACCACTGACGAACTCCAAAAACATAATTATGCCTTCAGCAATATAGTAGTGAAGTTCTGTAAAATGTTCACATGTCCAACTTTTAAATAACGTACAATAAAAATAGGTGGATTTGCTTTCTGACTATTCCTTGTAATATTACAGTTATTTTCAAATAATAACATCGTAATATTAAGTGTCAGTGTGCATGTTCCTAAACTGGAATATCATCGAAAGCAGGAAGTTACCAGTTTTATGTCTGAATGACACCCAACATCAAGTACAGTTAAATTAATTTCTCGCAAATTAGTCAAAGGGTTAAAAAGAGTGGAAGCAGTCATAGAAAGCACGTCCTATGTAATCAGAGTCCCTTCACGGCTCTACATTGCGAACCAAGAATTGTGAATAGCATAGCAGCGCTATAAGAGACGTAGGACCTGAGCGGTAACGTTATTTCTCCGTCTTAGAGAATAAATGGATCTAAGAGACTTGACGGAAGACGGAGACTGAGTAAATTGTATAAGTAGGGGCTTCGTAATTTGTACTGTTTATTAACTATTATTAGGAAGGGATCGGCGGAACAAAATTGTGATGCGAAAACCTGAAGCAAGGAGAGCCCAGGGAACTACAACTATACTGAAACTTATCTTAAATACGTAGGTGTTTGGAGTGTGGACTGGACAAACTGGCTCAGAATATGATCGGTGCACTTGTGAATATGTCAATAACACTTCGGCGGGTAGAAAAGGCTTGTGATTTACTTACCAGCAAAAGGGCTATTAGATTCTTAGGAAGGATTCTGCTCCATCTTTTTAGTTACTTTAATAGGTAATTTCTTTATTTACACATGGAAATATTTTACACTGCTTTATTTGGAAATAACATGTAAAGAAACTGCCATGTCTCTAGGTAACAACTCTTTAATATACTGAAAATTGTAACACAAGTCTATAATTTCCAAAACAACAAAAAACCTTCCTGTATTTGTCTGACATGTTTAAAATACAGAACCATATGGCGACTCTACGAAGTCTCGCTAACATAAATTCACTTCTTGTAAATATAGGATTTCGTATTTTTAACGTCGAGATTTGAGGTTCTCACAGTGGTGATAATGTCTTCTGAGATGTGAAGTCTTGTAGAAATTTTCGGAATTTTGGTCCTGTTGCCTCAAACCTCAAGCTGAATATTGAGGCAAAAATGTCCTCCGATATGTCTGTACATTTCTACTTGGCTTCACAGCATCATATCCTGGGAGACGGTGTATTCATTTTCAAGGTATTTTACGTAATATGCCTCCATTACAAATTTGATACACGTAGTTGTTTAATAGTGTGGCTATTATTGCCGATACAGAAACTTTTAGTGAACTTGGCTAACTGAGCTTTGCAACATGCCATTTATGTCACTTTAATTTCACTCACTTTTACTGATATTCTTGATTTACGCAACAAACTAAACGGATATAAAACCGAGCAGGTCAGCAGTCGGACTAATTTGTTGCACTTGGCTTTTCCCACGCCAATGAACCGGGTAATAATCACTTCCGTAGCGACCGACTTCCTTGTGACCGCCTCTGTGGACGCCCCAGCACGGGTCTGTCGTAAGATAACACAGTTTCAGCTCACTCGTGAGTGACGACGTGTTTCGTTGGTAGGGGTCTCCACTCAACTGAACTTACTGCTGTGTTGTACAAAACAAAATATTTCACAATCCTGTCAAACACCTGGAGTTCGATTACCCCTAGAGTCACACGCGTTTGGATTTAAAAATTTCATGTTCATTCCTCGTACCTACAATTAATAGCAGAAAATTGCATGCGATTTAAGTATTTGAATGCTATTAAATAGCTTACATAAAAGATTCAGTCTGATAATACCAGCGGAAATTTTCTGTTTCTATTATATACATTAAAACTGGAGCAATGGTTTCGCATTAATTCAGCTGATAATGTGCAAATATGTGAAACAGTAAATTTTATATTATTTTCACCGTGCATTTTTTAAAATTCACAAATTACACACCAACAAAATGCACTATATTTTCACTTTATATTCTTTATTCTTTAACCCCCACATATGTTTCGGCCTTTACAGGGCCATCTTCCGGGGGCTCGTAAACTACATTCACTTCACATCCAATGTTTTTGTCTGCTATCACATTACAATGAAAATGGACTAAACGTGATAGCAGACAAAAACATTGGATGTGAAGTAAATGTAGATTACGAGCCCCCTGAAGATGGCCTTGTAAAGGCCGAAACATACGTAGGGGTTGAATAATAAAGAATATAAAGTGAAAATATAGTGCATATCGTTGGTGTGTGTGTACTGGTAATTCGCTGCCACCATATATGAAAGAGCGCTCAACAGCAAAAGGATCAACAAGTTATCAGTGCGCGTCCTATTTCTATCTGCGTAGTCTGGGCGCACACAGTGATCAGCTGTTGGCGTAGCCAGAGGCGGGTTGCCTATCTTCGTAGGAGTGGGGTAAGGAGAGATGCGAAAGGAAGGGGGAGTCTGTTCGGCTTTCTTCGGGTGGGTTTGGTTCGGTCGGCTTCGTGAGGGTGTGGTCGTCTTTGTCTAACTCTCTTTACACTCTTTCCACGAGAACAAAGAATGTTTGCTTTCTTATTTCACTCACTCAACACTTGTGATTTGCGTAATGAATTAACTGCAATTAATTAGTATTAAATATATTCTAAAATTCACTAAAATATATATGAAAGTAGTCATACAACACTTTGGTGTTAATATAATAATTTGGCTAACTAATAAAACGTAACAAAAAATCTTTTAGAACCGAAACTACTGTTTAAAATTAATTCTTTCAAAAAACACAAATCTAAACTACTACAACTAAATAATTACAGTAAAACAATGCTTCTCTCGTAGAATAATACAGGCGGTTAAGTAAATTACTCGTCCTAAATGCAGAAAACTAAACAAATTTAATACTTTAATTTTACTTCATAGTAATTTACTGTATTATTTCCCAATTAACAACCGCTTACCTCCAGTATTTAATTTTTGTTCGCAGTTCCTTAGTTTCTTTGTCCCCTTTGTCTTCCAAAATTTGTCAAGCCGTGACTACGTCCTTCCTACTAAGAGGGTTCCAGACAAGTGAACAGACCAGCGACTACTCCCTAGATCGCTGACAAAAATGTTTACATAAATTCTTTAACGCGATTGGCTATCGCCAAACCCCTGCATCATTTCACTAGACAAAGCACTGCTTTACGAACAGAATGCTGAGGGTAGAGGGATGAAAAAAAACCCACACACACAAAGCTCTGAAATTAAAATACAGAGAAAAAAACTAACCCATGGAAAATTCCATTGTCTAACTACTTATCCACTACAATTTCCCCCTCCTCAGCCTGTGACGTCCCTGTCACAGTCACTTACCTTACTGGACTGAAACAAGATTACAAAAAAACAAGAATCTCTTACAAAACCCAAAAGACATGGTACATGTGTTAAAACATTACAAATGAACAAGAAGGAATTATTCCATAATAAAACAAAGGTTATGGTCTAAACTTCACTAAATCAATCACACCACCATTCTCTCTAATATTGTCCTTATTACATTTGAATTTGAATTCTGGCGCTCTTTCCCATAAGTCTTTGCTGCAGTGTACTTCCTGTATTAGACTGTTTGCGTATTAGACTGTCCAAGCGTTGCGGCTTCCACATGGAGTTGTACATCGGCGTGTTATCTGTGAATCTCCCTAAATCTGAGCCATCGAAGTGTTATATTCAAAAAAATAAAAGTTATAAAACTTCTACAAAGTGCATAGTTCATTATTCTCCAGTTTTCTATTCAAAGTTCGTAGTATATATTTATAAAAATAAACGCAAAAAAAAAAACACAAGTGAAGCTCGTTCATCACGGCTCCAAGAAGGTAACTTCACTTCGCTTATTCAACTGAAATCCGTCGAAAATGTTCAACCCTTCAACTTGAAACGGTGAGTAAAACTCCTTTCATTCATTATTAATCACAATTGAATGTTTAATTCTCGTAGCTTGTAAAGGGAATGTATTCAAGGAACGTTTTATTCGTGAAGAAAATTCCATAATAAAGGTAACAACAAAAAAAATAAACTGGAATGTGGGAAAATAATTCCTTGGAAAGTGGTTACTTCCATAGGTAATCTACTGTAAAATGATATTACAGTTCCATAGGAATGAACTGGAATGGGTATGAGTATACGTCTGTCTTTGTCTCTCGTAGGCAGGACTGGAAGCGTCCGTTGCCACTACACAGCTGTTGCTATGACGTCACGTACTGGAACAGTTCGATGTTCGTACGAAGGAATACGCACCACTGGGTATATTAACACGTCGTTAACAAAAGGTAACTACCTTTTCACATCACTGTCTATTTGAATAAGTGAATATATGAACCTTATATAGATACTTTGCGTCTTTAACATGTAGAATCACTGGATATATCTTGTAACTGAAATTAACTATAATTTCCATTTTGTAGACTTTCGTCGAAATCTGGCTGATTTGCTGCAACTCGCGAGCATCCACCTGGCTGTTGCATCTCAGCTGTCTTCACTGAAGAGAAGCTGCGACCACCTTAACTATTCTGGAACAACTTTACTGTTACTGGGACATTTCATATGCGATCTGGCCGAACAGAGTCTTACTGCACACACGAAGATTTTACAAGTAACTGTGCTCCTTGTATACTTGAAGCTAGCAGTTCGTTTTTTTTTCTGGGAAATATTACAACCCTAAATCTATTTCCAAAATCATCTTTCCTAACTAGACTCAACTGCTTGTATTATCCTTTACATATTTCGCTTCACATTCCTTCATTAGTTTAACACATCAGTTCTATTTCATAGCAATCAGTTTTTTTTTTTCATCTCCTTTTAATCCATGACAAATTCACTCTCACATACTCTAGTAACATTACATTCAAAATACTACTTTTAAACTTATATATACAATCTCTTCCCTCTCTTTCTCTTTATATCTTAATCAATGTTTCTCATAACTATTACTGTTAAATGGATTGTACATTGTATATCAGGTTCCAATAAGTTTCATTTTAACAATCAAAATCCCATTAACTGATCTAATTTGAATATACAATTTGCATGTCATCTCTAAACTGTAACCTGGCTCTACTTCTAGTCATTGGAGGTGAATACTGACTGGTACCTAACTCTCTCTTAGACCTTGGTGAATCAGAGGGTATATAATCTGGATCCATCCTAATTGAATCACGGCCTCTACCGTTAGAATCACTTCTACCTGCAGGAGAATCCTCTACATCAAACTCCATGGTTTCATTTCCTTCCTGAACCACTTCATATAAGTTGTCAGTGGGTAAACTACAAGGAATAGGCTGTGACCTAATCATAACTTCCTCTTCCTGACCACCACCATCAGTAGGTCTCACCTTCCTATTAAAACTCTTTCTCTTCCTAACTTCCATAGGACTTTGCTCGTATGACCTCTTTAAACGGTTAACATTCACAATTAACTCTTTCCCTTGTGAGTCAACAATTTGATAATTTAAATCAGATAATTTCTTTTTCACTATGTATGGACCCTTCCATACACATCTAAACTTATTGCATACACCTGATTTCTTGGCTGGACAAAATAAGTAGACTTTGTCATCAACCTCAAAAGTCCTTAATTTTGCCTTCTTATCATAGTAACTTTTGTTCTTCTGATGAGCTGTTCTATTGTTTCCTCGAACAACCTTATAAGCTCTGGACAAATTTGACTTCAAATTTTCCAACCTCTGTCTCAAATCTACATCCTGAACATTCACTGAAATCTTAGCCTTCAGGTTATCCATTGTAGGTAAATTCATTTCACGCCCATGAATCAAATAAAATGGACTGTATTTTGTAGTTGTCTGTGGGGTTGCTCTATAAGCCATTAAGAAAAATGGTACTGCTAAATCCCAATTTGTACCAGATGAATCAACATAATGTGCTAAAGCATCATGTAAAGTCTTATGAAGTCGTTCGACTAGACCATTGCACTGTGCATGATATGGACTTGTCTGTACTTTCTTTACATTCAAAATTCTACAGGTCTCTTTAAAAAAATTAGAAGTAAATTGTCTACCTTGATCTGTAATCAAGACTGATCCTGACCCATGTCTAGCAATTATCTGAGTAGCATATACCCTTGCACATGTCTCAGCAGAAATATCGGGTATAGGAAAGGCTTCAGGATACCTTGAAAAATTATCTATAAATGTTAACAAATATTTGTTCTTACGTGGAGTCTGACTATACGGTCCTGTTAGGTCCATACTAGTCACTTGGAAAGGTTCTGTTGGTTCTGGTAGCTCACCTAATGGTGCACGAAACTGGTGCCCTTTCCTTTTCTGACACTTATCACACTTTCTCACATAATCTTCTATCATAAACCTCATCTTAGGCCACCAAAACTTAAGAGAAATCAAATCATAACATCTCTTATTACCTGGATGAGAAGCATACACTGGATCGTGATTCATACGAATTACATCTGTGATCATAGTCTTTGGAACCACTAATTGGTTGTCCTTCCCTGTATTCCTTCTGTATAATACTCCATCTTTATCACAGAAAAATTCACTATTTCTGGTACTCCATTTAACTCTTTGAGCATTACAGAAACTATCTTTCAACTGCTCTTCTAAAAACTTCTCTCTAGTTAGGGGGGTTTCCTTGCTCACTAGAGCTACATGCCTGCTCAGAGCATCCACATGCCCCATCCTTGAACCTGGCACATGCTCTATGTCAAAATCAAACTCACCTAACCTTAAACTCCATCTATTCAACCTTGCATTATTATCAGCAAATTTATGAATAAATTTCAATGCTGCATGATCTGTTCTCACTAGAAATTTCTTTCCGTAAAGATAGCATCTAAAATATTTAGTAGCCCAAACAACTGCCAATGCCTCAAGTTCAGATGCTGAATATGACCTTTCAGCTTTGTTAAGCTGTCTACTGGCATAAGCTACCGGCCGTTCTGCTCCACCTTGAACCTGAGATAATACTGCTCCTAATCCTACCTGTGATGCATCTGTTGCCAAAATAAAAGGTAACTTAAGATCTGGGAAAGCTAAAATTGGCGGGTTACTCAATTTATTCTTCAAATCTTCAAACGCATTCTGACAATCTTGTGTCCACTGCCACTTAAGATCTTTCTTAGTTAACTGGGTCAATGGTTTTGCAATGTCTGCAAAATGTGGCACCAACCGTCTATAAAACGAACACAAACCCAGAAAAGCTCTGACATCTTTAACTGACTGTGGGGTTGGATATTGTTGGATAGCCCTGACCTTATCTTCAGAAGCTTCAATTCCACTCTGTGACAAAACATAGCCCAGATAAGTAATTTTGGTCTTAGCAAAATCACACTTTTCTGGCTGCAACTGAAGATTGGCTCTCTTAAAACTATCAAATACATGAGCTAGTCTTTTTGCATGTTCTTCCAAAGAATCCGAATAAATCACTACATCATCCATAAAAACCCAAGCTTCTTTCCCTACTAAATTCCTCAACACTACATCCATTAGTCTCTGAAAACTAGCAGGACTGTTTGCCATCCCATAAGGTAACCTATTAAACTCATAAAATCCACTCGGTACAGAAAAAGCAGATTTTTCCCTGTGTTCTTCACAAATATTGACCTGCCAAAAGCCTTGGTATAAATCCAGCTTGCTAAACCACTTAGATCCTGCTAACGTGGATACTGTGTCTTCAAATCTTGGCAAAGGATAACTGTCAAACTTAGTGACAGCATTCAATGTTCTGTAATCAACACAAAACCTGTACTTAGGTAAACCTGTTTCTGATTTCTTAGGGACTAAAATCACAGGGGATTGCCAAGGGGAATTACTTGGTCTTATCACTCCCTTATCTAGCATTGTCCTAACCTGTCTGTCTACTTCATCTCTAAGTGCAAATGGAATATGATAGGGATGTTTCCTTATTGGAGTAGCATCACCCGTCACTATTCTATGTTCTATCACATTCGTACTTTTAAAATCATTGTCCTCGTCGTCATGGAATAAATCAGCATATTCCCATAACACTGGCTCTATGATCTTCCTCTCCATCCTAGACAAATGAGCTAGCTTGGTATCTAGGTATTCTTTAAATTTCCTATTCACCTTCAGACTTGTTTCAGAAAACAACACTGACTTTGCATTCTTTTCTGCGCTTACACCCTCATCTATGGGTACAACTAAACTTTCTGCAATCTCTTGAGCTATACCTAACACTGTTCCTTTAGGCACTGTTAACTCTTCTTCACTAAAATTAACCACCATGAGAATCACTGTATCACATGGACTCTTCACTGGCAAACTTTTCTCAACTTGCACATGATTCTGAGAATTATCAGATGAACCTACCAAGTAGTTCTGTTTTCGAAACTCACTACCCTTCTGCTGTGGTTGTCTTCCAGCTGAACTGGTGTACGACAAAACACGAGCTACACTAATACCTTGTATGGGCACAAGAGCTGGCTCCACACACACTAAACTGGGTGAACTCCTTACTCTCTCTCCTATAACTTTTCCCTGCACCACATGTTTAGCTCTTGGTTTCAATACTACCGTGCGTTTACACACCACTGACCACGGCTCTGATTCTTCCAACTGTATAGATACTTCTTTACCTTTGCAAGGTTTTACTTGCTTAACCTCACTATGTTGGGACTTTACTCTTGATGTGAAAACATGGGGAACTAGCCCTGACTTCTGTTTTACATCACCACTAACTATTAACCCTAAACTAGGACCTCTAAACAATGACAACTTACTCTTTGCTAGATCCAACACTGCCTGTTTAGGAGTGAGAAAATTTACACCTATTATTCCTGCAGCCTTAGTAGGTAATTGGCTTACTACGAAGGTTTGTCTGAAAATTACACCACCCATCAGAAAAGATACATTTTGCTCTCCCTGAACTGCCAAATTATGTCCTGTCACACCGAAAGGAGTGAGAGACGTGCACTCTACAGGTGCCTTCGACACATTAGGTTGCAAAATACAACAACTTGACCCTGAATCAATCACTAGGATTCTATTGACACCTTCAATTTGTACTGAGACAATGGGAGTGTCCTGATCCATCAAAATGGGAATTGTCAGTTGTTCTGTGACAGCATTGCTAGAAAACTGAAGATGGGAGTCGCTGTCCTTCCTTCCATCTAGTTCCAGTTTTCCTGAAAATGGGTGCTCCAACGCACTTCGTCTTTCTGAGAATTAGTTCTAGCAGGTTGTTGTGAACTAGACTGCATGTTTGTCCTACTATTCTGTCCCCTATCTTGCTTCCTATCAGAAAACTTCTTATTTCTGAAACAGTGTCTGGCAAAATGTCCAAACTTTCCACAATTATAACACTGTATGTCTTTTCCAGACCTATGTCTATCGACTACAGCTGTCCCTGTACTAACTTGCCTCTTATCTCGGATTGAGCTTTGACCAACTGAGGGTTTAACAAAGTCTCGATCTCGAATATCACTATTCATGTTAGAGAAGAACGCCTGATTCCTTCTCTCCTGCTTTTCAGCCTCATATACTGTAACAGCTATCTGCACAGCTTCATCTACACTTTTCGGCATCCTAAACCGAACCTGCTGCCCTGGGTTACCTATCAAACCCGCAATAAACGTGGACAGTATCATTCTGTCGGCTTGACCGTAATGAAAGCTCTGTAACTGAGGATCATCAACTCTTGGGACTGTCTTCATCGCCAACGCACGAACCCTGTCTGCGAAATCCTGCGGCGATTCATCTCTATGTTGCCTAGCTGACTGCAGCTGCACATAATGGAACTGAGGAGGTCTAACATCTCTGAAGCGATGCATAAAGGTTGCCTTAAAAGCATCCCATGTAACATTTACATTTTGTAATACCCTTGAACTACAATAAAATGCTTTGGCCACATCTGTAAGTTTCAGCACTGTGATCCTGATCTTGTCAGAGTCACTCCAATTTCCAATCCCGGCAGTAGATTCTACTGTATCGAAAAAATCTTTTGCACTCACTGATTTATCAGACCCTGACCACTTTGGTATTAAGCCAACTAAAGACAAATCCTTGGTCTGTTGGGGAACCGGTGCACTAACCTGTACCCTCAAATTTCTTAACTCAGTCTGCATCTGTTCAATTTGTTCTTTCAACAAATCTTCTTCCATTTTTGTCGCCATTTTTAACTCAAATTAAATATCCCCAAATATCTGAGTTACTAAACCTAATTGGTCTAGAAGCCGGAACCTCTATACAATGTGACACCCGTAATACTAGTCACTGACAGTGAACCCCCTGTGGTATTAGTAAACCACTAAAACACAAAACCCTTATCCGACGCTGCCAACCAATTTCTGTACTGGTAATTCGCTGCCACCATATATGAAAGAGCGCTCAACAGCAAAAGGATCAACAAGTTATCAGTGCGCGTCCTATTTCTATCTGCGTAGTCTGGGCGCACACAGTGATCAGCTGTTGGCGTAGCCAGAGGCGGGTTGCCTATCTTCGTAGGAGTGGGGTAAGGAGAGATGCGAAAGGAAGGGGGAGTCTGTTCGGCTTTCTTCGGGTGGGTTTGGTTCGGTCGGCTTCGTGAGGGTGTGGTCGTCTTTGTCTAACTCTCTTTACACTCTTTCCACGAGAACAAAGAATGTTTGCTTTCTTATTTCACTCACTCAACACTTGTGATTTGCGTAATGAATTAACTGCAATTAATTAGTATTAAATATATTCTAAAATTCACTAAAATATATATGAAAGTAGTCATACAACACTTTGGTGTTAATATAATAATTTGGCTAACTAATAAAACGTAACAAAAAATCTTTTAGAACCGAAACTACTGTTTAAAATTAATTCTTTCAAAAAACACAAATCTAAACTACTACAACTAAATAATTACAGTAAAACAATGCTTCTCTCGTAGAATAATACAGGCGGTTAAGTAAATTACTCGTCCTAAATGCAGAAAACTAAACAAATTTAATACTTTAATTTTACTTCATAGTAATTTACTGTATTATTTCCCAATTAACAACCGCTTACCTCCAGTATTTAATTTTTGTTCGCAGTTCCTTAGTTTCTTTGTCCCCTTTGTCTTCCAAAATTTGTCAAGCCGTGACTACGTCCTTCCTACTAAGAGGGTTCCAGACAAGTGAACAGACCAGCGACTACTCCCTAGATCGCTGACCAAAAATGTTTACATAAATTCTTTAACGCGATTGGCTATCGCCAAACCCCTGCATCATTTCACTAGACAAAGCACTGCTTTACGAACAGAATGCTGAGGGTAGAGGGATGAAAAAAAACCCACACACACAAAGCTCTGAAATTAAAATACAGAGAAAAAAACTAACCCATGGAAAATTCCATTGTCTAACTACTTATCCACTACATGTGTAATTTGTGAAACGTGAAACAGTAGTTTCAAAACAAAAGGAGTAATGGATAGCGCTAAGAGATGCACTTGGTTGGAAGTACAGATGGGAGAAGCAATTCTCATTCAGAGCGTGTGCTTTTACCCTCACGCCAGACAAAACTCGTCCTAAAGCTTCACCTTACTCAAGGACTAGGCAGGTGGTTTCTGTGTGCCTCATATAATCCGTCGCTTACATTCACAGTGGAGATAAGTGCGCGGTCGTTCACTGAGGCGAAAGCGTCGGACGCCCGTCCCGTGTCTGACCGACATAATGCAAAATTTCGCTTCATGGAAGCGCTGTCTAGAATATCCACTGAAACCTAAAGTCGGTTCACTGTGCAATACAAATTGTAGGTACGTGACATAAAATATAGAAGTCATTAAGATCTACAGTTTTATTTGACACATTTTATTCCGACACACTGAATGTTTAAAATGATGAAGTGAACACGTAATGTCTGTGTGCAGTTTCATATCTGCAAAATGGTATGCTTGTTACAACAGGATTATACTTCTAATAATCAACTTGTATCTACAATAAATAACATTAAGGCCAAAATGTCACACGGTTTCGCCAATCCTGAGACGTCAATTTGTCTTCGTGTGTAACGTTCATTAATATGACGACCGCAATGACTACATTTCACACTGCCAATGAAAACAGGTAACGTTTTTCCTGTACACGCCATGAAAGCATATAGGGAGTGGACGTGTCCTGCCGCCCATTATTAACCTCGGCACTACTTGGAGGTGGGTGGTCAGCATCACGCCCCCGTCATTTTACCCCTGGGGAAAGAGCCCCCAGTATCAATTGCATAGGAGGCTGGGAGGGCGCCACAACCGGTCTGAACATTTTGGAGAAAATATAAAGTTATTATCCCTGCCAGGTTTCGAATCCCGGATAGACTAACTACTGGCTACGCTATCCCGGCTCCTACATTTGCAATACAAAATCTTCAAAATCCTACTTAAAAAGTATAGAATGCTAACCGGAGGACTTCCAATTCCCACATCAATAAGAAACACGTACGCTGTCAAAGGGACATGTTAATGTTACACGGACGGTTTTATATGCGTAGTCAAACTCACGAAACAGAATGGCATGTCCAAGTGAAATCTTCCTGATATCGCCCGTAAATGTAAATATTTGATCAGGCTTAACCACGCATAGCCAGCCACATGTTCATGTACACACTATACACACTGTATTACGAGGTAGAAGCTTATCACTACGCGAACAGCAACGTATCCATTTACGTTCATCGCATGGCCTAACATTCTGGTTCACGTGGTCTAATAATTACACACAATTTCGTTTTCAAAATTCGTTCTTAAATTTTCTGCTCGGAAGTTGAAACTCAGCTTTCCATAAACAAAATGCAATAATTGTAGTTGGTTTCTCCAATCAGTCCACGCTATACTCTTAAGCGTCTAAGTCCCATTGGTTACTTCAAGTACCACCAGGTTTAACATTAAACAAGATGTACGTATAACGTAACATTGAGACACGTTTGCGTAACGGATGTTGCTGTAGAAAAGCGATAACTTTTAAATATTATAAGTGTGTGTCTGTATTCTTGCCTTAGTATCCCGCATGGAAATTGCATGTTTTCTGTGCCGTATTATATTGTCACCTGTGGCCTGTCTGCCTCTACCATAGTTTTCCACATTATCTCGTAAATGTCACGGTTTTCCGAAACATGTTATTGAACATAAAATGCGTGTTTGATTTTCTCTACAACTTTTGTCTGAAATATTTCTTATTCTAAGAAGAATTCAGTAAAATACAATCACAAATGTACGTAGGTCTTCATGCAAAGTACCCGTTATTCTTGTCAGATATTAATGAAACTTGAATATTCACAATAGATTTTCGAAAAACACTCACATATAAAATTTAATTAAAATCCATCCAATGAAGCTGTTCCATGTAGACAGAAGAAAATGACGAAGCTAATAGTCGCTTTACACAATTCTGCGAAAGCGCCTAAAAAGTTCACATTCTGCCCACACAGTGATTTTTTTTGTATGAATCTCAGAAAAAACGACTATTTCTCTATATAGCATGGACTTGCTTTATAACTAAGATGCAGTGTGTTCATTACGCAGTACAGAATCTATCTTTAAATATACTTCAGGTTATGCTTGGTCTTTCAAGGGTTAAACCAACAACTAACAAAAATTCAAATAGAGATTATCAGAAAATAACAAGAGTAGGGGGAGAAAGGCCTACGGCTGCAATACCAGTGGGCTCAAATAAAGCAGGGTAATTAACAACAGAATATTTGCTATTATTTCCTGGATGCTGTAACTGCTTCCTCGCTGAAATCACGTTGTAGTACGGAAATAAAAGCTCATTTATTGAGAGTTAAGTATGTACTTTATACGCAGAACAATATGTATTCAATATCTTTTTAAATGCTTTGGTTTCAAAATAAATTCACATCTATTTTGCAAGATTATGTAGTTTCAATCAAATCTGCATAAAAATTTCAAGCTTTAACATAAGTGAATAATAACGTATAGAGTATAACTCAGTATTTCACATTTCATTACGTAATTACGAGCAGCTCTTAACTGAACGAAAGTTTAATATGGCTACACCAATGCTCGCCACTGGACAGAATCCTGAGTGATTTCTGTCCAGTTCTTTCCACTGCACATATAGAGATTGACTGACTATGTATAATCACGGAGTGTCATCATGCGTTACTCATTATAAAACAAGAAATTAAATCCTTCCCTACACACTGGATCAAAATTTATTTACTACTATCAAGTACATGTCTGTACTTGTGTCTCATTATCATAAAGACGTACTTGTAGATTCTGAAATTCAAGGGGCTGTAATTTTGTCAGACGACTCCACTTAGAAAATTAATTTGTACTTCCATTGTAAACTAGCTCCTTACTCTCTCAATACATAATTAACGCCGTGCTCCGTATGTGTGAAAGAGTGTTCACGTCATCCAGGAGACAGAAGATGTATCACTTCATATTTGCACAGTAAAAATTCATTTTCCGATCTCTGCAAACTCAATTACATTTGAAGATTCAAGTCTTCTTGGATGTTACGTTCATGTCGACTAGACTGTAAAACCCTGGGGACGAAGGCAGTACGATCCTTTGAGACGTTGGCAATTATTTACCAACCGACGTATCGTAATATCCCAAAAGACCTAAACCCTCAGCCATACTGCTGTGAGAGCTTTAAATCGGGAGTCACTTACATTTCATTACAAAGGATGTCATACTGACAGTCTGCACAATTACTATGAATATTCCATCACTGTGTTATACAGAGTGATTAAAGATTACACGGTCGGCAAAACAATTTTTCCGCTTCCTGCTAAAATTTATGGTGATTCTTGTAGTCTTGACATTGCTGAATATGAATATGATAACCAGATTGCCTTATCACCAACCAATGTTAATGGAGAAGGGATTAAATTAAAACACTATGTTTGTACTAAAAAGTACTGTATTGGTTTTTAATTACAATAGACATTGTCAAATAATAAAAAATGTCTCTATATTCGGTATCCTAACTACGAACAACCTCGTCATAAAACACTCATTTCGTCTTCTTTTGCCACTTATATTCGCCAGTTGGTGTCTCCCTTATAAGACTCCAGCAGCAGTCAACCAAATTATTTGGACTCCATTTTCCATTGCACCTCTTTTCCATTTTGGAAATGTCCTAATGAAATTTTCTCCATGTTCATCGGAGACGGCTCCCATGTTTACAGGGAAAAAATCCAAATGGGAATGCAGAAAATGAACTTTCAATGACTTGTTACACCCCATAGCACTGTATGATGAAATTAGCTCCTGCACAATGTCACTGTAATTTTCCGCTTTTTCATTGCCTAGAAAGGTCGAGCAGACGTTTTCAAGTGCCTCCCTGGATCTTCTTTCTGTAGCATTTAATTCTGTACTAAAGTCGTGGTCTTCAAATAGTTGTTTAATTGGAGGAGCAACGAAAATTCCTTCTTTCTTCTTGGCCTCACTTAATTTGGGAAATTGTTTCCTTAAATAGGCAAACCCTTCGCTTTTTTTATCCATTAATTTCACAAATATTTTTACGAAGCGAGCTTGATATGCAGTGGAGGTAAATAGATTTCTGACTTATCCACTAAAGCAGTAGGTCGTACATTCTACTGACCTGGTGTTGTTTCTGAACGGAGTGGCCAACATGGTCTTAAAGCAGAGGGTATATTAGGATACTCTATTTTATGCATAGAAAATCGGCTGAAACCAGTGATCTTGGTCATGCGAAAATAGTCGTTTAAGTAATCTCGAGGCTCACGCCACACCATCGAAACAGCAAAAGGCATTGATTTGTAGGTACCTTTCAACCAGTCTGTCAAAATCCTTGAACATGAGCTGCATCAAATATTCGGCTCCCAAACTTTATGTTGACACCTTACAACCAAAATAGAGTTCATAAGCTTTTCTCACGAATGTGACAGTAGCTTCCTTTGTGATTTTAATACTAATTCGCCGCAAATGTAGCAAAAGATATTCGCCTTATTTTGACAAGAATTTGACATGTTGCACACAAGAAGAATAGTTTTAAAACACCCAGGGAAACTTTTACTTTTGCACTGATGCAACCCTCAGGATAGAGGGTGGAATCAGACTGAGGTATGAGAGATGGATCTGCGACATATTATCACGCGAAAATTTGCCACGGACATTTGATCACACCGACAAATTATCACAGCGAAAATTTAACACAGCGAAATTTGATCACACCAACATTTTATCACAGGGACAAATTTTCACACTGCAAATTAAACGGACGCTAAACAACTGAAAGCAAGCCTTTCCACTTTGAAAGATAGTTTGAGACAATATTATTCTAGGGATTTAAGTGACTAAATGAGTAAATATAAATGAACAACATAATAAACTTTTGGGCCAGCCCCAAATTTTGGTTTTTGGCCATTCAACTGAGGTATCAACCCGTAACATCCAAACAGAGGGTGATATAACCATTTTATTTCCACATTCGAGTTTGTGAACCTATTCCCAATGAAAATCTATCAAAATTATTTCAGGGAGGAAATTGATGCAGACCAGTGTTATGTAAGCGATTGTAAGAACTTATTGTTTAAAAAGTAAGATACACAAAAGTTAAACGCACACCGTTGTGAAGAGAAACTCATGAAATTCCCATCCCCCACCCGCCATAATGTATGCAAGTCCAATATGCGTTCCATTTGTTGCCCTGCACATATCAAAACGATATTTGACTTTGTAACAAACAGTTAACGGAAAGTGACATGTTGGAGTTGTGGCTAATGCCCTTCTCCTGCGCTACTTGAAGACATACCAGACGTTGTTTTAAACGTGACCGCGCCGTCACACATTCACTGTGACATGACAGCATTTTGAATAGGCAGCTGTCTGAGTGATGGTTCGGCCGTGTGGGTCGTCCACACATTGCAAAATGTTTGGCACAACGTCGAAAATCGCCTGATGTGTGCACTTTGCACGAAGGGAAACGGAACATATACTGAACTGCGTAGGGTGCCGGAAGGGGGGGGGGGCCGAGAAAAAAGTTGTTGAGTTGCTTTTCACGGCGGTATGCGTTTCATTTTTGTGTGACAATTGCTATGTTATTACCAGGAATCGGAATAACGTAGTCAGTATAGTGACTAGGCTACGCGATGAACGATTCGGGGTAGGAATCCCGGCAAGTGCAAGTGATTTATCTGTTCTGAAAAACGACCAGACCGGCTCTGGGGCCCACCCACACTCCTATGCAATGGATGCAGGCGTTCTTTCCCCTGGATAAAGCGGCCGGGGCGTGCGGCTGATCGCTGACCTCCATGTAATGCCGAGGTTAAGAATGAGGGAAGTCATATTTGCACTCACCTATGTACCTTCATGGCATGTGCAGGGATAAACATTTTAACTTTAGCTTTACAGCGGACACGAAATCATTTGAAATCTTTTAAACTCTAATAAAGCCGAATATTCAATTCGCTGTTGCATTTAGAACGACTCTGAAATCTGAGGGTTGGTCAAAATCACTTGCTTACCTGTGTAGACAAAGTGGCCACATAAAATCTCACATCTCCCCATTAAGAACTACTTATGGTATATTTTGCATAAACAGCATAATGTGAACGCGAAATGGCAAGGTTGTGTTTTTTGCCCGCATATTTAATATCCGAAATGCTGTGGCACATATTGACTACAGTAAAAGTGTGGTAAGGCGGATTTTATTTTGATTCATTTACAATTGGTATAAGCTCGAATGAACTTTCCGATTATATGTAGCTTCCTTGTAATACAAAGAATGGTATGCAATGTAAACTAGGCTATATGCCTGTAAACAGAACCGAACATGTTCTACTCGCATTATTTAATATCTGTGAAATATTTTTCGAGTATATTAAATATATATGAAATACAAGAAAAAATATATGACTTCATGTGGTGTGATATCTGTACACTTCCTTAATGACGTAATTATGTACTTTGGACTAAATCTTAATCCTATACTGGAAGTACAGACTTTATGGTGTGCAGTTGGAGAGGACAACTCTCTCCAGTGACATATTCCTTTTGGAGCTTTGTGAAGGACGGGGTCAAGACGCACATCACAGTGGCTTTTGCAAAATCTTATCACAATACTCAGGCACAAATGCAGCATCAGGTTCATACGCACTGTAGTACGATACATTACCTCTGAGTAGGGACAAAAATCTGCAGAGTCATTTAATTTAAGACGGCTTTAATTTTGTAACAGCAACTTAAACATTAACAATTTCACTCTGTATAATACTTCATGTCCATCTTATCCCACCTTAAACAAGTTCCCTGTGCTAAGACATTAAAATCTTAAAGACCTTTTGCAGAAACCCGGTGTGCATGCCTATGTCTGCTGTAGAATACTATGAGTACTTTCAGAAGATGCAAAACATTAGCCGGCATCGACATGCCTCCCCACCAATTTACGCGTCCAGTTCGACTTACGATATACAGGGCATACACAAAAGAATGGTGCGGTATCAACTTAAGTTATATGAAAACCGCACCATTCTTTTGTGTATATCCTGTACAAGTCTCCCGGTTTTGGGACCACTCTCAGCACCTTCGAGTTGCGGGATTATTTAGTGACTCAACCTGAATTAGTTTCTGGAATTAGGAGTTGGCGATCTCGACTTCTTGACAGACATCCAATAGATCGTTGAAAACTGAAAGCTGTTACTTATAAGCCAGAAGTGATTATTACCATAACAGACTAAACACACTTTGAAAACTGAAAATCTGGTTACATTTCTAATTTAATACCCACAAATTCATGAAATATTTTTCAAAGACGAATGCTGTACTATACTTCACATTATTGTCTATTTATTTACACCTGTAAATACTCTTTCGTTTTAATCCACTGAGTATTTCTTTTAATAACAGGTATGTTTACAAACCAAGTTCGCTCCGTACTCCCACAGACCCAGTAGTAAAGTGTGCCCAGAAAGTAAACGCATAAACTCTAATATCTCTCACATATTTTACATCTATATTTTACATTTCTATCTCCCACTGTATCTCAGGTCGGTCTCCTAATTTTATAATCATTACCTATGTAGTAGCCAGAGAGCAAAAACGATTGTAATCATAAAAATTCTGCATTATGTTAAATAATTTAAATTGTCATATCCACGTGCAGACCACCAGTTTAATGTGCAAATTCTGATCTTAACTCTGATTTATGCCTTCTTCAAAGCGTATCTTACATTTTCTAGGCCATAAATTAAAACTCCACATCATCAAGTTACATGGCTGTAGTAATTAGAAAGGAAATTCACGTACGGATGAAGCTACGTGTATGTAGTACCAACCGACACTGTTATGTAGACAATTGTCTAGTGTCTGCTTGACAGTGGGTATGTATTTTCTTAACATGCCCTGTGTCTCGGGGATGTGTATCAGAAAGAACTACGTCACCTTATAATACTAAATTTTGAAGCTAAGTATGTGACTTATGGGATATAACAAAGTTAGGAGAAGTTACCAAGATAAGTGATTTAAAGAGAACAATAAATGTTTTAAGTGAAATACGATTCAATAAAACCACTTGAAACTGCTCCTGTAGAAGAGTACACAAAAGTGGTTGGCAAAAGCCGGCCCGCGGACTATATCTTGTTGGAAAGATTGGCTTGTGAAAAAGATTTCGACAGCATGGCAAAGTATATGACTTAATGTTTCTGCAGTCTGTATATTTACACTGTAAATAAAATGTAGTTAATTGTAAAGTTAAACTAATGTTTGAACTGAGCCACGGGTGCATAAATTTTCCAAAATTTAAATCCACCTCAAAATTCTAGGCTTCAGAATTGTGACACGAAGCAAGTTCATACTGAGGACCCACAAATATTAAGGGCCACCGCACAAAATTTAATCGAAAGGAGAACTGGCGCCCGGTTTTGTTGCAACCCTCGTTTATACTAATTTTAGTGTTGTTAGTTGGAAATGTCTCGAAATCGTGTTCATGTCTGCCTATCTTTAAATTCTTCTAAGTGTAAATGTGAGATAGAAATTGGACATTTACAGTTTTACATCAATAAAAATGTATGACCGGATAAGTTTAGGAAGACGGTGACACGGCCCGCCAACCAACAAAATTACCTACCCCTGCGCTCAGAGATTTTAAAACAAACAGTGCTCGCCCATCTATTTCAGCTATTAAAACACATAAGACCTGAACTCACCGTTCTAGAATTTGAAGTTCCACCAAAGGAAAAGGGAATCAGAACATATCTTGAAGTTCTGTAGTTGCCATACGATTACTGAATTTAGTCCCACCACTTTAGTGGTATTACTGTAAAGTGGGCACTCTGTTATGCACGAAATATAAATAAATATACACTCTCGTAGACGTGTTACACAAAACCATATAACCCCACGATTTTCGTGTACAAATTTAATAACAAAATGAGTGCAAAATCCTCTGTATTGCTAAGTGTAAAACATCATATTATACAGTTCATATCGAAACTGTAGGCGGACCTGAAGTTTCTCCTACCCTTGTAGCGGAACAAGTGTTTGTTATTCTGGGTGTTAAGTAATGATGTTACGGGTAGTTGGTTGGAGCAGTCAGCTTGGTGCATATTTGCGTGGAGAAGGAAAACCATAAGGTAAATTGTAATATTTTGTAAAAACTTACACTTCTTATGCCGTTATGCTGTTTATGAATTGCGAAGTCAATTATTGTGATAAAACTTTTAAGTATTCCAGTGTCTGCATTTTCGCAAAATCTTAGATCCCTACGTGCAAAGCAGTTAATTCAGCAACAGCCATTATGGCGGAGGCGGAGGCAGCGGCGGTGGTAGTAATAGTGGTGGTGGTGGTGGTGGTGGTGGTGGTGGTGGTGGTAGTAGTAATAACAGGGCGTATAGGTAGCGGAGTTTTATACGCGATAACTACGTAAGCTATATGCGTCGTATGCCTATAGTTTGTTTCACCAAAAAAAGACAGGCATTGAAACAAAACTCTCGTTATCACAGTCACGTTACTACTGACGGTCAGGCAGCCAGTCCGTGTTGGTGTAGACCAGTAGTTCCCAACATTTTCTTTCCACCGCCCCTTGGTTCCATATACACACCCACAGCGCCCCCTACCTTTTTTAAAAAACATAAATGCCCTTTTGTTTCCACTTTTATTTTATATTTAAAAAATCGTTTAAATAAAATTATAAGAGTTAAATTTAATGTTTTGTGTGTTAATTAATGAATTAGAATTTATTATATTTTATGATTAACAATAATTCATGTAGCAGTAGTGTATTAAAAATAGTATGTGCTTGAATAAGATTCATAAATTAAAATACCTCGGTAATCCCACCGCGGTACCGCCCACTTTGGGAACCACTGGTGTAGAGCCCCTCCTCAGGCTCATTCCACTATATAAAACGCTTGGTGTGTGAGTGAAGTCACAGTTCGGAACCAAGGTAAAAAATGTCGGCCTACTCGCACGTGCGCACATCACCGGCGTCGCATTCTTTGGCGTTCACAGTTTTTTATTTCCTATCCTGCTACGGTGTATGTGTATGTCCAATATGGAGCCGCGTCAAAAAAGTACTCTGAAGTTAATTGAGCTGTTGCGTATTAACAAAAAATTACCAAATAATGTATCAGAGCAACATTATTCGTACACCTAGACTACATACGTATTACGCAGACGTACAGTAAGACAGCATATTTGTTTTTCATTTATGACTAGGCCTATTTTGTATTTGATAACAAATAAAACGTCTTTTATTACACCTTATTCTCCAGGTCGTCATTTGTGACGTGTAAACATACTGGTGACCACATATCAATTTGAGTTTTAGAAATGTAGACTGTACATTCTTGGAGCGCCCTGTCTGGCGAGAGAGCGGGGCAAGTACAACCTTCGTGCTGACGAGATAGTAGGTACGCTGCAATTTGACCCAATTCGTGCCACTCGCTACCGTCTCTTCACGATTATTCCACCAGTTCAGAAACCATTCTGAAGCAGCACAGACACATGAAGAAGAGAAACAAATCTGCATCATCGATTATATAAAACCTTCCAACTAGAAGCCGTTTCCATTTTTCATGGGCCTTACTGCTCGCATATTATAACTGACGTAATTTCAGAATGTTGAACTTTGATTAAGGTAACAACACTTAAATTCTCCCCAAGTTGTGGTTACTTCTCGTGTGATGTTTTAAGCTTCGTACTCCGCCCATGTCATCTGTGTCATCATCTAACAAGAACAGAGGATCACATTGTGAAGCTGATCATTATATAAGCTTCTCCATTCTATATTAACGTCTTCTCTCGTAAGTCCAGAAATTTTCCTTTTCACTTTACTCCAAGATACCCTCACAATCCTGGTTCCTTGTTCTGGAGTGAGTAAAAGCCCAGCTATTTACAGGTTTAACGTCTTTTCGGAATTGAAACATTTCAGTGGAAGTATACGGCAGAGAATACGATAAAGTATCAAATACAGCAGGGGCACATTGAAACCTTTGTCTCACTCTTCAAAGGAACGGCTTTCATGCAATCCCCAAACAAAATTCCAAGCGTGTTTCTTGTCTCCTGTCACCCCGCATAGACAGCAGATTGTAACATCCTTATTTATCCCCAAAATATTCCAATACTCTAGTTCCTTCTAAAAAACCTTTTCTATTTTCGTCCTTTTCGTTCATGTCACACAAAGTTCAAATTCTTATGTTCTTAGAATGTTGTTTTCAGATAATCTCACTGTGTATCCTGCCTTATACTGACACATAGTATGTCAAAAATATGGTTTATGTCTGCTTAGCCTTCACGTTATGAAAAGCAAAGAAGGTGAAACGGACTGCAAAAACGTGTTGAGTGTATTACCTTCTTGACTTCATACTAATGGCTGAAATTACAAAAATAAAATAAAATAAAAATAACAATAAATAAATTTTATGAGCTTAAATGTACTTTATCGCTCTATTGCACAAATTTCATTTCTGTTGTGAAGTGCCAAAGAAATCGGATTTTAAAACAATCAACCCTTGAATGCAGAAATAAAATGTAGTTATATTAAAATGTATTTCAAAGACTCTTCTCTGTATTTAGACATACGTGAGCGCCGGTCCGGTGCGTAAGCAAAACTTTCTCATCTCCGAAATAGGTTTGGCAAATAGGCTAATGTTGCTCTTACCACCTAATTAAAGAACTACTAGTAACTTACTTAGCAATAGCTCTTAAAATAGAAACTTCCTATTTGTGTTGATTAAGGACAATAAACAAAAGTTATCCTTTTCAGGTCGACAGGAGCTCGGATGCCAAGACACAGGACAGTGTGAAAAAGTGTGTCGCCGAAAGTCACTGCAACCAAAGTTTCGGTCTAAAGACCGGATAGAGCTGACTGTTTGTTTCCTTTAAATAACAAAAATACTTGCCAGTAGCATAAAATTATCTCAGTTGCAATTTTTGTTTCCCATGTTATGCGAACACAAGAATTTTTTTCAGACAAAGCTCTTAAATATTTTTTAAATTTACGATATACGAAATTTCACATCTCTAGCGGTGACGTGAAATTCTAGAACCGTGGTAACTGCCAGAGAAGTCAGAGACTGACTACAGACGGACTGGACGCTGGACGACCAAACTTCTACAGGCATTTCCAACAGTAAATTGCATTTTCTGTTTACAACCATGGCGAGAACGACTTCTACAGCGAGCTGTATTATCGGAAAGAAATCAGCCGCAAGATGATGCTAATAACTCATTCCAATCCAATGTTACATTAAGAAAGCATTCAGGTTTCCCTCCAAGTTTATGTGTGTCTACACAACATGTCCTAACGGAGTTAAAATTAATATTCCTTAACCAACAACGAGGGCTAATTCAAATTATTAATAAATTTAAAAACAAGTGTGTGTTTGCAGTCTAAGTTATTTCTCGCTCAAATAAAAATCCGTAGTAACTTCTAGCAAAAACTTTTATACTGATATGTGGCGGAAAGTTATACTTACTTATACTTGTGTAAAAAGGTAAAGCAATCCCATTACAGGCCTTGACAGGCCCTTAGGCTTCCAGGAGGTCGAGGCTCCCAGATTTTTAGACAATCGGCACATGAAGGTGGTAAGGTTGTCAGCCCTACGCACCGGCCGCCTTTACTCCCCAGGAAGGATTCCTGGTACTCATTTCTGTTAGAGGCTGAGTCGACCCCAGGGCCATAGTGCGACCGAAACAATTATGTCACCGAAAAATTCCAATGACACCATCGGGAATCGAACCCGCGACGTTCTGGTTTGTAGCGCAGCCGCGTGCCCCACTTATACTTGTGTATATGCATACAATCAGCTTTAGAAAGTAAGCGTATATACGTGGTTTAAATGTATGACGCTGCGAAAGGGCCTGTAAATACGAGCAGGCTAAGGCTTGTTCAGCATTTACGCCGACCATACGCAGCGTCATATAAATAAAACACTGCATATAACCACCAAGCGACATTTTCTTATGTGTCATCTTGCTTAACACTGTAGTTATGAGACTGCACATTGGTACAGTGCGTTTTGTCGGAATTAACAGAATGTTTCAGAATTTAACTTGATCGGGTCGCATACAGAATAGAAAGAATGATGTTCAAAATAATTTCGAAGCTGTGAGAGAACGTGACGTAGATTTTATCTCGGAAAAACACAGCATAGAATAATTGCAATTAGTGGACCGAGGAAATGACTGAGTATCGTTTCGAAGTGACAGCCTGACGGTTCCTCTTTTCGAATGTACTTCTGCTTCAAGTCGTGAGATCATGAGAATATTCGTACTTTCTGGCAACCACGTAGCCTAATGCTTCAAGTACATTTCTACAGGCGAAGGCCTTATTAGAAACAGCGGAGAAAGCTGATGTAGCTGTCTCTTAAATTCGTCACATGAAAGGAAACTTAATCTCAATCGCATTGAGTCACCGACGTTTCGTTTCAGCATAAAGCTGAAACTCGCCTAAAGGAAGCACACAGAGTAAACGGCAAACGAATGACTAGTAGAGGACTGCTGGTGCAATGTTCGGGAGAATGTTTATCAATGTACTTTTTGTACATTGTGTTCTTACTTGCTCTATTTGACTTGCATCGCTATAACATATTCGAAAATTTTTGTGAAACGGAATAATGTTCGCGTGGATGGAAATCTACTTAAGAAATTTAATGAAACATTGCGAAAATACAAAAAAAGTCGTAAGACATGAAACCACCTACACAATATGAGGTAACATGTCGATTTTGTCTACGGGTATTCGAGATGAGCTCGGTCGGGTACCCTGCGTGTGCCAACGACAGTCTAGATTTCGCATATTCGACGTAGCATGTCCAGTCAACCTTGTTTACAGTTTCCGCGATGCTGTAAAATCACCTGATGCCACAGCTATAGGATAACAACGATGATATAATGATTTCTTAATATGACGGCGCACCACCACATTTCCAAACAGAGGTCTGTGCCTATTTCGACAAGCGGATGGACGTGCGGGATCAATTCCACGGCCCTCGCTTTTTCCAAATCTGACACATTCACACTTTAATTTCGTGCAGGTTTCTTGATGTCAGCAGCTGTGTGTGAGCTGCAGCAGCAAATCACGGAGGCGGTAAAACGCTTAGAATGGGATATGCTGCAGTATACATGGGATGAATTAAATCATCTTTGGGACATCTGCAGGATAACCAGTAGAGCTCATGGAACACCTGCACGTCTTGGTTTCAAAATGTGCATGACAAATGAAAATCTTTGAAACATATATTCATGTACTCCAAACATTCTTGTGCTTCTTATTAAAGCAAAGTATGCACCAGCCTATAAAAATAAAATGCACTGGACGTACGTGAAACAGTTTTTTTAGTCTACTGAAGAGTTACTCAAAGTGGAAATATTGGATTACTTAACATTGTATGTCTTCCGCGCAATTGACACACACAAACAAGTTTATCACCAACAAATTGTACTAATTCCTAAACACAATAGCACTTCTACATGTTTCAGCTATTATTTATAGCCATCTTCAGGGAGTATCAATATTTAAAAACGTATACAGCGTTATTATACAGCTCTGTGAATTGTAAATGTAAAATATATGTAATGCCAGTAAGCTATAAAAACAAAAATGCATAGTGTTATATTAAAATTATGATAAAATTATTGTAATACAAGACAGATACTAAAATCTTCTGCATTCAAACATCTTGAAATATTGCAATCTCTTCAAGTATAATCGAGTCGTAAATCCTATATATTGTCACTCTGTGTGTACGCCATGGATTGCTCTGTACAGAGTACACTATTTCAGGAAGTTTGGATGCAGAAGATTTTAATAACTGTCTTGTATTATACTTCTAACATAATTTTAATATAATACTATACATTTATGTTTTTAATAGCATACTGGCTTTATATATATTTCACCACTTACAATCGACAAAGTTGTATAATAAAGCTGTATACATTTTAATTATTGATACTCCCTGAAGATGGCTATGAATAATAGCAGGAACATATAGGAGTGTTAATATATTCAGGAATTAGTGCAATTTTTGGTTATAAACTTGTTTATGTGGAGCTAGTTAGATTTCCTTTCAGGAATCTCACGTAGCCTAATATTCGGTGCTAAGGCGTGTCTAAACCCACATGCACCACGCCCGCACACGCATGGTGGATCTGTATTTCATAGCAACCTACACAGTTAGACAGCTCCATAAACGTCAATCAAATGTAGCTCTCTAGGATCCCTTCTCTTACAAAAGAATATTTTTCAAAAAAATATATATAACGTTTATTCAGACAACCCTAAATATTTCTTTAAAATAAGCGTGATTTCAGGCTTCCGCTGCGATGTAAATTAGATCTGCGATCTTCTGAGATATTATGCAGCGTTGAGTGGTAGTTCTGTACCGACGTTTCGGGACAAACTATCAGTCCATTTTTTTCAAGGATCAAGAGGTCTTGGATTTCTTGGCCCTTGAAGTTGGGACCGATATCACAGAAGAACGCAGATCTCATTTTAAAATAAGTTTTAGGCGTCATAGATATTTGACAAAATAATTTGAAATCAACTTCAGTTAAAGGAAAGGTGCTCCTGAGTGAAAGCAAAATGCCATAAAAGCATAGACGGGGTAAAGATAAAGGTAATTTTTTCCCTACAATATGCTATGAAGGCACAGAATAGGGGTAAAATTCTACTCTCTCTTTAACCTCGACACTAGAAGAGGGTGGGTGATCAACCCGAAACCCCGGCTGTTTTACCCACGGGAAAGGGCCCCGTTACCCACCGTACAAGAGGCCGGGTGAGCCTTGGGGCCGGTCTGTACGGGTGCGAAATATCTCGTCCCCACTGGGATTCGAAACCCGGGCCCACCAGTCCGTAGCAAAGTCACTATACCGACAACACTATCCCAGTCACCGCCTAGAGGGGTAAGAAACTGTGATTGGAAGCATTATAAAACGTCGAAGATAAATGTCCAACGTTAAGAAATACCACACAGCGTCTCGGGCTTGGACGGCCTGAATTCATCTAGCTCGAGACAGGAACCGATGGTGGCATATTGCCCGTAAAGGTTTCTATAAAAGGCAGGGCATTTCTTTACTAGCAAAAACTATTAGTTTCCCAAGAAGGAACTTGCTGCATGGGTTGTGTGATTATTATTAGTCTATTATACCTTCATTCAGTTAACGTTTGTAATTCTGACTACAGTAAGTCACACGGATTTTCTAAATAACTGTAAAATACTTCATACGATTTTGTTATTTCTAAAGAACATTACTGTGCCTTCGGCTATAAGAACAGAAACACAACGTTCTAGCCGACAATTGTCGATGTAGTCTCATTATTGCGGCCTGATTTAGTTTATCCGCTTTAAAAACAATTCAGAAACAAATTATAAAACATCGGTCTAGCAGCACTGAAAGTAAAGTCGACTAGCGGCGAAAGTTCTGTTACAGAAGCGAAACGAAAGGTTATTATGAAGGCGAAGAGAACCGGCCACGTCATTTCTCGCTCATCAATCGGGCGCGAATGACAGCAGCAGGGCTTCCACAGCCGGAGAGATTGTCATGTTTCACTGCTCAGCCGTTTATAAAATCAACATACGGTACTTTAACAAAGCTCTGGAGTAAAAGAAACCTGTCTTTCTCGTTCTGACAATCAATCCACACGATATTTTAACTAGTTGCATTCCGTTGTGTGCTACGTATATCACATCAAGCAGAAAATATATTCCCTTGACAACTATTTGATTACAAACCCATAAAAATGTTGTTATTATACCACACTACATGTTTCGGTCCGTATGGACCATTTCCAACCCTTGCTACTGAAATGTGGATGTTATTTTTGATCTTGCACATAGAGTTTGTTTTAAGCCTGCAGGCAATGTGTGCCAATCATGTATCATGCAATTTTATGGTTATAGAAAAGGTGTAACAGTAATTAAATTTATACAAGTATAAGGTTAAAACAATATAAAATACAATATAAATAAAATATAAAATGTAAAATAAACAGTGCTCGGTACCACAGGTAAGAATTCATATATTAAAATCAAAGAGTCAAGGGTCTTAATCAACACAAAACCAGGCTTTGTTTTCTCTAAGCAATTTTGTTATTTTCTCCTGTGTCTATACAACAACGAAGACACCTAATAGCAGCGCTGTAGGTTGGGGCTTCGATTTACATTCCCTGTCCCCTGCAGGCGTGCCACAATGTCATGAAATGAAAGTATGTGTAATTACAATAGCTACGTAACGTACCATGCTGCTTGGTAGTATATATATTCTGATTAATTTAATCCACATGACTTCGACAGACCTGTCAGCCTGATGCCGGCAGAGACTGTCGCCCTTCATATGACATAACAGCAAACAGTACTAATGTTGCACATAATGGCGATAATTTTCAACGACAGATTTTTATCGTTTTCGGTTATAAATTTCCTACTTTTAAAATCCTATCACGTCATAACAACGATACAATTATATTCTAGTTAAGCAGTCTTATCATTAAAGTTTCCAGTAAGTCTAAACATCACCGTAAGATATTTGTATTCATATAGTTTTATATAATAATATACAAAGTTGTGCTAAGTGTGAATTTAATGTACGGGAATCTGAAAATTCGTCTCAGAGAATCTGAATTTCAAGAATAGGGAAAATTCATTTCTGACGTAATACATCCATTGTTTCAGTTCCATGGAATTATTTGTAAAAAATTATAGGAATGTCCAATGCAAAGACGAGTAAGAAGGGTAAACCACATACGGATTTTGTAGGCTTATTTAAGTACTGAAAACCGCTAAATAAATTAAGCGTTGTACCGCATTATTAGAGACAATAAAAAGAGCTTCAATAAATCCGCATAGGCCTACTGCCTGAACTCATTATCATTATCATCATCATCATCATGTTTTCAAGGACTTGTTTCTCGTAGCCCGTTCCATTATCAATATACCAGCCCAGATGTCTCTTTAATGGTGTCCTGGGTTTCTTTTTCCTGTTGGTTGATGTTTGATAATAGCGTACTGGAATCTGGATCTGTCCATATTGCGAACATGTTGAATACACATATTTCCATAGTTGTTGATTTCACTCAAAACTGGTAGCGTTTTAAGTTCTTTCAAAATATACTGATTCCTTTTGTGGTCAAACAGCATGTATTTGCGGTTTCCCCGAAATTTAATCTCTGCTTCTTTGGTTCTGGATTTGTAATATTCATTTACTGCCAAAGTTTTACTGCCGTATAGTGTGTGTGGTGCTATTTGTTACATATATCCGCTGTATGTTTTGAGACTTCAAAGCAAGTTATAATTTTATCTGAACTCCACCATATAACCAAAGTCAATCCTTCTTTGGAACCTGATAGTCGCTCTTCTGGCCAATAAATGTCATCTCTCGAACTACCATAAACTCATAGAATACTAAACATTTAATTCTGCTGCATTTGGAAAACAGTAAGGTCTCAAACCTGCATGTCACGTGCAACAATATTAATAATTTTAAATTTACTAGCAGGCCTGATATCAAAACAGTTTTCGCGAGTATTATTGTTGGTAGGATAATTATACGTGTTACAAATAAATCAAAGACCGCCACAGCACTTAAACAGCAACAGATTTTAATTTTCAGTTTTTTAACCAACGAATGCACTTTTATTTTTCGTATTTCTGTTCAATTAACCCTACATATTTTTCGGTCGCGGCACGGGGTACATTGATAAGCTTACTTCACTGTTCACTGGTCCATTTGGTATTACCAATGTACCCCTGATTATGGCCAGGTCGCGACCGAAACATATGTAGGGTTAATTGAACAGAAATACGAAAAATAAAAGTGCATTCGTTGGTTAAAAAAATTAAAATGAATGTCAAGATGCACGGTGAACACAACGTGAAATTCAGCAACAGATTTATTCTTACTCCAACATGCTCAGGCCGTATTTGGCCGTTATCAGCGAGCTCTCATTGACTATCAAGCAGAAACTACAAACGTTTAACATTAAACATTTTTAAGTCAAACATCATATGATAGTTACGTACATAATGAGTTAACCTTACTGTCATGATATTCTTATTATGGGAAATTATTAAGTAGGCGCTAGGTGTATGTAGGCGGGATGGGAAGGTAGCTATGGGCATGCGCACTACACTGTTACTGAACACTACTCCTGTCTCACAGACATCTTTTACGCCTATGCCTAATTCCTTTTCCCTGTATTGCAGGTAAGTGGACTGATGTTTTCAGGACACAGTGTAGCGTAAACTTCCTCCCACCCCGCCTAACCAGCTCCGACCACTTCTCGTGACGTGTCCATAGTAATGGTTCAATACGTAAGTAGTTCTGTATTAAAAACATACTAGAAAATATATGTTATTCTCAATTATAATTGTTGGCTAGTCTTAATAGTTAAAATTCAAATGATTTCAAAATCCTTAAAACATTGGTAGATGTGACGATTAATCACTCAGTGTGTACTGAAATCGCATATAGCCTACATTAAGTACCACTGACCAAATATCCATAATTCTTCATCTGCTGTTGTTTACATTATACTTAGCCGATGCTGGAGATACAGAATGCTTGTGCCTCTCCATCCAATGTAGTATGTAGTGTGTTAATAAATGGCGTTGTCTGATATCTCTTTATTGTCTAGTGAGCTGATCAGTGAGATCCTGTAAAGCCTACAGTTGAAGGATTTGTCCTTCTTCTGGGGTACCTAGCGACTGCCTATTCACTAGCAAGCTCCCCCCCCCCCCCACCCCAGCAATACTCTTCTTCTTCTTCTTCTTCTTATACAGGCGCGACAACCTCATCCTTTGTAGGTTTTGGCCTTCTCAACTATATCCTTCCATATCTTCCTATCCTGGATGCAGTTTCTCCAGTTTTTGACGTTTTGAATCCTCAAGTCTGCCATAACATCATCTTCCCATCTATTCTTCGGTCTTCCATGCATTCTTATAGATATAGGCTTCCAGTTATAGATTCTTTTAACCAATCTGTGTCATTTTCCATTCGGTACACATGCCTAAACCACCCTAGTCTTTGTGCTTTGATATGATTTACTATTTTCTTATACTTTATTAGTTTATTAAGCTCTTAATTTGTTTTAATTCTCCATGAGCCATCCATGTTTTTACTTGGTCCAAAAATCCTTCTTAGTATCTTCCTTTCATATATGAGCAATTTTTGCTTCATTGCTTCTTTCAGGACCCATGTTTCAGAGCCATAGGTAACTACCGGTCTTATAACCGTTCTATAGAAATGTAATTTTACACTCTTTGCGATTAGTTTACTTTTAAATAGGGTTTGGTTTGCATAATATGCTTTATTACCTTGGATTATCCTTGTTTTGATCTCTTCTTCTATTGTATTATCTCCGTTTACGATTGATCCAAGGTATTTATATGATCTCTTTTGCTCTAGATATGTAGCGTTACAGTTAAGTTCTGTTAATTTGTGTGTTTTTTTGCACATTTTAAGTATTTAGTTTTTTGTGTATTTGTTACTAGCCCATACTTGTATGATTGTTCTTTTAGTTTCTGGAAGGTGTCGATAGCAGCTTGCGTGGTCCTTGCTGTAATTAATATATTATCAGCATAGGCAATACTTTGTTTTAACCGTATTGAGATATTCCCTCTAACATCTAATTGATTCATAATTGAGTCAATTATTATACTGAACAGAGTTGCAGACAGTGGATCTCCTTGTTTCACCCCAGTTTCAATTTTAAGTTCTCCAGTTAGGTCATTATTTACTTTAACTTTCGCTTTTGTGTTTTCTAGCGTTAAGGCAATTAATTTTATCAACTTTGATGGTACTTCATATTGTTTTAGACATTCTAATATTTTCTTCGGGTGCACCAAATCAAATGCATGTGTGTAATCTATGAATATATTACTCAGTTCGATATTGTATTCATGGCACTTCTCAAAAATCTGTCTCACTATAAAAATATTATCTATTGTTGATCTGTTTGTCCTGAACCCCATTTGAAAATCGCCAAGTTTATTCTCAATGATCTGTATGAGCCATTTATTCAACAGTATTGCCAGTATTTTATATGCTGTGTTTAGCAGTGTTATTGGTCTGTAATTTTTGCAATCCAGCCTATCACCTTTTTTGTAGATTGGACAGATGATTCCTTCCCTCCATTATTCTGGTATCTGTTCTTTGTCCCAAATATTTAGTATTAGTCTATGCATTTTATATTTCAATGTTCTTCCACCATATTTAATTAATTCTGAGCTTATATTATCGGACCCTGCTGCTTTGTAGTTTTTTAATTTGTTTATAATACTACAAATTTCATTGAAGGTTGGTGGTGTAATTTCTTGATTATCATCCACAATATTCTCTATCGTGACTGGATCTGCTGTTGTTCCATCTTCTTCAAATAAGGTTCTAAAATATTCTTTCCATATTTCTAATATTTTTTATTTTTGTATTATTATATTTCCATCTCCGTCCTTACATTGAATTGGCATGTTTGTTTGCCATTTATCAAGTTCTTTGGCGTCTTTATAGAATTTCCTTACTTCGTTCTTCTTAAAATTTTCTTCTATTTGGCTTATTTTATTGTTAAGCCATTCTTTTTTCTTAATTCTACAGACTTTATTTGCTTCCAGCCTCTTGGAATTATAATATTCTTGATTTGCTCTTGTATTAATTTGCATGTATTCCTTCCTAGCAATATTCTTTTCTTGTATGGCTCTCCGGCTTTCTTCATCCCACCATTCTTTTCTATTATGTTTATCTTGTTTTTTATTACATTATTTGCCGCTTCGATTATGGCATTCTTTACTTCTTCCCATTCCTTATTGATTTCTTGGGTCTCTGGCAGTTCTATTAATTTCCTATGTGTTTCTGTTTTGTACTGTCTTATTTTTGTTGTATCTTTGAATGCATTTTTATTCCAACGTGTGTTGGGTGTAGGTTTCTTCTTATATGCAAGTGGTAACTTTTGCTTAAGGATAGTTTTCACCAGGAAATGGTCTGAATCGATGCTCGGTCCTCTCATTGTAAGAATGTCTTCAATTAGATCCATTTTCTTTTTATTTATTAATACATGATCAATTTGGTTTGTTGTGTTTTGGTCAGGAGATATCCAGGTTCCCATATGTATACTTTTATGTTGGAACTTTGTACTCATTTTTTTAACATTTCATTTTCCTATTATTAATTTGTTTCCTTTTGTCCTTTTAACTCGCCTTGGTCTGCATCCAAATATCTGTCCAGCATTCTTTCGTTGATATTTTTTAGCGATTGTTGTTTTTATAGGGCATGGGTGCTGGCCTTGCGCCTAACCTCCGTAACTTGGAGGACCTGGTTTTTCTGTTGGGGTTTACTCCCCTAGCTGGCTTGTCCCAAATATCAGCGTCGGGAACTCGCTTTTCGCCCCTCCATGTCTTAGCCGTCAGAGACGTTACCAGGGGCCATGACGTGGACATGCATAGATTGGACTTGGCAGGAATAAATGGCATTTAACGGTACACCTCTGCCAGCATCTATGTACCCCTGAGGCCACATACTGCCCCTTTGACCCCCCCCCCCCCCCCCACCAGCAATGCTACATCGATTAAAGTCACTTTTACTATAAATTTAAGCCCTAGTACGTGGATTCTACGGTATGTAATTGTTGAAAATTAATTATATCAAATATTCGCCCTTAAGATGAAGACTTAACGCCATTTCTCCACAATACAGTTGCAAAGAATCTTGTTAACTGACACACTCAGGAAGATAAACGTTTGTTACACTCTATCGGCGATATAAAAGTGTGCTTTCTTAAATCTTAATATGCATCTGTGGGATGTGTTTAAAAGTGCTGGGACATTCTGAAAGTACACAAATGCACAAAAGCAATTTCCGCTTCGGGAACTTCGGGAAGCTATGTGTAAGTTGAACAAGTACGCAATTGTTTTCCTGAGAGTTGGGTACAATATATTTTTCAACTGTTTTTCTTAGATGCATAAACTTAACAGACACTCGTAATATGGAGGTCGCGTCAGGTTATCTTTCCTGCCAGTTTTACATCTATTCCTAAAGATTTCGATGGAATATTGTACTTTGGGTCCATAAAATGGAGTTGGAAGTAAATGTCTTTATATAGTTGGTAGCACTTCTGCTTCTTATTCTGAAAGTTCGACGTTTAAATCGTGGTAGGGGACCGGCTATGCCGTCTGACGTTTCTCGTGGTTTCCCTCAGTCGCTCCAGACAAATTCCGAGATAATTCCTCAAATTCAGATATGGCTGATTTCTTCCACGCCTTTAACAGTTAATTATTCACCACTCATTTTATCATTCAACGCGACATAATATAAACGCTGAAGCTATATAAGACAATAAAACAGACAAGTGTGAGTGTAAATTAAAAGGTTTCTTAAACTCATGTTGACAAATTACTATAAATTTGTGGACTAACCTTCTATATGCAATGAATTGAAACCGAAGACAAAGAATAATAATAAGTTATTCGTTTATGTGCATTTCACCAGACATTATACTTTGTATTAGGTTAATATTTACTTAGTTAAAGGAAACTAGCTCTTAGAACTTGTTTTGCAATAACGTCAACAAGGATTCAGTCTCGATTTTACGATTAAATGAGAGGATTATAAAGCCTCGCACGATCAGGTTCATTTTAAAATTATTGACAATTTTAAGGAATCGGCAGCCTTAACTAGCCAAAATATGGACGGGACTTGTAGCACGCATAGTAGGGATCAGAAATGGGTTGACGTTTAAATTTAATAAGCTAAGAGAACAGATAATTTAGGATATCTCAGCTTAGACCGGAAGATAACGGCGGTACGAAAGTAAGGCCTCCTATTATTTTCTCAGAAACTATAATTACAATTATAGTCAAACCCGGTTATAACGACATCGGTTAATACGACACCTCCTCTATAGCGTCAGATGTCCTGTGGTACCAATTAATTCCTCTCTGTTAACCATAAAGTTACACTACTCGGTTATAAAAACACTCGTTTATAACGACACAAAGTATTCAGTCCCCTTCATGACATTATAACCGAGTTCGACTGTATAATGAAATTTACATATATCATGGGTACATCCTTTACAAATTGGGATTATTTATCCACAAAGTCTTCTTCATTATCAACAAACTTTTTTCATCTTTGCGTTAGCCGCAGTATAACGGTCGCGTAAAACACCTTTGCTGAAGCGTCGGAGGTCTTCACGCACGCTGTTTCAGCTCGTGGTCGTCCGCAAAACATCGTCCTCGTAGCGTATCCTTCAAGGGGCCAAAAAGACGGAAGTCGGAGCGTACTAAATCGGAACTGTAAGGAAGATGAGGACAAAGAGTCCGCCCCGTTATTGCAATTGCCTACCGTGTGCGCAGACTGGTGTGCGGCCTGGCTTTGTCATGCAGGAGGAGGACTTGATTCATCTTCCTGTTTGGCCGAAACCTTCGAATTCGTTTTTTTAAACTTCTTTAATGACTGCACATATTACTATAAATTGAATGGGGTACCTCTCTCCAAGAATTCTACCAACAAGTTTCCTTCACTGTCCCAGAAGACGCTAGCAATGACTTGACTCGCAGAAGTCTGCAACTCGAACTTTTTCTTGCGTAAACTTTCTAGCAGTTAAGTTCTCTGATGATGGCCATAACCGCCAATTTACAAACCCCTATTGCGGCTCACAGTTCATTTGTCGTGATGCGGCGGTCATCTCGAATAGGCCCACCAACCTTCTCTTTAGTCTCCGTCGTCGCTGCCGTGGCTGGTCGGCCGCTGAGGGGCCTGTCACCAATGTCCTTTTCACCGCTCTAAAAACGACGGACCCAGCGTCTAACTGAGCTAACATCTATGGCATCCTCACCATACACGCGTCTCAGACGTCTATGAATTTCTATTGGACTGGAGCCTTCCGCAGTAAGAATTTCAATCACTACTCTCAGCCTAGTACTTATCTCCACATCTGCCATTTTGCACTGCTACTGTGTTGAACGTACGTGACTGACTGGAGCACTGATGATTCTGGTTATACTAGATGTTCTGTGATTCTAGTGGAGCTGGACAGTGTCGCTATCCGGGGGGGGGGGGGGGGTAAGGCAAGAAACTGTACTCGACGCCACATTTAAGATACAAAATAGGTGGCATTACTTTCGTACCGACGTTCGTAATAATAAAACGGGCGTTCAAGTTGAGTGTGGGAGTGCGGACTGCATTCAGCTGGCTGAGTAAATGTCGGATTCATGTAAGTACAGTGTTGAGCCTTCAATTGTCACATAAGGCAGGAAATTCTTGACTGAGTAACTAAGAATTTTGCATTATATGTACCGTGCATTCTGTCATAAGTTTAAGTCAAACCTATTAATGCACAAGAATTATCAACAAAGTACACTTGCAACCCCTAGACACGTTCTTCACGACACTTCACCGGACACATAACTTCCCAAGCCACAGGACGAGATCCACGTTGATCGACTATATGTTTGTATAAATGGCCAAGAGCCAGAAACCCCTTTTTTAAAACAACCTTTATATGTTTTGATCGTCTGGGTCGAGTCATGTAACAGCATTTGTGTGTGATGGTTTTTGCTGTGTTGTGTGGGGTGTCGGCTTGCATCGCTGACTTGGACACGTTGTGTTGTTGTTTACTCTTAGCGCGTGGTTTAGTGACAGTGGATTTTAGTTCATTTTGACGTTGTGACCGGCATGTGTGCTTCCATTGTGGTGCCGTGTGTGTGTGTGTGTGTGTGTGTGTCTGGATGTCATGGATGTTTGTGATTCTTTGATGTGCCCCTGAGGATGGCAGCTTGCCGAAACGTGTGTAGGGGTTGCAAATGTACTTTGTTGAAAATTCATGTGCATTTGTTGGTTTGACTTAAACTTATGAGTAACTAAGAGTTTCTGAAGACTCTGTTTCATACAGTTGGTTACACACAGATTAGCATTGTCCCCACTGCGCAACTGAAACAAAAAGCAGACACATGGGATAAGTAAGAAGCTGAATATTCAAGTCCCCTTGCTTCTGTACAACGTGACAGCTAGTAAATTTTTACAGACGTTTCGAAGGCAGTGCGATAAATATTTGCCAGTCGACACGACGTAAGATCCCAGAAGAGTTGAATCTTCAGCAGCACAGCTGTGAGAACCCCAAAATTCACATTTTCCCCTTCACATGGCAAACGGGCGTTATAAAATCTTCTCTCGATGTAAAATCCTAAATCTTGTTACGGTAATAACTTGATATACATGTCCATTGTCCGTGTCTCACTAAGGTGAGCTCCGGTAAGAATCGGTCACGGTGTAAAAAGCGTTTGTTAGAGCCAACACAAGAAGCGAGGAAATGTTCCAGGGCTGAAAACAAGGAGGCCTAATAAAGTGCATTAACCCCAGTAATGGGGCTTGCTAACATCTTGTGCAAGGAGATAATACATCTGGCTACTGAGACCGCCGGCAATTTGTGGCACCCGCTAAAAAACCTGCGAAAAGAGAAAGCCTTCACGGACCACTAAACTTGAGAATCGAACGTATGCATTCACCTGCAAACAATCGCCAATCTATTTCTTATTGACACCCGTTACGATTCAGCACGGTAGCATACAGGCAGTGCCCAGTACCAAGCCTCCAACCATCTTTGGGGGGGGGGGGGGTCTTACAACTTTATAAAATGTTAAATTATGTTAGAATACCTGTGCATTGTAAGTAACATGATAAATAGACGAAATATATCTTAGCAAAGTAAAGGTTTAAGTCTGTCAAGATCACCTTTAAAAACTGTTTGTGTTCATAAATAGACTATTTTGGCAAAAACCATCTGAAGTACTAGCTTTACAATGCACCTTTATGTAACCAAAATACGAACTCTGGGATCATAACAAGCTAAGAGTCACTCAGCTATCTTATACTAACTGATAAGAATGCCTGCAGACTGTATAAGCTTCTGATGGGATTAGTAACGAAAATATGAACTACAAAATTTGATTTCCTTACAGCAGTAGTGTTGAAGACTCAAATCTTCTGGGATGGTACGGTGTGTTGTTTGATAAACAGTTCCCTACGTTTCGATGGATCGCATTGCCTCCATCTTCAGAGTCAGACAGTTAAAGCACTAGGATCTTTCTAAATGTTGGGAATTACTCAGCGTTTCAGCGTGACATCTAAGAAAATTTGAATCGTGAGCATATGACTTGTCAGTAACCAGTTTCACGAAAAGGTGCATAATGTTGTTGATGGACCACACCCTAGTACAAATGAATTATTGTTATTGTCAATTGTTTTAATGCGCAATGTTTCCTTTCATTAGACGTTTTCGTTAAAATACATGTGAAGTACCTTATGAAATGAATTAATATCAAAACTGTAGAGAGAACACAAATAATGTGCCTACTAGTCGTCTTATAACTAAGTCATTGCTCGAGGGACAGCCGAATGTTCGACGTCACCTTCAGCTTGACAGTTTTCATTAACTAATTCTTTTTTTTTTTTTCCAATGGCTCGACAGCCCCTTGAGGGGCTAGGCCGCCTCATTTTTCGAGGCTTCACGATCACACTTTTAGACACACAACACTCGGTAGGACTCCTCTGGACGAGGGACCAGCTCGTCGCAGAGACTACCTGACAACACACAACACTCACAAGAGACAGACATCCATGCCCCGGGTGGGATTCGAACCCACAATCCTAGTAATCGAGCGGCCGCAGACCCACGCCTTAGACCGCAAGGCCAATGGGATCGGCACTAATTCTTTTTACAAGAAGTAAAGCCTGATTTGCTATAGCAGTTTCAAAGACTATTGCTTGCTTCCAGTCATCTGACAATTCAGTTTATTCTTTTATGTAAGACTGAAATTAGAAGAAAGTATTTTACGCTCTGCACAGCAATGTATAAACTGAGGTAAAATGAATCCCAAAAGTCGAACTCAAGTTGTACACTCTGATCAAACCATGTCAGAAACCTCGCCTCTAATCACAGATTGATATCGTCAATTACGTACCTCAGCGCATGTTAGACCATCCCAATTATATGTAGCTGTCTCTGACTCCGCGGGGTTAGTCGGTATCTCATTTAACACTTCGGAAGATAAATCCTGATGCAATTTCCTACATGATTACTTCAGAGACGGTAAATGAGTCGTTACCAATACTGTATGTAACGTATTTCGAATTTTAATATTTTCAGTGCTACGAAAGAGATATTTCGCTTTGAAACCAATCCTACTGCTGTGTATAAAAGACATATCAAACTAGTGAAATAATGTGTCCTGCAAAGTTAATTTATTAATTAAAATAAGCAAATGAAACAATGCCTTTGCAAAAGAATGTGTTCATAACAACTGCTAAAAGTAACTTTCAAAAGGGTGCTCAATTTGCAGATTAGTGAGATGCGACATAAATGCTGAAGCCTCCAAAATTGAGCGAATTCCTATGTACATAAATATGAAAGAGATGCTTAAGGAAAGAACAGTTTAGTTTGTAGTCCTACTCTTTCCGTAGCAGTATCAACACGAACAGTCCAGGTAACTATACAATACAAGAATATGGGGCCCAAAAAGTAGGCGCTGTGAAGGCAAGGAAAGGAAAATTCATACTTTAAACTTTAAACTTCAGTTTCTCTTGCAAAAGCGACCATTTTCACATATAAATTATAATTATATGCTTTATGCTACACATGATTCAGACATGGAATGAGCCAATGAGATTTTATATACGTACACAGCCGTATATCTTTATCAAAACTATATTTAGTGTTCAACTGAAGGTAAAAAATAATCTATTGATAAGACTGACAGGACGACGCTTGGGAAAAACTGCATCAACTTCAAGTGGTTGTTAAAATATCCTCATATTCACTTGCTCTTAACTGTATTTAATCGATCCTCTTCCACCCAACGGTGTACTATAAGAGTAAAGGTAAAATTCTCCCTGTAACGTGTCATGTGGCACAAAGGGGGAGTAGAGGTATAGCTCTACTCTCCCTAATCTCGGTGCTAGACGGGGGTGGATGATCATCACAAAGCCCCGGCAGCTTTACTACCGGGAAGAGCCCCGGTACCCATTTCAGGAGGCTGGCTGGGCCCCAGGGTCAATCTGGGTGGGTTTTGGAGAACACAAAATCCCTTATCTTCCACCGCGGTTCGAACCCCAGACCGTCCAACCCGTAGCGAGTAACTATACCGACTACGCTATTCCGGCCCCGGTGTAGTAATAATACTAGGAACAAGGCTCTCACTCTGTTCCTAAGAACATATTCCTAGTGTATTCAGTAACCTACAAATGCACACACTCAAACTATTTTATAGTTTTATTAGTATCACCGAATTCCCCTACATATGTTTCGGTCGTAGACCATCTTCATGAGGTTAACAAGCTACTACACTTCACAATGCATATTTAATGTGCCGTAGAACACTCTTGTCTCAGAAAACACACTTAAATGTGTAAAATATGTAAAACTGTATAGTAACTTAAGATTTTATCGTATAAAGTTAAAAGTTAAAGTTTAAGTTTTAGCTTTTGAGTGTGTGCATTTGTTGGTTACTGAATACTAAGTGAAAATGCACGGTGAAAGCAATATAAAAAAATATATTCCTAGTGTGTTGGGATCTACCTCCAGCCGTCTTTCCACACCACCTCAACTGCTTAGATTATTTAATTACTTACGCTATTTTATTTTTATCCTATACGTGGCCTCAACCTCGAAATTCCGGCAGTCTGTATTATTCCATGTGAATGAGATGTCACTTTTACCGGGTAAACAGGACACTCTTTCAAAGAACTTTCACGCCAGACATGTTTCACCATCCCACGACGTTTGTCTTAAAATAATCTTAGAAAACAATCCTTCTCTAAGAAACAAACATTCTAGACAAGTCACACAAGATATGAGCACCGCACTGTTAGAAAAGGTATTGAGGTTAACTTGCATTCGAACATTAAGAACGGGAAAGAATGATTGTATGTGAGTACTATACATCATGGCCATTTCGCACGAAAATAATAAAACGCAAACTACGCCAAAAGAACAATAATAAACCTATCTTACCTAAATAGTTGAAAACTCTCCCATTAGCAAAAATAATGGGTGTGGTAAATTCTTGGATGGGTGCCCATCTGAGAATATGATATGCCAGTGGCAGCATGATTAGTTATTATGTGACTTAGGTAGACGAACATTACAATAAGACATGACAGTGGCAGTGTGATTAGTTATGATGTGACTTAGGTAGACGAACATTCATAATAAGACATGACTGTGGCAGGATGATTAGTTATTACGTGACTTAGGTAGACGAACATTCATAATAAGACATGACTGTGGCAGCATGATTAGTTATAATGTGACTTAGGTAGACGAGCATTTATAATAAGACATGCCAGTGGCAGTATGATTAGTTATGATGTGACTTAGGTAGATGATAACAATACACACCACTGGCAGGATGATTAGTTATTACGTGACTTAGGTAGACGAACATTCATAATAAGACATGACAGTGGCAGTGTGATTAGTTATGATGTGACTTAGGTAGACGAACATTCATAATAAGACATGACAGTGGCAGGATGATTAGTTATTACGTGACTTAGGTATACGAACATTCATAATAAGACATGACAGTGGCAGTGTGATTAGTTATGATGTGACTTAGGTAGACGAGCATTCATAATAAGACATGAAGTGGCAGTATGATTAGTTATGATGTGACTTAGGTAGACGAACATTCATATAAGACATGAGAGTGGCAGTATGATTAGTTATGATGTGACTTAGGTAGACGAACATTCATAATAAGATATGAGAGTGGCAGTATGATTAGTTATGATGTGACTTAGGTAGACGAACATTCATAATAAGACATGAGAGTGGCAGTATGATTAGTTATGATGTGACTTAGGTAGACGAACATTCATAATAAGACATGACAGTGGCAGTGTGATTAGTTATGATGTGACTTAGGTAGACGAACATTCATAATAAGATATGAGAGTGGCAGTATGATTAGTTATGATGTGACTTAGGTAGACGAACATTCATAATAAGACATGAGAGTGGCAGTATGATTAGTTATGATGTGACTTAGGTAGACGAACATTCATAATAAGACATGACATTGGCAGTGTGATTAGTTAGGATGTGACTTAGGCAGATAATAATAATTCATGCCACTGGCAGTATGAACAGTTACGATGTGACTTAGGTAGACGAGAATTCATAATAAGACATGAGAGTGGCAGTATGATTAGTTACGATGTCATATAGATGGTTACAATACATGCCAGTGGCAGTATGATTAGTTATGATCGGACTTAGGTAGACAAGTATTCCTAACAAGACATGACAGTGGCAGTATGATTAGTTATGATGTGACTTAGGTACATGATCACAATATATGCCAGTGGCCAGTGACAACATGATTAGCTATGATCTGACTTAAGTAATTAATCACAATACGACATTCCAGCATTATCAGTCATTATCAGACGTAAATAGAGGACAATTCGTAATAACACAATAACACATGCCAGTGCCAGCATGATTAGTTATGATGTGAATTACGTGGACGACCATTCATAATACGTGACATATCTCCTGTCTCTGATCGTCACTCCAAGAATAGTCATGGAGACAGTGGAGGTACACCTTCAGGTATTCTTAAACACGGCACTAGCTGGAGATGAGTGGTGAGCTTCACGATCTAGCCAATTAACCGCGAGGAAAGCGCCACAATTAAATTTATGTCGTTCTGACTAATACAGTTCATGCCTGTTTCAGTCCTATCCAATAAACCCTTTGACACTACTCTTCCCGGACAGTTGGTAATTCCTGTCATTTCGAGAACGTGGTATGCACAATAATTTGCAACAAATATTTATTTTATTTTTGGAGCAGTAACTTCGTCTTTTTCCTTACGTTCTTTGATCCTCTCAACTCAGATGATAAAAACTAACAAAACTGAAATGAGTAAGCACCTACCTACCTGGTCTCAGACTAAGAAAATATCGTTAAATATGGTGATTAACAGGCCCAAAAATACGCAAATACCTATATAACTGGGAGGATTAGAATCTGTGGCAACATGGCTGTCAGGTTGGTCAGCATATTGAGCTAATGACAAAAGCTTATTAGTTGCAAGTCCGTTTATAGTCTAAAACATGCTCTGTATGGTACGTCGGCTCAGTCTATTTCCGTTCAGTCATAGTGGGATCTACGTATGTCCACGGACTTCTGTTAATGTCCATGTAATAATCCACGCGTATATAATTACATTAGTGCAGGCAAATTACTCGTAATGAAATAATGCATTTAATCTTCTACGTAAAGTCAACAGAATGAAAGGTACTAAGGAAGGTATTTGGGCTTAAGCGAAAGCAACAAACAGAAGGCTAGACGAGAAGTGTATAACGAGGAGTTTCATAATATTTACTCTTCACCGTATATAAAGGCTCGTACTGGCACAGGATACGGTGTAGTAGCAGAACTTTAGCTCTGAACAAAAGCTGTAGAGTTCTTTGACAAGATACGCAATTATCGGCTTCTGAAGGACGCCCTCCTATGGATTTTTTTTAGCAGGGCCCCGCAGCAGAAGCTACGGACGCACCGCAGCCTTAAGGCTTCTTGTGCAACCCTGTGATGAAGATGGGAGAAAGATGATCAGTCTTTTTTTATTTTTCCAAGTAATGGAGCACCGGTGAAATGAAATTAACAGGGGAAAACCGAAGTACTCGAGGAAAAACCTGTCCCAGTGCCACTTTGTCCACCACAAATCCCACATGGACTAACCCGGGATCGAACAAGGGCCTCCGCGGTGGAAGGCCGGCGACTAACCGCCTGAGCCATGGCACGGCCTCCTATGGAGTTAGTTAGCACTAGAAGGTTTAGAATCGGTTCCCACAAACACAACAAGACGGTTCTCGAATACTCCCTTGTTTTAGTTTCAGTGACAGACCAGGTTTAAAGTTACATAACTGCGACAGGCTAAAGTATATATTCAAAGTGTTCTATATTACGATACGCACACAGAAGACCGAAAAGTTCTGCAGTAGTTGTTGAGAATAGTACGTATATAAACGAGGGCCAGATACAACTTGTCCTCAAAAGACGCAGAGGAAGAGGATGAAATAATGATCTACAGGCCTGTCCGTATCAGTGAAGGAGAGGCATAGATTATACTGCTTATGAAGAGCTTCGTTACTGCAGCCGCTAATCCCTCTTGATCTTCTTGGACTACCTGATTTACTAAGCCTCTTTCCTTTATCTCTAAAGAAGAGTATTTTCGGTGCTTTTGCAACTAAACTTGCAAAAATGCTCCTATTAGCTTCGCCATATCCATCTGTCTAATTAACCGCATGTAAAAGATCTACAACTGCTAAAAGATTTTCAAGAAATTTGGAACTGGAGGTTTTACTAGAATTTGTCCACAAATTCCAAGTTAAAATCCACAAACATAACGACAACTTATGGAAGACCTACATGCATTTTTGAGCGAAACTCGCCAAATATGCGTATCAGCGGAAAATGTTCCGAGAAAAATTTGCTTTATATCCGACATGCTTTTCCGTAAGTCTTACCTTTTTGCATATAACTGAACAAAACGGAGCGGACGCGACACAGTTGTTACGCTATGTACTTTTCATAGCCTTTTTAACACTGTGTTTTATGGAATCACAATGTATAGATGCCCTGTATAATTCCACCATTTAAAGCCCAGTGGTAATTGCGTGTCCCGCCGGTTGTAAAGTTAAGAAACACTGCATTTTGTTACTTGGTGTATGTGTTCCGTATGATTCTCAAAATAAACACCAATAATTGTCCCAAACAACATCATCCGATTGGTCTTCACAACGGAAACAGAATGTGTTCTCTGTGAGGTAGGAACTGAATTTTTATATGTGATTTATAAAAGCGTTAGTCTTCAAACGGTTAAACGAAATACTTAGGCATCATTGATCTAAATCAAGCACCTGAGGTTACCGTATGTAATCTACGGTTCTTCCGTTTTGATCCTGTAAGCCCTGCTTCCAAGATAACAAAATTTGTGCAAAAAATTACATCAGTATCTGTCCAAACACAACTAAATTCTATTTATTATATAGAACCACATGTTTCGATCTATCTCAGGTAACCCTTAAGTTCACAGTTGGTCTTTAAAACCTATTAACAAGGAAATACATTTCTTCCTTCATATGTTTTAAAACCAACTGTGAACCTGAGGATGACCTGAGATAGGTCGAAACATGTAGTTCAATATAATAAACAGACTTTAGTTGTGTTTGGACAGATACTAATTTAATTTTTTGTAATATTAACATCACAACGGGATGACATTCTTTAAAAAATAAGTGTGTTTTTTAACGATCCTCTTAATTCCTGAGATTATAACGGTCAGTGACAGGTGAATGACTGAGAATGGGACACAGGTGGAATGATACTGACAGGAAAAAAACAGAAGTACGCGGAGAAAAACCTATCCCAGTGCCAGTTTGTCCATCACAAATCCCACATGAACTGACCTGGAATAAAATCAGGGCCTATGCAGTGAGATAAAATGATGAATACGAGTATGACTGCATGTTGTATGGAGTTATCTTATTTGACCTGTAAGTCTCTAAGAAAAATTACAGCTGTATATATAATCATGTCGCTGGCAAACAAAATATTCGGATTTTAAGTATACGTACATACCGGGAATTATTTCAAAATGTTTCTTTCCACGAGCTAAAGAAACCCCAATTTATTTAAAGTCCTAACTTACAAAGAACTAAAAATCCTTTCTCAGATTGTGTAGTTAACAAACTGCAAAATGTTTTTAGTAAAGAAAGTGTTAATGCATATACAAAACCATGTCTCATCACGCCCTAAATTTTACACTCGAAATTGCCATGAATTATACACCAGCTTCTATATAATGCTACAGTAAACTCGTTATCTTTATTATCTTTATTATAGTCATTTGGCTCAAGCTAATGACGGGCTCTTGTGAAAAGAATAATGAACTGCCAGATTACACAAAAGGCGGAGAGTCCCTTGGGCAGCTGAGCGACTATGAGCATCTGCAAAAGGACTGCGCTGTATGGAGCTGGTTAATATGTTTGTAATAATATGACATTTGGAGTGTCTTGAACCAGACTATTCATTATTCACTTACTTCACCAAAACCACCGACTCGTACTAACTAACTAAATAACTCCATGGAGCAGAGTCCTTCTTGAGAAGCTAACAGGTCGTCAGCTAGTCAAGAAATTCCCCGCGTTTTATGGAACCCGAAGGTTCATTACCGCACTCACAAGAGCCCGCCACCTGTCCCTATCCAAAGATTCAGTCCAGGTCCGAGGTTCTGTATAGTGTTTCGTAACATGGTAATTTTTTACGGTGAGGAGTTGTTAGCACCTCGCCCAACCCCCAAGCTGGAGGCCCACCCCTTGTCGGCTGTCCGCGACTGCATTTTCGCAGCTACCTTCCATATTCGGAGGCCGTTCCTCCATCCGCAACTCGAGGAAGCGCCATGCCGACTCGTACACAAACTTGAAAAAGAAAGTATTTCGATTAATAAACCATGAGCAGTATACTCTTTATATAGGGACATTATTTCATCACACAACTGTCGCTAGTCATTTCCTGTCGGCAATAACGCGTAATGAAAGTGTGTGTTATACATGAGGCGGGTCTACGAGCCTAAGGAAATCATTTCTATGCCTCATTTAACTATCGTGAATACCTACGTAATATTAAATGTAATAAACTGAACAAATACGCGCAGACCCGACACACGGCAAATTAGAATAGCGGCGAGCGCAGCGCTGTCTGCTGTCACGAGAAACAGTACGAGTGACGAGCGATGTGACTTGCGAATAAAATAATATCCCTATATACGCATGTATCCATGCATATATGCATAACTACAGGCAGAGGAACGCTGGTGACCAACAAATTACATGCTGTCATAAGGGAGACACAGCGATCTTTACAGTCGGCGTCGCGAGAACCTCATCACAAGGGAGTCAAACTGCTCATCCTTGAGTAGAGTAAAGAACTGTATCTTCCGTAGCATAAAGAAGTGGTCCATCCAAACGATAAACTTTTACCACATTAATATAATCACACAGACGATCGCAGTGGCTGGCGCGCGGTCTAAGGAGTGGGTCTGCGGCCGCTCGCTTGCTGGGATTGTGGGTTTGAATCCCGCGGGCGGCATGGATGTCTGTCTCTTGTGAGTGTTGTAGAGGTCTCTGCGTCGGGCTGATCACTCGTCCAGAAGAGTCCTACCGAGTGTGGTGTGTCTGAGTGTGATCGTGAAGCCTCGATAATGATGAGGCCCTGGCCCACTAGGGGCTGTTGCGCCATGGAAAATAAAATATATAATCACACTGTCTGGATTTCTTTTTTGATATACCATTGTAAAATTTCGCAGTAAATGCATTAATTTCTTACTGTGTTATAGCATAAGTTTATGAACCCAACATTATACTAATCCCAACATCCATTTTCTCAGAGATACAAATGCTGATTACAATAGTGAACACAAAGGAAGTTAAGAAGCAGGACCGTAATCTTATCAACCCCTACTATTTTTCATGTCAGAGATTTAAAATTTAATCCTTTAAATCCCAGTAGTTGGTGTAGGCCTATATACTGCCACATATAACATATAACACTTTGAATTTCGTCCACACAGTGTTTATGTGAGCCATGTGATTCTTACAGTAAGTAGCTATTATTTCTCTATACGAGCATACAGCATTCACCGATCTGTCTTTCTAATGGAAGCACGCTGTGTTATCTGTAATGTACGAACTGAATTTTTATACATAATATAGATTCATTTTATTTTTCAAGCCGTGCCATGGCTCAGGCACTTAAGTTGCCGGCCTCTCATTGCGGAAGCTCCGGTTCGATCCCAGGCCAGTTCAGGTGAAATTTGTGGTGGACAAAGTGGCACTGGAAGAGGGGTTTCCCGATTACTTACGTTTCCCGCTGCCAGTACCATTCCACGGCAGCTCCATATTTATCACCACCTATGTACTTTTAGGACAAACGGGCGAAGCCTGAGCACCTTGCAAAGAGCAATGCGCTTTCGGAAATCGGGAAGCATTAGTTAGAAGAGTACTTTCACTTTTTTCATTCTTCAAACGTTTAATCCTGTTGTAGGTTGTACTTCATGAACACGGCATCAGAACAACAGCACGTCCAAAACTATCCATCTTTCAACACCAGTATCAGTATCACTAACGACATCCTGCTGCGGCTTTTCCAGATGTATGACGGGAAAAACATTAGGCTGGATCCTTAATTATGTGTCTTAGGAAATGCGGACGAACAGTTCGCAGTCTCAGTACTATCGCTGAAACGCTACCTTATCTCTAGCAATTCCGAATGCAACCATTAACCACGATAATGGCGACCTTCGTCCAACGACAGCAGGAATTACCGAAGTTATCTTTCGTTAGGAAAATTAATTGGCTACGCCTTCGGATTACTAACCAACACGACGTATCTCATATTTCTGTCTCTCTCAAGACAAAGAGACCATGACATGGTGGAAAATTGTGAGAGATAAATGTTACATGAGATGAACACAAATAATCCGGAAAAAGAAACAAGACTTCAGGCAAATTCCGTTTTATGATCTAAAATTTCGACACATTTATAAAATTCTTTATTAAAACTTTCCTTAAATTTTAATGGTGGAACATCCATATAATCTGTGAATATTAAAAGCATGAAACAACTTCACATTCCGTACTTTGTGTATACAAAGGAATGTTGGAGGGGCGTCAAAACACTGGTGAAAACAAAGGAAACTGTTTAATACAACGGAAGACTTGTTATACTTAAAACTGCAACTGAATTGAAACGGGCCTCGACGTGAAATGCATGTCAGTACAGTACATTTTATTCACATGTGTTCTGTATAGGCTAACTCCACTATTCATCTTTAATGTTACTTTAAAACGCGCTTAGACTTGCCTGAAAAAAATACGTTATTCCTGCTAATCTATTGGAAGTTCCTGGACATCCAAACTTTAAACTAACAATACCCTCTCTTTCTTCGTTAATTTTAAATTCGCCGTTTACCTGGAAAGAAAATAAAGTTATGTTGTCCAACAGTGAAATTCTCCTTACTCCTAAATTACAGAACTTAAAAAAAGAAAAACACTGTGCGACTGCTCGTTCTTCCCATTTATTTATAAATCTGGTCCCAGCTGAGACACTTCGATTAAGCAATAAACATTGCGATACGTGAAATATGGGCGAATAGTTACCCAACGACAAAGCGTAACGTCTCTGAAGACATAAATCTTCAGCAATACCGCTGTCAGAAACTCGATCTTCTCATGGAAAGAATAGAATGAAATATCCCATTTGCTAAGATGATACCAAGTAAAATTACAAGCTGATCCGTTCTGTTTATACTGACTTTCGCCATTCCGCCTTTAGACCTGCCTCAGAATACAAGTTTTCAAAATTATAAAATTACACAAACTAAAAGTACGAATTAAATGTCACCACTTTTCGGCCAAAATAAAGCACTCTCGACACCGCAGACAAAGGAGCGAATTAGTTTATTTCCACCAGACGAATAAAAAGAGGGTGCATTATAAGGCGACATGCAGTAGCAGGCCTACACCATACCACCCCCAATAACTTATTTATAAAATCCGAAAATAACTGTCTGATGCCGTCAACGAAAGAACAGTGGTCTGAAATTAAAAATTTGTACAACCAGGTTGCCGCCAACCTGTGCACTTCCACATGTACAAAGTTTATTTTCTGTCACAAAACTGAAAAATGTTATCCTCCCCCCCCCCCCCCCCCCCCCAAAAAAAAAAAATCTAAGAAGCTACTGCTTTCTGGAGACAGCATTGCGTCAAACAGGCCTGTGTGTCTGTCTTATGAGTGGCGCTGTATTCAGAAGGTGCTTACAGAAATGAATGTTTACGGAAGTGCTGCATGTTTTGTACCACGCACAAAGCAGCACTTGTTTCGTTTCAAAGACAACAGAACAGTCCCAGGACACTAATGCATACAATGCTCAGTAGATCATCAGAACAAGCCAGCCTTAATCCAAATACTACCTTCTCCACTGGTTGTTACAATCCAGCTCATATAAAATGCGATAATTCCATAACATCTCCGCTAGAAAGGTACCAATAATCTTTAGAGTAATCAAATCAAAGAAGATGAAACTGTGTGCACTCTCATTTCGTTTTACCCTACATGAGTGTATGTCGGACTGAAGTTCAGAGGGACTTTATGTTTGTATCATCATGTCCCATACAATGCACAGACAAAATATTCCTTTTCGGTTTACAAGCCCTGCCTTCCGGCGTTACTAGTGCGAGAAAATCGCCGTGTCAACGAACCTCTATATGCTGGCTGAAATACGTACGTCCACTATCAGTATACACAGGATAGATACTTGCAACACAACGGCTCCAATGGCTGCATTCGCATATTCGTTCGTTCGTACAGCTGACACAGCTGACGGCGCACATCGTTTCCATTACTTTCCCCCCTGCCTCGCACAGTTACCGCGTTATGCATTCAATGTTTGCTAAGTGATAAAACAGCGATGGAATTTGATTACGTAATTCAGTTGGCTGTGTTTGAACCTGTATATGCTCTCCTTGTAAGCAGACCCCAAGTGCAAAACCGGAAGAGTGCTTTATACTGTAAAATATGAAAATTGTGCTTTATACTGTAAAACATAAAACGTGTTTTGTTGCTTTGTGTGTCATCGTGCAGACACGCTATTTCATCAAGAAGATTTATAACATTCCCAGCACATAAATCTTCACAGCCGATGAATGACCAATAGATGTCGGTGGCAGAGATGAGAATTCCGTGGTTCCGTCTAGGGGCAAATCGATCAGTGTTTTCTAGACCCACAGATTTCATTTATTTCCTCAGTTTCTACTCGGGCTGCAAGAACTGACTGACAGTGCGTGGAAGGCTAAGGTTTAAACATAGAGTATATTCTATCCAAATAGCATCTCTGTACCAGCACCACTGCTTGAACAAATGTGTGCAGAGTTAAACTTCATTTCCCGCACTATAATAACTTAAATAGCCACCCAACCATCTTTTCATTAACAGGTTCCCTCATCGTGCACATATTAATAGAAGGTAATACGAAGAAAATATAATATGCTAAGTAGTGCAGGATCATGTACATAAAAGAAACGTTTTGCATTCGTGATTAAAAACAATTAATGGAACAAACATGATAAGAGAAATATCATTTCTGGCTTGACCACTGAACACTTAAACAAAAACAAAATCCTTAACGAAACATATAAATCAAGCGCTACAAGAAGCAAGTAAAGTACTTGCAGTACACAGCGCAGACAGCACAGGGAACACCACAAAGCACAGGGCTCCACACGGGACGTAGGGAAAAACATGCACAGTTAAAAGAATTGCAATATGTACATTGTTTAAATAATATAGCAAAAATATAAAAAGCCGAATACAACTCGGTTATATGTACACACTTGAAAAATATAATGTGAAGGAAAACTGAACCCCAATTCTTGGAATAGGCCGAACTATTATACTGAAACAACATAAAAAAGAAACGTCAGGAAGAAGGAAGAGAGAAAATGAAAGTAATTGTAGTTAATATTTTGAAATTATGTAATTTTAGATATCGTTAAACGTAACGAGTTCTAAAACCGACAGATGACAAATTTTAATAGCTTCCGCCAAAAGCCAGACTTATGAAGATGGGTAAGCTTGGTCGAAATACATAAGGTAACATTAACCTGTTAATAAATAGGTGGTAGTATTTAGATTGTCATTAAATTTCTCATAGTGATCACAGAAATGCAAAGATACGTACGTCACCTTCATATCCCTCCACTTCACATAGTAAAGTGTCTGAAAGTTTCAACAAATAGTAACTTACACAGTAGCAGTATATATATATATATATATATATATATATTAACGATATACGATATATATATATATGTATATATATATATGCACAAAGTTACGACCGATCACTGAAAGCGTCCATTTCATAATTAAAGTACAAATGTCAAAGCCAATCTATTACGTTATTATTAGGCGTACTATAATCTCGCTCTGTGTCTCATATTGTGACCGCTATTTAGTGGCCGTAATTAGGAACCATGGAGTAACAAAGTTTAATTAATAACTGCGTCAGTAATAATTAGAGGACGTCACGGATTGAAACTCGTCCAGATTCTGGCTAGGGTTGCTGCAAACACATTACGATGTGAAAGTGCTGAAGAAGATTTAATTAAAAGATAAAGCTTCCAATAACTCGATTTTGAAGGAATAAATTTAGTCCATCAACACTTCATTCCTTCCATATTGCCGATACGTAGAATAGATTAACAAAAAAATGGAGTGGAAATGTACACTTCAGACTACAGTTCATATGAAGATTCAAGTCTTCTGGGATACCGACGTTTCGGTGAATCTTGGGTCCTACATTTTCAGGGTCCAGGCATCACCTTCCTGGACTATACTGAAAAAGGAGGCACCACGATCCTTCGAAACGTTGGCACGTACGTACTAATCTACACGGTATCAAATACGAGTATCATAGAACTGTAAAAATCAAAGCCTTTGAGAAAACATCAAATCTGGCGTGTTCTAATTTCTACCACGCATTGTGTTAATATGTTACATATTTTTCGTATGAACATGACCTCACCTCACTCCACAGTCCTATCTTAAGAGACACTAGTGTACCTGATTCCCAAATAAAAAAATTCGTGCGCCCCTCTTGTTGTTACGGAATGTAGGAAATTTTAATGTTGGTTTACGAGGTTGAGGTAGCCTCCAGTGGCATCTCGTTGATACCAAATTTCGTGCAAATCGATCAGGCGTTTCGAAACTTGAAAGCAGAAACTCACAGCGTTGTGTTTATCTAAAAAAGAAGCTTTGTTTCGTTAAGAAAGGAAAGCAAGCTATAAAGCTTGAACATAAGGGTATTGTAGCCGACCACCTATTGCGTATGCCATTTTTAACAGTCCTAACAAGTCCGACAACCATTAGTCAAGGTAAACACAGCTAAATAAACAGCAGTCACTACTTCAGATTATGGAGAAGTTTTGAATTAGATTTTAATGGAAACTCCGTTAAGGAACTTGAAATTTGTCTCCCGAAAGAGCGATGTCCCCTCGAATTCGGTTGGAGTTCTAATCTTCCTGTCCTATAGTCTACAGACAAATATTGGATATCAACAGACGTAAATATATGTTATTACGTATCAACGGAAATATGGATAGGATTATTTAAGAGTGATATTACGTTAAGTGTCCTTACATGCAACAGAGACTGGCGCTGTGCTTAACACACGTAAATACAAACAAAGCCAACGACCACAAAAAATGTTGTTGCATACATGAAGCTGTAATTCAAAAACAATTAAAGCTGCAAGAAAAAAATTGTATACTTCTCGGACTAAAATTAATATAGTTACTGATGAAAAGTGTGGGCCGGGATAGCGTAGTCGGTATAGCGACTTGTCCGAGGATCGAATCCCGGTGGGGCGAGATTTTCAGCACCCGTCCAGACCGGCCCTGGGCCTACCCAGCCTCCTGTACAATGGGTACTGGGTCATTCCTGGGGTAAACCGGCCGGGGAGTGGCGTTGACCACCCACCCCCATCTAGCGCCGAGGTTAAAGAAAGAGTAGAGCTATATCTCTACTCCCCCTCTGGGCCTTCCTGGCCTGTTCTAGGGTGAACTTTACTTCACTTTACTGACAAAGTTAAATGTATATGCAGCTAAACAATGCGACTTAAACTCAGAGAGATATCACTAATCATGTAATATACAAGTAAATGCTATACGGTAACCTCCCATAAACGCCTTTTAATTAACAGGAATGAAATTCAGTATTACTTTTTTGATTGCGCCGAACAAGGAGATAGCATACGCGACTTCAAAAACACAAACTCACTACTTTCGTAAGAAACTGTACCTCGCGCTCTTCCCAGTTTACTCTACAGCACGGTTTCGTTCCTGGTAATTTCGTACTAACTAATCTGGTATAGAAATTAACCATCTTTTAAGAAACCCGAAGGTTCTTCAGCGCGGTAAGCGGTGCCCGGAGGCACTTCACCTAACTTCGCGTATTTCTCTGCATAAATACCGTTCTCATATATAGGGCCTACTTCTAAATCTCCAATTACTGCCTTCTCTTCAGACCTTCCATTTCCCTCCCACATGAGTTAACAAGTCAATCATTCCCGTCCTTCATGATTAAATGGTACCAAAATTAGTGGATGACTAGCACATGTATTACGAAGCACTTCACTTTCCATCACTCTGTTACTTCCTACCCTTACGTCTAAAATTCTCATCAGCACTTGTTCAGACACACCCAATATACATCCTTTCGTTACAGTGAACGAAAAAGTTTCACGCGTGTATAAAACAGCATGTGGATTATAGACCTTCAGACATTGTTACATAGATTTGCAGAAAACAGGTAGAAAGATAAAACAAGTTATAATGCATTTTTAAAAGTTCTATCAACAGAAACTTTTCACGTGATTTCACAACAGTTCACGTACACCTCTCCTTTCTACATGTCATTTCATCACGACCAGTTTAATCTCCGCCAATTTGCCTAAATTAGTTTTACCTACGAGACATTTCACCTACGTGTGGTTTTGGCCTACTGCGTTTTTTAGACACGCCATTTAGCCTAACGTGTTCCACACCAGCCGTTCATCGCCTAGTATTTCACTTAATTACGAAACAGACACGAATTTAATTGTTATAACGCAAATGCATGTCAGTCATCCTGGCCAGCTGTTGCAATAAGAGCATTTATATCCTCATCTTAAGGGAGCCCTACTACAGCCGGTACATATGTGGAATTAATTTAAATCAAGCTTTTTTTTAACATTCATTAATATAATAACTTGTGCATTACACCATGAATCGCATGGCCACAAATTTACACCGCATTACTAAATTATATTTCTATATACAGTAAATTTAGGCTAATAATCTTGAGCACTATAGGCATGTTCTTGCATTCAGTGACTTTCTTCAACGTCATTCATTCTTCAAAATCACATAACTAAATATTAACATGATCTCCATCAAGAACATAGTCACAATAACGATTTTAATACGTCACATAAACAGTGTTTGTATTTACGTGTTAATTTTCCTTCCTTTTTCAAAATACCAGCTAAAATACGCAATATTACCACCCTAATAAACGTATCACACTTTGCGTCTATATGGGATACTTTGCAAGAATAGGGTTCTTGCCCAATATAACGTAGATAACATGGTATACACAAAATGACAGGAGAAACGGCACGTAAGTGTAGTTAAACGTCGTGAGCAGAATTCCTGCAGGCGAAGTGTATATGTGGCGTCGTCGGAATACTTTTCAGGCTCTTCTTCTAATCAATATCTCGAACAAATACATGTGCGCCATCTACCATTAGAATATTCAACTCCTGCCGACGTCGGCTTTGGCAGTTCATTCACTGTCTTTCTCAACGCAAGCTGTCGCGCAGTCGTGGGAAGTTGCAGCGATAGTGGACGATATCTGAGGTAACATGAGACAGCAACGCAAGGTGTTACGGACTGCGTTACAAGGGCAGTAGATTATCAGTTTGAAGTATGAAATTAGATGCTGAATATAACGCGCCAGTTCGTAGCTGCAACGTTGTCAATTTCTCTTCTGTAGGTACAGATAATCCTGGAATGGTGACTGAAAGAGGGGTAGGATCGTCATGTTTTTAACGACGCTGCCAACTACGAAGATTATGCAGCATCGGTGATATATGAGTGAGTCAGTATGTATAATTGGTGGAATGATAATCATAGACGAAAACCGAAGTAACACGTGCCACTGCCATTTTATCCACAAGAAATCCCACTTGGGCTGGTCGGGAATTGAACCTGGGCCCCCGCAGTGAGAGGTTGGCAACTAAACAACATTCCGTGCCATTGCACGACCTCTGATCGTCACCTTTCAATAGTGTATTCTCATCTACACACCTATATCGAATATTTTTCCATCATTCAAGGTTATTGACCTCTGTAGATGACACAAAATTGGCAATAAAATAAATATCAATTGACGAATCTTGAGTAAAATATTTAATGAAATAGGGCCCCATAGATATCACTTTTCTCACGTGATAAGTGTGTTCTATAAGACGTACTCCTTAACTCAAGGAATTTTTCCCTTAGAAATAATGTCGTAAGTCAGGCTGCAATGCCAAAATATATATATATATATATATATATATATATATAAAGGTTTTAAAGTTGCACATGTCCGCACCATTGAGGCATATAAAGTAGTTATAGCTCTTCGCATTCTTGGCCTCGGCACTAGATGGAGGCGAGTGGTCAATTTACGCCTCAGCCGCTTTACCCACGGGAAATAACCTCCGTACCCATTAAATATTAGGCTAAGTGGTCCCTAGAGCCTTTCTGTACGGTTTCAGAGACGAGAAAATCTCTTACCCCTACGGGGATTCGAACCACGGACCGTGCAGCGACTCGCTATACCGGCTGCGCCACCCCGGATCCTTGCCAAATACAGTATAACATAAACGAACAGCTTGATTTGCGAAATTTGTAATTAAGACTCTGAATTATCAAGAGTGAGGAACTTCTACTCCCATCCTATGAAGAAGAAGAAGAAGAAGAGAAGAGGAGGAGGAAGAAGAAGAAGTATAAGAACCTGTAGCAAACCAAGACGTTCTGAAACTTGTTTTCTGCATTCAAACTCTTCGGAAAGACACTTGGTCAAGGAATGGATAGTACAGATGTTCAAGATAAAGGTAAAAAGGTGAAACTCACCCTAAAACAGGCCATGAAGGCCCAGAGGGGAGTATAGATATAACTCTACTCTTTCTTTAACCTCGGCGCTAGATGGAGGTGGGTACAGATATTCAAGATAAACAAAAAATGGAATGACATTTGTCCTCTTCAGGGATTTTCCTGAAGAGTGCAGATCTCAGTTACACCGCAGCGGAAGCCTGAAATCACGCAAACAAAGGTAATGTCAAATATCTGAGTTGCGTATGAGTTAAACATCAATATGGGATTAAAATATGTAGTATATATGCAAATGAATCGAAAATAAATTACAGAATATAGAGAATAGTGCTTAGAAAGTGATACTTTGAAATTCTCAGTTGAAGAGAGTTCGGGGTACCACATATTCCGGAGAAAAAGCGTGATTCTACGTCGGGTGCAGAATGACGATAGAAGGTTACGACAAAATGGCTGTAAATCTGAATCGCGACACATGCTTAAAACTTTGAATAAGAAAAGGGATACTTCACAAAATTAGGAAGATGGGAACAAACAGTCAAAATAAAACATCACCGATATACAAGGTGGCCATAGTCTGAAAACATACGGAAATCAACAGCAATGCTTGTTCTATCTGTTCTTATACAAATAACACATAATTGAAGATAAAATAACTTAGACGGAACAATGTGGAGCTAATAATGCTTTGTACGTTTGAAGAAATTAACTGATGCAGTAACTGTGACCGATTGCTTTGTTCCAACCTTTCTGGTCATCCTGTATGTAACAATATAGATAAATGACTTTCAGAGGGATTTCCGTGCTATGGCAAAGAGGACAAGAACTGCGATCGGATTTATCATTGCCGTAGTAGGTTTATTATAAAAGGAATAATCAATACTGAATATTCACACACACAAAACACAGACACACACAAGCATGCACACGCGCCTGCGCGCGCACTGCCGAGCTGTTAGTCCCAGAAACCAGCTTCATTGTAGTTGGAAATGGTATTGAGAAACTGACAGTTATAAATCTCCTGGTACAGATAAAAATGTGCAAAATAGTAGTGTCTGTCTGCAGTAAAAGGCAATTTTCATGAAAATTGAAAGAATTCATTTCTGTCCCTATTTACAAAACTGAATGCAGCAATTTCCCAGGGCTGTCTCCTATGTGAGCTGCATACAAAACGTTACTGAATGTTCTTCGTGAATGAAATGGTTTTTATCTAAGTATTAAATTCGTAGCAATACATAAATTACTTATATTTTGCTTTTAAAAATCGGAGTGTAACAAATAATTCGGAATCATTTTATGGACATTAAGAAGCTACTCATTTTGTTCTAAAGGCGTATCGTACCGGATATTAACAGAATTCGGAGTAGTCAAGAAACCTGTGGAATGTTTAATATTTCGGGTACAAATAGTACAGGTGAATCTGCACCTAATCTATGTCCAGTTCATAAAGAAATCAAACAACACCGCGATTTTTCCTACGTACTCTTTAATTTGTTCTAAGGTATACCTTTACAGAAGTCCAAGATAATTGCGAAGGAACATAAGATGATGGCTCTGAAATCTTCAATCATGCATTTCAGCTAAATACTGTATATAAATTACGTTCCTACCACAAAGGAAACGCTCTTCGTCTCCATTACACAAACCAACATCTTCAGCAGGTTTAGAAAAAAAAATCCTTGTTTATTGTAAGAATCATATGACAGACATAAACACGCTACTCTGTAAGCACACCGCAGAGCTTCTTCCTGTCAAAGCATGTGTTATGTGCAAGTCATCACTGCGCTTTAGAAACGTTAATCACCTACTGAACCATGTTCATGCCGTTAATTACTTGGGTGATACTATAATGTAACTAACTAACTCCATGGAGCAGAGTACTTCTTGAGAAGCTAGCAGGTCTTCAGCTAGTCAAGAAATTCCCCACGTTTTGTGGATCCCGAAGGTTCATTACCGCACTCACAAGAGCCCGCCACCTGTCCCTATCCTGAGCTTAAGCTGTACCAAGGAATCAGTCCAGGTCCGAGGCTTTGTATAGTGGTTCGTAACATGGTAATTTTTTACGGTGAGGAGTTGTTAGCACCTCGCCCAACCCCGCTGTCCGCGACTGCTTATTCAATGTATTCGCAGCTACCCTCCATATCCGGAGGCCGTTCCTCCATCCGCAACCTGAGGACGCGCCATACCGTGGTGACAGGGACACACTTATCATGGCTATAATGTAAACAAGAAAAACATTATTTTAAAGGGTAGAAAATAGATTTATCTCGAACTAAATATCCTTACATGTGAGATCAAACATCTGAGCATTCCAGGATCTTTCATAATAATATCACAATGTAATTAAACTATGTATGAAAGATAGTAACAAACATAAATAAGATTCACGAAGAAGGGAGTATTAATATTACTTACTGTTTTGTGTGAAAGTGAAACCTGGTTACTTATTTTGCGGGAACAACGTAAATGACAAGAGTACGAAGACAAAGTGCTCAGGAAAGTCATTTGTTTTATTAAGCGGGCAACTTAGAATATCAAGTCTACATAACTTTATAATTTATAGGTCGGTCACCCAGTACTGCTGGGACAGTGAGATGTTGGAAGATGCGAACAGTTGGACATACGAGAATAGATCTTATGGGATCCATATTAAATCGGTTTTGTAGCACAATATACTGAACTTCCCTTCACGCGTTTCGTACCCACCATCGTTAACTTCGTAATCCTGCTTTTATTGGTTCGTGTAGGTAAAATGGCAATATGAACATGCACACGTTGCATACTGATCAGTGTTACAGACCAACGATTTAACCCCATGATATAACCTAAGGATATAAAATTCCTGGCAGGTTCCCTTCAGTACAATACAGGCATAAGCTTATGCAGCTTTCATGTAATGCTTGTGCTCAATTACATCTATGTGTGGGCATTTGAATATAAATAACTATACCGGTTTATTTAATCAGTTACTAAGGTCATATTCAGAAACGACGAAATTAATTCCTCAAAGGACGCTACAAAAGTGGACAGCCGGAAAAGAAATGTCGGCACACAGCAAGCAGTCTCTCGCGAAATGATGAGAAAAAGGGAAAATTATTTTTCCAGTTCAGCCAGTGTTTCACTGAATAAAAATTACTGATTCACGGCAGGCGTTCTGGACGCCACACACTTTCGTATTACTGTATTTGTATATAATAAATATTTATCAAGACTTACAAGTTTAACAAGTTTAACACTAAACTCTAAACACTAAACAGTCACTTCAGAACCAGCCTGCGTGCCATATGAACTACAGTCATCTTCCCTATGACACCAGGCCTGCGTGCCCAATAACTGAACTTACAGTCATCTCTCCTTGACACCAGGCCTACGTGCCATACTGACTACATCATTTCCCTATACACAGGCCTGCGTGCCCAATAACTGAACTTACAGTCATCTCTCCCTATGACACCAGGCCTCGTGCCCAATAACTGAACTTACAGTCATCTCTCCCTATGACACCAGGCCTACGTGCCCAATAACTGAACTTACAGTCATCTCTCCCTATGACACGGCCTAAGTTCTCAACAACTGAACTCCTCACAGCATCTCTCCGTACGGAAGTGGGCCTACATATCAATAACCAAACTTCTTACAGTCCATCGCCGTATTCTCGATTTCGCTTGTTCATTGTCTAACTACAGTGTTCTTTTTCCTACGTGACCCGATAAGCGCCGTCCCGACGCTCTAGTGACTTTTTATTAGACTTTCTAAAGGTTATTATCACTGCGATCGTTGTCTAGCTTCCGTCATCGACTGTTAAACCTCCCGATATGCGCGTACGTCGCAAGGCTGCAGAGCGTCGCGAGCGTTTGACCGGCGCTTTTCGGTCAAGCAGGAAAAAACACTCTGTACTGTCGGCACATTATTACGAAGGTGATACGTTTTCCGTGCCGCATCTTCATGAGCGTCGCGAGCAGCTTCTCACCGTGTAGCCTGCCTCACTGTCCACCTCATTCCGCACGCGCTGCTGCACAGACATGTCGCGTGCTTCAGTGTTTTTGTTGTTATTTTCTCCAGGCTCATGCCTCTCGAAAGAAAAGTGAGTGATCTTAGCAATGTAAGTGAAAATTTAGAAGCTGTAAAGGCATAAGAGAATAATCATACACAAGTCATTAAGAGGGTACAAATATGTATCGAAGCCCATGACTTTATTCGCCAACATCTCAGGAATGAATGTCCTACGAATATCTGTGGTCTATTTTAAAATATTTAAACACAAAACTCAGCTGTCATTTAATCAAAATTCGATTTTTCAAACACTAAACGAAAATCAATGAGTTGAGTCAAAATGTAAAAATAAATACAGACGTCAATACAAATCTCAAAACAAACTTCTTCGTAAATCGTGATACTCCCGAGAATAATACTGATAATCAGAACTTTACTCTAAGCATAGGTCAATATTTTCCTATTATACACAAAGCTTGGTAACTTTTGTTGGGGCAGTTAAAGAAAAGTACAGTATCTTGGTTCCGGTCATTGTTACCAAGGCTATGTGACAAGTCAGACCACAGCGAAGACGCTCTATTAAAAGTTTTAGATTGTTTGCTGCGTACATAAATAGTCTCCTCGAGCAGACCATAATGTCTCAGGATATTCCTCTAATAAATTTTGAATAAGCAGAACGCTTCTCGTGAAACTTGGCTTAAAAGTGTAAATAAACTACCAAACTTTCTAAACATCCATAAGCTGCCTATAATCGACAATAAAGTTATGACACAAAGGTAATTTCTCTTGGAATATAACACTGAATGTTGGGCTACATACTCGTATGTAGGTCTACACATGAAGAGTCTCGTCTTCTTTATCTCACTTCATTGTATCACGTAAATATTATACATTGCCATTGCATAGTATCGTATAATACGGCAGTTCAGTCAAGTTCACAACTTTATACTTTATACAATCTGGTGCTCTCCCAGTCTCGAACATCTTTGTGGCAATTTTGTAAGTAGTTTCTTCATCATAATCTTCTTCTTTTGCACGTGCATCTGAAGTTCTTCTGTTTAATGAGACAAGATGAAGAAGAAGAAGAACATTAGGAACGGCCGAGTCTTTGAATTAATTTTTCCATCGCCTCTCCTCCAAATATTTACCCGAGCAATACAGTAATAAGACTGTATATCCTTCTTCATCAGCAATGCATAAAACCTTTCCAATTACGCGTTAAACATGAGATATCAGGTGTCATACTAACTAACTACATCCATGGAGCAAAGACATTCTTGTGAAGATAACAATTCCTCAGCTTGTCAAGACATTCCCAGCATTTTATGCAGCCCAAGGATTCATCACCGTGTTGGTTAGAGACCACCAGATGTGTCCTACTGGACAAAATAATTGTTCTTGTCCTTATCTTTTGCATTCTGGGATGAGTATTGTTAAATTAACACTAGAATTAGCCTTTTCTCAATTATAAGATAATCCTTTACGAATAGACCTATATTGCTAATTAAAGTGTGCAGTTATTTGAAGCAGTTTAGAATGATGCAGGCTATATTCTACTGTTATAGTTTTAGTTTGACATGGAGTTTCTTTATGTGATGTTTACATATACGCTACTTATTCATTCTTAAAAAAATTTCTTCGATGCCTTTAAAATTGGTCTTCTTTCTTGTACAGGCATAATAATTTATCACCTAATACATTAGTATCATCAGCAAAAAGTGACAAGTTTGGCCCAGTCATTTCCCCCAAGTGTTTTAAGTGGCAGCAAGAGTGGCAACACTGATGTTGGATGATTCACATGCATGGCCTCCAAGAACAGTGCGTTCTACATTTTCATGAAAACCGCCCATGGTGTTTAGATTTGCAAGGGAGATTTAATAGTGGACACACATGGGGCCTTCTACGTAATTACAACATAAGTGTCTCTTTCTTCATCACGTAAGAAATGTTCTTATGACTGGATAAAATTTGAGTGTAAGCAAACGATAAATTATGGTAAACTTTCACAACTTTAATTATCACAGTGTAATAATAATCTGTTCTGAAGGAACCCTGGTGATATAAAGTATATCACAATTAATACATGTGAATTCTGGAAGGATATCCGGTGTGTATAAGAAAGACGCTCGGGAAATACTGTATACAATATTACTGGCTACCTTTCCTCACCGGATATGTAAGGCAAAAAACGTACGAAACGTTATCAGCCATCGCGTGGTAAGTAATAAAGAAAAAAGATTAACTTAAGGGCATATTTTTATGTGTTTCTTTAATATATGGATACGTTGTGTACCATTATAAATGCTTTGCAAATGGCAATTATAATATATTACGCAGAATTTATGAGCAGCCATCACAGCTGCAGTATCCTCTACGTGCCAATCGTAACTACTCTATGTGATGCCGTTACTGAGTGAGTCACACCCGGGTTGCCATGGTTACCAACCCAGGTTGTCATGGTTACTGGGTTTCCATGGAAACAAACGAAAAGAGTTACGATACCAGATGGCAGCCGTTCAATAGAACGAACTAAGGCTTGTTTGTTCACAGTGTCCGGTAGATGGCATTAACGCTTGACTTTTGAGCAAAGTTACTCTCGCGTTGAGCTCAACACGTGAATGTTATGCCAGGCGTCCTCCGTCTAGTGTAACAAGAATAACTAATTCCATGTAGCAGAGTAATACTTGAAAAGCTGATAGTCGCTTAGTGAGTCAAGAAATTTCCCGCCTTTTATGCAACCTGAAGTACATCACCACATTCGTATAAGCCCGCCGTTCGACCTTCTCATGGGCTAAAATCCAGGCCACAAACACACACTCAAATTCTATAAGTTGAGTGTTGGGGGGAAAACCGAAGAAACTAAGAGAAGATATGCTCCGGTGCCATTTCATCCACCACGAATTTCATATGAAGACATCCAGGCTTAAATTCGGGGCTTTTGGTGAGAATAATAATTATTAACGACACAAAATTGAATGAAGATAATAACAAATCTAAGCTTAATTATTATCTACTCGACTTTCTGTATTCATTTTTGTGAATCGCAGTAGCTTCCGTTCATGTAACAACAGATTCCATCCGCAGACAAGGCAGAATATATGACATAAGCCACTCATCGTCCGGCTTATCTTGCACTGTGGAATGTGTTCAGTTCTGCCTCACTTCACATGTTTCACTCTCTTCTTCACCGCAAACAGAGCGGGACGATATCTAGAATGAGCCCTCTGTCATCAGAATTATAAGTTACTGTAACAACATATCAGATGGAATATGTAACGGAAGCCCGTGTAACGTCCAACGTATAATACATTCTAGAAGAATTCACTGCCTTCATTCTGGCTGAGAATTAGTGCTGTAATTATAGGATTCCTGTTCCTGCTTATAAAACTGCGGCGTAACCTCTCTTAACACCGTTTTCATAGTCTTCTAATCAGTATATCGAAACCACTATGTCTTCTGTTGCTTTGTTTTATAATTCTATTTTAGTTGTCGTGGATTGTACCATATAGGAGCTCCAATTCTGAATTAATTCTGAATAGTGATTTCCTTTATAATTTATACAGGGATATTCTTTTATCTGCAGTTGTTCCTAGACACTTTCCGTCGGCTGGCTATACATATAAAACTTCGACTTGCAATGGTCAACGTGTTTATTACATGTGTCCGTGTGCGAGCCGAACGAAAACATTTGCAACACATTATTTAAATATGGTGACTAAATACCCGATTAATATTAACTGCAACACTTTGATCCAGCACGCTTGGAACACCTCTCGAGGCAATTTGGATACCGGTAAACGCTGCACCGCCTGCCGTTACGCGTAATGGTTGAGAAGGGAGTGATGTGAGATGTCAGATAAAATAATGTCCCTGCACATTTCGTCGTAATCTCTGGACGGAAAAACGCATTCGCGTACACATGACAACACACAACAGAATAACGGGCATGATTAAAACTAGTATTGCCATTGAATATTCGGAGTTGCTTCCTGTCTGCATCTTTAGGATTCAAGAAGCCAGCAAGTGTGATGTGCATTTCTATGATCCTGAAGATGGTGGCAGAAATCTCCACAGAAACGTCAGTGTTTACCAATCGATACCGCGTTATATTCCCCAATAACTGAATCTTTGTTAGCACAGCTGTGAAGACTTGAAGTCTCACGTAGTCATTCCATTCTTCGTGCGGTGTGTTGCCTAATTAATCTTGACTGTTTCTTCCTTTCATTGCATAACCTCTCATCCACTGAGTACCTCGAGTTCTTTGCAAAAGTAAGATGACAAGAAATGAAGAGAAGAACTGTTTGCAGAAGTAAGCATTTAAATACAACTTTTACCCGGAGCTTCTTTTTATTCCTCAAGAATGGAAAATTCGGTAAATCATCACAAAATCGTTCATTGCCCAACCTACCACCAACGAAGAATAACGGAAGTTCGATTTTCTTATACAATAGACACCGTACCTTGGTCCTACACCTAGGCCAAGTACTAAGTTAAAAAATTAACTCCTTACAACTGTCTTTCTTGATATGCTCATACTTACTCATCTGGTCGCAGAAAACTTACTCTGAACGGAACCCAATTTTCATTGCATTTTCCACATGAATGCACCACTGGATCCTCTCCTCACACAACTGAATCTAATCAACACACATCCTATTCTCTTATTATCCTCTCCAATATTACTTTCCCAGCTACGCTTAATTCTCCATAGTGGATTCTTCCATTCACGTTTTCGGACTTCAGTGGTGCATCAGCTTCCCATCTCCAAACACCATAATCTGCAGCGTTAAAGTAATCAGCCAGTCTCCAAAAGTCATGTAAAGCGGGTGCCCGGCTTCGATCCCAGGTCAGTCCATGTGGGATTTGCGATGAACAAAGTGGCGCTCGGCCAGCTTTCTCCTAGTATTTCTGTTCTTCTCTGGCACTATCATTCCGCCAATGCTCTATACTCATATATCATTCATCAGTCACAAATGCTATACAGAGCTCTCCATAGCGTGAATCCTTTTTAAAAACAATCTGAACGATGTCGTACAAGATGTGTCGTGAGACGATTAGATTTCGAGATATACGTCACCGTCAAATGGCGTAAGGTGAATGATCAAAACATGGGCGCTTCGTAGATACACGTACAATAGATGTAGAGGACAATCGTCTGAAAACAAACGTGCGTTTCACGAGAAGTGACATTGATCCAGTTTGGTCATCAAGGAGTATTTCGAGGATGCTCTATTGAGATACTCCAAATTCTCGTACGATATCGCGTGACATTCTCCCACGGCTCTCGTTCCACGGACGCATTTATGGCATCTTCACTGGCTGGTATCCATACACTCCGTGGCCGACCTGCACCCACAAACTGCAATCGTTGAGATCCATTAGCATCTGGATGACGTCGACAAGGATAAAGAACTGCGAATTCCCGTGCATGTTTCAATACTCATCTAGTGTATATTCCACAACCATTCGATCACATCTAAGCCCTACTCTGCACTGTGAGTCTTGAGCATATCTTATCAGTGTGCTTAATCGTCGTGACGACACGGCTGAGCAATGTGTTACTCAATCTGAAGGTGACATGTACCTTTAAACCTACATATCTCAGAATACGCGATACATAACATTTTCGGCCAATGTCTCTCAACAAGGAATCACATTATGGAGAGCTTATGCGAGAATTTCTTTTCTCCCGTACGAACTTAGCAACTTACAGAGATATAAGAGAAAAAGCACACATTTCATGTAGAATGAACATAAATTTTGTATTGTAGACATGCTCACGTGAATAAGATAGCCGCTCCCAATGAACGAAAGTACCATTTCTCTTGTATTCTGACCTGCATCGAGCTCGAATAAACGGTACTTACAGGGTAAAGCCTAAGTAGACCCCTGAGCAGGTTTCTCGCTGTTCGTATGTAATAGCATAATGCAAAGTGCCTTTGCTATTAGTATTTATTTCAGGAATTAAACTAACGCGAAATGCCTGCAAAATCACAGACACATAATTTCGAGCCCAATTTTTCGAGCGCTCGTGTGCATTAATGTAATTACAAACGCTACATGCTTCTGTTAATCCTTCCGGCCGCACTATGGCCCTGGTGTCGACTCAGCCTCTAACACAAATGAGTACCAGGCGTCCTTCCTGGGGGATAAAGGCGGCCGGTGCCTAGGACTGACAACCTTACCATTTTAATGTGCCGATTGTCTGGAAATCTGGGAGCCTCAGCCTTCTGGAAATCTAAGGGCCTGTCCAGGCCTGTATAGGAATAGCATTACCTTTAGTTTTGCTTTAGCTTTACATGCTTCTGTTAGCTGAGTAATATTGGACATTGCAATTGCTACAACTGCCAATTATTGTTTCAAACATAACACAAATGAACAACGTGATTTAACCGTTCGAAGATTGGCGTTCACCTAAATTATATGTAAAAATCAACTTTCTTTCTGACAGAGAACACAATTCGTCTCAATTATAAGGACCAATCGGTTACAGCGCTTCAGTGATACAACCGGCATTCACTGTGAGAATCAAAAGCAACGTACAAATCCCACATTGTGTGGGAAAATGCAGTATCCTAAAGTTACACCAGGTATTACACATAGTTAGGGGAAAATCGAGCGAAGAGAACAAAGCTCGGAACTTCATTCTTATGGAATATGACACCAAGTTATTAGGTAACCGGTTTCCGAAGTTTCCAACGTTCTATGTTTCTGCAAAACGCCGGGAACCGATACCACGCGATGCGGCGTCATATCCCAGAGAAACAGAATCCTTGGCTACACCGCCGTGAAAACTTCAAGCCTCGCAGAAAAAGGCTAATTTTTTGGCAATCAAAGCAAGATATCACGACACCTCAGGTACAGTAAGTGATGACAACTACACTGTCGCCGAGGCAATTAGTTGGTCGTATGAATGGTTATCGTGGAATGCGTAAAGTGCCATTTCATTTTCTGTGCATATCAGTCAAAACATTCTGACTTTGAACACACAGAATCACTTTAACAAGCTAACAAGACAGGCAACGTACATGTAACGTAACAGTGTGACGCGTTTGCGTAACGTTTATACCTCCTCGGCTGTTCTAACAGCCTGATACCATTTCACTCGAAAAGAGCGCTGTTGCGGCAATTTAATGTCGCCGGTAGCAATAAAATGTACTTAGGTTTTAACCAAATGTGGAATTCCTCTACAGATTTTCATGAAAGTCCCCAATATCAAATTTCACGTAAATATGTCCCTTTAGCGCCGCGCTGATACATGCGGACACACTGACAGATGGACGGACAGACTAACAGCCACTTCAGTCCAAAAGAGCGCTTTGATGGTGATTTAATGTATCCGGCAAAAATAAAACGTACTTAGGCTATGTATTCATCTGCCCGATTTTAACCAAATTTAGATTTTCACAGTCTTCAATATTAATTTTCACGGAAAACCGTCCAGTGGGAGCCGCGCTGATATATGGGGACAGACGGAGGGACGGACGGACATGACGAAGGTAATAAAAGCTTTGCGCAACAATGCAAACAAGCCAAAAGCTGCATAAATACCGTATTGTTGCAGGATACAGCTGTAGGATACCTAACATTACCCATTTCGAGTACATTTGTAGTACAGCGTTATCATCTGTTTTATTGTCAATGCTGAAATACCATGCAAAGAGCAGAGCAAAGTGCATAATTATTCACTTTGCCCGGATTATTCGAAGCAGCAGTTTAAAGTTCAACTGGTGTGCTTATACACTACGACTGGATGTATTTCTTTGTTTATTACTCAATCCGCCTCTATTTTTACATAATCATGACATAAAACCATTTCAGATGCTGTTAAATCTGTAAGAAATACCGAACAGGAACTTGGAATAAGAATGGTATGGAGAAAGACATAGAGGATATTTTTGCTTTAGGATCTTTAAACGATGCAGGTTTGAAGTACACTAATACTTATAATTCATTGAGAGTTCATGAGACGAGAGGAGTTTTCAGAAACATTTACAGCTTTACTGAAAATGGACTCCACTTCTTTTCAGAATGGAGCGTCATGCGATGATACGTTGGCTCGCTCTCTTAGCAAACCTCCCACTATAACTCTGTGTTCGCCAGAATCCAGTTCCGTTGCCAGACGTAGGGGAGTCGGTCGTTCCCGAGTGCCTCGATTCTACACAGACTTCGACGAAAAGACCATCCAAAATTCTTTTTACAACAGAAGAGAAAAAGTGAGCATAACCGATGATGCAGAACGAGGAAAAATTACAGCTGCAATTTGGTGCTGCAAAGCAGTTGGTTCGTTCATTCCATGATTTCTCATATTTGTGCGAAAAGGCATACAGGAGCGGCTTCTAGATGGAACTCCAACAGAATGCCTTTCGAGGCGTGTTAAGAGGCCTACACTGAACCACTTAAGGAGGACTAGATTCAGTTCTCACAATGTCCTCTGAGAAGTCACGAGTTGCGTACAAGTTACAAAGAAGGTAAATCCTATTTTGTGAAATGTTTTGATTGTGCTTTTTCGGTTTGTGTTAATTGTTCCCGGGTCAGAAATTAATTCTACCCGGCCACCCTTAATAAATTTACTAAAGTGCCTTCTTCAGTACTTACTTGGTTATTTGTTCTTAAGTTTCTAGGCATGATTTAGTAACTTTTTCACTGAATCAGCAATATATCGGTACAATATAATCCAACAAAAAATTTTATTTATTTATTTAGTACTTTGGATATTAAAATCTTAAGATTAAGTTTCCTCTTTGCCCGGTCTTCCCCTACCATTGAGCTTTAGACAGTTAGGTAAATCACAAAACGTATTTCCTCGCTGTTCCCCATAAAAGATATATCAAATCCCGCAATACCCCATTTAGAGGATTAAAATGGATGACGTCTAAGAGCGTCCATACTGCACACTACATTAGATATAATATGACGAACGTGAATGCATGCAGGAATAAAAGTGAAAAATTATAATTTACAAAGCGCATAGGAATAAAAAGCTATTGTTGGCCCTTTAAAACCCAGTGGTAACTCCATACACCACCTACTGTAACATTAAGAATGTCTGCATTTTGCCACACAGAATATATGTGTGTATCGCATGATCCCCACAATCATATCAGATATTTCCGCAAACAGCACTAACCGGCTGGTCTATAAAATGGACATGGAGGTGAGGTATGAGACGAAGTCTTACACAGAAAGTAATTTAAATTAACGTCATTGTTGAAAGTCTTAACCTTTCCTAAGATTCCTACTTAGCAATTCTTTCTTATTTGCTCCTCTTTTTCTGTAAGATGCTCTACGTTCACACTTTCTTAAATGTTAACTTCCTGTACCTACCAGAAATCGGTGAGTGACAGTCATCCAGCCATAACAAATTGTGTAGCAATCACTTACATTCGTTTCCTTCGGTGCCATTCAAATATTGTTATATAGCTAGTGTTCAACAGACGTGATCTGACTTCCTATATTAACCTGTTTTGTGTGTCTTCCGTGATATTGCTCTCTATTTATCAATTTCACATTACGCCTTTCCATCGTATGATATTTTACACTCATAATACTGATGTTTGTAACATTCTAGAGACCACGTTTTAAGGCTACGTTTCCTTAAATCATAAATAAGTCGGTTACCGTTCTTAATGAATTATTACAGATATACACCGATTTTAAGGGTCTGCACTTTCACTCGTTTTGGAGTTTGGTCACTGCTTTACCACGTGAAGGATTGCACATGTGCTTAGGTCCATTACTTGGTTTTCAGAACCATATTTGGTAACTACCTAGCTTATATAATATCCTTGTGCGAGTGACTGAGTGAGCCACACCCTGGTTGTCATGGCAACCATTGTTACCAGATTCTGTATTCTGCGTAAGGTACACGCATAGGCGTAACTTGGCCAATAACATTGGGAAGGTTGCGCGGCAAAATCGACCATGGGTATTTTTTTTCCCGTGGCTCGACAGCCCTGTATGGGCCTGGGCCTCCTCGTTTCGTCGAGGTTTCACGATCACACATTTGAGACACACCACAGTCGGTAGGACTCCTCTGGACGAGGGACCAGCTCGTCGCAGAGACCTCTACCCGACAACACACAACACTCACAAGAGACAGGCATCCATGCCCCCGGTGGGATTCGAACCCACGATCCTAGTAAGCGAGCGGCCGAAGACCCACGCCTTAGACCGCATGGCCACTGGGATCGGCCGACCATGGGTATTAGGACACTTTAATTTACCAAGAAGTCAAGTTAGAAAGGGGGAAATTGGTTTGAACCAGTCCTTAATATACATACACCCCTTTCCCCCACTCTCACTTCAGTTTTGTTTTCTTTGTTCCTCTTCAACTCAGTAGCCAAAACAAAACTATTCTTAGGTAGAAAAAATATTGGGAGGGCATTTGCCCCTCCCGTGCGCCCCCCCCCCCCCTCCCACGTTACGCCTGGGTACACGAACGTGGCCGAGAAGCCGTTTTTGTAATCGAGGCAGACTGTGTTCACTGTGAGGTAGCGGCTAAGCCTGAAGTTAGACTTGAGAATGGTACATAAAATACAACACAATATAATCACATGGCAGCAATCCTATAGATGAATTTAAGGCGTTCACGCTTCAATTTGTGGAAGAATAAAGAAAAACGACGAAAGAGGCCATGGACTAGGAGCAATTAATTAAAAAATTAAATAACTAATGCGTGGGAAGTTGCATGTCATTAATAGATACATACACAAATTCTCGACTCAATGGAAAATTAAATATAGCATCACCTTTTGAAAGTTCGCTTTTCAGGTGACCTCCATCGCCACCATCGCCCACGTCTACACTCATGCATTTGACCTGGCAGAGAGCCAAGTGCAAGTCTTTATGGGTTGATTCAATCGACTGCCGAATGCGCTGTTTTAAGTCAGACCAGTTAACTGGCCTGCGCGCTTACCGGATCTTTCGGGAGTCTTGTGGGGCTACCTGATGGCCAAAGCGGATGAGACACATCTTGCCAGCATCTCTGACTTAAAACAGCGAATTCGACCGTGTATTGAAGTCATCCTTGATGATTTGGTGCAACGTGAAATGGCTCCTCTACCAGGTAGAATGCAAGAATGCAGACATGGTTATGGTGGCGATGGAGGTCAACAAACAACGTCACTTTCAAACAATGAGGCTTGAAGTTAATTTTCCACTGAATCTTCAATGTACCTACATAGCTGTTAATAAATTGAATATTTCCTTTCATTAGTTATTTCATTTAAAAATTGTCAGGTATTTCTGCCACACTTTGTAAGAATTATTTATTTAATGCGAAGTTTACGTATTAATATCACTAAAACATTATTTAAACTTCGAATAACTAAGAAAAATAAAATTTTCGACTTCAACATTAAGAATAGTCGCTCAGGAACGTATCACTAACGTCTAACATTCCGTATACGGGAAAATCTTTTTTTTAAGCATTTTCACTTCATGCAGCGGTTTACAGGAACGCAAATAAATTAAGCAGAATAACAGTCTGAATCATAACAGAGATAGCTCCAGAACCCAAAAGTGTGCACCTGCTATGAACGCGAACCTCTTTAGTTTAGTCTCAATAATTATTGAGCACGCGAAGCATAGGAAGGTAACAAACACCGGGCACTGAAGAAGACAAGACAGAAAACTTGGTACAACAGAGACCTTAACTTAAAAATCACTGCGGGCAGCACGACAGTAAGCACAAGTTGCAAAGCCTTACAAACAACAAACTGATGCAGAACGAGGAAGAACAATGAACGCAGATGATACTCTCTACTTTCGTTTCTGTATTTAATTCTGCTGGAATTACACTTCTTGCTGTAAGTAAATATCTATGCTATATCTCCGGCTTAGTCATGTCCTACATGAAATATTGAACATAAATGTTACGGACGGTTACGTTTGCCTGACAATGTGAAATATGAGACCCGAGAGAATACAATCCCCCCACCGCAATTTTCATTGCGCACCACCGAGGGCTCGATAATAACTCAACTACGTGCACGAGATCTCCAGTGGAATTTTCACTCCGCACACAATACGTTGTAAATGTATATTTCTAACAAATAACAGATTGCCTAATTTGTATGTCCTTTGTATACTATTACATTAACTCACTTCATGTAAGTCTCAATGATAATACAAAATTAGTTACGAAATAAAACCTGTATATGGATACAGGAAGTATCCGTTGCCTGTTTAAAGAAATGTTACCACCATACCATTCTTGTTTCGTTTATTGATGTTTTCAATTGCTAAGGCTATATAGCATCAAATGAGAAGACGATTAATACATAATTAATTGCAAAGGAAGTGAAATAAAATGGCCGTAGCCTACTTTAAGATATGTTTCTAGGCAATTCGTTGGAGAGACTAAGGATAATTACCAGAAATCTCAGTCTGGATATTCGATTTCTGACCTAACATTTAGAACTTGGGATCTCCAAAATAAGAAAGTAGATTGTTAAACACACAAACGCAATTTTCTGCTTTAAGTTTGGCAAATTTTAATGACCACAGATGTGATAAAATTTGCCCAAACTAGGATTACTTTTGTTGCCTCGGGCATTGTAATTAATTCATATGGGGAAAATGCTCCGTTCTATGTTCTTAGCTCTACAGTGCAATTTTGATGAACGCGCCTCAAACGTTAAACGATGGCCTATAATGCAGCTGCCAAGGCTTATTTACCAGCAACGTCAGTACGTTCCCCACCGACGCGGTTATGAATCAACAGCTTTCTATGTGCAATTTCAACAGAAATTGGAACCATTCTTTAAAATCAAGATATTGTTAAGGTTCTATATTACAACTTTTAACAAAAGAAACGAGCTAGTTTCTACCATAAAAAGTGATTTTTCACACCATTTTTATTTTGTCACATTTCACTAGCAATACTCTATATAATTCTTACTGCTGTCAATTTCCTTCTCATGGACTGTATTGTGATATTGATTTTATGCAACCTCAAAATATTCCAACACACTGTTTCCCCAACAGCTGTTCATACGTACATGTAGTTTGTGTTCTACACTTAGGTGTACTTTTCCACGCGAATAGGTCGCTTCCTCACCACATGGTGTTTATACACTTCCATGAACTTGACAGAAAATGCAGCTTCCCAAAATTTACATTGTCGCCAGTAAATGGGCCGCAAATAAATTGTCTTCCATCAGGCAATATATTAAATCTTATCACTAACAAAATTTACAGAAAAGAAATGAGATACTGACACAAATCTTATCTGATAGAGAAACACGGAGGTACCGGTTCGACCACAGGGCAATCCATACGGCATTTGTGGTGCACAGTATTTGCGCAGGAAAAATTTCTGAGTTCTTCGAATTTTCCCATGTCAGTCATCATTCCACCATTACTCCATACTCATATTCATTCATATACTATGGACGCTGACGTATTCGATACAATGCTTATATTGAGGGCTGAAAAACCGAGGAATCATGCTTCGATTGACGGCAGGAGCAAGAAATATTTGCCTTTCCAAAACAATCACACTGGTCCTGAGGCCCACTTAGTCTTCTATTCAATGAGTAACTGGGGCTTTTTCCACGGAGGTAAACCGACCAAAGCCTGAAACTGAGTACTCGCTTCCACCTAGCGCCGAGGTTAAGAATAAGTGTAGCTTCACCCGCATATCCCTTCATGGAGTTTACAGGAACAACTTTACCTTTATCTTTAACATCGACGCTAAAAGTGTTACTCAATAAATCATAAAAATAATATTTACTCGACAAAATAATATAGTATGAGATTTCTTTACCAATTCCTTACAGCAAAGTCCTGTTGGGAAGCTGAAAGAAGAAATTCTCGACCCTTAATAAATAAAAGTTTCAGTTTTCGTGTTCACAGTAACCCGCCACTGGTGCCTCGCATAAATCCATTTACACCATCATAACGCAGTTCTTCAAGAACCGTTTGAATGCTAACCAGATTTCTTATAACAAAACTTATGTAAATGTTATGAAATATATAACAAGAAAAAGGGCCCAGTTTCCTAACTATAGCGCTACTTTACGTCAGACATTCTTACGAAGTTTAAGGGCGTGAAGGAGCACAATGAAAGCGTAACATAGGTTTGAAGCGGTATCTCTTGTTGGTTCAGTCTGCAGTAAAAGCTGTCTATATGGGGGCCTGTGAACAGATTTCTGGAGGACAAGTTGTTCACTGTGGACCAGCACTAGTGTATTCATTCTGACAACGACTTTAAAAATAGTAAAAAATACTATAAAATGTATGTTATCACCTTTAAATTTCTCCACAACAGAATGAAATTTACGAAAGGGTGCAAACTGCTGATGTGGAGGGACTTCATATGAACATAAAAAGAATTCACAACATGTAACACCAGTTGTAAAAATATTTCAGCCCGGAAAAGTACAGCGTTGGAAATAACTACATGAACTTAAAAATCTTCTTAAACATTAAGACGTTACACTGCATAGTTCTGGTGTACGGTTAGATAAAAGGCCTTCCAGCTAGCGCAACATTTTCTGTATCCGTTCGGAATGCAATTATTCGTTGATCATAGCGGAACTAGCATAGGAAGGAGATGGGGAGGAGAGCTTTTGATTTAACTGTAGAACACTGTCAATCGTACTGTGCAATCATATTAGTCCACACAGCGTATGTAAGCCAACCTGTCCGTCAGTAGACAAATAATTGCAATGAAGGGCAATCAATTATACATAAAGTTGATAGCTAATGACAACTTAAAGCGTGACTGCAGGACCAAAAAATAGCAAGGGAAGATTTACGTCAGCAAGAAACTAATGATTTGAGGTGATTAGGTATGGCGTAAAGAATTAAGTAAAAAAAAATGAAAGTCAGAACCAAGAAGAAATGAAAGCTCTTATAGTTTGGTAAGTAAAGCTACGAGTATAAGTTGACCAACTACAGTCTGCTTGTCAACGATGGGATTTTGTTGCCTTTGTGTCACACTGTTTCGATGTAGGCAGTTCTTCATCAACTGTATATGAAACTACTGTAAATTAAGGGAAATGGAGCAATTATAAGTCCGTTAAGCGACTGATGTATTCCAAAATACTCTCAAAATACTGGTCTTCGTGATTAAATCGCAGACTTCCAGAACAGGAGAAAGAAGCATTACTTGCAGTCACCGTGATCGTTTTGTCTCTATTGACAAAAACAATACATCTGCAGTAACTCCTTTAGTCAAATTCCAGTTCACTGCCGAACAAGATAGGATATGTACATAGCTATTCCCCGAAGTTACGTCGTAGTTTGTTCCGGGACCGGCGAATTTAGTATAGACGACCTAAGCCGAACAGATTTTCCCACAAACACAATGTTAGATTGGGAAGGGTGGTTCCAGACAGTCTGTCTTACAAAGAAAGATGTATTTATACATAAGAAAAATTTACAAAAGGTATTAGATCTGACAAACAAATGACAATTTAAGGAGGGGGCACTTACTTTTTAAATGTAGGCGGATCATTAGGATCGTCATTTCCAATGTCCAACAATACAGGTGGTGATGCAAGGGCCTCTGGAGATTACTGAAGAAATCAAGCACCGAAATCTAGCGAGACAAAGACCTCTTTTTCTCCTTCGGAATCTCCTCGTGGCAAGCAAGCATCCTCATAATTCCTTGATTGATGCTCGCTACTCGTTCGAATCAGTGTCCTCAAACATCTTGATGTCAAAGTTTCTCAGTCAAATTCGAAACGGTTACGATCCTCTCTTAAGTTCAAGCTCAGGTTTCTCAAATTCAAGGGCGCTTTGCTTTCGAATTTCAACAAGATTATCAGGCGTGAGCGTCTGATCATGGGAGTTCAGCAACTCGAAGGCATCTTCAGCATCGTACTTATGAATTGGCGCGCTTGGCTTAATACATTGCGTGTGTGTGTGTGTGTGGGAACGGGGGGGGGGGGGGGGGGGGGGGGAACGACGTAAGTGCGAAGCGATGTAAGACGAGCTAACGAAAGTCAGGGGATTACTCCATAACGTTACATTGCGGCGCTTTCGGTTCTTTGCATTCTGGACCCTTCTCAGGCGGGCGGGCATACAATTTAATACGCTGTGGTCACACTTTTGTTATTATTCACAATTTTGCACGTAGCATAGAATTGTACTACTATTATTAGGGTTTCTTATTATATTACTTTACAGAGGATAATGATAAACCTATAAATATAACCGTCAAACACAACTTACATTTTGATATAAAACCAACAGCTGCAGGTTTCGGCTTTTTATTAAGCCATCATTAAGCTGTATGTAAATACAGAAAGGTGTAAATTTACAAGAGCATATGCAGAATATTCAAGGTTGTGATTTCAAAATTGTTACAATCGTTATTTATCAACATCATTAGTAACCTTGTACCGTAAAAACCTTTATAGAGAATATTCGTACGAATATAAAGCCTGACACAGTAGCTGCACATCGTATCGAACCACACAATTCGTCGAACTGAGATTCCCGCATTATTAGACAGCTTGGTTACAAACACACCTACCGTCAAAATGTTGTGTCCACAAAATAATTCTTTGTCCTTATTTTTTCGTAAAAACATAACATGCTTAAGTGTTGGTCTTGAAGATTGGTCAAGTTTTCCTGTCTCCTGTAAAATTTTGTATTGTTGGTTACGACAAATTGCTGTTTCATGAGCGATATGTTGAATGAGTCTAAAATCTTTTCAATCATTGAGCTCGTATGCAGCTGTCATATGTAGTAAAACCCCTGGCTTTAAAATCCAGTGGTGTTTTATGACTTACGTAATCGAGGAACCCAAAACCTGTATAACGGTATGTCTTATTGGTACATATAAGAAGTTAATATTCACATGTTTAGCACAACAAAGTGGAATGTTCTGTTTTTCTCTTGTATAACGAAATGAATTAATAACATAATTAATTGTTTTCTTAAAAATGTTAAAATACATTACGTACGACATTAAATTCTAGCGGAGTTCCTATGACGATGAGGTAAGCTGTTTTTGGCGTGTCACTAACTACCGTCATGTTCATTTTGTTCAATTTATCGGTCATATGTAACTTCAAATATTCATGCGATTTACATTAAGAAATAAGGCAGATTAATATGTGCTGTACGTCTAGCGGAGCGCTATGGTGTACCGCTAGACGCACAGCACACATCACAACAGGACGAGGTCTACATTCGATAAATACAGACGTTTGTGTGCACAACCCACATAACTCATCATTGCATATACCAGAAATGTATTAGTTCATTGGTTTTAATGTATTAACATCGCACTATTGATAATTATGTTTGCTGTCTTATATGTTCTGAGCTTTTGAAGTGTGATAATTTACTTATAACAACTACTCCAGAAATATAGCATTTTATCATTTAAAATTTTAAACATTGTAATTTATGAACTATGACTATGAATTTTGTATGTTTTGAACTTCTAATGTGTGATAATTTCAACATGTAAATGGATGCGAAGTTCTTGTACACCTTTGCTATGTACCCCTGAAGATGACAACGATATGTCGAAACATATTTAGGGGCTTTTAATACACGTTGTATATGTGTTTACTATGTGCATTTATTGGTAGTTATTAAATTTATGACAAGAAGCACGGTCAAAATAAAATCAAAGAAATCCAAAACATTTATTTATTTATTTATGTTTTATTTCATGACTATCTCACTATCTATGCCTATACAGCGTCAGATTATAGAAGGATTAGTGAATAATAAATTGGAATATACTTGCAAGGAAATGGCAGTGGTCTGCATGAGCCTAGTAGAACTGCAGAAACCCACGAAAAAACCTCCGTTAGGCGGCTAATCTTCGTGTCAAAATTTCAACCCAGGGCCTCTCGAATTCGAAGTACGCTGCCACATGCTCCGGACTGCAGTGCTTGATTATAATTCAAAAGGTGTTTGGTGACAGCGTCGTTAAATAAATATCGAGGCCATCATGCTGACATAAGCTGTTATAATGAACCAGCCGTTCTCCACCTTTTGGTGTCGCGGAGCGATTGGGCTACTCGTTTCTTTTTTCGCAGCTCACAAGGATTAGAAGAGATAAGTAAAATCTGTAATAAAAGTGTACCTATTTTTTAAAAAATACTGTATTTTGTATAAAGGCATAAAAATTTGGTACAGCAGAACTACCGTGAAGTTTCAATACAAATCACGATTTAAAGGGCTTAAGTAAACGTGGTTTTCTCATTACATAATGGCGCGCCATTAAGTTAGCAGCGTTAAATGAACCACCACCTCTTTCCATAACTTTGGATGTGTGTGTGTGTGTGTGTTTAAGGAACGCCTTTATCACATTAATTTTTTAAAATTTAATTTTCGTATTTTATTTTATTTAGTCATTGTTCTACTGATGGCCTCGCGGCAGACTGGACTGCCGTGGCATAATGCTTGATAGTTGCTGCATTATATCTTCCCACAATCTGACAACAAAAGTGGATTAAAGTGGGGAAAAATACCCCACATCTTCGGTCCAGTTACATCTGACTTTCTTCAGCAGTCCGTACTGAGATTTTTGCCATGGGATAAACCGACAGCCAGTTAAGAATAAAGTAAGTCGTCTTCAGGTTGAGTACCTCGGTTAGTAAAATAACCTGAAAAGGAAGACAACATTACATGCATTATATATCTTTCGGTTACATCAGCTCTGATTAAAGATGGAGCAAGTAATCTATTGACAACTTTCAAGAGTATACAATTTCTTAACAACCTACGATTTTAAACAATTTATCTTTTTAAAAGTCAATTTCACTTTTTGGAAAGTTTTCTCAAATATTTCCACAATACCAAGGCAGGGCCTACCTCCCCTTACGTACATTATTTTTTTAATGTGGAGGATATGTCGCAACACAATTTACAATCGTACTCCACATCCTTCATTGCAAATTTTTTACATCTATTCGTAACATATACTTTTGGTTTATTGTATGTACTTATGTTCCGTACTAAGCTATGGGCTGGTCGACTGAGGAATCGTGGTTCGATTGTCTGCAGGGACAAGAGATATTTCACTACTCCAATTCGTACGTACCAGCTATGGCGCCACCAAGCCTGCTATTAAATAAGCACGGAGGGTTCTTTCCCGGGAGTAAAGCGGTGGGGTGTGAATATGACTACTCATTTCCAACTAGTGCTAAGATCAGGATATGCCTTGTGGCATGTACAGGGACAACTTCACAGTTACTTACGTCGTTTAAGTCCAAATTCATTTAATGAAGTGATACCAATGAAACCCAGACCCTTGAAAGAAATATCTTTTGGAAAATTCCAGTAACTGACCATTTTATTTGTATTCCTGCTACTTCACCTTTACAAGGTCCAACCATCTCTTTCATTGGCCTACTTATTAAAGCAATTATGAGAAGCATTTTATAATTCAAGTTAGCTAATATACTGGGTAAACAGTTACCTAAGATGGTATGTTACGAAAGCAGATTATCGATGCTCTTACTACAAAAACATCTGACCCAATCCTGGGCAAGATAGATTAATCCCGCACTTCCAAAAATTATTTCCGGAAATCAGTTTCAATACTATCCTACCGCCCACGTCTCTAACTCCTCAATTGTCCCATTTTATGACTCTTCCAATAAAAAATCTCATGACACAGTGTTTTGTATCAGGCCCCACAGGCCGCATGTAACTTAAACTTATCAGCAGTGTATTTTTAATTATATGCAGAGTAATAATGCGCATGGAGTGGCAGCCTTCCCTAAAGTGGTGCGGTGCTCTATGTGGGACCCAACCCTGATATCTGCGCAAACAAAAACAAACACAAAGCTGATAACACCTATGCTTAATTAAATAATATTAATGGCGCAAAGCTGTAGATTTATTAAAAAGTGCAGAGTATTATTATTTCTGTTACACCATTAAAATGAAATTATTTACTTTGAAATACAATTTTCACGTACATTTCCACTCTTGTTTTGTTTGTGCTCCATTTGTATTTCAATACTTAAACATTCTTATTTCTTGGGTTTAAGGTGAGGTATAAGAAATATGTAGAGCAAAATAATGTTCATTTGCGGGGTTCGGGGTCGTAGCCCCCTAGCCCCGCCCCAAGAACGGTCCAGCATGTAGTCAGCAACCACAAGGCGATTTATCAGCAATTAACATAGACACTAAACTTGTGCCACTTTCAGATTCATGATATTGTGCTCTTTCTTTAGTGGGAGCAGCGGTGCGGATCTGTGTTAGTCAAGCAAATAAAGAAAACGAAAGTGTTATTGTGTGGTGACGTATAAAAATGTAGTGGACGCAGAATTCGGTTTGATTCGAAATCTACCGCTTGCCGGGAAGCTAATGAGTGACTTCCGAACATGAACACGTCATTTTGGGTGCTTTGGGTAAGTAATCAGTTGTTAGTGATTACGTGTTGTCTCCACTGGTGATATCTGTGCAGAACAGATATTAAGATATATTACTGATCCAGAATAAATCTTAGCGGAATTAATTTTAGCGCAAAACCATAGTGTATGAAATACTTATTACAGTGCATCTCATTTATAAGCCAAGTCCATTCTAACAAATTTCAGAACACATTAATTTGTTTGAAAACAGAACATGCTCAGATGAATGAGACTTCCATCAATAATATGTATCAGCTACTGATTGAGCGATAAAGAAAGTATATGACAGGTAAACAAAAGCGAGGCTGTCGATCACAACTATAGTTATTTGATAAAGTTTATTGCCAAATGACGTGCTAGATATTTCGGCTCGTACAAGCCATCATCAGGCACCCATATACAAAAATATTTAAGATAAAAGTGCTTACATGACCAAGTTGTTAGATAAAAGTGACTGAGATCTCAATTGTATAATGTATTATATATTAATATGTAATTCAAGCTATTATTCACTGTTTCGGCTAAAAATAAGGAACGAAGATCTAAATTTAATCTCTAATACAATGCACAATGGAGATATGAAATGCTTTTGTCTAAGAATCAGGTAATGTAAGCATTTTTCTCTTGAATATTTTTATAAGAGTGTGTCTGATGATGGCTTTTACAAGTCCAAACATGTAGCAGGTAGTAAGGTAGTACAGCAAACAAAACTTTGTCAAATAACGATAATTGTGATAGACGATCTTTCTTGTGTTCATCTGGTGTTACGTATTCTAACGTGATGTTTCTACATCACTGAAAATAGATACACTAGTTAAAATAAATATGAACTTTTGTAAGAAATAATAGAAGGCGGTAAGTACAATATAAAATAATTTCTATTAGTGTTCAGTTACATTGTACATAAGAGGTATATATTTAGATATATAAAAAAATTTAAACGATATGTATGAAAATGTAACGCAAAGAATGAGGTCACGGAAGTTCGATATTTTCCCAAAATATTAAGAAAAATTTCATGAGGTCCCACACTGCCGTATGTATGTCAGGCCTCACTAACAAATATTCAGTTAGTTGTTCAGTTTTCACTAAATATTTATGAAGTTATTTACTTACAGACCATTACAAAATTGTACTTCTTAATTTCCTAAGTTTGCTACTAATACGACGAACTTAGGGACATTTGAGATATGAGTGACAGTAACGTCATTAAGCAATGGGTCATAAAATTGTGAAAGGACATAGGTCATTAAAAATATCTCTCCTGAAGCAATTTCTGTAGAATGTAAAACAAAATGACGGGCGTGCGATAATTTTCATGCAGCTTGAGGTTTAACAACGATAACTAACGAAACATCTCAGGTACAAATAAGAAATGTAATACATACACTGGATGGATTATAAGATATCTAAAAATTATGCAAAAATGCTTCCTATAAGTCGACAATTACAAATATGAGGACGTAGTCATAACCTGTGGCCGATCCCAGTGGCCGCGCGGTCTAAGGCGTGGGTCTACGGCCGCTCGCGTACGGGGATTGTGGGTTCGAATCCCGCTTAGGGCATGGATGTCTGTCTCTTGTGAGTGTTGTGTGTTGTCAGGTAGAGGTCTCTGCGACGAGCTGGTCCCTCGTCCAGAGGAGTCCTACCGAGTGTGGTGTGTCTAGAGTGTGATCGTGAAGCCTCGAAAAAGAGGCGGCCTAGGCCCCCAAGGGGCTGTCGAGCCATTGGAAAGAAAAAGTCATAACCTGTGACTATGTAACGACGTCTTCCTACGAAAAGAACAATAATTAAATTCAGCGTAATTTATTTTGTATTCCTTTACCGTGCTTACTCGACAGACTCATGACCAATCACAAAGACAGTGGAAGAACAAAGAGAGAAATCAACAGATCGAGACAGGGAAAACTCCAAGAGAGAACACACGCAAAGTATTAAGATTAAATTCAGTAAACATCAAAGATTCAATGAAAAGGAAGAAGAAAAAGATACATAATTTTAACATACACATCAAAACCCATGACAAGGATATTTCAATAATAATAATAATAATAATAATAATAATAATAACTAAAGAGAGACGCTGTAACGTGTACATGTACAATTTAAGCAATAAAAAGTACTGCTTCCAGTAGGTATAAATATTAAGACTGCACCTAACCACATATTTCATACGCTAAACTAAACTGCATTTTACTGCTGTAATAATATTAGGCTTTCATTTTCTGGGATGTTACGCAGCATAAATTGGCACTTGGTTACCCGCGTTTCGGGACAGCCTATCAGTCCCATCTTCAATGGTCAAGCGTTCTTTTTAGACTGCTTTACCCTCGAAGATGGGGCCGATAGGATGTCCCCAAACATCGGTAACCAATTACCAATTTACGCTGCGTTACATCCCAGGAGAGCGAAGGCATCAACTACACCGCGACGAAAGCATGAAATGTTGCAGACGTACGTTACCTAATGTAACATTAACAAGGCATGATTTGCAGGATTGAAATCTGTTCGAAGCGAAAGCAAGCGTTCCAGCACATGAGAGATAGATATAATTACTGAGGAAGTGTGTTCAAGCGCAAACATTTCTGGCTTGCAAATAGAAGTTTTCGCAGCTATATTTACGTTTTAGATTTTGTATAACAGGCACGTAATGATGTTTAGGATTGACAGCCACTGATATAAGTTACGTACATAAATATTGCCATCACAAACAATGCCTTAGAGAGTCTTTGATATCCATATTTCAATATTAAAGCCCGTGAAATTTGTTATTTTGAATGCCTCATTCACCTTGATATTAATTCGTGCACATAAAAATTCAGTGTATAAAGGAAACTTGAAAAAGCAATTATTTGCATTTTTAGAACTACAAAAATTTTCAAGAAAAACCTGTAGGTACCGAAAGCTGAATAAAGCGAGCAAGTTCATTCTTAATTTATTTTATATTAGCTGTCATTCAGTAGTAACAGCATGAGATCATGTCAAGATTCTAAAATATTTTGAGGCATGCATTTCGTAAAGTAAAAGAGGCTTCGCATTCCTTTTCAGCCACTTTTTAACAGTAATAAAGTATGGCCTCTCTAAGAATTTCCTAGAAAAATACTTCCAAATTTCTTCCCGCAAGTTCGATTTATTATTACATACTCCTTCCATCTGATCTCTCTTGCATTCTATGAAGGCAGAATTGCCTCGAAGTAGTTTAACTTATTAGAGTTCCCTTATAGTGTTCTTCTGCCTAGAATTTCCAGGTAATTGCTTAGAACTTCGTAATTTCTTCATTCAACTTTGCCTTAACTACAAAATCAAAATGCCTCAGTCGTCACATCTTGTTTTCAAATCATATTCGGCATTCAAGTGCTAAGTTTCTGTTACATTTGTTTCGCCTTTTACAGCATTCCCGATAACAGCCGATATACACGCTTCATGCTCTTTTTTATAATCATAATTTTCTTACTGAATCACGCGTCTGAAAATCTTACAAAGCAAATTTCAAAATTTCTCTTCGCAGCCACTCATGTCCGTGGGAATGGCCATCATGATTTATCCTAAGAAACTGCCCAGCCTGCCACAGACGACGGTAGCGAATAAGCTCCCTTTGCTCATACCAACACCACATGCACACCCAGACCTTCCACTTGCTACTGGCGTTAAATATCCTTTCGAATTATTACCAACACCACAAGCACAGGTGCAACTGCCAGCCACTTCAAGAGTTCAACAGCCATCAGCATTACTTCCAACTCAACAAGTTTCAGCTTCTGCCAAGGTCAGCCTTCATTCTCACCCACGTGCACAGGTTCCAGTATTTGCTGGTGTTCACAGCCAAACTTTGTTCCTGGCTGTACCACGCCCGCCAGCTCAGATTCCTGCATCTACAGCTGTGAGGCCAGTCGTGCGAGCCCCCTTATCAGTTGGTCAGCATCCCAGACTGGCCGGACTTGTATCCCTGGATGCATCACACAAGCAAGCTCAAATTCCTGCGTCTACACATGTGAGACCAGCCCTGCGGGCCGCGTTACTGCCAAGTGTTAAGCACCCTGGGCTGGTATCATCGCATATACACGTACCTGTCGCTGACATTGACCAGAAGTATGCGGCTACTGGTAAGTTTCCTGTACAGCACTATAGTTGGTATAATTAACCCGTTACAGAGTAATGGTTAAGATATGTACTGCCGGTTTAACTTTAAAAATCTCCATTTTGCCCGCGCAGTGTACTTATCTACTCCTTACGATTCTTACAAAAAAATCCATTATTTCCCTATACAGCTTTCATCGTTGGGTCTTCCTAATGGAAGAACACTGTGTTCTCTCAGAATTAAGAACTGAATCTTCATATATAATGTCACTCCATTTTAAAATTCAAAGGGCTCATGACAATTTCACTAGGGGAGAGTTCTCCATCAACAATTTGACATATGTTGAAATGCTCATAAGCATGAATGTTATGTACCTCTCCTGCCATATCAAACGCCAGTATAACTTTTAGCATACCAACGACTTTGACCTCCTAGTTGTTTGAAGAAAAATGTACGTTGCTATTTTTATTCTCCTTCCCTATTTTTCTCCACACTGAATTAGATATTTCCAATTTTTATCGTGCATCCTGTATTTCGGCGTTTATAATTCCTCCTGCATGTATCGTAGAAAAGAACCCTATACACTTACTATGTGACCGACTGCCTTGTAACCACCAACACCCCAGATCAATCCCAGGACACTTAATGTAGAATTTTGATGGGGGAAAAAATCAGGCGTTCCTACTACTCCGCTTTCCTTTGTGGCAGTCATTCAACCAAAATTGATTTTAATTTTTATGTGTGCGATAGGCCTGACCTGTCAGCATGATTCCATAAGTTCCTTCTCAGTGGGGGTTCCTCTCTTGGCTCGAATAAAGCTCAAGAATAAAAAGGGTACCTTAACAGCCTACGGTTAGGTCTGGCAGGTCAAGAACCTAGCAGAGTTGGCGAACGGGTATAAACGCGAGGTGGCGTTTAGTTTCATCCGCCAAACCGCTATTGCTATCGCTATCGCTGTGCAAGTAACACCCTTCTAGACACCTGCTTGAAAATGGCATCGACCAAAAACTACCAAATGACCTACAGCTAGGCAGAGAACCTAGTATGAGTTAATCTTGATAAAAAGTCACAGAATGTTATTACAATTTAGAATATATATGCATGGCGACAATATTACGGCGCGTTGGCTTTTCTGCATATTCTAGCAACCACGCCACAATCTATGCACAGTTCCTACTACCCTCGACTGAAGCGCTGTTGCTAGGATACGTAAAAACATTAATTTGAGAGCCATATTTCCATTTTTGGCACAAGGAATTTAAATGAAACAAAATACAATTTTGTCACAAATTTCTTAATGGCCCAAGGCTTGATACGCAGTGCGCATGCGTTGAACAGGTATGCGAAAGTTCATGCTCACAGAAATGCGGATAGACCTTAAGACAAAGTGGCCGTTAACATTATTCGATGTAAACTTAAATTGAACTGACTCGACAAATTGTCGTGAAAATCTCCATTATCAAATTTCATGAAGGCTCGTTCAGAGGTTTTCCAGTTGTCATAGACAGACAGACAGACAGACGGACGGACGAACAGATTTTAGTATACGCTCCGCAGGGATGAGAAAAGTCCTAAAAGGCAACATATATGGAATGCAGTACTGGCTTACATTCTTTCTTGACAATGACTATCTATTCCCAACTCATAACATCCTATCTATTCAATCTTCCAATCCTCGAAGACGATTTTTTTGCAGTAATTTGTGCTGCCATCGTGTGTAGTATATAGTCGGCAACATGTATCTTCTCATCTCATTTGCAGTTCTCTAATTCTACCAAATTTCAGTTCTTATTCATTTCGTTTTTACGATCTTGGACAAAACCAAGCCTCCGATACTTAGTGAAAATCAGTGGAAAGAACAAAAAGGATCTAAAGCAATATCTTATCAGAAAAGTGTGGCAACATCTGCAACTTCGGTACAAAATACTGAAGAGAATGATAAGGGGCAAATAAAGATTTTCGCGAAAATTGTGGAAGATTTTTAATTTTTTAATTCCACGTTTCTGTAGGATCAACTCTTATGATGTTTGTAGGCTTTCGTAAAGCAATGTGACAGTTTGGTGTGACATTAGTTTTAAAGATGTTCTGTGGTATCGGGCGTCATCTTCACAAATAAAACCGTCAAACTATACTTCCACATTTATTATATGCAAGCTTACCAACATCAGAACAAACAATCCTACAAAAAAAATAAAGAATCAAAATATTCCTTTCGTGAAGATAGCAAAGCACGTCTCAGTTTGCTCCTTCAATGAGTTTCAGCCTAATTTATTTTTACCAGAAATTATTCGGCATGGGAATTCAGGATAATTATTTCTCGGTGACATTTATGCAGGTGTGCATATGCAAAGGGTCTGCGACACCTGAAATAACGGATAAGCAGAGAGACTTGTACTTTAGTGAAGAGGAAATTGCATCCGTGCCTCAACACAACATGAAGACGTATAAGAAACACTAAGATAAACATCCATGCATCCTAATTTGAAGAATTATATGGAAAAGAGTGGGAACGTCATAATAAGGCCGCTTTATCCCCTAGGTCTGTTTACTCTTCCCGTGATATGGCAAAACCGTGATCCGCATTTTACAATAATCACAGTTCGCTATCATTTTCCAAACAGATGGCAGAAGGAGAAAGAAATATAGCTCCTCTTACATTTCTTGTAGATGTCAGCATCACGCGAATTCACATTATGACCTTACGGCAACATGATAACATTTAGAAAGAAATGTGGAGAAGGAAGAAAGAAGATGGAAATTGGTACCAAGTAACGATCCTAGTGGTACTAACGGGACAAGCCCAAGCTCCGATCACTTAGTTCGGAGTCAGTATCTGTACTAACTCAGCTACTTTGGATATCTGTACTTACATATCCGCTTCAGTGACAGAATTAGAAGTGAGGATTTCCAACTGAATTGTATCAACACTTCCCAGTATATTCCAGTGCCTAGGCCACAACACGCATGTCTCTACAATCAATGCAAATACAAACAGAGTCTCGTAAGTCAAAATTTACACCATGTTTCTGCTGTTCGGCTCATTATGAAGTGTTAATGACCGAATTTTTGGACATGCTGCGACTCTCTCGAAAGAAGTAGTATGGCTAACTACATGTATGAGGCATATTCCATATGTAATGTTCCGTAGAGTGTAGCTTCTATTGTAACCGAGAATTTCATTTTTTTGGTAGGAGGTAATTCTTGTAATACAGGTAACCTGCAACATGTGATGCAAGAGTCAGTCCGTCAGATGCTATTCAGGGAATAAATTGGTGTGGAAAGGTAGCGAAATTGAAAAATTGGCCTCCGAACAAGCTCGTAATATGATCTGATTTTTATGGGCGAAACATATTTCCGTCATTGAAGTTCACTACCGTTTGGAAGAGGTGTATGATTTTGGCATAATGAAAGTGAACCACGTCAGAAAATGGTGCAGAGGCTTTAAAAATGGTCGGACTCCAATGATGATAATCGCACCGGTCCGCCCAACACATAAAAAACGAATGTCAACGCAGATCGAGTGAGGGGACTGATTTTTGAAAACTGGCTGTCGTAATTCGAGATTTGTCCACTACGTTGGAGTTGTCCATTGGAACTGTATAGAGCACTGTGCATAAAGAACTGGGATACCCCAAAGTTAATGTACGCTCGGTACCAAAATATCTGGCCGAAGATCACAAACATCGAAGGGTTGAGATCGCTCTTTCACTTCGTCAATGGTTTAACGAACATGGAGCAAGTTCTTGGAACGTTGCGACAGGCGATGAGGGATGGGTGCGCTATTTCTTTCCTCAAACTAAATAGCTGGAATGCAGTTGAAACCCCCAATTTTGACAGCCAAGAAATTTGAAGTGTGTCCGGCTGCTCGAAAAGATATGGCATATGTAATCTGGGATGCAGAAAAAATCTACACACGTTGACTTCATGCCTCGATGCACAACAATTAATCATAACGCCTACTGCGACGCCCTGAGACGACTGTGTGAGGCTATCCGCAGGAAGAAATCTGGACATTGTTGCGAGGTGTGATCCTTCAGCACGAAAATACAACTCCACCCAGCGCATGTCGGACTGAGATTTGTTGCAGTTATTTCACCGGTATCTTCTGGACCACCTACCCTACAGTACTGACCCTGCCTCGTCGGACTGTCATGTGTTTGGGACGCTGAACTAACAGTTGTGAAGTCGCCGATTCTACAATAACAATAACAAAGTGGAAATGGCTGTTCGTGAAAGATGCGAATAATGTAGGAGCCCCATTTCTGCAGCGAGGAAACGTTTAACCTCGTGCCAACATGGGACAAATTCATCAAAGTGTTCGGGAATTATGTTGAAAAATGCTGATATTTAAGTGAAAAAATAGTTGCATTTAACGTTTTAATGACTTCTCATTAAGTTTTGTATGACCTACTGAACCTTTTTATATTGAACATCCTTCTAATGAGCCAAGAATTTAAAACAGAAACCCGTTTACAGTCACCATCAGCACAATTGAAAAATTTATAATGCAGCATTGCAGAATATTTCCTTGCATGCATGATAACGTTATCAAAGTCACTGACTTCTGGTTAAATTCTATAATTCAAGTCAATAGCCATGGAGCAGTTCATGGAGCAGAGTTCTTCTTTAGAAACTAACACTTGCTGATGTATTCAAGACATACCTCGTCTGGCATGGAACTCGACGATTCATGACCACGTTCAAAAAAGGTACCTCCCGACCTATCCTGGCTGGTTTCTTGCGGTTAGCATTATGTTTAATGTTCACATTTTCTCGTCTTATTTGTCCTGCTCATTTCTTGCTACACGTTTGGGTGACGCCACACACTGGAGGGCCTAGCACAGTGTTATAATCACGTGTGCCGCGGAGGTTTTGAATATAAGCATAGTTATATTAAATTAAACATGCAAATTATAATTTTAAAAATCATAGACCGATAAAGGTGCTACTCGTAGCACCTGAGGAATGACCATTATACGAACATAAAGTTTTGAAGTTATCACATTTGCTTCGGTTATTTTATGGATACTTGTATAAAAACGTCCACGATTTATCTCCTTTACGATAATTTTTTTCCTGCAGTAAATTACATTCTTTAAAAGACGTATACGCTTGTTACAGCCGCGAACAAAGGACGAATATTTTAAGTGCACCACGAACATTAAAACATTGGCTGGCCCACAGTCTGAACGTTTGTGACCTAAACCCACGCGATGATCACGTATACCGTACTGCATCACTGTTATGTAACAGAAGATGGAGAACAGATAGGGTGGAAGGTCGGTCTTACATCGTACAAACCTCATAATCAAATGTTCGTTTTCACACGTACCGATCATACTTCCTATTATACATGACTACCATACATGAAGCGTCTCAATCAGAAATGTCAAACGCGGTCACAATTAAAGAAATCAATCCCTGATGAATTATTGCTAGAAACTTTTCAAAGATTTATAAGTAAAACCTGTGTGAAGCACAGGGCCTTCACGAAAAGAATGAATATTTTATATCCTACATAACTTTTAGTAGACAAGGGATATATAATTTGTCTACAAACTTAGGAGCAACCTCAAAAGTCTAGGCGCCAGACAGAGGATCCACAAATATTAGGCTCCACCGTACAAAATTTAGTCGCAACGGTGACCTCGTAAAAATCATATTTTTATTACAAAAGTAAAAACCAGCCACTTAAAAAAAAGGTTGTAAGTCAGTCGTGGAGGAGGTGATCAAGATATCCATCACTGAAATTGACTTATTTCAGGAAGTGTCAGTATGTTCGCTGTACATCTCAAAACACGGCACATACGCACAAGCAAACTCCACAGCGCTGTCCACCTAAAAACATCGGTACCAATATTTTCGGTGACTGTGCATATTTTACTTTCCACTTCTGTGACATATTAAGGACAATTTCCATAGTTTGATCCTTAAGAAAGACCTGAAGCAAATAATCACAAGGATGCCCAGACCACTGTGCACCAAATCGACCAGAGTAACGGTTCGGAATAACTGCATCCTGGAAATAAACGGTTAAAACTTTACAATAGCATTGGCACGATGTAGCCATGCTCCCTCTTGTTGAAGAAATGGTTCACTGAAATCACTACCTATCCAGTTGCAAGATCAGATGATCTAACCACGGTTTCTTCTCTCATACTGAGAAACGAGAGAAGTGTTTTATTTAACGAAGCTGCTAGTTGCAAAGATTGTATAACGTCAGTGTTAGCTGAAGTAAACGCGAGTATGGATCATCCATGGACTGACAGTGACAGGGGAAAACCAAAGTATCCTGAGAAAAACATGTCCCAGTGTAACTTTGTCCACCGAAAATCTAACATGGACTGGCCTGGGATCGAAATCAGGCTTTCGCGGTGACAGACTGGTGAGCCATGGCACGATCACGATACTACTGAAAATAGAAAAAAATTGTTTACAAGAAAAATGGAAAACCTTCACAGACTAATATCTGACCTTCGACTGAATGACCCTATCAGACTTTTTATTAATTACCGTCAGGAAAACAAGGCAGTATTACATTCGGCACATTAATTGCATAAATCTTAAGACTATGAGACAAAAATAGCTTCATAAAGTACGTGTATTTCGATTGTAAAATTACTTACGGTTCACGTTTTTTATCTACCCCATCTTATTCACAAATTCGTTTACTTGTTGAATACGAGTGGATGATTTAAAGTTTATTATATAGGAATGGTATTATCTCTGTATAAAATTCGACGATACTATTGAAGTACCTCAAAAATTGTAATAACGACAACACAGATAATCATAAAATCAGAGTGTTATTCTTCTTTCACGTAACAGTAATAAAATCCATGACATACGACATTCGGTCAGAAAACAAGTTTACATAATAGAGGAATTTTGTTACTAAAGTATCAACATTAATTTTGATTAGGCCTAAATCTGGGGAAATGGTTGCCGAAGGATTATTATTATGTTTACAGCGCTGTTTTATTTCCGGCCACACTTTTCAAGGTGATCTCGAGGTTGAAACAGTTGTGACATGATGGATAATAACGAAGAACACGGACTAATTTAAAGAGCGAACAGAAAATCTCCTCCCATGGTACGGTAAATGGTTCATCTGTGACGCGGACTATGTAGAAAAGTACTCAAATAGTACAGCTGAATATAAATTGGTCTTATTTCATATGAAGTAAATAACCCAAAACATATGCACTGTCAATTTATTTTCGGCCCGACTGTTGGTCGAACCATTTACCGAATTTTAGGTAAGCGCATAGAGACGTCAATGCCGTTACTCCTTTCAAACCACACAGCTACGAGGGCGGAACGAACGTAATGCATCCTATTTCTTTGTCAGAAACTATAATCACAATTATAATGACATTTGTGTATATAATGGGTACATCCTGTACAAAGTTGAGATTATTTTTCCACAAAATTTCCTCCATTATCAACTCACTTTTTCCACCTTTGCATTAGACGTTCTATGACGGACACGTAAAACTCTTTCCTGAAGCTTCGGGGCTCTTGAAGCACGCTGTGTTTCAGCTCGTCGTCATCCGCAAAACGGTGTCCTCGGTGTGCATCATTCAAAGGGTCAAAAAGATGGAATTAGGAGGGTGCTAAATCGGGACTTCAGGGAGTATGAAGACTTGATGTATGATCCTGTTCGGTCGAACCATTCAAATTCGTTATTTTAACGTCTTTAATGTCTGTACATATCGCTCTGAACTGATTGTGGCACCTCTCTTCAGGAATTCCACTAAAAAGATTCCTTCACTGACCCAGATGACTTTACCCGCAGAAGTCTGCACCTTGAATTTGTTCTCCCTCATCTCCCTACATTCCCGATTTAGCACCATCCGACTTCCATCATTTTTTGGCCCCTGCAGGATGCATTCCGAGAAAGCCGTTTTGCGGACGACAAGGAGCAGAACCAAAGCGTGGGCAAAGAGCTCGGACGCTTCAGCAAAGAGTTTTACTCGACCAACATATAGCGCTTCGCGCAAAGGTGGAAAAAGTATGTTGATAATAGAGGAGACTTTGTAGGCTTTTGTTCGCAATCCAAGAAACTCAAAAAGCAAGCTGCCACACAATTAAGCATGCCACAATCGACAGTGCACAAAATTCTGCGAAACATCACAAGAACTCAGTGTTACAAATACCCGGTGTTACAACGCATAACAGGCCAATGACAAAGAAGTTCACGACACATTTTGCCGTGACGTCCTTTCAATATTTAAGAGAACCTTTGATTACCAACTGTGTATAGTAAGGAAGCCACTTCCATCTATTCGGGAATATTAATTGACATAAAGTTAGAATTTGGTGGGAACAAAAAATTCGCATGCAGTGATTGGAAGTTCCTGTAAGGGGCAGCCCCACGTGCAGTATCTTTTTTGCTCTGTCTGAACAGAAAATCTTTGGGCCTTTTCTCTCTCGCGGACCTTTTATTTCTGAGAGCACTCAGACTGGTGAAGTGTACTTAGACATATTGAAGGAATTCCTCCTGCCGATTTTCGCAGAAGAGGGTCCTAATAACACGCTATTCTAGCAGGAATGAACGCTTCCGCTTTTTAACATTGCACTTCGGGCTGGACTTCTTGGATCGGATATTTCCACGAAAATGGATTGACAGAGGAGGATCTATCATTGACCACCACCTCCTTTCCCTGACCTTACAACACATCATTTCTTCTCCTGGGGGTATATGATAGATATTGTTTAGGGTGTTCCATTGCCTACCACTTTGCCGGAACTTGGTGTGAATGATATGAGCTGTTCGCCTACAGTTTAACCCATCATGCTTACAAACTAATGCTCTGAATATGAATAAATATGTAACTTGTGCCGGGCTACTCGCAGTGCCCTCACTGGCCATCTGTAAAGAGGTCACAGGTACTTGATCATATAACCTACCAAAATACACTTATGCTTCCATCCTGTACTTTTTACTTCTTGGACAATACTAGCCTACACAAAAATCGTCTACATTTCATGCGCTCGTCTCTGTTATGAAACGAAGTGGATTAATCCAAACTGGCATTCATTATTCTTTGTAATTCGTCATTACTCCTCAGTCTCATCAAATAAATCCAAGCTTCGTTCCTGAAGGGCGAATGGATTACTGTTGTACCAAATACTGTTATTCTCCTGATTTTATTATCATATGACACTTGAAGTTTGGTAAAGAAATAAGCGTAACAAATAAAGAATGTGTTATGCAGAAGAATTGAATAAACCGTCTATTACGGTCTTCACTGGTCCCTACCCAAGACAGATGAATCCAGACCAAGATCTCCCATCCTGTTTCTTTAAGATCGATTTTAATACTATTCTCCCACCCATGCCTAGGTCTCACAAGCAGTCTCTTTCCTTCATGTTTTCCAACCAGAAACACTGTACATTTGCCGGCATACCAAATATTCAATGAACTCAATAGTCATGCTTTGTGTTTGTCAACAGTTGGGGACAAGATAGCAAGCTCCAAGCAAGGTCATCACAGCCATCAGTCATCAAAAGCACACGATGTCAGCAAAGGTCACAAAACAGGAGGGAGTCATAGAGCAGAGGAAGGTCACAAAGAAGAAAAAGGACACAAGGGCCATGAAGGTCACAAATCGGCCCACCACCATTATAGTGGGCAAAAAGGCGATACAGGAAAAGAGAAACATATCAAAGAATCAGAGGAGAAAGGGGGTAAACACAAATCTCACCACGACGAGGATTCTCACCGGGCCGAGCATGACGAGCATGAAAATGAGAGACACGGGGCCAAGCATAAGGAACACGACAAATACAAGAAAACTGGATTCACCAAGGTACAGCATATTCATTCCGTAGTCTGTACTACAACAGGTCCATAGCCTCTTCCAAAGCAAGTCCTCGACACAGTGGGATCTACTGCTTTCTCTTTCAATTTCCAGTATCCTCTCATTCCCTTAAGGTCGTCTAGTAGCTGCTTACAATTTCTTCCTCGTCTTACTGTCACTTCGATCCTTCTATCTTTCCTTCAACGACGTGTTTTAGAGGGCAGTTCCTCCGCAACATGTGACCAATCAAATTAGCCTTCCTTCTATTTTATTGTATGTAGGATATTCCTTTCCTCCTTGGCTCTATGTAATACTTCTTCATTTTTCACACTATCAGTCCAACTGATCTCCATCCTTCTCCAGCACCACATTTAAAAACTTTCCAGGTGTTTCTGATCTACTTTCCAAAGTGTCCAAGTTTCAGGACCATAAAAATATATGGTCAAAATATAGCTAATTAAGTCCAATTTGCTGGAGAAAAGAGTCTTCTTCTTGTTAAATGCTGCTTTTGCCATGGAAATCCTGGATATAATTTTACATGGACATCTTGCATTATTTGTTATCGTGCTACCCAAACAGTTGTATTGCTCATTCTCCAGTTACTTTTGATCTGTCATAATCTGTACTGGAGATGGTTGCCTTGAGATTCTCATTACCTTAGTTTCCACCCCCCACCCCACATTCATTTCTTCCATAGCATCTTCCAATTTCAATTAGCCTATCAATCATGCCCTGTAGCACCGTTTCTTCCTTAGCCAGTAGCAGAAGGCAATCTGCCATCCCAGTGGCCGCACAGTATATGGCGTGGGTCTGCGGCCGCTCGCTTGATGGGATTGCGGGTTCGACTTCCGCCGTGGTCATAGATGTCTGTCTCTTTTGAGTGTTGTGTATTATCTGGTAGAGGTCTCTGCGACAGTCCTATCCCTCGTCAAGAGGAGTCCTACCGAGTGTGGTGTGTGTGTGTGTGATCTTGAAACCTCAACAATGAGGAGGCCTAAGCCCATTTGGGCTGTCGAGCCATGAAGAAAAACAAGGTCATCTGCATATTTCACACTGCGAATTACTTGTCCTATTTTGAAGTCTCCAAACGCTTCAAGAGCAGTAAGGTACCCGTGTAAATTTCGTAACACTACGGATATGTGAAGAGCCGTTTTTTAAGTAAGTGAAAACAGAAACATGTTATGTTTAAAACTGAAGGGAATTCACGAAAAATCACAACTCACAATTTATTCTCCTGTAGGTAAAAATTAAAATACGTACGTGTAGTACTGAAGACAAGTAATTTTAGGGATGACATATCCAACCTTTTGTAGCATAAAAAGTGAAAGCATTTTTCTGTGTTATGCACCCCGATATCTGAAATAGCACTGATTTTTTTCAAGGTTCCCTGCATTCGCCCAGCTGTCTTTTTGAAACCTATCGCGGTGCTGCCCTATTCACTACAAACCTAGAATGGACTAATCCGGGACTGAACTCGGGACTCGCGTAGAGAGGCCGGCAATTAATCATCTGAGCCATTTGAATTGTAAATTTCATCCAAATAATGTTTAAAACTTCAGCTCCTGCATCACAGGAAGAAAGATGCACTACAAAAATTAAGATGTAAACACTGTATAGGGGAAAAAAAGGGATGTGTATTAGGAGAGTCGTGCATAGAAAACAGAGATTATAAAGTTGGAAGCAGATGCCACGTACATTAATTAATTAGTACTAATATTAATTTTCAACCGTGTAAATAGACATGGAGAATACAACCAGGAAACTTGTCATACGTATACATAAAAGCCTACAGCACAGACACTAATCACATGTAGTGTTCAGGCATATAAATATTATAAATTCCTTGCATTAAATTTGAAGACGCAATGACGAAATGAATTGCCGAAGCTTAAGTTTCAGCTTACATGAGAACATCTTTCTTTCATCAGTTTCTTCAAAAAGACCTTTGGTTTCTTTTTCAGTTTACATGACAATTTTTAGTGATTCGCTACAATGTTTTAAAACTGCCCACTGTCTAAAGGGCACTGTCTGTGCTTCCATTTTTAGGTTACCGGTTGTAATTTTACCGACGAGGTCAAACAACAAAGTTTCGGTAATCGGTCTATCAGAACTGAGAGGCCTACACATGAGATAAAATGAATTGTTTTATTTATCTTCAAAATAATCTCCCTTGCTTGCGATATACTTTTGACCTCTCTCTAAAAGTTGCACACATAGTACAGCGTAGTGACCGATGTCGTCTTGATCCTCGACTGTTGCAGGGAAAATTGTTTTGGTCCCGGTGATGACTTTGTTATCCACTCCATGCTAGACGGTGTGTTTCAGAGTCGTACACCCATGGCTCTTCTCCAGTAACTGAGACAGTGTGGACTGGTCTGAGATCTGGATAAAGTCTTCACAATTCGTGATTCAGTGTACTTTTCGCTCATCCGTGAGACTGTGTAGAACATATTTCGAGCACATCATCGACGTTCCCAAATCGTCAAGAAGAATCTGACAAACCTCCCGGTTATCCTGCAGTTGATCCTCTATCAATTTTAGTATTATTCGACCTTCTGCAGTCACCAGTCTATGAATTGTTGCATTTGCTCCTGGGCTTCTAACAACTGACGACCGGCCACTCCTTGGCTCATCTGCAAGGTCCTCATGTCCCTTTCAGGAACGCTTGAACCACTAAAGGCAGATGTACGAAATACAGTATCATTTTCTTAAAAATGTTCAAACATTTCCTATGTTTCTGTAACAGTTTTCCCGAGTGTTGCTCCATAATGGCAAATAAAACGCAAGTTCCATGCAGGGATGCTGCCAATTGACTGATTGAACAGGACATTTCTTTTCACTAATCCCTGGCAGTCATAACATGAACTAGCAGAACCGCCTACAACAGGTTTATGCGCCAGACCGTATCTGCGCGATAGCATGTCACGGACATTTCTTTGATGTCGTAGGAATATTTTTATTGTTGTTCATTTCAACTGCGGCTGTCAGGTTCGAAACGAAATTCGTCGACTGTCGAACAATATGCTTACCGTAAGGAATTGAAACCTATAAAAATATGTTAATATTAGTGTAATGCCCCTTGAAATTCAACGGAAATTTCTGACACATCGTACTTTCATACCTCTAGCTACGGTTCAACAGATGATGATGATAATACAACTAATCACGTAAAGGCAGGAATACAGAGTATTCACAAAAGTTATGTGTATTTTACATAGGCATGTCTACCCCACACAATATACGACAGTGGATCGTTATCTCCTAGAAATTCCTCCTCCTACCTATTAAATGTTAGCCTACTGTACGTGAAACACACAAGGAATGAAATCGTTGAACACAATTTCAGGGAACTGAAGTTTGAAGTAAATTCGCAAGATGCAATTTCTTCCATTTTGAACATCTTCAATTGCTGCGACTCTCAGTTTAATCATTTACGTAACGTTATGTCAACTTGATACCATCAACGCAGTTACACACCTTTTATTTCAGTACGCAGACGCGTTTCAGCCGATCCCAGTGGCCACGCGGAAGACGTGGGTTTGCGGCCGCTCGCTTGCTGCGATTGCGGGTTCGAATCCCGCCGGAGGCATGGATGTCTGTCTCGTGTGAGCGCTGTGTGTTGTCAGGTCTCTGCGTCGGTCTGATCACTCGTCCGGAGGAGTCCTACTGAATGGGCTGTGTCTGAGTGTGATCGTGAAGCCTCGAAAATTAGGAGGCCTGGCCCGCTAGGGGCTGTTGCGCCATAGGGGTGGGGGGGAATGCGCGTTTTATACAGCTATCCTCAGTGATTCTCTCGTAAATACTGTTTTACATATCAGCTATATTTATACAAATTTACTTACGTATACTCTCATAAGGGACGTATTGAAGATGGTTTTATACATACCGAAAGAGTGTACGAGTGTTGATAGTGTGGGAAGCATCGTGAGTATGGTTTTCAATTAAAAGAGGGATCTTTCACATGTTCCTGCACAATCGCTACGTCAGAAAACCCAAAACCTCTCAAATGCGTCACGTGTCCCATTGTTAGATTTCACCTCCATAAGAAAGGAGCACTTTAATGAGTTATAGCTCTGTACTGATTCGATTAAATTTCTACTTTCACCATGTCACTGGCTCACCACCTTCTTAAAATCTTATTATTCTAGGAAGGTAAGATCAAAGTTTTCAAATCAGGTAGAAACAATGAAAATGTATAAAAGACAAGTATTTACAGTGAATGATGTAGACATCTGTAGATTGGTAGAAGTAAAAATCATAAAATTCATTTCCTACATTTACTTCTTCCGTAAACGTACTCTATGTTGTTGGCAAGTAGTTTCATCACACTCGTGTAGATAGCAGTGCAAGTCAATAGACTTACTATACGATCTGTGAACCAGTTTGATAAAATCCCTACAGATGGATTTCCTTTCTGTGGGCTCGAATTTCGAATTATATGTAGTAAAATATTGAACACGTGATAATTTCTGGGGAGTTTAATGTCCAAAATCAATAATGTGCTGTAGAAGAAGTACTGACTTTGTACAGGCTGCATATAACTAATACAGAACACAGCATTTTCAGAAGCTAATACTCGCTAAGTCAGTTAAGAAATGCACCGAATTTTATGGAGCCCAGAGATTTATTACTGTTTACATATACTATAGACACATGTGTGTGTTGGGCTATATTAAATCATATATTCTTATTACACATCCTAATTAGAAATAATTTACATTTGGGGAAAAAATCTCAGGAAAGTTCTGTCAATATTTTAGGCTCTCAGCTCTGCAAAACAGAAAACCGGTACTGATTCATTTAACATGCAATGAGGGGTGTAAGATGTTCTATAAAACTGTGGTCGATCCTTCAGACCTCGATCAACAGTCCTTTTGTAAGCAGACAAGTTCTGAAGAAATTAGATCCTCATAGCTGCAGGAAATACGCATGTTGTTTGAGGTTGAAATGTTTGACAAGCCTTGTAAATTCTCATACTTTTAGGTTGAAACGTAATTATTAAAATATAGCAAATTTCCAATTAAAATTGCAATATAAAATCACGCCAATCATATCTGGAATTATTCAAGCAGGTCGCATAAAAACCACAAAAACCACATACACATATATTATTCTCTAATTATTTATAATTAGACCTATTTATATTTTAAAGGCATGACTCGGACTGACCTTTGATATTTGAAAAATACATTCTTTCATATAACGATCTACATTCGTAAAGACCCTATAGTTCCTTGTGTGCGCAAACAGTTATACAAGTACTACTCAATATATATATATATATATATATATATATATATTTCAAGATGACATTCGGCACAAAAGTGTTTATTTAGATATTTATAGTTGAGCTACTTGTTTCGTCCCCTACGTTGCACATAGCACACTTAGCCTCATGATTACTCATTAAAAAGCCGAAATATGTAGTTGAACTATAAAGTCTTCATTTATAAATATTGTTGTGCCGAATGTAATCTTTAAACAATTAATTAGTATTAATTAGCACAAGGGAATATGTCAATTAAAAATTATACAGACACTAATTTTCCAATTTCTCTGATGCAGGGTTTCCGTGACAAATATCACAAAGATGAGTTTCACAAGCTGAACAAGTACTGGAGCAACCAGCAAGAGAGCGGGAAGTACAATAAGTATGGGCAGCACGGTGAACACTACCACAACCACGAGGAGAAGAGCGACAAAGGCGGCAAACATAAAGTGAGTCGGCCTATATTAATTTCTTCGCCACACATCTAAGAAGAGCCTCTTCTTTTGAGATTCTCCTACTTTCTTAAGACATTTTGTTCTCGTGTGTCTTTTGTATAAAGAGCGGGATGATGACTGAGCTGAATATTTACACTCTTACGTATGCCGAACACAACAAACCAAACTAGCTATACAGATAGCAATATACGCAAAAGGGAAACCGCCTTCAGCTCCTTAAAACTAGAGGTGTGCTACTACAGTGAGTTTGGCACACCGCGTATAATCGTATTTTCCGCGTTACGCTTGTACTCGAATCAGCGTTGTAGGAACGTTATGACTATGCGGAGAAATTTTTAAGGCTGTAAGACATCGGAAAAATTTTACGTAGTCGGTACCTATATTAGTACAAATTATGTATACTATACACGTGCCAAATTAACTTCATGAGTAATTATTAACAGTCCCTGTTATCTTCAGGGTACAGATAATGCGTTTCAAGGAGAATTGTGTCGTAAGCTGTCTCATTCATGAAAGTTTGCCCTGTGAGCAAAAGGAAAGGGCCTAGTTCCGGTGTTAGGCTTGGTCACTGAGGATAGGACGTATGATAAACTGGGGTCCTTTCAAAGTGACCAATACATTGTTCAGTAATTGTCATCACGCTGTCACTCTTCCACAAAACACAAGAAGATCGTTTCGGTTGGTAACATTCGACCTTAGGAGAGGGAAGTGGACAGAGTCGAATGGCCAAAAATTACAGTAAACTATGCCAACAACAAAGTGTTGCCCTGACCATATACTGACCTTTCGTCGGAATGTTTGTACCGGCACCCGACACATTCTCCCGAAAATTTATTGTTTTGGGTCATACCACTTATTGATCCTCTTTAATATCAGAAACCAATATTACGGTGGATATTAAAATGTATTTCGAATTAGAACATAAAAAGACATCGCCGTAGGGGATACAATACAAGTCAAGCACATTTAGATTCTTGTCAGCCACAGAAGCCACAATAAATTATGTAACTGCTGCAAAAAAGACTACCACTGTGTATTAGTCCACGAATATATCGATTGATTCCGTTTTTTACTTGTACAGGAAGGATCCAAAGAAGACAAGCACGAGAAGAAAGGCGAATATTCCAAGGGACACAAGTCCTCAGAACAGAAAGGACATAAGGGACATCATGGGCAAGAGGAAGAACATAGTCACCAAAGCAATTATGGCAAGAAAACTGGCCACAAAAGTAAACAGCAGAAACAGAAACAGAAACAATAAAATCATAACAAGCACAATCAAATATGCTAATTTACGACACATTTTCGATTCAGAACTAGATACTCTTTATGCAGAACGAGTCTCACTGCGGTACGTTCGTCACTTGATTCGGCCTGACATAAGGGGAATCTTAATGCCTTCCTCAGTCTACGTAGTGAAAGTAACATAATTTATTTGTGGCAAACTTTGAAACATTTGGAATAATTGAAGTATCTGACGGAAAGCCAGCACAGACTCTTCATAGATTTATCAAAACCTTCTGAAATGTTTCTTACTTCTCGAATAGAAAACACCAAAAGCCTAGCGGATTTCAAAAGAAGTAGCCTGATTGAGTGCTTTGTACATATCTACAACTACAATAACAATTATAAGTAAGATAAACATGCAATGACAAAACATATTCTACTCTCTCATTAGTATTAGATTAAAAGTAGTTCTGTAAAATCGCGCTCTGACCATCAGACATGACATCATGTAAGCGGAGTCAAATGTAGTCTGTAGTTTGGTATATATGTGCAAAAGTCTTCGTTGCTATATGATTAAACACGTATATTATTACTTTCCACGTTTAACATTGCGATAGAGCTGTAAAACCTGCTCGAACACCCAGCACATATTACAATAAAGGCATTTGTTTCTCGGGTGGCCGCATAACAAGGTTCATATACGCCTACAGAAAGGCGGGCCGATTCTTATTCAAATAAATATTCACAGATACGCGGACTGATTTAGTCTTATATATTGGCATTTAGAATGGAAAAATGGACACTTCTTGAAACGCTGATAGTTGCTCAGCCGGTTAAGTACTTAAAATGTATCTACTTTATATATGCTCTTGCTGTGATTGAATGAGTCAACCCAGGTTGCCATGGTTAAGGGGCTTCCACGGTTACGATAGAACTTGGTTAATGTGTGACATCACAAACCCGTGATGTTATTACGCAGCGTCGATTGGACTTCTTGACCCTTGAAGATGGGACCGATACGTTGCACGAAACGTCGGTAAAAGATTACCATTCAACGCTGCGTATTAACCCAGAAGAGCGCAGATCTCATCACAAACCCACTTTTCATGATTACGATAGAGCTTGATAGTAGTGATGGAAAACAAATAAGAATTTCAGTTACTAACCGCCACATTGCATTACTCCACGTTTACCGCATTTTTATGTTTAAGATAAGGTTTGGTTTGTGAGTGGTGTCACAACCAGGCAACAGGGAGAGAATAAAATAAAATGGTGATCTTTTTTTTTTATTTTTCAGTGTGATGAAAGACGCCGTGACTTAGCGCGTGCACATTTTTATCCCGTCATAATACGGGGCCATGTTCAGTAAGCTTTCTCGTCTTCCAACGTGTTCTTTTTATATGTTGTTTTTTAAAAGCGCCAGGACAGTAAAGAATTGATGTGTGATTGTGATTAGGTGCAAATATTCTTGTCGCGTCTATGTAAAGGGGTCAAAGTGATATCGTGTTCACTAGACATAAATTACAAGCCAGAGCCTACAAAATAACTAAAATATCGTTATTATGAATCATTTTCATAATTTTGAGCGTAAAAAAGAAAACACACAACGGACATCATGTCCATCTCCCTGACCGCATGTTTCAAATCTAGAACCATTAGATGGATTCTTATTAAATTTTATATGAACTTTAAGCCATTTTAGACACCATAATCTTTTTAAATCTTAGTTTCTTACAACCAGCAATAATATGCTACGTTCACGCCATTTAAGTAATATGGCAACCATAGCATACGCAGAAATAAAACTTGTATTTAATGTCGTTAGCAAGTTCAAGAAGCTATTCGGGACAATTAGAAGTATTCGGAAAGCCGAAATACAAAGAAATGGCGTGGAAATGTTCTGTAATTCAGCAAAAGTTGCAGCTTTATATAATGTAACCGACAATCCCACAATTGCGGCCATGATAATGGTGCAAGAACAAATGACGACACGGTGTGAGATCGAGCACTCTATTGCTTGCAAGAAATAGAGAATGGTTTTCTTGTAAAATAATGTTACAAAACATAATATCAGAGACACTTTCATTTAAACGCAAAAAGGAAAGAGAAAGTATTCTCTGAAGCAAGTTACGTACGATATGCAAAAAGCAAACCAACGAGGTGTGTCACGTCTGACGAAACACTCGGTTGATTTTTCATATAACTTACACAGGCACTTTGGGAGAGCTTGGTACTTTTGACACCATGACCATGTATGTCTATCCTAGCAATGACACTTACATTAAAGCATAATTTCGAAATAATTCGAAGAAAATCTATTATTTTCGTATCTGTCCGCAAGTAACATCGCTACAACTATTGAATCGATTTCTACGAAAATTGGCAGGCTTATACTAAATGTAATTAAGGTCCTAGTGGCCCAATTTCAATTTCAGTCTTCCTGGAAATCCATCGTCTATTAGATGTTATTACTGGCAACAGATTATGCGGAAACTGATAGTTCATTGCGAAATGGGGGAGAAGATTTAATATATAGACCCTAATAAAATCCTTAATTATTTTTACTTATTAGGCTTATATTATGCAATATGTTACAAAACATAATGACTGTGCAAATGAGGGGCTTCATAAAAACACGTCGAAACAAATTATATGTACTTAGGGTTGTAGTTAAAATATACAACATAAAGGAGGTAACAACAAAAGTATAAGAGTTATTCAGTCTTCTAATGACTAAGAGCAAATATAATTTCATTTGTAGCAAATTACTAGTCGGAAGGCTAGTACATGCATTTCTGTGAACCGACTATGCATGGAAGGTATAACTAAACTGAAAATCGATTATCTAGTCGATATAATAAACTGACAGTAGAAAAGCTTGTGCTGCAGTCTACGTACCATGAATTATAAATAGAGGCCATAACTGTGGGCTGCCATTGCGTTCTGTTAACAAAGTGGAGACAGGCCTCGTTTTTTATGGGTAACGACCACGACATTAGAGTCCGCCATGTTTCAATGCAAGTGGAAGTTATTTACATTCACTGCTCTTAATTTTACAAAGCATGTAGAACCCATACACGAGGCCAGATATTGGGATAAGTATTGACCTTAATTTAAAGTTTGGACAGGAATTGTTTTTGAATCAACTTTAAGTTATATCACGGATTTTCATTGCAAAGTAAAATCCCAAATTTAAATATCAGGATAGGACTAAGTCCGCAGCAATACCGATGCGAAGGGCTCAAATCTCGCAAGGTGAAATACATTTGTCAAATAGGTCTCTCACTTATTTTAGAAGACATAAGAGTGGAGGACTCTCGCAAGTATCACTTATTTTTTACAAAGAAGAAATTACTGAAATATCACTGATCCCTACATGGAAGTGCAGGATTCCCGCAAAAATAACTGTGTAGCGCAGCCAGTAGCGAAAGGTTTTTTCATACATTACAAATATTACTGCTTTATTAGATAAAAGAGTGAAGAATCCTCACAGCTTTCACTGTTGTATTAGATGAATAATAAATGATTTCCATAAAAGCATTGTTTCTGTAGAGATAATAAAGAGAACTCTCATAAATATCACTGTTTGACACAGAACAGACTTCAGCCGGAAAAAATCGCAATGCATCTCAATAAATGCAGCCCTTCCAAAAGCATCGTTTCTCTTGCCTTAGGTTCTCGCAATTCGTCACCTACAATCAGCTATCATAAATGTTTTTTTTTTCTTTACTGAAGACGATTGCTGCATCCCAACACACACTATGGACTAACTCCATGGAGCATAATCGTTCTTGAGAATCTGAGAGTTCTTTAACTAATCAAAAAATTCCCCACCTTTCACAGAACCCGGAAGTTCATACCGTGTCCACAAGAAACTGTTATTCGTTCCTACAACGAGCCACATAAAACTGGTTCACACCCTCAAACCCATTTATTTAAAATCCCTATTAATATTGTCCTTCTATCTACAAAAAACTTTCCCTTTCCGAGAAAAATTTTGTATGCTTTTTCAATCTTCCCCACATGTGCTACATGCCACGTCCATCTCATCCTCGTTGATTTGATCATCCTAAAAGTACTGGATGACGAGTAAAAAGCATAGTACTTATAAATACGCCAAACACCATATCTATTTTCCGTTATTTTGGAGGCTCCGAAGGGCCTATCCAAGTCCGAGGCCCTGTGTGGCAATCTGTTCGCAATAGTTTTTCAATGTAATTGCTTTTCGCTCCATCCCTATATCGGAGGACAACCCCTGGTTTGTGTTTACGAATTTTTAATTAGTACATTCCCAGCTATCCTCCATTAGATTTGTTATAGGGGGATTTCATGAATAAGCAGACATTCGCTAACGCAAAGGTTAGGCCTACCACTCCAGCTTACGACCAGGGCGTAACGCTGCAACCACTCACAATGACAAACTGGCATTTTAACAAAATATAAGGCACCTCGGACAGTTTCCTAGGCACGATACCAGCGACGAAATAATGTAACCTTCTACAGTTTCAGAATGTCTGAGATAAGAATAAGCACAACGATGCAGATAATTCTAGAACGAGGTTCTTCACAATCTGTACTCTTCACTGACATTAGTACTGGGACTAAGTGCGTATAACAAGATGATGCAATATGCCTGGATGAGGCGAGACACGTATACAAAATTCTGCTATAAAAACTCAAGGGAAGAGACAATTTGGAATTCCTAGATGTAGATGGTAAGATATAGCCTAATATCAGAATGAGTCTTAAAGAGATGGGGTTCACGTGTATGGACTGGATTCAACTGGCTCAGGGGTAATATAATGTTCAGCATTTCTGAAAGTTTTAATAAACTTGACGGTCCCATAAAAGCACAAAATTTATCTACCAAATGAATATCTACGAACTTACTTGTGACGGTCCTTACGTCATGCCGTTAGATCTTCTTACACATAACGTGTACCGAGAAACAGAAACAGGCTCAAGCACATTTGCATGAAATAACAAATGTCGTTAATTACACGTGGCTGTAATGTTTGACGAAAAGAGCAAAGTATTTTTTTTCTACCACTCAGCTCTCGCACCTGAAGGGGAAATTGTCACAACTGGTGGACAGAATACAGTTAAAGTTAACATTTTGTCAGGCTGGTCATATATTAAAAGACAGAAAACCCGTGGAAATTCTAATAGCAGTGATGGAATACAATAGAACAAAGGACCCATGAAAGCGATAAACAGTGCCTAATAGACAATTCTAGCAACTGACAATCTTATACAAGTATCCCTAAGTAGTAATTCATATGCGATACGAACAGTGAAACTTGGGTTGACATCACTGCCTTAGTCCATAGGCACAAGGAAACCTGCATTCTTCCGTTTTGGAGGAATTTTCTGACGTTAATACTGCGCTATCAATAGTGTGTGTCTGCGTTTCATGTGTATAAATTTCTTATGTTGGTGGTTCGCAAACTAGGCTCCTTCATAACACCATGAGTTGGGTCGTCGTGTTTCGTCACTGAAATCGAATGTTTTATCAGTTCCCAGGAAACGTAAAGTTAATAGACAAACATGTTCTACCGTTTACATTTTTCTGCAGTCTCTTTTATAAAAGCCGTCCACCCCACCGGGTCCATACAGTAACAACATTTTCTGCTTGTAATACTATCCCCAGTTCGAAAAATGGTACAAAAACAATCTTTCATGGTATTCCACAGAAAATACCATGATGACAATGTTGTCCGCGAACTGAAAATGTGTGGTAACCACTGGCCTATGTAATCAGAGGTTTAATACTATCTCTATACCGCCTGTTTCATTACAGCTTGACATAAAATGCTTTAATTTCTGCACAAAGGAAAACGTACTTCTCACGAAAATAAAATTATCTTCTGTTCACAAAGTTAATGTCGATACCCGTCCAATGCAGCTTTCACCCAACATATTTTGATTCCTTCTAGAACGATTGGACGCACATCGATATCAACTTTGTGATTAGAAACATTTCAAACGAAAATACATTTTAAATTATTCTCTTTTTGTTTTACATGAGGTAACGTAACTTCAGAATCACCATTTCTTTCTTTTTACTCGTTACGTTAACATGCAAGCTTATTTGAAGCTTGAAATGTTACATCATAACGATGATTAATCAATATTTTCGTTCAATCAAGAATGGCGAAAAGCGCAACATAATAAGAATAATTGTTCTTCACCTGTAAGTTTTAAGAATATAAAAACATACTGTATTTGTCACTGTTGCTAATGGTACGGCGCAGACATACATACATGCATATATTTGTATCTACGTCATTCAAAATCATATTTACGGTGCTGGAAACTGTGGCCTGCGCACTTGTCCTGGAGGGCTGCATCACCAGTCGTGAGACACGCAAGGAATCCTGCAATCTCCAGTCGCTCCAATTGCGATGTAATGAGCGACATCTAAAGGGCATAAAATGTACACGTGTCATGTCATAAAATGAAAATACGGTGAATACATCAACATACTGTAACTGTCAGAGAAAAATAGCTCATTGTTACACGGGAACGAGCAAGTGAAATATAGGAAACGAAGTTACCGCCAGTTGAGTAAGTATAATACAAGGACAATCAAATACCCACTACTTTATATGTTATCAGTGAACAAAGTTCTACTATCTCTGTGAGGCAAGTATTTGTAGAAAAGCTGGTTAATATAATTTCAACTTTCACATTAGGGTTTATCAGTTAGTGTCTTTGTCCTTACTGTGTTATAAAGGTCTCATAACGCTCCATACTTTCATCAGCTATAAATGCAAAGTACCTCGCGGCACAGGAATCATAACTGGCTGCAGAAAGGCCTCCGTATAAGATTTCGCACAGTTCGTATATATAGATGAGTGACGGTTCGAAAAGGATGGCGTAACTGTAACGCTGTAATTTATATCTTGGAGGTATCCAATTCGAATCTATGCTGGGACGCGTCTACCCTGGAGATCTCGGTGGTTTTCCTTAGTTTCTCCAGGAAAATTCTAGGATAGTGCCATAAGCCGTGACAGCTTCTTTTCAAATCCTTTCCAAACTATTTTTCACCAAATATCCTACCATCGACGCTACAGGCCTATACGTACAGCTTCGTAAAATAAATCATCAAAACAACAGATTGTTGTCTACAATCATAACCAATATCACGGTTGAGATAAACGACATGACAAAATTTGCAAAATTGCTATTCAAACACTTATATTTACGCCGTGAATCACATGTTACAGTTACAGAGAATTTTATTTTTATAGTTTCCTTAGGCAGAGGAAAAGGTACTCACTAAAATGTGGATTGCAGCTCTGGACAAAGAGAACTGACACTGTGGCTTTTTAATTTTATGTCAATAAGAAGAGTAATGGCATAAAACAACAAATTATTCTGTGAAATTATACATAAACTTATTATCACGAATACTGTTTACTGATTACACAATTTCACGTAATTTGTGAAAAAGGTGTGCACGTTTTTCCGTAGGCGTGTTAGAGAAAGTTTTATGCGACACGCGTTAATAAATATTACGGAATGTGTTCTTCTCGGATATGATACCTATTATCCTGATAGACGATTACCAACGTTCCAGAGGAATGTACTGCTCCAGTCTTCAAGGTAGAGGATGGACGCAGCGGATTCTACCCAAAGGTCGTTAATCGTATGCCAGACTACATGGTGTTACAAACCAGAAGACCACTGCCGATAAAATCTCAAATTTCAGCTCATATTATTTTTACAATATGTTTTGAACAGATTTTTCGCTGTTGTTGTTTAAAGTCATAGGATTTTACTGGTGTTTTTCGACTTTATAACGCAAACACATTACACAGATTTAAGAAAAACATGAAGTGTTTTAGGCCAAAAGGGTTACGCAAAACCTTTCTAATGAATATTGCTTGTTTCTGTATCTATGTGCTTTTGTGGTTGGTGTTCAGTGTATAGCGGTACATGAGGTATAAGTATGTTAAGTGTGTGCGTTACTGTGAGCAAGTGAAGTTGGGTCTACGAGTACACCCGATCTAAGTAATGACTGTTACAAATTATTAAAAAAGAATTGGGTTGAGTTTAATTAAAAATCAAGTCTAAAACATGCACCATCACTATCAGGGCACCTAAAAGCGTTTAATGAAGAACGGAGTGTTATAAAATTTTATGAAAGTGGTTCAGGTATACTAAAATACCTAGTAAAATTAATAAGCAACTGTCTGAAATAAGGGACCAGTAAAACAAATACAAATTGAGGCACCAGAAGCTGACCATTCAACTCCACCAGTTCCGAGGTACAGAATAGCAACACCCCCCCCCCCCCCCATATGCTTGGGCAGTGAGGTGCTTATTTCAAAACAGGGACGACATGAAAGCCTGCACTGACCAACAGTTTTCAATATATACCTACATAAATGATAAACCCACACTTAGCGGTTAAATGCAGAATCTTGTGGCACAGTAATTGACCACAAACATATTAATACAAATTGCACTTTAAAGCTGGATTCGAATAATATTTTAACCCTTTAGTAGGCGAAGCTGATAAGAACAACATATAAAAGTTTGGGTCGCACAGCCAAGAGAACACATAATGTATCTCTTATAAAGTTAATTCAGGTAATGATGGTACGAAAATTATCGTTGTCTATTCTGAGAGCTAACTGCAACTAACAAATAGATCTACTCACTCTGGACGAACACTCTGGGTGAAATTTCGAATTCTTTAACGTTAACCATGTGGTGTAGCTATGTGATTACCACTGCCCGGTGAATGGCTGAAAAGAATTTCTGAAATAAATTATGAATCTGCTTTACTGTATCTTTCCGTCCGTTTGAAACGTGAAATGCACAGTTAACATTTCTAACACACACATCATTAAAAATATGTTTATATATTTTCGCTATCTGAACATTTCCATAGGTTTACATAAGAGCAAAGATTTGCGATGTCACTATTTTTAACATTTTAACATAAAAAACATATTGGGTACAAGACTTGTTCTATATAATATTTATAGTCTGTAACATATATTTTATAATCCCAGTCATAATAATTTGTAAGCTACAAACATCAAACGGAAAAGAATACAGGTATTACAGGCATTGATACCTCCATCTTTATAAAGGACACAAAAGTTTCTTCAAAAAAAGATAGGGTCTATATGTTTTTTCATATATTGGATGACACTAGTATGTTTCCATCTGCGACAGTCGCAAGGTAAACATGTATGTACTACGAAGGAGTACATGTTGAGTGACATTCAGTGTCATTTTATTCACAAATTGCATAAACATCGTGTAATTAGTCGAAAATTTCTTAGCAAGAGTCAGAAATATATTAACAGGACATAATGACATCTACATCGAACAGCAATCAAACTTCCCTTTCCATAACAGGCGGGTTATGTACTAGATGACTTCACTAGTAACTTCTCAAGAAGGACCTTGCATTATTAATTAAAAATCGCAATTAAATGCCATTAAAATAACTGATTTTTAAAATAAATATAATTAGGCTTTAGAGCAAACAATTGTCATTAATTTATATTATAGACAACATATGTCAATGACGTCGGATATTTAATAACTACTATCATATTGCACTGTACAATTTAAACTGCACAAAAATACGAAATTGAAAATCAAAGCAGCTCTACCTAAACTTTAAAAAAAATCTGTTTTATGAGTGGAAGAGTGTCTTGCCCATAATTTGATAATTGTCGGGTCCATTAATACACATATACATATATTTCCAGCAACGTCATTATTCATTTATTTATGGTTTATTTAAAACGATTCTTTCCTACAGTCACAATAACAGGATTATTATCCCTTTAAAGCTAAGATTATATAAATTATATCTTAAAGGTTCAGTTCGTTACGCGTAGTAAACCCACACGGTTTCGCTTATGAAAGCCGATCAGTCATTGCTGTGTGTACTAGCAGCCTCAGAACATTGCAGGTGGTAGTAAGAGCACATGTTTTGTTTTCTTTCATTTTGCAGGGTGACTAAACGTCGCTGAGTGAAAGTATAAATACACATGAATGACTAACTGTGTGACTGTAAAGGTAAAGGCAAAGTTGTGCTGTGCATGCCATAACGGCTTTTAGGGTTAGTAGATTTACGCCTCCACTCATTCTTAACCTCAGCGGTAGATGGAGTTGAGTGATCAACATTAGGTCCCGGCAGCTCACCACTGGAAAAGAACCCCGGTACCCAATGAATAGGAGGCTGAGTTGGCCCCAGAGCCGGTACGGACGGTTTTGGAGAACATTTCTTGCTCCTGCCGGGAAACAGTCCCGGAACGTCCAGTCCGTACTGTGCGACTGGCACAGTGTGTGAGTGAGATATGGATGTCAGTCTTTGTACGCTTGTGACTAAGTAGATGAGTGTGTGACTAACATACTTGCTGAAAGAGTGACTGATTGAATGTGGGTGACAGTGTGAATGGGTATTAAATTGTCGTAGGACAGTGGTAATTCGGGACGGGACCGAAACTTATGTTCACGTACTATCTTAGAATATGCCTGGAGGAACGGACAAGCGTCAAGAAAAGGTTATTCGGCCGTAGCATGGATCTGACCGGGTACGTTCACAAACAAATAAAGGCTTCCTACCGCACAGCCGTCGATTCATGGGTTATTTGACGATGTTGTATCAACTGAAGAGGTTATATAAAGTAAAATAACGAGGAAAGATAGTAATTAATAATGGTGAGATAAGAAAGTAGAAGGCGGCAGTTACAATCTACTCATGACAGTGTTCCGACATTCGCCTACAGAGACGGACGAAAACCACGTTGAACCTCAGACAGCATTGCCGAAACTCGAACGGATGGATGCATCTAACACGCAAATATAGAGCGTTGCCACTGCACTAACCTACTCTACTACAGTGGAGCTAAACATGTTCGAAGTAGATTAGTTTCCGAAAGCGTCTTTCATTTCGGTATTCAACTTATTTAGAATCACAAAGTGCTTCTTTAGCACTTAAAATGCATCGATATACATTACATTTCACAGACAGATATCTATGTTTAATACTTCTGTCAACTACACAGACAGGTTTATGATAATCAATATGGGAGGTATGCAGGCATATTACTTTTACAGACCTTTCCCTTTTGGAAAATAACATACTATAAGCATACAACTAAAGATTTACTGGTCCCTTACGTTACGTTACGTAGAAACCAATAGTTCTGAAAAATGAATCATGGGAAAAGAAAATCAAGAACCGTCATTTATGACCTCGACTTTTGAAAGTACTAGAGAATTACAACAGCGTCAGCGATGATCGTCGTTTGACTGTGGGAGGAGTCAGCAGTGGTTTCGTGGCATATAATAAAGCATAATAAAGCTGACAGTCGTTCTAATAACGATGAGTTCTGCACTTTATGATCATTAACTGTACCGATTTTTCTCTCTTCAGCAAAGGTAATAATACTTAATTATTGAAAACAATCACTCCGAAACGTTCTAAGACAACTTAAAACAAGGGACAAAATTACAGCAATTTAAGAAAAAAATGTTTTATTTAAAAACTACCTGCTGCAATAAATTTGCTTTTATTTCATTAGCACAATTGCAACAAAATTTTCAGTTGCGTAACTTACACCAATCTGAACTCCTGCCAAGTTTCTTCCCGTCCCCGAAGAAATCTAATAATTTTCCTAAAATAACCGGTGCTTCCCACGGAAATTGCACTCAACTAATGATATAGATTGTCATTATATTACATTGCATACGCGTAAATTTCTACGTTGCAGTAATGGGATAAAAATCAATTTCGATTTAAAATACAGGCCACAAAGATTATCAAGCTTAAAAGTAATTTATACCCCCCCCCCCCTATGGCTCGACAGCCCTATATGGGCCTGCGCCTCCTCGTTTCGTCGAGGTTTCATGATCACACATTTGAGACACACCACAGTCGGTAGGACTCCTCTGGACGAGGGACCAGCTCGTCGCAGAGACCTCTACCTGACAACACACAACACTCACAAGAGACAGACATCCATGACCCGGTGGGATTTTTTTTTAATTCTTTATTATGACAATTTTACAAACCATCACTTCTCAACAATGTGATTCGAACCCACGATCCTAGGAAGCGAGCGGCCGATGACCCACGCCTTAGACCGCACGGCCACTGGATCGGCTAAAAGTAATTTATATACCCATATTATATTCCCGTGACTCATGTTAAATGAGTGTAAAATCGTTGATATCATCAAGCTCTCAGGCAGTGATCTTAAGTATTAAAGATCGTGGGTGTAAAACCTAGGGGTATATTATCATGTACGTACTCTAGGAATTCGTGGGTTGCATATGTCTTATTATTTTATCGAGTACATGAAAGTTAAAATGTTTAACACATCGAAGTTGGATGTAGTATATTTATCTTATCTATCCACAGTAGTTAACAATGTAAATAGACTGCTTTTCCAATATTAAAAATGTTAAATATATCCGACGCTAAATTCTGACGGAGTTTCTATAATGATAACGTCTGTTGCTGTTACTGTCTCACTGCCTACTAAATTTACACATTTGTATGTTCTTATATAGACTCATTATGGCTTATTAAAAAGCCGAAACATTTAGCAATTGGTTTTATACCAAAATATAACTTCTGTTTGACGGATACACTTATTGGTTTCTTACTCTTATTGTTACAATACCACCACCACTACAGTTATTACTGATACTGCAGAATATACACTGCCAGCATTAAAGCACATTTCAGTCCACTTCGAAAGGAAGTACTAGTACAAAGTTAAGTAATTAAAGTTGCCCTCATATTATTGTAGGAATAAAATGAGAAACACTCAGGCCTTAATATATTACTATTCAAATGCAAGTAGTGTAGTAATGTTAAGATTATCTACAATGTTAATTTCTATGTGGTGTTTCTGAAGCAGGAGTCAGCAAAATATCTCTTACATTTACATTGAATTAACAGCCACGAAAGTCTTTTTAAAAAAATCTGGTATCACAGGTTATTTATTTATTGGCGCTTTGGTTATTGTTAGCCTACTTTACTTTTAACGAATTGTAAGTTACTCTTCCGCTACTTTGTGTGGAGTATATGCAACGAAGGCATGTCTTTAGGCATTTCTGTGTCCTGGCACTCACACTGTATCTCCTCGTCATCTTGATGAAGTGTGATTCAATTCTGTACTGGCGAAATAAATTACTCTAAACTGTACGCAAACTTTATTTTCGTCCGTATCGGTCCACGCTACAAAGGAGTTTCAACAAATATGGTAACAAACATTCTGATGCCGAAAATTTTATTATTATTATTATGACTTCATTATACACATGTAACATGGGTAGCAGAAGGCACACATCAGTCCTCGACGTAGTCACCCCTGACATTTGCGCATTTGTCCCACCGTCGCACCAACGTTTGTGTCCTATTGTAGAATAAATCAGTATCAAGTGTCCTGTAGCCGGGATGAGACAGCTTGCTTCACGTCCGCGGCTGTTGTAAATCGCTTGCCATCCAGGTTCTTAAGAGGCCCAAAGATAAAGGAACTGAAGGAAGGGTAATCCATAACCTCCTAGCAGTAACACTGTAACCAGTCATAAGTTAGATTGACAGTATGAAGCCTGGCCTTACCGTGCAAATGGAGCAAAAACGCAGGCCTTTTGCGGTTACTTGCCTGCCGTAATCTTTTAAATGTATCACAATAATGCTCAGCAGTTACAGTGTCACCACGGTTAAGGAAACCCACAAAAAGAACAAGTTTACATTTCCAAAAGACAATTTCCATTATCTTCCTTATTAATGGTTTTGCTTTAAATTTCTTTGCTGGGGAAGATGGTGGTTGTTTACATATTTGTGAACAATTGTGAACATGCTGTACGCCTAATTCAGCGAAATGCATAGCTCTCGAAAAATGCCAGTCAGCTGAATGCTTCTGTCCTGTCTGATAAGGACGAATGAAATGCACATATTGTCATCCGTAGTGGGCGTGGGCGTCCTGGTCGCGCTACTTGTCGACAACAGCTAACCTGCCGTTGTCAAAAGAACGGCAGAATACCCACACCTGTTTCCATGACATTGCACGTGCTCCGTACACCTCTACCATCTGGTGATGAATTGCCACCGGTGCAAAAATCTTCACACACACAAAAATCGAATCATACTGCATGGCTCAACATTTGACTATGCATCCAGGAGGCCAGCTGTCTTTAAACTGAGTGCACGGTGTTCCAAGCCCTCGCGTGGCTCGATGACGACAGAAGGTCTAAATGAGCCCGTTACATTGTGAAATCATCGGTCGGAAGATGCTACTAGAAGTGAGACATGCTGGCGCCTTTTTTTTAAACTCAATTGTACATCTGTAATATTGTCCATACGCTACATTAGAAGCAAGTTCCGAAGTCGGGTCTATCAGTGTCAAATTTTGTCATGCTTGCAAAATCATTCCTTTGACGTTGTAAAACGGAATTTTGACACGCACGTTAACACACGAGCTACCAAGAGCTGTAAATTATTCCAGCAAACATTTTTCCAAGAGAATCGAAATATTCAGTCCCTGTTACTGCTCTTATCCTGTGGCCAGTCTTAGATCTCACCGGTATATAATTCCCAGTACCTTTCCTTCCATCCGCTCCTCTCTGTTCCTCCAGAATGGCTCGCAGTAGAAAAAGGTGGTAAATAAGATGTTTCCCCTTGGAAAGTAACACCGAAAAATAATATCAGTTTTACTTCGAAAATTAGGTACAGAGTGTCAAAAATAGTGTAGTCCTTCAATCACGCTTCAGGAAAAACAAACACAGCCTTTGCTAGCACGCGGAGAATACCTGCGTAGACAATACCTATCACACTTGGGGAAATCCCAAGTCTCGATTATAGCGTGAGTGCTAGGATATGGAAAGAGAACGTTTCAACTTCATTGCATGAGTGTGCTTTTACATCGTGATTTCAAAGAGTCCCTCAAACGCTTATGAATAATTTTCAATAATAGATCACAGTAAAATAAGTATAGGGTCAAGTACGATGAAGATAATCACAACAATTCCATGTGCTAGTCATAGAGACTGCGTTCGTCCCTCTGTTTTTGACCTAGTACCAGCAACTAAACCTTTCATAAAATGTTCTTGAAATTCAGTATAGGTGTTTTTCATAAAAAGCTGTCCAGTCGATGTCAGTTTCGTAAAGGTCAACTGAGTGAGGAATATATTTCACTTAAAGGCGTAAATGTATGTGTACCCGTACTTTCCATATTTCTTGATAAATTTCGGTGAAATCCGGTTCGCTCAATAATATCCTCTTGCACTGAATTTTATCCTTGTCGGATGAAACTTTAGAAAATATGGGAAAATTTATTTACACCCTTAAATAAAGTAAAGTAAAGTAAGCTTCCACTGCGCCCAATTTCAAGAAACTCACAGTTGCTCAACAGCATTTCGTAGCGAATTCCGATTACTGGAAGCTCGGCAATGCCTAACGTCACATGGTTAGTCACCGACTCCAGGTTTGAGGCAGTCCATGTGGAATTCAAACGAATAAAGTGACGACGGTAATGTGTTTTTTCTCCGAGCGCTTCAGTCTTAACTTGCCTATTATTATTCCACCAAGGCCCCATATCCATGCCTGTCAATCTGCCATCAGTGTTCTATATCCATTCCTTTGTTGTCCTGGGAAAGACCCATGGGCCCATCAGAGACCGCATGTCCATAGACACACTGGATCACCCCAGAAGAATAAAAAAATAAGATAATAAATACTGGAAGTTCGGATAACTGGGGGTCTGAGAGTATACAGACCTAGGCAACTTATAAACTCTGTTAAACACGCAGGCGTACTGCAGCCTATATAGGCCTAGACAAGTTATTCATGACCTCTGTTCAGTTTAAACGGATGCTGTGTACAGGTGCAGACAATTTACTCATAACCTCTATGTATCACACAGTCCTTTACACTTTCAGGTGAATTTCAGAAGATGTTACTGGAGATAATATTCTTTGGCTCCATCTTCCTTCCCATCGCATTCACTCAAACTAACCTCAAATTCTGTAAGTATTATTACCATATATTCAATACACGAAATATATGCCTTGAATTACTTTGTATGTTTCAGTACGGACTTACTGGTTTTCCAGCATCTATTACCGATTTTATTTTCTACTGCAAATAAGATAATTCTCTTCCACAGAGGGGCCCAACTACAATACTAGTAGTACTAACTAAAATATACTATATAACTCAAATACTGCATTGCAAACATGCTTCACCTTAGAGAGAGTGTTGTTAAATATTATGGGAAATTTTGCTCTGATTATGCAAGTAAATTTACATGCCAAAAATGTTCAAAAAATTCAAGGTGAAATTTACAAATTTGCCTGTTGTTTCGTAGACTTCTATGTGTGAAAATTGCTCCCTATCCCAACATGAATAACAAATTGAGAATAGTATAGACAATAAATACTATCATAGTACAATAAATTAGGTTCAACGGTTTATTTCACATTAAATTTCCCAGGATGTACCGATCAAAAACTAAGCAGCATCGAAGATAACCAACAGAGCTACACAGATATCTTGACGACAGATGGCTACTGCACGTACATACAGATAAACTATTGCAAGATATATTTAGGACGAGTTTGCCATTCTTCTCGGATTATACAATAGCTGCGTCATTACGTAGTCGGATACCGACGTTTCGAGGCAAAGTAATGTCCCCATCTTCAAGGATCGAAATGTCTAAGAAGAACTTTTTGAGGCTGTCGCAGCGGGATAGATGAGGATTCCACTCTTCTGGGATATTACGCTGCATTAGTGGGTAATCGAACCCAGCGATTCGAGACAACGTAGTGGAATCGTCTTCAAGGGTCGAAGTGTCTTATTGCTGGACATTTTGACCTTTTAAGATGAGAACATTATGTTGCCTCGAAACGTATGGACCGATTAACCAAGGAAGCATGGAATCCTCATCTACACAGTTGCGAAAACCTCCAAACTTGCATACATTAAGGATGTTTGATTGCACTATACAAGGAGAATATTTGTACTGAAGAGGGAGGAAAAACTGAAGCAGATGAAAACGGTATAGTAAGGAGCTTCATAATTTGCTCTCCACCCCAGACATTACAACGGCAACAAACTCAAGCAGTATAAGATGGACAGGATGTGTGGCACGTATGGAACAGATAAAAAAATCAAACTCTTCGATGGAAAACATGCAGGGAGGGACCATTTTTATATTTAGGCAGAGAAGGGAGGGCGAACTTAAAATGGATTTTGAAGAAACTGGTTACGAATATCTGGACTGGATTCATCTGGCTCAGTGTAGGGACCAATAACGGGCTCTTATGAATTCTCAGGTTACATGTAGGCGGCGAATTTTCTGGCTAGCTTAGTGACTGATGGTTTTTCAAAAACGACTCTTCTATAATTTCCTTATGACACCTACTTTAAAAAGTCTGAAAGCAGTGCAGTAATTGAAGATTCACTTTACATGTAAAGTTTTCTGAAAATGTGCACGTCCTTCCAGTGGTCCTTGTGGAGATGCAACAGGAAAAATTGCCTAGCATGTACTCGCAGGTCATGAAAACAGCACAAGACCAGAGTGGCCTCGTAATAGATGACATAACTATCAAGATCAACAGAGAAGAAGAGGAAGAAACCTACGGTAGAGGTAAGTAGGAATACTAGTCACAAACTATGCTATCCCAGGCTCTTTGAAATATCGTGAATGCCGTTACCCGTTTTCTCTTATGAAAATGTTGAATATTAAGCCTGAAGGTGAACGGCAGGGAATAAAACACTTCTCAAGTAAACCAGTTTCACGTACTGTGAGAAATTAAGCGCCTATTTGATATAAGAAGTAATCTGACCAGACATTTCGTTCTCACCGGAAAATATTTCAAAAACAAGTACACAGTTTTTTTCCTTCAGCGCCTATAGTGTGCCGACTTTATAAAGCGAAGCGTCAATTCGCGTGTGCGTTTAGGCCTAACGTATTGGCATGTGGCACGTATGGGGAAGAAGAGAAATGGATATGAGCTTCGGCAGGGAAACCTAAAGAAAATAGACCACTTATAAACCCTAGGCGTAGAAGGGAGGATAATAATGAAATGGACCTTAAAGAAAGTAGACGTGTGGGTGTGGATTGGGTTAATTTGTCTTTGGATAGGGACGAGTAGCGAGCTGTTTATAAGACGGTAATGAAATTTCGGACTATATAAAATGAGGGAAATTCCTCAACCAACTGAGAAACTCTTACTTCTCAAAGAGCAATCCGCGCTAGTTAGTTAGTTAGTTAGTTAGTTGTTAGATGGTTAGTTGGTTATTTGGTTAGATGATTAGTTGGTTATTTGGTTGGTTAGTTGATTGATTAGTTAGTTGGTTAGTTAGTTGATTGATTTGTTAGTTGGTTAGTTAGTCAGTCAGTCATTTAGTTAATTAATTAGTTAGTTAAACATCTTTAAATAAATGCCACGTAACCATATAAACCACAGGTAAGACTTACACTAAGTTTGATGCTTTCTTAATAGTCTGCAACGAGATCAAGAAAGGTGTTACTATGATCCTGGACTTGACGTGGACGGGCTGGGGGCGCTGCCGGCAGCTATCGGAGAGCACAGGAATTCCATACATTAGGGCGGATGTAACCATTGGAGGCTTCGTACAAGTTGTGGACGCCTACCTGACCGAACGGAAGGGCACCGACGCCGCACTGATCTTCCAGAATGAGGAAGGTACGTACGATTGCACAGCCATGTGTTAGTTGTCACTGTATCCAGACCTGTCACGATAAATACATAAATATTAATTGCCGACAAGTTCTGTCCTTGATTCATCAGTCATAAGACAGTATTCGTTCTAGATCCTTACAGAGTAAAACGAAGCTCATTTTATAACACAACTGTGCTACTTACTTGTCTTTTATGACAAATTTGAACTGCCAAATATAAGTCTCTGTTGTCTGGAACTCCTACTCGCTCCTGCTACTGTCGCCATCATACAGCACAAAACATTATTTAAGTGAACATTTCATATTACACGTTTATATGCAAACAAAGCATACCAATTATTTTTTCCTGGCAAACTAGAACTTGAGTATGCCTGCAAATTCAAATAACCTCAAGAATGCCCGGACGTCTCGGAAATACAATTACTTACAGTTTCCTCAAACAATATTCGTTATTTCTTAAAAGTGTTGTTCCCAACCGTCGAATTTTAAATTCACGTGTAATATTCTTAATTCATTCTTTTACACAACACTTCAAGTCCGACTGACCCGAAGGAAAAAGTGAGCTCTGAGGTTCTCACACTGGTGCAGCTGAAGATTCAAGTCTTCTGTCATATTACGCAGTGTCGACTGGTAAAGTCATAGACGTTTACAAGGACAGTGGTGCTTTCAAAACGTCAGTAACTACCATTCGACACGGAGTAACATCCCAGAAAACTTAGTTTAAAAAAATAAATTTCATCCTTCTCTCACTCATTTCGTTGAAGGTTAAGCCTGGTGAAAGAATAAAGTGCTGTAAGTATATTGCAGGAGTGACAGTTTTCGCTATACATACAATTATTTTAATACAAAGTGATTAAGAGATAACAAAAGCCATGCCTTCTCGACGGCCAGCTGACATTTAACTTGATGTGGCTTAGAAACAGTAAAAAGTTGTTGCGTGATAAATGAAGTAGGCCTACTTTGTTCGCGATTTTCTTCAAACTCGCCTGTCTGGCCAAGTATGGTTCAACTCAAGGTACTTACATCCAGTGTCCACTGTGATCCGCGTTACTGCTTCAGTACGAGCCAACCAAGAGCGGTCAGTGATGGAAAGGAATGGAGCATTGCTCGAAAAAATGACACGGTAACCCCAAGTACCCTTCACCAGAAATACTACGCAGTCCAGAAAATTATGACACAGGGACACTATGAATAGTCTATAACACGAATTACTACAAACGAAAAAAATATCAATTTCAAGGACAAGTTCATGCTACGGGTTATCACCGCCAGGTAAGGATTTGCAGCGCTTTGGAGAAACTTTACTTTCCTACATTCGGTCATAATAGAACTTTACTTTTTACTTACTTAAAAACTAACGCAGAAATGACACGTGTTAACGAGTGCATACCTCACCACACTTTGTGAGACATGCAACGTCACACATTATAACACAGAAATCCATAAGAAAACTACATATGTCATTATAATCACACAAAACTTGGCGTTGTCTACCGACTAAAAGAATATTTGTAGGGCAATACGTAGCAAATGAACATGATAGATAATGATAGTGTCCCGCATTTTGTTCTAAAGTACAGATAATAAGGTAGGAATTTATTTAAAATTGACCGGCAAATAGTTGCTTCATGGCCAGTAAGGATAACTGGTCCAGATGCAGTGCGTTACGTTTCTCCGTAAAGGGTTAATAAAGCCGTGTAGGATGTGTGAAAACGTTAAGGCCACTTACGATAATTCGTCTGCTGTTACTAACGAACTAACTACATGGAGCAGAGTCCTTCTTGTGAAGCTAAGAGTTCCTCAGCTAGTCTGAAAATTCCGGCATTTTATGCAACTCTAAGATTTACTGCCGTGTTAAAAAAAACACCGCCACTTGTCCCTATCCTGAGCCACATTGGTCCATTCCACAAAGTACCACCGGCTATCTTTAAGATTTATTTTAATATTATCCTCCCATTTATGCCTAGATCTTTCCAGTGGTCTCTTTCCTTCAGGTTTGCACACCCAAACCCTGCATGTACTTTTCATTTCCCCCTACGTACCACATGCCCCGCCAATCTCATTCCCTTTGATTTGACACTTGCATAATATTGGGTGATGAATACAATTCAAGAAGATGCTCATTGTGCAATTTCCTCCAGTTCCCTGTTAACTCCTTAGGCCCAAATATCTTACTCAGCACCCTATTCTCAAACATCTACAGTCTATGTCCTTTCCTCAATGTGAGAGACAATGTTTCACACCAATATAAGACAACAGGCAAATTTATATTTCTGTATACTTTAATCTTCGGATTTTTTGACAGCAAAGGCGAAGACAAAAGATTCCGGACCGAACAGTAGCAAGCATTCCCTGAGCTCAATCTCCTCTTAATATCTTCATACTTTAAATGCCTTAATACATTCCAAGACCACTAGAGTAAGAAACAAAGTTCACAGAGCATTGTGAATGAGGATATTAGCATATATTTCTCTGTGCTTGCTTCGAAGCCTCTGCAAGAAAAATACTTTTGTTAACAACGATCGTTAGCATTATGTCCTGAGACAGCACTGCATTCATTACTAATACAAAAGCAATGTGTTGTTGTGGGAGTGTGGAGCCACACGTGAACAATAGTGATCGATAAACATAAGAGTAGGCCTCAGTACTAAGTGTGCACGGAGATATAACAGCATTGAAACTAATTGTGGACTTACACTGAATATTTCCCACTTTCTGAGGTGTTCTTTATATGCACGACCTTTCAGCAGTTGGCTCTACTGGCGTCTTCAGGAGAATGGTTGTCAGTGTACTGAAAATGTTTATATGAGTTTATTTTATTGCCATGACAACCCAGGTGGTATAAAGTCTAGGCCACATGCGAACTATCGAGGAATGCGGATTCGATTCACGGCAGGGACAGAGATTTTCTCTTCTCCATCAAGTCCATACCGGCTGTGGGGCCAAATCGGATTCCAATCCAATGGGTACCGAGTAGGCCTACTCTTTAACCAGGTGTAAAACGGTTGTGGAGTGGTGAAGCTACACCTGCACTTCCCTAGGTCTTCGTAGCGTGGTGCATAATTAAGTGCGGGAACGCTTTATTTCCTTTAAGAATAGTGACGAAAGTTGGGATCAAGCCCTAGACTATTTGAGTCCTAAGGTCTGAGTGGGTACCACTAGTCTACAGGGGTGTACCATCACACCGAACCTTGTAAACCGCAAGTAGAATCTACAGGTGTCAACTCTGTCTTGTTTACTTTGCTTCTACATATAAAAAATGTCAGTCCGCAATTAATGAAAAGTGTGTCTGTTAAGGAGAGAGACACTTCAATGTTGACTTCTTCCATCCTGGATACCGATGTGAGCTAAATGCAATTTCTCCCTAGCTATAAAGGTATAGTTGTCCCTGAGCAAGCCAGGAAGACATATGGAGTAAATAAGGTGTAGCTCCACTCATTTTTAACATCGTCATTAAATGGGGATGAGTAGTCAGTTTCACGCTCCGGCCTTTTTACCATAGGGGAAATAGCCACCGGTACCAATTGAATAGAAGGTTTGGTGGGCCCCAGAGCCGGTCTGGGCGTTTTGGAGAAGATGTAAAACTCTAGCCCCTGCAGGGAAACGAGCCATAATTCCTCGGACGTCCAACCCGTAGCCTATTCACTATATCCATTGCGCTACCCGGCTTATCCTCTCCACTAATATTTTCTATAAAAACGACAAAATTATACATACGAATATGGTGTCACTGTCACACAGAGCTCGATCAGGCACTGTACTACCTGATTGGCAACTCCATAATCCGCGTGATAGTGCTGGATGGGTTGGCCGGCAACGCAACAGACAGGTTGCTGGCAATGCGGCCTGCGCCGTCGTACTTCGTCATATTTGGAAATACAGAAAACATAATCAACCTATTTAAAAAGGTAAGCATGCACTGGAAATGTACGAATTTAAATTCCTGCTGCCTATATTTAGACTGTTTTGCCATAAAAATTCAGCGAAATTCCTTCTATGATGCATTATATTTCGTCAGAGGTTGTCAGAAAGGCAACAATTGTTTGACAGACGCAGAATTTTGCATGCAGAGCGGTGGATGTCATTCTGAACAATAATCAGTGTAACATAACTGTAATTGACGTTCCTTGATATTATTCAATCAAAACTGATGTGTCTCTTTCTTGCTGTAGCATAAGTAAATTAACTAGCATAACTAACTCGGTAACATAACTAAATTTAGTGTCTTTTTTTGTGGTGTTATCTGACACATATGGGAAGACCGCCTATATTGGACCCCCTACGAACAAAAGCCTTTTTACACGAAAGTTGAAGGAAAGAAAGTAAAAGAATGATTTTCTCTCAAAAAAACCTATTCATTTGGAATTTCACTACATACTTATTATTGGTCTTACTGCACAAGAATTTATATTTGAAAAAATTCATAGAAGTCAGTATCAGTCCAATTTAAGAATATGCATTCCTAAATTGGACCACAGAACAAAACACTACTTCACAGTGCCCAAATTACACATATCCACTAAATCCCCATTCTGACATGCAACCATTGCTCTCTCCATCATTTTTCTTCCCTCCTTACGTCATTTTTCCCCGATTCTATATCTCAAGTACAACAGAATTTGAGGATGAGGAAAAGGATACCTAAATTTAAGTTGTATATTAAGTACTGAATTCAAATAACCTGTTTACCTGCTGATTAATAAACACCAGAATTTTGGAAAATTATAACGAATGGTTTCTCTTCATTTTCCTAAAATCGACCATACGAAGTAGGTGGTCCAAAATAGTAAAACGCTGCCCGTCCAATTTATAGCAACACGCCATTTTTCTTCACATAAAAGACTTTCAGAAACTGGATGGCACAACATAAAATATTAAGGCTCTAATTTTATCTCAAGGAAGCTCTGTTTCCACATTTGTAGATGGAACTTCCTCAGATGAACAATCCTTCATTCACAATAGCAGATATAGAAGTGAAAAATAAGACAAAGCACATATAAAACATAAGACAACACACCACAACAAGCAACATATCCTGATCACTGCTTAACTTCTTCCATTACTCCGATTCCACTATTTTCCACCAGAGTGAAGACTATTGCTATCTGTCAATTTCTAGTGCAATGGTTAAATTTAGGAAGTGGTCCAATTTACACGACCTTCCTTGCTTTTCTTTTGATATCGTACAAACAGTAAGATAAGCTTAATGCTGCCTTTGCTTTGTGGTGTTATAGGATACACGTATTAAAAATAAGTTAGACTTAATCGATATATTTCTTTCGTGTTGTTATCTGACAAAGACAACTCTTTTTATCCGAACAGTAGGATAAAAACAGACAATATTTAAGTTTTAGCGTAAAATTTTCGGTTATATTCATGTACGTACATTAAAATGCCTGTAGTGGTGTAAAACTGATAATCGGGCATATTCTTTACTCAAAATTACTCATAAAATCATATCCTGAAATTTGGACCAGCTTATGCGTAACATCTTGTATATTATGACAGGCATGCGTCTTTAAATAAACCATTAATAATTAAGTAATAATTAATATACTGTATATTTTTCAAAACACAATGAGTACGCGATTAGTAACGAAGTATTTTCCAGTTACCTATAAAAATATTCATTAAACATGCCATTTATTTTACTAGAATTTCATCTTAAGTATAATTACTTGCCATGAAATTCTGCGCGTTGGGACAACCATTAAGTCAATAGCCTGCATACTTTTTAACGTTTTCTTGGGTTTTAGAATTCTTCCGTGTTTAATATGCTTCCAATCTCATCGTATGAAGGAAGGGCTGGCCTACGTTATATAAGGTACAATGAGTGTACAGTTCCCCTCGCTCAATCCCCCCCCCCCCCCCCCCGCCATTTGACACTTCCTCATTTAAACCTTTATTCGATATTCGTCACATATCATCAGTGTAGAATATTCATGGTCTGCAGAAATGCAAACACACTTCCTGCAGCCAAGCTCTTTCGTAAAGTTCCCTCAGAGGACGGATTAAGTCCAGAAGTAAACTGCGTCTTCTGGTTTAAAACGTCGTGAAAACGTTTCCAGTAACTCAACGTACAAAACTGGAGATAACCAACATTTTTCATCAAAAATTAGCAGAACGTTTGTACTTAATTGAAGTAATTTAAATATGAAAATCCATCGCCACTGAGAACTTTGGTAACTATTCCTTGATCTTTCTATTTTAACACGAAGTTATTATCACAAAATGGAAAAAACTGCCTCCCTGTAAATGGTCTAAAAATCGGGAAGGAAAAATTCGCTAATGATAGCGTCTCTTTAAATACACATATAGCTCATTTACTTCACTTTTGTAGTATGTTTCTAAATAGTTTGTAGTTTTTCGATATGTTCCTTCTCAATCATGCGTGTGTGTAAAACATTTATTGGACTAATCAAATACAGGTCGGCATATAAAGATGTCGTGCAAAATCGTATCTACATACACAAATTTATGCGTTCCAAGGTACGTCAAATTCATAAGAACTTTATGAAATATATAAAGATAAAGCTGTCCCTGTACACGCCACGAAGGCATATAGGGGGAGCAGAGTTATAACTCCAATCATTCTTAACCTCGACACTAGATGGAGGTGAGTGGTCAACTTCACGCTGCTGCCACTTTACCCTCGGAGAAATAGGAGCCGGTTCCAATTAAAGAGGAGGTTGGATGGGCTAGAAGAGAAAAATCTCTTATCCCTACAGAAATCAAATCTCGGATCGTCCAGCCCATAGCTTAGTCACTATACCGACTGAGCTGTCCCGGCTCCAGGTTTCACAAAACTATACCAAAGTAGTTTCATTGACCGACAAACTGTCTGATGACCGAGTAACTGCTTAGAGACTACAAATCAAAGTTACTGTGTTAACTGTGGTATTAATGAAACCGATGACGACTACCAGTGGAACGGATGCGTAAGCAATGAAATGGAAGTGTCACTACAAATACAGATTTCGTTACGGCAGACCAGTCCACTCTAAAACAAACCAGGTCTCTATGACGCGACATTCATGTCCAAGATGAAATGTGCAGAACCGAAGATACGATTCAGTAAATTACAACTTCAACCATGCTATCCTTGTCGCAAAATACAAATTGGCTTTTTTCGAAAACAGCAATTACAATTAATCAGTCAAACACAGTTATGTTTATTTTATAACTACATGTTTCGGTCAGAAATCGACCATCATCAGGCCATTTTATACAATATTTAAAAAGAAGGTAAAATATGCAATGTGTAATACACCATTTTGTTTTTCGTTTGTTTTTTTTTTGTGTGTGATCCCACATGTTATCTTATTTTTACAACAGAATTTTAAAACTTTCGTTGGTACATTAGTAGCTAAATAGTAATTAACAAAGTTACTATGTCTTTTGGTAGGTTTTATATCGTTACTTTAAATATAACGGGTGGGTAAATCAAGTGACTTTTTTCGATTATGCAGGCGCAAGACGGCAAATTAGTGACTCGAAGCGAACGCTGGAACCTCGTATTCACCGATTTTCTGTATGATGATTTCAAGCAAAGCTCTCTGAACACTTTGGTTAGCTTAATCACACTCGACAAGGATGTCTGCTGCCGCCTCCTGGACGGGAAAAAGGCTGTACCTGTCCTGATAAGTTCGAGGTATGAGATCGTCTTTACTTAAAGGTTTTTGACTTATAATGGGACTTCAAAACACCTTAGTTAGGTCAGTTACTCAGTTGCTTGGTTAGTTAGTTAGTTTGTTTCTTTGTTTGTTTGTTAAGGACACAGGTTCTGTCATAAAAGTGAGATTCTTCGTTCTTACAGTGGCGTTGCTGGAGATACAAATCTACATCGTGTTGACTGGAATATAATTGACACTTCAAAGGAGCAGAAGGCCTTCATCTTCAGGGGCAAACAGTCCACGAATTATTGGTCTTATTGGACTGATTGACCCCGAAGGTAAAAACATTACGATCCGTCGAACCGTCAGTAACTATTTACCAGTCCACACAGTGTAATATACCAGAAGACTTGAATCTTCACTAAGGCCGCTGTGCAAACCTAAAATCACGCAGCTCTAATTAGATATGTGAAATTTTAGTACCAACTAGTAGATTATAGATGAATACTGATATATATTTATTTATATGTGTATATATATGTATATACGTATACGTACAAGCGATAACTTTTCCTTCTGCACCATAAGTCGACAATAAAAATGGAAGAGAAAAAAGATATGTATTTTTATTCGTCTATTTCATAAAAAGAAAATACCGGCTGATTTAACTAAAACAAACTACTTGTACATCGTGCCTAAAAGTGTGTTCATAGAAACTCTAAACCGTCAGAGACAAAAATGGACAAATGAGTACATTTTAAACTTAGTTTTAAATTAAGAAATAACCAAAGATTTAAATTTGTAGCAGCCACGGCGTGTCTCAAAAATATGTTCGTAAGAAGTTTATCTTCTGACCACGCAGAACAAAAATTGAAAACAACACATGTTTTAGGAAGTAAGAAACTTACGTAATACCAACAAATGCACTATTCTGTATTTTATTCGTATTATCTTTTACATAGCTCCTACATGTTTCGGCGAGATAATAACGCCGAAACATGTAGGAGTTATGTAAAAGATAATACGAATAAAATACAGAATAGTGCATTTGTTGGTATTACGTAAGTTTCTTACTTTGTCACAATGCACGGAATAAGCAATGTGAAAGCAAAACGCGTTTAATTCTACCTTACTGTTTCATGAGTAACAAACAAATATTCCTTCGGCTTCCGCGGACAGTCTGGTGTTTAACTTCGACTTTTGAAGTTTAACTGCGTCGTGTGTCGCAGTTCCATAAAATAAAAACACATATATTTTTAACAAAATGCATTCACAGAGACGCTTCTAATCCTTAAGTTGTTTATGTTCCAAATGTTCACTTTATCATCTGATTTCGCAAAAAATAACGATAATGCAGTTTATTTAATTTGTAATTTTAACCTCCATATCTATTTTCTCGACCGTGAGACACAGATAAAGAACAAAAAGTGCTTGTTTTCGTAAATATATCTAGGAAAGTCATGGGAGTTTTAAAAAAGCCCGACAAAGGAGTCTTAAAAATGCTGTATTCACTTTTATTTTAATCGCCCTCTGTAGCACCCAAAGTTAGATGCCTTATAAGAATCAAAACAACAAAGAAGATTTTTTAAAAAATGCGACTTGTGACTTATGTCAAGCCAGTGGACCTGCAGATTTAGGCTAATCCTTTTTTTAACCACCGTTGTCTTATTGCACGCTTGCGCCGAATGTTTCACCTGACAGCTACACCCTTTCGTTTCATTACAATTGTCTACTGAATAGAGGAGAAGCGATCAATGTGAACGCCACGAAGAACGTGGGGCAGTCAATTCGTTCTCGTTGACTGACGCAAGTTTGTGTTGTTTCAGGACGGTTGCCAAGAAACGCGGTATAGCCACAACACTGGTTACAGTGTAAAAGCGAGTAATTCCAGGCACAATATCGACAATCCACTCCGCTTTCGAGAACTGATAAATTTGTTGCATATATATATGGCAGTACTGTCGGTGTAAATAAGACTTACAGCTGTAGCTTCCTATAATAAGTCAGGCAAACGTAAATCCTGGTATTTAACACACACTTCAAAACAAGTTATAAGTGTAACTTTCACGGTAGCTGATATGAGAAATCACAATATGCCTCTATTGCATTAGAAGTAATTAAAAAATGAATGAGCTGGTAACTTCAGATGTCTTTCGAGTTGGGCTTTATCGCCAGCTCATATGCTTTGTTGCCTAACTTACAAAAAAGACGTTTGTAACTAGTTATGAAATGTCCGCAAATCGTAATATTTCTGGGGCATTCGCTCAGTTGCGTTCCCTAAATTTTACAATCGCATTGGCGATGCGAGTATTCGAAATGTGCCTTTCACGTTTTGCACAACACACACTATAAATTACCATATTTTATCAACACGGTTACAATAGATTATAACTGATAACTCGGAAATGGCCAATTTATAACTCAACTTTTTTCCCCTTCTCAGCACGTACCTTACAGAGACATGAAACCTGTCTCAGTTATAAAAGCTGTTTCTTCGGCCTCAGCTCGTACATCACAGAGACACAAAGACTGTCTCAACTATAGCGACAAATCAGTGCGAAATATTACACGAACGTATGTAAACCTGCAAGTTAGGTGTGTTTTATTTCTTTTCATTTTAACCAATATCAGAATATGTCCAAAGATTTTAGTAGAAGTACCAAATACGAAATGTCACGAAAATCCTTCCGGTTGTAGCCGCGCAGTTCCATGCAGAGAAAGGGACGGATGGGCATAAGAAGGCTAATAAAGGCTTTTTGCAACTGCTTCGCGGACGTGCCTAAAAGAGGCTCAGTACACACACACCGGCATATTTTGTATATTATCACCTTCTTTCCTTCCGAAGAAACTACAAGAAACTTACATTTCAGGATTATCTAAGACAGTTTACTCGTGTTTTTCTGTTAGATCGAACTGGAATTTTATTACAGAAAATTTCACAAAATTAGTACTAACAAATTAAGAAATACGCGCATTGTACGACAATTCTGCAGCTTTCGTTCCACTTTGTTGGTCTTGAAAATCCAACGATATGGGGAAAAAGCAGGGCACAAAATGTGTTTTTCTATTTTTAACTACAACAATTAATCAAAACACATTTCGCTCCAAAAATATACAGCGACTTAGATTCCAGATGCATTCAAAAATGCATATAGGTAAGTTTTCATGTAAAATATCCGCGTCCCCTAATTTCAAATAAAATTATAATGCTTGTATTTCTAGAATATGTTTCCCCGTCACAAATTCCAAACCTTTCTTCCAAGAAAGCACACGCTGTTTTTTGCATCTTCACTTTCACAGTTGGCATTATTTGCGTCCATTCGTCTTCAAGTAGTAGGAATATGAGAAGGCGACAGGATAATTAATTCAGTGTTGATTTTGATTCATCACTTAACATACTGACGTTAGAACTATGATGTTGTGATGTTAGATCCTTCCTGTCTACATGAGAGAAGTGATCATGTTCTTGGGTGATCTCTTGGCGGAAATGAAGAAGAGAGGTTCCGATCTGTCTACACCAGCAGGTGACTGGGGAACAAGCTGTCAAAATGTTGATGCCAAGACAGCTGACAACACCACAAGAGATAAGTTCTATGAACTCATGCCACAGGTAAGCATGTACATCTTTTGTTGAAAATTCGAGGCATAATATTGAGGACTCCTCTACTGTTCCACTAAACTACAATGCGTCCATAAAGTTATAGCACAGCTTCCGAACTTTGCTACCTGGTGAAAATTAATGCTGGAGGCCAACTAAACATGAAACAAAAGAGAAATTTTGAAAGTTTACCGAGTTTGTATTAACAATCATTGAAATATCCAACTGTTGCTTTGCACGTGTGCCATCACTCTTCAGTTCTTGCCTCATCTGAGTGAGAAAATCGTAGTTACAGATTTAACAGAGTGTCTGATTACTTTAAAGTATTTCATTTTCATATGGTGCACTACGCTCAAGCTACAAGATAACACTGTCATAGTAAAATCATCTTGTGTATTCCATGTTTAATTTACAATTTACATGTTCTGATCACTCAGACCAATGCTCTTCAACATATTTGTGTGTGCGTGCGTGTGCGTGCGTGCTCCACTGTCACAAAACATTTACGCGTAGGCCTATAACTAGGTACTGAAAATACTAAGAACATAACAGTTACTACTAACAGTTTAACTTTTTGTAGTTAACATTAAAGTTGTCTCTGTCCACGTCATTAAGGTATCGTGGAGGTATAACTCCACTAATTCTTAACCTCGGCACTAGATACAAATGAATGGTGAACTTCACACCCCATCCGATTTTACCTAGGGAAAGAAACAGCGTACCCATTGAATAGGAAGCTGGAGACGGGCCCCAGAGCCAGTCTGGACATTTTGGAGAGAAAAATTTCTTGCCTTGCCGCGATTCGAACTCCGAATCATCCAGCTCGCAGCCTGGTGAATATTTCAACTACGCTATCCCGGCTCCAACATTAATTGTACGACACTTTAATCTACTAGTAAAGTGTTAAAAATAAAATAATAAATAAAGGCAAACTTCTAAGTTTTCTACTTCTCTGTTGCTGAGAGGCCTGGGCTTGTTTTGATATCAGTCCGTCCATTCTAGGTGGCATAGTACTGACGGCGAGGATCAAGCTTAATTCCAGCAGCAGCATGTTCTCGATCCGATTTTAAATAATGCCATGTCATAAAAATACTTTTTTTCCCAAAGTATTTTGATATAAATGTAGCACAACTTACTGACTTCATATCAGAATTCTGAAAAGGACTTCTCCTTGAAAATGGTCTGAAACCGGCGGTTCGTCATCATACTGGATAAATTATCTTGAAAATTATCCGCAGCTTTAGTCTTCGAGGCAGCATCGATATTACATGTTGAAAAGAACCACTCATGTCCAACATCTGAGTCTTCCGTCAAGAATGGATTGTGTAACAGGAATTACTCTGACAGATCCGCCAAATGTTGCATAATGTTGGATTAGTTCCAGCAGGAGGTTCGTGCCTATTATTTTCGTAAAAAAAATCCGTCAGGGCAGCAAATGTTACCGGATTTCTGAATTTCATTCGTGCCTGCCACAGACAGACTTTCCGATAAAACGCGTGCACTTTGTCTTCCATTGAAAATAGGTTATTTCAAGCACCTGGAAGATTTAAGTTGAACTTTGAAAATACATGTGTAATATAAGCAAGTTGGTAAGCCAGGTATCATCTTTCAACTACGAAGATAGTGCAGTCATATTTTTCAAACATACATGAACTTCAAGACTCGGATCAAACAACCTTTTTAGCACATTTGCATGAGACAGCTATAGAATTTCACTCTGAAATCGAATGGCTGTATACATTTGTCTGTACTGATCTGCAACAATGCAAGCGAAAGACAAACACCCACATTAGCAATTCACAAGAAAATTTCTGATTTCAAATACGAGTAGTTCAGACGGCTCGTGTTAAAACTTCAATGTGTGTTAAAACAATCAGTAATGATTACATTACTGAACCTGCTGAACAAGCTTAGTACTTGTTTCCAGCTGGCCGTAAAATATGTTGGAAAATAGAACACGTTCCCATGCTTGCTACTGCCCCCAGTCAATGGGAATTTTGGTTAGTAATTTTAGATTCGCTCCTTGTAAAATACACGGAGCAGTCAGAAAGCAATGCCTCCTGCTTTTTTTTCATGCTAGTTACAAGTTGGACATGCAAAAATTTTATATAACTTCACTACAACATTGCTGAAGGCATTTTATTTTTCCATGCAGTTTCCATCTCTCTCGACAGTCTTTTCCACCTTTGAACAAAGGCATGTATTTCTGCCATTGGAGCAAGACGTTCTCCAGTGCCTCGTCATAGGCGTAATGGTGTCCTCGCAGGCTTCCATTTTTAAGGCCAAACAAGTGAGAATCGGATGGTGAGAAATCGCGACTGTAGGGTGGAGGCGGCAACACTCTCAATCCAAGGTTTGTGATGATCACTGTGGTGAGCACACTTGTGTGCCGCCTAGCTCTGTCATTGAGACGACACATTCAGGCATTTTTCTTGTGGGACGAACTCGACGAGGGTGAGCGTTCATACTTGTTAGCGTTCCAACACAGTGGTCGGAGTTCACTGTTGCCCGAAGGCAAAACGTTCGCCTTTCTCATCCCAAGTGTACAAGGCCGGATTAAGGGGCGGGCCAGCCGGGCAGCTGTCCGGGGCGCCAATCTAAAAGGGGCGCTAAGACGGCACTGGAATAATAGGAAATATGGAGCCAGTAAACTCAGATTTCCACTCGCGATTCCTGACATAACTGGCGGAATGCAAATTGCTCCCGCTTCCGCCAAAGTATACAGCGCCTTCAAGTGGCTGACACTTTGGACAAGGCGTTTTGTGATACCTGCAATATACAGCGGACACAACTGTCCAAACGAGGACCAAATGAGCAGAAGTTTATTGATTCCACCCTCTTCCCAGTGCAACAGAAGATGCGAAAATCTGCCAGTAAATGTCAGTAAAGATGAATATTTGTGGAAGCCAAAGACTGTAGAATTCATTTCAGTTGAACGCAATACACCCACAATACAGCCAGAGCTGGGGTAGAGACAACTGAAGTTCACATCTTGGAGAGAAAAGAAATGCATAATCCTATAAATAAGGGTCAATGGCAGCAGTAAAATGTATTGCCCGCCATTTATTGAATAAATGGTTTCAGAACTAAATTTACAAGGTTGTTATTTTAGAAGACAGTAGTCACAAAGAGGAACTGTAAACTTATCTCGAAGGCAACAAAGCCAGAAGAGACATAAGTCTTCGTCATAAAATTGTGTTGTCAGTTTTATGCTAAGCTGCGATGTGAATTTCCAAAGTCAGACGAAATCAAGACTAAATTCTGTATTTTTGTTGGTAGGTTAGTTTGTTTCAAACTATTTTCCTATTCACTGGAACAATGTGAGCGTTGTATTGATGTGCATTTAATTCGCAATTTTTATAACTGGTGTTGATATTTTGTGTAACTTTATAACTATAAATTTTGGTGTTAGTCTTTTTGAAATGTGGAGTAGTAACAACCTCAGCTGTTTCCTCCATATCGCATTCCTCGAGGATCCACTTATTATAATACACAATATAATAATTACAATATACAATACTTAATGACGATGGCAGACTCCTAGACCTTATTTGATGCTCAGAATCTCCATGAGCAAGCGAAAGCATTTCTCCGAAAATTGTGCGCAATTCGGGCACTCGCCCACAGCAAGGTTTGCCAGCCCTGTCCTGGGGGGGGGGGGGGGAAGTAGAAGTATAGAGGTACAGTTCCATTCACACTCAGCCTCGGCCTAGATGGTGGCAGATAAAACTGAATTATGACAGAATGAAAATTCCAAAACAACGTCAAGTACCACCAGACAACCCTCTGCTTGCCACAAGCGGTAAGTTTACCACCGCTTTAAAAGCACTGATACAGATCAATATCAGGGAAATTCGTTATTTAACAACAGCAAGAGTAGAACATACACAGTTATTACAGTACAAATATTAAAATACAGTAGAACCTCGATTTTACGGACTAACAGGGAAGGATGTGTCCACTGAACCCGAATGTCCGTTATTGCAAAAGTATATTAACAAACACATAAAAATACCCCCAGGTCTAAATGTAACGTACAGCTAGTTCTTGATTGAAGCACTAGTTTTATTCCTGAGACAGCGGGCGTACGTCAAAAAGACGTAAATCAAACGTAACATTCCCATAAAAAATAAAGGAATAGAGGCTAGGGGGAATCAGACGAATGACAATCTCTTCATATACGATATATAAACGTATATTGACTATATTATTATTGTATGACTGATACTAATGAAGAAACAAACAATGTGACCTTCGTTTTGATCATCGATTCATATACTCAGCGTCTGTTCCATACGTTCCATAGTCAAACTTCTTGAATAACAAATTCTTATGGTGCTCACATTAGTTCCTGACTTAGCACTTGCTTTCATGTTTTCAGCATTGTGGCGAATTGCACGTATATTACCCTTGACCAAGCCAAGAGCAAGGCAGATCTTAGCAATTTGTTCACTTGTTTCAGAACAAATTAATTATGTCCAATTTCTCTCAAATACTGAATGCTTTTCGCTGCTTTTAATTTGGATTGCATTAGAGAATGAATATTTACGTCACTCATTTTGATACAGTTAAATAAAGACAAACCACAGAAAATCATTGTGAAATAAACAATGAGCGCACGGCAACAGTGGCAGTTTACAATGAGCGCACTGCCTCCCAGCCTTGTTCTACGCCGTGAGTTTCGAACACTCTCTGCAGCGTCCTACTGCGCGGCCAGAGCCAAAGGGCATTAAACCTAAAATGACGATAGCGTTAAATAAACTGGTGCAAATTGTCAATGTGTGTTAAAGAAAAAGGCGTAAAATAAACGGGAGCAAATAAAGAACTGACTGTATATAAATTATTGTAGGAAATTGTAATCAACCCCCCCCCCCCCCGATCCCCACAGGGGCGATGCCCTTGACTCCACTCCAAGCAGCATTTTTCTAAAGGGCTCAATTGCTTCGGTATGCGCGCGAGAACTCCACCGAATGTAGGCCTGTTTGCGATGCAACGTGTCTGAAAATCGCCAAACTAAAACAGCACTTCTTTTACCTCTCTCTCTCTCTCTTTTTTTTTTCTCTCTCTCCCTTTGTATCGGCAGGCATAATTTATCTCTACGCCTCTTACGCTCATGTCGCACGAACGTTGCTATACATACCATTTCATCACAGCATCTTCTAAATTTACTTGCTTTGCTGGAGTCGTATTTTTACTTGGGATACCTTTGGCATAACGGCTAGTGCCTTCTACGTCAAAAGGTCATGAATATTTCTAAAAATGTGAGTTTGTTTTTGTAATATCAGACACCGTATTCTTTTCCACCCCATAACCCAAGCTACACCAAACTGGAGCTTTTCAATTAACTCTCTTTCTTTACACTTAAATGCACAAGAGATTTCTTCTCGCCTTTCTTTGGCCGCATACTATTAACGCTAACATAAAAAAATAAAAACTTTCCAAAAAAAATTGAGTTTATTGAAGACAGTTTGCTGATGTGTCTGGTCACTGAACACAGAGACACTGATGACATCGTGAAGAACAGCATCTCATCTTCTCTCCTAAAAACCGAGATCCGCTAAATTGGGGTCCGTTCATTTGGGAGTCTACTGTTTTAACATGGAAGACCAGTATATCTAATAAACATATAAATAATATTATATTACAATTTCCACTAAAAAGTTTAAAATATATGGGGTTCATATTCAGCAGAAAGTTCTCAAGATATTGTTATAAGTGCAACAGTTCCGAGTATAGATGTGTTAACTTCCATACTTTCCAACTTCTAATATTGATTTTTATATTGTCCAACAGGCAGTATTGGTTCCAATTATGTGGTTGTTCTGAATTTTCGAAAAATGTGCCTTATAAATTCACTCAATTGTACTACACTACAAACTGAAGAAATAATGTATTGCTATAATTGAGTGAATTCATATGACATATTTTTTCGGAAATAAAAGAAAACTAGTCATCAAAACTAGTACTGTCTAGTGTACAATACAAAAAATTAATAATAGAAACAAATAGTGTCTACTGGCCAATATACACATAAAAAATCCATATTAAGAAGCAGAAAAATACAACGTTAACACGGATACAGAAGCTGCCAAATTTTGACCAATAAGTTGATAACTTTACAGTAACTTGTAAATGCATGCATTTTCATTTATTTTAAGATTCCAATGTAAATTGTAATACAATATTCCCAATATTTATTAAATATCGTATGTCTTACGTGTAAATATTGTAATGTTTGTATTGTAATAATGTTTTTATGTTTCATGCTTTTTGTTGCTGAATAACTGATTTCCTTGATGATATCTACAAGTATAGTTTTTTTTTTTACTTGAAAGATGAGTGGCCACCCGACGCTCGGATAGCGTTAAAAACATTCGCTGTGATAATAACCTTATAAAGTCTAATAAAAACTCACCAGTGCTTCAGAAGATGCTGAAAATGTTGCCCTCCTGACCGAATGCAGTCAGTATACCGGCGGAACACGTTATTTACTCTCTGGAGTTCTTGCCCAGAAATTGTTGAAATCTCACGGCGGATGTTGTTTCTTAGTTCTTCCAGAGTGTGAGGATTTGTGTTTTTGTGATTTTGTCTCCTAAACTTACCAACAGACCGCGCATAATTACGCGGCCATGTAAGCTCTCTCACACTGTTTTCAAACCGGAGTGTAACTTTAGCTGTCGGCGATAACAGACTTCTGCTATGAATCATCGGGTTTGTTGCTGGTAAATGCATTTTTGTCCTTCAGTGATGTAACAGCATGCTTCTCCTGAGGTACACTGTTGAACAGCGTCTGTTTTAGTGCAGCTGTATTTCAAATATAAGTCTGCTGGAAAATGTAGCAGAAAATTTCCCATCTCAAGAGACGAGTGTTTCGAAAACGTCTGCACGAAGAGCCACAAAATTGTTACAATTGCGACCGTGTAAGACATCGGTAGTTGATGCTTTGAAGGAACATGATCCCGTTGCAAGAATACATTCTTGTAATTGGTTTCTTCAGTCTGTATACGATGGAGAACTTGATTCACAGTATTTTTCTCTAGTGAGGCCTGGTTTTTCGTACATGGAGAGGTGAATTCTGAGAAGCGCCGATATTGGAATGCAGAAAATCCAGGACTTGTTCACGAACTCCCTCTTCCTGACCAAACATTTTGTGTTTGATGTGCGATGAGTGCACGCCGTGAGATTTCAACAATTTCCGGGCAAGAACTCCAGAGAGTAAATAACGTGTTCCGCCTGTATACTGACTGCATTCGGTCAGGAGGGCAACATTTTCAGCATCTGCTGTAGCACCGGTGAGTTTTATTACACTTTCTAAAGGTTATTATCGCAGCAAATGTTTTTCTAGCTTCCTTCACCGACTATTAAACCTCCCGAGACTTGGCGTATGACGTAACGCTAACCGAGCGACGGGCGGACGCATATCGTTCAAGCAGCAAAAAAATGACCCTACACATGATGGAAACATGTAGCAGACTGTTACAAAAAGGGATATGCATGCTAAATATACTAAAATGGTGTAAGTTTAATTACATTGTCTGTAGTTGCATATTCATGTATTTATTTCTTTCAGTTTATGTAACGACATTGTCAGCAGCTGAACTCATTGAATGATAGGATAGTCACTAATAACTTTTAAAGGAAGCAGAAAAATGGCCATGGCCTAATTTGAGATATGATCCTGTCTGTTGCTTGGAAAGAGTGAGAAAGACACAAAACCTGGGTAGGGCTAGCTGGTCTCAAGGTTGAAGTTTGAATTCAGGACCTTCAAAAGACAAAAGACTGCCACCAGAAAGATGGGTGATTTTTCACTTCAAATTACCTATTTCATCCACCTTCATATTTGATGTCACCTGTTTTACATAGATAAGATCTAGCAGAGTAAGATCTGAAGACTGATGTGGCCAAGGACCACTTTCAATACATTCCAATGGGAATTATTCACTCAGACACTCATAAGCAATCTCTACAAAGGTAACTGGACCTCCACAAATTACAGAGGTTATCTTCAATTTATAGTAACACATAAAGTTCCAATATATTTACAGATTGTTTGTTAAATTCTTAAACATCGGCTTTCCAAGATGGTGGATTGGAAGAAATGGTCTGCAACTTTGGTCACCTTCATCTCTGGCCCTTAAAACCACTACATTTACCTATGGAACTACACTGTATGAAGGATGCCCAATAGATAAGGTTCCCTAAGTCATAAAAATTAAATAAGAAGTGATTACAACGTTAAATGCAGCTCACTTATTCCACTTGATACTCATTTTTCAGTATAATCCCTGAACACATTGATGCATCTGTCCCATCTTGGCACAAGTTTAAAATTTTGTCATGGTAGAAAGAATGCTGTTGCAGTCACAATCATTCATGAATAACTCCAATTGGATAACTCCAATTTAGCTGATAAATCTTGAATTGTGACACTTTTGTTTTCCAAAATTAGTTCCTCTGCTCATGCTATGCTGATATCTGTCACTGATGTGCTGGACCAACTGGTGCTATCATCATCATCATGGATGATCATTTGACCATTTTTGAACTCTCTGCATCACTTTCTGACATGCTGCACTCTAATTGTGCCGTCATCATACACCCCCACCAACTGGTGGTAACTTATAATTGGGGAAATACATTTTGCCCATAAAACCCAAATCACACTACAAGCTTCTTCACAGGACCAAGGTTTCAGTGTCACTGCCACTGAACATCATCAACTTATCCCAAAAATAGCACCTGACTGACTCCCATGCCATCTGTTGCATGTGTCCCTACTAGAAGTGCTACCTCTTACTGAAAAATGCAATGCTTCATTAACATAAAAGTTACAAGCTAGGAAGCCTTACTTAATGAACATTCCTCACATACAACATATAACAACTAGCATCACCAATGATAATCAGCATCACAGACCAGTTGCAGTAAAGAGATAAGAATGCAGTTGAGAATGTAACTCCAGATGTTGTCACTCAGGCATGGTTGGAAACAGAATACCATTGAGACTTGTGCAAAGCAAGACGTAAAATGACACTGAACTTCATTAACAGAACAAGTTAACATTTACAGTTTTTCTTTCATTTTGTCATCCATTCTCTTTCATGCAGTAAATATTTATCACAACAAAATAGGAAGCTTGAAAGCTGTATCATAACTATAAGCACATGATGTACAATATACATTATATATATAACAAGAGTTAAATTATTCAATACAATTCAAAAACTGAACAAATTTAGTTTTTCAAAACATAAATTAAGTAGTAACTGTGTTGTACTCAAGAACTCATTTTGTATATCAAATTTTAATTATATTATAATTCTGTCGCTAAGATATAAATGACACCAATAAAAGCTTGCAAACTTTTTATTGCCTTCCTGTAATGTATCCTTTTTTTCAGGCACTCGAACATCACAATGCTCTTGGATTCAACCAGTCTCGGTGGCTTCTGTATTACCACAATGATATGGAAATAGTTTTAGCCAATAGTTCAAGCAGAGACAGACTTGCAAAGTGGACAATGGATAAAGGACTAGCTGTCAAACCAAATGTTACACTTGCACCAACAAAGCGTTTCTTTAGAGTTGGAACTGCTGAGGTAACATGATCTCACACACCCACACACATGTACATGTACACAAAATAAATAGACTTGTATGAATGAACTATTGTGTCAGTGAAAAGCAATCTGTGCTCATTGTGTGTCCCTTACAGTTACATAATCAAATGTCAGCACTTTCCAAACGTAACTGTATTAAAATGAAAACATAACAAACTTCACTGAGTCTTCCTTCTCCCCTCTGTCATGTATTCTACATTTGATCATCCTGACAACTTTCACCAGGAATATTGCTGTTATCCCAAAAAACACCCACACTACAGCTTTCATGTTTATAATAATTAATTATACAAGTCAACTATTATATTTTGTGTGTCATTTTTTCCCCTAGTCCCATTTTTCTCATACAATCTTAATGTCACACAGCAGTTTTACCATACGTAGGGGGTTTTCAAGAATGTAAAACCTGTTAATGGCAGACATGTGCTCTATATGTGGGTTACTTCACAGTCATCTAAATTTCCAAATCACAACATCTGATATTTAGATAAATGTTACAATTCTTAGCTATTTATTCATTCATTTTAGTTCATATTCAGTACATCCAAAAGGGTTAGAGAACCCGCCGGATACAGAACAAGTCAAGTATAAGATTAAAATTACATACAAAGTAATAACAAGTAAAAATAGAATTAACAATGAATACCTTGTTAAATATAAAACTATAAGTAACAATCAAGATCCATTATCATTTATTGTAACCAAAATACTCCTCAAATGTATAGAATGAATTCAAACGAAGAACATTTTTTAAAACTCTTTTGAACTGTTTAATATCGTAAATCAAATCTTTTATCTCAGAAGGTAAACTATTGAATATCTTGATGCCCGTATAAAAAGTTCCTTTTTGGAAGCTTGATAACCTAGAGAAAGGTTGATAAAGGTCAGCACTCTGTCCAGTGTTATTACTATGTAAATCTGAATAAATCCTATAATGATTCATGTTATTGACTGCAAACATTAATATAGAGAACACATATGGGGATTGAAGGGGAAGAATTTTTAGCCTTTTAAAGTGATCTCTACAGGAATCTCTACTACTGATACCAGTAATAATTCTTATAACCTTCTTTTGCAATCTGAATACATTAATACTATATGAAGAATTGCCCCAGAAGATTATATATAAAAATTAATATTAAACCATTTATTTAATTATTCAAAAATCTCATTAATGTCTTTAGTAAAATCATTAGGATTGGAATTAGTTACAAGAACACTCATATCATTGGCAAAAAGGATGCGTATAGAATTGTTTTGTAAAATACTCGGTAGGTCATTTATGTAAACTAAAAAAAGTAAGGGTCCAAGGATAGATCCTTGAGGGGTACCCTTTGTCACCTTACCCCAGCTAGAAATATTCCGATGTGAAATGTTGGAATCTATTACTACTCTCTGGTATCTTTCATTTAGGTACATTTTTTTAACGCATAAGCCTGACCTGTTATGCCATAGAATTCTAATTTTGATAATAAAATGGCAAGATTAACACAATCGAATGCTTTTTCCAGGTCGCAAAATATGCCGCCAACAACACATTTATTATTTAAGGCATTTAGAATTTCATTTAATAACTTAAAGATAGCTTTATCAATAGAAGAGTTTTGTCTGAAACCAAATTGTTCCTTAGCCAAGATGTGATTAGTATTAAAATGTTGAATGAATCTAATAAATACTAGCTTTTCAAAAATTTTTGAAAAAGAAGTTAATAATGATATTGGTCTATAGTTACTCATTGTATATTTATCACTTTTCTAAAAAAGAGGTTTTATTTCCGAATGTTTAGGACGAACAGGAAAAATTCCTGTCAATAATGATTTATTACATATCTTAGTTAAAGGTGAACTTATGAATTGAGAACTTACTTTTAAAATTTTTACTGAGATTTCATCATAACCATGTGAATTAGAAGGTTTTAAAGATTTAATAATTGTGTCTATTTCCTGCCTAGATATATTATTGTTTTAATATTAAGAAAAGGTGTCTTGAATACATTTATTAAATATTCAAGAGGGGAATTGGTACTTGTGTTAGAACTAAATCTATTAGGTGTCTTATTTATATTTCTATCACCAATAGACAAAAAATGATTATTCAAAGAATTGGAAAGAACTTGGGGGATTATCAGTTAACTTTCCATTAATACTCATTCTAGTTATACCCTCATTAGCAAATATTCTACCAGTTTCAGATTTTATAATTTTCCAAGTAGTTGTTATTTTATTATTGGAACTTATAATCCCTCTATTGTAAAATAACCTTTTAGCTTATGTAATATTGTTTGATAATAATTTACAAAGGAAGAAATTAAGAGCAGATTGAAGTCGGGGAATGCTTGTTATCATTCGGTGCAGGAGCTTCTGTCTTCCAGTTTGCTATCCAAAAATACAAAGATTAAGATATACAGAACTATAATTTTGCCTGTTGTTTTGTATGGGTGTGAGACTTGGTCTCTCACACTGAGAGAGGAACATAGGCTGAGGGTGTTTGAGAATAGGGTGCTGAGGAGGATATTTGGGCCTAAGAGGGACGAGGTAACAGGAGAGTGGAGAAGACTACATAACGAGGAACTCATCACCAAATATTATTTGGGTGATCAAATAAAGTAGAATGAGATGGGCGGGGCATGTAGCACGTATGGGGGAGGGGAGAGGTGCATACAGGATTTTGGTGGGGAGGCTTGAGGGAAGGAGGCCACTTGGAAGACCCAGGCATAGTTGGGAGGATAATATTAAAATGGATCTTCAAGAAGTGGGATGGGGGGCATGGACTGGATTGATATGGCCCAGGATAGGGACAGGTGGCGGGCTCTTGTGAGTGCGGTAATGAACCTTTGGGTTCCATAAAATGCAGGGAATTTCTTGACTAGCTGAGGACCTGTTAGCTTCTCAAGAAGGACTGTGCTCCATGGAGTTAGTTAGTTTAATAATTTACAATATGATTTATAATAATTTTTAATTTAATGTCATTACTATTCCTACTTAATGTATAGAGATCCCTTTTAAGGTAGCACCGAGTTTTATAGCCGGAGTGATCCATCCTTTGCTTTTGTTGTTATTACTAATTTTCTTTATGGGAAAGGAAGCATAAAAGATCCTTAAATATGTATTAAGAAATTAATTAAATTAAGTACTGACATCTTTATCCTCAAAGATATCTTCCCAAGATTCCAAACTTAAGTGAAATATAAACTCCAGCATAGACCTTTTATTAATTTTTCTCATGATTTGAATTTTGTTAGACTGAATTAACAAGCCAATGTTATTAATCAATATAAGTTGGGCATCATGGCTATGTAAATAACTACTTGTAATAAGGGCACTATAACCTGCCATTGTCACTCAGTGGTTCAAATACTCGCTTCAAAGTCCAAAGTTGCTACTCAGTTACATGGCATGCAACATTACACTACCTGTGCCAACTTATTCTTTTCAAGTAGAATAATGGCAATAAAAATAACATTAAAAACAACAAATAATACTATTAAGAATTATGGCTAGCAGGTCACCAAACTTTCTGTTCCACAGGTGTTCTTATTTTTAGCCTGATATTATGAACAGTAATTGCACTATTCTTTCTCCTCAGGCCATCCCCTGGTCATACATGAAGAGAAATCCATCAACTAATGAGATCATGACAGACTCCGAAGGAAAGGCTTTGTGGGAAGGATACTGTATTGATCTCTTAAAGAAATTATCAGAACTTATGACTTTTGATTATGAGATTGTTCCACCAGCAAATGGAGAATTTGGTAAACGATATCCAAATGGAACATGGGATGGCATGGTTGGTGATCTAGCTATGGGAGTAAGTATGATTTATATGTACAATTCCAGTCTGTCAGATGTGTAAAAACACTTCACTTGCATTAGGTTAAACTTAAAATCACAATGAAAGTAACATAAATTTTTTTAATGCTTTTACTTCAAAACATTTTAAACTAAAGTTATTAAAACGTATATGAGACATTTACCCAGTACACATTTTTAAACAGGAATGTTTACATAGCATCAGTGATAGATAAAGGAATATGGAACAATAGTGGAAATGATACTGACAGAAGAACCTAAGTACTCAGAGAAAAGCCTGGCCCAGTGCCTCTTTTTTCCTCCACAAATCCCGCACGGACTGGCCTGTGACTGAACCTTGGCCTCCACACTGACAGGCTGGTGACTAACTGCCTGAGCCATGCAAGCCATGGTATGGCCTGAAAAATTATGCGCACGAGTGCACACACACACAATGAGACAAACGGAATGAAAGTGTATGAAGGCAATCTGTAGTATATGATTCCTTGTTACAGATAGCCTATGATTTGTCAGGTGTCATCTTGTCAGTGTCACCACATAATACAGGTCTACAAGTTTAAAGGATGCTCCATAACATAACTGTATTAACAAACAAGTTTGCTCTTCTCATATTGTAGTAATATGTAAGATAATTGAATACTTTTAATTCAAACACATCTTTCTCCCATACACAGAACTCTAATACAGTTCTGCCTTCATATTCCCACTGCCTTGGTTGTCTCATGTTTCTACTCTTAAAATTAAGGTTTTGATCTTACAAGGGTGTAAACAGACAGTGTGATTTGAGTATGCAGGCAGTCCACATCCAATCTGAACTATTTGCATAATGATATCCATGGACTTCCTGGAGCATTTTTATACAAATAATTGTTGCAGAAGTCAAATGTATTTTCATATTCCTCCATCAAATCCAGCTGCTAATATATTACATCAGATCACCAGAATGTTATGCCAGGCTCATGCTAGGTCTAGTAAACATACAGGAAGCATGGGACTAACATCCCAGCAGATGGCAAGATAGGTTCAGACACATATGCCTACACATACCATGAACTCCACACTCCAAGCTAGGACTGGGTTTCATGTCCATCTGTTCAGAGGTTATAAATTAACCTAATAAATAAATGTACCTATCTATCACACTCAGGACCTTGGTATTGAGATGTCATAGGTATTTTGTTGTAGGAGACTGTGCTTAAAGGTGTAGCCCTTCTGCAGGAACCTACTACCCTCATCTTCACAACCCTTAAGACAGAGCAGGCAGGCCCGTACTGATCTACCAGCCTGCACGGCATCACATTCCACCACCATGGGAACCTCAAATCTCACATAGGCTTTTCCTTTTTGCACGTGATCAACGTGAAATAAAACACGCAGCCCAAATCATCGTATATAAACATTCCTGCTACTTACTGTCCAATCTGCATAGTTCTACAAATATTCCACACAAGTAATACTCATTTTTGTGAACAGCTGTTTAGAATTGTTTACTGATACAACACATTGTCAGCGTTAGTACTGAAGTTAAAATAAAATAAAATGATATGTGGAAATTAAAAAAAAAATATGCATCCCATGAAATATGCAAGTACAGTACACCAACCTATTCTCCAGTCTCAACAGCAACTCACATCAAACGTGTTGTATACCGATATATTTATGTTAAATATCGGCTTTAAAAATTTCTATAATTCTAATTTTAAAATATACATAAAAGAAAATGAACAAAAGTCAAATTACAAATTACTTTAAAACAGGAAACCACAGGTGTCACTTTAAACTTCCATCTGTGGGAAAGACATGGTAGTATCTTCAGCCAGTATCAGTGGCTCAACAGACTGGGTTTGCAATGCCTACTGGCAAAACTTCAAATGTCAACCTACAAGCAATGATTTTAACTGAACAAAGATTACCTTGTCCTTAATTTTCCCCATCTAGTAGCACTTTATCACGAAATACACTTAAAAATTATATTCAGAATAATGTTACCACTGGCCGGGGGGCGGGTAAATATCGTCAGTAAGCCAATAGTGAACTGGCTAAGGCTGGAGATCTGGGGCTCAATTCTGGCAGAGGCAAGACTTTTCTCCCATCCAAAAACATCTAGACTGGCTCTAACACCCAACCTGGCCTTCTATTCAGTAGGTACCAGCAGTTCTTTCTGGGAGATAAAATGGCCAAAGCATGAAACTGACAACTCATTTCTATGTAGTACTTCTGCTGTCCTCCAGGCATCTTATGTCTGCACCACTTCTGTCTTTAGTCTCTTGCCATTTCTTTTACATTTTTAAGTTTCAGTTTGTGATATGTAATTTCTAAAAAGCAAATGCAGCAAAATGAACAATATTCAGTCACATTTTCACTGCCTGAAAGCTCAAAGGGGTCCTGTGAGGACTGGGGCCTGGGCATGGTTAAATACCCTTGCACTATAATACCTACACCCATAACCATAACTTAGTGTGAAAAAAGAAGTTATGTTTCACTAATGTTTTACTGATCTTAAAATAGTCAATTGGACAAACATATTTGCAGGAAACAGACATGGTAATTGCTCCACTTACCATGACATCAGAGAGAGAGGAGGTGATTGACTTTGTGGCACCTTACTTTGATCAGTCTGGAATATCCATTGGTGGGTACCTATTGCATATATGGATATAATTTCATAATCTGGTAACTGGATCTCAAATAAACATAAATATGAAGAACCAATTTTAACATTCCTGTGTATATATCTTCACAGTTAATACTATATAATAAATTTAATGCTATTTAATCTAAATGCATGCTGATAACAACAGTCTTTTGATTAATGGCTGTTAATTTGATATGTGATGTTACATTTAGCCACAAATTTATTTTTATGTCCCACAAATGTTTCTACATGAGATGTGATAATAAATATCAAGACTGAAAACTTCATATATATATATATATATATAGACATACATACTTGTGTTGGAAGGTTATTACTCTTCAAAATGTACTCCATCATATAAACACTCACCGACACATTTTCTCACCACTCTTGCTAGTGCTGGAGGCACCTCTCAAACTCAATATTTGAACTGACATGCACTGCTTCACTGCATTATAGTGATACATCTTTTCCTTTCAAGGTTTCCTTAAGTGTAAGGGACAGAAAAATATCACTGGAAATCATACTGAGTGAGTATGGGGACTGTCTCATTGTCCAATACTGTATTTAGCTAAAAACTGCTGCATAATCTTCAGTGAGTGAGCAAGGGTGTCATCATCACCACTAGCTAAAATCTCACTGCAGTCATTTACAATACTCAGCATTCCCTTGTGATGACTGCTGCTCAGTTTCAGGTTTAGCTGCAGATCCACATGCAAGCAAATTACACACCACAAACAAGTGACTTTCTTTCTGTTCGTGTCAGCAATCAAGGAATGACGTTGGCTAACATACACGTCATTCTGAAACCTTCAGTTGAAATGGTCTGCCATGAACTACAAGAAATTTTAACCTCTTTGCCATTTCTTGAACAGTGGATCTCCTGTTATTTTGTACTATGAGCTGCCAATGTATTATTTCTACTGGTCAAATGGCATCCTTTCTATGAACAGATATTCATTTGTTGTATAAAAAAATGGAAGTACTCAACTCATGTTTGGATCATTGCTGTTTCAACTGAAAACTTCCAGTTGCTATTGTTCCTGATCTTCTCAAAAACTGTGATACACTGTTCTGTGCACTTTGACATTGTTGAACTGGCATGCTATAAACACACCATAACTTCAAACTACAAATTACTGAAACAATCAAATGGGCTGTGAATATACCTGGACAAAATGTGTCAGGTGACACTTATCACAGCCATGTCCCTGCACAGTGTTTATCCAATATATATATATTCAATCTTGATGCTTTCTGGTAATGCCTCACAGCCTCACACACAAATTATAAATCATAAAAATGTACACAGAAAATCTATAGGACAACTTACCTTTGGTGTTGTACCAACATTTTCATGGCTCATTGAATAACTAATGCTATTTCTAATTACATTCTCTCTTAAGAACCCATACAATGAACAGAGTACTAACATTTTAAATATGTTTCTTCAGCACAAAGTACTGTTCTTGTACAATGTTTGTTGGCAGTAATAAGGAAGCCTGTTCGCAAGACATCACTCTTCAAATTCATGACAGTGCTGCGACTAGAAGTGTGGCTAAGTATTGTAGGTGCTCTGACAGTGACTGGCATCATGATCTGGATCCTTGACAAGTACTCACCATACAGTGCCCAGAACAACAAGGGTCTTTATCCTTATCCGTGCAGGTATAACATGACCTTTATTTAGTATGATCAAGAAAAATGGGTGATGTTCTTGCTGTAAATAAAAACTTGATTTTGTTATATCTGAGACCACGTCTGAAATCAAACTCTGTAGCTATGTTACATAGCCTAAAACAAATGAAAATTATACAGAATTTTGCTGTATCATTCAGTCCCAACATACTGATGAATTATTAACAGTAACTTTTACCCTCAAAAGGTTACATGCAAAAGTATAAAGTTGGTGCAATACGTTGTTAACTTTTTCTCACAACAGACTTCAGAGTTCATGTAGTAACAACCATATTGAGAATTCAAACGAGATATTTTCACACTGAAAACCACCACTGAAACCTATCCTGTAAAGGCAAAGCAATCCCTATACAGGCCTGGGCAGGCCCTGAGGGTTCCAGGAGGTTGAGGCTCCCAGATTTCCAGACAGTCGGCACATGAAGGTGACAAGGTTGTCAACCCTACGCACTAGCCGCCTTTACTCCCCAGGAAATATTCCTAGTACTCATTTCTGTTAGAGGCTGAATCGACCCCAGGGCCATAGTGCGGCTGGAAGGAAAAATTCCAGTGACACCATCGGGAATCGAATCCGCGACCTTCCGGCTTGTAGTGCAGAGCCTCAACCAACTGTGCCACCGCATGCCCCAAAACCTATCCTCTAGCTTACTAATGTTATAAATAATCAGCCAACCAAACACTGCAATGTGATAAACATCTCACAATTTTCTAAGACCATTCTCCTCGCGCAAATGCTTCACAAAGTAAATTTTCTTTTGCAAGCTACTCAGGATTTGGAAGAAATTTTTGTGACCTGAATGCATAGCAGTAAAGGCATTACATATTGAACATCATGTGGAGTCATCAACTACTCACAATACAGAGACAAGAGCAAATAACTCACAGTAAACTGTAACAAATCGTAAAATTATCTCACATCATCAATTTTTTATGAACAATGTGAAATCCTTCACTTAATTTCTTATGCCTTTCAAAGTTATTCTCATACCACACACTGGTAGTATTAAGTTAGTACTCACTCTGAAAGCCACCAAAAATACTATTCATAGTAACTGTCTGCTATATTTTATTACAGAGAATTCACCCTAAAGGAAAGTTTCTGGTTTGCCCTAACTTCCTTTACTCCACAAGGTGGTGGTGAAGCTCCAAAAGCTTTGTCTGGACGCACGCTTGTAGCAGCCTACTGGCTCTTTGTAGTTCTCATGCTTGCTACGTTCACTGCAAACTTAGCTGCTTTTCTGACAGTGGAAAGAATGAAGGTAAATCCATAAACGAAGTACATAAACTTATATGGGGCCTCAAGCAATAAAAATGCTATTATATTAACACTACATTTATTTTTAAAGAACTCCTGTACATAATATTCCACACATAAATATCCAAACACTTTATTTCATGCAAATGGAAGATGTTTAATTTATAGAAACACATCCTATAGGGCCAATGGACTACAACTTCAGTTAATTATACTGCATTGTATTGCTTGGTTGGTAAATTAGTGTTTCCATGCTTCCTGCTGGCTTTCTTGTAATTAAGTTCTAGACATTAAAGAGAAATAGTAATACAATTTCCTGTACAGAATTTAATTCTTTACATTTCCCTTGCTTCTTGTTTCATCTTCATGAGGAACAGGGAAAAATAATTTGTGGACTTTTGTATATACAGTAATTCTGATGTAATCAATGTAAAAAAAATATACTAGATACTGATAAGTTCACATAAAAATTTTAGCCTTTTTACGTACAAAAGGAAAACCACAATATTTACAGCATAATCTTGTAAACTAGTTCCACCACTAATTTCCAGTTATACCTCTTTGAAATTAGAAAACTGTCTGCCTATTATATAGTGCCATTATTTCATCTGACAACTATCAGATGCCACTTCCTGTTGGCTCATTTATGGTATCATTGTAGCCAACTCACACAACTCACATGTGGCACAGCAGTGACAGAAGTGGTGAACAATATTTATCAGATAAAATAAGTACTCTGTATAAATGGCTTCATTTTAAACATTCCACAACACTTCATAGTGTTACATTCTTACAGTAAAACCAACATGTTTCATCTGCATTAATTGCCATGCTTCATGCCGACATACTAATTACTCATAAACAAGGTGATCATGCTACAATAAGTTACACATTTACTGAGAAATGTACGCTTTTAACAAGTCGTTCTTTTACTTTTATTTGTAAAACTATTGTGTGTAATTTAGTTCAGTAATTTGAAGAGACAAATCTCAAAATTAAACTTTTCACATCTCTGGAAGTATTTTAACTTATCTTCAGCACAACTGTACTTGTATCTTACTGCCATCTAAACAAATCTAGAATGCAGCATGTGATGTGAGTTGTTCAGATGGAATAGTCAATAAAAATGTTTTACTGAAACATCTATCTTAAATAGCACTAACCTCATTTTGAGAATATAGGCAGCATAAAAAGAAATTACAAATTCATTGTATGAGGGTACGTGCTGCGTTAATTGGCAGGTAGTCCCAAAAAAAGGATGGAAATAACTCAATAAATATTATGATGTAGGTATGGAGGTGGACAGGTAGCTAGCAAGGAAACAAAGCTCAGCTTCATTTAAAACTGTGCTCACTACAATACATTTGCCACCCTTCAGCAACTTCCAAATTCTGGAACATGCGCTTATTTTAAGTCAGGGCATAGGAGCTTAATTCACATGTTTATATAATTAACACACATTTTACAACAACTTATAAACACTACTATCTTTATGTTATTCATTCCATTAATTTCTCAAATTCCAGTCACCTGTTGCATCACTGGAGCAGTTGGCAAGGCAGTCACGTATCAACTATACCGTGGTCAATAATTCTGATAGCCACGAGTATTTTCAGAACATGAAAAATGCTGAAGACGTATTATACAAGTAAGTCAGTAACAGTATGACTTTTAACATATCACATGACACAACACACAACAGATACAACCCTATACCTCCAGGGATTCAAAGAAATAACACAGACAAAAAGAAAAATATCAAGTAGTGGGAAGAGGAAACTACTAAAATACTGTGTAAATTCTGAGGATATTTTGATCTACAAATAAGAAACTACCGTATATTCTCGAATCTAAACCGCACCCGAATCTAATCGCACCCAGTTTTTGGCGACTTCTTAAACGAAAAAAGTTAGTTCGCGATTCTAATCCGCACCTTTCCTTCAACCACCCCTTGCCCACGGGGCGACTGATTGAATAATATTGGATGTTACCAATGCGTTAAAATCCGACGCTACGCCTGTGGCCGATGAGTCATACCGATAGAGGCGGGGCCTTTCTCAACAGACGTGCGCAATCTCGTCTGAAGCCAGCTGATCTTTAGTTGTTGAAACGTGGGAGGTGCTTGTTCCAATTTGTCGTGTACCGTAGTTATGGAAGAGGGACACCTGAAATCTAAACGACTCTCATATACGGCAAAGTTCAAACGTGAAGTTATTTGGTGCGCAGAGGAGAATGGAAACCGCAAAGCCGCTGCAATTTTTGGAGTTGATGAAAGCAACGTTCGACTATGGCGGAAACACAAGGCAGCGATCAGCGGGTGTGAGGCGTCACGAAGGAAATTCACTGGACCCAAGAAAGGACGATTTCCTGAAATTGATGATGCAGTCTTCACGTTTTTTCAAGAGAGACGCAAGACTGGACTGTTTGTGAGTTATGATCTACTCGCGAGGAGGCGATAAAGAAGGCCAGATCTTTGAACATTCCTCGAATTATGAGTGATGACGGCGAGTCTGATGAATAATAAATTATAATAATAAATAATAAAATAATAGATTATTGTATTGTATTGTTCTTACGTTGTTTATTAATTACGTTAATTACGTTATTGTTATATTGTACAGCAGCTCAATCATTTTTCCAAAATCCAGCTCTAGACCGCGAATCTAATCCGCATCTGATTTTTAGCCCTCTAAAACTGTAAAAAAAGTGCGGATTAGATTCGAGAATATACGGTATGTGCCTGCTGAGTGTCTTGGTCTTGAGACAGCTGATCTGAAGTGGAATTTTTTAGAATATTTGGTCCATTATCATCCCCAACACAGTCAAAACATTGGGAATGTGAAGATACCAGGTTCCTGTCATTGTCTGAAATCCACATTCAGGTGTAGGTCCTTTCTCCTGATAATTTTCATGCTATTCTCAGGAGTAAATGGGTCATTCTCAGGGGTGTCTCATTTATAAGGGCTGCATCCCCCCCCCCCCCAGAAATTCTGGAAAAAAAAATTACTGAATAAAAGTTTTTGTTAGGAGATATACACATTCTTTAAAAGAATGTGAATGAAACCATTTCAAATTCAAATACTCGCAATGGACTCTACGCGTTGTGAACATCAGAGGGGGCTGTGCCCCATCCAGCCATTCTGCACTGGCTTCAGTACCACTAGTGCGAGGGGTGGGGAGACTCACTGAGCTAGGCCCATGAGTGGGCTGAAGACAGTGCAGCCCAGCTGGTGTTTCAAAGAGGACTTCGTACATCTGTTTAACTTTCCTAACGTTTCATACACTGGCATTTTGATAACCACTTTTATCTAGATGTTTTCGAAGCAATGTTTTTGAATAACTTGCTATGACATGACCATGTACAGTTTATCACCTGCTTAATTAAACCTATCAACATTCCAAGGATCTTATTTTATTGTTTTTATGGATACACCACATTCTTTTGTAGTTTTAACAAGTATAAAATAACATTTAACTTTAAAACAGACATACCATCATCAGCAAAAGGCAAACATTATAAATAGGGAGAGATATGCAGAAAAATGGGGCACATTAAAGCACTCTCATAATGATAAAACCATCCCGTAAGCATACAAGAGAGTAGGGTATAGGGACAAGGGTATGTAAGTAGGATACCTTTCAAAGATACACTTAATAAGGACAAGGATGAATTTCTTGCACATTTCCACAGTAGTATGGACAGATGGGAAAACTACTTCAGTGAGGTACTAAACATTCAAAGAGCTAAAGAATATACAGTGAAACTCTCTTAAGACGTTTTTGAAAATTCCAAGAAAATCTGACTTCTTAAGCGGCAAATGTCTTGAAAGGATAAGACCGAAAAGTTCTATTTTTTATTGTGAAGTTATTATGTACGTATGCTGAATTTGTATAATTTGCAGCTGTCTTAACACATTCTCACCTGTATCTGACCTTCTAACCATTTTGTCTGTAACCTTTCATTCACAGTTTTATTTAAATCTTTAACTATACTGTCACCGACTTTTCATTTGCAAGTTCACATTTCATTCCAGATGTTTACTTTTCCTTGAAACACTTGTCAAGTGTGGGTTGTCTTGGTCTTTTTTCAAAAACAGTGTCAGTATATATCTTCATATTCCATAGGCTTTGAACTACACGCTTTGGGACATCTGTGTTGCCTCGCAGAAAATGTTCAACTTTTCCAAGACCATAAGGGGTAGTTAGTAGTTCCAGTCACTTTCACTAACTCTGCAGTGTCTTGAATTTATCTTCTGGAGTTGCTGATGTAACTTATCTGCACACAGGCACCACATATTTTTCACAATCACGCTACACCACAACACATTTATATTACCGCCGATAAATTAGCTTAAACAAATTGTCGCGTGCGAGCACCCACGCATCTGGATGAAGTCCGCTGTCCCTCCTGCGGGGTGGCTTCCACCTCCACATGGCTTCCGCGGCTCACGGTAGAACTCCGCGCCAGCAAAGTGGAACCGCGGGTGCGTCGGCTAGCGCACCTAAACTTCTTCAAATGTTATTGGCCGGCCCCCCAATACAATCTTTCGGTCGTTGTGATGAAAGAGCGACAGAGACCGAGTAGTTGGGACTGCCTGATTGTAGTCTCTGCATCGTGGGAGAAATACAACACCCCCGTGCCATGAGGTTGCATCATTCTGCTGCGTGAAACTTGCGGAAATGACCGTGGAGATTAACCTATATGAACTGACCGCGCTATTTGAACGCTGTATTTTGGAAACAGAACGAATGGAAACTAGGGGAAATTGTTTAAGATTTTGATACAGATAATGTATTAAACGGGTAAAAAAATTGTTTCGTCAACTTTTGTTACTTCTTAGGCGGGAAATTTTCTTATGCGGGGACGTATTAAAAGTGCAACGTGTAATGTTAATCAAATGGGCAAATTTTGGTGCTTTTTTATCCTGACGTCTTAGATGGGAAAACATCTTTACCGGGGACGTCTTAAGCGAGTTTCACTGTACTATTCCTTTAATCTGGCATCTGATAATCCAACACTTGAGCAGTCCCAAGACCAGAAGTTTTGCTTTTTACCACATAAAAGCTTCATCATTGAAACAGGTAGATATCTGGGACATGTTCAAAAAGGCCTGCAATAGTGTGTACATCAACTGTTGTGGTATCTCCTGAACCCCTACCTCTTACTCCATCAACTTCTTCAGCTATGAAGACTCCAGAAAACATAGAAGAGGACCCCGATGACCCTGAACCAGCAGATGGACATATCCAAATGGAACACTCTTCTGTAGTGTAGGAGCAGTAACAAAAAATACATGTAAGAACTTAGGTCAGTATAGGTGGTCTGATAATCTGACATATACAATAATCCAGCAGCTGCCCAGTCCCATGGGTGCCAAATTAACGGAATTTGACTGTAGATAACCTGAAATACACAGTGCTAAATCATTAGCCCTCATACCACAGTTTAAGGACATTCAAAATACTGCTGAAAAATGAATGCATTATGAATCATTACTCATTTACTTGTAGCTGAATTAATCCAATTATATGGCAACACACTGTATCCAGATTTGTGATCTTGTAGTTCTATTTGGAAGAAAAAAGTATTTCCAAGGCAATGGAAATAACCTATCATCGTTTCTATTTATAAAATGGAAGAAGCCACTGACTAGTAACTTCTTAGGAATGTTTTTCTTACTGATGGAGCTCAAAACTTTCCAATATTTTAGTGTAAATAACCCAGTCTCTTTATGATCCCCCATTCAGCAGTCCTATCATTTATAGGATGACTGCTGAATGGGGAATTTGCTAGGAAGTGATTGTGGCCCAGCAACTGAGGTACCGCCCTAGTAGCTGCCTTAAGGAAATGAGGAAAACAGTGGAAACACTCAGCTAAGATAGTCACTGTCCTGATCGAGATTCAAACTAGGCATCCCAAAATTCAAGTGTAGAGTGTTACTGCTACCCCAAACCATTCAGAATAACCCATTTGACTCCCCACATTTCTGATCCACTAAACAGAAATGCAGTAAACATTTTCCATTCATTTACATCACATATCGACTTATAGTTTAATGCAGGGGTGCACAAATTTTCCAAAAATCTAGGAGCCATCTCAAAATTCTAGGTGTCAGAAAGGTCACATGAAGCAAGTTCCATAGCAAGGACTGACAAGTAGTAGGCATTGTGAATCCCTGACTTAAAGTGGTAACCAGTCTGTAAACAATAATGCATTTGTATTTTATAGTGTTTGGAAGGATATCACTTTGAATAGCTCAAGTGACCAGTCCAAATACAGAGTGTGGGATTATCCTATCAAGGAGCAATACGGACACATCCTGCAGGCCATAACTCAAACAGGACCAGTTGAAAATGCAACTGTAGGCTTTCAAAAGGTACTGTAAGGTGCACTCTTGTTCATTCCAAAGCTTTGAATTTCTTCAAAAATGTGTTGCAACACTTAGCTTTTGTAACAGCATAACACAGTCAAATATCTACTGAAATGCTTAAAATACTGCAATATAACTTCTTACAGGCAGAGGACATTAAGATATAGTGTATTCATACAGCCCAAGGTTAAGTGTACACCTTCATCTGAGACAGAAAAGCAATTTTTCATGATATCTGTAAAAGAATAGACACTTATATGTCCTAATTTTGATAAATGGTAAAGGTAAAGTTCACCCTAGAACAGGCCATGAAGGCCCAGAGGGGGAGTAGAGGTATAGCTCTACTCTTTCTTTAACCTCGACGATAGATGGGGGTGGGTGTCAACGCCACGCCCCAGCCGCTTTACCCCCGGGAATGACCCGGTACCCGTGGGCCCCAGGGCTGGTCTGGACAGGTGCTGAAAATCTCGCCCCCAACGGGATTCGATCCCCGGACCGTCCAGCCCGTAGCGAGTCGCTATACCGACTGGGGTATCCCGGCCCTAATTTTGATAAATATAAAATACTAAGATTTGAGGTTGTTGAAAATACAAGTTTTCTGGGATGTTAGACCATGTCAAATGGTAAATAGTTACTGATATTCAGAAGGACGTCCAAACTGGACTGCGTGATCCTGAAGATGATGGCACTATGGTCCTTCAGAATGTTGGTGACCACTTACCAGTTGACATGGCATATAAGATTTCAACTTAGCACAAAAAATAATTTTCATTTTCCACAAAACCTCATCATTCCGTCTACTTTTCCTTCTGCTATACTAGGGTCTACTGTAATGATGTTCACAAATTACATACCATATGTTTCACTTTAAGATATGACATTCATAACAGGTTTTGGGCTTAATATTCATGACAAATCAGAACTGTGTTAGTGACACACTGCAGTAGACTGAAAAGCACCAATGAACATGATCTGTTAACAAAACCTACTACTATCTGAGGAAAGTATCTTCATTTTACATTTCTCTTAAATACCAAAGAGTAAGTGTCCTTTCAACTAATTAAAGATGATCAATAAATTCTGTCTTATTCAGGTAATTGATCAGGAAGAAGGCAAATTTGCATTTATTCATGATGCAGCACAGATTCGATATGAAGTGTCACGCAATTGTAATCTCACTGAAGTTGGCGAGACGTTTGCTGAGCAGCCTTATGCTATAGCTGTTCAGCAGGGCAGCCATCTGCAGGAGGAGATAAGCAGGAAGTGAGTACATATCTCCAGCTAATAAACAAAAATGTATACATTCAGCTCTTACTAATACTATAAAAATTCAGAACATGTCTTATGGGATATGATGCCGTGTAGTCGGTGCATAGATACCACTGATCTACACAAACTTGCTGCCTCCATCCTCAGTTCAGTCTGCATGCATACATGCATACATACATACATACATTCCATGGATCCGTAAGTGTGTCACGAAGACAACAGGATGTGGAACAAGTCATAAATGATATTGGTTTAGCTATCCCATTTCGGTGATGACTTCATGGATAATGTACAATACAAATATTTTCATCAGCAGCTTTAACATCTCCAATATTTTTGTCAAGTTTAGTGGATTCAAAGAGCACTTATGCATTGTCAACATCCTGCAAACTGAAAAACCAGTAGCACATTATTAAAATATGAAGCAGCTGCCAACAAAATACTTTTCATATGATGGTGATCTAGTAATGCTTCATAATTCTTTATATGTTGTAGCACTACAAAAATATGATTGTTTTGAGAAGAGCATGACTGAAATTAGAAGTTTACAGAATTTGACCTCATTCTGTACTACCACCAGTCAAAGTTTAGAACCATATACACATATAGAACATTCAAAGTGTCTATCCATTCCTCATACTCTACATCTTGGAAACTAACACAACTAATGATAGCAAAAATGTATAAATATGAAAGTTGTTTTAGGGAGGAAAACTCAGTGAAGTTGCCAATTTTGCTGTTACATGCTGAGTTTAGGGCCAAGTCAATTTATTTCCCCATGATGTTATGCAGTTCCTGTCATGTATGGAAAATACAAACCAGCACTGCTGAAGACTCACTGTTCGAGGAACACCCAAACTAGTGTCAGGAAAAAATGGCACAGACAATTGCTACAGGTTTAAGGCATATGAGTACTCCAACCTCAAATACAGTGCCAGTACAAGGATATGAGGAAAATGCTAACTGTTCAATGTATGTTTTTCTAATTTGCATACACACATTACATCACGATAAATGTCTACCAGGATGCTTTACTGGAACATCAAGGACAGTACACAAATGCAGGACTGACACAGAACCTGTGGAATGTATGGTCAAACCACCTGAAGCTAAATTTGTGGGATTTAATTAGATTAGCCTAATTTTACGTTATATTCACCATGCATCTTGATAACAAATTAAAAGTTTAAAAAACCAACATATGCACTATATTCTTACAAGTAAGTCAATTACCTCTACATATGTTTCGGCTTCAACAAGCCATCGAACACAAATCACAATGCAACCAACCAGTACAAATCACAACACAGGACACGCAGCAACATAATACAGGGTACCCTCAACCTACTTGGGATAACCTGTATACAAAAACAGGACTGCCATTAATTTATAAACAATATATATGTAATTTTAAGGAAACTTTTAACCTTTTATACATATAACATGAAAGACTAGTAAGACACATTCCCTGGATTTTACATAATTCGACAGCTGAAAGTGGTGACACCCTAATCCACTGGGAATTAAGATTTTGTTTTATGTTGATGTACGAGGTGTTTAAAATTGAACTAATGGATGTCAAGCATATGTAGAACTTTGACCCCCTGAGGATGGCTTGTTGAAGCCGAACATATGTAGGGGTAATTGACTTACTTGTAAGAATACAGTGCATATGTTGGTTTCTTAAACTTTTAATAGATTAGCCCAACTTTACTACAAAGTCCCTTGAAATACTTTTGCCACATGGAGCCCATCAGTATGTTCCGTAAGAGCATTTTAGATTTCACTGCAAATGTTTCAGTACACGTGAATGAACTTGACAGACAGACTGAGACTACATGAACTCTGACTGGTAGTTCCTAAACTTTCAGACCTGCGAGTTGGTTTGCTACCTCAAAAACCATTATCTTATAATGTGAACTACTGTTCAAGTTGTACCTTGTAAGAAACATCTTCCACATACGCTTTAATTTATCATGTTCCTAATTTTTTATCAGAATCTTGGATCTTCAGAAGGATCGTTATTTTGAAACTTTATCTGGAAAGTACTGGAACTCATCAGCAAAAGGAGACTGCCCCAACAATGATGACAGTGAGGGTATTACACTTGAAAGTTTGGGTGAGTGTTGCATAATTTCTTTCTGTATTCTTATGAAAACTAATTTACAGAAAGTTTAAAAAGGTTAGGTTTGAAAGACTAGTAATGATATACATAATACTGTTATAACAATAGACATGTTCTTTAAATTGGTCACCTTAATTACTGAAAAACACATACAGAACAATAGGTCACCTTAATTACTGAAAAACACATACAGAACAATACTTTTTTTTGTTCCTCCAATCTCACAGCTGTGGTAGCTGAGTCAGTACAGTTACAGGCTGGACAACTGGAGAATCAGGATTCCATTCCAGGCAGGGGTACAGATTTTTCTCTTTTCCAACATGTCCAAACCATTTTTGGGAACCACCCAGCCTCCTATCCCCACAAAAGTGGTCAAGGCATGAAGCTACATGTACAATTCAACAGGTCAAACAGACCTAATCACTACATTCAGCCTTGACAGTAAAAATCCTTCTTGCATGCAACCCAAATGTTATCATTAACTATAACCCCCAACCCACTTCTTCATTAATTTGTTCATTCAAGTGACCCTCCACACTTATCCTTATAATGTGGTGCTCAATTAATTAAGGATAGGGAAAATTTTTATTTTACCTTACAGTCCACACTTGGAGGGCAACAAATTCTTCTAAAGAAACCATACCAAATAATAAAAATACGTACAAGTATTTTATTTAAAGCAAAAATGCTTCAGTTCTCTCAAATTTATTTACACTGAAGTTCATTTCAAAAAATGTTCCCTTATAAGTGTAATAAACTTTTGTGAACCCTTTGGAATAGTAAGCGTAATTTATCATCACAAAGCAATTAAAACAAGCAGTGGAAAATAGTTCAATGTCTTACTTGCATCAACAGCCCTTCCAGAGAACTTTAGACTATTTAGCCTCAAAAGAATGCTTTGCAACATACTGAAAGGAAGCCCAAATCTTGTTTCACCTCAGGTACTTCAATGTAAAAAATGCTAAAAAAATCCTATTATGTGGAAACTTCTATGCTTAAAATTCAATGAGAAGTACAATAACTAATACATATAAACTATGAACACTGAAGGTAGGTTATTACTTATAACAAAATGGTTAGATTATACAGGATATAGAGATATATCAAGAGATAGCATGCATGTGATTGGTAAAAATGCAAGTGGCAGAAGCCATGTACATATGAGCATGTTTCTAACTCAACACTGTTACTGTTTGATCATAAATTGTAGCTGTATGCTATCTCATGATTGATCATCATACACCGCACTGACAGAAGAGTGGATTCACAGAATGTTATGTGCAGCAACCCCCAATTTTAGTTACTTTTTCAAGTTTTTTTTTCATGTCCCATACCATAAATATAAACATAAAACGCACTGAAGAAAAACATCACTCGATTTAAATTTTCTGTTAATATAGTGTTTTTTTTTAACTAAAGCAGTGATTTTCACTTTTATTCTAACACAACCCCCATTTAAGGTTTTTCTACACTTAAGGTACAAAAAGCTCATTCCCCAAACAAATGTTAAATAGGGGTTCTACTGTACTTAAAATATTTCAACTCTATATTAATTGATCTGGCATCTAGATCACAGATGTAACTGTGTTCACTTCCATGTTTTATGTGTTCACTATTTGTTAAGCGTTTTGGATTAAAACCAAAATCTGAATGCTCTTGGTGTGATATATACCTAGTAAGTACTGTAGGTCTATTAAAGATTTGTACTGATTTTTTCCAGGAGGAGTGTTCATTGCAACTCTGTTTGGGTTAGCTTTAGCTATGATAACTCTAGCTGGAGAAATATTCTACTACAAAAGGAAAAAGATGACAAAAATATCAGCACCACAACCGATAAACCACCCACCCAAGAAACAGATAACCATCGGCAAAGAGTTCCGCCCTGTTATGGATAAAACGATGCCACGAGTATCTTATATATCAGTTTTCCCTCGAAATCAACTCTATTAATGATTTTAAACTTTTGATATCAGCGAACAGTTTTCAAGCAAACTAACATCTGATGAAAAGACAGCATTTATTCTGTGTTGTTTTAAGTTAATGAACAGATTCCATAATTTTTTTCACAAAAGAGTTCATGGAGCCCCTACCATTTTTCATGAACAAGCCATTATAAAAACATTAATATCTGAATGCTGCTTCCAATGGGGATTGTTAATATACAACAGGAAGAAGGCATACCGTGCTGTTAGTGGTTTTTCTTTGATAGCCTGGACAGGGGCCCTTATAGAAATAACTCTACATCAATTATTACTATCATTTATCATTTACTGAGGATATGCACTAACTTACCCTTGCACTTAAATACTATATACTGTTAGGTTCCACATGGCATATGCTGTGAAATAATATAAATGACTGTCAGATATTAGTACTACATCACTTACGTTCAGTTACCAAATGTGCATATAGAATGTACGAGAAATAAATAAATACACAAAGGTATCAGAGGCACATGTAATGCAAATAAGAAACTAACATCAAAATCAAATTTACAAATCTGAGACTATGACACAGATATGAAACATACAACAGTGTACACAAACCTTAAATTACTTGGTGGATTACACAATAACTACACGAAAAACTTATTAAAGTGCTTACTTCTAGCTTCACTGGTTTCTGTCAGATGCCCAAGGATCCAAAAACTTCCTGAATATGAAGTCCTTTGCTGTATTATTGATTAATTCTCAGTGATTAACACTGTCATTCTGGTCAAATATTCTTATGACATAGTTACATGCACACATAATTTTATCAGCTACAGATTAAAAATTCTTTCTTCTCCTCTGCAGAAATAACAGCAGCCACATGAAATATTCTTAGAGCATTGTAGGTATCAGCCATGACTGCATCCAAAAACAAAGTTTATGTTCCCTGTTGTGTTTAACACATTAAATACAGTGCTATTCTATTATACTGTATACGGTGATTAAATTAATTGATCTGACATCAACTAAGCATGACTGAAAATTTTGTATGATGATAAACTGAAGAGTTCGAATACCTCCAGTTATGAAATGACACAATCAACAAGGTACATATTTATGGTTCACAGAAACATTTATTATTTAACCAAAACATGTAGGACAGCTAAATAATAAATTATAAAATTAGAGTAGATGGTAAAAATGTATTACAAAAAAAAAAAAGTTCCACTTATATCTGGCAAGATTAAAAATTCACAAAGCACATTCCCACTCATTAAATTATGTTGCATATGTGGTAGTTTATTCGAGATTGGCATTTTCAGTCCACACATGTGAAAAATGAATTCAGGGCAGCAACTCAATGTTTCTAAAGCATGAATACCAGTATTACTGCAAATATGGTATCTTCTTACTCTGTAGAGGGAGTTAGCAGTAATAGTGGTAATCTGGATCCAGATTTACTTGTACTAAAGAAAAAATACAAGAGTTGCCAACCTCATAAAATGAAGGTAACTAGCTTTAAAGATTGAAAAGTGCATTAATACAAGCTAACTTAACAAAATATTATCTGCAACACTACAGGTCACAAAGTGATATTATATACCTTATCAACCCTATGCCAATTCCAGTAGCTGCATTTATTTTGTACTCAGTTTTGTGAAGTGAAAACACCTCTGCATAGTGTCCTATTTGTGGTGTGGTGTGCTGCAGTACACAAACCACTATTGGAGACAATAGTAAGAATTAAGTTAAGCTGTAGGATGACAGGCTGCATGTGCCCAAGCTTTACAAATGTGAAAGAACTGTTTGTAAAAGTTGAAGATACAGTGACCATGACTGTTGTGTGGGTTTGTATGCAGGCATGCATTCTCAAACTACACCATTGTGTTTGAAGATTGTAATGCATGCCATGAGAATGCCAAAGTAGCTCTGAATGCCAAGTAACCTGACTACACTATTGGCCTACTGTAAATTACCTATAAGCAGCCTGATTATTTGCAATGTAAGTTAATTGTATGTAGTTTTATTATGTTACCTGTAGTTTAGTTAAGTGAAATTTAATGTTTGTTATACATGGCACCCACTCCACATACAACATCTGGTTAGTTTATCTGCCATGATAAGTGATTATCTAGCGGAAGTTTGAAGTAGTCAGTATGCCCTTAAAAGTACTACACATGTCAAAAATAGTAAATAGAAATCACAGTTATGTCACAATTATACCTACACTTGAACAATATTTTAAATTTAATAAAAAGAAAGTGTTAATATTTGATATATTGAAAATGATGGACTACAGAACACACAAGACACTTACAAATTTAAAGCAATGTATGAATTTTTCCAATAAGAAAGTATCTACTTATAAACTCCTTAATGAGAAAGTTCACATATCAGTTGCCTGTACAGCATAGGAACTAGGATAGTGTAGTCAGTATAATGACTAAACTATGGGCTGGATGATCTGGGGTTCAAATCCGGCAAGGGGAAGAGATTCTCTTCTCCAAAACAGCCAGACTGGCTCTGAGGCCCACAAAGCTTCCTATTCAACTGGGAACTGGGGGCACTTTCTCCAAAATAAAGTGGCTGGGGCATAAAGCTGACCACTCACCTCCATCTAGTGCTGAGGTTAAGAATGAGTGAGTACAACTACACCTCTACAGGATGAACTTTACCTTCACCAGTGCAATATGTTAACTGTGTGTCCAATTTTGACTAACTCCATGAGAAGAATCCTTCTTGAAAAGCCAGTAGTTCTTCAGCTAGTCACGAAATTCCCTACATTTTATGGAACCCAAAGATTCAATACCACATTCACAAGAGATACCACTTGTCCCGATCCTCACCCAGGTCAATCCAGTCAATGCCCTCCCAATATCTGTAAGATCCATCTTAACGCTATCCTCCCATCTATGTCTAGATATTCCAAGTGGTCTCTTTTGTTTAGGTTTCCCCACCAAACCTCTGCTTTTCCCTGTTCCAATTTTCAGTATACATATAAAATAGTTTATCCTTTCAAAAGAAAGCAGGCTGAGGTTGCCTTCATCATGTATAATTTACTCACATCATACACCACTGTTAAGTATTCACATAAGAACAGATATATGAAAATTGAGGTACCAAATTTCCTTTTGCCACTAACTGATTTCACTGGCACTCACTAAGCAAACTTCACACAAATGAAATCATACTGTTCAGTAAATCTGTGTACAATAAGAAACCTACAAATATTCTAGCAAACATGCTTTGGTCAACGGGATACTAGTCACAGATCAACTAGTTCTTGATGATTCAAGCTTTTACGTAATACAATTTGTTTTTTTATCAATGTTCACAACCATGACTTTGAGTCTGTCATTAACAGTACACTTCAAACCCTAACCTAACCTGCTGGTTTACACTTTTGGGTTGGCTGTTTTCACAACACAGATCACCTTTAATAGGTTGGCACTTGGATGTATGTGGTACCAGTTACATAAAACAGGAGAACAGAGCAATGAAGATATGAAAGTATGTACTATGTTTATATTAGCATGTTAACTAATAACTACTGCTTTGTTAAAGAAACCAGTGCATTCTGAAGTGTCAGTGAATGAAGAATTGAAAACAGTTGTACATGTGAAGTAAGTGTTGCCTGTTGCATTAGTATGAGTCAGAAATTCTAACCTACAGAACTTCAAAGAGCATTCAAGCACATGAATCCTTTTAAAATGGTAGGTTGAAAACATGCATCGGAGGTGCAGCCATCATATGACTGTCGCCACATAAATGAAACACATCTGTAATGTGTGTTTACATCAAACATAACCTAAGTTCTGACAGCCACATTTTTTCACAGCATACACGACGGTTACAAATTTATAGGCCAACACAACATGTTAAGTAAAACTTCTATTGAACATCTACGAGAAACAAAGTTAGAAGTTAGAAGTTTTAAAACTTTCGCGGCGACATGATTCAATATAGTCTTCTCGGGCGCACAGCCGCGTCAATTCATTTGAATACAACGTTTCGGGGACTAGCTCCGTCCCCATCCTCAGGCAAAACTGATTGACTGAAACGAATTGACGCGGCTGTGCGCCCGAGAAGACTATATTGAAAGTTAGAAGTTGTACACATGTATTAACTACGAATACACTGAACATGCCTAATTTCTGGCTGTGGTATTTTCTTCAGAGCACATACAGTGGCTATACATTTAAGGGCCCAGCACTGGGCCACTGCTAAACGTCAATGCACAAAACATGAAAAACGAAACTACTATAAAATTGAAAAAAAAAATCCAAATTCCAGCAGCATATTTACATACACAGCATACACTATCATGTTACCGTGATAAGCCATACCAAACGTCATGATCACATTCTAAGTGCAGCTGGTTGTCCTGAAAGACCTTTGCAACAGACGCTTGTTACCACAGATTATCAGTTACTAAGCACACATTGAGTCTGTACAGCATACTATGAGCGCATCAAGCTGTGTTGATGGTTTCTACTTTGGCAGAAAGTCAACCAATATGCAAACCACAACACTCCATACTCATGCCTGCAATGATACAGTTCTAGCACTATTTTCGACAGCTCATAATTTTCTTTCACAAATAACATCATTCAACAAACCTCGTCAACGAAATTGTTTTTATTACGCAACATGCCTTCACGCGAAGCACCGACATAATTCATTTCCGTCCTCTGTGCTTGTTGCGAACGTCCGAATTTAATTACGGTGGTGTTAACTATGATCATATCACGTAACACGGTCATGATCTGTGGTCAGAACGTTCAGTGGCGCTAATCCATGGTGTTTAGGTGTGATATGGGGTAGAAGGGTTTGCTGAATGTGGTCCGTTTCGTTACAAATCAGTCGAAAAGGAAAGTCATGTGAAACAATAATTACACAGGTATTGTCTACCGAGGGAAGACGCTCGAATTATATGCGTACATACGAATTGGAAGCAAATTCTGCTAGTGGGGATTTCTAGCAGCTACATCGATGGTAAAGTTGATGAGGGGAGATTTTTAGGTGTATCGAGTATACAGGTGTACAGGAGGGAAAAGAAAACTTTTGGGTGATCGTTTCTCACGGGACATTAAGATTTTAATTAGCTGTGTTAAGTTCGAGTATTAATTTGCTGTAGTCATCTGTGATGTTGGGTTTCCTTTGTGGTGTCTTTGTGCTGCATCAGATACACATTTTACTGGTACTTTAACTGTAACGTAATAATTACCAGGTTTGTTACAATCTGACACACAAATCAGCATTCCAGGATAAGTAAACAAGTAAATAAATTGTGTGTGTGAATGCTGGGAATTTATCCCTATAGCGGTTAAAATCCACTTTTCTGTTTATATAGTTAATAAACCTTCACATGAAATAGTTACAGATACTATACTGTAGGATCTGAATGTATTTTTTGCATATAAATACTTAACTCTTTCAAAATAATGCTGTACTTACTGTAATGTGTATTAAAGATTTCATTATAATATAAATCTTACTCTCTTAGTGAGTAGGCCTATAATGTGCAGGAACATTTTTGTAGCCTAATAATTATAATTATCAGAAGCTCTTAAGAGTGGAACCAAAACTAACCTGAAAATGATCAGTGGTTTTCTTTAAATACCTTTGAAAGTGATCCTATAAAGAGTTGGAACTTGTTGAGTTAATTCTGTGTGAATGACTGTAAAGAATTTAGACAATAAACTCCAGTACATGGTTGCATGAGATAATTCTTGAGATGGGGAATGCAGCATAAGAATAGATTTCAGAGGAGATTTGAAGTATCCTGGGATTATGGAGGTGACAGATTTCAGCTGAGGGCTCGCAATATGAATGCTGAAAAAGTCTGTGCTTGCCCAGCTGGGCTGTGTACATATGCCATTACAATAGTGTAAAGAATGGGAAATACTGGTTAATGTGACATGGTTTAAGTAGAAGTAAGGTTTATTTATATGTACCTTACACCTATGATCCTTCTGCTGCAGGATTTATAAAAACACTTCAAATGTCTGTAATGAAAAATACAGTGTTGAAGGTGTTATTACGGACGGATGAAAATGGACAGTGTAATAAAACTAATCCGCAGTTAGGGTTAGATGAAGCCTGTTTAGAAGTGGTATCATCATCATCGAACCCTTGCACACTTTGGGCCCAGTCAGAAGAATGTGATAAGGTAAATTAACGTATGTGTTGTTTGTAAAGAAATAGCTGTGGATGGGGAGAAAAGTATTTGGCATTTTATATGAGTAAAAAAAATATGCAGTCACATTTATATTAATTGATACTTTACTTTGCGATTTTCATATGTAGTAAGAAAAAAAGAATAGCTACACAATTTGAGGTTTTCACAGCATTGCTGATGAATATTAAAGTTGTCTGGGATATGATTTCATGTTAATTGGTAACTAATTATCAGTCAGGATAGTGTCAAATCCCTGAAGGCTTTAATCTTCAACAGAATAATTGTCCACACTACTGTGATCACATACACTAACTTACAAGATTGTGAAATTCTTTTTATATGTGCATTTCAGCTTACACTTTTGCCACATAAAGTAAAAAGGTAAAGTTGTCCCTGTGCGTGGCATGAAAGCATATGGGGGAATGGAGTTACAGCTGCCCTCATTCTTAACCTCGGCACTAGATGGAGGTGAATGGTCAACTTCATGCCCTGGCCGCTTTATCCCTCGGTCAAGTGCCCCCAGTTCTCCATTGAATAAGAGGATGTGTGTACCCTAGAGCTGATCCACATACTTTGGAGGAGAGAGAAATCTTCTGCCCCTATTGCAAATTGACCCACAATTCCTCAGTTGTCCAACCCATAGGCAACTGAACTATCATTATACCTATCCCACAAGCACCTCTCTTCCCCCCCCCCCCCCAAAGAAAAGAAAGCATAGATTATGGTAGGGACAACTTTATGTCTTCATGTTATGTGTGTGTGCACTAAAAATTGTACTGCAGTTGGTTTCACACAACTGCACCCAGGGCAACTTTCATTATGACTCTTAACATTTATAAAATTTCTTGCTTTGAAAGTAGCATTTCTTTTGTGTTATTGTGAAACAAGGGATCAGCTTAATATATACATTTACCAAATACAGTATAATTAAGTGTCTTGAAATTTTGTGTTGTATGCACACATTAAAGCAGGTTACATTTGCAGTTTTGGAATACCAGTAGTTAACTGTCTTGTTTTTTTACAGTGTGATTTTATTGAAGCTGCAAAGATGCCTGCAAATGGTACCGTGTCACTGCTACTGAGAACAACATTTCCTATAAATCTATATGCTAAAAATGATCATTTTAACTATTGCCAGTAAGTATACACAGCTGGAATACAGCTCACATATGTGAATGACATTTTGCTTGGATAGTGGTGATAGTGACTGTTGTTTTGAAGTTAATCATGACTGGAATGTCCATAGCATATCCATAGTCCCCAACTCTCTAGAAGGCTATGTACATGCCAACACATACAAATCAGTTTTATTTTTAATGTGTAAGTTAGTAACACAAGGTGATTACCACATTTCCTGGACCATAAGATGCAGCAACATTGTGAAAGGCAGTTTTAGGGAAAAATATTTTGTTCCCATTTTAAGCCCAAATTCACAAATTCTCAACAACATGGCTGTGCAGTATGATGTTTGTACTGGTCATAGAATCCACCAACAGCTCCATTACTATTATCACAGTCATCATTACTGTTGTTATTGTCTACACATTTACTTTCTTCAAACATTACACTAACTTCAGCTCCGTCAAAGACATTACTGATACCACATTTCATGACACATTTGTCTCGTGTTTCATAGACCATTCCTGTTTGTAAGTCCATAACTCCAGGAAGGTTATAACTGCCACATGAGGATTGATTGCTTTTATTAGTTATAAAAATTTATAATTGGTAGATAAGGGTAGAATTTATTTAGAATTAGTAACTTAGTTTAATGTGTAAAGGGAATTGTAACACATCTGAATACCAGATTAAAGGGAACAGTAGAGAAGACAGGAAATGAGGGAGAGAGATGACATGGGGCACCATTTCTTCTATACCTGCATCCGCTCTCAGTTGGTGAACAAATCTTATTTACAGGGAATCTAAGCATTTTTAAGTGGCATAGGTACACTTGTGTAAATACTTTATCACAGTAATAATTTTCTTTTTATATTTTTTGCCAATATTTGATTATACGTATGTTCATATTGATGTATGGATGTGACACTGAAAGTTTAATCACTTTGTGTCTGTAGTTGGCGGTCACTTTACTAATATCTCACAGTTACACTGTACTTATACAACCAAAATGGTGGAAAACATTCCCTTACAAAAACACAAAACTCAATTTCACTATTCTAGTCACACAAATGCCTTGTAAATAAAATACTTCTAAATTTTTAGTTTTTGACTTATGTAACTGAACTAGCCAAATCAGAGTGATGTAAGATGTGACTTCTTGTAATATATGTACCAAACTGCTTCTTGTGGTGTTGATTTCCTGACTTGCATTCTGGTCCAAAATTCGTCCCACCTTAAATTTGCTTACTGTTCCAAATTGGATGTCTGTTAATTTCACTGTTTCCTAATAGGTCCGAAAGAATAAAATTTTGAATACCCTCTCATCATTAGGTACTAATGACTTGACACTCTTTCCCATGCTGTAACTTGTATGAACCCCGTGTAAGCATCTCTGCTGGCTGTTTTTAATGTGCGTGACTGACATGGTTTCCACCCAAAAACTGTCAGCGTCTGGAATTTTGACTGCTCCAGAAACTAAACTAAATTACTAATTCTAAATAAATTCTATCCCTATCTGCCAAATATAAATTTTGATAGCTAATAAAAGCAATCACTCCTCATGCAATGGTTATAAGGCATCCCCACAAAAGCATAATGCTATGTGGGACTACCCATCTTCCAGCTTCTAAAATTATCATTTTTATAGACACAGAAATTCCATTGCTTCTGTGGTCTCTTATCCATGCTTCTAGGTCAGGCTTTGCTCTAACTTCTTTAACTCTTCTTCTTGCCTTCTCCATTAATGTACCATTTTCTATGTTGGAGGTGGACCAAAATGTGTTGCATCTCTCCTAGTACCATGCTATTTCACATGCTTTATCACACTTAATTTTAAATTTGCATACTGTGTACAAAATCCTTGTCTGTTTACTACACATCCACTTGGAGAATAAATTCATTTTCAGTAGACACTATCACTGCATGCAACTGAACAACTAAAGTAAGAAACAACGAAGCTTTGTTTCTCTTCCTCCAAGGTCAAGTTATATGATAACCACAAGTATTCCTCCACAGAATGTCAGTATCTCAGTTGCCTTGAAGGCCATATTGAGACACCCTCAGGCTGTAAGATGCAGGAAGATTTTATACAGTATTTTTTAGGGAGGAAAATGTATCTTATGATCAGGGAAATATGGTGCGTCTATATAATCTCTGAGTATTAACACCTAATTTCTGATCAGCACTGTCTTTTTTTTATAATTTTATTTTCAGTGAGAGATACATATTTGAAGAACATGGAATATATGGCTTGGATATCACTGGGGACAGTTGCTCTGGAGTGTACATAATTCAGAATGCTGATAAAACTTACATACGTACGTATAAAATTAAGGGCACTTGCTGTATGAGATGTAATGAGAATGTTCCAGGGCCACATTTTTGGAAGCACATCTGAATCTCAAAACAGTTCTGTATGTCCCTTTAAAAGTACCCTCCTCCAGATTGTACACAGTGATTTCACTGGAGTGGTCTTCTTCTGGATTGTGATTCATTTCAAAATTGGACTGTGTCTGTCCTCTGTCATTTCCAGTTCCTTTCACTGAACTTTTCATTCTGGGGAATAGAAAATGATACTTGGTGCCAGACGTTGCAAATACAGTGGTTTAGGCAATGGAATAGCTGAGAATTTGTTTATGAGATGGCATTGTTATGACCTGCAGGGTGACACTCTCTTTATTCTCACAGTATGAGTTCAGATCATTTGGCATGTTCCTTAAATGGTTCTACCTCATAATTTAATCCTTCTCTATGAGATATGAGGTTCAGTGGACATGAAGGTGACTTTTTTTCTGGGATGTGATGCCATGTAATTTGATAGACAGGTACCAATATTTTTGAAGAACCTGCTGCCAAATTGTTGATACCTGTCTATTAGACTGCACAGCATCACATTGCACAGGACAGTCATCCTTATATAACTGGAATATAAATGGCACTAAGCTACCGTGTGATGTTAGCGGATGGCTGGATCATTCATTATCTTCCTCAGAAGTTTGACCAGTCTTCAAAGGAGCAAACAAATTAAAGATTTCTGAATGGTTGACTTATCTCAAAATGCATTAAGTTACCTAGGTAGTCTTGCTAAATATTATATGGACCACATGTTATTCCCCCATATTAGAGACTGCAGTATAGTACTTTCTCAGTAACTTGTCCCATGACAAAATGACGGCTTTCCACGGGAATGAAATCACCTAGAATTTTCAGCTATTTTATGTGCTTAAGACCCATATTTGTAACTTAAGACAACTGTCTGCTCATTAACTGCAGGGTGTACAGCTTAAAGCAAAACCTGCTCATAGAATTTACATACCTGCTCATAGTTGAATTGCTGCATAGTGATCAATGATGCTGCCCGATCTGGAGTACTCTGTTATAAGAGTCCCACATTAACATGGGACTGACTGCCATACAGTGGACAGCATCAATTGCTGCATCATGAGTAATGATGGCCCCCCACTGTACAGTAATCAGTTCTGCATTAAAAAAACTCTGTACATGTTAAGAAATTGTAAAGGTACATGCTTCGTAGGAATGATTTTGGAAAATTTCACTTTCACAAAATCTTGAATATGTCATCAGAAAATAACATTCTTTGTGGAGTGAAAACATTAAGAAAGAAGGAAAGAAAGGAGGCCAAATTTAAAGAGTTGTAATTTGCTGAGCATTTGTATTTATAATTGTCACGTACTTTTGCATGTATGCAACAAAACCTGGAGTATCCTGTGAACAGAATTTGTGTTGCATAGATCATTTGAATAAATTTCTGGCATTCCACAAGCTGTAATTAATACCTCTTCGATTGTCCAGGTGACTTTTTAACACATTCACTGCTGGGTATTTAAATCCCCGAGGGTGTTAAATTCTCAGGGATTTATTGAATGTTAAACAACTAGTGTGTCGTCTTATAAAAAATTAAATTATGAGAAAACTATAAGAGATAAAAATTTGAAATTTTAAGCACACCTTTAGTAATGTTTCAGTGTATGATATCGTGTGTAGCAGCCTTCTGGATGGAGAGGAACACCGCAATGCGCGCAAACAATTCTTGTTTCTTTCTTGATATTTTTCCGACACTCGACATCTTAGTGTGGGTGTCTTTTCTTGTCTTTGTAGGAGGGATATGCACAGTTTATGGTTTTTCAATTTTCCATCAAGCCTGCCAGGTGGGTCACTTTTCGGGGCTTGTTTTGATGGAGTTGGTGTAGGCATTCTGCTCGAGTCTGATGATGATGATGATGATGTTGATACATCTTGACTTGTGTGTATAAGATTTTCACTGACATCCACTAAGTAATCTAGGAATGATTTGTGGGAATTAGGGTTGGAGTTTGTAAATAAACATAACTATTGAAAAGTGCACATTGGAGAAGGTAGAAAAAGACTTTCTTAGGCCATTTTACAGTTTTACGGATGAAGGGGTAATAGGCAAGGTGTTGGTCAGCTTTATCAACACCATGCATGTGTGTATTGTAATCTACGCATTGAGGTTTTTTCTTTGTGATGCCAGTACATCTGCTCCAGTCATCTACCTCAGCTGCAGTGTGAAGTGTTGAAATCATGTTTACGAGTCTCTTATCTTGGTGCGTGACCAATAGTACATCCTGTTTCCTACGAAAAGTGACCTAACCCTTCTTCAACTTTTTTGCCTCTTCTATTATGGATAATTTGAAATCTGTTCCTAGACTCTGTTTGTGAAAAAATGGGTGTTAGTAATATGCCTCTTGTTGACCAGTACCATTCTAATTTTGGTTTTCGAGTTACGCCTGTAAGGAACATCAGACCAAGAAATTCCTTCATTTTGTATATTGTCACAGGTTTCCATTGTTCACTATGTGCATGTTTAGTAACGGGTCATGGCATTGTCGCGATCTGTTGTGTGTATCAATTTGTCTGGTTGACAACAATTTGAATGAGTTCTGGAGTGATGTAATTATCAACATATTCCATCATATCTGTTCCATTTTGAACAGCAAACTGTACTGCTGGATTTCCTGTGAAGAGTGGAATACTTGGTTGACGATCTTTTTTACAAAACCCGTCTAGACTAGGGCCCGGACCCGAGTCTGAAATGTGGTTCTCATCATCACTATCCTCACTACTCGATATTTCTGGGAGACAATCTGCATCTGAATCACTGTCATTCACAAGTTCTTCATCAATAGAAGCCACTATTCTGCTTCAGTAGCCATATTGCACTATGTATAAATAAACTCACAACCAACTTGACAGAAAGGAAACACGCTACTGACTGCAGCCTCACAAATCACTTGCTCAGCTCAAGACTAAACATAAACGTTGTGATATATTTTTGATATTTTTCTACCCTAATGTACATGACCAAATGCATATATTTTTTCTAGTTACATCAGCTAGGGATTAATAAAGATGTAAAATATGTTTCCTGACATAACTTATTGTGTGCGTGGCCTATTTAAGGCAAAAGAACAGAGTAAACTTTAGATCGACTAAAGTCGACGCTGGCAAATTAAAACGTAAATACTTAAATTGACCATGGTCGACTTTGGCAGTGAATGTGTTAAGGTAGAATACAGCACACCTTGTGCCATTGGAATGGACATCAAATTATTTCCATTAGTTTTCATTCTTCTTGTGACAATGAAGTTTTCTTTTAGGGGATATCTGTGGAACAAAATGTTTGAGTTTACAGCAGTTATAAGTAGTAGTAGTAGTAGTATTCTCTCAGAAGTGTTACAGGTAGTTCTCATTTTATGCCAGGGTTATGTTCCTAAAAAAGTTGCGCAAATCAAAATGGCACAAATCGAACACAAAATTCCCATTTAAAACAATGTATTTCCTGGGGGATAGGGGACTGACAATCTCATTGTATATAGTGTATGACTATACCACTAGTGGACATACGGACCTATAGAGTATATATGTACTGTATATACAGGATATATACATTTCTATACAATATATTTATTTATTTCTAATGCAATAAAAATGTAAGAGACTCACATCCATTGTTTTTTGGTACGATTTATTCGGATAGGACTGTGGTAGTCTTGCTACACAAACAAACACTTTAGTTCCTGGCTTAGCACTTCTTTAATTCTATCAGCATTATCACAAATCTATGTACGCTACTATGAGCAAGTGTAACATTACGGCATATGTCAACAATTCGTTCACCTTTTCCAAGTCGGCTTATTACATGTAATTTCTCTTCAATACTGATTGTCTTTCGCCGATTTTTCACTTGGATTGCACTAGATAATGCAGATTTATGTTTCTCACTCTTAGTGGTAAGAAAAGCCAATGCTGTTGAAGAGGAAACTAAATGAACCATGTGGTTATATCACCAATGCAATCAATCCATACACGTAACTGATGGCGACAGTGACGTCACTCCCTGCTAGCCTCCTACAGAAGATAAGCACATCCATGGAGGCCTATGCCAAATCACATTAAACCGAAAATTATTGCTTAAATTCGATAAGCGCGACTGCGGATCATCTATGCCAAATCGTGTTAAACCAAAAATTATCGTATAAATTCGAAAAGTGGTGTAAATTTTCAAGTCACGTTGAAATGAAAAATGAAATTGTGTAAAATGAGAACTACCTGTGTATCAAATATTTTAGAAACATTGAAAATCACCTATTCTAGCATATTTTGCCATCTCTCTTGTCACATATAAATGATATGCTTGGGTGGTTTGGACAGAACTTGGTGTTGTGAATCTGTGCTGAATTATGTGAAGCCATTTTGATTTTATTCACAGTTATGAAGTAATAAAGAATCCATATATATAATTTGCAGTGTCTGTTTGTCTGTCTGTCTGTCCATTGTAGTCTCTATCTTGGAAACTAATAATGTTAGCAGAAAAGTGTAAATACAGACTTGTTCATTTCAGGAAGGAACATGTAAAATTGTGAACGTTGCTGAGTTTAAGTTCAAGTATTTTTCCCCCCATTACATTGTAGAATACTAAGGACAATCCAAATTAGCACCATTGCTGTCACATGGGGAAACTGATCAGGGAAATGCCAAACTAGTGCTGTTGCTAGAATTTGGGAAACCTGCAATACAGTTCCTGTCGTGCCTGAGGAAAACAAGTTACTCAGTACATGTTTCTGTGCATGAGGATGCCAGTCACAGCATATTTTTAATTAATTGTTTTAAGAAGCTGTTGAAGCCTCAGGATGGCAACAGTGCCTTGAATGCTATCTGCACTGTTGTGGTATGGATTCAGTACAAAAAAGGTAAAGATAAGTTGTCCCTGTACACTGTATGAAGGCATTATAAGGGGAATGGGGATATAGTTCCACTCATTCTTAACCTTGGCACTAGGTGGAAGTGAGTGATCAGCCTCATGCCTCAACCACTTTACCGCTGGGGAAAGAGCCCCCAGTACCCATTTAATAGGAGGCTGGGTCAGCCGCAGGTATGGTCTGGACGTTTCTTTGGAGAAGAAAAAATCTGTTGTCTCTGCTGGGATTCAAATCCTAGAAATGCCAGCATATAGCAGAGTTGTTGTACCAACTACATACAATATGAATGTAAGTTAAGGTTTTCCAACTTCAGGAAGGCAAACATGGGAGTGCAGGACTTCTCTTTTCCTCTCTATCATGTTACAAATATGATGTTCAATTTACTAAGTATAATTCTTATTAAATTTTTTCAGTTTTGTTATGTTTTTGGTTGTGGTCACATTTGTATATTTATATATTTGGTGCCTGCTCATATTCTGTTTGGTTTTCCATATCGAACCCTGATATTTTATAGATCTACAGAAAAAAATGTCTACTGTGTTGTAGTTTTCCTCTCTGTAGCCTGTAATTTTTTATTTAAGTAATACAAATTACATTTATTTTTCAGCAATTGTGGTTGCTTTCTTCATCTATTTGGCAGTTTTCTTGTTATACATCATTGGCAGATGTATATATTCCTCTGAATGGGTAGCACAAATAAGAGCACGAAATGTACCATTTTCAGAGTTGGAGAGTGTAAGTATGACAGCAATGTCATTATATGACACTTCTGTTTTTAAATATGGTTCTACACTGACTTCCCTTATGAATTTGTTACCTTTCTCTGGAAGTGGAATAAATTTGTTTCTGATTACATTTGTGGATATCTTACAGTTCAGAATGTGTATTCATGACTGAGCACTGAATATGCTTTTGGGTTCAAATGTGTGTCATGTTTAGTGACTGTATGGAACTGAAAAACATAAATTGGAACCCTACATGCTGTATTCATAATTTATTGAATGTGTTGAAAGACTGAACAGGGGAAGTTTCCTGTAAGACAACATGTTGTGTGTAAACTTTGGTAGAAGTGTCAAGTGCTGCAAGTGTAGTTACATAAAAATGTTTGAAATCTTGTCTGTTTTGTTTAGGATTTGGGAAGTCCTAGTCCAACAGTTGTTCCATCATTAATACCAGAGGCAGTTACTTTTGTAAGACTGAAAGGTCGAGTGAAGTCACTGGATGTATTTCGAGGGTGAGATAATTTCTTTGAATATAATGCCTGTAAGGGCCAGACTAATGCCGATCCCAGTGGCCGTGCGGTCTAAGGCGTGGGTCTGTGGCCGCTCGCTTACTAGGATCGTGGGTTCGAATCCCACCGGAGGCATGGATGTCTGTTTCTTGTGAGTGTTGTGTGTTGTTAGGTAGAGGTCTCTGCGATGAGCTGGTCCCTCGTCCAGAGGAGTCCTACCGAGTGTGGTGTGTCTAATGTGTGTGATCATGAAACCTCGAAATGAGGAGGCCTAGGCACCTGAAAAGGGGCTTTTGAGCCATAGGGAAAGAAAGAAAGAAAAAAAAGAAGAAGAAGAGGCCAGAATAATGAGGCAGGATAGCTGAATCAGTATATTAACTATGTTGTGGGCTGGATGCCTGGGAATCAGGGTTTGATTTCTGACAGGATCAGATATTACCCTCTTCACTTCATGTCCAAACTGATTGGGGCCCAAACTGCTCCCTGTCTTGTGGGTGCAGTGGCCTCTTTCCCCCACAGGTTAAGTGACAAGTGTGTGTGTAGCTGTACTTGTACTCGCATCTTAATGGTTTAGTGCTTAACTAAGCACCACATACAGAATGGATAAGTAATCAGAAAAAAGAGAGCAAGAGGTCATGGTAGAATGTGAATTCTAGCATGAGTTCATTCATGATACAATATTTTGTACCTGTTTGTTGAGTATAAAATTAGAAAAGACAAAGAAATGTGTGTGTATATAGATATATATATATTGTGTTAGTGGACCTTTGTTATAGAGGTCATGATTTTATTATGAGTAACCATTTCATTTCAGGATTTCAGTTTCACTAATGATATTTGTTAACTATGGTGGAGGTCAGTACTGGTTTTTCAAACACTCTCCATGGAATGGTCTGACTGTTGCTGATTTGGTTTTCCCATGGTAAGTAACTTTGTTCTCTTGAGTAATTTGTTCTCTTAAAAATAGCAGTTTTTACCAATAAGGCATATGAAATTATGTGTCTCTGAGTTTGGTGGTGCATTCTCCAGGTGTTACTTATTTTTCTTCTCATTGTCTGGGTACAGCTGAGCAATATCAGGTTTGAGGAGGTCACTTTCTCTTCTTTACCAATGTGTTGGCCATGTCATTCCTGCAGGTAACCTATTGAGAAGAAATCCACTTATCTCTTTCTATAATCATCACTATATTAATAACAGACTCCTCCTAATTACAAGGTTATTGATGTTGCTGCTAGAATTACTGCAATTGATTCAGTATATTTACAACTTGACAACAATGACAGAAATCTCAACCCTTTTGTGTTAATAATGAATTTGGTATCAGCAGGCATTTAAACATCATTTCTACTCAAAGACCTAGCATGCATTTCAGGAACTCTTTCTTTTTTTAACATGTGTCCTTTTAACAGTAAGGTGAAATGTACCGTATATTCTCGAATCTAATCCGCACCCAGTTTTTGGCGACTTCTTAAACGAAAAAAAGTTAGTTCGCGATTCTAATCCGCACCTTTCCTTCAACCACCCCTTGCCCACGGGGCGACTGATTGAATAATATTGGATGTTACCAATGCGTTAAAATCCGACGCTAAGCCTGTGGCCGATGAGTCATACCGATAGAGGCGGGGCCTTTCTCAACAGACGTGCGCAATCTCGTCTGAAGCCAGCTGATCTTTAGTTGTTGAAAGGTGGGAGGTGCTTGTTCCAATTTGTCGTGTACCGTAGTTATGGAAGAGGGACACCTGAAATCTAAACGACTCTCATATACGGCAAAGTTGAAACGTGAAGTTATTCGGTGCGCAGAGGAGAATGGAAACCGCAAAGCCGCTGCAATTTTTGGAGTTGATGAAAGCAACGTTCGACTATGGCGGAAACACAAGGCAGCGATCAGCGGGTGTGAGGCGTCACGAAGGAAATTCACTGGACCCAAGAAAGGACGATTTCCTGAAATTGATAATGCAGTATTCACGTTTTTTCAAGAGAGACGCAAGACTGGACTGTTTGTGAGTTATGATCTACTTCGTGAGGAGGCGATAAAGAAGGCCAGATCATTGAACATTCCTCGAAGTCGTTTTAAAGCCAGTAAAGGATGGGCCATAAGGTTCATGCGCCGAATGGGGCTGGCGTTGCGGCATAGGACGACAATATGCCAAAAGCTCCCAAAAGATTTTGAACAAAAGTTGTTGAATTATCAGCAGTACATCATCAACCTTAGGAAGACGGAAAATTTTCTGATGGGGCAAATTGCCAATGCAGATGAAACGGCTATTTATCTTGATATGCCACCAAACTACACGGTGGAGAAGAAAGGTGTAAAGGAGGTACTTTTGAAAACCGCTGGATGTGAAAAGCTTCGCCTAACAGTGATGCTGGCAGCAACTGCTGATGGGAGAAAACTACCACCCTTGCTAATTTTGAAAAGGAAAACTTTACCCAAATCAGAGGCGTTTCCAAAGGACGTTATAGTCAGGGTCCAGGAAAAAGGATGGATGACGGAGGAGCTGATGTTGGAGTGGCTGAAAATAGTATGGAGTCGTAGGCCTGGAGCCTTCTTAAATCAACCATCAATGCTTGTCCTTGATGCATTCTAAGGGCATCTCACTGATTCCGTGAAGGACCAGCTCCGCAAGATGAAAACTGAGCTTGTTGTCATTCCGGGTGGAATGACATCAGTGTTGCAACCAATGGATGTATCCATTAATAAGCCCTTTAAAGACAGGTTGAGGCAACAATATCTGACCTGGATTGCGGATCCTGCCCGTGAGTTAACAGCAACTGGAAAAATCAAACGCGCAGCTCCTTCAGAAGTGGCGCGGTGGGTGTCGGCTGCATGGAAAGCCCTCCCGGAGAGCATTATCGTCAGATCTTTCAAGAAGTGTTGCATAAGCAATGCTTTGGACGGAACCGAAGATGACATTGTATGGGAGGACGATGTTGAAGATAAAGATGATAGTGACTGGGTGGAGAGCATGGATAACGATTCAGTGATGACGGCGAGTCTGATGAATAATAAATTATAATAATAAATAATAAAATAATAGATTATTGTATTGTATTGTTCTTACGTTGTTTATTAATTACGTTAATTACGTTATTGTTATATTGTACAGCAGCTCAATCATTTTTTCCAAAATCCAGCTCTAGACCGCGAATCTAATCTGCACGCGAATCTAATCCGCATCTGATTTTTTAGCCCTCTAAAACTGTAAAAAAGGTGCGGATTAGATTCGAGAATATACGGTATGTCAGTGATATAGAATGTACTGTTTTTCATAACTGAATTGAAAAATATCTTGAATTGAAAAAATTATTTTTATGTGTCAGTGCTGTTTGTTGTGTGTTCCATTTACAATTCTGGGAACATCAAAGTACAATTTTTTAATTTTTTTGTACCTGCATTAGTATTTCATGAGTCAAGCTGATTAGTGTGATGTAACCTCTCTGTGTGCTTTCACAAGACCTTTTACATATCTGAAGAGGAACTGTATTTGGATTAAATACGCAGAGGTGGCACAGGTTCTTGGCTATCCGAAACTCACAGTTTTTTCTTTCTTTTGGGTTGTGTTAAAGATCTTGTGTGTGAAGGTTAGTGTATTTTGCCTTTGTATATCCTTGCATATGACATGAAGAATTAATGAACAGAATTCTAAAGTTAACATAATATGGCTTTGAATGTTTTTGCTTAAATTTATTCATTGTGCCAGAGAAATTTGTACTGTTGTCCTTAACATAAATGAGTCACATTTCACATTATTGCCAGCCAACGGTACCAGATGTTTCTTTTAGTGAGTCCAATTTTTTTTCTGAATTTTAATGAAAATTAAAGACTTAATTTCTGCCCTCAAATGTTTAAGTGGCTGCCATACTTGACTCATACACTTTACAAGTACGTATTATTTTGTAATTTTATTTTATTAAAAAATTCCAATGTAGAATTTGAAAATCTTGATATAAATCAAAATTCTAAATGCCATGTGAAGTGGTAATCCAGACTATCAAATTTTAATTTATCGAGGCATGTTGATAATCACCACAGATGAGCATCTGCCTAGCCAGAGCTTTTCCTTCATGTGTTCAGGTGAAAGACATTTATATATGAATATTAAACAATGAACCAGTGGCATATCACATTTACATACAGTTTAAAATTTGAATTGTGTTCTCCTTTCTAGCATTTGGAATTAGTTTGTAACCAGTATTCCTACACTGACCCTTATGTTAACTGACACAGACATACAGTTTAGAGACCAACCTAAAGGTATTATTGGCTGATAGGTTCCTCTGGATCATGGGTGCAAGCATGGCCATACTCCCTTCGTTCACAGTTACGCAGCTCTGTCTCACGGAAACATCTGTTCTTGAGGGTACTGCAGAGGTCCGTTACACTTGTGGCACTGGGTGTAATACTGAACTCTAGTGGAGAGAATAAAAACAGCATTAAGAAGTTGAGACTGCCTGGTGTGCTGCAACGTATAGGACTTGCTTACTTTGTTGTTGCATCCCTTGAAACTGTGCTGATGAAGCCTCAAGGTTCCTTCCAGGTACGGAAATGTGTAGTTACTGCTTGTAGTGTCCATGAACTGAGCAGTTAGTACCTGATTATGATTTTCTTGAAGTTGAAAATTTGAAAACTTGTGATTTTCTAAGAAGTGATAGATTTCAAACAGATTTATTTAACTAGGAAGTATGCAACTTTGTATTCAGATGTGTAATTTTTGCTTGGAAGAAGAAAAACTTAACATCAGCTGTGGCAGTTTATGCTAAACTGCAAAAACACATTTGTAAAAGTAAAGGTAAGGGTAATGATAACAGCCTAGAGGAGGAGTAGAGCTACTCTTTCTTTGACCTTGGCACTAGATGGGGGTGGTTGGTCAACGCCACACCCTGGCCGCTTTACCCCCGGGAATGAGACCTGGTACCCATTGTACAGTAGGCTGGGTGGACCTCAGGGCTGGTCTGTATGGGTGCAAAAAATCTTGCCCTCACCAGGATTCGTTCTCCAGACCATCCAGCCCATAGTGAGTCGCTGTGCCGACTACGCTATCCTGGCCCGCACACATTTGTAAAATATGCATTTTAAACTTAAGTACACTTGTGCATCCTTGTTTCCATATTTTTACTCTCCTTGTTTTCCTTGCAGTATGGTCGTTGGTTGGTGATCCAAGACATACTGGACAGTTGGTTGCAGTGGCTTGTCATACTAACTCTTACAGCAACACACACTTTGCTGACACTTTTGCTGCCTGTTCCTGATTGTCCTACGGGATATCTTGGACCTGGTGGCCTTCATAACTACAGCTTCAGTCCAAACTGTACTGGTGGAGCTGCTGGGTACATTGACCGAATAGTGTTTGGAGAAAACCACATCTACCAGCATCCTACTTGCCAGTCCATATACGATACTGTGTTACCATATGATCCTGAAGGTATGGAGAAGCACATTTTTAATTCCAGGAGTAAAGCTTAAGACCACACTCATGGGCAGTTGGGAGTTAGAGGCACTGTGGCTACTGATAAGTTCTTCTCCCTTCACTAAACAAAAAAGAAACGTAAAGTTGTCCCTGTCCATGTTGTGCAGTCATACAGAGGGACTAGAGGTATAGCTTCACTCATCCTTAACCTCAGCACTTGATATAAGTGAATGGCCAACATCGCACCCCAAACAATAGAGGTGAGTTGTCAGCTGTGTGCCCAGGCTTCTTTACCGCTGGGAAAAGAGCCCCTGGTGCCCATTGAAAGGAGGCTGGCTAGACTTAGAGACGGTCTGAATGATTTAGAAAAAAGGAAACCTAAAAACTTATATAAAGAAAAATCTTTCCCCACTGCCAGGAATCAAGCCATAATTCCTTGGTTGTGCATCATTTGCCTGGTCACTATACTAATTATGGTATCCTGGCTTCTTTTATATTCCTGTTTCCTGTTTAAAGCCCCCAAATAATTAAGTACGCAGAACTACAATTGTACCCATTGTTTTGCGCAGGTGTTAGACTTTATCACTCAACAAGAGGGAAGAACTTGCATTTAATATTTGAGGACAGGGTGCTGTAAAGACTATGTGGACTTCAGAGGCAGGAAGTAAGAGGACCTTTGTACTGATCACAAAGCACTATTATGGTCAGAAAATCAGTGAGGGTGGAGGGATGGCACATATAGCATGCAGGGAGAGATGGGAGAGCATAAAAAATTTTAGTTTAAAACTTGAGGGAAGAGACCACTTGGGACCAACATGTAGATGGGATGATAATGTCGAAATTGATCTTAACATTTTGTCACCTAACATCAGGTCACGCAGTGTGATGCTCAAAATGCCGAACAACGGGTATAACCAATGGCATATCATGGCCTCTGTTATGCAGCCCCAATTTAATCCTTTGGTGCCAGAATTAAATTCTGGGTGCAGTCTACAGAATGCCAGGATTTAATTTTTTGGACAGAGTCATAATTACCAAGGTTAGTGGTGGCAGGGAGAAAATGACAACAGGGTTGTACAAGAATGGCCATAATAGGCTGATGCATATGCTGTGTCATAAAGAAATTTGAACCTCACCTCTTGCGATGCAGCATATGCGTTGTTCAGCACCAGATAATTAAATTCTGATCTGCTGCACATCATGCTCGGCATTTGTTTCTGGTTCAAAAAGGAAATGGTTGTGAGTTTGTGAATTGGATTAGGATGCTTGTGAATGGTGAATTGAGAAGTTCTGGGGAGGAAAGACTCATGACCTGTTGCAAAGGATTGGCCTGGTTTTGCTTCATGGGGCTGAGTAAGTAAACAACACAGGCAGTTTACATATAACGTAACATTGAGGCGTGTTTGCGTAATCATTGCTGCTGTGGAAAAGCAATAAGTGCAGTATTACATATTCTGAGTGCGTGTCTGTAGCCTTAGTTATCCAGCGTGAAAAGCGCATGTGCTGTATTATATTGTCATCTGTGGCCTGTCTGGCTGTACCATATTTTTTCACATAATCTCATTAATGGAACAATTTTTGGAAAAAAATTTATATAACATAAAATGTGTGTCTTGATTTTCTCTGCAACTTTTGTCTGAAACATTTCTCATCCTAAGAAGAATTCAGCAAAATATTATAATAAATGTACATAGGTCTTCATGTAGAGTACTCGTTATTCTTGTCAGATTTTAATGAAACTTGAATTTTTCTTGACAGATTTTCAAAAGATCCTCAAATATCAAATTTCATGAAAATCCGTTGAGTGGGAGCCAAGTTGTTCCATGCGGACAGACGGACAGACAGACAGGCAAACAGGCATGACAAAGCTGTTAGTTGCTTTTCAAAATTTTGCAAACATGCCTAAAATCATACCTTAGTGAGCATGACTGGTCCTGGCTAGGATCCAAACCAGATACTTGCCTCATGGAAGGCAGATGTTACTGTAGAAAACTATTCCATAAATTAAGGGAATCACTGTATTGAAAAGTACATAGAAATTGTCATAGAAGATTCAAGTCTACCTGAATGTTATGCCTTGTTGTTGGGTAAATAGTTCCAATTCTTGAGAGGATCGCAGTGCCTTCACTTTCAAGATCACGCACTCTTCTTGGACTGCTTGACTGAAACTTCAAGAACAGTTTACTCAGCAGCATAGCATTAATTATTTTTTGTTAATGTGTTTGTGTATTCTGTTTTGTTCATTTGTATTGGACTATTTCTACATCCTGCGGTTTCTTTTAACCTGCTAGAGGATTTCTTGATTGTAATAAAGATGGGATGAGATGAGACAGAGGACATGAACCTTCACTAACACTACTGTGAGAACCTGAGATTTTTCAAAGTTTTTACAGTTCATAAACTGAATATGAATGAAGTCGTGATTTAATGTGTGTTCACTTCATGTAGGTCTTCTGGGAACAATGACTTCAGTTCTTCTTGTATACTTGGGTGTTCAAGCTGGAAGAATTATACTGTGCTACCATTACACATTTTCACGCCTTAGCAGATGGACTGTGTGGGCTGCAGTTGTGGTTAGTAATAATCATAAATTTGTTTCCTGTCTTTATTGTGTCACTGTGGAATAAAAGTTGCTTGTTTTTAAAAGGTTGACTGCTTTGCAGACTACACTGTTATGTTGAAATGAGATTTAGTCTGATGTGTGGTACCCATTCTTTGACCTCTACCAAAAAAATTAATTTTCAGTGAAGTTCAAAAGATTAAAATGTTGTGTTCTTTTCGTATAGCTATAATATAAAAATAAGTCATCTAAGACACACATTCAGGAAACAGGTCCTGCAGAGTTCAGCCTTGTTATTTATCTCACTCAGGAACCAGCATACACTATGGTTTGAGTGGACATAATGAATGTCAGCATAACAGAATTTCCCGAAATGTTCATTCTGTCTTATGAAAGGTTTCAGTGTAAGAAATTCAAGAACTACTCATGTTCGCAGTCATGCTCATCAAATTATATTTAATGCAATGAAATGTAATAAATGTTCCAAGCTGAACTTTGCAGTATTTGTAACATGGGCTACTGACCTATGGTACAGCTGTAATACTGAGGATGTGCTCGGTGTTGCAGAAAATATTAAGTTTGTAAGTCCTTCATTATTCCATAAACTCTTATTGCTGGAATGCAATGGAAATGTAAACTAGAATACTGTTTTCTTGTGAATCTCCATAAAGGTATTAGGCATGTTAACACCCACAGTAGAATGTCACATTTGCATCTCATTCAGAATCTTTTTATTCCGTGGTACAAGTCTAAAATAATACTTGGAATATATTTCTCGTCGTCTTCCATCGTATCTGGACATTAGGTCATTTCCTTTTGATATATACATAGTACAGTGAAACCTCTATCCATCGTTTTTCAGGGGACCGGAAAATTTGAACGATACATACGGGAAATGATAGTACCGGGAAACCATTAAAAATTATAGATAAGAACAATTTAATGATAATTATTACTTCTTGCTGAGAAAATCTTTCATTGACGTTTGTTTTGAGCAAACTTTACTCCTCAATTCAAAGTACGATTTTTCAAGGCCTAGAACACTTTCACCATCACTGTCACTCATGCTGTGCGCATAAAAGAAAGATCTTACTTTCATCAGCACTTCATGCGTCTCAGCAAAGCTCGGCACAACTTTGGATTCGCCAGCTTCTTCTTCTCCTTCTTCCCGCTCCACACTCCCGCACGCCACGAGGCTCACGCACAGCTCCTGCACTGTTTCTACACCACAGGTTGCCACGTGACTGTTCACAGAGACGTAGTCCTCGAATTTATCTTTGTTCATGCCACTGAACTTTTCCCAGTCTTGGTGGAAATCGTCATCATCGTTGGTCAATACGACGTCACTATCGCCTGAAGATTGTCCCTGCACGTAACCAGCTTTCCGAAAACAATTTTCGATTGTCTGCTGGGTTACTTCTTGCAAGGCTGCCACAGTGTAGTGCAAAGCTTCCAACACGTTTATCTTCTTTTTCGTATCTTTGCCTGCATCCATTAAGCAAACAGCTGTTTGCACGAGGCGTTTTCTATAAAGCTGCTTATAACACTTTATTACCCCTAAATCAAGGGGCTGGAGCGCACTTGTGCAATTTGCCGGGTACCGTATGACTTTTACATTTCTTAGAAACGATGTATCCTTTGGATGTGCGGCACAATTGTCCACAAAGAGGAGAAAGTTCCTGTTTTGTGCACCCTTACTTGCGTCTAATGAACGCAGAAATGAAGAAAAAATGTCTGGTCATCCACGCTTTATTGTTCGCGTGGTACTTGGTGGGTAATTTTTTTACATTCTTGAAACATCGCGGTTTCGAGATTTTCCGATAACAATCGGCACTTGTTAGTCAGTTCCATCACTGTTAACACAAAGTAAAACAGTAAGTCTGTCTTTACAGTTTTTCCCTCCATGATAAGACTCTCCTTTGAGAGCCAAGGTTCTATCAGGAAGCACGTTGTAGAAGAGCCCCGTCTCATCCGCGTTGTAAATATCACGTTGTTCGTAGCCCTCCAACAAAGATAGCAGTCTTTCCAGCCACGCTTCCGTGCTTTCGCTGTCCACTGCCGCACTTTCTCCGACTAACTTCTTGTATACTAGGCCATTCCGGTCCTTAAACCTCGCTATCCAGCCGTTGGATGCAGTGAAATTTTCTATATTCAGCTGCGCTGCAATCATCTTCGCCTTTCCACGAAGAATGGTTCCATCAATTGGGATATTCGAAGCCCTTGCCTGCTGGTAACACGAGAAGAGTACTCTTTCCAACTCGGCGAATGTCGACTCCCTACCTATTTTCCTCTTCTTACTGGCGTTACCACATTTTTCTGCCTGCTCTCGGATTTCGTCCTTCTTTGCGAATATGGAGTTTAGTGTGCTTGGAGCCAACCCAAGGCGTTTGGCAATGTCGACACGTTTCTCTCCAGGATTCTTCTCCACCTCTTCTACTATTTTCAATCGCTCGTGCAGAGTTCTCACTTGCTTTTTAGGTTGGGACATGGTCCATGGATTTCAAAATAAACAGCAGGAATAAAATATAATGAAGTAATAAAAACAGGAATGAATTAATAACAGAAATAAAATATTATAGGAAAAGGATAATAAAGGATGGAAATGATTAAACCAGGGTAACGTATGAAAATATGAAGCACACCAGAACGCACAGAACCACTTGCAATGAAGTAAAGCTCCACAACAGAGTTGCCAAGTCTTCATCTAGTCCAAAGAAAAGGATGGAGAGCAAAGAGTACAGAATGCACTCCATACTTTCTGATGGAGCCAATCCAGGTGGCACTAAGAAAGCAATGCACGTACAGCGCACTAAACCATCGCTTCAAATTAAAAAAAAAAACTATCAGTGCGGGAAAATTTTGCGTAGGACCGTGATTTTTCAACTATTGGTGCGGGAAAACGACAGTTCGAGGAACAATGGAGGCGGGAAAAAATAGTGTTATTTATATGGGGCTAATTTCGTGACCAAATAAGGCAGACGATACATGCGGGCCAACGACGGTAACGGGAACGATGGATAGAGGTTTCACTGTACTGTACATTTCTCATTCCTATTTTTCATTCCATAGAAATACTTTCTTCACCAATGATCTGTTTGCTGTCCTCTTAACCCTTTCATAACAGATTTAAATCCTGCCTGAGCAGTTCTAAAAGTTGGAGCTTAATTTAGCTCTTTTAAAAAATTATGCAGAGTTTTGTGCACATATTAATATCTCAGGATGTAAGGGATAAAATGAAACAAAAACAAATTATACATATTGTCAGTCTGAATGAAGAATGTTCTGGTCTGGTTCTTATTCTACAGAATTAGTACCATACATATTAAACCCAAATTTGAACTTCAGTTTCTAAAATCAAAAATGTGAATATACTTTTTTATAGTCACATTTTTAGTCAAAATTCCTAAATGCCTATCCACATCATTTTTTGCCTGAGGCTAGTTTACATCATAAGTTTAGTTTGGTAGTTTTTGAAGCAAATAACACACAGTCCCACTTTACACTTTTCACACTTACAACTTGTTCATGACGTTGTCCACATGCAGAACACGTGCAGCATCTCAGCTTGTTGCTCTTCACTGGCCAGTAATCATTGTTCCTCAGTGAAAGGCCATCTGTTTTTGTTGCTACAGAGGTCAGTCCGTTGGTCTTCCTTAAAAAGTGCATTTTCCCCAGCCTTCCTGCATGTTCTACAAAATTTCTAACAAAGTGGATTCTGAAATGTCGAGGAGAAATGTATCGCCATCCGTTGCAGGTCTCACTAGTACCCATAATGACGGGATAGATTACTTTCGATTGAGGTTCACACCTTCATTTAATCACCACCAATACATTCACTAGTGCTGGCTGCAACGTGGATCCGTAGATTTCTTTAATTCTCTAAAAATGACTGTTGCAGGTCGTGGCAGTTCTTCTTCTGCCCTTCTTTTCCTACTTGCCCCTCTTGTGTCCAACCTCATTCCCTTTTTGTTTTATTTCCCTCTGTCCCTCTACCCATATGGTAGAGTGAAACGAGAAGGTTGGAGGGTCAGAGGGTCCTTCCTCAGGCTCAGGCTGAGGTTGGACACACACACAAAACAAAATGTTTCCCCTTCCTCATATGGGGTGGGGGGGGGGGGGGGGAAGGCTCGACTGGGGCTTGAACTCAATGTTTGGCTACAGTTGGCACCACAAAATGGAAACAGGATCTAGCTATTAAAAATGGACAGGTCCAGCAGATGGAAGACGAGCTTCTTTGTCCACTTAAATATACATTGATCCGTTGATTAGCTATTGGTGATTTGATTGCCATTGTTGACATACTGCATGTGCATGCTGTAGTATCAATATTGGTAGGCTTTGTGGCTCGTCATGTTCAACTTTGAAGTTTCCCTCTTCTGGTGGTTGATACTGGTAGTAAGTATACGTCTTCTTTGTCATTCCATACCACTGCAGTCCAGTATCCTATGATTCTGGCTTGTGTGTCACCCTTCCTGATTCTGACTTGTACATGGTGATCAAAAAGTCATGCAACCCATTTTTTGAAACATGTTCTGTTTGTCAAGAAAACAGTTTTATTACTATCAGAAAACAAATGCAGTGTTATATTAAATGTTGGAAATGTCCACCACATGCAGCAATGCATGCATTCACTCTCTTCCTTGTTTTTGATGCAACCTGGTAAAGAGTTTCTTCAGTGATGTGTGACATGCAGAGCTGAACATTTTGTTTCAATTCTTCTGATGTGTGCTGATTGTTTTTTGTACACATGTTTCGGAAACCCCCAAATGAGGTCACCAAAAATTTATGCTACATTTGCATTGTTTAATTTGCTGTATGTGCTGTAGCCCCATCTTGTTGAAACCAACAGTCTTATTCTTCAGTGTACAACAAGGAAATGGAATTCAGTTGGTTCTTGGCAATGTTCCATGCTGGTGTAGTTACAGCTTTATGTTTGCCCTGTGAATCCATTTGAATTGCATCCATTTACAGCTATCAGTAAAGATTCAAATATGGGTTGCATGATGACAGTTGCACTGTATGTCACCCTATTTAATGTTAGTGTTTTATGTCCAAAGTCACTTGGCATGCCCCTACGATTTGGATGGCTAGTACCACATCAGTTTATTTTTCTAGCAGCCAAATCATCAATTAAAGCAGGAGGGGTAAAGAAATTGACCACACGCAACCTATGTCCAACCCTGTCCTCTTTCCTGGTAACCTGCCCCACAGTTGTGTGTGTTGCTGTCATTTTGTCAGTTACAGTCTGGGAATCTTTACGGAGATAAACCTTCATGTCACATGTGTAGCCTTTAATGTTACAAAGCTCGTAAATTTTGATGCCAAAACATGTGTGCATCTTAGTTGATAACTGTCTGAAAATCGCCTGATATTTTAATTTCACAGTTACTTCATCCATTAACAATTGTTCCAAGGTGTTGTAAAATGTAGCAAACAAATCATTCAGCATGTCAGAAAGTGTTCTTAGCTTCCATGATGTCATAGTTTTTATCAGTCATGTCAGGTTTTTGGTATTGTCAGAAAAGTACAAGAAGCACGCTGTACTGTATGAAAGTACTGATCACATTCCATGGTGTTACTGTGAAACTGTGTGTTGAATTGTTCAAGTGTAGACCAATACTCCTTCAGATTGTCTCCTACATCATGTTCCATTTGTAGAATTATAGTGAAGAACAGAAGCATGTCACACACTGTCAGATCAAAAAGGAGGGTATATGGGAATGTTCCTGTGTTCCACAAGTCCAAGTATTGTCAGTAGGACAGGTTTACTTGTTCCATCAGCAGTTGGATGTGAAATGCAACATTAGCACACTGAGAAGAGTGTCTTCATCAATAGAGGGGACCTTACATTTGTTGACAACCCTTGGAGCTCCAGTAATCATCATCTCTTCCTCCGTGTCCTCCCACCCCAATTGTGTTGCTCGGCTGTTTGCAGTATCCAAGGATCATTGTCTAGGGCCAACTCTATTTCAATTTTGGTACTCCCACACCTCCTTCTATTAGCCATGATGAGCAGAACAGTTTCTTCATGCTAATGGTAAACTGAGCATCGCAAAAGCCCCATACATTTATATGGTAGAAGGAAAGGTGATATACCAAGATGACCATTTTTGTGTGTGGGCACATGTGTTATTGAGTGTGTATAAGAGAGAGAATAAGAATCAGTTCAGCTTATCTACTCTTGAAACTCAACAAATAAACAAAAATATCTTGATTAATGTTATGTAGTGTAGTGTGGGTGATTTGCTCACATGCAATACAAGATAATCCTCTTATGTGATTGCACCATGCTGATAATCAAAGCTTAGACTCTACACATCTGTTTCCAAGCATTCTTCAGTCAGCGTATTAACTCCAGCCCCAAGGTGTGAAAAAATGTTTTCTGTGGGTTACCAAAGTTGTTGCCAGTATAAGAGTACAAATGTCTTACTGCCAGTTTCCTTGATATGGTCAATTTAAAGTATATGTTATAGACAAGGTGTTAGTTTTCCATTTTGTACCATTACACAGTATATTTAGTTTTGTGAAGTATGAAGGAAGTGATAAGCTTCTGTAACCATAAAATGGTTGCTGTCAGCAATTTTTTACTTGCTAAAACATTTATGACAATGATTTACAGTAATCTGTATTGTAATTTCATGTTTGAATGTTGTTTGGCAATACCACATAAAGAAGGGAGGTTATTAATAGTTTGATACAAAAAAGTCAGCTACTTAGCTTTTTTATCTGCAGAAGGTTGGCTTTGAATTTCTTTGATGTATGTGAATGTGGGTACTTCCAATGTCATGATTTTCTTGTTTTCCAGGGTTAGCAGTGTGCCTGAGTGTCATCATAAGTTACACTTCTTTGGTTAAGTCACTACTAGTTCTCTCTCCTGTAAAGTTACAGATTTTCTTCACATTAAATAAATTCTGGCAGTCTTCTGAGTCTGTGTTGAGCTGTTTAGGCACTCACCTGGCAGACATGTTTTTTGACTGATGGCAGTCAGAAATGATTCTTTCCACAGCCATTAAATATGTCACTTGTCTGTCAGGATGCAGGCCTCAGCACGACTTTTGCATCAGTGATAAAGTCACATATGTACGTACCTACCTACATACCTAGCTGCCTGTCTGTCTGCCTACCTACTACCTACCTAGAGATGAAATAGTTTTCTCAAATGTTGCAGGGACTGACTGCTGGAATACTGTGCAATTTCTCAAAGAATGATGGAGTGATACCAGTGAATAAGAACTTGTGGTCCCTCTCATTTGTTCTGGCTCTGGCAAGCATGGCTTTCTTACTTCAGAGTGTTCTGTATCTCCTTGTGGATGCTAAATGTTGGTGGTCTGGTAGTCCATTCTGTTATGCAGGTAGGTGTGTTTATATACACATTATAGAGAATTTTTGTACTTGGTTGTAATCAGTATTATATATATATATATATATATATAAACTTTTGAAATATGCTCACTGAAATTAGATGTCATTCTCTCAAAAATGTCTAATTACATGTCTCGTTTTGTAGGTATGAATTCCATTGTCATGTACATCGGACATGAAGTCACAAGACGAATGTTCCCATGGAGCTGGCAGCCATTTTACCGTTCTCATGAAGAATACCTGGCCATGAACTTATGGGGAACAACATTATGGATGATGATTGCTTTTGCTCTCTATAAGAAAAAGTTATTTATATCACTGTGAAGTGCATGGTAATGTAAGGACAAGAAGTATTTCACTTTCTAGGCATTAATTCATGAATAATTTTAATGTCTTTTGAAACTTGCATTTCTTATTAACTTACAGACTGATATATATGTATTTTGTACTTGTACTATATATTGTTTTATAGAGGAAAATGCCTGAATTTTATTTTTAAATATTAAGTTTTCATTTTTGAGTAATATAAGTGGCAAGCATTGCAGATATGAATATGTAATATGTGATTTATGTTAAATAATTGATGCTGGATGCTATATCTTGCTGTAATATCAAACTTTTAATTATTAAATTATTAAAAATCTTGTACATTACTTTTATTTGTGGAGAACTAATACTGCATATGAAGGTCTTCAACGGGTCTTTATGGTGTACATTCTGTGCATTTGGTGAGGACAGGACTTAATTAAATTTCCAAGCCTTTCCCATTGTCTGATATTAAAAGGTCATCAAGAGTGTATTTTCAAAGTAGCTGTACATATATGAGTATGCATGCTTGTTGAAATATATATTACCTTCTGTTAATGAAGATTTGGTGATTCTTTGTAGCTGTATATTAATTGTGCTTCACCACTCTTTGAGTGTTTCATTATGCAGAGAAGTGATCACGTTTAGGCACAGGAGTGGTTGTAATTGTTATTGCTAACAGTATGTATAAATACAGGCATTAAGATTAAAATTTTCTGGGCTATGAATCCATGTTGATTGGTAATTATCAACGTTTTGGAGGAACTTGCTGCCTCCATCCCTGAATATAGAGGCAGCAAGCTCCTCTGAAATGTTAGTGAATTACTACCAATGAACATGACATCATATCCCATATGATTTTAATCTTCATGAACAATGCTGTGAAAACCACAAATTGTGCATATTATGATTACTAAGCCTTGTCTCAATCATCAAATACCAAACATTGCAGTTGGATCATTAGCACTCCAGCATTGTATTTTGGAAGTCCTGGGTTCAAATTGAGCCAGCTACTCTGACGTTATGTCTGATTTTCCTCAGTTCCTCCACACGAATGCTGGGGCAGTACCTTACACTACACCACGTCCTTTTACCCATTTACAGTTCATTTTTCTACCACTTGATGCTGTGTACCCTAACCAACAGAAAAGCTGTTGTTAAATAAACCAGTAATCAAGAATCAAGAACCAACTAGATGCACAATCACTATTAAAAACTTTAATAGTAGTATTACATTAAACCCGACATGTTTCGGTCAGGTACCTGACCATCTTCAGGGGTACACTACATTAAAATGCTATGTCCATATGTAAAACACACTTGAAATGTGAGCATATAAGGTCTAGTCCTGTATAATGTTTTTATAAAACACAGTTTTAAAGTCACTGAAAATCACTAAAAAAGTTTTTAAAAAACGGTCAACACTTGAAATCCCGCACTGGTTCCACCTTATATGGCTTTATAACACTGTTTTTGTCTACTTTTTATGTATGTTCACTTAAGCGTCCTGTTTTTCAAAAAGACAGCATGTCTCGTAAAAAGTGATAGGTGCTGCACCTTGTTATGTAGATTTTATGTGATTTGAAGTGAACATACATAAAAAGTATACGAAAACAGTGTTATAAAGCCATATAAGGTGGAACCAGTGCGGGATTTCAAGTGCTGGCCGTTTTTTAAAAACTTTTTTAGTGATTTTCAGTGACTTTAAAACTGTGTTTTATAAAAACATTATACAGGACTAGACCTTATATGCTCACATTTCAAGTGTGTTTTACATATGGACATAGCATTTTAATGTAGTGTACCCCTGAAGATGGTCAGGTACCTGACCGAAACATGTCGGGTTTAATGTAATACTACTATTAAAGTTTTTAATAGTGATTGTGCATCTAGTTGGTTCTTGATTTTTGATATATACGAGATGCACGGTGAAAACAATATTAAATACAGTAATCAAGAGTTAATATAAAGACATTCATGTTTAACTATACATTCTATAGATGTATTTTATGCCATTGCATTGCAAAAAGGGTGACTAAAATGCAATGAAATTTGTATGTTTTTATTTTGTTCCTCCCCCATATGATTTAGCTGGATTCAGAATCCTTGTTCAGTAACAGTGAGGCCAGTGCAATTGAAGTTTGGTTATCGTTACTTCTGGTCCTGTGCTGAAAAAATGATTGCATTAATCTTCCTTAATTAATTTTTTGAAAGTCTGATTCAACAATTATAACTTGAATCAAATACATCTGTCACAATGCAGAACACAATTGCCAGTACCCCACCCCTGCCACTCTTCTGTCACCATAGCTACTGCACAGTCAGTCTGCTGTTTGCCATGTTGTAAGTTAAGCCTACACATAAACAGGGCCAACCTCTAGACATTCTGTATGCATAGTTGGCAGTTACTGGGTAGTTATCCGATTGAGAAATGTTGGTCAAATTTTGTGTTAAAATAAGGACAGTACATATTACAGGGAATAGTGAATTGAGAGTGGGATATGCTTGTACTTGTGTACAGAGTATGATTATTTATACTGCCTGGGAGACAGCATGAGCTATAGGTAGACAGAAAAATTTCCTGAATGCATTATTCAGAATAAACCTGTTGGAGCATCAAAGCCTTGGTTTTATTGATTATTGCTATGGTAACCTTTCCTTTCTGCATGCTTGCCAAGGTAACTCAAGGTTACATGAATTAAATGTGCCTTATTTCCCTGTTTACTTAAGCTCAACACACATATTGCCCAGTAAGTGACATTTGTTGTGGCAGTGAGGAACACACTTTAACCTTGTATCTAGTGTGCATGGTAAAGGTACTCCTTCAGAACAGGTATTTCATGTCTAAACATTGCATATACAAGACACACTGTCAAAATATTCATATTTTAAGTTAAAATAAACGGCTACTTCATTGGTTCCAAAGTAATTATTTTGATGCACTAGTTCTTTGTTGCTGTGCCTTGTCATGAAATGTTTATGATTATGAGATCAGGACAAGTTTCCCAGAAAGATGAATGCTGGTCAATATTCATCTGGATATAATAAAATACAGTTAAAATCACAGTTGGCTAGAGAATAAAAACATTATGTCATTGTATGCCTGATACATATGTGAGCATACTTCCTTTATTAGTGAGTTACCTTCTTTAGTCATTCTAACAGCTCATGTTCATAATACAGATAACTGTATTTTCCTTTGTAAGTTTCATCAGTGTTTGTAACCCAGTCTGTCCTCGTGACAAAAGAATCTACAAACTGAAAGTGAAAGAACCACTGAAATGTCAATCCATAAATACAGATGCACTACTGGGCTAATAAAATTACTGCATAAGCCAAGACCAAATATAAATCAGTCAAGTCTTCTACTTTCCTTCATGGGAGGGTATCCAGCTCATTGTGGGGTATTTTGTTTCCAGATATCTGGGTGCCATGATCTAAGCTTGTCATTTAGCAGTGTATATATATCTCCTAGCAGGAAATAAACAGTTCAAAGTACAACAAAAAATGACGGATGCTGAAATTATATTGGAGTCCAAAGCACCTGTACAGAGAACTTTGGCCATAATTAAACCAGAAGCTCTGCCTTATGCCGATGAAATAGAAGACAAGATTAAAGATGACAACTATACCATAATTCAGGTACAGAAGCCATAACAGAGGTTACAGGTTTGAATTTTGGCCTTGGGACTGGCCATGATGACCACCTTTTTTTTGTAGTTGTTCTCATTCACTTCAGACAAGTAATAAAATAGTAGCTTAAAACAGGTATGACTAGATTCTTCTGTATCCACTCCATTTTATTCACTCTAATCACAGGGGTCTCAAACATGCAGCCCACAAGGCCACACAAGACCTACCAGTTCATTTTATGAGGCTCTTACTGTGATTTTATTCTAATTATAGAATGCATTCTGGCACAGCATCAAATAATTTAGTTGAATTTAAAGAATAAGTTATTCATCATGGCCATAAGGACTCTTTAAGAGGTTTGCTGTCCCTGGATGATTATGTAAAACATATGTCAGCAACGAGAAAACAATGCTGTAGGTTTAATTGCAGTAATTACTGTATATTTCAGTTTTATCATCATTATCATCATGAACTGTGAAGTGTTGGGCATAGTGCCTGATCTTTAACCCTCATGGTGAAGCTGGTCCTTCCATCTTTTCTTCAGGCATCCTATGCTTCTCTTCCCTTTTGGCTTATATTTCATTGCTTGTTTGGGTATCTGGTCTAGTTCTGTTATTAAAAGTATGAAAGCCTATCTTACATTATGTATCCTACGTAGTTGACAGGTATTGTCACATAACCACAGAATCAGTCTTTTAATTGTGGCCGTTATTTGTCTCAGTGATGAAGTCCTGGTCAAAATAATATTGGACATTCTTCATTTCTATTCCTAAACTGCATAGATTCTTCATTATTTTGTCCCATGTCATTATATAAAATCATACATTATGTAATTTTTTGTGAGCTTGAGTGACAAATATGGTGACGAATAAAATGAGGTAATAGTTACAAGACCCAACAATGGCTATCCTGGGTCCAGGATAACACATTTAGAACAAAGTCTGTAGCCCAAGTTACTTTTGAACAATAACAATATCAAATGTTTTGTATGAATCATCAATTAAACAATTTGGAGCGTATATTCATCACAAATGCCAGTTCTTATTGAAGCAAAAGGTTCTTTTATCCTAAATAATCTTCAGTGGCTACAAATAACAGTAATCTACAACCTCCTTGACATCTCACAAAAATTTCAAAGTTTGTGCAGATTCTAAATTCCTTATTGTCCAGTGAAAGGATTAAAAATTCTTTCCATCATGAAAATTACAGTCTGTTAACTCAAAATGTTATTTCCAACCCAAGTGTGAATATATACAATTCTGATCATTATTAATATTTCATGATGCTTACAATGGTATTTTAAGCCCCAATGTTGACAACTGCTGCCTTATCATCATGATTTGGAATTACATTGCCACCATTCAAACAATCTGTTATGTTCAAATACATGATCATGAAAAATATAACTGCACGTGGTCTAACACAGCACCAATATGTTGGACATACTTCATGTCCTGATGTTTTTGTTCCTTGCACTTCTTTAGAAGAGAATAGTGACTCTGACAGGAGAACAAGTGACTCAGTTTTACAGTAAGCAGTATGGCAGTCCCAGATTTCCACTGCTTATGACACACATGTCCAGTGGACCAATCGTTGTGCTGTGCCTCTCTAAGCAAAATGCTATTGAAGACTGGAAAAAACTGATTGGTCCACCTAATGTATCGGAAGCCCATCACCTTTTTCGTGGCTGTCTCCGAGCCAAGTATGGGGATCTCGGGGAAGATACATTTAATGGTCTTCATGGAAGTGAGAATGAAGAAACAGCTGAGAAGGAAATACGTTTCTTTTTCCCAGAAAGTAAGTAAGAGATACAATCCTGAACATACCAGGTGGTTAGTCCACCTCACTGCCAAACAACTGATGACAGAGCATGGTGTTAATTTCCACCCCCCCCCCCCCCCTCATTCACTGTACTTTTGAAACTTACACTGATGTAAATGTAAATTAGTTCTTCCAGGTGGGAATGTATGCTGTTATGGACAGGATGATTCTGCCAAATATACAGGATAATGTAATATGAACTTTTTGGTTTCAACAAATTTCAAAGCAAAACACTGAGGCCGGTGAAAGCAAAATCAACAAGACATAAATATAAAAGGTTTATAGAGTACAGTGTTTAAGATTTCAGGTATTAATACAGGTGAAAATTTAGACTGTGGTCATGTGGGTGATGACACCATATAGTCTCCTAAACGGTTATAAGTGTTTTAGGGAATGAAGGAAGGAGACTAGTTTTATGGCAGAAACTAGTTCCTACTGAAATATTAACTCAGCATGTTTGAATTTCCCACTGGTGTATGAAAACCAAAAGTACATTGACAAAAATGATTTATGGCACTATGTGATTATGACACAACCTCAAAGGATTTTGAGGCAGAGTCTATCACAAAACAGAGTACCGCACTCTAATTGTTCACAGATGTGAGAATCTCAGACCTACTAATTATAAATTTTTATTTTTATTCTGACAGGTACTCAATTTCATCAGCAAAGCCAGTGCATGTGAGCTCGATGGATATCAGTTGTATTTATATTCATGGCTGTGTTATAAAATTTGTTAAGAAATCACGAAAATGACATGTTAATCCATATATAACTTCTCCTTGCCCACCATTTTGTTTCAAGTTATAAGAAAATATCTTGAAAAATACCCTTTTAATTAATTTTTGTTGCTGAGAAACTGTTATTAAATTTTACAGTACTGTAGCAACTTCATATGACATTCCACTGCATCAAGTTTCACAGAAATATGTAACAAATTCATTGAGTTACAAGATAAAATATATTCACCGAAGTAACTTCTGCAAGTGTTTAGTTTTCCTTTAGTTTTCAACCCACAAATCTTCAGTTTTAGGTCATACAAAACTGATTCCAAGAACAGACTGAACTCAAGATGTTGAAATTACTGGCAGCCTGACATTAATTTAGAACATGTCACATAGCCTGAAGCTGGGAAAAGCAAGAAATGGCATGCTACCTAAACACAACATTGATTTAGAGTAGTGGTTCCCAAAGTGTGCTCTGCAGATGCCAAGGGATCAGCGACCAGTTCCCAGGGGATCCGTCGATACATTTCTGTAATGGTTACTTTGAAGTTTACTTAAAGGAATAATATTTTGTTAAAAATAATACTGTAATTTCTTTAATTGGCGATGTGTTTATTCGTATGAAAATTAGAACATCTAATTAAGAAACCTCCTGTACCCACAGAGTGAGCAACAGTCAGTTTAATTAATGTCAAATCATGCAATGCATTGTTAGTATACTACTGGTATGTATTCACAGCTATCTAAAATCAGTTTTGAGATATAAATTTTTAATTTTGGATACCTTTCATCTGGACACTATATTTACGTGAGCAAGGATGTGAGGATCTGTGGTTATTTTTTCAAGCCAAAAGGGGTCTGCTAGCACAAAAGTTTGGGAAACACTGATTTAGAACAAAGTCTGAATATATAAGGTGGTTGTTTACTCCTATTAAAGAGCATTTCCATCTTTGTTATAGAGCACACACTAAAACACAGCACTGCTGTTTATACTGCAGATTACAAGAGGAATTAATACTAGCATGTAACAGTCAAATATCAACCTCCACTTGTCATCCTTTGTTGCACCATATGATTGATAGGCCTGACACAAACAGAAGGAAAATAATGGGCAAGAACTAAAATAAAGAAAGAAAAAAGAATATTATTGGCACAAAGAAAAGTAAAAATATTATAGGAGAGATAGTGATTCATTTCTGTGAAAAATTTCTGCTAGTACAAATCTGACTACATAAAACCTGGTAGCTATAATGCTAAAACTTCAACTGTAGTCACATTTCTAATTGAGGTTGAAGATGTTCCATGTAAAGTCTATCTTCAAATTTAACTTGCTTAGCTCACATAGCTCACTAGTTATTGCTACCAAATTAAAGATAACTACAGATTTCATGGCTGCCATGTTACCAAAAAATTACCTTAAAAACAGTTTATGTCTTGAAGATATATTACCACACAAATTTTTAGGAGCCTATTGTGAGTGGCACTTGTGTTACTTCCATCTTGTACATTTACCATAATGGTGTTACTTTTTAAGTGTCTTATTAAACGATGCTGTGAGTTGCTTAGATTACATAGCATTGGTGTTAAATGCGTGACACATATAGAGTACTGGTGGAATGATACTCACAGAGGACAACTGAAATACATGGAGAAGAAGCTGTCCCAGTGCCACTTTTTCCATTTCAATTCCTGCATTGACTGGTGTGGACTTTAACCTGGACTTCTGCAGTGACAAGCTAGTGACTAACCACCTAAGCCATGGCAGTGATCATATGACATGACAAAGTACAAAGTGGAGAGGCCTCTAATGGCATTATATTTATACAAAGTTCCCTGAAAATCTGTCAAGTGGTTCTAAAGTAATACTGCTGTTTTTGGCAGAAATTACCTATTACGGTGTGGCCCAAAATGTTGTGGATAATTGGGCAGTACTTTCCTTAGGTGTGGTTTTTCCAGTATAGCTGTTTTTTGCAAACAGTCTGTTGAGTGCTTGCCTCACATTATTTCCAGATACCCTTTTAGCCCTTCAGTAACAGTTCCTCGGCCACAATGATTACTGGTATAACAAAGTATTTCATGTTACACATTCATTGAATTTCTATACGCAAGTTTTTACATTTGAGTTTCTTTTCAGCTTCCTTTTTTATTACATTCCTATCCCATAGTAATGCTACACCTATCACTAAGCAGATCTGTTGTTACTGTTGTTATTATTATTATTATGTTATCACATTTATACAGGAACAAACCATGTCCCTAGGGTATCTAATTTTACAGCTATTCTGTGGTTACAATATATGGTACCTGTAATGTTATTTCCCATGATAAACATTATGTATGTATGTATGTATGTATGTTTGTATTATTATTATTATTTCCTGCTAGTGTAAAGCATTTCAAGGGATGGAATCATCTTATGCTCTTCCCAGTACTTCACTGTAACAGTGCTTCAAAGCATTTAAATTGTGCAGCACTTTCAACCGATTAATTAGCTAGGTGTTTTATCTTTGTTACCGAATCTTGTTGTGTGACATGCTTATTTACTTAGTTTTATACACACATGAGACCAATTTTGTTACTGGATTGTATTACTCTCTTTGGATATTTATGTCCCTCCATAAGATCAACAACACAAGTTCCCTTTCATTATTTTCTGATTCGATCTGATTTTCTTGATAGCTATTAATCTCGAAAGACATAGGAATGCACTCTTTTGCAAAGTATGCAATAAGTCTTCTGGGATAGGACACCATCTTCATTTAGCAATAAACATGGTGTCACATCCCAGAAGACCTGAATCTTCACCAGCACTGTCCTCAGAACCTCAAATCATGAATGTAATTTCCCACTTGTTTTTGTATCGAACCTCAGTACATCACACACATCTGCTTTCAACTTTTGCCTGTTCAATATGAATGCTGCATTCTAGAGACGAGTTCCCTGTCAGTGGCGTAGTTAGGTTTTTTCACCCGGGGCAGGTAATTACAATGGCCATCCCTAAGAAAAATTACGAACATTGAAATAATAACAATTATTTTGATTTTCCTCCTATTTGGCCAAATAATTTAAAATTTGTTAAGGGCAGAAAATCTAGTTTCTTCATTTGCACTATTTATTTTGCCGCCCATTTTACTGCCCCTTGGACTTTGCTGCCCGGGGCAGCCGCACTACTCGCCCCTCCCTAGCTATGCCCTGCCCCAGTACCATCTATATGTTATGAATTTCATTTCAGTGATTCTGGAACCTCTGGTGATTGGAAAAGCAGTGACAGATTACTTAGCAGAAAGTGTGAAACCCACTCTGCTGGAAGGGTTGGCTCAACTATGTGAAGTGAAACCAGTTGACCCTGTAGTTTGGCTTGCTGACTGGTTACTGATGAACAATCCTAACAAACCAAAGACAGATGAGATAACTGCAGTAACTCCAACATAATACAATGTTTTCCAGTAGTCTCATATATCTGTAGGGCAGAGTAAATTGTAAATGCAAAAACAAAGTTTCTGCAAAATGTTAATAAAATACAATTCAAAAGAAGTATGAAACATGTTTCATATTCTGATTTGTAAGATGTAAATGAGATGACTGAAGGAGATACATTTCTTTGGAAAAGGGATAACAGAATAATATATGAGATACTTCATTGACACTACAAGTAATTTTCTACTTTGGACAAATCACTTCCATTTTTTGGATTCTTTCTCTGTTATGTGCTCCTTCGTTCCTTGGCCATCCCATTCTACATACATCCTTTCTTACAGTATTTATTCTTGTATAATTGTGACGTTGTTGCATTAAATAATACTGATATCACGTATTGTTCATAGTAAAAAAAGAAACATTTGTATGTAAGCAACATACACAAGGTAACTTTGTTCTACAGTTTATGGAATGGGTATTGCAATATGAAGACTTGTACCAATACTGGACTACCCAGTATTTGAGAGAAGAGCAGAGTTACAATCTAGTGATGTTTATGGAACTACAAAATAACAATTTCCTTTTGTTTCTACAGCTTCATGTCTTACTTTAAAGGGCAATCTTAGCTTTCATCTGAAGGAACTAAAGAAACAATGAAAACCCTCAGGCAAGATATTTCTCTGGAAGCACAATACACACCAAATGTTTACTGATTATGGAACAAGTGATACCATACGAAGAAGGAAGAAACATCCAGTATTCTAACAGCTATATAGTATCTGCTTAGAATTAAAAGGCATGAAGTCTTGTTTGAATATTTACACTGTGTATCAGGATTTGGGGAAATGAAATGACATGCTCTTGGTATGATATTTTAAACAAATACAAACTGTCATATCTTACAATGTTTGATAGTATTAAAACTAGACCATGTTCTATGAATAAACAAATTCAGGAGTACTAACAAAAAATTAAGTTGTTGTTTGTATAAAATATAACTCAAGCTTCTGACATAAATACAGATCCAATACATAGTAGATGTAAGACAACAAATGGAACTGTAAACATTTTTCATATTTTCCCCATTAGAAGCTCAGATATCTGTACTATTTCACAAAGCTGTTAGTTTATGGTTGCTGTTTTTTGTTCTAGCAATTTGAAAAAATGAAAGCTGTTATTATTGCTTTGTCACATGAATGTTATCAGGAAAACTTAAAATTCCTAAGTTACCATTGGTGCCTTATTCTCGAAATGGAAATGACTGATCCCATCTCCCAACAGTAAATACATATACAACGAAAAATGAATATCCAACAAGGGTGCCTTCTTAAAAGAAAATACATGACAGAAAATTTTCAATATTGTTAACCTTTCCAAGTTCAATTTCCCTCTTCATCCTAAAATGTGACTCATCCTTGTATGTGTATTAACCACTACAACGATGAGGCTTATGGAATACTTTTCTTGGTGTGTAAATTGAATGTTTTAACCTTTAATGTGCGAAAGGGAAAATGCTGTCCCTTTAAATGTATATCCTTTTGGCCAACAGGGAAAACAGTGCCCTGTTATGTCATGAGGATTTTAAAATTTTCTGTATATATAAAGACAGATCTTTTATTCGCCATATAGGTCTTAAATTTACTTAATGTTACTCACATTACTCATATTAATTGTAAAAAAAAGCTAATGTATATTTACTATTTGCAGACACACAATATGCTGCTTATGTCTTTACAATATTGGGTCTCCCTGGTGATGGCTACAATACATAGCCGAAACATGTAGGGATGTAAAAATTGCTTTGTGCGGTAGCTGGAAGTAAAACTTGTATGGTCTTAAATTCTTGTACAGGTTACAAAAATTGTCTGAAATTTATTTGTGTTTAAAATATCCACAACTGAGGTGCAGTGTTCCTTACTAACAATGGTAAGAATTTTGCAGTAGTCAAATTATACACACAAGTCTCTGGCCTCCTATAAATCCAACCCCTTGTCCGCATGGGGCTCTGGTCTACCCAAGCCAAGGTGGAAGGTATCATGCCAAAGGCTGCATGGCACTGGGGTAGTTAACAGCAGTGTCCTGGACAATCCCCTTGGGGAACCAGGCCACATCCCATTGTATGTAGGCCTTCCATCCGCGTGGGGCTCCATGTACGGTGACTGTATTCTTTTCCCCGTGTGTTGTGGGAGAGCTCCTTAAGTGGGGACTCTGAGAGATATGAATGAATGAATTAATCAATGGCTCTGGAAACGGAGCATTGTCTTTTATAGGAGCTGCCCAAAGGCTCCTATGGATGTCCAAGGGCTTGTCTGGCTTGCAGAGAGCTCTGGGACAGAATGGGGGACTGAGGCTCTTCGGGTAAAGAGATATGTAAAAGAAGGCTCTGGAAAGGGGGCATCTCTCCATAGGGGCCCTGTCGGGGAACATGGAGGGAGGTTCCTTTACCGGGGACTTAGGTGAGTTTCTATTTTATTAGGAGACCTTTTTCATTAGGGCTCCGAGAGATACGTAAAAGAAGGCTCTGGGACTGGTCTCTCTCTCCATAGGGGCCCCGCTGGGGGGAACTTGGAGGAGGGACTCCTTCACCGGGGACTTTGAGAGACAGGTAAAAGAAGGCTCTGGAGGGGGAGCATCTCTCTCTATGGAGGCTCTGAGAGGGGGGCTCCTTTACTGGGGACTTTGAAAGATATGTAAAAGAAGACTCTGGTGATAGGCATCTCTCTCCATGGGGGCCCTGTTAGGGGAACTTCTTCACCAGGGACTTTGAGAGACAGGTAAAAGAAGGCTCTGGAGACGGAGTGTCTCTTTCTGTGGGGGCTTGCGAGGGGAACCTGGAAGGGGGGCTCCTTTGCTGGGGACTTATAAAGATATGTAAAGAAGGCTCTGGAAATGGAACATCTTTCTCTATGTAGGGGCTTCGTAAGGGGAACCTAGAGGGAGGGGGGTAATTTTACTGGGGACTCTGAGAGACATGTCAGGGAAGGCTTGGGAAGAGGAGCATCTCTCCTTTACAGAGGCTCCGTGAGGGGAACCTGGAGGGAGGGCTCCCATACTGAGGACTCCAAAAGACATGTAATAGAAGGCTCTGGAAAAGGAGAATTTCTTTTTACAGGGGCTCCTTAAGGGGAACCAAAAGGTATTTAGCAAAGAAGGGCTCGGTCTATATGTTTATTGGGCCGGAACCTGTACTTGATATATTTTTCTGCTATGTATAACTTAGACGGTTTGTGGCCTTATGCTTGGTCACAACACTCTAAGAAAGCATCTGCATTTTGGGGGGCACAAAGGGCCTGTTAAAAAGGCCTATGTGCAATGGGCCTCTAAAGGCTCGAACCCATTAGGTATTCTATTCTACACAAGTCTCCAAGCAGCTTTCTTATTTTCTTGTTGCTCAATGTGTCAAAATTAAACAAATACATATATAAAGGCCCTTTCCAAAACCTCTGCTTCTCTCATGAAACCCTTTATAAAATCCACACCTCATTGGTCCTGTTACCGTATATTCTCGAATCTAATCCGCACTTTTTTTACAGTTTTAGAGGGCTAAAAAATCAGATGCGGATTAGATTCGCGTGCGGATTAGATTCGCGGTCTAGAGCTGGATTTTGGAAAAATGATTGAGCTGCTGTACAATATAACAATAACGTAATTAACGTAATTAATAAACAACGTAAGAACAATACAATAATCTATTATTTTATTATTTATTATTATAATTTATTATTCATCAGACTCGCCGTCATCACTCATAATTCGAGGAATGTTCAAAGATCTGGCCTTCTTTATCGCCTCCTCGCGAGTAGATCATAACTCACAAACAGTCCAGTCTTGCGTCTCTCTTGAAAAAACGTGAAGACTGCATCATCAATTTCAGGAAATCGTCCTTTCTTGGGTCCAGTGAATTTCCTTCGTGACGCCTCACACCCGCTGATCGCTGCCTTGTGTTTCCGCCATAGTCGAACGTTGCTTTCATCAACTCCAAAAATTGCAGCGGCTTTGCGGTTTCCATTCTCCTCTGCGCACCGAACAACTTCACGTTTGAACTTTGCCGTATATGAGAGTCGTTTAGATTTCAGGTGTCCCTCCTCCATAACTACGGTACACGACAAATTGGAACAAGCACCTCCCACATTTCAACAACTAAAGATCAGCTGGCTTCAGACGAGATTGCGCACGTCTGTTGAGAAAGGCCCGCCTCTATCGGTATGACTCATCGGCCACAGGCGTAGCGTCGGATTTTAACGCATTGGTAACATCCAATATTATTCAATCAGTCGCCCCGTGGGCAAGGGGTGGTTGAAGGAAAGGTGCGGATTAGAATCGCGAACTAACTTTTTTTCGTTTAAGTCGCCAAAAACTGGGTGCGGATTAGATTCGGGTGCGGATTAGATTCGAGAATATACGGTATTTCATCAAAACACTGGTACTGAAAATTGTCCACAGAGCTAACCCAGCTGCATGAATGCACTTTCTGCATTTCTCTACCACAAATGCTTTCTTGCTGAGAGAGGAAAGGATCTGAATTGCAGAATGGAAGATGGACATGATCATGGTAGACAAAAATAATGTAAAATATTTACAATTAAAACTAAGAAATAGTGAACTATGGTATTCTCTGCAATGATTTCCACTTCTCTTGGCTATGAACACTGAAAACACAATTTGGAGAGTAGAAAAAGAATTGTTTGTGGTTTATCAGAATGTGGGATATTTGCCTGGTTCCATTTTGCACTAATACATTTGTAAATGGACCACAGCAATTTTACCTCTCCACCAATTTCTGTTCTAGAAGGTCCTAGAAGAAACATCAAGACATCTTATTGTTTAGGTCTGGCCATTAACCCTTGACCAGCTGGTAGCAAATTTTCTTTGCAGGTAACCAGAAAGATAAAACGTGTACAGTCAAGCGCAAATTTAGTATTAGATATTGTGTATATTTTTCCTCAAATATAGTATAAATTTTCTGTAATGAATATTCTCAGCAACTTAAATACAAATTTGAAATAAAAATTTTTAAAATTATCATAAACTGATGTGTATCAAAATAGGTGGAGTGTTTCAAAGCTTTGGCCACAAGTAGGTAGATTCATTCTCAACAACATACTTTTATTTGAACTGTCTAGCTTAAAATACAACACCAATATAAACAGCTGCAGAAATGGGAATTTAATTCGAAAAGTGCTATAGCCGCGAGCCAGAACAGGGGATTTAAAAGGCCATACGCTGAAGGTTAGAATGCTGAAACAAACATACACTTAAATATAATGCATACTATACATAACTCTGCTTCAGAGAAGTCCACAATACTTTCATAAGTTACCTATCAGCTGAAATACTAGAGACCCATCACATTTCTCACAAATTGGCATCAATACAAGTATGACAGAACATCACACAAAACTTTGTAGCTCAGTCTCAAGAAGACACAAACCTTTCATTCTTCTAAAGCTGAAAGACTTGTTAACTTTGTCAACTTAAATTTACCTCCTGAATGCATAGCAGTAAATGACAAGATTGTTTTATACAAAAACAATAAACACGTCCTGGATATTAAACATGCACCATCACTTCAGATAATATAGCATTTCAAGAGAAATAACATTGCTACATATGAACATGTGTTGGTACATCTCTTCTGGTACAATACTTGAACTTGAATACAAATAAAATAAAAAGGTTAGATAGTGCCATTACATGATCCAAGGGACATTGGAGGTCATCATTCTGAACAAATTACAAATCTGACTCAATTTTATATATCTGGAATATAGCCACATTTTAGGCCCAACAAAGCAGTTCTAAAATCAGCTATAACTGAAGCAAACTGGAAAAAGACACATACCAAAACAAACTATAAACTACAATACTGGTGTGGAGTTCATTCTATGGTATGGCTAACATCTACATTACTTCTTTATTTCAGGACATGTACAGTACGACTGCAGTGGCAAGGGAAATGAAAACACAACAGAAAGTCAATGTACGAAGCGTATTTGGAAAGTAAGTACCATTTGCGAATATTTCCACAATAGCGCTCACGTCGTGATTTCACACATGCGCGCTGTCTTCCCTCATTCATTGGCAAGCCACAGACGCCAATATGAGAAAAGCAGATAGTGTTTACGTATTGTTCTGTGCGTTTAAAATGTTCAAGATGATCGAGCAACCCGCCGACTGTGAAATACAGTCTGCTATCCGTTTTCTGAATGCAAGAAATGTGAAACCGGCTGATATTCATCGTCAGATATGTGAAGTATACGGTGAAAATGCCATGAGTGATGGAATGGTGAGGAAGTGGGTTAGAAAGTTCAACGAAGGTCGTGATATAAGTTTTAAAACTTTCGCGGCGACATGATTCAATATAGCCTTCTCGGGCGCACAGCCGCGTCAATTCGTTTGAATACAACGTTTCGGGGACTAGCTCCGTCCCCATCCTCAGGCAAAACTGATTTAACATACAACTCGTCTGTGTTGTATGTTAAATCAGTTTTGCCTGAGGATGGGGACGGAGCTAGTCCCCGAAACGTTGTATTCAAACGAATTGACGCGGCTGTGCGCCCGAGAAGACTATATTGAAGGTCGTGATAACGTGCATGATGAGCAGCGAAGCGGCCATCCTTCTATGGTCAGTGGCGGCCACGTTCTACGAGGAGGGGATACAGAAACTGGTGCCCCGTTATGATAAATGCCTTAATAATGGTGGAAACTATGTAGAAAAGTAGTTTAAGGTATGCCAAATCTGATAAAAATAACATATTTTGAAAATAAATTTTAGTTTTTTTTAATAGCCTAACGGTACTTACTTTCCGAATATGCCTCATAGTTAGCAGTCTCATAATACCAGGCACCAATCACCCAGTGATGCTGCACCACATCGCAGAAGAATGGAGACCTCAATTGCACTGCTATGAAAGCTGAGAAACTCAACAATTTCAGTGTTTCCCCAGTCATCACAAAACTGTAAAACTCTCAACTTTTTACATTTTGTGTACTATTTCACGGTTTTTATACAACTATGCAAGCAAAAAAAAAAAACAAGAACAAAATTTAAGATTCAGGTCTTCTGGGATGTGATTAGTGTCACTTTGCAAGTAGCTTCTGACATTTTGAAGGATCACAGTGTCTTCATTTTCAGGGTCAAGCAGTTCAGGCAAATCATTCTTCTTCATCTACCAGACCCTGATGATGAAGGTGCTAGTCCTTCAAAACATCATGAACTACTTGTCCAATGACAAACTGTCACATCCCAGAAGACATGAAACTTCCACAACACCACAGTGACAAGCTTAAATCTCTAAATCATAAAATTCTTTTCCATTAGTAACATTTGCAACACTTTTAAACATTTGACTACATAATCCACTAGAAATTCCCTGGGCAGACCACAACTTTGTGAGATTTTCCTCCATACCAGAAGATGACAAAAACAATGTGTGTGTGTGTGTGTGTGTGTGTGTTTCACTTCAATGGAAACAATTTAATGGTTACAGAACTCCATCACAGGTGTCCAGTTCTTTGATATGATGTGGTGCCTTTCCTACTGAGAGTTATCCATTTCTCATAGCAACATACACAGCTATATAAAGGATTGTAACTCAGCTATTAATAAAGGTTAACGTAAAGTTGTCCCTGTGCATGCCATAAAGGCATATCGGGGAGTGGAAGTATAGCGTCATTCGTATTAGCCTCAGCATTAGATGCAGGTAAATGGTCTGTTTCATGCCCTGGGTGCTTTATCCCCAAGGAAAAAGTCCGATTTACCCACCGCACAGGAGGCTGGGTGGACCTCAGAGCTGGTCTGGATGCTTTGGACAAGAGAAAATCTCTTGCCCCTGCCTGAAATTGAAACATGAATCATCAGTTGCCCATCCCATAGCCTAGTTACTATACTATGATATCCCTTTTTCATGCATGTTATTTAATAACACTGTAATGCCGTATATTACGAGAATGGGCCACTAACCACAATTTGCCTGTCTGCCCTAATTATCACAGCAGTGTTTACGCCATTCCACTATTCAGCAGCTTATGTAGTTCCTAGTTGTAAAGTAGATCAGACCAGTTTATGAAAGACTGATGCAGGCTTCCAACATAGCAATCGGAACGAGTGTTACTACAACTAGAAAACAGAAATGTGAGAGCGGCGAAATTATACCTTAAAAATTCCTGGAAATGGTAATTAGGGGGGTCAGAGAGCACTTGCTGGAGGAGGCTATGCTGGCCAGAGGTTAAGTTGTGATCATCATTGTATTCGATGAGCCTAAGCAACGATACCACGTAATGGCTTCTGCCATTATCATCATCTTGTTGGTCTGCAGTATGTCAGGTAGGACCTTATCTAATTGTTGTAACCTGCTGAGTGTGTGAATTGGTACTAACCAACCTCAAAGCTCTGATCCCATTTGTGGAAGATTTACTGTGTGAAGTCTGGTCAGAAAAGAACATGTAGAGGGTTACTTCATGAAATATTATAATATAGTTTGTAGTAAGAAATCAAAGCTTACTCTTTTTCAGAGAAAATGCACCCACTGTCCCCTTACACAAATACTACCCATAGTCTTACCCACAGCATAATACTAGACTATGCTACCCAGCCTTTAGTCATGAACCCAAAGGAACCTGGATTAGTTGGAGCTAACATGGTTTGCTCCCCCATATGCTAGTTTATCAGGTGGTCGGTAGTGGATTATCGTGTTAGTCAGGCCACATTGCTTTGTATGAAATCCACTGCAGGATACCGCCACAGCACTGTCAGTTGCTAAGATTATGCAGTGTCACTGATAGATGAATAAATGAGTATGGAGCATTGGTCAAATTAAACTGACAGGGAAAAACCGAAGTACATGAAGAAAAATCTGAGCCAGTCCTATTCTGTTCACCGTATGTCCCACTGGCCTGGAACTGAATCTGGGCATCCACAGTGACAGGGTGGTGACTGACTGACTGAGTCATGACACTATGCTATTCCAGCTCCACTCAGATAATAACAAAAAAAAAAAAAAAAAATCAAACAATACATGTTTGAAGCATCTGACATCACCTGACGAAGTAGATGCTGCAACATAATTTGTCACCATGTGAAATAAATGAGACATTCCTGCAGATCATGTTCAGCAGTATAAATACACTATAACTCATCATGATGTACAGAATGGAATTCCTGGAATGTTTTATGGTGTTTCACATGTTTTACTCCTAGAGAAACAAGTCTCAGAAATTCATCAACATCAAACGAATAGTTTGTGAACTTCGCATGTGCTCCACCTTCAGGATGATGACCCTGAAACAAATTTTGAAAGAATGACACTAGGAATGTATTTACAACTTTCAGAAATTCCAATCACATATATTAACATACTAGAATAACATACGTATGAACATTGCAGCACGTACTTCACATCTTATAATTATGAATATAGTGACATGAACATACAAAGGTAAACTTGTCCCTGTCAATGCCATGATGGCATACAGGGGGGGCGGGGGGGATTAAATGTATAGCTCCACTCATTCTTAACCTCAGCACTAGATGGAAGCCAGCAGCCAACTTCATGCCCCAGCTGCATTACCCCAGGAAATAACCCCAGTACAAATTGAATAGGAGGTTGGGTGGGTCCCAGAGACAGTCTGGACTTTTGGAAAAGAGAAAAATCTCTTACCCCTGCCAGGATTCGAACCTTGGATCATCCAGCCCATAGTCTACCACTATATAAAATGATCTATCCCACTGCAAACAACAACATACACAGAGTTTAAATTTCAAACTATTAGTAAACTTTCCACATGTGTACAGTGCATTTAGTTCTATTTTCCAACTTGAAAACTATATGTATAGTATAACCCCACTTTAGGTGTCCTCATTTTAAGGTTGCTCTTCATTTAACGTTAAATTTCAATGCTCCCTAGCCAATAATCTCAGAGTTAAATTTCCCCACTTACAGTTTTCCTCAGTGTTCAAATCCACTACTTCCAACAAATCTGCAAGATTTGAGATTGTCACAGCAGTAGTGATGAAGATGGAACTGTGCTTGGATATTATGCCATGTCAACTGGTAAAGCAGTCCAAAATGGGCTACTTGACCCTCCAGATGGAGGCAGTACACTCCTCCAGAATGTTTGTGACTATTCTCCAGCTGATATGGCATAATATCCCAGAAGACTTGAACTGTCAATCTTAAATCTACATGTAATTTTCAGCTTTAATTTGCTTCATACTGGGTGAAACCCACATACAAATATTCAAGTCCAAGAAAACCAGTAAATGGGCAAAAATCCTAGAAATAGATTCTGGAAATTTTTTCTCCCACAACAGTGATGGTTAATTATCTCCAGGTCTTGTGCATAACAATATCATACCTGAGAAAAGTTCATGCTTCTTTCAGGTTTTGTTTTAGACAGGCTTTATTATATGTTATTTTCTCACCTCATCTTCCTGTATAAGTTTGCTTTTATCTTGCCAAGTGATATATTTCACTCCTCTCAGTCTGGCCAAATCTAAATAACAATTTTCATCTTCACAGTTATATCTGGAATACAATTAAAACACTGTTTTACATGCCATGGATTACCCAAGATAGACTGAACAATGCCTAGAAGAATGTTACAGAAATGATACACTTTGCAAAAGTATGCACTATACAACTTGTAACAAATTTACAGTTCGCATGTATATTCTGCAATAAACACAGCTTTGGAACCCTCAAAAGTGGTGTGTATTAAAACAAGGAGTTCAAGGCTGAATTAGAAACTCAGAAGTACAGGATTTGCAAATCAAACATGTAAGGTTTTGACACATTGTGTGGACAAAAAGAATCAGATGAAAAGTGCTCATTGGCATAATTTGACCACTTCTACACAATAACCATAGCAAAGGGGAAATATTTTGCACCAAGACTTACAATTCAAACACCACAGCCCAGTCAGGTAAGAACATTGAATGTGACAGGCCAGCTCCATGAATTCCAATAAAAATGTCAGTGTTATACGTATTTTCTAACTGTTTCTTGAAGTCCATATCCCTGCTATACACAACCTGTTAAGAAAAATTGTACCTCAAGAAGTTCATGTTAACTAATAGATTTGTAATACTTCAATTGAAACAAAGCTTAGCCAAGGTCTTCCAACAATGTTCAAAACAAAACAGTTGGATTGCTGCTTCTTTACAATATTCATCTATGTAAAAGATACACTGATAGCAATTTAAAATTAAATAAACATAAAATCTGAAGCTGTGTATACACACTGACCTACAAACTGTGTTATGAGTAATGTTATAAACAATATATTACCCTTAATTTCAATGAACTAATTTCGATGTTTATTGTCCCTGGTGGTCTAGAATTAAGACTTTGGTCTCCCATGCTTAAAGCAAAATTTTGTATTTACAATAAAGATTTTGTAGTGCTTAGATAAACAGAATGTTACTTTATCATATTCTCCAATGAAGAAACATGATTCTCAATGTGAAGCCCTCTAGTAATGTAACATTCATTCAAGTAAAAGCTGGGTTACATAAAATATTTATCTGATTATAAGACAACCTCTAACATATTACCACTTTTCATAGGGGCACACTTTCAGCAAAAATAATTTTATGGTTTGCAGCAACTACCTAAACTCTATAAAATAATACAACCAATGGATTACAAAATTTGCTATTTCTGATTTTGAAGATGGTAAATCTAAATTGACCATACAAAATTCGTAGTTATGAATCAAACATCACTTTTCTTCTCCTAACGCTTTATAACGACCTGCTTTTTATGAGATTTTAGTTGTCACAGCAGTGTCAATGAAGATTCAAGTCTTCTGCAATGTTACACCATGTTGACTGGCAATTAGTTACCAAAATTTTGAACAAACATAGTACTTTCACCCTTCCTGGACTGCCTGACCCTGAAGACAAACATACTGTGTTCCTTTGAAACACTGGTAACTACTTACCAGCAGCCGTGGAATAACATTTTTGACCTGCTTTTTGTCTACAAAATGCTCTTTGGGCAAAACATAATCCCAGTAATTGCTCTTTGTGTTTCCTCCTTGTTGCATACTAGTCCAAGAAATGCTGCAGTGTCTGCATGAGAAGCAATTGCTAGCATCTCTGCCAAACCTGATAACCATAATTCAAAACCAGCATCATATTCAGTTGACACGAACAACTGAATCTATGTATCATGAGTCTTTCCTGCCACCACACTGTCTCCCATGATTGTCACATAACCTGAACTTTTGTTTAACAGATACAAATACTGTAAACAATTCAGGAAAGAGAACTGTTAAAGTGAATAGTATCTATTATGTATGTATTTCATATTAGCATTAACAATGTAGAAGACATCTTCAGGGCATTTTGAAAAACAATCTGCATATGTGTTGGGTAGTCCAAGGGACTGATTTCACCACCATGACAATGCACATGCTCACTTTTCTTCATCAGTGTGTGAATTTCTCATTAAAAACAAAATGACTGTCACTGCACACCCTCCCTACTCACCAGATGTAGCCCTGTGGGATTTCTTTCTTTTTTGAAAAGTCAAGATCACACACAAGGAAGGAAATTTAATGATATCTCCATGATTCAAGCAAAATCACAGGACATACTTGTCAAGTTTCAAGCAGTACACTTCACAGAATGCTTTGTATGATATAACAATTGCTAGACTCATTTTACAAAGTCCCAAGCAGACTAATGTGAAAGGGACAACATTGATTAGAAGGTAAGTTTTGTTGTCATGGAGAAATATATTCACTATGGAAACTATCTCATTGTACCATGTACAGCACGCTAATTACGTATTTAACCTAAGTTTTCAGACCACACAAGGCATCCCTGCAACCCACTCTTTGAAAAGAACTGTCCATATATGTGTAACATTCAACATCAGAAACTTCTTTTTAAACTGAAGTCTCTGTTGCAGAGTATTCCACAATATACAGCCTTTATAATATGAAGTACATAAAGTTACTTCATTTGGTGAAGAGACAAGCACAGTTTCTCATCAGATCTCTTTGACTGTGTATCTTTCAAACTATGTAAAAATACATGTCAGTGAATATGTAACATGCAATTAAAGTTTAATATACAGTAAAACCCCAATTTAATGTTCCTGCATTTAGTGATGATTTTTTCATGTCCCGACAATAGCTCCATATAAACAATGTATTATTTTCCCGCATTTAGTGAATCCCGATTTAGAGAAAAACCCGCATTTAGTGCAAAAATATTATGTACTCATACTTCAATTGTTTTTTGACGTTTCCCACATTTAGTAAGTTTTTCCATGAGCAAAAAAAAAAAAAAATCACAAAAGATACATATTGTACATAAAAATTACGATATATGCTCGAAACATCGAGGCAATGGCCTGCCACGATGGAAACACCGGTTCCCGTTAGATCACCTAACATCATTGGGCCGGGATAGCACCTGGATGGTGATCGTTCAGGAGTGCCCGGCAGTGTTGCCTGTGTCTAAGTGCGACAAAGCAGTGTGAAATATGCGGAAGCGCAATGGTAGGGGAAACTGTGATGTAATTACTTAGCCAGTCCATTACTCTGATCCTGATGACGTAATGCCTGTCTCCTCTCTGTCTACCTTATCTAGAAGTTATTCTGCTGCTGCTGCATGCCTGTTTTGCGATCACTGCGTAAACCTGAAGCATTTGTGAAAAATTCTTTCTACTACTTTTATTATATTTTTTTATTCCTTAATAATGGCTACTAGTAAAAGGAAGAAGCCGACAATTGCGGAAAAAAGTGAAAATAATTCAAGAAGTGGAAAAGAACCGAAGCACGCCCGCAATAGAAACTGCACGGAAATTTAATCTTGCACCGTCTTCATTGTTTTGTATAATGAAGAATAAACAATTAATACTAGATGAAGAAGTGAAATGTGGGGGTGAAGACATCAAAAGAAAAACCAAAGAGGTAGAGGAAGAAGAAGAAGAGGCAGTACAAGAAGAAGAATCAGTTCCCACACTTGAAGTGGTACGAAGATATTTAACTTCTTTTGATTTTGACAGCACTACTATATCAAAAGTAAATTCTTTGCAGCGAGAAGTTCTGAATGTTCAGAGCACCCGCAAGAAGAAGCAAGCAAGTTTGCAGGACTATTTTAATAAATAATTTTCTTATAGCTATGTTAGCTTGGTTTTTGAATAATTTTGATATTTTTTGATGTGAAAATTCCAAATGTATTTTAATATACGGTATTCTATTTAAAGTTGTATGATGAAGCTTTTTAAAGGAGGGATGAAAAATTGTTTAAAGATTTATGTCAATTTTGAAAACACTTTTAAAATTTTGAAATTATTTTTTGTAATCATGATCCATTACAGAAAATTTAATTTTCAATAGCAATAAGGCTTGCTTGTCACTGGAATCTGTTTCTAAATGATTATTTTAAAAATATTAATATAAGTATTGTGCATACAAAGTTGAAAAATGGATTTTTATTATAGAGACCATAATGGAACCAATAAACAAGCAAAAAAGATAAGTTTAACTTATTTTAATTGAAAACATCCATTTAATGAAAACCTTGATTTAGTGAAATATATTCTAATCCCCCTTCCTTAAATACGGGGTTTACTGTAATCAACTTTGGCATAACAATGTTTCGTACATTTTTACAAAAATTCTGGACCTCAGCTATAACACAGATCAACATATAACTGATCCATTATTGACCTGTACATAGAGAAATTGTTTTCATGACTTTGAGTTCAGTCATTCATCACACTTTTCATGTGCAATACTCATTATTTAGCACAAAACATTGTACCTAAAACAGTGATCTATAAACTGAATTCAATAGAAACATACTTACCCTTTTAACAACATAATCTGGATTCTTACGTAAACCTTCAATGAGCTCTTTTTCATTTAAAATTCTCCTGTAAGCAGTCTCGCGGGACAGTAATGTGACACGAATTTTTGTATCTGACCGTTTATGTAAAGGAATTTTTAATCGATGCAGGATATGTTTTGAGAATGCATGAAACAGGCCACTCCTCTCACATCCCCAGATCTGTAATTAAGTAAAATGTAAGAGTAAAGGATTTGTGCTGAAGTGTAAGTAATTAAGTCTAAATGGAAATGTCAACTTTAAAGTGCTTTTAATTTTGTTAAAGAAATTCAACATTTGTTTCTGATAGTATACAGCATAGAAGAATTCATTCTCTTATTGTACATGAGGTTATCTGTGTAACTGTGAATCCCTGCCAGTTAACAATATTCATGCAAATTGTCATGTTATTTGTTTATATGAATTGGTTTCTTGACCAAGAAATTATTTCCACAAGAAAGTGATCATGTAAGAAAACAGGTTCAAACAGAGCATCCTTCCAAATTAACCATTCCTGAGCCTAAGAGATACTGCAGATAATCATGTCTGCTTGAAAATATTCTTTATCAACTGTATTGATCACTCAGTGCTTATCACGTTAAAAATGAGATGATCCACCTGAGTTTTAATTTCCAGCAAATGTTAAGCAAATGTTTAAACAAATCAAAATATTTCACACACGAACCCAAAGGCAGGTCTATACCATAGTTTGTTCAAATTCTTGTTTATATTTTAAAGACATGAAGATACATTACACATGACACATAAAATAAAATTAAGATTACTCACAAGAGGTGTGTTATAGTACAGGCCAAAAATCATCCTTGGGAGTAGAGGAAACACAAGGTTCTTGAAACACACAGTTTCTCCACGAAATGTCTTAAGGTCCCATATAGGATGTGACGTAAAAGCTTCCCACACTGCTCCAAAACTGGACTGGTATGTGTAAGTTTCCCATATTAAAATATGAACATCTGTTGAAAAGGTGCTTGGATGTGATGAGTTGACATGCAGTGATGCATATAAGTTAAAAAAATCACAGAAATGATGGTACATGTTGACTGCTGGAACCAAAAGAATGTTAATTTTTATTCTTTGTTTGAATGCTTGGATTAACTTCTTTACAACTAGGGTCAAGACTGATACTATTAGTCTTCATGCTGGAACAACCTAGCATTGTTATGGCAGACCAGATTACTGTTTTTGTTTCCTGGCTTATTTTATATGCTTTATCATCTGCAGAGGTATATAAAGTTGGATGCTGGAACAATTATTTGAGGGATATGGAAGGATAACTATTCCACCACATCATCTTTAAACACATAAACCAAATGGCATGGGAGAAAGCACTTATGACCTAGTTTCAGGTAGCATCCCAGCATTTGCATCGAGGAAAATCATGCAAAAACTCAAGTCAGGACACCCAATCTCAGGATAAGATTTTACCTCATGATCCCCCAAATACAAACAGCAGTAAGAACATCCCATTTAAATATTCCATATTTAATCATAAAATGCATAAAGAGATTTTAATCATGTTCATGTGTGCATTTGTGCACACATCCACATTCATACACAAAGCTATAAGAGATGGTAAAATTCAAGTTCTTCTGAGTTCACAAAACCTGATGAGGTTTATATTTTTGAAGTGAACTTTGTGGAAAAAGTAACAGCAAGACACATGATAGGAAGAACACAGTTAGGGGATAAGTGTGAACTCTGACAATGAGTACCTTGAAACGTGACATATAGCAGGATTACTGCACCTTTATTTCTGGAATGTATCACATGATGTCAGGCCACAAAATTTGGTGTGGGAGTTATGATAACAATAGACAATGTGTATCAACAGCAACATAAGTGCAGTGCAGATTAGCGGCATCAGACAATTTGCTTTGTGTTAAAATGATGCCATATTATTGAGAATTAGTGGAACAAGAAACAAAGTAGCCAGATTTATGTTATACATATTCCAGCAGTTGTCTTCTACACGCTAGTTTTATTTCAAACTACTGCACAAAGCTTAGTTTTTGTGCTCCTACATGTTTCCGCCACTTATTGTAGCCATCAGGGAGCTATAATATTATAAAGACATGTCATATGTCAGTAAATTGTAAACATATACATCAGAATTATGCAAGTAAATTGATGCACAGTACTACTAAAAATTAATCAGATTCAAATACAAGTGAAATATTAAAATGTAAATGTCAGAGCAGCACAGTCACTCATGGAATAAACATTGTGTATCAAAACCTTGGATCTCCACTCCACCAAAAACAGGAGATATCTAATGCTGCAAGGTGTTTGGAGATAGCTTTTTACATTCTTACATTTTACATTTAATATATCAGTTGTATTTTAATCTGAATAATTTTTAGTAATACTGTACATCAACTGACTGTTGTATAATGCTGATGTATATATGTTTATCATTTACTGACATATGATATGCTGCTTGTGTCTTTATAATATTATAGCTCCCTGGTGATGGTTCAAAGACAGGAAGTACACAATAGTCTAGAAGAAATACTTGGTGCAATAAATGTGAAAGTGGGAATGTGGAAGTGCAGTGGAACAACATCAAGAAATGTGTGTTAGATACTATGAGTGATTTGGTTGGAAAAGTTGAGAGGAGAGCAAGAAAGCCATAGATTACACAGGAGATGATCAGTAAAATGGATGAATGTAGGAAATGGAAGAATGCCAACAACGAAGAAGGAAGGAAGAACTAAGACTGAGGAACGAATTGAAAAGAGCCACGGACAATGTCAAGAAGGAATATCTGGAGAGCATATGCGACGAGATCATAGAATTTCAAAGAACAGGACGTTATGATCTAATGTACATGAAGACAAAGGAGCTAGGTTGGAAAGAAAACCATGGAATTCAAAACGTTGGCATCGAACACTCTCAAGGGAATATAATAATAGATCAGAGACGAGTACTGCAAATTTGGGAGAATTATATCACAGAGCTCTACGATCGAGCTAATCGACCAGAACACCTAGAAGTCGAACCTGAAGCTGAAGTAGATGAAGATGAGAAAGGCCCTTATATTTTGCAAAGTGAAGTGGAAAAAGCTATCAAGGAAATGAGGGATAAGAAGGCTACAGGAGATGATGATGTACCTGGGGATGTACTCAATTTGTTGGGAGAAGATGGTCTCAGACTAATGACACAGCTGATCAACAGCATATATGTAACTGGGGAGTGGCCCAGAGATTTCACTGAAGTTACAATGATTGCCTTAAAGAAGAAGCCCAAAGCTACAAAATGCAGTGACCATCGCACATGGAGCAAAGATACTAGCGAGGATACGTAGAAGAAGAAGGATTGAAAGGAAGACTGAAGATGTGCTTGGAGAAGATCAGTTTGGATTTAGAAGAGGAAAAGGAACTAGGGATGAAATTGGGATGCTAAGAATAATATCAGAATGAACCTTGGTCATAGATGAGGAATTGTGTGCTTGCTTCGTAGACTGGCAGAAGGCATTTGACTGTGCCAACTGGACGAAATTAATACAGATCCGAAAGGGAATTGGGATAGACTGGCGCGAAAGAAGATTGATAAGCAAATTGTACATGGAACAGAGTGTCAAAATACGACTGGATCAAGGGGAGACGAGGAGTGCAAAGATTGGAAGAGGAGTTAGACAAGGTTGCTGTATGTCGCCGATTCTGTTCAACTTATACAGCGAGTACCTTACCAAGGAAGCTCTTGAAGGGTTTGGAGACTTCAAAATAGGACATGTAATTCACACTGTGAAATATGCAGATGACCTCGTGCTACTGGCTAGGGAAGAAAAGATGCTACAGGGCATGGTTGATAGACTGATTGAAATTGGAAGATGCTATGGAATGGAAATGAATGTGGATAAAACTAAGGTAATAAGAATCTCAAGGCAACCATACCCAATAATAATTATGATAGATCAAAAGCAATTGGAGAATGTGGAATATTTCAATTATTTGGGTAGCATGATAACAAATGATGCTAGGTGTACACGTGAAATTAAATCCAGAATTGCCATGGCTAAAGCAGCATTCAACAAAAAGAAGACTCTTTTCACCAGCAACAATGGGAATATAAACATTTTGCTTGTCTTCACCATCTTTTCCATTGGTTTGAATGATTCAAGGATACAGATTTTTTTCACAAGATCCTGGATTATGAGCCAAGCGGTGGGTATGCAGTTCATTACAAAAGTTTATATGCAGAGAGGTCCATAAATGTTCCAAAAAGCTAGGAGCCACCTATAAACTCTAGGCACTACCATAACAAATTCAGTCGCCTCAGTGATCTCGCACCCGGGATGTGCGGACCTGGACATTAGTGAAACTGAACAATGTGAATCTTCATACAGTGAAAACTGCCTGTACAGTATGCAAGGACGTGAAAGTGTGGAGTGGATAGAACTAGATCAGGAGATTTTCAAATTATGGATATTTGTGAAAAGGTGAAAAACATTCAGGTTTCACAAGAGCAAGGAATTTCTTGACCATCTGAGAAAACATAAACTTTTCAAACAAGGCTCTGTACCCTGGAGCTGGTTGAGAGTACACGTAGGCCAACAGATGTCTCAGGATCATGCGTTCTGAATGGTTCAAGCTTTGATTCAGTAGCAGTGAGAACTTGTTAATTATTGGCTTAATTCAGATTTGTGTCTACTAAAATTCTCATATGAAGCTGAACCATTCAATTTTATCATCAAAAGCATGTATACCTTTTTTATTTTTCAAAATACTACAGTTACACTTACTTGCATCAATTTTTAATATAAAAGTAGGTTTTTCTATTGTAATATCACAGCCTTTCTCCACAATTGGTCGCCTGGGTAGTGCAGTAAAATAACGCAACTCTGGTCCCCATGATTGCAGTGGGCTAATTTGATCACATTCATTTTCTAATCTGGATTTATGTAACCTGTTCATGGAGAGGATACGATGAGAAACAGAACACTTTCATTTTCAGAAGGCAGTCTTCTGGGTTATGAGACCTTATAATCTGGCAGACTGTTATGCAGATGAAGACTGATACAGCAGGTTCACCTGAAATGTTGGTCACCACCCACAGATTACATAGTATCATACGTCAGAAGACCGCAACCTAAATTTTCATTGCCAAGACACCTGTAAATTTAATACATGACACATTTATCCTAGTTATGAGATTTGAGGTTTTTGTGTTATTCATTCTGTACATTCATAATGACTAACTTATAATAATTAACCACGAAATGCAGAATCTCTGTATTTACACAGTTATATTACATTAAAACACTGAAAACTCCTAAGCATTTCAGTCCCTGTGGGATCATGATCAGGGAGTATGTACATCAAATGATTTTATATAAAACATTAGCTAATTTATAAGTTGTTAGTTCCTGATATCTTGTACTTCATGTAGAAGAACTGAGACGTACGTTGTAGGTTGCTCCACATAGAACAACTGTATATAGAAAAATATGGAACTTTAATATACTGAAATTTAAATTAAGATACTTAAAATTTTTAAAATTTTACACACTTAAATATTCAAAATGTTTAAAATATGAAATTTAGAATGATACTTGAAAGGTACATACCAAAGTTTCAAGGCAGTGTCTGTGTACGACAGCTGGTACAGTAATAAGGTATAGGAAAGGTTCAGGAAGAATCACTCAGTTGCTGGTCATGTGCTAGCATGTTGCAATTGAAGGTCATAAGTTGATACAATGGATTACATTCTCCTGTGCTTTGTTCTGGAATAAGTTAGTTAATGTTTTATACAAAAACATCTGATGTACATACTCTCTGATGATGATCCCACAGGGATTGAAGCATGTAGAAATTTTCAATGTTTTAATGTAACATAACTGTGTAAATAAAAAGACTGTGCATTTGTTGGTTAATTATTATAAATTAATAATAATGAGTGTCCTCTAGGATGTGAAATCATGCAATCTGAAGGAAATTTACCAACATTTGGAACTAACCTAGTGCCTCCACCTTCATGGAAGAAGTGTAAACCATCTTTACTCTTCCACCCAGAAGATGCAAGCAGCAAGTTTTTCAAAAAAGTTGTTAAATTTCTACTTTGCTACAAAGCAAAATGTCCCAGAGATAGTATTCTTCACCCTTACACTTGCTTCAGCCATATTTAATGTCACCACAGAAGTATTTGTTTAGCTTTTCAAGAAGGACTCTTGCTCCATTCAGTTAGTTACAAGAGCTCCAGGTCAAGCAAATTATTCTTAATTTCTTTCATTCATCATTTTCTCCCTTATTGTAAGATAAGAGAAGTTAAGCGTCCATGATTTCTCCAGAAATACTGTCTCGGTTTAGAATCATTTAATTCACACAATTTGTCAATTACCTCATGTTACAAACAATAACAACAAAAAGTATTAGAACAGCATGTTTTAGGAACAGGATCAGTCCTCATCCTCAGGCTAAAAACACAGCCAATACCTGTTCTGCTGGACCTGCCTGGCAAAGCTAATATCAATCTCTGGTTACCAGGCTCAGCAGAATAGGTTTTAACCATACTTTAAGTCCGAGGACAGGAACCAACCCCGCCCCTGAAATGTACTACTTCAGTATTTTTCATTAATATTTATAACATATGATGTACAAAATCCATAAATTAAATGATTCCAAATGTACTATATCAGCATCAGAATCTTATACAATTGCACTATACTGGCAAAACTAAAGAAACAGACAGCCAAATGAATGGCTGGACATGGCATTTGAAAGGTACATTTCATTGACATGTGATGTGGGTCTATTACACATGTAGTGGCAATGCTCTGTAAATTGAGTTGGCATCAGCTAGATGACAAGAGTGATCACAGTAGCTTTAACATATTTGATGGCACATTATTCACATGTATTGCTATACTATTATCTTTCTGTAAATCAGTGAACTTTATGCGATGGAAGACAATGTATGTTTCATTTTTTTATTCAAGACACTTTTCTCTCAGATTTTTCCCACTGTTGGTTATTTCAAGATGCTGTCAATATTGAAGACTACAGCGCATGAAATGATTGGGTGACTGATGAAGTGAAAAGGATCTGGAAGTGGTTTGGCCTAATCAAGGTACTATCCCAGCATTAAAATGGAGGGACTGAGAAAACAATGAAAAACTTCAATCAGGCTAGCCAGTGCCCTGGCTAAGAATTATGCTAATGACAATTTCATGTGGAAAGATTTGCATAAGAGAAGTTACATACATGAAGTTTAATTAACATATGGTAAGGGACTACAAAAGACATGAAGGTTCATTTGAGCCCTTAAACTTAAAAATGAAATACATAAATATCAAAACTGCTCAGTGAAACTTTCTGTGTATGTCATCTACAATAATTTTATCCGTATCATGTCTGCAATTTGTATACTGTTACTTGCTGGCAGGCAAGCAGGCAGATGGACAGACATTATAAAACTAATAAGAGATTCAGTGATGTTTTTTTAAACACACATAATAAATTAATTCAATTCAATGAAGACAGCCAATGCTGCACTCTTTTTAAATCAGATATTGGGAAAATAAAGGGCAGATACAATATAAAAGAGCTAAAGATGCTTGGTGAAATCATTGAAGAACACAAAATATGCCCGAGTGCTGTTTTGTGAGAATTTAGAGAACAAATCTACCACTATTTTGATTTCCTTATAAGCAAATGCTTTCACTTACTTTGCAGTCCAGTTCCACTTAACAGACAGGACATGTCAAGAGGAAACGGGGAATATTTGTCCTTTTCTGAATCCACAATTAATCCACAATTTTGAGCTCAAAAATTGAGAGATGACTATTACAAGTTATCATATCAGTTAATTTTTGTAGCTCACCGACAGTAACCTCCAATTTGACCTTTTTTCAGAACATCCATCTTATATCGCAACTGTTCATTGCGTGAAGATAAATCTGTAAAATTTAACATGAGGTTGCGGCCTCTACAAAATCTAAGATGTTTGGTACATTCAAGAGATGAATCTTCCTGAAAAAACAGTAATGAACAATTAAATTAGACACTTTTATTTCTAAAGTGTGCCTTTTGAAATACTAAATGACAAACATAGGAAATATACCACTGAAATATGGTTTTGAAGAAGCAAGTATCCTAAGAAAACGAAACCATACACATTACTTACCATAAACGTTGGTTCACACATGACCATCATTTCTTGACGTTGTTCCTGTATGTATCCAAAATCTCCCTGAGTGTAGAAAGTTTTAAGTTGATCTGCTTTTGTCTTAACCCAGCCCCTATGATCTCCAGGACAAGAGGGAATGGAATATGAGTCCTGAAATTTACATCCTTCTTCATAACCCCAACAGGCTTTATGATTCAGGTGATCCTGTGAAAATAAATTTGCTTACATTAGCAATTTTATTATTTAAATAAGAGTTTCCCTTAGTTGTTTTCACCTGTTTCTAAGAAAACTGCATTCTAATTTAAATTCAGGCAGCTGCATTTCTTGAACACTGTGGGCCACTATTTGTAGCAATACATTCAAAATTCTTGCACACATATTTAGCATCAACACACTCTTATCCGAAGAGCGCCAATTGTGTTTTACAGGGACAGGCCATGCTGACCAACTTCAAGTGTCAAAGTTAAATAAAAAATTGCTTTTTGTACAAAGTAATTCTTTGCCAATTGTGGTTACCAAGTACTGGTAGCTTTCCATTTGTATCTAGTTTTGCCAATCATGATATATGGTTTTACTTGTATATGTCAGCAGTTTTTAATTTATAAATGCCCAGAAGATATTGGTGACTTCTACACCAAAAAAATCCACATTTTCTGGCTAAAAAGCTGTAATGGCTTCTGAAACCAGTTTTATAGTTTATAGATCACCATTTGGCATGTTGTTTCCTCACACTTGCTACATATTATCTCTACCTTATTTTAAACATATTTAATATCATTTGTGTTTAACACAGGAACAGGCAACTAAGACTTTGAAGAGGGTCAACAGTGGCAGTGGCCTTTTCCTTAACATCTTCCTCTTTCCAAATGCAGTGTCACCCCTACCCCACCCAGAAACATAACCCCTGCAGGCACTGAGGAATTCCAGCAATATCAATGATATCATTAACTCCTAGAAAGTAACTTACACAGTTGAAACAAAATTGTCAAAAAACCCTACAGAAAGCCAGTAACTTCTATAACCTGCTGCTTCTGAAAAAAAAAAAACTTTCCTTACAACTAAATAAGCACAACAAACACCATGGAACTTTGGTTTTATACAATTCTATGAATTAAATATTCAGAGTACACTATGTGAAATGAATATAAATATATTAGGACAAGAAAGGAAATACCTAAAAAAAAAGACTTAAAATACACAGTAGAACAAAGACATTAACAGACTGTCACATAGTCATAAATAATATTTACGACTGTAAATTTCAGCTAATAGATGTTTTGGACTTTTTCAATCATATGTACTGAAATATAATACACTATGTTTCAAGGACAGGTTTGGTCCCCATCTTCAAGCTTACTTCTTCCAAAACAGCTGTCACTACGTGATGATTATACACTAATTAAACCTGGGCTAACGTCAAATTAGTAAATACCACATATTCTAAAACAGTTTAGAACATATGATTATACAAAGTGTTTTTAGAACATGTGGTATTTACTAATCTGATGTTAGTCCGGGTTTGATTACAGTGTAAATAATCATCATACAGTGAGTGACAGTTGTTTTGGAAGAAACAAGCTTGAAGATGGGGACCAAACCTGTTCCTGAAACACAGCATATTGTATTTCAATACATACAGCCGAAAAAGTCCAAAAAGTCATGAGTTCAAATGTCATACACCATCACCAGAACCCTACAGAAAAGACCGTAGATGCCCAAAATATTACAAATCAATGAAAAAATTAATTCAATCAGCCATTAAATGTGCATATGTTTAATGACAATGGGCACAGTGAAATGCATACTTGTGAACCATTAATACATGGGTCTAAGTTCTGTTGATGTTCAAACTGTTGTTTGCAAAGCTGAAACAAATAATTCACTATAAACTGGTCGAATTCTGACATAACTGATTCAAAAATGTAAAACATTTAGAGAGATCCTCAACCTTGTATGTGCTATTTGGAGTAAGGAAACATTATAACAGCTTGATCTATTTATAAAACCAGAACAATAATGTTTTTATCAACTCCTTACACAACGTGAACTTAATCTATATCAAGATTAACTTCACCCACAGATGAAATTACTGAGAAGCATCAATGTGAATTTTGATGTTAACAGATGCATTAATGATGTTCTTTGTTTTTGAGGTACTGGAAGCAACATTCATTCATGCATTCATTCCTTCATTTACATTCAAGTCGATCCAAAAAGGTTGGAAAACCTACTGGATATAGAACAAGTCAAATGAATTAAATGTACATACAAATACAATTACAATTACAAAGAGATTACAATGAATACATTACTACAATTTATATAAGATGCATACATTACTACAATTTATATAAGATGCATACATTACTACAATTTATATAAGATAAGATAAAATATTGAATGCATGGACAGATATATGAAAGTAGCTGACTGTACAGAGTAAGAAATATTTAACAAATAACATACCAAATCAAGAGAAGCTGATACAGAATTTATTATAGGAATAACTGTCTCCTTTTTTTCCTTATTAACATTAAAATATTAATCTAATGAATAAAAGGAATTTGTAAATAAAAAGGTTTTTAAAACGGTTTTAAATTTCTTTTGGTTATTCTAAACATTTTAATGTCAGAGAGGATACTAGTAAAGATCTTAATACTCAGATAGAACACTCCTTTTTTATATATAGCAAGATTTGCCTGAGTTAAATGGAGGTTAGTACTATGTCTCATATTTATACTACAGTTTTCTGAATTTACTACAAATTGATCTTTATTATTAACTACAAATAAGAGTAAAGAAAGTATGTACTGTAATTTTAGTGGTAAAATTCTCAATTTCTTAAATAGATTACGACAAGAATCTCTACTCCTACATCCCATTACAATTCTGATTACCTTCTTTTGCATCCTAAAGACTTTACAACTGTAAGAAGAGTTCCCCCAAAATATTAAACCATAATTCATAATAGAAAGAAAAAGGAATAATAAACCATATCAATGTTGTATGAGACGTGTAGGTATACAAAGAATATGTCAAGTATTTGTAGACTTCATGTCCATGAAAGTGTGTAATTAGCTGCTTCATACAACATCCCATTCTGAAGCTACTTTCAAAGGCTCAGAATTAAGCATTATGAGCAATTACCTTAAACAGAAATAATTCTACTAAAAAATTTCTAAAGGTCACTGCCACTAATTCAAACATTTCCTCCAGATTTCAGACACTAGTAACAGCAATAACTATGGAGGGGAAGGAAGGGAGGGAGGAGGATTGAAGCTGGCATATTTTTGTTCAGAATTACAAAGCACTGGACTCTTCACAGTGTTGGAGGCTACAGGACCAAGTTCATACAACATGCACATATTCTTACCAAAGATCTTATTCATATCTTTTTCTTTTTATTAAGCTTTACAACCCTGGATGGGTTTTGGCTTGCTCAAGTATTCCTTGCCAATATTTTCTTTCAAAAACACTTTTTCCAATCCAGTACACCCACAATTTTTCAGATCTCCACATATACTGTCCAACCATCTCCCTTTAGGTCTTCCTTTCGGCCTGTTTAATAATGTTGGCATCCAGTTGGTTATCTTCCTGGTTATTCAATGTTCTTCCATTCTTTGTATATGCCCGAACCATCCAAGTCTCTTCGCTTTTACTTGTCGTACAAGATTTTGCTTTCTAATTATCCTATCTAATTCCTTATTATTTCGTAATCTCCATTATGCATCCAGGCTTTTAACTGGGCCATAGATTTTCTTTAAAATCTTTCTTTCAAACCTTAGTAATTTTTGTGTAATGTTTACTTTTAGTACCCAGGTTTCAGAAGCATATGTAACAACAGGTCTTATCACGGCTTTATAAAATTTAATTTTGCCGCCATCTTATTCATATAAGTCCACCAAATTTCATCAAAAGATATGAGAACGTATTTTGTCTTTTTCTGATATGATATGGACCTTACTTTCACAAACCACTTTGCAACAATAAATTATATTTGTACAAAAATTGCACTCCTGACATTTCACATATTTTTCAAAAAAGGTTCAATGTGACCGGTCAATACTTACTTTATATGGACATGTTGCATCCAACTTACATTTCTCAGCTATGTCACGGTAACTATTAAAGTAATATGGCATATGTTCTTCAGGCAGATTAATGTCAGTGAAATTATCTGCAAGTCCCCACTGACAATTCACAATGATCAAAACCAGAAAACTTTTCGTTAAAGCTGCATACTGGTATTCTTCTATGACAAACATGTCTGAAAAGGAATGTTGTATATGAAACACAAAGATATTAACATTTGAACAGTGATACTGTGGTGACAAAATTAAAGTAACTGAGCTCCACGTTACGTGATGAATACAAAAATGTGGCTTTGTATTTCGCCATTCACAAAAAGCGCACAATTATCTTTAATACCACGGGTCGTTCTTGTCACAGTAACTAAAACTGTAAAAGTCACTCTCAATTCTGTATTCACCACGTTTTTCACTTATACAAAACCAGTTTGTATACATCATGCTACGACCAAACAAACCGGCCAATGAACAGGAAGAAAACAAAAAAAAACATTACCTAAAAGTGCTCGATTTATGTACCAAACTTCACTCCTTGATAAGAGTTCTACTGCATCTGCAGACACTCCACACAAACTTTCCGTATGTTACCAAATTCAACGTTCCGTGAGACAAATTTGGACAGTTAGGTTAAGGATGTCCAAATCAGCCGAGAATAACCCACTTACTTGACCATTTATAAACTGCATCCAGTGCAGGCACCCAGTGACTCTTATCATATTAAAACTGAACGCTTGGTTTGGTTAAACGATAATTTACAGTAAGCAGTTAAATTCCACGTCTTCATAACAAGTTTACTCTATACCGAGCAACACTAACCGACAGACATTTACACACGTCGATAAGAATCGAAAACAACGTGGATCAAGCTGTCATCCGTGATACATGGACATACATCTGCGATGATGTGTTCAATAGAATTCCCTCGTGCTCTGTAGCACATATTACTTATACCAGATATGCAACTGCAATGCTATTGGTCAGAAACGTGGAGCCGAGCCTATTGTGCTACCATCTATGCGCTGTCGGGAAGTACCACAAGGTGTTAGTAGCAATCGGTAGCAATAACCCAGTCGGTAAGAAGGTTAACTACTATCCGGCCTTCAATATAACCACCCACCCCGGCGTGAACCACAGATAATTTTCACTTGGTATGGTTTACCAGCAGTATGAAATAATGTCCAGCACAATATGACATATCATAGATATTTCATTCATATGTATTTCTTATCCCTTCACTGAAATCTACTCAGCTAGAAAATACGTTAATGTTCACAAGGTAGACAGTTGAGGGTTTAAAATTGTCAAATAAAAATATGATTTGATCATAGATGTCTGTGTTTAACTTTGTAAGTAGTTCACAACTTACTTTAACACAGTATATCTGTAATCATGTAAGGGAGATTTTCCCTGACAGTCTTACAATTTCAATAGTAAACCTACTGTACAAGAAAAGATGACAGAAGTACATGACAAATTACTGAACCATTTCACTATTTTTTTCCCAAAGTACATCAGAATGCAATGTACAATGGAATGGTCCAATTATATGCAAACTAAAAATATGCCTTCAAAGTAAGAGCCAGTATATTAAAATCTGTGAATCCAAAAGTGCATGTTGGAAAATTACAATGGTCACTCCAAAAGTAATGACCCAAATTTCTTTAAAACTCAGAATTTATTCTGGAACTTGGAAGAACTGCAACATGGATATATCCAATTCCAGGGCCTTTGCCTTTCATAATATATATATGTATATAGAGTAGATTCCGGTTAATTGGGACACAACGGGACCAGAACACTTTGGCCCAATTAAGCGGTTGCCCCAATTACGCAAAGTTTCATGTAAATAGTTAAAAAGATATAAAAAGACAAACTAACAATTCAAATTTCACTAACAAATTCAGCACAGACATCTAGTGCAGAAAATGGACTGCCTTCCTGCATGAAGTGTCGTCATAACCGATCAATAAATTTCCTGGCATCCTGTGTAGTTACTTGTTCAATTTCAGATGTGTCATCTTCGTCACTTTCCTCCCCTTCTCATTCCTCGTCTTGGTGTTTTGATTGAATGCTTTCAACAATTTCATCCTCACAATCTTCATTTTCATTGTAACATTCAACATTATTGTTGATACCTTCAAATTCTTCATACCTCCTAACTTTTTTCACTTCTCAAATGGCTTCACATTCACTTTTGGCTGTTTCAGGCATCTCCAAGCCTGAATGCTTCAAACCGAAATGAGAAATACAGTTCTGAATTGTCTTACTGCCTATTTCTCGCCAACTATCGGCAACAAACTGTCCTGTCTGTAGGTTTTTCAAACACTCTGAACGCCGCACAATTGTAAAGAATCAGAAGAACTTTTCTTGATTTCCGCTGTAACTCCACATCCCACCTCATCAAACATTTCTTAGAACCCAACAATTTTACATGCTTGTAGCATAGAGAACCATCCGGCGTGGCACGATAAAACAGGCCTGTTTCATCAGCACTGTAGATTACATCTGCACAAAATTGATCCATTGATGCCTGTCGTGAAGTGAACAGTATTAAGGACAGACTGCAATATTCGTCTAGATGGAAGGGGGAAGAGCGTTTGCAGAAGTATATAGGATTTGGGACTGCGTTTCAGTAGGGCCAGAGCCAACATTTTGTCTTCAAAATTCCACCTCCTGCCCTTGGGCTTCTGCCTACTGTTCGGAATAACTCCTGCCAATAACCTGGCAGCCTCTACAGACAAAGAAGATGCAAGTTTCTGCATCACTGAATCCCTATCCAGAGCACAGATATCTTTCAACTTTTTTGCCTTGCATTGCTTTTTCAGTTTACATAGTGCACTCCCCTGCTTCCTAATATTTTGATACATTTTCCTTTTTCTAGGTGTCAATTCTGAAACTGCTGCCAAATAAAGTTCTTTTAGTAGAGAATGCCTTGCTCTAGGCTTTGAGGAAGAACTTTGATGATTGATACATCTGAGTTCTCCATCACAAGCATTAGAATTTACAGGGCTCAAGGAAAAAGAGGTTTCATTCACTGCCAAAGTTCTGACTGCTGGTGGTGTTTGGAACCCAGGGATTTGATGAGAAGTTGAAGGACTGTCTGCATGGACAGGCATAGGAGTTTTAGTGGAGGACACAGATACCTTGCCGTAGGCTCTGGTGGGTGGTAGAACATGGAGGTTATCTTCAGGGGTTAAAACTGTGGGCAAGGAATTCAGAGACGGGAGGAGGATTCCGAAGGTTGTGGGATTGAATGTGAAAATGAATCTGAGCCATGTGGAACTGCCACTTTGTTCAGGCGTACCCTTTCAGAAGTGCAGAAATCGCTCTCTGCAAAATGTTTGCTGCACAAAAAATATTTGTACAGCATCTTTGCAGAGTCGATACTGCATGGCTGGCCAACTTTCTCTGCCCATACTTTGGCTCTGGAAAGAAAAAAACATTATATTACAAATGTTTGCATTCTTAAATATTTTCAGATTTTCAGATTTGGTTGAGAATTTCATGCTAATGGGATATATTTAAATTGCATTATCCTACTATTTATGACTTACAAAATTACTATTAGCAATGCACAGTGCACATGTGACTGGTCTGATTTACTGTAACGCCGTGTAACCGTGTAACAGATTCCACCGAAACGTCAGGAACCCTTCTCCCAACGACACAGCGCCACATCTCAGAAGACCTGAACCCACAGCAAAACCATTGTGAGAATTTTTAAATCTTCCATTACAATCTTCGTATCAAAATCAGCAGCAAAGTTTTTAGTTCATACTTTGCATGGTTTTCAAAATATCTATGACCACACTAGTGTGCAGACCCTACGTTCAACGGTGCCCACTCATTACTTCAGAGAGGACCGTGCCCTTTCCAGGGCCGTAGATAAATCCCCGCACACCTCGCAGCATGGAGGGGCCCTGTGTGTCATGGGGAGCCTCTAACGTACAGCATTCCATTCGTGTGACAGAAGGTAGTATTCTGAGAGATCTGGAAGTAAGTTTGCTAATAATTATAGGGGGCCCCGATTTTCGATTCTGAGGGGGAGGGGGGGGGGAGCAGGCGACCGGTTATCTGCACCAATGGCTATAGTGTTCATGGATAGATTAAGCCTAAATTACAATGAAAATCCTGCAAAAGGGTAAGGCTTAGTAAGCTACATTTCTTTGTATAGGCATAATCATGCGCATGTGAAGTAAGTAATTTATTAATCCTCTAAATCCTAATGGTTACTGCGTAGGTAAGTAGGCCTACTGCCAGGTGCAATACTCGCGATGTGCAAAACTAACGAGAAATATAATGTACGTGTAATTTAATGTTAAGGCGAGTTCAGATCATTACATCTTGAACTCTTCTCAGATGGCAATACCTTTCAATCCGCTAGGTCATACTTCTGTTGTTGCTCACAATTGTTCAACAAATAAAGTGTTGTTACTATTATTAAGGTCTGTTATTATATTTATTTGATGAACTTCTTATTTGTACTTCTATATTGGTATTCATTTTGTTAAAGTTCCAGCCTGCCAATCATGGTGGTCGTGCTGAGTAAGGCGTAGGAGTAAAGCCGTTTGATGGCATTTTATAAGATATATAGTATTATACTAGGTAAGGTAATAAAAGAAGCAAAGAAACTATATTATTACGAACTGATATATAAATCAGAGAATAATGTACGGACAACATGGAACGTAAAAAAGAAACATAAAAAATTCAAAGGGTTGATAATATTTTACACATACAAATGGAAGACCAAAAAATAACTAATTCCAAGGAAGTAGCAAATGCCTTTAATGAACACTTCATAACAACTGCAGAAAAATTAATAACAAATATTCTGGATAAAAAAAAGCGGTTAAAGTATTAGACAAATGTAAAAATAATAATATACTAAAAATGAAATTAATACCAACAACTGAAATTGAGATAAAAAGTATAATAACATCATTTAAACCTAAAAATTCTACAAGCTATGAAGGTATCTCACCTAGAATATTAAAACATTGCATGAATGTAATTAGTAAACCAATTAGTCATATGTGTAATTTTTTTTTTCAATGGCTCAACAGCCCCTTGGGACCTAAGCTGCCTCATTTTTCGAGGCTTCACGATCACACTTTGTAGACACACCACACTCGGTAGGACTCCTCTGGACGAGGGACCAGCTTGTCGCAGAGACCTCTACCTGACAACACACAACACTCACAAGAGACAGACATCCATGCCCCGGTGGTATTTGAACCCACAATCCTAGTATGTAATGTATAACTTAATCAAGGTATCTATCCTGATAGATTAAAATTTGCATTAGTAAAGCCGATTTACAAAAAAGGAGAAAAAACTGATGTGTCTAATTATAGACCCATTTCATTATTAACAACTTTCTCAAAGATATTAGAAAAAGACAACATTTATATGTAACTAAAATTATAACACCTGAACAATTTGGCTTTCGAAAAAATAGCAATACTGAGACAGCAATTTATACTTTAACAAATAATATCTTAAAAACCTTAGATGAACGTAACCACATACTAGGAATATTCTGTGACTTGTCTAAGGCCTTCGATTGTGTGTATTCTCTTGGACAAGCTATTGTATTTTGGCATCCACGATACGGTGATGCTATGGTTTAAATCTTATTTGGAGAATAGAAGACAAAGTGTTGAAATATGGCATAATTAACTTGGTAAAACCTTTTCTAATTGGGAAACAATAGAGCAGCATACCCCAGGGTTCAGTTCTGGGTCCGTTGTTGTTTTTATTATACATTAATGTTTTATCTTTGGGAATAAACACTGACTCTAAACTCCTACTATATGCAGATGATATCAGTGTACTAGTGTCTGGTACCAATGTATAAGAACTTCAAACAAAATCTACAGTTGCATTGGACAACATAAACAATTGGCTTATGAGAAATGGTTTGTCCTTAAATCTAAAAGAAACTAAATTAATGAAATTTAATTCAAACTATTTAAATAATGTTCCTTTTCAAATCCCTTATAAAGACAAACTAATACAAGAAGAAATAAACACTAACTTTCTTGGATTAGAAATTGATAAACATATGAACTGCCAACCCATAATCTGCTTATATAACCAAAATTAAGCAGAGCAAGCTATGCAATCAGATGCATGAAGCATTATAGCTATATTGAAACAATTAAGATGATATATTACGCATATTTTCAATCAGTAGTGACATATGGAGTGATCTTTTTGGGTAACTTGACAGACACTAATAAAGTTTTTCTTCTACAAAAAAAAATTTATAAGAATAATGATGGGAATAAATCCAAAAAGCACATGCAAGCCATTTCTTATGATTTCAAGAATATTGACAGTCCCTTCACAATATAAATTGTCCCTGATAAAATTTTTAGTTAATAACTTGGAATATTTTACTTTTAATAGTATAATTCACACTAAGTTTACAAGAAATAGAACGTGTCTTCGTGTGCCGCAAACAAATTTGTCACTATGTCAAGCAGATGCTTATTACATGAGTATAAAAACTTTAACAAATTACCTAAATATATAGCTGACTCTTTAAACAACAAAAAGCAGTTCATAAGAGAACTGAACATTTTTTTATTAGACCAATCATTTTATTCTGTAAATGAATTTTTAAACTATAGCCATGATTTACAAGAAAATGATTATGCATAATTGATTTATGCCACATATATAATTGTTTTTATTGTGTAATGGAAATTGATTTTAGAGGCTAGATATGACGATTGATTGAGGTATGTGAATGTGTATGTGTTGTCATAACCGCTGATTAATTCACCATATCTAATTATAAGTGTTTTGTACATATGATATGACACGATTGCTAAGCAGTCAAGCTTACAAATTATATGTGTTGTGTTGTGTTGTATTTTGTGGTGGTGATATACTTATGTTGTATTCTGTTGCTTTATACTGTTGTGTCACATTCTTCTTCTTCTTCGGTGGCACTACAGTCCAATGCGGACCTTCGCCTCCTTAATGGCCCTCTCCCAGTCCACTCTATTTTTTGACCTTTCTTTCCAGTTGTTAATTTTACACTTCTTAATATCTGTTTGTACACAGTTCCACCATCTGTTTCTTGGTCGTCCTTTTGGTCGACTTCCTTGGGGATTATTATTAAATACTTGACTTACTGTTCTTTTATTCTCCATTCTGTTAACATGACCAATCCATTTGAGCCGACTTATTCTAACAAATGACAGTATATCTAAATCTCCAAACATCTGTATTAGTTCCTTGTTATGTCGCTTTCTCCAATTTTCATTTACTTTAATTGCCCCAAATATTCTTCTCAAAATCTTTCGTTCAAAAACTGCCAACCCTTTAGCAATATCCTTATTCAATGTCCAAGATTCTGCTCCATATGTAACCACCGGTCTAATTAATGTCTTGTAAATTTTAACTTTTTCTGCTCTAAGTACTGATTGACTCTTTAGTATAGGAAGAAGTGCATAGTATGCTCTATTTGCATTTGTAATTCTTTTTTCAATCTCTGGTCTTAATTCATTTTTATTTGTTAAAAGTGTACCAAGATATGTATAGTCTTTCACTATTTCGAAATTGTATGTTCCCATTTTTACATTTTCATTTTCGTTGTAGGGCTTTCGTGATACTGTCATAAATTTTGTCTTTTTCTCATTTATTTCTAACCCCATCTTATTTGCTTGTTCTATCAGTGATGTAAATACTTCTTTTACATCTTGTAATCTTCTTCCCATAATGACAACATCATCAGCATATGGTTGTGTCGCATTGACGGGTTTTATATCCAGAGTCATGTGGCGAATATGATGAATCTATGGAACAAAATATGTAAATAAATAAATAAATGGCGGGTTCGAATCTCGCTGAGGGCATGAGTGTTCGTCCTTTGTGTTTGTTGTGTTAGAATTGAGATCTCAATTCTAAACACACTTACGATTGTATTTATTTCCTTTTATGTATTTTATAGCACTGGCCTGAAGATGACTCTTTGAGGTCGAAACATGTTGCCGCATTAAAGATATAACATATACTAGTTGTGACGACGGCATTTTATTTCTCTTACTATTTCTGTTCACAGTATTCTATTGTACAAATTCAGACTAGCTACATTAAATTTTCCAGATGCAAACTCGGCGTTTGAACAGTTGCAATATGTGTAACTCTTTGCATAGAAGGAACAACTATAGCAGACTACTTTTGTCACTAGCCTATCATTATACTCCTACAAAATTTGACACGACTAACTCCAGCAATTCATTAGTTATAGCAGTCAATCCAAAATACAAAATTTGCGCGGCCAGCATTTTTTGTCGTTATCAACAGAACGTTGAAGCGAAAATTGACTGCTGTTGCTGGAAGTCGAACCCCGGTCGTTTAGCCCTGACCCTGTTCCTGAAATATTCGGCGAACTGTGTTAAAAATCAATAGGAGGACAGGCGTGCATCACCGGATCTTATGTAACACATAGGTGTACTTACATCAACTCTGCGACCTCCGAATCTTCCTTATAATCATCACGAACCATGTAAGTTCATCCTTTCATAATTGCCTGCTTCTGATTGCTCGAGGAATATAGTTGGTTTCTAATACGATTCTTCTTCCGGCGTCTAGGATTTATTTGTCCCTTGACAATCGAGGAATCCTTTTTTGATTCCCGGTAAGGATAAAAGCTTTTTCTCTCCTCCAAAGCGTGCAGATCGGTTCTGAGGCCAACCCAGTCTGCTCTTCAATGGACACCGGGGATTCTTTCCCCAGGGGTTTGCGGCTCATGTGTGAAGCCTAAAACTCGCCGAGAATAAGAACGTTTTAAGCTCTACCTCCACTTCCCCATATGTCTTCATGGCGTGCATAGGAAAAATGTAGTCTTACTTCACCATGGTCTATATTCAAATGCCTGCGTTCTTATTCTATTTACCCTCATTTTGTATGTGCTGCAGCTATGTATCTTGCTATTTTTCAATACCGCTGTAATGAGAAATAATTACAACAATATACAACGTTACAAGAAAATGAAGAAAGGTGATACTGGAAGACTATAAAAGAGGGAGAGAGATTTTTGAAACCTTTGTTAGGAATTATGAGATTAACGTGTTATGGATGACAGAAACACACTCAGTTTTATCAGTACTGTATTAACACAATCTTACACATTTTAAAATACGAACATAAGAAACAGGCCGATGGTGTTATAGGTGGTGTGCCCCTATGCTTAATTAAGCACCACGTCATGAAGACCGCTCATTCTTAATCCCAGCAGTAGATGGAGGTGAGTGGTCAGCTTCATGTCGTCGCGCCCACTCCGCCCAGTGGAAGAGCAATCGTTCCCGTTGAAGAATTATTTGTGTCGGCCCCTGTGCCGGTCTGAACTGTTTCAAGAGTAGAAAAACCTCTTGCAGGAATTCGAACCACTATTCTTCCGGTTCTTCCAGTCCAACGCTTAGACTCTTAAACGATTGAACTCTACCAGTTCCTTGTTAATGCTGTGAAGCTCTTTAAAATGTTAGTTTCAACACAACATACGAAGCTGCTGTAAATTAAGTCATGAAATAAAACTCGATATACCCATGGGAAGAGCACTTCGAACGCAGGCCTGTCGTATATTTTCTAGCAATCCGATGACAGTCCGAGAGTGCTCATGCTTCGATCAGGGTCCCAGTCCACCAGATGTAACTCTGTGATTAGAATGTTATTTATATGTAAGCCACGAAGTTCCGGTTGATATGTGAGTCTGGAAATGCTATAGTGCAGACGTCTGAAATAAGGCTGTGTATGTGTTAATAACAAAAACTTTGTAGCTTTGTATGAATTTTGAGTGTTTTCTCAATCATTGCGTTGTTTCACAGCAGTAGTAATATATTATGTTTCAAGGCTCTATGTAGTGATATTTTGCCCCTTTGTTTTTGTGAAACCTTAAAGAAAATAACGTGTATTAGTCTTTCTCCGACCATGGTAGAATTTGATACTGTAACGTCACGTAATGTGTGCGTGTGTATTGAAGCTGTTACTTTCAGCGGCCTATGGAATAAATGTCTGCTTGTGACCACAATATGAACACGTCTTCGCCCAGTCATATGCTACTATAGCACCGGGAGAATGACGTAAGTGGCTAGTGTGTCTTTACTCTCGTTTCTTTGGCCTCTCTCTGTGGAATAAAATCTTCAGTGGGAACTTTGTTTGTAAGTATTTAAATCAAGTTTCATTTTGGCCTGAATACATTGGCAAGTATAAACCTTCTTGAAACAAGAAGGAAGAGATTGGCGGGACATGAAGTATGCACGGTAGAGATAAGAAAATCATAAAATAGTTTAATTTTGAAACCTTAAAAGAAGATATAACTTAGCACACTTAGGCCTAGATGGAAATAACATTAAAATGCATCTTGAAGCGATAGGATGTGTAGGTTGTCGAGATTAATCTGGCTCAGGAGAGGGACCAATGACGATATTTCTTAAGCCCTGTAATGAATATTTGATTTTCCTAAAACGCGGTGTGATTTGCAGAGATCCTCTTACACAGAGTGATTGTGTAAATGAATGAGTGTGTGGGTCGGTGAGTGACTGAGTGCTTGAGGGAGTGAGAGGAATAAGGTAGGAGGTAAATTACTTTCGGTTGAAAGTTAACAATTTTCATGCATATATTTTGAGACTTGTGACTTTATTGCATACTGAAAGACTCTTCGTGTGTCTTTAACTTGCTTTTCAGCTTTCTCTCTTACTTGTTACTTAGGAATTAAAAAGTGGAGAAAACGTTTAGAAATGTACTTGCAAGACAAGATCTCCAGATAATACGCGGAACCTTCGACTTCTGCCTGCACTGTCTGAGTTATTTTGTGAGTGTATTGACTTACAGACCACGGTTTCATAATAAACGCGCCTAAAATGGAAAAGTCTACAATTGTAAAGTACGCGGTTCTGAAAAATGAAAGAAAATGGATTTTATAGTACGGAACTGAAAAAGAGATAACACATTTTCAATTAAATTTTCAGGAGAGAAAACCACCCAATCAAATTGCAACAACTTTCGGCTATAACTGCTATCAATTTCATAACATATTTCTAAACAAATTTTCAATTTCTGTATGGTAAACATTTTGCAAGATAGGCAACTATGTTAGATAAACAATATACTTCATTCAAGTGTTTTCAACACAGTGACCTTTGATTATCCATATCAGTGGAAAAGATGTTGGGGGGGGGGGGGGAGGAACAGGAGAAGAGTAAACGTAGAATATATTATCTCCTAGTAATCTGAGAAATATTGATCTGCCAGTTTAGGTCTGTCAGATGTTGAGAAGAGCTTTGGGAGGTTAAATATTTGCAATTAACTAGTTGTAAAACATAAAAAAATAAAAGTACCTAATATGAATAAGAATCATTTTTTTCTGTGGCGCAACAGCCCAACTCGGGCCTAGGCCACCTCATTGTTGAGATTTCTAGATCGCACACAATTATACAGACACGCACGGTAGGACTCCTCTAAACGAGTGATCAGCTCGTCGCAGAGACAGCTACCTACACAACACACAATAAACAAAACAGACGAACATCCATGCCGTCAGCGGGATTCGAACCCGCGATCTCAGCAATCAAGTGGCTTCATAACTATTCCTTAGACCCGCACGGCCACCAGGATCGGCGAATAAATATCACATTTAATTCTAATTTGAATGTATAAAGGGGTTGACTCACAATAGGAAGGACAGAACTTCGTAATGCAAGTCGTTGTAACTCTGCTCCCTTAATAGTAGCGTTGGGGTTTATAATGATCCGTTTAATGTTACGCGGGAAAGGTAACATTTTGTAGAAGATGCCTCTTTGTTTGTAGTTTATATATGAACATACAATCGGCAACGCCGTTTACTCACAAGGAAGGGGTATGTTGGTTTGAAGGTAACAATCGTAGAAGACTCGTGTATTATCCAGTTCCATCGTGTTTATAGCGAATTGTGTGCCCATTGGACTCTGTGTGTACACGCTTTGCAACACTATTACGTACCTCGTACTTAAGGACTGTAATCAGATGTTTTACTTGAAATCACAAATATTACTGATATAATGAAGCAAAGGTTCTTGGCGAGCAATTACGTGCTAGGGTACTCACATTTCTAACAAAATCGTAAGCAAACACGTGTTGCACCATCCTTCAGTGTCTGGGGTAAGATGCCAGGTTGACATAAAAATAATTTCTTGCCATTATCGGCTGTTCTTATGTTACAGGAAATGTTGTAATAAGAATGCAGATGTTTGCTTTATGACAAAGTATTTTGTCGTAAAGCAAATATCTGTATGCCACGTGACTGTGCAGGAAACGGATTGTGCTTTCTGGTGGGAAGGACATTTTTTCTTGTGTCTCAAGAAGTGAGTTCAATAAAAATGATATTGTGGAATGCATCCAAAAAGTGTAAAATCCCATACAGATACTTTGTAAGATGCACTGAATATGACAGTTTCGTAAAAGAGTCTCCTGGACCTCGAGGTTCACTTTGAAACTCGGCGTAACAAATTTCTTTGCTGAGATGAAATAATAACCTTAGTTCCTATATTCTTTACGTCTATATTAAACTTATGCTGGCGTATGATATTTTCAGATTGCATTGCAAAAAGAGTAAGAAAAGGCTCCAGTAAAATGGGCACAGTGTCTAGAGGAAGCCGGCTTTCCATCAGCAGCAATATCTATTTGACAACTTAGCTTTCTACTCTGCTGAGAAAAATTGTTTTTCTCTTCGGTTTAACTGAGAAACAAAATCTGTTGCTTATTACTTTTTTCAACACTATTGCGCCTACAGGCACGAATTCTGCTGCTAGTCGAAACACATCTTCAAGGACATCAGTCTTATGCCATTGGTCAAGAAACCGAAGCTACCAGGTGGCAGAAATAGGGGACTCAAATATTAATATTAACGGCAGGAGGAATGACAATGCGAAAGTAAAAGAAGACGCTCCGTCAAAAACCGGAAGCCGGAAAGACAAAGAGGACCATAAAAGAAACCAAGGAAAAGAAAGCTGTGAAACAAAAGGAAAGGAAGAGGGAACACAGTTCTTCGAATTCCTCCACTGATGAATAGCTCCTCTGAAGGGACAGCGACGACAATAATATGGATAATATTAATTATTATTTTTGTGTCGTTTGCAATGAGTAGTTGTACACAAAAAAGCCCTAAATGTGACTGGATTCAGTTTATCAGTAATAGCAAGTGGCTACATGTTGACTTTAGTTTCGATAATTGGCATTGCACCAAGTGTTAACTCTCTTGGCAAGCAGTGATATTTCACGAAATGGACGCACGCTTCGGATATTAAGTTTTTTTTCCTAAGGGGCTGTTTGCAAAGTTTGCAGTAATTTTAATATGCCTGGAAGCTTACCGGAGCAACTTACATTATGTCCGTATGACTTAGCAGGTAGTGGTATCTTTCAAAATACAATGTGCCATCTTCCCCCTAAAATGAGGGGCAAAATGCCCGTTGTGAATGTTCTTATAGCAAGAATATTCTGCAGTTCTAGATCACTCTGTATGATGCGTAGTTACCTTCGTGAAATGCTCTAAATGCTGCATATTCAACCACCCACCCTTTTACATTTCACAGTTACTTTACCCTTAAAACTAAAAGTAGGCTTAGTTGTAAACGTTATTTACGAAATAAAAGAAGGCCTTATGTAGACACAAGGTCCGTCCGTCCACCTGTCTGCTCCTCTGTCACCTAGTATCAGCGACTAAACCGACTTTAATGAAATTCGACATAGGAACCTTTATAAAGCTGTCGCGCAAGGTTTATTTTAGGGAAAATCCCCTCAGAAGCAGTCGTTATGTAATTAAGGGCGTAAATGAATTTATACCATTATTGTCCATATTTCTTGACCGTTTATGGTGAAAATTACGTATACCCCCAGGAAACCTCCACGTAATGTCGCTGAGCAAGTGTAAGTCTCATGAAAATCTGTGCAGTGAAAGCTATGTTCTACTGAATGGCATAAATAACAATTTTGCTTTTTTTGTACGCTTTTACTTGATTTGGAAAAAAAAAATCGGTACAGGAAATGTCCAAAAATCTCTACTAAGCGATTATGAGTTTTATGAAAATCGGAACAGTGAAAAAGCCATATTTTACTTAGGAGCTTAAGTGAATTTTTGTCCGTACTTTTCACATTGACTCTCCGATTGCAGTAAAATTTTGTGTTAGAGGTCTGCATATAATGCTGTTGGGCGAGTGTGAGTTTTACAGAAATCGGCGCAGGAAAGTCGTACTTTTCTTATGGGGCAAACGAAATTAAATTTACGGGTGTTCCAAAAAATTGTATCATTCTTAATGTAAAGAATGCCTCGGTAGTATCTGTGTACTATATCACAGGGTATACAATTTGCAGTCCTGTTGTTACTAGCACATATAAAGTATTTATTTGTTTATTTATTTATTTATAACTACCGAAAGGGACCGTTCTCACAGTGTGCTTTGATGTATATCGTAACTGAATTAATATAAGTTTTGTGTAGCATTAAAACGTTATTAATAAGTTTTATATATTTCCATGGACAGAAAGAAGTGTCACTGATATTTCCCGTTTTTGTACGGGGTTCTCTTAAAATAAAATGTAGGCTGCAGAAATAAGGACATTTATTTCAAGTTCCACGACATTTTCTTGCACTTAAACCTCTCACCTGAATGAAATTAGTGTACCGCAATAAACAAATACTGAATTATTCTTGTTGTTTCTGTCATTAAAATCGGATTACAAAAAATAAAGTCTGTTACACCACAGACTTTATTTACACAAATTTTTTCTGACATATAAAATTGTAATTCGGATAGTGTAGTTGACATAGTGACTAGTCTACGGACTGCATGGCACGGGGTTCGAATGCAGACAGAAGCAAGAATTTTCTCCTCTACAAAACGTCCAGACCGGTTCTGGGTTCCACACAGCTTCCTATTCAATGGGTACCGGTGTCTTTCTCGGTGGTAGAGTGGCAGATGAGTGAACTTTACCGCTGACCTCCCTCTAGTGCCTAGGATAAGAATGACTGGACCTATACCTCTCCTACTTCTATAGCCTTAATGGCTTGCTCAGGGTAAGCTGCATCTTTACTTTATACAAAACTACTATTCTAAAGACAAAAGTGGGTTACACCACTTTTTTTCTTTCTTTCTGCCACTATGGTGCGTTGAACTGATGTGAAGCAACGACATATCAAGTAAATATTATTTAAGAAAGTAACGTAGGCGACTCCCCGTCTTACGACCACCCCGCTTACGGCCAACCGTAAGTTGCTACCAGAACTTCCTTAAGAAAAATTTAAATTAAAACTGGGACAACGTCTGTTCTTATTATTTTGCAACAAAGAGACAACTTCTTTAAATCCCTCTCGACCTGCTGGAGGACGTATTTTTCACATCATTTCGTATTTTCAACTTACGACCAATTCAACTTGCGACCAGATGTTCAGAATATACCATGTTCTTAAATCGGGGAGCACCTATTCTACAAATATTCTAGCATTTTATTGTGAACACCCCTACAATCACCGTCTCATATCAGGCCGAGTGGAACAAATTAAAGATTGCAACACTAATATTACAAGATATCCGCTAAATTGTTGAATACCCCGGGTGACCTTATTTAGAAATGAACACTCAATTCAATACCGCCTGCGTCCACAGCATGTACGAACCAGGTATTGCGTGAAGTATTGATCTTGTACGTGCGAACGTCCAATCACGTATCACATGGAAGATGTTGACAGGTAGGAAAAAAAGTGTTACAAGAGTAAAGAACTTGTCACTGCTGCTTTAAAGGTACTGACTTTTTTGTTAGACCAGATAAGTAGGAGCTCTGGTATCCTCGCTCAGAAAGAACGAATGGCGGATTTGGTGATATTGTTAATGGAAACAAAACTAATATTTTTATTCTCTTCTTGTTAGATAAGAAAATACCGTTGTTGGATCTGGTATTCTAGTCACAACAAAATTAAATCTTCCACAAATACCTCATTACTTAAATAAGAGGAGAAATATTTCCTACAAATGCTTTAAGGCAAAACCTCTGACATAATATTTTGAACAATTAAATAAGCACGGAAATATCTCTCTTTAGAGTATGCCCACATAGATTTTACAAATATATTCTGTACAATTCTGCGGAAGCCACAGTCATAAACAAAGCCAGTGCTAGGAGTAGGGGTAAGGCAGCTGCCTAGAGTACGGTTCACATAGTAATGCTATGAGTGACCATTTCTAGTATTTAGTGATATATTTTAGAACATAATATTTTAATATCAGAAAATGTATTTATTTGTGGCGTGTCTATATTTATTTTGTGTAAAGAATGTGTTAAGTCTGTGCATGTAATTTCTTTGTGGAGAGAGTTCCAGGGTGCACAAGTGTTTAGCTTCAGCTGTGATCTTAACCACTGAAAGCGCAGTGATAATTATATATATATATATATATAATCTGTTGTAGCATTTAAAAGCTGCTCATTTTCTCACCGAGTATACCTATTTGTTTCATAACATTCTCAAATCAACACTGATTATTAATCTAAGGAGCATTAACTGACTAGTGTTTAAGGTGCAGTAGGAACTTAATTTTTATAACTGTATATAATGTAACGTAATGTAATGTAACTTGGAACGTAAGGACCTTGAATCAAGGAGGAAAACTCGAAAATTTGAAGAAAGAGATGCAGAAGAACGCAGTGTCTGTGCTAGGTGTTAGTGAAGTGCGGTGGAAGGGTCAAGGTGAAATAAAAAGTGGTGATTATACAGTGTATTATTCCGGGGGTGACAGTGCTGAAAGAGGCGTAGCTATAGTAGTGCATAAAAGCATAGTGAAAAGTGTTGTTAAGAAGAGTGTGTATAGTGACAGAATCATTGCTATTAAATTGCAGGCAGAACCGGTAAGTATTTTGATAGTGCAAGTGTACATGCCAACATCGGACTATGAAGATGACAAAGTGGAAGAGTTGTATGATATAATTGAAGAAATTCTTGAAGAGGATGGAAAGGGCGCGACAAACACGATTATAATGGGAGATTGGAACAGTGTGGTTGGAGATAAAGCACATCACAACACTGTTGGACCATATGGACTGGGAAGGAGGAATCAGAGAGGTCAAATGCTTATTGACTTCTGTGAAAGAAATGGACTTGTTATAACAAACACATGGTTCAAAAAACCTAAAAGAAGATTGTACACGTGGAAATCACCAGGAGATAGGAATCGATATCAGCTGGACTATGTACTAGTGAAACAGCGATTCAGGAACAGTGTGAAGGATGTGCAGACACTGCCTGGAGCAGATATTGACTCTGACCACAATTTACTGGTTGCAAAGATCTGCACCAGATTGAAGAAGATCATGAGGTTCCACAAGAGAAAACCAAGATGGGATTTGGAGAAGCTATATGCTCAACGACAGGTAGTACACGATAGACTAGAAGAACAGCTTGGTGCAATCAAATGTGAAAGTGGGAATGTGGAAGTGCAGTGGAACAATATCAAGAAATGTGTGTTAGATACTATGAGTGGTTTGGTTGGAAAAGTCGAGAGGAGAGCAAGAAAGCCATGGATTACACAGGAGATGATCAGTAAAATGGATGAACGAAGGAAATGGAAGAATGTCAACAATGAAGAAGGAAGGAAGAACTACAGAAGACTGAGGAACGAATTGAAAAGAGCCACGGACAACGCCAAGAAGGAATATCTGGAGAGCATATGCGACGAGATCATAGAATTTCAAAGAATAGGACGTTATGATTTAATGTACATGAAGACAAAGGAACTAGGTTGGAAAGAAAACCATGGGATTCAAAACATTGGCATCGAAGACTCTCAAGGCAATATAATAATAAATCAGAGACGAGTATTGCAAATTTGGGAGAATTATATCACAGAGCTCTACGATCGAGCTAATCGACCAGAACATCTAGACGTCGAACCTGAAGATGAAGTAGATGAAGACGAGAAAGGCCCTTATATTTTGCAAAGTGAAGTTGAAAAAGCTATCAAGGAGATGAGGGATAAGAAGGCTACAGGAGATGATGATGTACCTGGGGATGTACTCAAATTGTTGGGAGAAGGTGGTCTAAGGCTAATGACACAAATGATCAACAGCATGTATGTAACTGGAGAATGGCCCAGAGATTTTATTGAAGTTACAATGATTGCCTTAAAGAAGAAGCCCAAAGCTACAAAATGCAGCGACCATCGCACAATCAGCATCATCGCACATGCAGCAAAGATAGTAGCGAGGATACTTAGAAGAAGAATTGAGAGGAAAATTGAAGATGCACTTGGAGAAGATCAGTTTGGATTTAGAAGAGGAAAAGGAACTAGGGATGCAATTGGGATGCTGAGAATAATATCAGAACGAACCTTGGTCATAGATGACGAATTGTGTGCTTGCTTCATAGACTGGCAGAAGGCATTTGACCGTGTCAACTGGACCAAATTAATGCAAATCCTAAAAGGAATTGGGATAGACTGGCGCGAAAGAAGATTAGTCAGCAAATTGTACATGGAACAAAGTGTCAAAATACGACTGGACCAAGGGGAGACGAGAAGTGTGAAGATTGGAAGAGGAGTTAGACAAGGTTGCTGTTTGTCACCGATTCTGTTCAACTTATACAGCGAGTACCTTACCAAGGAAGCTCTTGAAGGGTTTGGAGACTTCAAAATAGGAGGACAAGTAATTCGCACTGTGAAATATGCAGATGACCTTGTGCTACTGGCTAGAGAAGAAAACGTGCTACAGGGCATGATTGATAGACTAATTGAAATTGGAAGACGCTATGGAATGGAAATGAATGTGGGAAAAACTAAAGTAATGAAAATCTCAAGGCAACCATCCCCAATGAAAATTATGATAGATCAAAAACAATTGGAGAATGTGGAATATTTCAATTATTTGGGTAGCATGATAACAAGTGATGCAAGGTGTACACGTGAAATTAAATCCAGAATTGCCATGGCAAAAACAGCATTCAACAAGAAGAAAAATCTTTTCACCAGCAAACTGGAATTAAATTTAAGGAAGAAACTAGTAAAGTGCTACATTTGGAGCATAGCTTTGTATGGTGCTGAAACGTGGACACTTCGGAAAGTAGATCAGAAGTATCTGGAAAGTTTTGAAATGTGGTGCTGGAGAAGAATGGAGAAGATCAGTTGGACCGATCGTGTGAGAAATGAAGAAGTATTACACAGAGTCAAGGAGGAGAGGAATATACTACATACAATAAAAAGAAGAAAGGCTAACTGGATTGGTCACATCTTGCGTAGAAACTGCCTTCTGAAACACGTGATTGAAGGAAAGTTAGAAGGAAGGATAGAAATGACGGGACGACGAGGGAGAAGACGTAAGCAGCTACTGGATGACCTTAAGGAAAAGAAAAGATACTGGAAATTGAAAGAGGAAGCACTAGATCGCACCCTGTGGAGAACTCGCTTTGGAAGAGGCTACGGACCTGTCGTAAGACAGACTACAGAATGAATGAATGAATGTAAATAAATTTAAGTCCACAAAATAAATTTAAAATTTGGGGGCCTTTCTTTCAAGACACTACTTCTCAGCATTCTAAAGTCGTAATTCTCATAACATTCTTTTCAGCAAGTCGAGAGCTCGAACCCTTCGAAGCTCTAAACAAAGTGATGCCGTTACTTCAGTCCCCTTCCCGAAATAATGTGCCTTTTGCGTCTAGTTCTCAAATCGTATGCGTCTACTGAAGATAAACCTGTGCTGTTTAGGACTGAGAAAGAAAACAGGATAGGCTACAGAGAATAATATATCGCACAACAAGAATAATATGATCACGACTGCAATAAAGAAAGGGCCTTAAAGTACTATTTAAAGCCGAGGCTGTTTTTTAATATAATGTGCTATGGTCACATATACAGTTGCTCACATCCCGTCAGATGTCAGCTACATCCTCAGCTAGTACAGATTAGGACTGATAAATTGGGAACTTGTGGAATGAGGAAGCGGAACAAAGTGGAAGGAAAAGGAAACCGCGGGTGTGAGGTCAGTACCTCTTTGAATATATAGCGAGTCAATGAAAAATACCGCTTCCAAATATACTGGCAAATAGAAGATTCGAAAAGAGATTTCTGTATTGCATAGGCGATAAATGTTTTTGTACAAAAAGTAGTCGGCGACCCATGCTGTCTCGTCAGGCACAAATCCAAGTTCACACTATCCCCATTCCTTAAATAATTTCCAAGTCTCAAGTTATCAGTCCTAGAGAGTGCAGGCCTACCTGAAATTAAGTTATATAACAGAAGGCTTATAAACTCTCAAACACAAGCTGCAAAATTTAACTTTTGTTATGTTCTACATCATCTGGGTCAGATAACTGGTTCTGATAAAGGCAGAAAAAAGTAACAGGGGACTAGAAAAGCCCTGCCTACTTTTGTCACAATAATAACACGTGGCAGTCTTAACCAAATATCATTAAGATAAAAAAGCAGGAAAGGGCTGATGGGAGGGACATGCAACAAGTATTCAAAATTTTGTTAGCAAAATTTAAGTCTTCTGAGAGATGTAGAAGCAGATATGTGGATAATATTAAAATAAATCTTGAAGTTCTACAGCGTGAGAAAGTGGAATATCAGGTTCGGGATCCAAAGGCAGGCTTCTATGAATAAGTTAATGACCCATCGGTTGCCACACAAAGAGGGAAATTTGTTCTTTGCTAGAGCAAATTTTGCGTCCTGAACAAGGTTTCTGCTTCGAGAAATTATTTTCCGACTTGTCATACGTAATTACTAACTATGTGTAGATATAGAACCTAAGTTGACAAAGTGCCATTACCCATTTAGCTAGTAACTCACACACGTTAATTAACGTCTCATGGTAAAGTAACTAGTGAATAAGGAGTTGGAAAGAATGTGGAAGGAAGGGTCGTGGCCTATTTTGCAGTACTATACCAACCTTTACCCGAAGTCACTAACAATAATCAAGAAAAGATGAATAAAACATGTTAGTCAGGACAGTAGATTTCCCGGCCGAATTTGGAACCGAGCACCCCGTGAATGCAGGTCATAAGTTTTACCATCAGGCGAACTTTCTCGCTTAAATAACTTCGTACCAATAGAGAGGCACATGGGCATACAAAAGTAATGACAGATAAGTCTTGGCAGGCAGACACGAAGGAGAGGTGGAAAAGCAGTTTTGAACAGAAATGTCCCTTCGTCGCATAACAGAGTCTTTATGTCATAGAAAAAACACAAATCCGCCTGTTTGTATGAATTAAGAGCTATTTACATCAAACAGCTTGGAGAAAAGCTCTTAGCGAAAGGCTTTGGTTATTGAGCTGCTTAGAATTATTCCTATGCCTGCTGCATACAAGAGCTAAAGGTAAACTTGTTATGTATGTACGTTACAAAGAGGTGAGCCAGATAATAGGGTGTATGATTTGTTACAGTGTGAAGTCTAGTATCATCCGTTTATAGTTCCTTTTCTGCGGGAATTAGCGAAGTTGCAAGTACTTCGCCATCTCTGTCCGTCCGTGCATCTGTCCGTTGGTCCGCATAAGACAACTTGTCTCCCAGTAGACGGATTTTCATAAACTTTTGTACTAGGAACTTTTATTAAAATATATCAAGATAATTCAAGTTTGGTTAAAGTCATATTAAAATATCAGACACTTCACTTGAAGACCTAATTACCTGTGTATACTACTGAGTTCTTCCCGAAATGACAGACGTTTCAGACATAAGTTGTAGAAAAAATTACAATACACATTTCATATAAAACATATTTTTCAAGGAATCGTGACGTTTAAGAGATAATTACGAAAAATACGGCCCAGCCAGCAGACCATAACTTAATATGGCACTAGAAAACTGCGGTTTGCATGAAATTAATTAAGAGACAAATACGGATATTGAGTCATATTTCATTGTTTGTATCTAGGAATATGAAATTTATATGTACATACACTATAAATATGCCTGTAAATTACATACGTCATATTGTTTTTAAGTCAGAAATTACACAATATTTCAACGGACTGAAAGTTTGAGGTTACATATGACCGACATGTTTAACGAAAACAAGATTAGCGTGGACGTACAATTCTTTAAACAAATATAATAACCGGCCATCATACTGGTAAAAACATTCTATTATTTACATATATATACAGCGTATACCAAAAACAACAAAACCTGTTACCTCCTGCTGATTCAATGGTACGATCATTCGAGTAGATCCCAGGTTGTAAAGACCTGAAGGCGCCTTAGCGTTACGTTGTAGTACATGCCCTGTCTTGTTCTTCCTCATATCACTTTCTTCTATTATTTTAGCTAATGGTGTAAAGCAATAGCAAGTAACTTACGGTTCTTGGATAGTACTTTCTTCGCTGGACTTGCCACTGAGATCATAATTCACTCCAATTCAAACTATACTCTTAAAATACATATTTTTAAGTTTTTTTTAATATTAACATCACACCTCCATCTTGATATTTCAAATGATAACACTCAATAAACGTATACCATTGAAACTAATTGGGCTTATACGTAAACGTTTCTGTGCCAGGTGATAAATCAGAAACAGATTTTCTTAATGTTATTGGTAGATCATCAAGATGTATCTCGTTACGTCATTTCCTAAGTTAGCAACCTGTCTCTTGTCTTTAACATGCAAAACTTACACCTACAATTTGTTAGTAAGTGAAATTCATGTTTTAACTCAGAATCAAATCAATATATTTTATATTACAAATTTTTTAAAAATGAAATTCCTGTTGCACCTCAGATTAAAACCAATATATTGCAAGTACACGAATCCACAGACAGAATAGTGTATTTAAGGGTATGAATATCTGTCTACAGTGTTTAGGGAAGTAAAAGATAATGGGGTTTTCGAATTTATTACTAATGCACTGGAGCTGAGACTGCTGCTGGTCCCTAAAGTAAATCAGATCAATCTAGTCCACACAATCAAGCCTTTTAATCAAGAACCACCATAATGTTATAAACCCAGGGAGGCCTAGTTTTTCCAAGTGGTCACCTTATACCAATTTTCCGCCTAAAATTTTGTAATCACTAATTATTTCCCTCATGCCTTCCACTGCCACGAAAATCTCATCTATCATAATCTGATAACCTTAAGGTATTGTGAACAGATTGGCTATTCTGGTTTATTTTTCCCTTGATCTAATTTGGATTTCACTGGACCGGTTTCCTTACATATACGAAAAGTAGGCTTATGGTATATATATGGTAGCGTCGGTTGGGACAACCATATCTTGGACAAACTTCAGACTCAGTAAGAAAATCGTCCCTTTGAAGGCCATTCCTATGTTGTATATCGCTTACTTATTCAGTTTTTTTTACCATCGATAAGATGTGAAGAAAAGTGAATGCTTTGGTGTATATTTCACTAAAGAGTGTGTGGTTATAAGGTCAGCGAGAAATTACGAGCGACAGCATTTAAAGTGGAACGTTCACCATGCCACCCTTTTTCTGCGACATTTATTTTAAAGGGGGAGGCAATTGCCTGCAGTAGTTTTGAAGTTACTATCAATAAATGTGATGGGATTTGTGATCGTTACATTACACAGTCCTAACGTTCTCTGCCACCGTAACATACAGTTCCTTCCAATTTCACTTACATTTATCCAGAATAACCTCACACAAACGGGCACGATTCTGTCTAACTCAATTTCTTTCTTAAAATAAAAGTAAAAACGGCACCTTCATTGCATAAAAAGGGTTGGGAAGTAAAGCTCCTTGCGTTCTTAACTTCTCGCATTTTATAGATATAAGTAGTGGTCAGCTTCAGGTCCAAGCCATTTTAACACCTAGACCAAGTTTTCCTGTTACCGATTGATTAGGACGTTAAGTGAGCGCAATGGTTTCGATGCGGTACCCCTTGCTCTTTCGTTGATGGTGGGAATGTAATTTCGTCCGTTTATCCGAAACTATTCACGACTAACTGAGATGACCCAGTTCTCATATTCGTGTTATAGAATACAGGAGACGTGTTACGTTTCCATAGTTTGGGGTATAATTTTTAATTCGTGAAAATTTAATAACATTACACGGTAATTAATCCAGGATTTGAATAAATTAAAACCAGAAGAATTATGGTGTAAAATTTGATTTTGTTAGACCATTAATTTGTTTTCTACATAACGAAAAATATTTCCAGGATAAGGTAAAGAAAATACATACAAGAAAATTCTATTACTAAGTGCTTCAGTGAAATGCAAAAATTATTGCGAACATTCTTTCACTTACTCATATTATTGCACGTTTTAATATGATCGTACCATGCTTAAGTGAAATATCTATCGTCTTATCACAAAATAATCTAATTGCAATGTTTTGTATTCACTACTAAAATTAGGCTAAAATAATCTTAAAATATTAAAGTAGGAATAATTTACTCCATGTATTCAGAAATAATTTTTAAGCTTCTCCTTTCTAATGTGATTTACTCATTATTTTATCCCATTTCACTCTCCAGTGTTAATTACATTTAAGAATGTAAACATGGCTGTTGTTTTAAATTCACATCTTATACTTTTGTTTTATAGGTTGCACAGTTTGGAGTAAAATTATTACGGGAGCACGTGTTACTAAAATTTACAGTAGCTTAGTAATTCGGCAGTTTTTGTTTTAGATTCGAACATTAGACAAGCTTTTACTTGGTTTAGGTTTGTGGTAGCTATTTTTGCGCCATGTTGTGTTTGTCTAAATATATTACTATATGTTCCAGTCACGCCCAAACTTTATTGTGAAAATTCTTTAATTTTTTTCGTATTCACTATAACTTTTGTTACGATCATATCATCCTCAGGTCACATATGGAGTCCGTACATCCCAATTTAATATCTGAAGTTTATTTTAACCTTAATTTTAATATCGAAAATACGTTACATTTAGGATAATTTGTGATAATCTTAGGATGGTAGGAGCATAAAAAGACATATAGGATGTATGAATAAGTGAAAGAATTTTTACAATAATTCTTGTGTCAGAGTGCAATACAGGGTAATAGATTTAGAAAAATATAAAAGCCAAAAAAATACAGGCCTACAAATCTTTTACAGCATGGCCTCCTATTTTCTTGCTGCCTCATATTAACTGAACACATATTTGTTTGTTTAGAAGAATATTACTTTATTCGACTGAGAAGGAGAGACTAATGTTGGCATGGAAACGGGGGTTGGTGGTGAATAAGCGAATGGCGCACGCTCAAGCCTAGAGTTGCTCCGGAATATTGGCTTCTCAGTGTCACACACAGTTGGGCCTCAAGTGGCAACCGGGGCTGGGCCAGGGAGCCCTGGGCAGACGCCCACTTCTGCACAAACTTTTCACACAACTACACGCTATAAACTGACATCACCATCATCGGCTTTCGCTCATCACTTCGTTCACTATCTCAACACCTTTGCAATAACATCTAGCTACTCAGAGGCCTCTGTTGCTGTTATGTGGTTGTTTTTATTGGATGTGAGTACGAATATACGTGTGACGTCGTCCTTCACGTGGTGTCTCGTGTTTTCATTGATCCTCGCTTCCGTAAATGTAAGGTACGGCTTTGCAAGCGCTACGCCCTATTTCTCGCGTCTCCGTCAAGTGGGAACTGTACTTGTTATACTGTGTGTTTAAGCTGTAGGAGATGGTGACGAATTGCTAAATTTGCAGCGAATTAATTATTTGAATTTGTTGTTGTTGGTGGTGATTTTATTAATCAAATATACTTCATTCACTGATGCTTATTAGAGTGAATGCTAACATCTAAAGTTTACAAAAGAAAGCACATAATTAAGGTTTAAATAATAGTAATAATAATAATAATAATATATCGGACCATGTTATGTTAATCACACAAAATATGTGCGCTCCGATAAACACACACACATATATACATGTGTATATATATATACACATATATATATATGTGTATATATATATATATAATATAGGATATTGATATATAATTAGGTCTCCACGTAAAATGTACAACTAGGAACATGTGCCAAGGGTGTTTTTAACTGTTTATTCAAAGAAGCTGTGCCAAGTGCAGAGGTTATATAGTTTTGAAAGGAAAATAACACGACGAAGTAGGAAGGACGTTGGAGGAGGCTCGCACTATCTGCTTTACATTATTAGGCAGATGTGTTTCTTAGGGGACTAGGACAAACTAAAGCTAGAGATGCGAGAAATGTCTGGAAAAACAAGACTCAAGTCATGATAGCCGGCCTCTGATAGGAAATATAACTAAAACCTGGAACGCGAAGCAGAAGTTATCACAAAAGGACGCTCGGTTGTATAATTAGTCATTGCTTCCCAAAAGTTGGAAATCACTAATATTTCGTGCTTAAGAAGCATAAATATTTCTGCATCACTAATATTAATACCGTTCTCCATCTACAAAGTGGAGTCATTTAGGGGTGCATTGTAATGAACAGCTGACTTCTATTAGCACTTTAAACAGTTTTTTTTTCAATGGCTCGACAGCCCCTTAGGGGCCTAGGCCGCCTCATTTTTCGAGGCTTCAGGATCACACTTTTTAGACACACCACATTCGGTAGGACTCCTCTGGACGAGGGACCAGCTCGTCGCAGAGACCTCTACCTGACAACACACAACACTCACAAGAGACAGACATCCATGCCCCCGGTGGGATTCGAACCCACAATCCTAGTAATCGAGCGGCCGCAGTCCCACGCCTTAGACCGCACGGTCACTGGGATCGGCAAAAAGTATTATAGCCAGTAGAAATTCTATCAACACTGTACGTTAATATTCACATTGTGCAGTTAATGTGTAAGCCTATACTCGTACTTTCAACGTATTATACCTGTCCTTACTCTGTCAGACATGCAGATAGCAGAGTCAGGTCCATGCTGACGTCCGTAATTCAATATGAATTGCAGGCATATAAGCAGACACGGCCAAGTTAGCCAATAGGCAGCTTACATTTTACATCGCTTCGCACATTAACTACACTGCGGGGATTAAAGCAAACCATGCGGAATTAAACCGTAGTTGCGGAATCTGCATATTTGGTTATGAGCTGATTTTATTTCAGCTTTCTGTCCTTCCTAATACAAACGTATTTTTGTATATTCACATTTTAGTGTAAACTTAAATTCGCTACACTTTTCGGCAAATTGTTCTTTCTTTAGGGGTAGAGTACAAAATTCCAACTGCAGTTTCCTACTACCATGTTCAACTGCAATGAAGTTGGCAGTAATTGTCTGGAAATGTAGCCAAGGCAAGAGCGTAGGCCAATTCTAATGTGAATATACACAAATATATTTTCATGAGGACGGAACAAACCCAGATTGATTGTTGAAACAGAACATGACGCAAAAGTAAGTGGCCAAATTATAATTACCTGATTGAGGATTGTGACTTTTATGTCACTGGCTTTCAAGACATAAGTGATTAGACGTAGTGACTTTTACTTCTGGAAGAAAGTGAAATGAAATTAAAGGGCGGTGCATCTAAATTGCGACATATTCACTTAATCTTAAATGCATTATTTTCTTGGTTAGTAAACACAAGCAGAGAAGTCTAACATATTTTTTGTACTTTACAGAAATGTACGGACATAGGGGATGGCGCCAGTTACGACAAGTACAAATATTCATATTCCAAAGTAAGTAACATATTTTTAAGGCACATATATTAGATTTAGACAATTACATAAACACACATCGAACAACATAAAATGTAGATGCAACTTGTGTCTTCAATACTCTTGTGACTTTGTGTAACTCTTCTAATTGTAATATTATTTTATGCGTTCTTTGCATGAAGTGAATAAAATGAACGCAATAAGCCATGTCTGTCCGCAACTTTCATTTCAGAAACCAATAACAAATTTCGACAAAACTAATCATTGCAGGTCTAAAATAAAATCTGTGGGTGTAGCGTTAATTTAGTTTACTCAGATTCGTATCGGAGGAATATAATCTGTACTTTATCTGAAACTCAAATCTAACGTTATCACTCCTCTCCAAAATGGATCATTGTACCAAAACATAGCGCAACATATATGCCAAAATTAATAGCACTGCAAACCACAACCTTTATTTCAAAACGTCCTTTGAGGTGTCCACTCTTCTGGGATCTGACATGATGTTATATGCCGAAAGAAAGGAAAGTCAGCATGTTTTGATATGCCCTAATTCTACACTTCACGAAATGAAAAAATAACATATTTTGACTACGCTGTGTGATTAGATTTGCAGCAATGAGTTTTGAATATGCAGCAGAATTGTGTTTGCAATAAACTTACATTGTAATATGGGTGAGGGTTCCCTTTCTATTGTAAGTGCATCGCAATTGCAAGCAATGGGAAATTCTAAGTCGGCGGAATTAGATCTTTTAACCATCTGATATTCCACGAGATAATTTAGACACCTTTTTGGGCTATATTTTTATAAGTGTACTACTTAACGACACTATCAATTGCTAAGCTTATAATAACGTCGAGATGAATGAACGGGTAAAGAGATTTGGTGAAATTATACCGACAGGGTGAAAACGAAATGCTCGGAGAAAAACCTGTCCCAGTGACATTTAGTCCATCAAAAATCCCACATTGTCTATTCTGGAATTAAACCCGGCCTAAGGCTGGGACAGGCCAGCACGACCAATAGGCTATAAATGTTCACATTTTTACATTAAACCCTACACCGTTTTTAAAATGTAATCCTATACTTTTTTAAATATACCAATAAAATTCCACAATAATTTTAATAGAAAATTCGTAATTTGCATAAGCTTGTCGATATGGGTGTGAACCACTGGTAGCTGAGTGTGTTTGAAAGAAGCCATTTTAATTTGGCTTTACGAGGTCGAAACCTGGCGGGGCTCCTTTAAAAATCTTTTTTTTATAAAAATCTCTTTTTGATATTTTTCTTTAATACACTTTACATTAATATAAATTAAGACTTATAACACTAACAACATAAGAATTATAGAGCTAAAAGTCTATGAAATAGGGAAGTAGACTTCATAAATCCTTCTCTGAAATCTTCGTTTTCTTACCTTCTGCTGATTTAACGACCCTGTCAGTATCTCAATAGGCATACTGGTGAGAGAATTTGGTTAATGGAAAATGTGTCAAGTTGTGAAAGAAAGCTTCCATGGCTTATTTTGAGGCACTGTCCAGATATGTATCTGAAGGTGCTTGTTACAGCTACGAAAACCCTTAAGATAGCCAGTCTAATCTCATGAATATGAAACTTGAGACCTACGGAACAGGGTGCGCTGTTACTCTAACGGGACGTTACGTGAATTCCTTACTAGCATAAGGCTTACGATGTAAACATGTTGTCTGCGTGCCATGTGTGTCCCTGATGTAAACTTTTGAATAATTTGACACTTTTTCATGAAACTTGTTAACCTAGGACCAAGCTTTCTAACTTTCAACAAGCAGTACTAACAATATAACGGACGCTCACGTTTGAAAGGCGGAAGCGATACAAGCAATATGTACTTAGGTCTATAATTATCTGTATTTATAAAACTTTAAATAATATGCAACTTATGTTCAATTGGTACTTTGGCAAACTGTAAAATAACAAGATACTAACAGTGCGAAATTTTCCTTTCATGTCCAGTGTCATGGAGGTAATTACTTGTAGGTTGCAGCCAGGCATGTGAAATTGGAAAGGAAGTTGGCCATAAAACAAGGAAAATACGAATATGATATTATTTATTAAAATTCAACTTAATAAACCTAGTTTATGTCATATATTATACTTTTGTATTATAAAATCTCCAACATGTTTCGGTTCGTTTTGAACCATCCTTAGGGAGACAAAGTATAAGGGAATATATTTAAGTATATAATTAGATTAGAAATTTTTACATATACGTTTCCTTATGTACAAAGCATAGCAGCATGAAATATATTTTTTAAACATTTATACCCATATAAATAATTAAAGATAGCGTACAGACAGGTATTGTTTTACGAGATTTCCTTTCGTGCGAATTCGCTTTAACTCGACTGGAAAATTTACAAAACGTTTCGAATTTTAGAGTTAATTTTCAGTTTAACGCAATTTGGCATAGACGATCCGTGGCCGAACTTATCTTCTGTAGGAGGCTATCAGGAAGTGACGTCACTGTCACGCCATCAGTCACGTGTATGGATTGATCACATTGGTGATATAACCACGCGGCTCACTTAGTTTCCTCTTCAACAGCATTGGCTTTTCTTACCAATATGAGTGAGAAACGTAAATCTGCAGCACCTAGTGCAATCCAAGTGAAAAATCGTCGAAAGACAATCGGCATTGAACAGAAATTACATGTAATAAGCGAACTTGAAAAAGGTGAACGAATTGTTGACATATGCCGTAATGTTAGACTCGCTCATAGATGCGTACATACAATTCATGATAATGCTGGTAGAATAAAAGAAAGTGCTAAGTCAGGAACTAAAGTGTTTGTTTGTGTAGCAAGACTAGCACAGTTCTATCGGAATGAACCGTACAAAAAAAAATGGATGTGAGTCCCTTATATTTTTATTGCATTAGAAATAAATAAAATATTGTATATAAATGTATGTATACCATATAGGAATATATATATATATATATATTGTGCATACAGTACATTTATACTGTACAGGTCCGTATGTCCTCTAGTGGTATAGTCATACACTATATAGGATGAAGTTGTCAGTCCCCCCAAATGGGAATTTTCTGTTCGATTTGCGCGACGTTTTTCAGGAATGTAACCCTGGCGTAAAAAGAGAACTGCCTGTATAAATAGTTTTAAAAAGTTTTTACAAGAGTAGCTTCTTTGGTATAATCAGTAGTCGTAGGATATTAAGGTTTACATATATATCTAGGTGGCAATATTTCCTTTTGCATCCGAACATCAACGTGTTTTCCTCGTCCATTGCTGCTGTATAATACACATATCCTTAACGACTAAATGTGAATTTTGTTATTGGAGTAAACACAGTACAATCTAATTCTTTTATACGATGTTAAAACAGTACAGTGTGTTTAATCCTATAGTAATTTAAATATAAAGTCCCTTTAAGAGTAGTGATTGTAACTAAATTTGTAGGATTCTTTAGAATTTCTCAAGGAATGCCAGCTGCGGAAAATTGTTGCCTCACTACTTTGCTGTTCTAAAGAGCATATAGACTTCACTCCTCACTCAAGTGATAGATAAGTTGCCGCAACAGGAACACTAAGGTCAGTTTCGTCACTGCTTCACGACACTGACTCGAGACAAATATACGTTACGTAACGCTGAGTGTCATTGGCAGTTGATTATGAAAGGTGATTTAGTGTGTGAGGAAGAGATGTCTATTTTAAAGTGCTGCCCTAGTATATCTCAAGAGGACTAAGAAAACGTTTTTCACTGAGAAGTGATATGAAGCAACGAGATTAATTTCGGGAAGACTATTGATTCTTTTCAGAGCAAATTTCAGTGCAATGTTTTAGCCCTCTACTGTCTAAGGTCTAAGTGTAAAATGTGTTGACATCCACATCTGTAGACTTTTCCACGAGCAGGCTAATGGACGTTATGCATGTTTCAGTTAAATGGAACATGAGTTTAAACACTACTGCCTCCTATTTTTTTTTCCTATGGCTCGACAGCCCTATATGGGCCTGGGCCTCCTCGTTTCGTCGAGGTTTCACGATCACACACCTTTTAGACACACCACACTCGGTAGGACTCCTCTAGACGAGGGACCAGCTCGTCGCAGAGACCTCTACCTGACAACACACAACACTCACAAGAGACAGACATCCATGCCCCCGGTGGGATTCGAACCCACGATCCTAGTAAGCGAGCGGCCGAAGACCCACGCCTTAGACCGCACACTGCCTCCTATTATTAGCGTGTAATTTCTGTTGTACTGTTCCTAAGGTCAGTGGAGCATCGCTGTCGGTCATTTTGTCAAAACGTTCTGCGCATAAAAACCTAATGGTTTCCTTAATTTGCAGGGAAAAACATTCGGATATTAACGTTTCTTTACACTTCAAAACGTAATGCTAAGATTAAATTTTATCAAACTTATAAATTATTTTTCTCAAATTGTAGGTCTGTCTTAGGTATAGGTAGCTGAGATACAATTTACGGTTAAACTGAGTGCATTAATTACAGATATCTACTAAAACTCTGAATAACCCTATGTAAGGATTGTCATCGACATTAGGCATATCTGATTGAAATAGTCTTCTCTGTTCGATGTGTAATTCACCCAGCTTAATTCCTTCTAACTTTCGTGCATTGTTTACACATAATATATAAAACGAAGTCATAATGGGAAAGTCTGTTATAATGCGGTCGAGCGAATGTAATTTTAGTTCGTTCCAGTCAAATATAAACATGCTTATCCTGCAAAAAAATAGTACAGGGTGATTGAAAAGTAAATATGTGAGACGGTGAACGGTGAGTGATATATCTCTATGACTGATAATTTCGTGTTGCCCATTGTTTTTCAGTGGGAGAGTTATGAAGAACTGAACTTCGAGGGAGACCTGGCGCCATCACATGTTTTCCTTTCTTTTCGGGCGTGGCTTAACAATAATTTTCTTGTTCGGTGGATTGGGCGTATTGAAAAAGAGAATGACCTTCGCTGATTCCTTTTGGTGGGGTTAGGCCAAAGGAGAAGTCTACTGATCAAAACAAAGAACACTAAATAAAATTGAACAACAAATTCGAAACATTTTTCCCGCTGTTCCTCTTGAATTCTTAAGGACAAATTTTCAGTCTCTTTCAGGACGCAAAAGTGTGTGCAGAATGATGGGGTATGTATTAAAATTTGAGGCTAAATTGTAGTGTATGGGCTTTGAAATGGTCCAAGAATTGTAGGAACGTAGCATTCCGTTTAGGAGATGCAGCCATTTATTATATATTTACTTACCAATCACCCAGTGTTACTTTATCCAGTTTTTTAAAGGGTTCGTCGTGTAAAAACTCCTTGCATGACATAAAATAAATAAGCCTCTCTCATTATAACTACGCAATACATTTTATGTGAAACATTTCTCTAAGTGGTAAATGTTAACGCGATAATATAAATATTTCGTGCAACTAGGTAGTGCTATTTATAGTTCAATTAAATTTCCAAAAATAACTGTGTGTGATTATAGCTTATATCTGAGATCAATTTATATCAAGTTCAAAAACTAAGTAAATTACAAATACTGCACGCTTAGCACAGAAAAGGACCATCAAATGCCACACTAGCGTATGCATCTGTTTACTGAGGTTTTATTCAATAGACGCGTACACTATTATACATTAAACACCAAACACAATATTAGTTTACGCAAAATATATTACTTTGCTGATACATTAAGAGATCAAAGACATGAAAATGAAATTCAAGTGACAAAATACGAAATTGGAAATTCCGTGACGTTTAACAAAATTAGTTTTAAATGAGTCAGGGTAACTCAATAACAAAGTGATGGGATTGGGGATGAAAGACTGGAATTCTGTTCAAGGCAGGAACTTGGAAATTTCCTTCGCTGCCACGTTCAGATCGGTTGTAGGTCCCAGCCGTCCTTCTACCTGAGATATTTGTCAGAAAATAAGTTTACAGTGCTCTTATTTTGGGTTATTTTTATAATCTCTCATAACAGCAATTTAGATTTAATTGTGTTTCTATATCACTAATTTTCCATTTAATTTTCACCACAACTGAGGCATTTGCAATATGGTTAGACGAGGTTCTGCCTTTCCTACTGGCAGTTATCCGTTTCATGTGTTACCATACAGCATGACTCAATTCTGCTCACTTCGCGGTTATCTTTAATTTTGCGTCAGCGCTAAAACATAATAGTCTTTTGGAGAAAAATTCTCCTGATAAGATGTAATAATCACATTCAGAGTATTTACTTTTGTTACGAAAATCTACTCTACGTAAATTTATTTTCTGACGGATGCTCGTAATTCCCCGTGGGTAAAGCTGCCTGAAGGTTAAGATGGGTATTCGCTTTATTTAGTAGCGAGTTTAAGAATGAATGAAATTTTACCTTCATGCTCACGTACGGTAGGCCTCTGTAGTGCAGTACCTAAGCACAGAAACTTTGGTCGTAGTATTACCAATAATATTATAGATTAGAACTAAATATATGAATTACAAGAAATCCTATGTGCAAGAATAAATCTAAAACGAAAAACATTAGGCCGGCTGTCTTAATGCATAACAAGTGATGATGTCTCTATTAATCAGTTGCCAGAAACGAAATATGTATATAACTTGCTAAGTCGAATCAACAGAAAAAGTTATTGTTTGAAATAACTGAATTCAGTAATTAATTTGTAACATCTACTGATTTACGAATTCCTTATAAAGATTAAACTGAAGATTGTATTTATTGGTAAGTTGACCAGCTACAGAGACCGTCAATTTAACAGCGCTCTTTCAAGTGCAGCGGATACATGACTACAAATGAGATAGGACGGTCGTTATGGCTGGTGAATAGATAAATGTTCGGGAATACATTGTAGTGGTATATTTGAATGTCATGTCTTGGGATTTTTCTACAGAAACTGACATCTATCACGACAAACCTCAGCCAGAATAGCCAATATTCAAAGCGATTTCTTCCCGAATACAAGTGCAGAGTACTACGATGGACAACAAGTTGATCTACCGTTAACATTTCAATAAGGAGCTGAAGTAGTGAAAGCGAAACCTATATAATCCATGAATTCAGCAGCCAAGAATGCTTCCAAGTGCTCCTTTCAACCAGAATGGTGCCCGTAGTTCAGATCACGCCGGTGACTGGACTCTGAAAATTTGCACAAGCAAAACTTGCACTTTATTTTAGATAAAAAGGTAACGGCTGTCCCGTGACGTGCCAAGCAGGCACTGAGGGGTGATAGCTCTATGATCTGTAGTTCATCCCATAATCAACCTCGGTGCTACAAGGTGGTGGGCGGTCAACACCACGCCCCAGCCACTTTACTCTCGGGAAAGAGACGCAGTACCCATTTTACAGGACGAAGGGTGGGCATCGGGGCCCGTTTGCAAGGGTCTGGAAAATCTCGCACTCACTGGTGTTCGAACCACAAATCGTCCAGCCCGTAGCGAGTCGCTTTCCCGGCAGCCCATTTGCGAGAAAAGCCTATGGAAATGAGGCAATATTAAACTAAACCCACCCTTCATAAGGAGTCAATAGCAGCTCAGCTGCACAAAGAAGTACCCTTCTTGTATGGAGCTCGTTACCTTGTTTGCAAGAACCTAAAAAAAACAGCTCACATCCTCACCTAATTTTAAAATATTTTTGAGTGTTATCCTGTTAATTAGGCCTAGGTCACCCTATCAGTATCTGTGTTCCTCATCTCTCCCTTGTTTGCTAAATATCGCGCTACTTTAATGCTCTTGGATCTGACCGCCCTCACGATTTCTGGTGAGAGTAATAATTATGAAGCTGCTCATTTTGCCTTTCCTCTCGTCTTCTATTATTTCCTGTCTCCTTGTTACAGATCCAAGTCTAATGTCCTGTGTAACATTTCGTAGCAAGATAATTTTCTCCTGTTAAAGGGCTCTTAGTCTCTCTTCTAAGCCCCATTTTGCAGGATAGAACTTCGATATTGGTCAGCGACTCTTTATTGAATACACTCGCAGTTGCACTTCATTGTAATTTATGATCTTATGATGAAAATACGTATACTGAAACACTAGTATTAACATTTTATGCCTAAATTTATCTAAATAATATTTAAGAATTCAATTCCTATTTTGCAGAAAATATAGTTTGTCTTCAGAGCAAGTACCAGCCGGAGAGAAATAGGCCTAATCATTGATTATTCTGAATATGAAAGGAAACATACAAACACAATATGGGGGCAAAACGCTATAATGCTTAATGGTAAATCAAGCGGTACATATATTAACCACTGAACTTTAAAGGGTTAAAACAACGTGAGTTACCTATAGACAAATACAAAAAGAAAGTTGGATATTTTTCTAACCCCTGAGAGTCGTTTGAGTTATACATAACAAGTTAGGCAATGTATGGCACGTTATCTCTGTTATTTTCCACAGAGTTTAAATCTGTGAATAATTTCAAGGGAAGAGCGAATGTACGAGGATTTTAAGTGTTCCTTTTAAGGTTTTACGTAGCACACTATAAGATTTCTCTATATCTTAGCGGCAGGTTTAAAATCCATTATAATGTTTATTTTGTAACATTTGATATATCGTAAATGGTGATACCTACAACCAATTTTGCTCGATTGGTACGTATCCAAAGTTAAATGTTCTTCGGCCTCAGCTCTTATGTCTCAATTATAAACAAAAATAAGGGCGAAATTTTATCATAAATGTCCGATTTTAAGCAAAAAAAAAAAAAAGGAATGTCGGTAAATTTTAGTGGAAATCCCAAATTTGAAATTTCACGAAGATCCGTCTGTTGGGAGCCGCCGTCTTCCATGAGGATAGTCGGATAGAAGGATGGACGGACATTGACCAGGCTAATAAAATAGTCGATTTTCGCAGCTGCTTGGTGAACGTGCCTAAAACTCAGATCTTACCTCACGGAAAAGGAATTTCGTCTCCCTTACAGAAAGCAGCTTGTTTTGCTGTAGAGGGAAATAATTGTTGTTTATTGTGTGAATTACGTTGAACATATAAGTAGAGTTTTGTAAAAATGTAGAGTTTTTAAATGTCACAGGAATTGGTACATATAGTTACTATTAGGCTCTAAAGTTTTAATAACATAAGCGAAACTGCGTAACGAATACGTCAGCTAATTTGATAACGATACTGTCCTAACAAGACAGGGTCATCCTTTTCACACCTGTTCTCGTGAATCAGTCTTCATACACCACTTCAAGCAGAGTGTCCTCATCTTGGCATTAAACCTACTAATCCGTTTATCAGCCTTCCGTTATGATAGCAGTAGGAAAGGACATTGCAGCACTGAGTTCTTGTTAAGTAATCTTCAAAGCACTCTTATTCGTGAAGTAATCCGGAGTATTTGCAAGAGTTACTCTGAGATCAAAAACCCATCACATGAATTCGGAAGCCTAGTTGGTCAGCTTACTTAATTTCCAGGTAAGGAAGTATTATTTGGATTATAATAAGCCATAAAAGAAGTAACCTATGGTATAATGGCAGGGCTCATTACAAGATATTTTCTCTAAGAAAGTCCATGCAGAAAAATCCTCATAGAGTTAGTGATCAATTGATCCTCAGCTAGTGAAGAAATTCCCCGCATTTTATGGAGCCCAGAGGTTTGTTCTCTCTTCACAACAGCCTTCCATTGGTCCCTACCCTTAGACACATGAATCCAGATCGCACCCTCCAATTCTATATCTTTAAGATCGATTTTAATATTATCTTCTTACCCAAGTTTAATATCCAAGCAACAGCCTTTCTTGAGGTCACTCAACAAACCGTTGTATGCATTGATCTTCTCTGCCATACACACAACATGTCAGGCCCAACCCATCCTCCTAGATTTGGTCAGCCTAATAACATTTGGCTGAATTAACTAGCTCGGTAGATCAGATTGTCCTTCTTGAAAAGCTAATCGTACCTCACCTAGTCAAGTAATTTCCCGAATTTTATGGAACCCGAATGTTTATCACCGCTTTCAAAACCTGTCACGAGCCACATCAATCCAGGCCAAGCCCACCCATTTAATATTTGACTAGGAGTAAAAATTATGAAGCTCCCCCTCAAAAATTTTTTCCCGCCTTCCGTTACTCCTTCTTCTTAGGTCCATATATTTCCATCAGCAGCCACTGGAGGGAAGAAATACTGTAGGAATGTGGAGCTAAAATAAAAGTCTTATGTTTTATAACATCAAGCTCTGGATGTAGGCCTATACAACATATACTGATACAACCCATAAGCTATCATTTCAAACACCTTGCTCTTGCTTAAAAGTGGCTAGGAACAGGAGTGGGTACATCATGAGTACTTAGATGATGGTGGAGGTAAAGTCACTTGATCTGAAGCCTTTATAGCACAATGGATTTTATACGTGCCACTACTTTAACAATAACAGGCTACAGTTTGCTCTCGCGATTTACGAGTATTTGTGTTTCCTAAGACTTTCATGGTAGACAGTTATTTCGGTTACGTGATAAACCGATTGGTCTTTATGGCAGAGACTGTGTTTATTTTGAGATAGCATATAATTTTTTCAACATCTCTTACACAATTCATGTTTCATAAGCCAGTCGAGTAGACGTGCGCAGTGATTAAACTCAAGTGTTGTTCACAGTTGTGCTTACACATACCCATACCCTAAGATCCTCCTTAACCTGTGTAGTACCGAATGAAAAATTTCGTGCCCTGAGAGAATTGACGATGAGCGATCGGCCCAACACTGTGACGTGTTCTTTCGAAAAAGAAAGCCCGATACCCTCTGCGTTCGACATACACGAACGCATATATGACAAGCTGAAACTTACAGTTGACGAGGCAAATATGATTCAAATCGATGGGATTAAACATCAAGTTCACATAAAATTTACAGACACTAAACAGGCGGACGCCTTAGTTAAACGAACAAATGGAAACGTACCATACGTACATACAGATGGCACCATTTTACTAGTACATATAGATCATGCTAGTATGGGTTTCAGTACAGTCCGAATTGCAAATCTGCCACCGGAGCTGCCTAATGACACAATCAAACTGGCCTTAGGACAATGTGGCACAATTCTTAGCATTGAAGACCAAATATGATCCTCTGTATAGAGATACACCGTCAAAAATGGTGTTCGAGTTCTGACGATGGAGTTGAATACGCAGATTCTCGGTGTGAAGAATGTGCGTACCTGGAATCCGAGCCGTTATTTCATATTTAGGACAAACAGCGACATATATCACAAAACTGCACAAAGAAAAAGTCACCGATGCAAGAACTGACCATCCCACGGACCTCTACCCCTACGGTAATTGGTAATTGATTAAGCCAGCTGTGCAATCATTGTAAGACACAAGAACACGGATATATGAACACGATTCACAGGTGGAATATACGCGACAAACACCTCATCCTGCGATACTACATAACTGCCGGGAGAGGGAAAAGTAAGGAGAAGAGGAAACGGGAGAACTTCTATTTTTCATGTATTTACGACCTTTTGGAGAAACGTAGAAACGAGTCTACTATTGCAATGCAACCAAAATATTTTCAACAATGTATACAATACCTGCACACAACTTGTACCAGTTTGTTGTAAGTGGGGGTTAATATAGCGTGCCCACGGCAGAACCCACCTCCATTTTCCGCCTTGCCAGAAACACTCTAAGAAAAAGGAAGAGGCTGATAACCTCAACAACAGGCAAGAGTGGAACGACACACATGAGACAAAGAGATTCAACACATCTTTAACGAAAACTACGTGCAGCATTTCGACAATATTCAACATCGATAGTTACAGTTTAGGTCAACTCGGACGTTCGTTTGACACCTGAATGACCGGATACATAAATGCGAGCATACGTGAGCCGATAACGATAGACGAACTCAAATTTTCCGTGTCACGGGGATCACGGAAAAAGTCACGAGGCTTTGGCGGGATAATACATGAATTTTATAATATAAATTGGAACATTATCAAAGGAAAGATTAAGCATCTATACAAGGCGATGCTGCAGCGGATGACAGTGCCTTCAACAAATTGCTGGGGATATTTGTGTGTAGACCAAAAGCCCCAAAGCCACATACAGTCAATGATTATAGACCCCTCATACTGATTACAAAACCTATGCATGTATTCTTGCCCGCTGACTAGCCCATACTATACAGAAAGTACTCATCTATGGTCAATACTGCTGTGCTATGGATAACTCAATTCAGGACTCGGAGGTAAAACTACGAGACGCTAAACTCAGCCGGCGACAGATATGCCTCCTCTCCCTCGATTTTATATGGCCATTCAACTGAGTTGCATATGCCTATATATACTACAACTTGAGATAATATGGCCTCAAAGAGGAAACAGTTATTTTGATGGAGGAATATACACAAATGCTACATCCACAGTCCAGAACAACGGCCACATGTCCCCATGTAGTTCGGACCGTTGTCGACGTAGTCGAATTGTACTGGATCCCTAGGATCTTAACTCCTGAATTTAGGAGATGCCTGTGACGTAATATGTGATGTCTTATCCAGCGAACGGCAGGGCTTTGAACTTCCGCCGTTTAAGCGTGGCTCCAAAGGCACGCTCGTAGGTTTGAATGTCGGAAGGGTGGATAAGAATGACAGATACATCGTTGGCATAAACGATGGTGATATTCGATGATCCCTCCTCGAACTGGTATCCATGTAGGTTTTGATTAAGCTTATGTAGTAGTGGTTACTATCAAAGTGAAGGGGAGCATGCAACTGGGGCAGCCTTGATGTACAGAACACTTTATCGGAAAAGCTGGGGAGGTGAAGCCATTAACCATACTGCGAGATGTACATTTATATAGATAGTATCGATTAAACATAGTGAGTACTTTCGTAGGATATACCAGAGGTAATCATGTGATATGTTGTCGGAGGCTGGCTGAAAGTCGAAGTATAAGACAGAGCAGTTGGTGCGTAATTTCGACACTTGCGATAACGTCTCGTAATCCTGCCGCTGCATCGAAGATGATGCGGTTTAACGCACAACAAAACTGGCTGCGGTGAAGGACTTCTTGCATCTGTGTGGATACCAGCCTAGCTACGGTACGCGCAAATATTTTATAATCCGATTTCAGAAGAATAATGGGCCTTTAGTCGGTCATGCCTGCAGAATGCCCATGTTTGGGAATGCTGACGATGGTTACCCGTAATTGACAAATGGTGATGCGCTTATTTTGCAGCATAAACTTATAGAACTGTAACAAATCGTCGTTTGTAATTTCTCAATATCGAATGTAGAAATCCAGAAAACTTCCGTCATCTCCGGGCCATTGTTTATGTCGTGCTTGGGATATGGCTTGCCTTAATCAGTTCAGAGTGATCGTTTGTGATAATGCATCATTAATGTCAGACGGGTGTTTTGTTGGAGTGTCTGCCTCATGATGTGCATGCTGGGTTCGTGTATCAATATTCTGTCGAAACGATTCGTGTAGTGTTCCCCAAAATGTAGCCGGATGAGTTTTGGTGTCGTTATTTGGATGCCATCGGCAGTATAGATTGTTGTGATTGTCTGCTGGCATTGACGTTTTAGTAGTTTAGTTAGGAGAAATATGGATGGGCATTCCGCAAAAAATAAGGTGTTTTCCCGATGGCTGATTTTAAGACGGGCAGTTTTCTGAAGTTGAAATTGCTCTCGTTTCCGTTGGTAGAATATCAGTTTTGTGGCAGTCTAGCGACCTGTACCACGGGGAGTGATAGAGGTATACATGCTTATAGGCAAGTTCGCTGTTAAGTGGTTGGAGAATGCCTTTTCAAGTATTTGTGAGTTGAATTTTAAAGGGAGCAGATTTTGACGGACAGATAATCTGTCTAGTCTGACAGCCCCATTTGCTGTGTAGTGTGCACAGGAGCGTCTGCCCGGCAGGCTCTGCCATGTGTCATATAGGTGGTAGGTTTGTATTAGTGCAGCAAGTGTCTTGCTCGTCCTATGTGAGCTTGTATATTCGTGCGGTTCAACTGTACAATTGATCGTCATCGAGAATAATATGCATTAGGGCCTGGCTCTGCAGATAGATGAGTTCACTGTTGAAAAAGTGTATACAGTCAGATCTAGCGTATGAGCCAGACGGAGCATCGACATTAATTATTGGGACGTGCTGATATTGGCCAGCTAGTGCCCGTCCATGTTTCAATTTTTCTACGCGTGTAAACTGGGTGCTCTCTCTGGCTAAAAATTGCCAGGAATTATATTTGAAATACTTTCCTACCTGTATTTAATAACGTCAGCAGAGCGGTTGTTATCAATAATATCTTTTCCACGGCGATCGACATGCTGTCTAAATACGTGACAATATCACTATCGGAATCAGATTAAGTATATTTTTGACTGAATTTTTAAGAGGGAAAAAGTGGAATTTCCTGGGGTATTTATACCCAAAAACTGTTCCAGCTGTTCCACTCTTTGTTGTTTCTTTCTAGGATTAAACATTCTTTCTGGTTTCACAAAGACCTTCCGCTTTGCTGATTTTACATTCCTTTACTGTCTGGTTTTGACTGTTCTTGTTTCCTTACATCATTTTAAAACGTAATTCGCTTCATTATTTCAATTATTCTAAAGCTTTATAATATTTCTCATATTCGCTGCTTTGCATAGCCTTTGTGAATATAATCCATATGTTCCTGAACACTCTCAAGGAATTAAATTCACAAAAATAAATTTAAAGTTACAAAGGAAAACACGTGACTGAGCTTCATTTATTTCTTATCCATCGAATATATTGTTATCGATCAACGGCAAATTGTTTGATAGTAGGAACTGATTCTTCCTCCCATGGCGCTCTGGGTTGCATAAACATGTGAAAGTCCGTATATTGTGAAGCTACTGCTGAAAAACATCAATGATAATAAAGATTGTGTTACAAATATGGGCATTTCGTTGAATGGGCCTACGCACCAAACACAATTGTGCACACTCTGAAGATTATGTAAAATAGCAGTAATTGAATGTTTTAAATTACAGGACTGCAAACAAACATTCGAGGCACATAGTTCCATAAGGCCCTAACACAATAAATGAATTGTGTGTAAAAGAGGCGTTTGTTAAAACCAGATTTTCTTATATTTCTCTTTACACTGGAATAAGTTGGTTCAACTGAAGACACCTCAATTTGCTTATGCAAAAATAATAAACACCATGCATAGAGGGTATGATATTTTTAAAGAAATTATAAGTCAAAGAAAAATGAAAGCATTCGTGCGAGGATACTTCTAGCTGTATTTTAATGTAGAACTAAAGCACAGCGACAAACTTTAAACACTATGTGATCTACAGAAGTCAGGAGGTTGCAGTGGCACAGAAATCCCTGTTTTAGACCATTAAGAAAGATGCTGCCTCATTTATATGAGCGTATACATAAACATACCTAAACACATACCAACGTACTTATATACACAGAATGGCCTAAATAATGTTGGTGTTTCAAAACTAAAAATACGTTGCATGCAATGAGATATAACATTACCGTACACACCATATACAAAATAGAACATAAATTACTGTGTGTGTATTATTTCACTACGTAATTACAGAAGCTGACAGGCAATCTCTTCAATTTTGTTGCTTTCATGTATCAACTATAAAGAAAGTATCTAGAGATAGTCGTCATTTAAGACAAAACTTTTCGCATATCAAAAAATTCAAACCTGTATAAATGTCGGATTTTGGGCTCTAGTCTAAAGAACGAAAACCTAGAACATGAAACATTTATTTCTGAATGAACGTATTGCGTGCAGTCAGGCACAGACATTATAGATACTTTAACGTGCATCTGTGCATGCTAAAACTTTGGCTTTTAAAAATTTTGGTGACATCCGACAAGCTTCAACAAGGCTCTATTCTTTTGAGATACAATGCTGCATTACGCTGTACTCGGTTCAAAGCTTTTCGAGACAAAGTAGTGGCCTCACCTTCAAGGTTCTAAGTGTTCAACCCTTGAAGATGAGGCCATTATGTTGTCTCAAAAAGTTGCCTTCATGTCCCACAAGAACGGGGTTATAAACTACTCATTTTTGAACACCTTAGAACTCGCTGCTGCCAGGAGGATGGTGTACACTCATATTTCCGTAACGAGTTTATGTATGTCGACTCCACATGACTGCCTCATGCAGTTTTCCCACTATTCATGGTCTGTTTGAAATGCGCTCTTCTTTCTACGTTGTTATGTGCTGGTCAAGAAGCAATAAAACATAAATGTTTTTCATTTATTTCAGGATGGCGATCAATGCTCTTGGGAAGAAAAATTACAAACCATTGGTAAGCATATTACAATCAACAGCTGCAAAAGGACCTAAGAATTGTGCAGTAAATTTATGAGTCATAAATTCAAACAACTTCTCTGTCGCAAATATTGGAGGGAATTTAAACGCAGCATATTTTAAATTGTAGCAGTATGTTTAACAGGATAATAATTCTTGAAAACAAATTAATTTGCTGCTTTGGGTTCCAGATTCATATGTGTATTAACCCGTTCCTTGGAATGCTGCTAATGCTGAGAGTATTAGAAAAAGTTTTTGAAGCCAAGATATTAGAAATTTATTTCATGACTTCATAAATATCCGTCAGAATAAATGGCTGTTGACTTTTTCTTAATACCAACTTCCACTTGAAGGATTCTCATGTGGTGCACTGGGGGTTTTCTAATTATGACGCCAAGAACATGCTTGTAAATGCGATCCGGCCTAGACTAGTTTAGCGCTTACGTAGAGCTTACGCAGCATCTTACAGTTCGTATCTTCAGTCTTCTTAACCCATCTTGCAGAAATATCAGTTCTGAAACAAAAGGCCTGTTGGCCGCGTGTAAAGTAATCCTTTCATTGCTGCAAATTAAATCTCTAAACCAGTTATGTGATGTCTGTCATATACAGCAGAAAATTGCACCAGAAAAATATTTCGTGCTATGCAAAGTTTCTTCACTTTGAAAACTTCTGCAAAGTACATACCTGTCATGGAAAAGATGTCGCCGAAATTTTGTAAGAAATGTCCCGCGTCAAAACGGCCACATAAAAGAACAATATGCAGAATCGTGGAAAAATAGCCAATAATATGTTTACTACTGAACAAAAATAACACACGAGGTTTGTATGATGCGTGGTTTAAATTAAGTACGAATGTAAAGAGTCTCAGTAAAAGCAGTTAGTTTGCAAAAATCCTCAAGCAGTTTGTAAGGTTTCTTTTGCATTTCCTTAAAGTGCAGTGAGTGTACTCAAAGTCATGGGGGTCGCGTATTTCGAAAACAAAAAGAATTCAGATCTTTACGTAGTTTAATCCTAACATCATTATTTAGGGGACTAAAAGAAGAGAAAATTGCTGGACAAATCATATTCTTTGCAAGAATTGAAAAATTGACAATAGTCTAAGACAAAACGTTTGTTGTGTGTTGAGAAATATTTTCAGAAGAAGCGTGACCTGCTTAGAAGCTAGAGGTCGGCATTTCGAGAATCCTATATGAAATAAGGTAAATTGAACTGCAGGAGGAAGTTACGGACTATAAACTTCCGGCGGAAGCAGTCTTCATAGCAGTATGCGATAAAAGTGCAATGCTGAAACGGGAGAATAAAGATACGCTCTGTGTAACCAGAATCCTGTAGAATAGGCTTCAATATTATTTTAGACTTTCTATCATCTTTGATTTATCCCACCACATTGTTTCGGAAACATGTCCTCTTTTCGTCTTCAGGTGGAACTGGGAGAGAGGGTTTGAACCGTGGGATGGTGAACCAATGAAGTAGTGGACCCGTTTCAAAGAGTTGGTCTCAGTCACCGAGCCTGAGATTAGTGCTCAGCGGAGCGACAGAAAAGGACATATTTGTCGAAAATTTCTGGTGTAATAAACCCCAAAACTGGACAATGTCCAAAATACTAGAAAAGCCTAACAGTTTCCTCATTTTTAGTTCACATAGCTTATATTTTAACCATTTCAGTGTTCCTGACAAGATTAGATTATCGTGGAATTAAGCTGAGAGAATAAATTGTTTAAATTATAATTAAGTATTGAAAGGGAAAGAAATAAGACTGGTTCCATCTGCCTTCTGATAATAAATTTTAACTGATTCGTCTATTCTGCTGTGCATAAACGTACAAAAATTAATGTTCAATCAGTAAAACTGAAGACCCTTTTATTTAACGTGTATTAGCTACATGTTTTGGTTGTAAAGAAGCACCTTCAGGTATTCCGTTAAATTACTCTTATGTATAAACTAGAACATTTTTACAGCGTCAGTTCCCACTTTGTCAATATGTCCTTGGTATATTAAAGTGTAGGACTGGCTTAAAGCACGTGAGAGATGTTTAGGTTTCAGAGGATGGTGAAGGTAGTTTTTAAAATCTGGTGTCATCTGTCTTAATTAGACCCTCGAAATTCGTATGAGGGGTAAAGGTGTGAAGGTCGTTAAATTGTTAGCATTTTTGTGACGTCTTAAACACGGCAATTTTATAATGTATTATTACTTTTTGGTAGAATGGAATATGCCCATAATTTCACAGTTTCACAAAATGCGTGTGTACCTTCTAGGATGTGTTTTCCCATAAGGGAATCAGTATATTATTCTTTATGGCTTGAGCATTTTTAAAAATCTGGACCTGAAATTCCTACATGTTTGTCCAGACTGAAAAATTTAATTGATAGTTCCCGTGTAACTTGCAATTATATTTCCCGTTTTCTTTGTCATTAATAATTCTCGGCTTGCATTGTTTGTTGGGCATTCAGTCCTTATTAGGAGTGTTCGCAAAACTGCGAAGGCGCCTATTAGCTTCTTTATGTCTGTACGTCTCTCCGTCCGTCCGAATGGAACAACTCTGCTCCCACTAAACGGATTTTCATAAAAATTGATATTTGATTATTTAAAAAAAAAACGGGTGTGGCTGTGTCGGGGACACGGCCGTGTGTTTTACGTGAATACGTGTACGTTAACGGGTAATATTTTCTTTCAGCGTATTATATGTATGTCATAATCATTCCTTAACAGTAAGACGTCCTTCGGATCTCCATGTTTTATTTATGATGGCAACATTTTCCTTTCGTCGGGTTCAGGAAAGAAATGAAGTAAACAAATAATTTGTGTGTTATAATTTTATTAATGATAGGTCTGTGATACGAAAAGTACGATACAAATGGCATACAGGATACATCGATGTCTATACAGCCCGGCGTTGATACAGAAGCGATTACATCATGCACTTGCATAGGCTCGGCCGCCCCAGCGGCAGATGTACTTGCGCCGTCGTTGATCCGCTCGGACGCCTTCATTTTTTTACGTTCCCGGCACAGCTTCACTCTATCATATGGTGTTTTATGGGTATCACTGTATTGCTCTTGAGAAGCCCTTTCCAACCGTATACGATTTCTATATTTTGATTTGGCTTTTTGACGAGTATAGGCCGACACTGTATTAAGTTTTCTTAATTTTGAAATTTAACACCATATATATTCACCATAATTATTCCACACTAATGTTTTGTGTACGCAATCGATAAATATTGACGAGAGCTGTAAATTGAAACTGAAACGAGCGTCGTAGCTTCTCCGAGTCAAAATGTATACTAAACGGAAAGTATGTGACGCGGCGAAACGACCTCAAAATCGCGGCGCTTCCCCCTCCGCCGCGCGCGATGCGTCACAGTCCCCACTCAACGTAATGAATTCTTTGATCCTTTAACTATCGAGTGGTGTAATTAAATTTTGGATGTAGATGATAGATATGTAGCTGCAATGCCAAACTGTATCCCCCGATTTTGTTATCATCAGTTTTCTGAATTGCCTCCCGCTACGGAAGCAAATTTAAAGACGTATTCACGTCAAAATAAGCTTGGACAATTCAAGTTTTATTAAAATCTGACAAAAATAATGGATACTTTAAATGAAAACCTATGTACGTTTACGATAACACTTCACTGACTTTTTCTTAGAATGAGAAATGTTTCGGAAAAAAGTTGTAGAGAAAATAAAACACACATTTTATGTTCAATAACGTTTTCCCGAAAATCGTGCCGTTTATGAGATAATGTGGAAAAATACAGTACAGCCAGACCGGCCACACATGACATTATAATGCTGCCTAGAAAAGATGTGCCTTGCATGCGAGGATAACTAAGGCAAGAATACAGACTCACACACTCATTATTAAAGAAGTCCATGGGTAAATTAATATGCTTTCTTTTTCTTTTCAACACAGCGTTCAATTGTACGAGAGTGCAAATTATTAGAAATAAAATTTCTTTTAAAAACTGGTACTTACAATTTGCATAATTCTGATGCGTGCAAATTTAAACTGTGAGTTAACAGCGATATTAGGTATAATTTATATAAGGCTATATGGTAGACTTTGCTTAGTGTATGTAATTTCATTAATGACCTCGATGTTACTAGGGAATGAAAACGGAATGATTCAGTTAGTTGGATATCTGAATCGATTACTCAAGCTCTAGATAAAGAGATAGATATATACACAGATCGATTATGAATATACCTAAAATTGTCTGCGAAATATTTTTTGTAACTCAACAATTGCAAAATATTTCGGCGGAGTTAAATTTTTGAGGTTAGGTTTATACATATAAAATACACAGACACACGTGCGCGCGCGTATTCAACGTAGACGCATAAATAATAATAGGAACGCAGGCTTCAGTTTTCTACACGGAATTCTTTGTTATTATATAATGATATGTGATCTGTCACAGTACTGCCAGACTTCTTACTGTGTAACGTTCGTATGTAGATTGATTGTCCTCACAAGTGGACTGCACGATCGAGTTCTCTCCGATTCGTTTCATACTTTGTGAGGAAAAATAATTCCTGGCAAAAAAGTGACCAATCAGTAAGAGTTCCATATTCAGACGTTGTAGACAAACTGAAGAGAAAATTCTTCTCTTTATCTTATCATTGATATCAGGGCGGTTGTTGCAGTAGTTGTCCGTGGCCTAGTTCCAAGACATGATACCACACACAAATCTTGCCGATAAACCAGACTCACGTCCGCCAAGTCAACAGCATTCTCTCTCGGTGCGTACGGGAAGGAGCAAATTTTCGTGTGCCTCTTTCGACGCTACGGCTTCCACCGAATGAAGGTGGTGCAAATCTCATTGACGTGGAGCAAAATGCCATACCTTCTATCTCAGCCGATTTTTATAACGTCCCCCCCCCCCCCCCACCACCACCGATGCGGATATGTGAGTTATATCTTGGCGTAGACTGGCCAACGATTTGAAGGAATATTGCACAGGCTCCCATTACCGAAAGAATCCGCTCAACATGGTACTATGTCGTCCACATCATACCGACTCAAACGCGTATTTTTCGAATTCGCCGACAGCCCACCCCAGACTGTGCACAGTGCGCTGTACCTGACACACTGCAACACCGCCTCAAGCATGTCGTGTAACGATCGACATCTGACAGTGGACCCAGCTCCGACTTGCGACATTTATGTGCACAGACCCTCAGTAATTCCGAGCCTTTGGTTGACTACCCCAATTGTAAACATATGGCCACGACAGAAACACAATACAGTCCTGTGGTTCATGGGTCATGTGATACACTACTCAGCGCCACACGGTCACAAAGGCTTTTGGTTTGCGCTGAATTTCTGAGGGATTCTGGTGGAAAAACCTGTCAGTGTAAAAAATGCTTTGCAAACTTTTGGAATTTTCTGGACGTGTGTACATAAACCGCCCTACTTATATCTCAGCGGACATCACCCGTAGAACCCACATGTGACGGCCGTGCCATGGCTCAAGCTGTTAGCCGCCGGCCTCCCACCGCGGAGACCTGGGTTAGATCCCGGGGTCAGTCCATATGGGATTTGTGGTGAACAAAGTGGCACTGGGACAGTTATTTCCCTGACCACTTCAGTTTTCCCCTGTCAATTTCATTCCACCGGTGCTCCATTACTTGGAAAAATAAAGAAAACTGATCATCTTTCTCCTCATCTTCATCATAAGGGTTGCACAATAAGCCTTACTGCGGCGGTACGTTCGTAACTTCTGCTACTGAGCCCTTCTCCACAACAAATAAAAAAAAACGGGTGTGGCTGTGTCGGGGACACGGCCGTGTGTTTTACGTGAATACGTGTACGTTAACGGGTAATATTTTCTTTCAGCGTATTATATGTATGTCATAATCATTCCTTAACAGTAAGACGTCCTTCGGATCTCCATGTTTTATTTATGATGGCAACATTTTCCTTTCGTCGGGTTCAGGAAAGAAATGAAGTAAACAAATAATTTGTGTGTTATAATTTTATTAATGATAGGTCTGTGATACGAAAAGTACGATACAAATGCATACAGGATACATCGATGTCTATACAGCCCGGCGTTGATACAGAAGCGATTACATCATGCACTTGCATAGGCTCGGCCGCCCCAGCGGCAGATGTACTTGCGCCGTCGTTGATCCGCTCGGACGCCTTCATTTTTTTACTTTCCCGGCACCGCTTCACTCTATCATATGGTGTTTTATGGGTATCACTGTATTGCTCTTGAGAAGCCCTTTCCAACCGTATACGATTTCTATATTTTGATTTGGCTTTTTGACGAGTATAGACCGACATTGTATTAAGTTTTCTTAATTTTGAACTTTAACACCATATATATTCACCATAACTATTCCACACTAATGTTTTGTGTACGCAATCGATAAATATTGACGAGAGCTGTAAATTGAAACTGAAACGAGCGTCGTAGCTTCTCCGAGTCAAAATGTATACTAAACGGAAAGTATGTGACGCGGCGAAACGACCTCAAAATCGCGGCGCTTCCCCCTCCGCCGCGCGCGATGCGTCACAGTCCCCACTCAACGTAATGAATTCTTTGATCCTTTAACTATCGAGTGGTGTAATTAAATTTTGGATGTAGATGATAGATATGTAGCTGCAATGCCAAACTGTATCCCCCGATTTTGTTATCATCAGTTTTCTGAATTGCCTCCCACTACGGAAGCAAATTTAAAGACGTATTCACGTCAAAACCATGTGACGAACGAGAATGTCTGTATCTTACAATGCATGAGCACATACAGACAAGCGTAATCACTGAGGACATAATCTGTATTACCCCCAGACTTTGGTAACGTAGAGCATGATCTGTACGTGATGAGTGACAATAAAGTACATTAATAAAACAAAAGGATTAAGGTGGCGGATTTGTAACCAGAAGGTTGCGAGTTCGCGTGTTGCTTTCGTATTTTTTTTTTCATTTACTGCTGTTATCATACTTTTTAAATTTATAATTTTTTCTTATTATTCTATTTATTTTCCATTATGTAAAAGCACAGTCTTCGTACTGTGACACGTTTATTTGCAGATTGTTTCTCTTAGCAGGGGAGTGCACGATCGGTTTTGTCAGATTCTTTTCAAACTTCGTGAGAATAAAGAATTTCTGACAGATCAAAATGACCAAGCAGTACCACCGCACATTAAAAAATGGCAGAAGAAGTCGCCAGAAAAGTTTTCTTTACTCCTGACCACTATTGTCTGTCCAGTACATCCTGCATTTCTCCGTGGCATAGGGATTAATTTGGCGGATTTTTAATTATTGCTTTGGGTTATCGTGTGTCGTCGCAAACGTTTTAGGCGCGTTCGCAAAATTGTGAAAAGCGATTATTAGCTTCGTCATGCCTGTCTGTCGTCTGTCTGTCTGTCTGTTCGTCCGTCCGCATGGAACGACTCGCCTACCACTGGAAGGATTTTCATGAAATTTAATTTTGAGTATCTCTCGGAAATCTATTAAGAAAGTTCAAGTTTCATTAAAATCTGGCAAGAATAACGCGTAATTTACATAACGACATATGTACACTTATAATAGGATCTCGCTGAATTCTTCTTGGAATGAGAAATGTTTCAGACAAAAATTGTAGAGAAAGTCAAAACCATATTTTGTGTACAATTTTTTTTTTCAGAAAATCGTGCCTTTTAAGATATAATGTGGAAAAATATAGTAGGGCCGGACAAGCCACAGATGACAATAAGGCGCATGCGTTTTGCATGCTGGATAAGTAAGGCTACAGTTATACACTCAGTATATGTAATACTTATTGCTTTTCCACAGGAACAATGGTTAAGCGAAAGCGAGTCAGTGTTACGTTATACGTATATTACCAATCATGTATTAGTCCTTTGAGGAGTTTTGTCATGTTTAGTTTCCAGTGTTGGGGAATGTAACTCATTTTCTACGTGTCTGATTTTTTCTTTTTTTCGTAACACATGTAACACTGCTTTGAAATTCGTTGCTATGAAGGAGTGCTTCTAGTGTCTGCATTCCTTTTCCTTGTCCAATCGGTTCATTAGGTATCGGATAGCTGAAGGTTTTTATCTGGGCAGTGTTAGAAGTTATATGGAATCATATCAGTGGATATATGTTTTCGAAAAATGGAAAAAATACTGAGCTTTTATTGCCGGAAATTGTGATATCTAGAAAAATTATCATACTAATTCCTTTTACATTGTAAATTTTGAAAAACTCCTTAATTTTATCAGCATTCGTAAAAACGATGAGAAGAGCACATATACAAATCACCCCACAATTTTGTATTTTGTCAAAATCTTTAAGATTTGGTTATGCACAAGACGAAGACAAGTTTCAGAAAAAAGCTGCTGATGCAGGCGCACCGGTGGCTATGCTACATGTCTAGGATGGACTTTACCTGCCTACCTAATTATAACACATTCCCTTCCTTGCCCGCACATTTTAAATTTTGTGTTGTCATGAAACTTTCTTTCTTCTTTTAAGATGGAGCCTCAACGACTCTTGACAGACGTGTCTGCTCCATTATTTGGTGCTTATAATAAAACTGAGAAGAGGGGTGTATATTTACGTCGATGGATGCTATGGATACCTTTAGTTGTATTTGCATCTCTTCTCTACATATTTAATATTGGAGGGGAGATGCGTTATCGCATTGCATTGCCACACAGTTTCATAACCAGTAAGTAAGAGGGCCTAGATATATTTTAAAATTATTTATTGCACCATATACTGAGCTTCATTTCTCTTTAACGAAGCTTGCCACTAATGCATGCAGGTAATACTTTGACCAAAAATAAGAAAAAAATCATTTACATATTTTCTGAAACAAGTTCATTCAAAACAATTAAAATTCCTTTGCAATAATCGCATGATTTCATGTCTTAACTCTCACAGAAAAATATCCTCAAAAAATTTCTTGTGCCGTTGTAATAGAATTCATAATTACTGACATACCAGTTTTAATGTGTAGAATAAATACTGCTTGCACTGGCCAACAAAAGTGGATAAACATTAGTTTCAGTTGGGCGGCCTAATTTTTTTCCAAATTAGAGTAGCAGATGAGTCAGAACGCCGCCTATTTCTTCCTCAATTAATTCATTCTTGCTCTCCTGGAATTTTTGTATGTAGAGCAGAATATTTATAAGGAGAATGTTAAAAAATAGATAAACAGAATTTTTTGTAACGCACCCCATTATTGAAATATACAGACGGTTATACTACCATTGTTACGATGCTTTGAAATGGCTTTCAATTTGGTTTTGTCGATGCATGTTTACATTAAACTAATATAATATACACCGGACATTGCTCCGAAACGTCAAAACAAACACCTGACTCCAAACGTCGTAAAATCCCAGAGGACCATCATTTGATTAACACCCTCCATTGAAATCTAAAAATTTTTATTATTAGGTATAAAGGTCGACGTCAGCTGTTGGCTTGGATGGACCGTTGGCACACACTAGCAAAATTCCACTTGAAAAATACTACGATGGTACACACATTGCCCAACTCCAGAACATCAAAACATAGCTCGTCGAATTATTCTAACTTAGTATTCTGTATAATATTTTATTTACATTTATATCTTCGAAAGCTTTCAGTCTTTACCGTGAAAAGTTAAGTTTAGTATTTTTATAAAAAACATTATTGTAAAATTACATATTCCAGAGGAATGTTTGTTACATTGTTTAACGACTCCATCAACTACTACCGTCCTTGCGCTTCAGGATGACATATTCCCACATAAAGGAATGTAGGCTCCAAATGTCGCTAGCAATCTAAATTCTGGTTTTTCTTTCCAAATGAAACCTCTGATATTCAAGGATGAAGTGAGCGTAAGATACACGCCACCTTATCACATGATTTACTGTAGAATTCGGTTTCTTTGTAATGCTACAAGTAAAGACAATAAAACGGCGTAGAGCACGTTAAAGATTCATTATTGCTTTCTGCTGATAATCTTTTGCTTGTAGTTACTGTTTTAGCCATCGTTCTTTATGATTAACTCACAGTCAGATAAAAATTCATTCCTCATTCTGGCTGTGATAGCGCATATGTTGTACCTATAGGGCCGTGTGATTAAAAATGTCTCAGTTGCGAAAGAGGGTTAATAGCGATTAATTTTAGAAAGGTGACATAGATAGTAATTGAAAAAAATTTGTCTCTATACGAGGATACAACTGAAGAGAAACGCGTTAATGTCAGCGAAGAGCGAACTACATTAAAATTTTAGATAATTCCATTGGCAACATAGACAAGTGTGATGTATATGGTAACATCGATGTGTCTGAAAATGATTTGGATACTGATGTCCCTGAACACGGAATTATTGCTAGAAACTTGGTGGGACAGACATAATGTGTTCGACAGAACTTTGGCATATCTACGTGTACACGTGTCACGGATGGACCAACGCAACTAAATCAAGCGAAAAAATTTCCTAGTCGAAAACGGGAGACTAAAAGTACAAACTCCCAGCCATCGTGGTAAACACTTCATCCTCGTGTGGAGTGGAGTGCCGAAAGTGACTCGTACTTTCAGTTTTGCATGTACTCGTAGTGTGTCAGAATGCTGGGTAAAAGTGCAATAAAGAGACAGAACGAAGTAGTACCACTAATATCGGTTCCTACAAACGGAAAAGGGCAAACGAGAAACCTCCTGGTTTCGAGAAACATAAGAGCAGCTTGTCACATAGGGCATCTATGGTTTCACGGGAATCCTAAAATAAGATGCAAGTAATGGGAGGTGAAAAATTTGTCGCTGTGCAAATTAGTGTAGGCCATGCAGCAACGTTAAAAGAGACAGGAAGATGGAGGAAGAACTACGGCTGACTGCTACGCAGGATGTCACTCAGCGAGAGCACAATGAGTCGAATTCCGGCGAAAATAAACGTAATCTTGTGGCAAAAAGTGACCCTACTTTAGAAAAATAAGTGAAGGTTGCCGAAATGCAAAGTACGCCCATTGTTCAGTACAGAATAGCAAAGTACACATTTCTGCGGACATGACATTAACTGCCACTGCAATTGAAGTTGAGGAATCGCGATAATTCGCACTGATTGTTAATTAGTCAAAGGACAGCTGCTAGACTAACATATATCCATGGCAATTCGTTATTGTTTAAACGATAATATGTATGAGATGTTTTTATTATTTAATCCAACAGAAAAGCTAGCCGCGAAATCATTTCTTATATAAAACTCACCCTCAAAAATTTCGGAAGAGGTTCACATAACTGCATTGCCCAAACTTACTATGGGGTCAATTTAGGGGCTGCAGTGGAGTACAGTCCTTGCAGATAAAAGAAGTCCCTCAAACTACTTATGTACACTGCATAAACCATGGCTTGAATCTAGTAGCTTCTGATGTCTGCAAATCCATAAAATCGGCAAGAAACTTCTTTGCTCTCTTGAAAGGACTGTATGTGTTCTGGATAGTTTCAGGGTGGCAAGCTTTCTTCATAAGAGTACAGAAGACATTATACACTCATAGACACTGTTACAGCACTTAAGCGATACTCGGCGGTCATGTCAGAACACGTCTTGTTCTTGTTCCAGCAACGCTAGTCACATCGGCACAGTGTCGGACTTCGAACAGGGAAGAGCAACGACCGCTAGAGGCTGATTACATCAGCTGAGCATATTTATATTTCACCTTTGCTTATTCCATGAAGGTTTGAAAGAGTCAATACTCATGTTTGATTAACTCCAATCGCAAGACTGTGGTATAGCAAATGCAGGCATGGCAGTCCAAGCTTGTGGCGATACTTTCTCAGCAATGAGATTTTTAGGTCCTTTGAGAAAACTTGGATCGAAAGGAAAAAACTGCTGAAAGCAACGGCATTGACGTTGAGGCTCTTTCAGAAGTTCGGAAGAAACGTCTGCCATCTCATTTAGGGCAGTACATTGTAAGTGAGGCTGGGAGTTTGTTAATAGCGAAGAAACAGCATTATCATCATGCGAACATTACCCGATCCAAGTATTCAGTTTGGTGAGTTATATAACCAATGAATCTGAGAGACACTTCACTTAAAACAGTGGCGTTCTGCAAGGAGTTAGCTCGCTGATTCAAAGCCACGACTCCTTTCATGACATGCTACACCTCAGAAATTTGCCAGAGCACTAGTCATGTTCAGGGACCACACTCGTCCTGGGTTAATGGGTTTTAAATACCTCTGTCCAGGAGGCCTCTAAAATTTGGTTTGGGACGCCAAATGTTCCCGTTTTTTCCAAGTCATAACACCATTACATTTAGTGCGTACGGACATTTTGACTATCCCACGGCGGTTGAACACGTCTACAGGAGTAGAACAGTCATAAACCAGCCACTAACACTAAGGAGTAGAAAAGAGAGAGGAAGCTGTGTAGATTAGTGATTGTAGAGTCTAGACTGAGACTGATAAGGATGAGGAACGGATGTCAAAAAAATCAGTAAGTGAACCGAATGTCTGAGTAGTGTTTTAATTATTAATTCCTTTTATATATATATGTATGTAATAATTTTGTCATCTTAGTTACCTCGTTCCTGTAATACTTACTATTAAGTTACTCTGCCATTTTCATTGCGTGGCGGGTTAAAAGTTTTTCTGCCCCCGTCCCCAAACTATCAGCTAATTATTACTGTCAAATTGTTGGTTTAAAAAAATTAGATCCCTACGGAAATGATGGGGGGAGTGTTGAAGTGAAAGTGGAACTTTTAATGGCGTTAATAAAGCGATATGAAGAAGAAAATTAGTGTAATGTAAAACACTGCCACAAATACTGAGAACTTTACAAAGATGCAGTAACTGCAGCAAAAGTTCCGACATCCAACACTGCCAATGACAGGACCTTTCCCTGCCTTAGCCGACTGAAGACCTAGCCTACCATGGAAACAATATGTCCATGCTCCGCTTAGAACTCGCCTACATTAATAAGATAAAGTGAATCGTCATTGCTTTAAGCAGTGCCTCAATAAAACAAGTTAGCAAAATGTGCCTTTTAGCTTCGCCACGTCTGTCCGATTAATTAGGGGTTTGAAAGTTTAAGTACAGTTAAAGAAATAAAATTAAGTAAATGTTTTGTATAACTGTCCGTATTTTCAAATTTCAGATGCAACTTTGTTTTCACATTGGGTTAAAACATCTTGTAAACTTTATTACAAATTAATTCGCCCATCCGGAAAAACATCTGACCCCGCCCTATTATGTTTTCATTATTATATTCCTGCCACGGAATATTACATAACACTGACAATTCTTTTAAAGTTTCAGACAAACCATTTTCCAAGGTCCAGTCTGGATTCCTAGTGGACACAATTGGATGTAGGATTCCAAACCTTGACCCATTTGATCCAGTTGTTCAAGAGTTCATAAAAAAGGAAAACCCACTGAACTGCCATGACAAACGCCCTCTACTTGTTGATGCAAATCTTACATCACTTTTCATCCTGAAGTCTGCATTGCCAGCCTTCAATATCACTAATATGGAGCAGTTGGACTGTTGCTACCAACCATTCTGGAGATCAAAGACACACAGTGGAAATGACAATTTTGACAACAAAATAACGTAAGAATGAAATCCATTCAAATTTGTTAATTTGGATGCATCTGTGTTATTTACCTTATATGTAACTATTTCATTTTTACAGGTTTGCTGGTAACTGCACCTCATTTAAAAATGAAGTTTCTATTGAAGAGGAATTTGTGCAAGTTATATGTAGTGTGGATAACCAAGTTGTGTATAAAAACTATCATGCTTTTGTACCCTTAAAACCAGAAGTGGAAAAACTATGCCAAAACACTAGGGAAAATATAATCAGTAAAAACAAGGAGCGTCTCAGCGTTCTCGTGCTTGGAATGGATGCTGTATCCCGTTTAAATTTCCATCGCCAGATGCCAAAAACAGAAAGTCTCTTAGAGAGTATGCATGCCATTGAACTGTTTGGATATAACAAAGTGGCTGATAATACATTTCCAAATTTGGTTCCAGTTCTTTCTGGCCTTTCAGAAAAGGAATTACAACAAAAATGCTGGCCAAACGCTAGTTCAGCATTTGACAAATGCAAGTGGATTTGGAAAAACTTTAGTGCAGCAGGATATCGGACAGCATTTGGAGAAGATGCTGCATGGATGGGGTTATTTAATTAGTGAAACGTGGATTTAAAGAACAACCAACTGATTATTATGTAAGGCCATTTATAAAGAAAGCTGAAGATGATATCGGACACAAAAAGAAATTAAACGCCAACTTATGTATAGGGTCAAAAATGTCTGCTGCAGTGCTCCTTAATTATGTATCAAATTTTGCAATCACAATGTCATCTAAAGATTCATTTGCATTCTTTTGGGGGACAAGTCTTACACATGATTTTCTTAATTATCCAAGTTTGGGAGATGATCTTCATGCAAAATTTTTAAAGCAGCTGCAAGATACAGGCTCCCTAAATCACACCGTGTTTATCTTTATGAGTGACCACGGAATAAGATGGGGAGGAATTCGTGAGACTTACCAAGGACGTTTAGAGGAGAGACTGCCATTTGTGTTCTTTGTGTTTCCTAAGTGGTTCAAAGATGTTTATCCCACTGCTGTTGCTAACATACACAAAAATACTCATCGTCTTACCACTCCATTTGATATCCACGAAACGTTACTGGATATATTAAACCTTGAACAAATTGAAAAGCTATCAATACAAAGACGAAGTGAAAAACTGGATAAAGTTAAATTGAAACCAAGACAAATCAGTTTGTTCCTCCCTGTACATAAATCTCGAACTTGTGATGAAGCTGGTATAGACCCTCATTGGTGTACATGTCAGAGGAGTAAGTCAGTTCCAGTGGCAGATGCCAGAATCAAAAATATGTCGTTATTACTAGTTAAGCACCTGAATTCTCTCCTCAAGCCATATGGAGTATGCTCACAACTTAAGCTGGTAGAGGTGAAAAGTGCATCTGTTGAATATCCTTTAGAACATTTATATGACAAAACCAAAGATCAGGGTTTGAAGGACTATGTACTTGTAATTAGAACTACACCTGGAGATGCATTATTTGAAGCTACAGTTCGTCACCATATAGGAAACAGCAGTATACAAGTTGCAGGTGTTGTTAGTCGAATAAATGCATATGGCAGTCAAAGTTCATGCGTAACAGATTTCCATATGAAACTTTATTGTTACTGTAATTCATATTTTAGAACAAGGACTAAACTGTGATAAAACACTGATTTTGTAGAAATGTTTCTAGAACTGTATTTGTCTACATGTGCCATCTTTATATTTATAATGCTGCAAGCAATAGATATTAATTTAAAGACTGGTTATGTGTGATAGGAAAAAAAAAATTCAAAGCTTTAAAACTTAAAACTACCTAATATTTTCAAATGAAATAATTTTCCAAATAAGCCATACACTCTGAAATCAGGGTAGATATGGAAGCCTCTTTGTGCTTACTAATTTCATACTTTTTTAGGAAACATGTTATGACTAAGGCACCTCTCAGATTCCAGAAACACATATTTCATTTGCTAGGATAAGAATTTTTACATATGTAACAATTCTTTAACTTTATATTTCTAATAGAAGTCATTAAATACATTCTAGTCAGCCATATGTTAATGGTAAATGTAAAGTTTCCTTTTGACTGAACACACCATAAAGTGTTAGAGCATGAACTGCACATGAAAAATTCTGCACATTCTGTCACCTGTTTCATGCACTTATACAGCAGCCATATAAACTTTGCTGCAGCCTGGGTATATGGCCAACTGATGTGCTCAAGCACCAGGATTTCATTTATTGTGGATGTTCCCAGATTCTAAACTGAGTGATGCAAATGTAAAGTGAAGGAATAAAACTGCGTCTAGATTAAATTCAAACTCCGACTTACTATGAAGTTTTGCAAGTGTAACAAAGTACACACATACGCACATACGTACACACGTACGTACATACACACATATGCATACGTACACACGTATGTACATATACACATACACACACACACATGCATATATACATACATAAATACATACATACATTACACGCATTCCACTTATCCATCAATCCATCATATGATGTTTGGATGTGAAACAAATCATGATACAATAAAACATGACTATATATGCAATCATTAGTCATAAAAAAGAAATTACAATCACACAAAAATCATATACAAGTAAAACATTGTTTTCATAGTTTCTTTCTTAGAACAGTAATCACCAATATTTACTTCATCCTTCTAATCTAAGAATTCATTCATTCATAAAATGACTTAAGAATTAAAAACCTTTTTAATGCTGATACAAAGTACTTTTTATCCTTTATTAATTCTATAATGAATTTAGTAGTTTATAACAAATGTTTATGGTTGCATAGTACACATGTTTTTGCAGTGATTTAAGGTTTGTTATCAGTGTATGGAGCTGTAATTTCTTTCTTGTATTAATGCTATGCACAACAAAGTTAAAAGTGAAATATTTCCAATTATTTACCAGAAAGTCATTAAAGATAATATATATAATTGTGATGGTACAGTTAATATTTCCAGTGCTTTGAAAATAAGTTTACATTAACTTCTGGATCTTGCCCCTGTCATAATTCTCACAATTCTCTTCAGTAATTGAAAGGCCATTTTACTAGCCATGGGGTTACCACACAACATAATTCTATATTTCATTAATGAATAGCAATATGCAAAGTAAATCATTTTAAGTGTGTCTACATTACTAAAGTGATACATAAATCTAGCAGCATTAACAGGCACTACTCACTTTTGGTATTATCTACTCAATGTGTATCTTCCAGTCCAGAGGATTACCAATTCCCAAACCAAGAAATTTTGTATCTCTTATTTCTTAAATTTTTTTATCTATGTATAGAGCTTGAAATGGATAATCTTAGAAATAATTTAAATTAACTTTTATTACATCTGTCTTATCTTTATTCAAAGATAATCCATTCACTACAAACCATTGATTCAACACAGATGTTGCAAACCCTCTAAATTATTACTCATTCCAGTGAACAGTTACTCCATACATGCCTTAATAATACAATTTAGCTAGAAGAATTTTATGATTGAGTCAAATCCTTTGCTCAAATAACAAAAGATACATCCTCTCTCCTTCTGCTAATTTCAGTAAGATTATTATTCATTTATGTAAAAACAGCATTTCCAGTAGAAATTCCTTTTCTAAATCCAAACTGCTCTGATACTAATAAATTATTAACTTGTCAACAATAACTTAATCTGTTACACATCACTCTTTCCAAGATATTTGAAAATGTGGTAATTGATGATATAGGCCTGTAATTTGTCATTTTAGTTTTATTACCCTCCTTATATATGGGCTTACTACTGACTAATGATCTAGTGGTGAACATTCTAGACTCTCTCAAAAACGACCATCCAGTAATTTATTTATATAAACATTACTTATTAAAGTAATGTTGACATGTTGCTACTCACCTCCATCTAGTGCCAAGGTTAAACAAGGGCAGAGCCGTAATTCTATGTGCCCTATATGCCCTTGTGGTGTGAACTGGGACAACTTTATATGCTAGAAGAATTCTGAATGCCTAGGTGCAAAAAAAACATCTGAACTCTTTGTGTTTGTGGGTACCTGGTAGGGATAAATTTCCATTCATCTCCAATATTTAAAAGTCACAACCTACTTTATTAAGATCCACCTTATTGTTGTCATCCCACCTTCTTGGTCTTGAAGGCATCAATTTTCCAAGAGACTTTCCAATGAAGATATATATGCATGCTTCATCTTCATCATCCCACATTCCCAGCATACGAAAGACTCTTAGACTTCACTATACTGACAATACAGGTGACATGTAGACAGCAGAAATTTTCTAATTATTAAGTATCTGGAAAATAATTAATTATTAGAATTTCTCACAGTGCTGACTAGGGAGATCATTGAGATATGATGCTGTGTTACCTAGCAGAAATTTACCAGTATCTCAGAGGAGGCTGCTGTCTTATTTTCAGAGCAGAAGAACGTCTCATGCACAGTTTATAATACAAGCATTCTGACTGTGGTTTGGGATGAGAAAAATCTGGGCTTCAGCTAGTTTTACCCAGATTTCCCTTTCACTATATTAGTTCCTTTACCACTCTGTGATTATATCCTGGATGCTAATAACAGCAACATGGAAGATCAAAGAAGGTAATAGGTGATGATGATGATGATGATAGATGATGATGATGTTAGAAATGATATTAGTTCTTAAATGTAAGGAAGTGAAAAGGTATCCTCAAAATGGTTGTATTTGGCATGTATGAAATGAATTAATTAATATTGCACTGTTCTTACTATAACACATAACATAATATTAAAATTAAGCACATTTATGCCCAAAGGTTATTTTTTTAAGAATTCTTCTCAGTTACTGTTGTAATGTGCTTCAGTAAGAACACCAGGAAAAAGTGTGCTAGCACTAGAGGGTTAAGTATTGTGGAATACAAAATGAATTAAAGTGAAGGAAATTTAACATGGTAAAACTAGTAGTATAATACAAGAGCTGTAAGTTGTGCTGAAAAAGTTCAGTGGAATGAAATAAACCAAGTAATAGTTCATAAACACCCTTAAGTGAAGTGGACCTTAAGAACAATCAAATTAAATCAAAATTAAAATCACTCAACAAAACTGAGTTCAAGTTTATCACTGATATTCACTCAAACTGACCCCAAATTGTTTGCAGAGAGGCAAATGGATAGTCATACAAATACTAATATATGCTTTTTCTAGTACACTATGAATTACAAGCACTTATCTACTGCAATATAATTTGTATAGCCTACAACAAATGCAATCAAATCAAACCTTTAAATTTGAACATAAAATAACAACCTAAATTTGGTAGTTTTTTATACTACACATACAAGGGTCAGTCATAAAATAATTTTAAAAACTTAATAATGTTTAATATGTTAATAAGTTTTGGGATTTTTACTTTCAACTTTAATACAAACAGCTCAGATTTAATTTTACTGATATGCCACAACTTTTCACACAGTCTGCCCCCCTCCATAACTATCACATTTATCATATTGTGGGATGTACTTTTCTATGGCCTGTTGATACAAGCCTTTGTCCTGCATCATCAGTCATCATGTCACAACTTTTTCCACTTTGTGTTTCTCTTTAGATTTGCGGCTACAATAATCCCTTGGCATTCAATATAATGATAACCATTGTAGGTTGTTTAGTCACAAAAACATATGCCACATAAACCTATTTTCTGACTGACCCTTGTAATAAATAATGGCTATACCACTAGGATTTTGTTATCACAGCTTGTTTTTAAACACATTCTTCACCATGCAAAGGTGGCATTCATGTGGGGCAGTGCCTACTCCTTCCACCATTTTTCCCTCTACTATTGTTCATCACTTACAGCACAGAAAGGTGACAGCAAAGTTGATGTGATAACACATTTGCAAAAATCTCTTGTACTTCTCAATAAACAAAGCACTAGAGTTATTCAACCAGATGCAAAATATCTACTTTCTTGCAATTTTATTTTATCCCAGAACTGAAAAGAATTAATTGCATATTGCTGTTACTAAAAGAGGAATTTTTCAAACAGAGGTTTTTTACATGAATCTGATATTTGAAAAACGAAATGATAAATCTACTGACATATATATATACAGCATACATGATACTTTTGTCTCAACTTTCTGGTGTACTGATACATGAACAATTTTTTACATGTTCAAGTGTCTTCCAATCATCAATTTGTAATCACAGTGATGCACTTCTATCCCCATAGAAGCTTTATAAATTACAATTTGTCATTATTTTTATTGTCTCTCGGGTACACTTTTCCATAAAACGCTTTTTAAGTTACTTAATTTTTGGTACAAGAAATGGACATATGATATCATGTCCATATATGTGCTTCCCCATAACTGATGTGTTTTCAGGAAGTTCTAACATTACTCTATATCATTTAATTCCCTAAAGTAAAAAATACTAACTGTTGGCTTTACGAACTTCCGAGAAAGACAAGTTCCTAAGTATGTGCCTTTCATTATGACCATTTACTTTTATAGAACATAAAAAAATAAAATGGACTGGTCAATATGTACTCTTTCAGTTAAGAGTGAAAACTGATACACCATTAAAAACAGGCATGTAAAATTTGGTAACATGATCAATCACAACATGTCTTCCAAGTTGTGTATAAAAACAATTTATCTTGAAAATTATAAAAATAGAAATGTTGAAAATATGATGTCCATTTAATGGTATCCATCCTGTTGTGTTCAATTGATCATACAAATACACAACACTACACTCTTTTATTCATTTCTTTTATTTTAATGCATTGTAAAATTAAAAGAAGTAAATAAAAAAGTGTTGTGTTAGACGGAACAGTGTGTACTTTTATCATCTTATAATGTGCTTGGCAACTTCTTGATATAAAATATACTTATATATACCCATGGTACACTCTCCTCCATTAGCAGTTGACAGTCATTCAGTTGGTTACGAAGTTCCTCACCTTTAGTGAACATAAAGTCCAAAACCAAGGTCACGGATACTTGCTGCCAGCCTCTGTCCTGTACCAACTTAATCCAGTTCATCCTCTACAACTTCAATCTGTAACTCCATTTGATTTTAATAACCCCACAATCTGTCTCCTTCCCATTCCCCACACCTTTCTGTTCTAATGAGTGGGCTTACATACATACATGCTGATAAATAGTGCTCTAGACTCACTGCATTCAGTAGACTCAATAACACAGGTTCTATATATATACAGCTCTACTGGATGCATGACAGCAGAAGGATTTTACAAATATATTGGACGTTTTCGCTCCACACCTTGGAAAATAAAATGTCAAATTCCCTGTTATACTTTTTGTCAGTGGATATTGCACCCACCTAACATATCAATTGAATAAGCTCTGCTCTGAATTAAACATAATCCTTATCTCTCTCTGCCCAAGTACCACAAGACAAAAACATTTCTCCTGTCCAATAAATTTTGAAATGGTCTGAAACACTGAAAAGAAAGTTTAAAGAAATACAGAGAGGATGCCATTTGCAATAACATGTAGAGCTTGAAAACTTTATATTATTCATTTCGTATATTTCAACTCTATATTTAAAGTCCAAAAAATGTACAATTTAATCACATTAATTGTGTAATTTCACTGTCCTACATGTTTGTCAACTTTTATTTGTTTTAAACAGTGTATATGCACAATTGTAAAGAACTCATGTAAACAATTGTACCAGTTGGTGTAAATAGTGTGTGATTTGAGATGAGTTCCTGAAGATGAACCCAAATTAAGGGTTCGAAACATGTAGGACAGTGAAATTACACAATTAATGTGATTAAATTGTACATTTGTCGGACTTTAAATATACTTGAAAACTTTATTTCAAGACAAAGAAAAGAAGAAAAAAGAAGAGCTTCTTAACCTGGAAGAAAAGAGAAGAGAAAAAAAGACTGAAAAATGACACAGGTGGTAATTCCAGTATTGACAAAATGAATGATAAAAGAGGAACGTGTTATAATTGCACTAAGAATGTTAAACTGATGGACCTAACATTGCTGATTATGCAACACACTTTTTCATAAGAAATCATACAATGTACATACCTGAAGAAAATGATTCCTATGTCTGCAACATGTTTTTAGTGTACAGACAGTTCCTCTGACATGGCTATGGATGATTCTGAATAGCCGTAACAGCCTTAAATATGTTATTCTAGTGAGTGCCAATAACTGTGCAGCTTGGTAACAATGACTATAACTATACATGTAATTGACAATTGTCATACAATAAGTTCATATCACATTATATTTACAGCTTCAGTCCTAATACTTGGTCATTTTCCACAAGTATTATTTTTATGTGGCTGACTGAACGTCTGGAGATTTATTTCTGCCGTGATTGATTTCCACGCCATTAAACAAACATTATAGTACATAGTGTAATGTAGTTCCACGAAGGTGTTTGTTTGATTTAAGGTTTTCACAGCTGTGCACTTGAGGGCTCCGTTTACCTGGATGTGGCGCTGCATCACTGGATGATTGAAGCTCAATGTCCGTTTGCATGGGCATGTTGAGTACTTTCAGTAAAGAATTATGCAGTAGACCTGAGGCCAGTTTATCCCTCTTTCTAAGCACCACGTCCAGAAGATGTAGGAGGGAGTGGAAGTAAAGCTTCACGCATTCTGAACCACGATATTACATGCTGCAACCACTTTACACTGGTACTCCTTGGGTAGGAGGCTTGTAGGATCCACAGCTGCTTAGCAAGCAGTGACGAAGAGAGTCATCCCTGTCCTTGGTAGGACCTTAACTGCGGTCGTCCAGCCCATAGTCACACAATTCAGTGAATGTATGATAGCTGACTATGCAGTACACTACCTGGATAGTTGATTAGTTCCGTCGACCATTTGTAATAAATGAGCAGAAAACCAACGAGGAATGCAAAAAACACATGTGAAAAATTAACACGTAGTGTAACTTCCCAGGGTGGTCTTGTCAGTAAAGATGTTCCTTGATTTTGGAATTGAGGAATTTCTGTCCTAGCGCAGTTGTCATTGAGTTTCTTGTTATATAAATGACTGCTGAATTACTGAAGTGAAAGAGAGCAACTCTGCATTTTGGAACGTGTAAAAAGAATACATCTCAACTCTTTGAATTCTAGTGGTAAATAAATATACCACCACGTTTAACACTAAAAGTTCTGTATTTTGTCCGCACAGTGTGTTTGTATGTTCCGTTTGATTCTCACAATAAACAGACATAATTTTCTCTCTATAGCATTCACTAACCGGTTTTTTGTAAATGGAAGCACGCTGCCTTTCTTTTGAGGTAGGAACTGAATCGTTATATGTAATTAGATTAATTTAAGTGTTCAAAGTATACATAAGATAATTCCATCTCAATTCTGAGTCCACATGCGGAATATCCCAGAAATATTTTCCTGCACATTTCTCCATATCTGACGGGTTTGCTTTCCGGTAGGGGCGGAGATGTTGCCTTTGCCATCAAAGTCAGACTGGTTGTGTGTCCTACACACCCTTATATACGATAGATACCAGGAGTCATTAATTGGGAGTAAAGCAATAGATGTGTGAAGCTGAGTTTAAGGATAGATGGCTCAAAATCTCCATATCCCTATGCCTTAATGGCATGGTCATTTATTATGTACAGGGATAATTTTACCTTTGTCTCCATACTAGGTGCTTTTAAACCGTTATTTTTATTTGAAGTCAGTAAGAAATGCGAATTTCTTCTCAGACAGAACATAAGATAATACAGAGAGCTGAAATGCCGACTGAGAAACGATCGAGTGTGAACACAGACTAGTTCTTCTTTTGCACACTTGGTAGCGTTACATGCTTCATAGCAGGGCACTGTCAGAGACAACACGACAGCCAACTGGACGAAAGGACGTAAACTTTTCACGCTGGGTATACGCATTGTGACATTTATCGAAAGCCAACTCGTGTTAAAATAGAAGAAGTAGCACATTAGAAGGTGTGCACACGGTTCGAGATGAGCTCTGCAAGAGAGGTGTCCCAATTTTTTCTGAGACTGTTGCGTATTAACCCTTTAAAGCCCAGTTGTTACTATATGTACCACCACGCAGGAAAGGCAAAAAGTCTACATTCTGCTCACAGAGTGTATTTATGTGTTTTGTATGATTTGCAGAACAGACAGCGTTTATTCTTCTACACAACATTAACAGAATTATTTTTATAACCGAGACGGTGTGTGTTTACTGCGCGATACAAACTGAAATTTTAATTCACATTTATCTTAGCCTTCAGAGGGTTAATCGAATAAACGAATTTCTAAACTGAAAAACAGAAGACGTTGAGCATGCAAACCGATTGAGTGTAGTCAGTTACCGGGAGACTTCAATATAGTGTTTTGTATACTCTACGAGTATGATTATGAACTCATATAAATTAAAACATTTAATATAAATTAAAAATCACAAATTTTACAAGAGAAGGAAAGTATCTAATTGGAATAAACACAAATTTCAGTGAACGGAAGCAGCTACAATGTTGTACCACACCCTCTTTCGAAAGCTAACGTCATTCGAATGGTGGACGAAAGGCTGGCGACTAACCGCTGTTAATCTACATTACTTATAAAGATTCAGCTTGTAACTTGTAGAGAACAAAACTTTCTTTTTCATTATAAAGGCCCGTTATTGAATGTTATGTCGGGAAATAATCGCTTTTGATTGTAAGATTCATACAGAACATATATAAAAAATGAGTTTGCAAAACACAGACTTCTTATCAATAAATTAAAAGCACTGTCAAGCACAATTACAATTTATTGGAAAACAGTGTGTTTAATTCATTGATATTTACAAAAAATGGGATTCCACACGTCAGTTTTTAAATGTTAAACCTGGCAGCACATATATTAAACACCGAGGTTTAAAATGTCAAATAAAATCGTGTCCAAGAGCTCTAATCTGAAACCAAGAAGCTAGCCCACCTTGGCGCTTGATGCACCGTATCACGACTGCAGTATAAGCTTACACGTCTGCTTGAAATCACATCTTCGTGATCTTCAGAAGATATTTGTTTATGTTCCCTCTAAATTGTAAGGTGTTTAGCAACAAAACAATAAATCGACTAGGGCGTGTCTTTAGTCACATCGATAACAGGTCTACTGCGAAATAAATAGAAACTCCTCTGAGAAATGTTTTTTTTCTCTTTCCCAGGCTGAAGAATGTAGGTCCGTCATGACTATTAGCGAAACGCTCATTTGCAGGCATAGATTTCCTTCATGAAAGTACATCTTCTGCAAGACAGTTTGTAATGTTTGGACATCCAGTGACAATCGCAGTGTTCAGTCTCTTCAACTGACCGGCTTATGTATCCCCGGCTGCAACACAGAACGCCGCAGTTGTTAGAGTCCAGGCAGCGTCTTCCTCTAGTCGCCGGGCAGAAGTCGGGTGAACTCTGGGCGTACAAAAGAGTGCTCCTGGACATCTGGCGATTTGAACTTCTCTGGCGTGTGGCGCGGTTACTGGAAACTTTGAGCTGCGCCTGATAATTAATAGAAATTTATGATTATTAGGCTATAAGAATCACAGGCTTGTACATTGGTAAGGTAAAGGTAAAGTTCTCCCTAGATCAGGCCACGAAGGCCGAGAGGGGGAGTAGAGATATAGCTCTACTCTTTCTTTAACTCTGACACTAGATGAGGGTGGGTGGTCAAATCCACGCCCCGGCCGCTTTACCCCCGGGAAAGGGACCCGGTACCCATTGTATAGGAGGCTGGGTAGGCCCCAGGGCCGGTCTGGATGTACAATGGAGATAGTGGAAACTGCGCACAAGGACTATGAGAGGAACCAGTGATTAAGTGGCTAATGACGACTTTTAAATAGCAAGCAATAGGGCAATTTTGAGATCTAAACATGGTAACTGTGAGGAATATTGTCTCCTGGGATGTACTGCCGTGTATTCTGGTGTTTATAAATTTCTACCAGACTATGCGGCATCACATCTTCTAAGTCGATTTTCCTCAGGTAGCAATAAAATTTTACAGGAGACAATTTAAATTATTGAGGAAAATACTTGGGCATAACAAACAAAAGAAACACAAAATAACTCTCTAAACGAAACTAAACACACTTAACTAACTAACCTACCAACCAACCAACCATCCACACAACTAACGAACCAACGAACGAACCAACAAACCAAACAACAAACAAACTCTATGGAGCACGGTATAACTAATTAATTAACTAACTCCATGGAGCAGAGTCCTTCTTGAAGCAGGGTCTTTCCCTTGAAAATGTACTAGTTATTTACTAATCAAGATACCCCGCATTTAACGGAACCCGAAAGCTCATCACCGTTTTCACAAAAGCCCGCCATTCGACTCCTTCTCGTGCCAGATCACCCCAGTCTACGCCCTCCCATCCTTTTCTGTAAGATCGATCATATTATCCTCCTATCTAGACGTAATCTTCCAAGTGGTCTCTTTCCATAGGTTTCTCTATCAAAGCTCTGTATGTATGTCTCTTCTACTCCTTACGCACCACATTGTGCTTGATTTGATCACCCTAACAATATTTTGCGAGGAGTAAAATTATAAAATTTCTCAATAAAACTTATTCAATTTCCTAAATTCTCCTGTTACCTCCTTCCTCTTAGACCCAAATATCTTCCTCAGCACCACATCCCCCAACACAGCCTACGTTAAACTATATGTGCGTATTTTACCCAAAATAACTGATTAATGAATAAAATATATAATGGTTAGCTTCACATTTCATGCTTTTAACACGTGACATTTAAAATTTGGATAGCGGAATTCGGAGTTAATGGAAAATTATGTCTACTGCTCTTTCCATGGAAAAGACTGACGAAACTCCTGCAAATGTGAATCGTAATACAAAATCGCGGCTCTTAATAGCATTTGGCTCTAACGAATATCCAAAAAGGAAAATGTGGAGCGTTGAATGTGTTGAAAGCAGGGCAGACCTCATACTGGTTCCCTAAAATGTAACGGAGAATGCAGCAACTTTAACACTTCCGGAAGTGAGCTTTTCCGCAAGGTGATACATTTCGTGCAACGTTCGTTGATCACGATGTGGAAGTCATGTGATCAGAAAAAACAAAACTTAAATTTATAGACCTTAATTGAATTAAAGAGTACGGGGGTTTTTACTTGGTTTTTGTAACCAGTTTCAGTGTGTAGGAGTTAGAGGAAGGTATAAAGACGCTAAAGGGAGTCCGTCAGTATGAAATGATATAAACCTAAGCAAATTCGGATAAATTGTGAGTTTGAAGGCTATTAGTAGTTGGAGTATGCATATTAATAAATTAAAGATCATACATCTCCAAATTTTATAATCCAAATTTCGGGACACTTAGGCAATTTAGCACAATAATTGCCCGTCAAGATATATCATTTCGTGTGCATAATGTGTGTGTGTGTGTGTGTGTGTGTGGAACACAAGCACTAATGAACTCTATTTTCAGGTTCGAACACTTCTGACTAACAAGCTACCTAACTGACTATCTTCATAGAACAGAATCCTTCTTGAAGTAAGTTCCACAGCTACTCAAGGAACTTACACACTTTATGGAACATTAAGTTTATGACTGTCTACGACAGCCTGCTCCTTAACCTGTCCACGCCTTTCCTTCTCATTTATTTGAAATCCGTTTTAATAATATCCTCAAATTCGAACACATTATCATAAAAACAAATGCAACTTCTGTACATACCCATAATAAAATAGGCCCTAGTGATGTACATATTTCCTATGAGCAGGTACAGCGATAGAGCATAATTAAAACTGAGCAAACCGATCCCGGTGGCCGTGTGGTCTAAGGCGTAGTTCTGCGACTGCTCGGATTGTGGGTTCAATCCCTCTGAGATAATTGTTGCTCTTCTCTTGTGTTTGTTATCTGGTGTGTAGGTAGCGGCCTAAGCGATGAGCTGATCACTCTTACAGAGGAGTCATACACGGTGTATGTCTAATTGTGTGTGAGCTATAAACTCAACAGTAAGGCGGCCTAGGCCCGAGTTGGGCTGTTGCGCCCAAGAAAAATAAACGTAAGTAATCCGTTCTGTTGTTTGACATATTTTGGAAACGTTATCATACGTATGATTGTGGTCAGAAAATAAATTTAAAATATATGTTTTGGATTTTTTTAACCCTAATAAAATCAGTTCATATTTAATTGAACTACAACCTTACTCGCACTATGGCCCTGGGGTCGGCTCTGCCTCTAAGAGAAATGAGTACCAGGAATATATCCTGGGGGATATATCCTGAACGATTTGCACCAGGGAGACACCTCTAGTAGGCTATACTGAATAAGGGGCTGGGTATGCTGAAGAGGTCATCTGGAATCTGTCGTAAAGAAAAAATGTGCCCTGTCGGGAATCGATTCAGATTATTCAGCTCTGTAGCTTTATCACTATGGTTAATGGCCAGTCTTCTTAATATTACCGCCTTTTCTCCCGCGTCTTGAAGCAGTGTTAAGTTTCTCAGTCTTCAGAATACTGTTTTTGGTAATTACCCTTCCCTTTTAAAAAAGGTCTTACTCGAAGGAGCACGGGGGATTTATCTCCGGGCTTGGAGTAGCCTGAGTCTGACCACTGACGTCCATGTAGTGGTGACGTTAAGAATGGGTGGAGCTATACCTCTCATACTCCATATATGCCTTCATAGCGTGTACACTTTTGTTAACACGGTAATGGTAATGTGAAGTGTTGTTTTTCCTTAAACAACGTTCGCAAAAATGGAAGGCAGGTTTGTGTCTCACCTTATAATAGCTTCCTTTAAGTACCTCTCCAGTTTCCTTGAAGGGTTTGAGGCGCTTCCAGCATGTTTCGGTCGTACATGAACCCGATATACCGTGACATTTACACACAGTCTGCATCTGTCCCACTGCCTGTAACATAAAATATGATTAGTTCCTTCACTTGTTGACAATTGAAATGAAAACGCTACGTGCATCTGCAAAGTCTGGAACAACTCACGACACAGCGTCACGTACTAGAAAACCTGAATCCTCATGAAAAAAATCAGGTGAATCAAGGGTATATTTCAATCAGTAATGTACTAGCTGCGACTCTAGGCAGAAGGAGGATTTTGACACCACACGCAAGGATCAGTTCTAAGGTCCTCCCAGGCTTCTCTCCAATTGGTACCTGACATGCGTTATAACAGGCTTCTGCTGCGGTGTAAATGAGATCTTCGCTTATCTGGCATATTATGCAGAGTGGATTGGTATTTTTTAAAATTGAAAGGCCACGTAGCAGATGGTACGGACGCAACGCAGCCTTGAAGGCTTATTGTGCAACCCTATGAGGAAGATGATGACATTTTTTTTCTGCTTTTCCATTTTAATGTAGCACCGGTGGAATGAAATTGACAGGGAAAAACCGGATTGGTAGTTAGTTACCGACGTTTAGGGACAACCTATTGGTCCTATCTTTAAGGGTCAAGCAGTCCGGACTGCTTGACCCTTAAAAGGTGGGGCCGATAGGTTGTCCCGAAACTTCGGTAACTAACTACAAGTCTACGCTGCGTAACATGCCAGAAGAGCGAAGACCTCTTTGGTACCTGACATTCTTTCCGTGTAGGCAATGTAGTGGAAAGCAAAATAAACCACCTAATATATGGAGGGTCGGGGGTAATAATGTGTGGAGTTTTAGAAATGCATCGCCTGTAATACGTCGACTTAGACGCAGGAATACATTTCAATTTTTAATGCAGGCTTCGTACAGGTCATTTGTTAGTTTCTGGCCAGTGAAGAACTTAACGGAGCTTGCGGAAATTTCTGCATCCTGAATGACATGGCAGGGGTAGTGTATTTGTTTTGTTTCGCTGCCAATCAGCTATAGCTCTTCCCGTACCAGCGAATCGCTCCTAGCCTTCCAATTCAAGATTCCACCGGCCGAAAACTAACAAATGACATCTGTAATATTACCTTCGGGTTTTACTGGCGTAAACCATGGTCTCTCAACCTGAGAATGTACGAAGAAAAGTGTCGAGTTGAATACTTAGACCTGTGAGCGAGAGAGAGGATGGGGGGGGGGGGGGGGGGGGGGGGAATGGAATAATAGGGGATTGGAGAATGTGCATAATTAATTTCATAATTTGTACTTTTCAACCAAATATTATTATCGGAATGAAATTAAGATGGATGAAATGAACTGGGCATGCAACACAAGTCGGATTAATGAGAAATTAACATAAAATTTTAGCTGGTAAATTTAAAGAAATAATATTCTGCATGAGTACCAGAGAAACAAGGGGTGAAGATGTAGATCAAACTCATCTACTTCAAATAGAGTCTAGTGGGTGGCTCTTCAGAACACCATTCGACGCTTCAAATATTTCCAGCCGAAAGAGTGTTCTTAAATAAGACAAGGAGTCAATTATAACCACATAGGAAATGAAGTTCAGATTTCCCTGTGTTTAATTGAATACCAAGCCTTGGAGTTACAAGTCCACGCAGTCACATCGGCAAAAGATGGAGGTTAGTCTTTTGCTTCATGCTCCGGCAGTTTTACCCTGGATGGAAACGTCCTCGGCACCTATTCGATATGAGGCCGGATGGTCACCAGACTCATTTTGATATGGTGACTATGTTTCTTCCAGTGGTGCGGAGCTTCCTTAAGTGCCTCGAGGAGGTTGGACTTGATCGCGATGTGCAACGGGTGTGGGTTGCAGCTTGGGAAAGGCACGACAGACAGGCAGTAGTCGTAACTTGGTTCCTCATCCCTCACAGAAGACAGCTAGGCCTTGTATGTATTTGTCACAGAGGGACTGCCTGTCTGTCTACCTGCCAACATCTCCACAGCTGCCACGAGTTGGTGCAACATTTCTTGGCCCAAAAACAACAAGTGCATTATGAAAGAACACTACACCGTACAGCCTTCACTATACGGGGGCAGAAAGTTGACTGATTCCTGGTAACAGAGATTTGAAATTCGCAAACCAAAACATAGAAACCCACTTGTCTAAATAACAAAGCGTAAAATTATGCATATTTAACAAACGCGCACGTAGGGTAATTCCGGGAGAGACGCCACACTTTTTGTAACTTAAGCTGCAACTCAATCCGAAAATCGTCAAAACGGCTGAAAATTCAAAGATTTATATTTAAGGTTTATACTTTACTAAGTTGTGTGCAAAATATCTGTAGAAGCGAACGTCTCTGAGATACAGGGCGATGAAAAAAGTTGTCTCTGCGGTGTCTCTCCTGACATGCCGGTAGAGACGCCGCTTTTGGCAGGGATAGATGCCGCTATGTAGAGAGAGATGCCACTCTTTGAACATATCCTGCGAATTCAAGAAGCAAGATAAGTAAATTTAAATGTTGAACTTTATTCAAAGTAAAGAAGCAATATCAACATTACAAGAGAAAATATATCACAATTTCACAATATTTCAACCCAGTGAACTCAAGTTGTAGTGAACGAAATATTCTACATCCCTTTATGCATTTTGCTGTTTTTCTTTCACAGTATCTTTCTACCGCAATCGACGCATTATTTTTTGTATGGAGAACAGAATACTTGCAAGCATTTTCTGCAAATCACACATTCGGTCCAGTCATTTTCCTTAGTTGTTTGCAACTAGTTTTTCCAGCAGGCACAGCATTTCATGTCAAGTTCAGTGGTTCTAGAGTTATTACTGTGTTTACTCAAATATAAGGCAACCCTGCATATAACATGAATCTTCTGGTGTCTCTTGATTATGAATATCTTTCTTTAATGAGTCCTTTCTGCATTTTCTGACCTTGTAGACCTGAAGAAAAGCACTTATCCAAAGGCTGTAAGGCATGAATACAGTGACTCGGCAAACAAATGAAGTGATGTTATTTTCAACAGCAGCCTGAAGCAGTCAAGTGCAGCTGCAATGATCTCTGTGGCCATCTAAAAGTAGACAGACCTTCCCTGAAGTTTTGTGTTTGAGTAAATACTGTATGAATCACTTGATGAATAAGTCGGGGCTAATGTTCGACTATCTCCGGTTCATGTACACATCTGACCCTGGGGGTAAGATGATAGAGCAATAGAACAGATAATTTTTAGTACTATTTAATGTATATGCACGACGTTTCCAAAACGATTTGGAATTGTTTAAGTGCGGCATTTCTTCCTTAATTGTTTGCGGCCTCTCTCCCAATCTTGAGGAAGAGAAGCCGCACCCCCCACTTGCCGAACGGAAAGAAGAACATGGCGGCTACATGATGTGAAGGCAAGGTTAACAAAGCCGGAAACCTCTAATGTATCGTGATTGCATAAGTACTTCAATTGGAACTAATTAAGGTACATTTAGTGATCAGTAGAAAAAAGTTCGAGCATAAAATTAGTAAACTAACCTCACAAAATCAGTCACAAGTCTCGCAAAACAGCGCCGATATTCACTACGTTCACTCACAACACCTCTCCAGACTCACTGAATAAGCATATGTTTTGCGATCTGCAGAGGATTGTTACAACCCACCGAAATGAAAAATGTGGCGTCTCTCCCGCCGCGGCAACGCTCGCGGAATTACCGTATTTAAAAATTAATTTACGACTTTAAAGTAACTGGAATGACTGTCGGCTTTAGTCGGTGGAGACTGGAACTCACGAAAAGCTACTTATTTAATAAAAGTGTATCAGGAGATTAAAAGGAATTGTTCATTCTAAAATTCTGTTTTAATCCATAAATTCCAACAACATATCAGCACATAGACCTTTTCAGCTTCCATATTTTCAGGACCATAGTAGTGGTCCTTCCTCGAATACTTCAATGACTTCTGCGATTACTAGGGAACACATGCAGACAGATATGTTACACAGTGTGACTGAAAGAAGGCATAATCTTATGATTTACTTCACATTTTGCCAGACGAGCTTCTTTTACTTCTATATCGATTCAGCGGCAATTGGCATGCTTGAACCCACAATTTATTAACGCACGGGGTCACTATTATTATCATTATTTTATCTGCTTTGTTAATTTTATTGTTGCTACAATCGGTAGAATGTATACGGGTTTTTCGTGTTACTCGTACAAACTACTGTTGACAGAAGCAGATATCTATATTCTCACAGCAAACAAATGACAAAGGAATTAATAGTGATGTTCGGTCAGGAATATAAATATCATTCTTGAGTGTGCCAGCATTTTCTTGTACTGATTAAGCTGATAAAGCACAAATGGGCGATAGGTGAGGGGATAAAAGAAAGTAAAGAAAAAGCAGGGATAAAGGAAAGCAAAGAAAAAGCAACGAACCAACACTTGCATTTCGCTTAAAATTCATTAAATTTCCATATATATATTTTGATAAAAATACTAAACATACACTGTAAAAAGAAATACTTTTAATGCCATTGAAATTACAAAGAAAAATTAGAAAAATATTCCGATAAATTGATAAATTAAAAATCACCCTTTCAAATACTTATTCTTCGTTTCATATTTACGTTTTGGGCTGTCGATACGTCAGCAGGAATTGGATTATAAGGCGGACAGACAAAAGCACTTCGACATGACGTCCAGAGCGCGTTTGCTCCTTACCCAGCCTGTTTGAACTTGCCCAGTGGGAGTAAAGGTGGCCGATTTATAAAGCTGGCCAGTCACTTTATCATAGAGTGGAGCTAGAGTTCATGGATGGATTTCCATTGAACCGCATGCCTCTTTGTTTAATTTACTACTACATGATTTTGGGATCTCAATACGTGAGTACTCAGAAATGACTGTGGCTAAAGAAGATTTATTAACGAAGATAAAAATTACGAGGAATGTAACAATTAAGTATATTTGTCATGTTCAGTCACAGAACGCCTTCCTTTGGTAGGTCCTGTTTCTCATTAAGTGGTACATTATCGGCGTTTAAGGCAGCAGGCGACGACAGGAGAATAGATTCATGGTGATTTCTCTGCTGCCATATTGCGCTGTCCGTGTTACGGCGCGGTGATCCTCCATAAACTACGCCAGGCATTCCGTGGGAACCTTCACTAATGTCACCTGGTCACAAGCCGATGTCACCCTTCCCTTGTCTCAGGCCCAATGATGGAGATTGGGGCAGATGCATTCCGCACATGCCAGAAGCAGTTCTGTCACAGGACTACTCAATGTTCCCGAGTCGCTGTGCTTCTTATGACTTGGTTATCGAAATATTTAGTTAGGAATGAGCAGGTATATATTAAATCTAGTTTTATGTTTTATCTTACACACACATGCATTGTTTTATACTGGTGTAGAAATTTTATCTCCTATTAAAGGCAAAATGAAGTCTGAAGATATTTTAGAATAGGATGATCAGGAAGATACAGTGAATGTCTCTTATCGTTGAACAGAATATGGCAGCTTTATCGCACAGAAAGCCTGCATTTGTTGCGATATCTTGTGACAGCTGGAGAAAATTGCATAATGAGGAACTTCGTAACATGTACTCCTCACCAAATATTAATAAAACAATCATAACCAGGACAATGAGCCGGATGGGGCATGGGGCAGTTATGGGGAAAAGAAAGACGTATACACTGTTTGGTTGGAAAAACCTGAGGGAAAGAGATCCCTCTGAGACGTAGGTCGTAATCGGAAGGATAATTTTAAAAAGGATCTCAAAGTTACATGAAGGGAAGGCGTTGGATGGATTTATGTGGCTCAGGATAAGGAAAATTGGAGAGCTCCTGCGAGTGCGATAAAGAACATTCGATTTTCATTAAATGCGGGAAATTACTTGACTAATTAAATAACTGTTTGTCTCTCAAGAATCTGACCTATAGAATTAATTATTTTATTTATTTATATTAATTTGTCGGTTTGTTAAATTTATTAGTGTGAAATGGGCAATGCGTGACACTAGGTAATAAGTTTCATAGATTATTTACAAACTTTATGTCACTCCCCACAGATGCTTCAACAGTGGTCTGCTTAGATGGAAGATGCCTTAAATCCTTTGTTTTCGCTATTATAAGGTGACCTGACAGCTATGACCTGAACTCCCTGGGTCTTATTCCCGGCAGGAATAAAAGCTGTCCTGTGGCCACCACGTCTATACCGAAAGTAATGCTTATCCATTGGATACCAAGAGCTTTTTCCATGACGAACGGAGTATGCATATGGCCACTCATATCTGTCTAGGCTCAGATTACCAATAGGTGGACTTTTACTTTACATCATTAGACGTTTTTTACAGCTTGGAGCTTAAGACGCAGGTGTAACTTCGCTTTGATTTTAATTCTTTACCTAAGTTTACTTATATTTATGTATGTACTTTGGCGCCTTGCTCTAGGTAGCAACGAGTTCTGATGATCATCGAAAGCCGTGTATAGAATGAAGTACTATTGCTATAGAGGATTCAGGCCTTTTGGGATGTGATGCTGTTTCGCTAGTGGAGTAGTCCGCGACGTTATGAAGAAAAGTAATGCCTTCATCTTAAAGGGCTAAGCAATCCAAGAACCTTGAAGATAAAAGCAAAACCTCCCTTCGAAACGTCGCAAATCGCTCGCCCAACGACGCAGCTTCACAACCCGGGAGCCCTCCTCCTCATCTACACCGCTGTGAGAACATAAGCTCTAGCAATGCTATAATTTGAACAGAACAAATTATCTGCAGTCATGAATGAAAGAAACAATCTTTAGATACTGAGTTTAGCTGCGAACATGTTGAATGCATAGTCGCTAGAGGCTGACAACAGGTAATCCTGAAGGTCTGGGACTAGAAATGGAGAGAATAACCCCTCACTCTACAGGCGAATTAATGCGTTGCGATTTGTCACAAGAGACTTCGAACTTGACGAATTCTTCTACACGATCTAAGCCTGGGATCTGCACACTACGGGCTGCGGGTCATATCAGGCCTGACACACACAAACACATATTAATCCGGCCGCGAAGACATTCGAGTCATAGGTTATAAAACACGATATCAGGATTCTCTAAATTCTATGTCATAACAAGATTTTGTATTGGGGTCAGCACCTTTTTTCAAAGTGCAGGAAAATTATATTTGTATGCCATGACATCACCCTATCTAATATTGACACGATAAACTTATCTAAGTCAGTAAAGTTACTGTAATTTTAAACTAAATTCTGCGTAAATTGCGTGACAGACACAAACAGTGCGATTGAACAATCAAGCAATCCATACTTCTGCATATATATCCGTATCTAACAACTCCGGATTTCCATTATTGGGTGTTTTGAAAGAGAATGCATACAAGATAAACACGCAAAATTGAGGAGTGAAACGAAATATTCAGGTCTGCATCTCAAGCACTACTAAAGAAATTCTTCACCGGTTTGCATCTACTAGTAATATGGGCAGAAGACTGAACGCATACCTTGCTGATCATGGTGGACATGTCCAATACTTAATAAAACACTACTTTTTTCTTGTTTCAATGCACTTTTGACAGAACATGTTTCAAAGAATTATTTGAGCGACTTTCCTATCACTCTGTATATGCAAACTGTATTGCCATCGCAACAATGAGTAATATTCTTTGTTAGCTTTTTATGTAAGAACGCTGTCACTGTCCGAAAAACGTTCTTGCTTAAGTCTATTGTTTGGCTACGTGACTTGCCAGATCAATTTGAAGTTATCAGCAGAGAAATAAATATATTTTATTCCACTCATTATATTCTGGTTGTGAAGTGCAATATGTGGGGAACGATAAGTATCAGAAAATATATTCCGATTGTCGGGTGTTCAAGGAAAATTGGAGTTCAGATTATATTATTTCTAAATGTATTGGTGAAGGACCCTTTGATATTAGCAACAAGACCATGGCAGTACTGACGGAATATAATATTTGACTATATTGTGAGAGTACACACGCGTCGAATTATACGAAATACTCAGGTACGGTTCGTGCTAATGAGGTGGAAGCGATAAGAAACTCTCTGTCACCACAACAAAACAATTTTGCAACAGCGAAAAATATAAAGCTTCAACAAGAATTAGAATTCGAAAGACGCGTTTTTACCAAGGCACGAAAACACTTACAGAGGGTAAAATAATTAAATCCTGCAACACATACGTGATTCAAGTAATATATCCACGGATGTTAGAGCTTATAAAAAATCAGCCATTCTGCCAACACAGTTTCCCGTAGAACTAAAGATAGCAGTCGAAATGTTATTTTGCAGCAACATGACAAAGAGTCCATTTCTGAATTCTTTTCATTAGCAACTGATGAGTCAATATGTATTATTTATGCATAATTTTTTATTTTTGAAATAAATAGTGATTTTGGGGCAACAGAAAAACTAGCATCTGTAAACAACATGCATGGGACTACCATGGGCGCGGATATTTTTCAGCTAGTCGAGAAGACAATTGCAGAACGATCGTCAGTAGAAGCAGCTGAAAAGTGTGATAAAAGACTGTGGCAGGAGCGTATGGTTTTGTGACAGGTCCGCTTAGGCAAATCTACAGATTGAGAGAAAATACTGGACGTAAGAATCTTGTGGCCTTTATGCGTATTGTATTAAGCATCACGAAGCACTTTGCGGAAAGTCTTTGCAATTTGTTATGTATTATTTACACAGTAGTTCCTCCAGTGAATTTGATTAGCTGAAAAGGACGTTACCGTCGCCAGTTTCACACTTTCTTAGCCGATACTGAGTCGGAATCATCGATTTATCTAATAACATTGCAGTTAAGATGGCTTAGCCGTGTCAAGCTATCAAAATGTTTTTCTTTTGGAAACCAACAACAGCGAATAATTGCGGAAACTGGCTTCTCTTGCAGTTCTAAAAAATCACATTAATGATTTCAACACTGAGCTGCAAGGCGATAATTCCATGTGTTGCACATGTTAAATATTTCAGACAAATATATCGCTTTTTGAAAATATGATTTAAAATTTTTCGCTAATTTTTCATTTCCAACAGACTGTGTTCTGAATATATTCGGTGAAAGGTACTGAACATATTCAGAGAACAGTCTGGTAGAAGTGTGAAGACTGTTTCGGCCACCTCGATTTGCACAGCAGGTAAATACGACTGTTCCAAAAGCCTTTTCACAATAACCTCAAGGAAGTGGCGCTGGAACTTTGGATGAAATTAATAGATTTGCACTGCAAAGAGACACTGTAAGAAAAATTCAAATAAAAAAATTTATAAATTTCCAAATATAATTGTTTCTCTAAGGCCCACATGACTTTCTTTTCAATGGGTACCGGGTTTCTTTCCCGGGGACAAGGCGTCCGGGGCGTGAAGTTAAACACTCACCTCCATCTAGTGCCGAGGTTAAGAATGAGTGGAGCTATACTTCTACACTATCTCTGTGCCTTTATTGTGTGGACATGGAAAACTATGCTCTTTACTTATAAGTATTTGACACATGAACGCAGTCCCCAGATTAGAAGCGTTGCTTGTGGCAATGTTCTAGCATTTCCTTTAACTTAAAACTGTGAAAAAGTCACTACACAAGATACGATTAGTGAAGTACAATTACAAGTCACATTTTTCTGACGAACATTTAAAGTCACTTGTAGTGGTAGGTAGCGCAACATTTGAATACCATTTTCGAGCTGGTTATATCACATAAGCTTGAGTTTCACTTCTCCCCGCAAGTAATATATATCACAGCGCAAGAAGTTAAAGAACTCAGGGTCTTATGTGCTTGTTCTTCATGACGACTTATAAACTGTTTACTTTATGTGAATCGCATTATACAATTTTGCTAACAATATTCTTCCTATTTTAATTCCTATCACGAGCTATGGTAGGCTGCACTTATGTGATATTCAATAACCATTTCCGAGAAGGCCATTTCTGTAACTCTGTATTTACATCTTAGGAGAAGGAAAATCAGATACAAATTCCTGTGATACTGGCAGTAGCGACATCAGTAACGACTTAAAGCACAGAATAAATGATGCTTAGATGGTTCATGATTGTACAGCAACAGGCGTGACCAGGGTGGTTTGAACGACTGATGTACAGCAATGTGGAAAGCAAATGATAAAACTACAACATCGTTACTTTTCCTGGATAGGCTCATTCCAAAAACGGAAACAAATGCGAGATGCTTTCTCTGGAGACGAAACAATCCGGAGTTAAACTACTCCCCCATTAGAATCTCTGATGGGACGAAAAACCATACAGTACGATTTACAAGTACTACAAACAGAAGCAGAAAGAAGATCATAGCTACAAGACTGAAACGTGGAACGTAAAAACCTTGAATCAAGGAAGCAAATTGGAGACTTTGAAAAGGGGGATGCAGGGGAACGCAGTGCCTGTTCTAGGTGTCAGTGAAGTGTGGTGGAACTGACAAGTTCAAATAAAAACGGGAGATTATATGGCATATTATTCCCTAAGTGAAAGGGTTGAAAGAGACGTAGTAATAGTTATACATAAAAGCACACTGAGAAGTGTTGTTAAAGAAGATTGTGTGTAATGACAGAAGCATTGCTCTTAAGTTAAAAGCAGAAAAGGTAAATATTTTGATAGTGCATCTGTATATGCCAACATCGGAGTACGAAGATGAAGAAAGTGAAGAATTGCATGATATAATTGAAGAAATTCTTGAAGAGTACGAAAAAGGCGAGACAAGCACCATAATAATTTGACACTGGGACAATGTGGTTGGAGGTAAATCATATCGAACCATAGTTGGACCAGAGGGGCTGGGAAGAAGAGATAAATGAGGTCCAATGTTCTTTGACTTTTGTGAAAAACTGATTTATTTTCACCAACACACGGCTTAAAACGCCTAAGAGAAGACTGCACAGCTGGAAAGTACCAGCAGATCGAAATCTACATCAGTTGGACTACATCCTTGTGAAACAACTATTCAGAAACGGTATAACGGATATCCATACACTGCCTGGAGCAGATAATGTCTCTGACCACAACTTACTGGTTGCAAAGATTTGAACTACATTACAGAAAATCATAAGGCTCCAAAAAGGAAAACCAAGATGGGATCTGGAGAAGTAAAATGTTCTACGACAGAAAGTGTAAAATACTCAGAAGAACTCGGTGCAATAGAATGTGAAACTGGGAATGTGGAAGTGCAATGGAACACTATCAAAAATGTGTGTTAGATACTATGAGTGATTTGGTTGTATAAGTCGACAGGAAAGCAAGAAAGCCATAGATTACACAGAAAATGATCAATAAAATGGATGAACGAATTTACTGGAAGGATGTACACAACGGAAAACGGAGGCAGAACTACAGCAGACCGAGAAACGAACTGAAAAGAGGAGCAGACAAGGCCAAGGAGGAGTATCTTGAGAGCATAAGTGACTACATTATGGAATTTCAAAGAACAGGACGTTATGATTTAATATGCACGAAGACGACAGAAACTGGGTTGGAAAGAAACAATGGGATTCAAAATATTGTAATTGAAAACGCTAAAGGAAAATGTAATAGTAGATAAGAGACAAGTACTGAAAATTTGGGAGAATTTTATGACAGAGTTCTACGATCGACCTAATCGACAAGAAAACCTAGAAGTCTAGCCAGAAGAGGAAGTAGATGCAGACGAGAAAGACCTTTATATTTTACGAATTTAAGTGGAGAAAGCTATTAAGGAGATGAAGGATAAGAAGGCTACAGGTGAGGATGATGTACCTGGGGATGTACTCAAAATGTTGGTAGAAGATGGTCTCAGACTAATGACACAACCGATCAACAACATATATGAAACTGGAGAGTGGCCCAAGGATTTCATTAAAGTTACAATGATTATATTAAAGAAGTAGCCGAAAGCTACAAACTGCAGCGATCATCGCACAATCAGCCTCATCGCACATACAGCAAAGATAGTAGCGATGATACTTAGAAGAAGGATTAAAAGCAAAATTGAGGATGTAGTTGGAAAAGATAAATTTGGATTTAGAAGAGGAAAAGAAACTAGGGATGTAATTGGGATGCTGACAGTGATATCGAAACAAACTTTCGACATTGATTAGGAATTGTGTGCTTGCTTCATAGACTGTCAGAAGGCATTTGACGGTGTAAAATGGACCAAATTAATGCAGATCATAAAGGGAATTGGTATCGACTGGTGCGAAACAAAATTTATCAGCAAACTGTACATGGAACAGAGTGTTAAAGTACGACTGGACCAAAAGGAGACACTGAATGCGAAGATTGGAAGAGGAGTTAGACTAGGATGTTCTTTGTCGCCGATTCTATTAACCTTGTACAGCGAATATCTTAACAAGGAAGCTCTTTAAGGGTTTGGAGACTTAAAAAATTGAAGGACAAGTAATTCGCAATGTGAAATATGAATATGGCCTTGTGCTACTGGCTAGGGAAGAGGCGGTGCTACAGGGCATGATTTATAGACTAATTGAAATTGGAAGCTGCTGTGGAATGGAAAAGAATGTTACAACAATAATCTAGTATTGTTTGAATGGATAAAGAAGAATATCGACATTGCACGCGTGAAGGGAATTACAAGTATATAAATAACTTTGGTCGTAAAGCCTTAAAAGATGAGAAGGCACACGTAAGACTCAAACGCAAGTGGAATATGTAATTTCACTAGACTACAGCATATGCAAGATATCCACAGAGATCAGTATAAAGTATTTACATATTAATAAATAGGTACTGACATTTCACGCGTTTTTGTTCCGTATTTGTTACTGAGGTGAAGTAAAGGTAATGATGGTTCTGGACTTGATTAAGCACCAAGTCGTAAAGGCATAGAGGGACTGGAGAAGAAAGGAAGGAAATTTGGTGTATCTGGGCGTATAGATTCCTGCAGAAGTCAATCATTATCTTCTGCACGGCTGGCTTCTTGACGGAGAATATGCTCCTTTCAGTGTATTTATTTTATGTATACTTTAGAGGTACTATCTGTAGCTCAGTCTATACAGCATCAAATTGTAGTGATTAACAATCAATTAAATAGCAAAAATGTGGAAGGAAGGGATTGTGCTAAAATCTGGAAGGACTGACTAAACCAGCAAAAGCCTCAGTCCGAAACGTCAGTATCGCTCTTGGGGACAATCCAGAAGCGTGCGTGACTGCTTGAACGAACTTGCTCAGTCACTCGTATCAATAAACTTTGAGTTAACGTTTTCAGTCACTCGTGTCAGTAAATATTTCTGCATGCATAAACTTGCTCAGTTTCTCGTATCCATAAACGTCCCGGTTCGAAGAACTTGCTCGGTTATTCGTATTGGTAAATGTTAGTGTCTGAGCATCTTTTTCGGTCATTTGTATTACTACCGCTGCAAATTGCTCAGCCGCTCGTATCAATAAAAGTCACTGTTTGAGCAACGTGCCCAGTCATCCGTACCCAAAAACTTTAGTGTTTTCTTTCTTGGTTATTGGTGTCAATAAACATTAACGATTCAGAAACTTGCTCAGTCACTCGTATAAATGAAAGTCATTGCTTCAGCAACGCGCACAATTATTCGTCATGAGCACCTTCATTGTTCGCTCGTATCAACAAACCCTGTGTTCTTGATTTGGGATCTACCGTGTTTGCGCTTTCTATATTCCCATACAAAAATGCAGAAGAAAAGGAAATGTGTTGGAAAGAAAGGGAAATTAATGAAGAAAGGCAGCAACGAAGGAAGGAGGGAAGGAAGAAAAGCAGGAAGGAAGAAATAAAAACCTTGACAAATAAAGAAAGAAAGAACGAAATAATGGATGGACAGAAGAAAGGACTGAGGGAGGGAGGGAAGGAAGGAAGAATGAAAAGTTAGCATGAGGGAAGGATGGAAGAAAGAAAAAAGAATGGACAAATAAAGGAATAATAAATGGATGGAAAAAAGGACTGGCGGAGGGTAGAAGGAAAAGAAAGAAGATTGAAAGGATGGAAACAAGGAAAAAGGAATGAAAGAATGCAAAAAGTTTGGAAGAAAGGCTGAAATGAAGGGAGGCAGGAGAGAATAAATTATATCCAACACTTTCAGATTGGCACGTTTGTTTCAGGGAATACAAATCCCTCCCTTCAGTGACCGTCTGACCTCATTCAGTATCATCACGTCAGTGTTCTGCACATCAGTATGCTGACTGTTTATGCAGTTGATGAGCCTTCTTCAATCTGGTTCTATCAGTATAGATACCACGGGCAATGTTCAACCACTGCATCTAATAAACAGCACGATGGCAGCCTTATCAGTATCAAGATGTGACAACGACGACTGCGCAAGCACTCTGTGGGAAAACACTAAGAGCGCCTATCAGAAAGCACTTTCTGATTGAAAATCTCACGCTCTTTGAACCCTTCCAGTCACTGGAAAGACAGTGATTTGTGTTATCCTTATGTTAAATGCAGACAGTTTGTGATAGAAGCTGATTTATCTCTACACAACCAAAGTTATCTAGTCCGGGGAAACAGAAGACGATCACACGAAGTTTGTCGTCTAATTTACTACAAAGGAGACTGTAAAGAAAGACTACTTTACGAGATGTGAGGATTCCACAGCGGCGTTGCTGAATAATCGTGTCTTCTGGGATGGTACACACTGTCGAATGGTAAATACTCGTAGTTACCAACGTGCAAAAGAATCGAAATGCCTTTTCTTCAGGGTCAAGTAGTCAAAGTCTTGGACTCTTTGAATCTGCTAGGTCGTGTGGAAGGCCAGATAGTAACCAAAGTATTGAAGGCACTGCGATCCTTCGAAGCGTCTAATTTTCTACCAGTCGACACGGTGAAACATCTCAAAAGAGTTGAAACTAGAGTGCGTACTATATTTTTCCGAAAGTACTATAACCTATAACAAAAAGTCCTTTTAACACGAAAAGAAACATTGCAGGCATAAAAAATACACACATTTAGCTAAAAAAAGTGAATTATTAATAAAGGGAGCTGATCCCGGTGGCCGCGCGGTCTAAGGGGTGGGTCTTCAGCCGCTCGCTTGCTGGGATTGCAAGTTCGAATCCCGCCGGGGCAAGGATGTCTGTCTCTTGTGAGTGTTGTGTGTTGTCAGGTAGAGGTCTGTGCGACGAATCAAACACTCATCCAGAGGAGTCTTACCGAGTGTGGTGTGTCAGAGTGTGATCGTAAAGCCTCGATAATAAGGAGGCCCTGTCCCACTTGGGGCTTCCGAGCCATGGGGAAAAAATTAATAAAGGGAAAAATTCCACAGTTTAATATTTTCTACAAATTCCAAGTCTTATAGAATACAAACACCTGTATACGGGTAAATAATTATACATATTTTTGAGGAACCTACAGCCTCTATCTTCAGGGTCTTTTGGAATACTTGAAGGCTGAAGATGGAAACAGCAAGCTCTTTTGAAACACAGTAATTCCTTACCAATTTACACTGCGTCACATCTCGGAATACTTGAATTTTCTTTAACTCCGACGTGAACATCTAAAATATTGTAATGTTTTGCTCTTTACTTATACGGTATCTTCAGTTAAAGACCTGTGCTTCTATGATACATCTAACAGTGGATTATAAATTAACACAGAATAAATGCCGAAAGTTTCGGTAGAGAAGGCTGAGTCCTGCCGTTTATTCGGATGGTCCTGGAATTCAAATCACGGCCCAGAGATTGAACTTTCTGCCTGATGTTTTTCTTAGGGTTTCTGTGTTCCTTCAGGCAAATTCCAGGATAGTAGCCGGTTATGCCCCAATTGATTCCTTCCAAATCATTTCCAATTCGTTAGTTGTCAGTCACCACATTATTCAAGGCTACATAATCTTAGATTTAAATATTAAGATTTAAATGACGTCCTTAATTAAACTAAAATAAAAATATTCGTTATACTATTTGATGCTATATAATTTGAACTACCGAAAGCTTTGTTAAATGAAATATAAATAAATAAAAATAGAAGCAGCTTGTAGTAACTGATTTAATCTTTGAAGGTGATTCACTGGTAGTGGTAATTTTGCTTTCAAATTTTCGCATTGGATTGAATTATATTGTGTTGCCGACGTTTCTGAGTTTCCTTTCTTTTCAATGTTCAGTGCTGAAGTGGGTCTTATATGGGCAAAAGTTCCAGCAGACCTATGAGCATGGGAGAAGGTGTTGGTGTCTGGACCGGGAGGAAACTCCAAGCCAGGATCAGCATTAACAGATTAAGATGTTAGCGGTTGTGGTTTTAATAGTCTATTAATTACTGTTCCACTTGTAGCTGTAGTAACTGAAGAAAACCTTGTCGAAACGTCCGACTTTGTGCATCTACTCCCGAGTAGTATGTGCCACTAATGCACCAGCGCCACAGTCACTTTCTATATTGCATCTAATAACAGACGGCTACAAAATTGCTGGGCAGAAAAGAAGGCCCATTTTGTGTCAGTGACGATCTATTAGTGGCCTCAGAAATTCGGTTACATGGCCCAAGTTTTGCCACTGATGCTGATTTCATCAAAATACTACCATCGAACAAATCTAGATTTTTTATGTGAGATTAAAATTGCTTTGTGCTATTTTTCCTAACCGCAATTCCAGAAATTTGCATTTGTAGCGTAACAGATTTCGAAATCCTTGTGAAATTCCACGACTGAAATTAAAAAGCGTAGCTGTTCCTTAATTCGACTAGGGACAAAATATCTGAGAAATGAGGCATGAAGAATTGATAATACTTTGTAATTAAATAATTACTTTATAAGAAAACACAAAGGCAAACATCGTATCACAAAATTCAGGAAGCTAAAAATGAATATAGCATTAATACAGCCTCCTCTATTTATAGGGTAGTTGAAGAAGAGGAATTTTTGACTACCTAGAAGATGGAATCAGCAAGCTTCTCTAAAACCTTGGCAACTATATACAAATGTACACGGCGTCATATCCCAGAAAAGTATAATCATCAGCAGCACCACTGTGAGGACCTAAAATCTGGCACGCTGGAAAAAAAATTATTCTCTCATTTCGAAAACACCTTATAAAGGAAGGCTCCTTGAAAAATCTCAAGAACATGCACATTTTATTTCTGGCTTCGCCGCTGTGTAAATGATATCTTTGCTTTTCTAGGATGTTACGCAACGTAGATTGGTAATTACCGACGTTTCGGAACAACCTATCGGCCCCTTAAAAATATGACAGATAGGTTGTCCCAAAAAGTCGGTAACTAACTACCAATTTACGCTGCGTAACATCCCGGAAGAGCGAAGAGAGAACAGGAAAGAAAGGGTAAAAATGGAAACACTGGGTTAAGATACATGAAGGCATCTTGACTTGGTTGTAGAAATATGGCGTGGTCACAACTGCAGAATGTGACTTGCTGACAGCTGTTACTATGGCTTCAGAAGCAAACTGGACACGTCTGTCTACGCTGGGACGTAGACGGTGGCGAGAAGCAACGTCTGCGACGTGAAAGTGATGGAAGACTTCGGGTCATCGTTAGAATGGATGGCACTTGGAATTGAATGGACTATAAAACTTGTAATGTTGGGTATTTCTAGTGTGGCTAAACTAGCAGTCGTTGGCTGCTGCGTAATAATTCTGCACAAAACCAAAATAAACTCTTTTTAACTTCTGATAAATATAACAACGGAAAACGAAAGAATATAATAAATTCACTTTACGTTAAAGAGTGGTGGAAATTGTGACATGTTTTCAAAACAAGAACGTGTTTGAGTGACGCTAGATGTAAGTGACCGACGAAATAATGGTTTACACCGAAGGAAAAATGTGGCTTGGAATTTATAAGAAATGTAAGGATATCTATGCAGTTTATTTTAGCCATATTATGTGTCAGAAATGTTTAAATGGATAACGACATTACTTCCCTTTATCACTCTTTTCACAAGCGCCAATATTCTTGGATATACGGAGCATCATTTATCGACTTTCTGACCTTCGTTTTAACACTCGTCACTTGTAACGGACTTTATAAGTAGAACAGAATTTCAGTGACTTCGATGTCAGTAACAACGACAGGTGGACAAAGCAATATTAAAATGTATGGAGGTATTCTAAAAGGAACTCCGTGGTTTCATATTTGAATATTTAATTTGATTTACGATACACATTTTGCCCCTTTTGTCGTGGCTTTGAGTGCGGCAGCTGTCACGGAATATCCCTGGGGATGCGCGATTTCTATGCGAGAGACCTGCCATGATCGGAGAAAGGATAAAAGCGATATTCTGTATAAGCATGAGGTTTGTTCTTAAATGTTTAACAACCCATTACCTACTGTGGAAGTGACAGCTTGAGGCCCACAACTTTAAAGTCGCAGAGAAAGTCGAATGCAAATGTGATTGAAGAGGAGCAGCAAGCCAGAAAAGCCATGGCTCAGACGGTTAGACAAAGGCCTCTCACCTCGGAGGCCCGGGTTCAATAACAGACCAGTCTATGTGTAGTTTGTGGTGGAAAAGAGGCAATGGGACAGGTTTTGTACAAGTACTTCTGCCTTCCTCATTTCTTATCTTTCCACCAATGCTTTATAATTGTTAATTTATCTATCACAGATGTTATACATATATTATACGTATATATACGTATATTCGTAGCAAATGACAGCGTCGTTAAATAACACTCTTCAGGAAAGAAAACTTTGTGATTTTCCGAGCACTTCAAAACAAACCTCATTAGTATAAGCTACAAAACATCTCTGTATTAAAGACCTACGCAATGTGGATATGGACTGAATTCGTCTGAAACAGAATAGGTTCTAGTAGAAAAACCTTTCATTCATAGCAATGAAAGAAAGGATTCCACAAAGGGCAGGGAATTTCTTTATTAGCTAGGCGATTATTAGCTTCTCGAGAAGGTCTCTGAGTTATTTACTGTAATACACAGTGCCCTGGAGACCGGCGATATTGTAGTCTCCCTTATTTATAGAATACTTTTCTAAAAGTTATGTATTTTTTAATATTTTTGAAACATTTTATTTCCAGACGTTCTTTAAACTCTTCAGGCCTACATATGTAAAGTGCAATGGTAGAATGATTAGAATTACAAATTTAAAAAGATCTGAAAAGAAGCGACCGAGACCAATCATAAACTACAGTCACAGTACACATCTGGCGGAACCAAAATAGAAAAGTCAAAATCTCAGTCGGAACAGATGTTACAAGCCGTAAATTCAACCCAAGAACTATGAGTTTCAAAACAGGCATTTCAAGGATATAACTGCTAGGTTTTATGTAATTAACAAAATTGTAGAAGCAATACTACATCCTAGTAAGTAAGAATATTCAGTTTCACAAATTTATAATTTTATTATTTTAAGGATTGGATCTGTATTACTTTGTCGAATCTCCTATAATAAAGCATAATAGAAAACTTTAAGTCCCTTTGTACACTGCGAAGACATATGGAGATGGAGGTATGACTTCATCCATTTTTAACCTTGGAAGAGATTAGTCAGTTTAACGCCCCGGCTGTTTTAATATAGCTTCATGAAAGCCAACAGACAATAATAACTCTTGAAAACTAATTTCTGGAATAACTGCTTCATTTGTTGCTTATAAAAAACCGAAAGGAGACGACATGGAATGCCTAGACTTAGAACGAAACACAATATTGACACGGATTTTACGAATATATGTTGTGCCATAGACTGAATTTACCTGACTCAGGATAGGGACCAGATTATCTGGTCTTTGGAGTGGAGGTGGGGTTAGAATCCGAAGCAAAATGTTAATTACACATGACAATGCTCAATATCTTGGAATTAAAAGGGTTAATAGCTCGAAGACCGCCTTATGTCTTCTCTATGTAAAAACGCTGTGGAAGCCTCAACCTTAAACGAACCTGTATACCAACAATCATGTTGTGTCGCACAAGGGAACCATGCAGATGGTCCACGCGTTTATGACGCAGCTGAGCAAACCGTCTTGTGAAGCGACGTCCGAATCTGTAGTTGTCTCCACAAATACCCCAGCGCCAGTTTCGCACTGTGTCCTCGGGATTGGTGTGATCTGCACAACGGCAGAGCCTCATACTGCCTTCCGCACACGCCCGGGCCACAACGTGCGTCAGCGCTGCTGCAGACATGGCGTAAAAAAGCGCTGTTTCACGGTACACTGCAAAGGTGAAGTAACAGACGTTCATTGCTGGCTAGGTACATGTTACGGTACAGGCAGGGATTTTACAACACTCGTGCAATAGCAGGTACTTTTATAACACGTTAGCGCTAGAAGAGGAATGCACAGGGGGTTTTGGTGGAAAAGCCAGAAAAAAGGAAGAAATAGGCAGACCTAGGCGTATGTGGGAGATTAATTTTAATATAGATCGTAGGGATAAAGGATTGGAAGATGTGGACTAAATTTATCTGGCTCAGGATATGGATAATGGACCTGTGGGTGCCATAAAATGCGAGAAATTTCTTGCCTAGCTGAGGATCTGCCAGCTTCTCTCGAGAATGGCTCTGTTCCATGGAGCTAATTAGTGTGTTACCGTACACATATTACAAGAGAGCGTAACATTAAGACCGTATTGTCGTGTTAAATTATTTCGTAAGGAAACGGCCTTGTTTTCAAATTAATAAATATCATACATATATGTCATAATACTGTATTCAGGTCTATGGCCCATCCCAGTGGCCGCGCGGTCTAAGACGTGGGTCTGCGGCCGCTCGCTTGCTGGGATTGTGGGTTCGAATTCCGCCGGGGGCATGTACGTCTCCCTCTTGTGAACGTTGTGTGTTGACAGGTAGAGGTGTTTTTCTCGGGCTGGTCACTCGACCAAAGGAGCCCTACCGAGTGTGGTGTGTCTGAGTGTGATCGTGAAGCCTCGCTAATGGGGACGCCTGGCCCACTAGGTGAATTTGCGCCATGGAAAAAGAAAGTCATGTCTATAAATAAACTCTTAATTTATGTTGCTCTTACAATGATATGCAGGTGGATAAAATGGGAAGGATATGGATCATGTATAGAAAAATAAGAAAACCATAAGTACAATATATTTTGTGGATAACAGAATTACGTTTCCCACTATGGAGATCGGGACATGCGTCTAGAAAAGATGGGTAGTGGAAAAGTGGCCAATAAGCGGTCTTTGGTAACCAGGATGTTAAACTTTCGAGTTTCACACAAAATGGAAATTCCTTGAACAGATACTTAGCTGTAAATTTATCAAAAATGTTTTGGACCATGGCAGTACTTGGAGAAGTTAAATAGCTGTCAGTATATCAAGGCAGACTTTGCACATGCCAGTACCTTTACTGCCTTCAAAGAAGCTGATGTTCTTATGCTCGGTGGAGCAGTTCCAGCGGTCATACCGGAATTGTTCTTGACACTCTGTGGCGGCATGGAACCTCGCTTTCTGCAGTGCGTCTCTTACGATCTTGTCTCTGCACAGTCTCCTGTTCTGACAGGATGCTGTGCATGGGCTCGACCGACTCGAAGTTTCGAACATGTATCTCATCAATGTCTGAGCAACGGGACGCACACTGCTGCCAACATTTGTGCTTCATATGAACAGAATGAAATACATCGGTGTTCTACACACATAAATGGATAAACTTTAGTACGTAACTATATAAAGTATGTTGAATTTCAATGGGTTATAATGACAGTAAAGAAATTTTATATGCCTAGTATATTTGTACAAACATTTCTTCTATGCAAAAATCTGTATGGAATATTAGGGACTTTTAACCTTTCAAGTTACCTCACGCAGAAAATACTTGTTCTAAAATGACAATTTTAGCAAATAATTTTTCATTATTTAGCAGGTGTCCCTTGTTTTGATCATCTCGGATATAAACCTTCAAGTTGTTTTGTGAACTTGTTCTTAACAATGCTACACCTATCAGTCCATGGCTAAAGCGAGGTTGCGGTAAAAGCACACTCAGTTAATCAAATATCTGAGGTTACGATTTATTGATGGATATGATGAAAGGAAAAATACTTGTAAACTATCGCCATTTTAATACTAATGGTAACTTTTGGTCACCTGGGGCGAGCTGTACACGTGGTGTAAACATTTTGTTACATTGTTACTTGTTACTTGACCTTTGTTACTTCCACTTAAAATACTTGCATCAATGTAGTTATCAAATGGCTCAGATTTATTAATCGTGTATCACTGCACAGTCTTCGGCTAGAAATTCACTTCCTTATTAATATTTGCAATAAGTTATAGCTCTAATTTAAAGCATGGGGAAGCATTTATATAGGGAGGTATCTGCGAGTTTAAGAGTTATAAAGGAAAGTTAATTATTGTGTCTGGGTCTACTAGACCCAAATTTTTAGCAACTTTTTTGACTTTACTATGATGGGCAATTTTAAACTGTTATTTTGTCTGAAATATTCAGAGCTAAAATTAATAAACCTAAATATTTCCCGAAAATTAACATACTTCAAGTTTTTTATTCTTATTTTTTGCGTAAAGGGCAGAAAGAAGGACGTTATATATAAAACTAACTTCTACTATTCAGTAGTAAAGAATAAAATCTAACATAAAACTTTGAATAGCCTGGAGTCCCACCCAATGCACTTACACAAAGTTAAAAACACCGTTTACTCTGCAGACCTTCAGAAACCACCTGTTTTTCGAAACAACCTCCCAAAAATTTCGAAACACATTAATGTCATCTTCGCCCTTGTAGGCTACATGCAATTCTGTGTTACTAACTAAAGACATTTCAGTAGTATCAGTGTTGGTGGTTGAAAAACGTAAATACATTCATACATGATCATTTTGTATTTTGTAGAGTGGAAAGGAATCATCTGACCACGTCACCCTAAAGCACAATATATTAAAAGACTCACAACCAATATGACTTAGAAGGGAAGTATACGTCCTCTTCATCTGATGTATCTTAGACGACATCGAGTACCTGTGACAAAATTGATTTTGAAGGGCAAAGTTTAATGGTAAAGAAGACGACGTGAAATTGCGAAATGTCGTACATATGTATCATATCATACGGTGTTGCATTCCAGAAGATGGTTATCTTCATAGTCACTGGCGTGAAAACCTTAAATCTTAAAAAAAATGTTGATGAAGAGAGTACTGATTTCTTCAGTACGCGATGAAACATACTTCTAGTTAATTTGGTTTTCAGGATTGTCGCCCTTCCAATTACCCTCAATTCTACAGACCACTTGAGTATACCGTCTGTCTGACCAGTTTACATGTATTCACATGTTAAAGAAATCTTCTCGTTTTATGGTTTTTTATTCCAAAACAAGTGGAACCTGTCCAAACAACTTCTCTTTTATCAGTTTTAATAGTATTCCCCACAATTCGCCTTGGTCTGTACTGTATTAAACGATTATTTTAACGACAGTAGACGAAGAACTTAAATGGTTATTGTGCAACTTTCTTAACTATCCCATCCATTACTTCTACTGGGCCCAATTTTTCTGCTCAATTTCCTGTACTGAAACATCTGTAATATCTGATCTCTTCTCAAAGTGAGATTTTTCGCACCCACAGAAAACAGTGGGTAAAATTTAACAACTCGTATTTGTGTCCTTTAATTATTTACAAAGGATAGAATCACTGACCCCAGAAGGTTGGTGTAAGAGTAACGTTTTAGGATGTTGTCGATTGGTAGCCGCTTCAAATTTCGGCCAGTTTGCCGACTAGATTGTCTCAGATATCATGATTTTCCTCAGGCAAATTTCGGTAATGTAGAAATCTCCTTTCTGCATTTTAACTAAACACATTTGTCTTTCAATCACATTTCACACTACAAAGTTTCTGAGTTGAATCAAAATCACTAAATAACCTAGTAAAAATATAATGAGGGTCCATGTCACAAACTGGCGAAGTTTAGATACAGAAGCTGAAAAAATGATAAAAGTAAAACTAAAAAACAAACAAAATCGATGATGATGATGATGATGATGACGGCGACGACGATGACGACGATGATGTTGATGAAGACGACTATGATGTTTGAGAAAATTCTTTCTGCTGTAAAAATCGAGAGAAACTGTCAGACTTTGTGTCCCAGATGTGGTTCGCCCTCGAGGTGACCCACATGAACGTCTTGGCTGTTCTGCTCGGTGTACAGGATGGTCAGTTTTACAACACACCCCCCCCCCCCACCATCCGAGGAGGAAAACTATTACAAAATGTCGTTCCAAACAAGCGTGGTTTTTGCGCTGAGTAATAACTACTGATATCTTTGCAGGAATGTGCCAGGAAACTTCCTTGTCATGGCTACAAAATGCGTATATATAAAGGAAAATGCAAGTCAAATTATGTATAGGGATAAAAGTAATAGGAAACATCCGAATTCTGAATGTCATTATAGCCTCTCTATTTAAAGTGGTGATCTCGTTGTATTTAAAATACGACAAACAATTAGTTAATATAGTTTTGTGCATCCGAAACCATTTTAGTATTTGTGCTGTAAAGGAATATGTATATGAAACAAGTGAACATGTAAAATCAGAGGGAACTTTAAAAGTTCCCAATAATACTATTAATTTTTATAATTAATTGCTCATGACAGTACCTCATGGGAAATTTTTTAAATCGCCGGTAATGTAAGATGTGTGTTATACTTCTAACTTACGAGTCTTATAGTTAGTTTATAAAATTACAGGGCGTTTAAGTGCGTAATCGGCAATTTCATCCTTTCATCTTAATAGGCCTATCTTCCTGAATACATTATGTGACTGCTTGACTAATGACTGAATGTGTCAATCACATTTTGGTTGTCGGTGACGTACTGGCCGAGGCAAAGAAACAATTTTGGTTCGAGCGTATAGATATTACAACAACGAATGTGTTCTCTGTTAAGTATAAGCTGAGGCAGAAGAAATAGTTTAGAATTTAGCATATAATACAACAAAGCGTAACCAGACTGCTTCACTTAGCTGAGATAAGTATAAGTAAACGACCGACGAAAGAAGCCATAATGTAGCCCGTGATTAACATCGTGTTATCCATTGCTACTGATATAAATACATTAGTACTGATTATTATTTTTGATTGTAATTTATCGGTGTCGATTTTTATCGATTTATGTATTACGTATCATATATTATATATAAGTAAGGAGGTGAGAGGTGTATAGGCAATAATAATAATAATAATAATAATAATATATTATAATTTATTTTTCGTGGTATTATAACTTACATCGGATATACATTATCCATGAGTATCTAACATGTCTTGATGTGGCCCCGTATAAATTTCTTTGTATTTCGTTTTATTTTTAATGATATGGTAACATATCATACCATGTTATTGTTATGTACGACAATGTATCCAGAACTCTGTTCTGTAAAATCGTAAAACTTTTCGGTTTACATAATATTCGCGGAAAATTTCTGTACGTATAAAACTCAATTTCACAGAATTCTGTAATATGTAATATATCTGTAGTCTGAGCGATACATTGCCTTGTCACAGCCGATAGCCATAATATTTTCGAATGTACCCGGTACAGCAGTCCCTACAAAAAGAGGACGCAAAGAAATTACTGTCATTACAATAAACTCCATTTTAAAGAAAATAATTCACTTTGATTACGCTACAAATTTTTGTGCGCGATTAGAATTTCGTTGGTTTTTTTATGAAATGTGGCGTGTTCTTTTATTTTAACTTAGTGGCGTTCTTAACAATGGAAAGCACTATTATATGAAATTTGTTACACTATCAGAAGCGATACAATTTAAATGACATAGAATTGGTAAAATTAATTGCCTTAATTATTTTATTATACGTATAATTTTACACACGTTTGTCTATACATTTTTGTTATCTGTTTTATTTATTTTAGTTTGCTAAAATATAACAATAATATTACTATTTTGCTATTCTAAGGACTGTGATATTTCTTTTGTGGTTCATTTGACACTGCTGTCGTAATTTCATTCCATACAGTGTCGACATTTGGATGACTGGCCCGACGACATTAATATTAGGAATCTGCAGCGTCGTAAAACGACACAGAGAGGAATGGTAAATAAAGATTCGGAAAGTGCTAGGAGGGAAAATATCCCACTTTAATTACGGTATTATCCCCAGATTTGCTGGAGAAACTGAGGAAAGTCACGAAAGTCACCATTTGGATGTACGGTTTCCCTATTAAAATTCGGAGAGAGAGCCTTCCGAATTCAAATCTAACTTTACAGCTCGGCCGAATAACGTTTTATACTGCGTCGGCTATATGATAGAGTGAGAAATTTTCGGAACGTGTACTGATTACACACTGCATTCTTCTGCATCTAATGAACTTCTGCTTTACCTCGATTTTCTATTATCACGAAGTAAAAAATTACATGATGCGTAAGAAAAGTAGATGTAATATTATTTAACATATCGGTGTAACTGTCAAGGGCAGTTGCTTCTGTTATCACGGACGTTTACTCGAATATTTTCAAAAAATGTTAAGAGAGCTGAAAAGAATTGCAAAATAGAAGCTTAAAATTTGAACTTTTGGGCAGATGGGTTTTATTTTTACGTTGATCAAACGAAGCAGCGTTTGGGGCTGATGGGGGGGGGGGGGATAGCAAGCATGGATTTTCACAAGCTGTTTTGAGGATATAGCTGGATAAAAATGCTTTTCAGTTGTATAATTTTCAACCCACTCTCCTTCCAAATTACGGGGAAAAATAAGTTATTTTGATAACAATGTTATGTGTGTAAATGTACGTTAAAAGTTCCGCCGTTTCAAATTTTAAATAATTTTAAAGGTCTTCAAGAAATTTTTCAAACACTGTGCTACTGGAGGACAACCTCAAAAGCCACATTTTAATTATCAGTTATTTGTGTATTTTCGGAAGTAATAAGACCGACGTACAAAATTTTGAGGCGAGAAAATTAACAAAACTTACTTTTATGTCCTGAAATGATGTACCATGATACAACTTGGCAAAGTATGCAACTTAAATAACGTTTCTGTAGGACGTAGAATACAGTATGGTACCCTTGCGAAACTAGTAAACTAATGAAAACTAAGAAACCACTGAAGGTGGTAATGTGAATTTAATATAAAAATGGATCTTAAACACATTTATATATTGTACATAAGATATTGTTTTAGTTTAAATTTATAAACCCTTTAGCAAGGAAAAAGTTTGTGGTTATACCCATACCAATGAGGGTGGGTATAAAAATTCTGTACTCAAGTTGAAACTTCTTCAAAAAAGGAAATAATAATAATAATAATAATAATAATATAATGCCAAGAAACACGTAGCACTAGAAATTTATGCAGTAGGAAATTGTGGTTTGATTTATGCTTTGAACTTTTGTTTTACTGATTCAGTTTTAACAACATTCTGTCAAATGCGGATATTATGCAACCTTCAGTGAGACGTAAAGATGATCATTAATGGTGAGTCGAGGGACTGGGAAAAATAGAGCAGAGACCATTTTTACAAAATACTTCCCCTTATCGTGAGGAAGAAGTGAGGAAAGCCACAAAACCTTCAGTCATAATAGCAAGTTACCCGCGGATCTTTTGAAACCTGTACCATGACGTTCTGGACTTTTGTGAAAAAGAAAATTAAGTTTCGGGTTTAAAAATAACAAGGAACTACATGATAAGCAAAATAGTATTTAACTATCATGTGAATTAATTCTTAGCAAGAATTTAGGGACGGGAGAGCAATATCAAAATTAATATTAAAGAAATAGAATGTGGGGACTACATAGTTAATGGCGTCATAAGTAACACCAAATATATGTCTGTTTAATTTCTTATTTACGAAATGAGGCAAATTTCATCAAAATTATCATTGTTCATAAATATGTTGTCAAGAGACAAAATGTTTATTGAATTTTAAGCTACAGTCACAATGAATCCTTTTTCAGACGAAAGTTTTTATGTTATTGTGTCACACGTAATGAGCCTACATGTATAAACCTGCATTAAAGATCCAATATTAAATTATTAAATTAGACACTTTTATAAAACAAATTATAATTTTCTACTTTACCTTCTGCCGTTGGACTGCTGGAGAAAATAATCGCTGCTTATTAGCACAGTAAAAATTATAAATCCTTTCATTCCAGTGTTTTTGCAGTGTAAATAAATAAGAGATATTTCAACTAATCACGTAACTGAGCTTCATTATATCGTGCAATCACCAGCAGAACTACAAATACTCACGCACTTCTGTTACCGTAAGCCTGAACTCTGCAACATTAAAACACACGCAAATATATTTTTCAAAAAAATAGGCTGCTGCTTTACTTTTGGTAAGGTGGCAGCTTTTTCGTGTCAAAAAAACATGCGACATCTTTTGAATCGCTGCTCTTTTCTTATTTTATTCACACGTCTACAGTCTACTTGCAACTCCACTGCATCAAATAGCTCACTGCTTCGTATCGAACAGAAAGATGTGTTTCACAATCCTTGCTGAACTGCACATTCAGCATGTCTGTCGGATGACGTCCATTAGGGGGTGAGAAAAAGGTGTGAAGTGAGGCCATACTTCGTTACTCAAAACTCAACAATAGACGCCCAACCGGAACAACAGAACTGTTAGCACAGCTTTCCGCTGTTTGAGTTCGTAAAAAAAAACTTAACATAGCATTAATTAACGAGACATGCTAGACTGTACAAGTAATGGGCACTCTCAGAAATGTAGTTTCAGATATTTCTTTATTTAACAGCTCTGTATCAACTCCCGATATTATTTAGTGCAGAATAAGACAATGGTATAATTGTTCTGGGCATGGTGTAAAGGCATATGGAGGGACGGAAATATAACTCCATTCATTCTTAACCTTGGCAAAATCTATGAGATGATGATTTAGGTGTGTTGTGGCGTTAAGGTCGCAACTTTGTAAAAGCACTCGCAGACAGCTGATATGGGGCAGTGTCCCAGTTCTGAGGAAAGAACTACTCACCATCAAAACAGCATGTTATGAATGAGGAGCTTTAAAACTATCACACTCAGTCGTCAACTAATAAAATTATTGCGATGAAATAAAGGAAGTTCACTTATTTGTCGTACTCACAGAATATATTTTTCCAGATTTGAGGTTATGGTTGCAGTGACTACAAATATTAATGTGTTACTGAATGTTACGTCTTGTATCTTTGTAGCAGGTTTCCAGTGTTAAGGAGGAATGAATTTCCTCAATATATGAGACAGAGATTCCTCCGAAAGGTTGGTCAATTTCTACCAGAATATGCGGCGTCACATTCCATAATATTAATTTTCAAATTTTTATTCGTTTGCCTCAATCGTTCATGTATCATAAGCCTCAAATTTTCCAACCCTGGCTGCAGCCGTATGCATAGGAGTAATTACAGCTGATTAACTGAAGAGTAGGCTATTTGTTTATACACCAGGCCACACAAGACGAATAGTAGAAAGACACCTTTGTTCGCCACATTGCTTAAGCTTTGCACAAGCATTACATAATCTCAGTGTTACAACAGCCCTTGCCCTTGAGTTGAAATAATGATAAACTTTGGGCCTATACGACGAAAATTTGTCAAAGACTTTTCCATTTCCTATGGCAGCAACTCCAATGTTTTCAGTTTTAATACAGTAAATTTTGAATACGTTTGGCTGGACGAAAAGTATTTCGAATAAAAAAATATTAACTACTTAGACTAATCCAAAGTAGGTTACTTACTGACAGTGATCACATAAATTCAATTTCCCACCTCATCGTAATTACAACAACCTATGTCAAGGGTTCTTGCACTTTGTCGGCCGGGATCAAGGTTTAGTCTGAGGCCCACAGTTTAGTTACGAAGTAATAATATATCTAATTTTAATCACAATTTTTTTAAAGGAACTATAGTATTTTTAAAACACAACAAGCACTTAGGAATTTAGCACATGTATAAAAAAGTAATATTAAAGTAGGTCAATAATTATTTTATTAATTGGCAATATACTATAGCATTGCAGAAGCACAAATATCAGAACATCACAATATTAAAGGCGTTATCGGAATATTAAGAAGAATCTTGACTTTGCATAGCTCTGAATGTTATTCAAACAGTGCTAATGCATCTGAAATGCTACATACAAAGTCATACTGTGGTTGCAGCTGGCTTCGAAGTTTGGCTTTTGTGATGGCAATTGCTAAGGACTCTGCCTCATACAAGTAGGTTATAGAATAGTGTAGTAAAATTTACAGAGTCTCAGTTCCAAAAGCTTGGTTTTCTTGACCGGGAATGCATTCAGTGATCCTCCTTGTTATTGAAAATTACAGCGCAATATCTTCTCGCTTTGAATCTTGATAAACTGCTCTTGAACGCCAGCATTGCTTGAAAAGTCATCAGCCAAATCTTCGAAATCAATGTAAATGGGCTGTGCACCCAGCCGTATTTACACACCTCCTCCGGTACGCAGTTGTCGAAGTTAAGGGTCAGGTCTTTTTAGTGTTCCACGACAGCATTTTCACATCAAGAAACTGAACATTTTTTTTTTCCAGAAGCAAATTAGTATCGGAAAAAAAGCAATCACGTTTTGTTCTATTTTCCTCTTCCATAAAATTAACTTCTTTTAAAGCTGTAAACTTCTTTGTGATCCCAGTCACTGTGTGATTGAGGCCTTGCCTCGTGCACAGGAGTCCAGTTGTCTCAAAAATTTTTAATCAAAGAAACCTATAAATAGTAAACGGAAAAAATCCTGATATTAGTTCCTAACAACTCTGGATAAGTAGGGAAGAACTATAAGAAATATGTGTGCTAGGTACCGCGATATGAAAACGCGGGGTTGTTAACCTCGGCACTATTGGGACGTAAGTACATAGATTTACAGTCCTGCTGCTTTGCCTGCAGTCCTGGTTGGACATAAAAACAGGTCTGAAGGTCGTGCTGGAGAGAGTAAAAGGATTATTTCAAACTGGTATAAAGCCCTTTGAAATTTCGAATTAAAAATTTTACATTTCCCTTTTCTAGCTATGATATCCATATATAAATCTTTAAAATTTCCATCTCCAAATATAACATCCGTACACAATCCTTTCATTTTACAATTCCCATCTCTAGCCATGATGTCCAAACACAACCATTTACAATTCCCATGTTTATCTATGACAGCCATGTGAAAACCTTTACAATTACTATTTATAGGCATCATCCATATATACCCTTTCATTTTTCCAGTGTCGTGCATTGTAGCCCTTAAGGAATACTATTAAATAACAATTGTGATACCCATTCACGTCCTGAATTTGAAAGTTTTTTTTAACATGCTTCATAGAATAACGTGAGCTTTAACCAGGTTTAGAATCCTGGCAGGGGCAAGAGATTTTCTCTTCTCTAAAACATTCAGATCAGCTAGGGAGCCCATCCAGCCTCCTGTCCAAATGATATGTAAGCTCCTTCGTTCCAAGTTAAGCGAAGAGAGCGTAAATGTGACCATTTTCCTCGGTCTACTGCCGACGCTAAGGATGAGTGAAGCTGCACCTCCACAATACCATATACTTTCATGGTATGCAAAAACGAGAATTTTGCCTTACGTTTACTAGCTACATATGTACATATCGACTGCTTTATAGTGACAGATTACTACTGATAATCACTTTCAAATCCTGTGCATAGCAGTAACTATAAGGATTACTTGATACAGGTGGACAGGTTAACGAGAGAATTTCGACGCTTAAGTAGATAATGTGAAATTCAATACATACTTATATTTTTCATACCTTACAGGCTGCAGGATATAAACTCAAAGGTATGATCTAATAGGCCGCTGAAAGCTGATAGTTGCAACATTTATCTTCCTTCATCATCTGTGAAACTCGAACTCGAAAAACGGTCTCTGGCCAGCTTGTCGCTGTAACCTTTGTAATTGTAACTAGTTCTCCTGTGTAACACGATTCAGTGACTAATAAATAAATATAATCCAAGGATATCTCTTTATCATCGTTTATTTATCAGTCTCCGACTCACAATTCCTTTACTGCTAACAGGAAAATATAAAAAAGCGAAAAAGTGTAGTTAATTTGAAGAAGTTTTTTGCCATCAAAATTTTTATGTAATATTTTTCAATTATATTTTTCTTTTCCATATTTTCAATTGTAAATTTCAGGTAGAGCATTTAATAATATAAGTAAGAGTGAAACAAATCAAATACTTTAGAATAAATATTATAGAAATAGTACATTCACACCTGAAAAACTGCAGCTAATAATTTGTTGGGATTTATGTAAAAGCCTTGAAAAATAATATTCGGAACGTGGTACAAAATTATCACTTAAGTTTCTAAATTAAATTACAGTTGTCTTCAGTTGTTACCATGGCTTCTATTCGAAAGACATGAACCCCTAACAAATCCCTGCTATCGTAAATTGTGTCGCTGCTTTCCTTAGCTCTTTTTTGTTACTGACAGTGAATTTCACGTTGTATTCACCGTGCATCTTGATAACTAACTTGATAACTATGTAGGGGTAATTGACTTACTTATGAGAATATAGTGCATATGTTGGTGTCTAAAACTTTTGACAGTGAATGCTATTGTCGCGAATCAATACTTACGAGGGTTACTTATTCCGCTGTGTAAAATCATGAAGCTTCATACACATGCCTGCCTGTAGACATAGTAAAATAACTGACATAAAATTTTCCTGTCTATATAATAGTAATGTGATGGCCGTGAATTTTGTGTTAGTATTGTTCTGGTAAACACAGGCTACTTGATGACAAGAAAACCCATATTGCTATCATGCTGTCAAAAACTACAGTGTTATGATGACCGGGAAACGTGTACTCCTATTATTATTATTATTATTATATTATTATTATTATTGTAGTCAAAATAAAAGTAGTGCGCTGGTCGGATATCCGCTGCTGATAACATTCTGGCCAACATGATTTCATTGTGACGGTCTGAAAAGTTGCATTGCTATCATTACGAAAATAGTCGTCTCGTTGATGCAGGAAGTAACGCCATCGCTGTGGCATGAAAGTGGACTTGAGCCCAAGTACCTCTTCAGACCGTACCTGCATCCATCGCCTTGTCATCTCCGGTTATCTGCTCAGGACGATCTACACGTTCTGCGAGATGACAAGTTAATCAACCGCCTGGCAGCCCAAGTATGCTGCCCGAACTACTTGTTCCCAGGTGTGCAGTGAAGGGAATGCACACTGCTATTGAGCCACATGGACTTAAATGACTGGCCTACATGATTCAGGGGTAGCCAAATAAACGTATAAAATAATGTAATATCGGTTTCATTAACGTATTTGTAATCTATTTAACGACACAGGTAGCAGCTGATACCACACAGCGTACAATGGCTTCATGATAGTTAGTAAACATTTGGCAAGAGTGAAATTAAGGTGCAATCGTGGCATTTCACTGGACGGACTGAGAAAAATCTCTCAGTGTAATGGTCTTTTAAAGGAGCAGCTCCGGGATTAGATAAGAAATATGGCCAGTTTGCATGACATAGGCCTATATACTCTACCAGGAAAATTACATGTTTTAGAACTCTGATTCAGAGAACTACTTTGCAGAAATTCCGACTTTTGTTTGTATTCACGGTAGTTTTTTATAGTGTCCTTTCGTGAACCAACTAGGAGGAAGAGGCAGCAAGATAAGTGCAAATTGAATTTCTATTCACCAAAACTCTGTCACCAGATTCAAACCTATTGAGACATCTCTTAACGTGTTGGAAGTGTTTAATATAGACCCTCCCACAGTTAATAATTTAAAAGAGGCAAAATAGCGAGATGTTTTATAAATCTCAATTGAAACTGTTAAAATTCTTGGTAGGAAAGTTAATTTTTGGGCTTCTATACACCATCCCACGTAGGAGGTCACATAGAAATATTTCACACTTTGGACTGTTATTTCCTAATCGTAGACCGTGTCGTAATTTTAAATGAAAATATAACGAGATTTATGCAGCCTGTTTCTAATTCTGTGGGCAATTAAAATTATTCCAGCAATAAAAGGTCAGTATATTTTTAATTACGTAATAAAATATTAACATTTTAGAGCAGGAAGGTATTATTTAAGAATACTGTAACTTTCTAATAATATAGCCTCAAGAATTGCTAATTTAACAGTACTTATCGGTAGACATCAAGAAAATTTCGAATGGCTAGTAAATCTGAATACTTATGCAGATGCTTTCAGGAAAAGAAAAATATTTGTATGCACTATATTAACTACTGAGGCTGTTACACATACATATTACAAGAAATGTGCCAACTGTAGAAAATATCTGTTGGCGCAGTTCTTGTAAGGGCTACGGTGGAGTAGATCTTGATAACGCCAATAGTTTCAGCCCTGCACACTACGTTAATATATATGCTAACAAACAACGTATCTGCATGAAAATATCACATTTTACGCTAAAGTTATTACTGCTATTTTGCGATGACGTCATGCTTTCTCCTTAATAACACCTGCATATTTTGCGAACACATGGAATATTACCATACAAATATTTTGGTGACCTAAACTGAACTGCCTTTGTGTCTTTGCTAATGACCAAGTTCTCATCGTCACGTCATCATGTTTACTATGACGCTGTAAATAAGCAGGCCTATTGAGGTGGGTGCCGATCCCAGTGGCCGCGCGGTCTAAGGCGTGGGTTTGCGGCCGCCTGCTTGCGGGGATTGTGGGTTCGAATCCCGCCGGGGGCATGGATGTTTGTCTCTCGTGAATGTTGTGTGTTGTCAAGTAGTCTTTGCGTCGGGCTGATCACTCGTCGAGAGGAATCCTACCGAGTGTGGTGTGTCTGAGTGTGATCGTGAAGCCTCGCCAATGACGAGGTCTTGCCCACTAGGTGATGTTGCGCCATTGGAAAAAAAAATTGAGGTGGGTGGATAACAATGGCGCAGCGTTCGTAACAAGTTGAATGAATTTGTCCAATAATGATATTTGAGTCTGCATCGCTGGAAGTAAAGACGGAAAACAAACGCGGCTGAAGAAGGGAATTTCGAAGAAGAAACTCTGTAAAGGTAATCTTGAAAGTAAAATTTCTTCCTAAGATTAACTGCAAACACGAGGATGTGTTTTTACAGCCCCACACACTCGATTGTTCACACGTTCGACAGCCATAGTATTGCAGTATGTGTAGATTCAACTAACACTTCGAAAACTGAAACTAAACTAAATAATATTGAAATCCCATTTTCTGTCTCAAAGAAAAACACTGCATTTTTATTAGAGACCAACCAATTAATGCCTTTATGAGTAACATGAAGAGATATTTAATGTTATACCAAGTGATATTTATAGTTATCACTGTGCTTTAAACAGGTAAGTACTTATAAGTACGAGTATATAATTTATATGGGCCTAATTGTTTACTCTTTAATTAATTTGTCTGTCTTTTCGATATTATTTCTGCACTGACTCAGAGGCCCAGTCAGCCTCCATTCATGTATCAGTAGGTGCCGTGGGCAAAGTGGCAGCCGTTTGACGCGGATGCTCCCCTGTCTATAAACCAGACGAGAAGAATGTTTTAATCTATATTTACATTTCCAATAAAAATGTATGGTGTAATTAATTAAAATTAATTAATCACAAGAGAATGTTTGCTCTTACCTCTTGTTGTGGTGTTCTGTTTACACGGCGCCGTACGGTCTGTTGGGCAAGATAAATATTTCGGAGCAAAATAATACTTCATCTTCAGGGTGAGATCAGCAGAACACGGATTTTTACTGCCACAAAAACCTTATATGTTCCTTAAATAACTGTATTTATTTATTCATTCGTTTATCGATGTAGTATTTTCTACCTGACCACATCCAGACAGGTCCTGATATCCATATACCTGCATGTCCAGCTGACAGTAGCCTCTTTTCTGGGTAATAAGGCGTAGAGTGTAGGGGTTAAAAATACGAGAGATTTACCTCCACTTAGGCATAAGGAGAAATTGTATAAGTACGTGCTTATGTAGTTTCAGACTCTTTATCTTCGTTTGAGAAATGGAAGAAAGAAAATACTTTAAATTTCATCTTAGACATAACGTTGTATTTTTTAGTATTACAAATTAGCGACGGCAACTACCTGCTGATTTGAAAATATATTACCTTTTAGCCAAATGAGGGAATGAAGTGCATGGATACATGGAAGCACAGTTTTAGCTCTTCTTTACCTCTTCATGGACTGAAGTTAGTGGCCACTATGACATTTTCTTCTAAAGAATCTCGTACATTTAAAAAGGTAAAGTTTACCCTGTGTACGCCATAAAGGCATAGGGGGCTTTAAGGTATAGATCTACATAGTCTTAATCTCGAAAGTATGTGGAGGTGGTAAGTCGGTTTCATGAGCCCGTTACAATATGTGTATGCAGTTTGCCATTAAACAGTTTCTTTCTCCATGTTGCGTCGGAAGTGTTCCTATAACATACAAGCTCAAGACTGCTTTCTCTAAATTTATAAAGCACAATGGTATGTTATATGTGCCACCTACTATGACAGTAAGAAGTACTATTATGTATTATGTCCATAGAACAGATTTACAGACTTCACTGATTCGTATAATTAGGAGAAACCCCTATAGAATATTAAACTTTTGGTCTTTGTAATGGAGATGACTGGTGTTTTTTGTAAGACAGAAACCTCACATGAACTTGATGCTGCAAAGGGTTAAGAATCACAATTCCTAATTATTTTTCAAAAATAAATGAACGAATAAAGGAAGGAAGGAAGGAAGGAAAGAAAGAAAAATAATTACATGCAAGAAGAAGAAGAGGCATGGGTAAGGTTGAGGCTGCATATACAGGAGAATTACAAGCGTGATTTGTAATCCGTACTAAATATTTAGCTACTGAGCATTTCAAACCAAGGTTTGGATGGGGGAAAAAATGTAGTATAGTATGTATGTATGTATATGTATAAACTAATTTTAGCATACATGTGTGCATTTGTTGGTGTCATTGTCTTATGTAGATATATATTGTTTAAATTCTTGTCTAGAAATTGCCGATATGGCGCAGCAAGTATAACGGCAGCTGCATGGTATGCAGTGCAGTTTATACAGAGGATGTTCATTATGGAAGCAATCTAAGGCAGAAATCGTACGAAAAGCGTTGTAGGATATTTAGAATACTCATACTCGGTGTTTGAGTTTCTTTGAAATCAAGGATATCTAAGAGGTGAAGGAAGTCATCTCCGACATCTACTCTGCTGTGTGGTAATTTATGTATTATATAGCTAACTAACTAACCAACTAACTAACTCTATGGAGTAGAGTTCTAATTGAAAAGCTAATAGTTCCTCAACTAGTCAAGAATTTCACCCCATTTTATTTAACCCGTTTAGTATTATATGCGAAAATGTAAAGCCGTTAAGCTTGCCGTGCGTTTGGGTTAGTTTTGCAATTTAAATCTTTATGTTACAAATTGAAGACAGATGGTGAAGATGGAGGCAGTAGGTTCTTCAAAGACGTCCGTAAATTTCTACCGGGCTGCATGACGTCACATTCACGAAGCGACCATGCCGAGACTCAGAGCTTATATACGTAACTGGGCAATTTAGAGACCCCTGGATGTCCTGCAAGCAGTATGCATTTCTTGATTGTCATGCTGACTCACTCTGCTGAGCGATCCCCATCAGGCGTGCTAAGAAACTGCGCAACAATAGGATAACGTTATGACACGAGGTATGGGAAATGAAGAATAAGCGGTGACATGTTATAATTAGCGGGACTTTGTAATATCGTGGTCACGTTCTTCAGTGGAACTGTGTCTTAACAATACAAAGTGCCTGGATGTCAGAAAGCTTTCAGGACTTAACATACTGCGTTGAGATGGTGTGAAGCTCTTATATTATGGAGTATACACACCAGAAGGGAGACCAACACGTTCCCAGCGTTAGAAAACAATCCGACAAATCAACACAAGAAATTTGAAAAGAACTGACGACTTTTCGTTTGTACGTTAACAGAAATAGGAAAACATTTCTCCATCAGCCTTGTTCCCTTTCAAAAGTCAATTTCGTTAGTCAACTACTTACACTGAATTTGTGGGACTTCAGAGTAAATGTGGCATAAGTGTATTTTATAACCCTCGAGTGTGGCCAGTAGTGGCAGTTAGTAAAACATGGTAAGATTTAAAGCATGACGTTGATAATTAGCGAGGTAAATAAACAATTGACTAACAAACTAACAAATCCACAAACAAACAATGTTACTGACAAGTTAACTGACTCCAACAGAAAAAATCCCTCTTGTGGTACCTTTTGTACAAAATATCATAAATTTACTGCTCTGCTTCGCTTGTTCTGTATCAATTCAAAATAAAATAGGCATTCAAAGAAAATAGTTTTCGGTTAGAATGCTGAAAGTAAAGGCTTGTATTACCCCTGGTAAGCTACGTTCCTAAACATGAAGGTAAAGGTGCCCCAGGTTGAAAGACGTCTTTCGGCAAGCTCTGTGATACGTGAAACTGAGGACATATTGTGTGAATTCTGCAGCATGTCCTACAGCTCTGCGTGACTACGAAGAAAGATTTATGATCTCTAGCGCTGAGACATGTCTGTGCCTGACGAATCAGAGTTTGCAGTATTATACACAACTACGTTGTCTCATCGCAGGACCAGCAGCCTTTCTTGACAAGCTGATAGTCAATCAGCTTGTCAAGAAATTGTCTGATATTTCTGGAATTCAGAGTTTCACAAGACCCTGCTACCGGTCCTTATCTTGAGCCGCAGAAGTCCAATATGTATCCAGATATCCTACTTATAATTGCGTTAATGTTATTATTGCATTAGTGCTACTTATATCGTTTCAAATGAAACAACAAGGCCCGAAGATCTGTGCATTTCGTAACATAATAATTTTCAGATGACAGATTCTTAGCCCCTGTCCAATCCCAATGCCCTTTGTGGGCTGTCCCCGACAGCTGATTAAATACATCCACTGCTACACTCCATTTCTGCAGGCCATACACTGCATCTAAAGCCTCAGGATACATAAAGCCATGCTGACAAGTTGTTAGCTTAACACGGGCCACAGAGTCACATGGAAAACTTATGTCTTCATTTTGCGATTTGTTTAACGACGCTGTCAGTATCTCAAGCTGCATATAATTGAAGGTAGAGTGACTGATTAATTAATGGTTAATCGGAAAAATATATGTGCTGTGCCATGGTTTAGGCAGCCAGTTGTCGGCCGCGCATCGCAAAGTCCGGCTTCAATCACAGGCTAGTAGATGTGGAATTTTTTGTGTACAATGTGACGCTCGGACAGGGTTTTCTTGGAATACTTCGGCTTTTCCCAGTCAGTATCATTCCAACAATACTTTATAACCATACATTCAACTGTCACCGACGCTATATAATCTCAGGAATTTACAGCATCTTTAAATAGAAGCATTTAAAAAATAAAAAATGAAAAGTCTATCGGAGGAAGCGGTCGTGACGCAATTTATATATTATCATGACAATCGCTTTGAGGAATTAAAGAAAATCAGACAATACTTCAGAGATCTTAGCCACTGTCCTGGCCGAGATTAGTACCGAGCACTTCTAGAATAGAATTCTAGAGAGGTACGGCCCAATTAACAAGCTAAAATTGTCAATCTTTTTTCTACTAGTAACGTCTGTCACTGCACAGTTATTGCTATGTCTCTACCTGAGTTTCTTATAAACATTTAGGGTAATGCTTAAAACTAGTCAGTAACTACATTTATATCCAATAAAGCAACCAACATGTACACAGATTAGTAAATCACAAATACATGAATTTTTCAAATTCTCCTACGTGGAAGGTCCTAAGGCTTCTACATTCTTTATTACAATAAAAGAAATTACTATAATATAAGCTAATGTGATAAAAACAATAAAAGGGTAATAATATCTCATTATGTAATTTAAAAATTAAAATTAAAAATATGCAAAATTTGTTGAGCTAAAATGTGTAAATCTACTGAGATGATTTATACGTATCTCAAATAAAATCGAGTAATATTTAATTCACATATAACAAAAATGAAATGATTACATATGTGTTTCCTTACATATTCTAACCCTTTTACGCCTAGTGGTTACAATACGTACCATCAGGTGTCAGCCTACAAAGTGAAATGTTCCCACAAACAGCGATTATTTCTCCCTACAATATTCAATGATTATTCTGTCTAATTGAAGCGCAACATGTTCTCTGTGAGGCAAAAAAGCAATCCCATTATATGCCTGGACAGGCCCTTAGGGGTCCAGGAGGTTGAGGCTCCCAAATTTCTAGACAATCAGCACATGAAGGTGGTAAGGTTGTCAGCCCTACCACCGGCCGCCTTTACCCCCAGGAAATATTCCTGGTACTCATTTCTGTTACAGGATGAGTCGACCCCAGGGCCACAGTGCGACCGAAAGGATTATGTCAATGAAGAATTCCAATGACACCATCGGGAATCGAACCCGCGACCTTCCGGCTTGTAGTCAGTGCCTCAACCAACTGCGCCACCACTTTGGATCCATATATTATTAAAACTTATTTATATTATAGAGTACAGAGAGAGAGAGAAGTAATTAATATAACCACTCTGTTAATTGCCAAGTTTTTTATATCGTCGGTGGTAGATGAATAAAATATGGGTAAGGAGTAATGGTGTAATTATGTTTAAGAGTAGGACATAGATCGGTGTTGAGCTGACTGTCAAGTTTGTCAGAAAATCGTGGAACAAGGTAAAATAGCCTCCACATAATACACAAAACCGTGTAGAAATTCAAAACACAGGTTGACTCAGATGTCAAGAGAAAAGTCTATGAATGACGCCTGTTTGAGTTGGATTATTTGTCAACTGAAGCACGGCTCGAGTATGTGAAGAACCCATCCATGACAGCACTGAAGACAAAGCGAGTGACGGTACAGTACCTCCAAGGAGTGTGAGTACTTTTTCAACGATCCTTTATCAACCTTTATAACCTGATATAGAGTGAAGCAAAAATGGGAGCAGCAAAACTGGGTAGCATAACACCACTTTGCACGTGGGTACACAAAAATCCATCTAACTTTTTTACTATAGTATAATGGATACAAAGCAGACCTAGGTTACAGGGTAGGCCTACTTCTGAATTTTGAGATTCTCACGACGGTGACTGAGACTAGAGCCTACCGACATGTGACACTTTGTTGTCAGGGTCTATTCTGAAGGCGAATGCAGCACGTTCTTCCAAAGAGCCGGCAGATTTATACCAGACTACACTTTGTTATATCCAAACAGACAGCAAACCAGTATATGTTTTGAAGCCTATTGTTCTTCAGAATACGTATAAAATTCTACATAACACGCCAAACCGTTACATAACTTTCTTACTGTAAATATGTTATAATAAAGCTGCTCTTTTTTCACTGAGATGGAAAATGTCAGTATTAATAAGAATATCAGAATATGTGTATAAGACAAACCATCAGATTCTAATAACAGGAGTCGAAAATTCTGATAGTACGCTGTTCAAGCGGATAATTGTAAAATTTTATATTGACCGCATTTCATTTTAAGCATTTTGTACTGTACTCGAGGTTCTTTCTCACAGCGGTGTTGATGAAGATTCAGGTCATCTATTATATGACGCTATGTCGTTGGGTAAATATTTTGCGACGTTTCGAAGGATAATAATGCCTTCATCTTCAGGATCTTCAGGCAGTCCAAGAAGTGTAGCAGAGCGGGAAGGTGGGATGGGTTATACTGACCCAGTGATCCAGAGTCCCATCTCAGATAATTTAAATTTTTTGATGAGTATTTTAATTAAAATGACACAAAAATGCTTTATAATTTTAAAGACAAAATCAAAATATATTATACTTATAGAATTAACTTTTACGTAATTACCATTTCTTTGCTGGCGTATGTCTTACGTTACCATCTCGCAATAGCAAACTTTTTTGAACCTTAATGCAAACGAAGAAAATAATATTAAATTTAAAAAATTTTAGATTCTGAGCCGGGCCACGTATTGTAATTGGAAAGAGATGAGTCAGAAGGTCGTCCAAATTGAATCGGCCAGCCGAGTGAAACTCTGGTCCAGAATGTGAATTAACCCCACAGAATTAAGAATGAAAACTAGATCAGGATTGTTTCGTTAAATTACACCTACTAATTAAGAGGTAGTTGAAAGATCAGAGTAACAAATTTCTTTATGCGCTGTGGAAGAACAAATTTGTGAACTAATTAACTGCAATTCAGTTCAATGCCTTTGTTAGACATCACTGCCACAAAATAAAATAGCTTATAAAAGCCGATATAATAACAATAATGACAATTGTCACTGATAATATATTGTTCAATTATTTATTTACTTATCTACGTGCTGACTCTAGCATAATAGACAGTTACAGGGTCAGCACGATTACACAAAACCGACGAAGCAAACGAACATAGAAACAAATAATAACTAGACAAAAACAGAGCACAAAATGAAAGAAATATTACTTACATGATTATAATAGATACAATTAAGTTTAAACCCCTGATAAAACACCAATTTTATTATCTTAAGGAGTAATATTACAATAGTAGAGTAAAAATAATTATTACATTAAGGCAATAATAATAATAATAATAATAAAGGTAAAAACCATACCAGGAAAATTAAAAGCACTCAGGCCTGACTGAAACAAGCAGGAAAGCTGTACAGTGAGTACAGGAACTGAAATTTGCGCCAGTAATTATTTAAACGATGAAGCGAAATAAAGCTATCTAGAGAAACCCCTTCAAAGAAATTTGATTGAATAGTTCCGTAAAAGTCTTTATAATTAGCAATTATAGTTAATTATACTTAATTAGCAATTAAAGTTCTTTAAGTTCTTAAGCATAAAATGTGTCATGTTATAAGCTTGTAAATTTCCCTTTATGTGATACATATTTGTCGTAATGGTAATAGTATTATTTTAAATGAAAAAATTAAATTGCTGTTCGCTTTGTTAAATACGAAACTTTTATTACCAAAATTCACAGCTATACTCAGCTGTCTCATACAATCGGGTTTTAAATCCTATTCATTTATTTATCTTCACATAAGAAACTTCGAGTAACCTCCAGGATCAGAAAATAATTACGCGTACCGTAACTTGACAAAAACTTTCACAAAGCAAATTTGCCACTCATGTTACGAATATTGGTTGTCTGGTGGCCACAGTTTGCGACAGGCTGCGCAGTCTTACAAAGCTGGGCCGTAATAAGTACGTTTTGGAACAGACTGTATGTGACAGGAAACACGAGGGGCGAGGTAGGAAAGTTTAAATTTCCGTTTTGACACGGGGTGTCGCCTCCTCGATAAACATCCCATGCAGCTCAACTCCTTGTGAAGCTGGGAAAAAGACACCAACTGCATCCACCGAGTCTGTCCGTCCGCCACATTATGTTAAGTGGTATTTATACCAACTTTTTGACTCTTTGCCCTTGGAAAGAAGAAGCCGATATTTGTTTAGGGAATAAGCTATAATCCTAACAAGCTGTAGGTAAGTTCAACTTTCAGGTTCACCGTAAACACCAAAATCCACATACAGAGCAGTGTTTCAGTTCTGTCCTACTCTCATTAATTCTGCCTATACCAGTGACTTCATACCACTCATCAACTTCAATTTTTCGGAAGGTCAGTGACATCTGATTTCCTTTAAGTATCTAAAAGTGTATGTTGCCGTCAGCAAGCAAGATATTACGCCTAAGGAAAGCTTACTGGATCGGAAATAGGGTAGTCAGTATACTACTGGTCTACAGGTTAGGAATCATAAGAACAGTGGTTTGATTCCCGGCAGGGGCAAGATATTTAAGTTTTACCAAATTGTTCAGACTAGTTCTGGGGCAGATCCAGCCACTTATTAAATGGCTAATTGGGACTTTTCCCTTGGGAAAAGGGCCAGAAGCTGAGTTGACCACACACCTCCATCGAGGGCCGAGGTTAAGAATGAAAGGAGTTATACATTCACTCCTCCATATGATTCATGCGTGAAAAGGAACAACTTCAGCGAAAAGTTTATTACTATATTTGTACATAGCATCCACCGCTATAGGTTCAAACCACGTTAATTTTGTTATCCCAAACGTCAACTTTCTATATCAACACCATATTTTTATTCGTTGTTATGTAAATAATTTTGCTTCTATATACGACATATAAGACGAAAAAATATTTCATGCATAGCTCAACAAACAGAATTCAAATGTGTATTTCGCGTGGCTGTTATATTTTTCTTCTACTTTCTGCAAGAATTATCTCACAAATCTGCATGTTATTCTAAAATCAACCGTCTCTCGAAGCTTAAGGTTTATGTATTATTTTCTGCTAAATTTTCTGGCCTCAGCTTCGCACGGCCTCGGTGCAATGGCGTATTCTGAGTGAGGGTAGTCGGTGGAATGAACCGGATTCCACAGTACTAATGGGATCGCATTACTGAAGATTTTTCTTTTACTTGTTCTAAAAAATTTCAAATTATCTGCGGTTTTAAAACATCAGGACTCTAAGGTGATATAGCTTTAACCATTCCTGCTTTTGTACTAGCTGATGAGTTTATGTGCTTTTCTGAGTGTCAGACAAGTAACAAAATTAATTACACAAATTCGTGAAGTTGTGCCCTCTTCAGACATTTTCAATTTGTAGATCTAGCTTAATCCACTTATATCCAGATGCAGCTCTTTATTGCTTGTGTAGGTATACAAAATACCACCATTCATCATAACAGTGGATTTTGGCTACCAGCATTTAAAACTTAACATTGCCCTGTTACTACAACATGTTCCATAAGAAGAAAGAGCTTCAGGCTTACCCAGTATCATGATACGCCATTTCTGTCATGTTGGTTACATTGGTAGTATGACCATTGAATATGTGATGGCCGTGTCAAACATAAAATACGTACTGAATTATACAAAACTGTGTAAACTTCTTTAAAGGCTTTTATAAGAATTTATTCTCTCTTAATATGTGCCAGTTGTTTAAGTTATTGCTCATCACGTCTCGATAGAAATACACACAAACAAATACATTGTTACAACTACACGGACCACATTCTCCAAATAAGTAATTACAATACATGAAAAGTCATTTAAAATTATAAATAATTTGTCCCTAAATTGTATGCACATCTTAGAGCTGTAGTGGTTCTATAGGGGAGAAAGCAGGCTTAATCTACATTAGAAGACCCGTTACACAAAGTCAGTTTTTCGTGATTTAGCATTGTTTCTCCAAGCACATTTTACTCGTAGTGCAGTATATTTGAATAACGTAAGGCCGATTTCCCCCAAATAACTTTATATCTTTTCATTCACAATGACCTAAAAAATGACAAAATATAACCGAATCGGATAAATAACCCTTGTAGGTAAATTAATAATAAATTAATCCACGATGTCTCTTTACGTGTACGTACAAAGCTAAAAAGTTTCACGTCTTATGGATTCACAAAGGCTTTTCCCTTTGTAGAAAACAAAGGGAATTTTTATGACTAAAGATTTTTTTTTTGCAAGAGATTGTAGAAAAAGGAGATTTCTTTTTGAGAAAATTACAAATGGAACTCCAGTAACCATACACACTTTGTTATTCTGTAGATTGGCATTAAAATAACGTGAACACAAAGTGGAAGTGGGCCTACAATTTTTGTATTAAGACCTTAAGTACTTGCGTAATTTGAGGTTCTAACAACGTTGTTGATAAAGCTTAAAGTCTTCTAAGATATGACGATGGGTAGATTGGTAATTAGCGATGTTTTGGAGGAGGTGTTGCCTCCATTTTCACGGTGTTTCAAGAATAATTGCTTATTGCACCTTCAGCAAGGTCTCTTGGACTTCCCTTAAGATGAAGGCTGCAAATTTCTCCTCAACTTTGGTAACTAATTACAAATCGAAGCAGTGTTATATCTGAGAAGACTGTAATATTCATTTGAGGCATCATGTACAGAACGATAAAGTTCTTTTTTAATTTTGGAATTAAATTTTGGAATTTTGGAATTTATCACGTAGAAAAAACCACGTTTATGTACACAGAATTCACAAAAAGACACGTGGAGGCCGTCCGTGTATTTATACGTATATTCATCTTAAAACAAGACAATTTACTTTATCAGAGAACACGGATAATAAATGCGAATATTATAAGATTTTATTTTGTTGCAAACATGCTTGTGATTTTCCATTATTTTCCTTCCACAGAAATGTAACCGCAGAAGAGGAATGAGAAATCGCTGTAAGTTATGGCCGGGAAAATCTAGACATCGAAAACATGGCCTTGACTGACATGGCTCAAGGTAGGACACAGAGGAAGGTTTTTCTGAAGTGAGTAATGAACCTTTAGTCATAACAGGATATTTTACTAGTTTTAAAATCCATTCTTGCTTACAGTTCTCTTTCTCTTTTTCTTTGTGACTGGTCTTTTTGCTAGGCAAACCTAGGCGGTGTTTATTGTGTATAAATCATTCATTGTTCACCGCTACGTTGTACAAGTTGATACACCAGTGATTAAAAAAAATGTAATGCTACTATTTTTCTGATGTTAGTAGTTGTATTTAATGTTAAGTAGCAACATGTCATTGTTTGCTTCTTGACTTGAACCAAACTTACATATATCAACTCAGTAGTTTTAGGAACAATTCAAGAAATGTCATTATTTTAGCAGGATATACAGGTGCTTTTTAAGAAAAACAAGAACCAAGTATTATATATTCTATAAAAACGATCGAAGGGAATATATTTTTATAGTAATGAGTAAACTTTATTTTTTTCAGCACAATTTATTTAAAGGAAAGCATGAGTGAAGAACTACCGCTGTTGTTAGTAAGCTGCACGGAATCATCGCCGTAAATAACGCCACATTAATTTGCATTTATATTCATTTAGGACAGTCAATTTACGTACATTTTTATTTCAACGCAGCTTATTCATATGCACGTCGTTCTAGGAATAATTTTGGTATGTTACCCACTGAGTCACCGGGAAAGTTTAGTAAATAGTACCGGTTTCGCTGTGTAGATGGCAGGAATTATGTACTTAGTGCAGATGTTTGTCTCGCATTGAAAGCATGCACGCTGCATGATCCCATCAAACACTAACGACAGCACGGCTAATTTCCAAAAGTAATGAGCTGCGAGGTTGTAATTCCTTATCCAAACTGTATAAATTTGTCTGTTAGAGTTGCCTCTGATGCTGTATTTCTACAGCTTGTTGGACTACCTAAAACTGTCTAATTAGCATAGTTATCACCAGCTTCATCTTGTTAAGGGTAATTTGATTTTTACTACATTAGTTACAGGCAAGATTTTTATGGCACCTACAGCTGTTGTTGTACGTTTCAGTTTATGTAATAGACGTGTTTCTAAATTACGAGTTAAAGAATTAGGAGGATATACAATCTTAACATCGGTATCTGTAACTGAATATCTCAGAATTAAAAAAAGCAACCTAGGCCTGCGAATAATAAATGAAGCGATTAGAAAACCTGGGACAGATATTAGAAGGCTCAATCTCATCAATACAAAACAGACATTGCACACTATTTTCGTAAAATTAATTTCCATATTACCTTGCTTCTACTTCTTAGTCTTCCAAATGGCCGCTTTCAGAACTGTCGATGAAATCTGTTTCCCCATCCAAGCTATAGGTCTAGTCTAATTTAATGAGTTTCATATGATTACATTCACAATAATAAAGAATGTTTGTAAAATAGGAAGAAAAAATTACTGTCACTACTTTTAATTTTCTGCATAATCCACTGTAATGTGAAAATTGATCGAACACTTCGTTATTAAAAATGGAATGTACTTCCATTTAACAGCATTTTCTGGATTCCTTTCTTTAAGGTGGATATGTTCTTATGCTCTTTCGCAAGTCTGCTGAGCGCCCGTAAAAATCCTTCCTTCTCTTTCTTGGTAGGCATGAAGCAACTCAGAACCGCTAAAAGATTTTTAGTAAAATATAACTTATCGGAGATCGACTAAAATTTCAGATCCACTCCAGTTTGTTTTCAAGTAAAGGACACTTTACATGAAGACACACGCTTATGTCTGTGCGCATATTAAAAGAAAATCGAGCATAACTTGCAGACGTATTTACCACAGCAATAAAGGTTCCTAACAAAATTGCAGAAATAAATTGAACACCCATTTTATGTCCAGTACATAAAATTCTGGTTACAATTAAACAGAAGGTTGCAGACGAGCCAGAGTTGTTAGTTTTTGCATACATTTCCTGCCTTGTTCCCGGAAGCCCCTATCCAGTGGCTATCGGGGATTATTCTCTTCAGTTCAAGCATAAAGTTGACCTCTAATCTGTTTTGCCTGAACCCACTTAACTAGGCTGCACCAGATTCAAAGTTTATGTTGTGTCCAATGAGGAGGACCGTGAGTTGTGTGCAGAAAGAGGAAGCAGTCGTGGCCGATTTAGATATACATAATCTAACTCGGTTATAACGTCATGAAAGGGACCAAATAAATTGTCTTGTTATAAAAGAGTATCACTTTAAACGAGGTGTATGGTAAAAGCAAAGGTAAATGTTTTAACACAAAATGCAGGCCAGTAGGCGCATTAATGATCTATTTTAAATTTAAATTACAATTAAAATTTAGAAAAATAAAAATTAGTCTCACAGAATTGTAAATTTCCATACAGGTTTACCCTAAAAATGCATTAACTTACAGTTAAAATATAGGACGAAAACAATTTAGTGAGAAGAGGACCGCACATTGTCACTTCTGTGTTGCTAAAACCACTTAAACAGCGCCTCATCGACGTCACTTCTTTCAGGCTTTCGAAATCGCTTAATTCTCGATCCGCTGCCTTCAAACGAACCAATAATTTTGGTTCAGTTTTACCAGATCTTTTGAATCGTACAATTTACGAGACCAAATTCCCGACACACGTCAACTTTCTTATTTTCCATTTTCTGTTTCTCGCATCACTTTAAGTTTTCTTTCGACGCTCAAAATCTTCCTTTGTTCGTCACTGTAGCCATGTTATCACTGAATCAGCAGAAGTAGGAAAGTAACGGGCAATGTAAGGCCTAAAGTGAATTGCAGTTATCTTCGCTCTTCTGTGATGTTACGCAGCGTAGATTGGAGGTTAGTTACCGACGTTTCGGGACAACCTATCGGTCCCATCTTAAAGTGTCAAGCAGTCCAAGAAACGTCTGTAACTACCAGTCTACGCTGCGTAATATCCCAGAAAACAAAGGTCTCGTTTACAACGCGGCGAAAGCCTGAAATCATGAATTACCATTACTGTTGTCATTTTCTAGGCCTGGAATTTATATAGCTACCTCAATAATTAAAGGGCTTGTTTTCTCAAGGGCGAGGTGAGAGTTGAATTCTCAAAATAGCCCACTTCTTGGAGAAGTGTATTACAAGGGATGATTGGCAATGTTGTTTTATCCGAGGTAGATGTTCTTATGCCATGATAAGTGGGTCTCTGTCAACACCGCATGGCGCTTCATAGGGTTGCGGATGGAGGAACGGCCTCCGGATATGGAGGGTAGCTGCGAATACATTAAATAAGCAGTCACGGACAGCCGACAAGGGATGGTCCTCTAGCTTGGAGGTTGGGCGAGGTGTTAACAACTCCTCACCTTAAAAATTACCATGTTACGAACCACTATACAAGGCCTCGGACCTGGACTGTTCTTTGGTACGACTTAAGCAACGGAAAAGGAAAAGGAACGTGGAACGTGAAGAGCTTGTATAGGTCAGGGTAACATATGACAGTGGCTAGGGAATTAGCTAGGTACAAATTAGATTTAGTGGGTGTACAGGAGGTTAGGTGGGACGAAGGAGGCACAGTAAGAGCAGGGGATTATACTTTTTCCTGTGGAAAAGGAAATGAAAGTCATCAGTTGGGAACAGGTTTTTTTGTATATCAGAGAATAGTATCATCAATTAAGAGAGTGGAGTTTGTTAGTGATAGGATGTCATATATGGTGCTGAGAGGTCGCTGGTGTAATATTCTTGTTCTGAATGTGCATGCACACACTGAGGAGAAAAGTGATGACTCAAGGGACAGTTTCTATGAGGAATTAGAACAGGATTTTGATCATTTTCCTAAGAACAATATGAAAATTCTGTTAGGAGATTTTAATGCAAAATTGGGGAAGGAGGATACTTTCAAACCGACGATCGGGACTGAGAGTGTACATGAGGAGAGTAATGATAATGGTGTTAGAGTTGTAAACTTTGCCACATCAAAAAATCTGGTTGTAAGATCACGATGTTCCCGCATCGAAATATTCAGAATACTCGTACACCTGGAGCTTTCCTGATGGGAAGACTCATAATCAGATTGATCACGTATTCATAGATATGAGATCGCATTCAAGTATACTCGATGTGCGATCTTTCAGGGGAGCTGACTGTGATACTGATTACTATCTGGTGGTTGCAAAAGTTAGGGAAAGAGTGGCGGTAATTAAACAAGCAGCACAGAAGTTTAATGCGGAGAGATTCAATCTCAAGAAGCTCAGTGAACTAGAGGATAGGAAACAGTATCAGATAAAGATCTCAAACAGGTTTGCAGCTTTGGAGAACTTATATGTTAGTGAGGACATAAATAGGGCTTGGGAAAACATTAAAGAGAGCATAAAAATCTCAGCTAAAGAGAGTCTAGGGATGTTTGAATGGAAGCAGCATAAACCATGGTTTGACGAAGAATGTTCAAAATTTTTAGATCAAAGGAAGCAGGCTAAAATGCAGTGTTTACAGAATCCAAACAAAAGTAATATAGACAATCTGAACAACGTAATACGTGAAGCTAGTAGACATTTCAGGAACAAAAAGAAGGAATATCTGAAAGCTAAAATTAATGAACTTGAAACAAACAGTAAGAACAAGAATATCAGAGACTTGTATAGGGACATCAATGACTTTAAGAAGAGTTACCAGCCTAGAACTAATGTAGTAAAGGATGAGAAAAGTGATCTGGTTGCAGACTCCCACAGTATTTTGGCTTGGTGGAGGAATAATTTCTTTCAGTTATTGAATATACATGGGGTTAATGATGTTAGGCAGACTGAAATACATACAGCAGAGCCACTGGTGCCTGAGGCCCAGTGACTCTGCGGTTGAGATGGCTATTGAAAAGTTAAAATGGCACAAATCACCAGCAAATTCCAGCAGAACTGATTAAAGCTGGATGTAGGACAATTCGTTCTGAGATCCATAAACTTATTAATTCTATTTGGAATAAAGAGGAATTGCCTGAGCAGTGGAAGGAGTCAATCATTATACCTATTTATAAGAAGGGTGATAAAAGAGATTGCAGTAATTATCGAGGCATAACACTTTTGTCAACCACATACAAAATTCTATCCAACATCCTTCTGGTGAGGTTAACTCCATATGCAGAGGAAATAATTGAGGAGCATCAGTGTGGATTTAGAACGTAACTGATCATATATTCTGCATTCGTCAAATACTTGAGAAAAAATGGGAATACAATGAGGCAGTGCATCAGCTATTTATAAACTTCAAGAAAGCCTATGGGAGGTCTTGTATAATAATTTCATAGAATTCGGTATCCCTATGAAAATAGTAAGGCTAGTAGAAATGTGTCTAAATGAAACATTTAGTAGAGTCCGGGTAGGCAAACATTTGTCTGACACATTTCCTATTAAGAATGGTTTGAAAAAAGGAGATGCTTTATCACTATTGCTTTTCAACTTTGCTTTGGATTATGCCATTAGGAGGGTTCAGGCAAACCAGGAGGGCTTGAAATTAAATGGTACACATCAGCTTCTAGTTTATGTTGACGATGTTAATATATTGGGTGGAAGCGTACATGCTATAAGGAAAAACACAGAAGCTTTGGTTGTCGCTAGTAAGGAGATTGGTCTAGACGTAAATGCTGAGAAATCTAAGTACGTGGTCATGTCTCGCAATCAGAATGCAGAAAAAATCACAACATAAAGTTAGAAAATAAATCCTTTGAAAGTGTGGAAAAGTTCAAATATTTGGGAACAACCCTAACAAATAAAAATTCCATTCAGGAAGAAATTAAGAGCAGATTGAAGTCGGGGAATGCTTGTTATCATTCGGTGCAGGATCTTCTGTCTTCCAGTTCGCTATCCTATAATACAAAGATTAAGATATACAAAACTATAATTTTGCCTGTTGTTTTGTATGGGTGCTGAGGACGAGGTATCAGGGGAGTGGACAAAATTACATAACCGGAAACTTAATGATCTGTACTCATCACCAAATATTATTCTGGTGATCAAATCAAGAAGAATGAGATGGGCGGGGCATGTAGCACTTGTGGATGAGGGGAGAGTTGCATACAGGATTTTGGTGGGGAAACCTGAAGGAAGGAGACCACTTGGAAGACCCAGGCGTATATGGGAGGATAATAGTAAAATGGATCTTCAAGAATTGGGATAGGGGTGCATGGACTTTATTGATATGGCTCAGGATAGGGACAGGTGGCGGGCTCTTGTGAGTGCGGTAATGAACCTTTGTGTTCCATAAAACGCGGGGAATTCTTGACTAGCTGAGGACCTGCTAGCTTCTCAAGTAGCACTCTGCTCCATGGAGTTAATTTAGTTATTTAGATGCTCTTATGAACTTCGTACTAACCAAGGCTGAAAACACGTGCCTTGTGGGGAGTGTATAAGGCTATAGACGAGGTGTCGTAAAACCTGAGATCGTTATAACAGAGTTCAACTGTATTTCCGGCATTTGCTTGGAGAAAGAAGAAAAAATTACGAGAAATGTTAGAATATTCGATAAATCAGCTACGCTTTTAAAGCGAGTACCTCCCGGATAAATTCCAGCTGACCTATGTTTTTCTTTTTCCAGCCTCATGTGTTGTTCATAGATTGCACTTGGTTGCATTATACTCGCAGTTTTCTGTTGTTAGCCCTCGCGGTTATTCCGCTGGATGATGCGTCTCTTGGTTTACCACGAATGGGAAGTGAACAGTTCATACAATTGCCTACATAAACTTCCACAACAGTCAATTTTCCTGGCCGCTAGGTGTGCCTTCTTCTGAAATGGTTTTACCCGCAATTACATCGTTATTTCCTAATAGAGTGACGGTTTTTCATACACCGTCTGTAAGTGTGTGTGATTTAATTTATGATTTTACTGGCTAATTTCTTATCATAAACTCCACATTTCTTAACACATTTAAAGTACGTATAAACTATCTGAAAGGCTGAAGGAAAACCACAAAGTTACTGCAGTGACGTCTTCATAATAATCAACCAGAAGAAGTGAGATTTTGATGGTTAGAATCTGCAGTGGGCAGAATAAATTCTGAAAAAATTTTCCCCTTCACTCTGCAATCTTCAGTTGCAAGGAAAAGTAAGTTTAAGGTTCCATTTACTATAATAAGCCTTAAAGAATGAACGAGGTTTTTGAAAGTTGGTGGGCCAGGCTTATAAAAAATACAGCCATGTATTCTGTCGCGTCTATATCCTACTTACATCAATAATACGAATATAAAGCCTGTGCAGCAAATCTCTGATGTTGGAGGCATAGGACTATGTTTACCAGCGCGAATCTTTAAGTCTTAAAATTCTGTATGGATGTATATATAACTTTGAAAGAATATGTAATTCTTATTATGGTAATTTTTTTTCCGTAGATTGTAAAACACCAATTTGATTGTCCCCTGTTATCCAGTTTCGGTTTCATGTCGAGGCCTTTGATTAAGGCACCATTGCCAGTGGATCTTAGACTGGAGATAGATCACGAATATAAGAACAAATATAGCACAAAGTACAAAGAGTCCCCTTTTTCTTGTCCTTGAGAATGGCAACATTATCGCTCAGAAAACTATTTGTTGAAATTGAGAGAAATTCGAGACCCTTCCGTGAACTTCGATAGGGTTAAGTTGCCGTACAGAGTGGGAAAGAAATCCAAATTTTCGACTTCGTTGATGATAAACCTGCCGTGAAAACTGCCTTGCTTGATACAATAAAATGGACATTATCTATATAAGTAGGCATAATTAAGTTTTGTCCTCAAACCACCTACCTACGTTGAAAGCTTTAAGTTTATACCTGACGCAACGAAAGTAGCCGGGACGTTGCCTCGTGGAAATTATGTGATTAAAATGTTCACAGTTTTAAATGACTAGTATGCAGATCGTACACTACCACTGCGATTTGCGGAGCACTGTCTCCTCTTGCTTCTGACACAGCAAGCCGAGGCTAGGTCGGAAGAATATGGCGCTGTTACCGCATCTTTATTTCAAATCGAGTCGTTGAAACCCACAATGATAAGTTTGCATCAGTCACAACAGGTAGCAGCATATCTCGCGACATAAAGAACTCTCAGGCGATTCAATCACAAAGCATGCATTTGGCAACAGTGTAACTACGGCCAACTGTTTTTTAGGCGGACAACGCTGATCACTGACGCGAATGATTATAAAATCGTGACAGCAACAGTACAGCGATTGGCACCTCGACATGTGTCTGAGATATAACATGACTTCTTTCCCGAAATTTATTTTAATTGTTTCTCCACTGAGTTATGTTTCTTTCATTCTTTCATGTGGAATAACAACTTTCATGTTTTTATCTTTAGCAAGAATTATGCGCCTGGATGCCTGTGTCGGTCCCAGTAGTTTCTGCCCAGCTTATTTTTTTCCGTCTTCTCTCTTTGCTCTGCTGAGACAGGAAGAGAGAGATGTGTTTTATTCAACGACGCTGTCAATTGCTAAGATTATATAGCGTCGGAGGTAGATGAATGAAATCGGATTATAAAGCAGATGTGGAAAAATACCTACAGAAGAAAACCAAAATACTAGGACAAAAACCAGTGCCACTTTATCCACCGCTAATCCCACATGTAATAGCCTGGAATCGAACTCGGGGCTAAACGGAGCTGAAATTGTTTTGTTAAGAAGAATTGACCAATACAGGGAATATTTTCGCGAGTTATGAGTGCGCATAGTGCATAAGGATGACGTAAGTAGAGGTGGGTATTTGTGACGAGACTACGTCGTACGGAGCCTCCTGATGAAGCATTACTGCTCGGAGGTGAATCGGTTGGTGGTCATGCCGTGCGGTTTCCAGTGGCCACTGTCCGTATAATAATAACAATAATAATATCTTAATAATAATAATAATAATAATAATAATCCATATGCCCTTATAACCTTTACGGGGATTACTTCAACTTTGCTGGGAAACATACATACTGTGTAGGACGCACTTTGTAACACTGTCGTAGGCCTAACTCAGAATCGTCCGCTATCAAAACTTCGAGAACAACCTGTACCTTGAAGTGACCTTGCTGGGGGCAGAAAAAATTATAAACTCGGTCAGTAGCATAGGAATGTGATACCTGCTTTCGTGAGGTGCTGTACATACCAACCAATTTGGTGACGTCAGAAGCAAGCTTCTTATTCATATATTCCGTTGTATGACGTAATTGTAAGCCTACTTTTGTTATACAATACTATTATACTATTGGGTCTAGGTAACGTACAGTAAAGTTTTCCTTATACATGTCATAACGGCATACAGGGAATGAACATAGCTCCAAACATTCTTAACCTCGACACGAGATGGAGTTGGGTGTTTATCCTTAAGCCCCGGCCGCTTTACCACCAAGAAAGTTTCCCTGGTACCGCCAGGAGACTGGGTGGGCCCCAGAGCCGGTCTGGACTTTTTTATTAAATACGTCTATATATAATTCGGTTCTCTATGTCTGAGCATAATTTATATTAGTATAAATTCTCGTAATCTACTAGCTGTCATACATAGCTTTAAAGTTCTCACTGTAGTGGTATTTGTAATTTTTAGGGTAGGAAAGTTTCACACAAAAGTCTTAGTTATATCTTTATGTAGTTGCTGCTCCTGTTACTGTTCTTGCCTCTTCTACTGAAGACCTTCATTGCAGTGTATTGCTTCTTATTTAAGGTGACTCTGGTTTAAATTAAAATTAGGGGACTAGCTGTACAGACTTTCGTGCTTTTCTCATTTCCACCATGAAAGTGCTAATGAAGTACCTGTAATAGTCAATGAATATGTCTCATCCATATGCTTCCCTAAATGAAGCATTTTTATTCTTATGTCCCATCAAAGTATAGTATCATTCCTTAAATGTACGAGAAGGTATTCCTGTTACTACTACTACTACTGCAATACTGCAACACGGAACATATGGTTGATGATTTTAAAAACTTCGGAGCAAAAATAACAGCCTTCTCTCCCCCAGAAAGATACAGAATCCCGAAACTATAGCTTAATCATCAGCTCCACTAATTAGGCTCATCAACTGATCCATTCTCATTATAATGCTCTCTTATCACAGCTGGTTTTGGTCTTCAAATATTACTTTTTCTTCGCCGATCCGAATTCAAATACATTTTTTGTATTTCGGGATTTTGTCTGCAATATTATGAACTTTTAATTCACTTTTAATCTTATCTTCAATCTTTTTTCTAACTCTTGAGTGCAACTCCTGCTGATCGCACAAAGTACGTACATTTTAGCAGCTTCAGTCCTAAAAGCTTCTGTAACTTTTTGTCATTGTCAGGACTTCTAACTATACACACAGCAAATATTAGGCCTGTAATGACTATTATTAGGAGTTGGTTCTGTCAAAATGAACTGTATGGTGTATCAATTCTATGGAAATATATGCATTTTTTCCACCGTAGATATATTTATAATAGATGTGTGCTATAATAAACAAAGTGATTAAGGTTTAAATGTATGAAACTCGTGAAAACCCCTTGCCCTAAAGCTGGGTATTAAATATAAAGCCAGTGTTGCAAACGCAAAGAATGATTTACCTACTCTCATTTGTATTACTTTTTGTTTCAAAATTATAAATTCTTTCCGTAATGTTTTTAGAATCTGATCTTACACGCTGATGGAAGAAAGTAGACTGAGTTTGTTTGAGAACAGGATATTGAGAAAAGTATTCGGAAGAGAAAGGGAGAATATGGGAGGAGGCTGGAGAAAATCGCATATTGCGGATCGTCGTGGTTTTGTTGCTCGCCAGGCAGTGTTAGGACACTCAAATATTGGCCGGGTATGTGGCATGCACGCAAGGGTGTAGGAAATCAATTTTTGCGAAAACCGTGAAGGAAGGAGGCCACTTTGAAGACGTAGGATTACATGGGGGACGACACTAAAGCAAGAGAAGGGTGGACTGTATTTATGAAGCTCAGGATGGGCGCCACTGGCGAGCTGCTATGAAAAATGTAGTGGATCTCCTGGTTTCATAAAATTTTTTTTTGGGGGGGGGGGGTTGACTGAGAAACCGTTATCTCCTAAGAGTGGGTATATTCCATGGAGTTACATAGAAATTTAACTTGCTGTTTATTGGTAGAGAAAGTCACCAAACGTAATGCATGACAATAGTATCTGTGTTATCCATTGCTATAACATTCCATACTGGCGTATTGAATCATAGGCGCTATGGTTCACTTACTTTTCTACTGTTATCACCTCATAGGCCTCTTTCTTGACGTGACAGTTATGTTCTCATTTCGCTCCCAATTACTCACGTGACATGTCTGATAAGGATGTCTTGTCCCATAACGTCAGTAGTGCGGTCTCTGACTGAATCCTAACAGTCTGACATGACAGTGTAACAAGCCTTATGCATACGTAGTTAAGAGTAAGAATGTAATATGTAACTTTGAAGATTATCTAGTCAAAAAACTTCAGGTGGGTGGGTGGATTGGCAATTGTATGGCTGCCTAGCTCGCTGGTTGGTAAGAAGTTTATTTGGCGATTGAATGAGTAGTTAGCCATTGGATGGTTGGAGGTGTAGTTGGTTTACTGAGTGGTAAGATACTTGTTAATTAGGTGGCTGATTGAATGAGTACTTTGTTATTCTAGGTTTCATTATATAATTAGTTTTAAGTAAGTTATATACACAAGTAGTGAGAAGTAGCAGGTTGCTGGTTGTTTGGTCTTTTAATGGCTGGTGTTTTGAAAAGAGTGTCATTTAACGTCTCTGTTGATTATTAAGATAATATAGCGTTGGTGATAGATAAAAGAATGATTGTGAAGTATTGGTGGAATTACACTGACAAGGAAAACCCAACTGCCAGTGCTACTTTTTCCAACAAAAATCCCACACTAACTGGCCTGGAACTGGACCAGGTCCTTCGCGGTGAAAGGTCGGCAGCTAACCGCCTGAGTCGTGGCACGACCGTCTTTGGTGTGGATTGGATGCTTGGGTGATTAGTTGGTTGCTTATTTATTCGGCTAATCGGATGTGTGATTGCTAGTTCGTTGTTTGGATGCTTGTTTAGCTGGATGGTCTGGAGGTTTTGACAACGCTGTATCTACGAGACTTTAAGTTCTCACAGCAGAATGTGTAACGATTTAAGTCTTTTGGCATGTTAGGCTTTGACGACTGCCTTATCCTGACGATGACGGAGCCGCTTCTTCGATAACTCCTTTAGCTATTTACCAGTCGATACAGCTTAACATCACAGAAGAATGGAATCTTTAACGCTGTGTCTTCTGGGAAATTTATGCAATATCGAATTGGATGACAAAATAATGAATGTATAAAGAAATGAAAAGCTGAGTATAGTATGTACTCTTAGATAGTTAGCCTGGCGAGACTGAAGAAAGTTACAGGAAACTTCAGTCACGAAAGCTGTTGCATCGATCCAGATACAAAACGGGGTACGTACCTGTTGAACAACGGTGGGACACTAAACATCTGGAATGATTTGTTGTACAGTTTGTTTACTTTATAAATAGACCAAATTGTGCACTGATTTATAGTTCGTACAAATCACGTAACGTGAGATATATCCTTTTTGGCCCCAGCTTAATTTCCACCATATGAACCTCTCTCTTATCGGGTCTCTGTAATCAGAACAGATTTCCATTAAAAATAAAGGAAGATGCGGGGTGACGGGGCATATGGAGACACTTTGATGATGATGTTGGCGCAGGTCCGGCTACAAGTCCCTATGCATTACTCGGATCGGATACATTGTATAACCGACTGAAGGATGGGGAGGTTGCCTCTAACCTAAAGAGGTATCCAACCTCTCCTTTCCTCCTTTCTATTATACGTCACCCTATCTCCTTCACGTGCTGGTATCTCTTTTCCGTTCATTTATTTTCTCAACTCACTTCTCTCTCACCGCCACCCCCTCTAACTCCATCTTTATCGTTCTGAATAAGGTATATTACCATAATCCTCTCTCAACAAGCTCTTTCTCTTCGGATCTTCATGTTATTATGGCACCCAGAATACCGGCTACTAAGCCGAGCATGATAGTGTATATTTCAGGGGTGACCATCTAACTCTTCTACACAAATTTCAAGTCTTATACATATTTTGCCCTCTACATTGTCATTCCACAACACAGGTTCTTTACATTGCAATTTAGACATTAAACACACTTAAGGTCTTTTACTTAACGGAGACTTGTTTTATATGTAAAAAGCATATTAAATTTTTATATAACTGTTCATAAAGAGCTGTCTCTGTAGGTGTGTTCAGGTATAGGCGAAGTATTTATTTAAATTGAATTACACCCTCATTTCAGATTTTCTTATTGATTTTTAAATTTTTGCTTTTGTAGCAGATTTTTTTCACTGAAACATGAGAAAGAAAAGTCTTGCGGGTTAACCACGGAACAAAGCCCATGGCCATTCAAGTTGTGTGTGTGTGTGTGTGTATTTGTGTGTTAGTGTCCGTTCATCTCCTAATTTCTGCATAAAAAACGGATTTTCAGGAAATTTTTTATAAATATTTAAACTCGTGTGGTTAAACGTATTAAAAAGTAAGCTATACTAGTCCAGCTTCATACATTGTGTGGAATATCTAACAAGACAGTGAAATTCTGTGCCTTGTATTATTTTGGTTTATGACGCCGTGTATTTGATGGGTGGGCACTAACGTTTCTGAGTATATATATATTATATATATAATATAATATGATACATTGCTTTTTACTCAGAAAATAGAAACACCGGCTTGTTTTTCGCTCCAGTCCCAGTTCACTCTTATCCATATCAAGTATACTTTTTCACTAAATATTTTTCTTCTGCGCTGAAACGGGGCATCAAGTTCCTCCAAAACGTCGCCAAACAGTCCACGGCCACATGATGCAAAATCCAAAATAGGATGAGTATTAACAGTTATTTTCCGTAAATGCTGTGTAGGTTCAGTAATGCTTAAACTTGATGGCCCTAAATCAATTAACGTGGCATAACAGGCTTGTTTTAACAATACATTCCTCGTCACGAAATTAAAATGCTTTCTTCAGCCATCATCTGAAGCTCTGAAGGTTTTTACCGATTTGTACTATGTGAAAATCACATAACATGTACAATATCTGTCTTGAAGTACACGATATAAATTCCTCCTAATCTGCCTGAAAAGGGAGGAGACTGTTTCTCCGAAACGTCGACAATATAGCCACATACTTCGTGTTTTTATTACTCAAAAGAAGGCACAACGAAAACGCTGGGAAAGCTTTGAATTATCGCCTTACAAGTAGCGAAAATATTTCCCATCAGAAAATGCGAAACAAAAATGCAGACCACTAAACTCTGTAAGACTTGATTATTAATTAACAATTTCTGCTAACTCTCTAGGATCTGTGTAGATAAATTTAATTCTTTCCACGCTGCTGATGAGAGAGGAGGCTTTGATATTACCTTTTCCTCTCATTATCTTCAATGTGTCATGTTGTCAATGAAATCCACGACCATCTGCGCTAAGAGTTGTAATATTGAAATACTGAATATAATCCTTGTCATAGAGCAAGAAACAACATAAAGCACAGGGTTGTTTTCTCTGAAAGTCTTAGCATTTGGGCGTTTAAAGAAAGCTTGTCGTCATTAAGATCTTCCAGCAGCTACTCGCTTAAAGCCGGTGGACGTTTATGTCACGTAGAATATATCGCGACATATCTTAAAACGCGACGGCATATAAACTTATTTATTAGAATCTACATTCTTCCGGATTTTTTGTGGTCGTATTCAATTGCTGTGAAACTTCATGAAGAACGTAAGACTCTTTCTCACAGAGGCATTTATTTTCGCAAGAATTATTAAAATATACTTTGTTGTTTATGGAATAAATTTACAACCAGTAATTTGTATGCAGGATCAGTTACCTAACAAGAAAGATTAATAGTTTTCACCAAAAACAGAGAGCGAAAAGGAAGTTTTTAGTTTCATTAATTTGTAGGAATTTATTTCTGCAGGGGCATACATATTACTAAGTCCTGTATGTATTTACAAGTTTGTTGAAGGTTCAAGTCTTCAGGAATTTCATATCAACAAGGTTTCTTGGACTATAGGCCATCAAAGTAAGGCGTTGCTTTTCACCGAATCGTCGATAACTGCTTACCAGTCGCCATGGCGTAACATTGTAGAAGATTTAAATTTTTGGCAAGACCACTGTGAGTTCTTCAAGTTTTACAATTTTGTTTTTACAACCAGCTCTTCTTTATAAAGCTCGTGGAGTTCAATTTTTTAATTTAAAATAGGAGTTGTACGTAATTAATAAAAAAACTAAATTATAAATTTAAGAAACACAAGCCAAACTTCTTGAGCAAATTAAATATGAAGATCAAAATAAGATGTCCAAATTTTGCTGTCGATTTGTGTACAGAACACTCAAAAACTGAAAGGAAGATTGTGTCTGTAGGTTCAGAGAAGTCTCCTGTAATTACCGTAGGGATGTTTGCAAAGGCTTAATGTACTTCCTAAAATGCAGCTGGGATAGTTCAGTCGGTATAGTAACTAGGCTATGTGATAAACCTCCCAGAATTCGTTGTTCGATTTACATGTTGGTCAAGGAATTTCATTCCACCAAAGGGTTCATTTGCGTTCCTGAATTCCACCCAGCCTCTTACTCAGTAGGAAAGGGGCCCTCTTCCCCGGGGCTAAACATGTCGGGGTATGAACGTGGCCACTAATCTCCATCTAGAGTCAATGCGAAGAGTGCATGGAGCTATACTCTACTCTCCCATTGCCTTCATGGCTTGAACAGAGCATCATTACTTTTAAGCCAAGTTCTTTACAAAAGTGAAATTGTGATAGCTTATATTAGTTGTATGCTTTAGGAGTGGTTACAGGATAGAAGCGAAATATTCACCACCACGTCTTAAACTTTTAAAAAAGTGGTTTGTAGAACCCAATATAAGAAAATATTATACCACATTATACCATATGCATTTTCAAGTGTGCTTATAATTAAATTCTTGAACTAAATTACAAAATTCGCTCTTGAATTAAAATAAAATTTCAAGATATTCTTAGGTCTTTATTTTTAAAATCTTCTGTAACATCCTGAATACTCTATCTTCCCTTTCTTCCTTTCTTTGTTCCTCTCTTTCTCCACCCCTCCATTCCTCCTTTCCTCCCTTCCACCCTTTTTACTTCAACCCTAAGCTGTTGAAAGCAAACAGAAGGTAAATTTCTGAAAGATATTTTAATGAACACGGAATAACATATTTCGATAGAATTTTTGGGTACCAACGAATGTCCTTCTTCTGCGATGTTGGAAAACATAAATGTAGGTAAAGACTATTTGCTTTTTGTCAAACCATAAGTGTTTCAGGGACAAATAAATAACACTTTTAGGAGGGAAGAAAAGCGAGAAAGACATTTGAAAGAGTAAAGTCCATTACAGAATTTGAAAGACGTGAACCTTGGAGAGGTTTTAGAATGAATGTAAGAAGGAAACCCGATACTTTTTGTCAACCGACCTTAAAGATAACAATCATTACAATGTCAGTTAAACTATATTTAAGTGGGTGTATGTCCGAATGTTGTGCATGGGGCTTGTATTAACAAATTTGTAAAGATAATCGAGTTCATTAACTGAATGGACCAAACAGGTAGGTTAAGATGAGTAGCCAATTCTTCTGTAAGATAAGCTGAAACCTTCCTGACGATCGATCCCTTTTCATAGTTTGTGAGAAAAAATTCCTTTTGTGTTGCTGTGTTCCGTTATTCAAACAGAGACTTGACAGCCAGAATATGGTTACGTTTCAACAAGACTGTTAACTTCTACTACAAAAGTCATGAAAGTGGATATATGATAGCTCTATTATACACCTTTATACCATCTTGGATGCAAGGCGTGTGGACGCCCTTAGTAATGGCATAAATATTAAGGGAAATACACGAGGGATTCCACAATTTTCCACCATTAAGTTCTACTTTCTACATCAATATCTTTTCAAGCTCCTAACAAAGGTATAAATTATTAAATATTCTTACCTGTTGTGATCTGTATTCATCTAAAATTGTGGCGGAGGTTAGGAAACAATAACTTAAAGATAAAAAATAATAATGAAAGTATCATTGGCAAAATATTCCCTAATGTACCTTCTCTAAAGGAGGAATAAAAACTTCCGAAAGTAGTTTATTTACGACATACAGAACTCATGTGTTTAGGCGTTGTATAGAGGAATTTTAACTACATATTCCGGCCTGCAAACAAGTTCTGCAATTTGTAGACCCAATAAGAAAATAAATTAAAGAGTCCTTTAAAAGGCTTTGTTTTTAGCTAACAAGAATAAGAATTGTCATTCTCATTTCTTTCGCATTTTTCAATCTGTTTTACAGTTGCCGCATTCAGAAATATTTCCATTTTAAGAGAAATTCCTCAATCTGAGCGAAGTATTTTTTATTTTGCTCATGGAAAGCTGCGAACACCCCGCTTGCTACCAAGTCCTCGTTCGTTTATTTGAAACGCCTTCGCAGCTGTACCTGTTATTTGGCGTCGGACGGTGTGGCGATTCTAAATAACGAGTTGGGATACAATGTGCGATGTAACGGATGGAAGTATACAGCGTGTAACACTAACGTTTACATGGAGGTATTAAGAATTGCGCTAAACGCAAATAGTGCAACCGATTTTGGGGTCGATTATACAGTCTGGATCTCTGTGAATGAGATACTTGAATCAGGATTACAGTCTTCTGGAAAATGACGCCGTGTGGATTGGTAATTTGTTATGGATGTTTGGGAGGAACTTACTGTTTCCCTGTTGAGGGTAGTCGAAGGAGACTGCTCTTAAAATGAAGGTAGCACGCTCCTCGGCAACCTAAAAAACAAATTACAGGTCAACACGATGTCACGTGCCAGCAGACTATAATCTTGAGCAACAATGCTGTAAAAAGCTCAAACCACACATGATACACAATGCTTACCGTTAAGCCGGTATATTCTGTCCTCAGTACTGTCAGCTCTTACACGAATCTGCAACAGACCTCAGTAAGTGCTGCTGATTAGTAACATTAAAATTGACACCGTCGAGGCTTCTCAAAAGTATAAATAGAGCAAATGAATAAAGCGTAAGTAATCTAAGACCAACAAAAAAAAAGAGCGAACGATTTATGGGAAATGTATTGATTAAGAAAGCATTGTTTACTAAAAGTTATTTGTTATCATGCTATAGAAGTACATAGGGCTAACTGAACTGTCAGCTTATCTCTTATACCATCTGATTTTCGGTTACAGAGGAAATAAGAGCATTCCTAAACGTCTGATTTCATGTGAGCAGTCAGATACGAAATTTCACCTTATCACTTCAGAAAAAATTTCGTGGCTTGTGTACGGGGAAACAACCGCAATCGTTTAAGGCGTTGATCCGTCTTTGTGTTATTACAGGAAGGGTAAGATGTAAACGAATAAAGTCTTGGTGGTTATAAGTGAAGTATAATATTATTTGTCAAAGGCCGATGATAGGAGAAGTAAGATACATATGGTATAGTAGCGGCGCACTCGAAGTACTCGCGCCGGCGTTGACGCCCTCGATTTCTTACGCTCTCTATACAATCTGCATCGTTCGGCATTAGTCAATTTGGGCTTTTCTGATTCCTTTTGAATTTTCCTTTCCAATGATATACGTTTCTTACATTTCTGTTCATATTTACTTTGCAATTTGTCGACATTATTAAATTTTCTTCAATTCAGCACACTTATCGGCTTATAACTTTACAAATTTTATTCTATCGGTTATTATTGCTAAATAATATTGTAGATCCTGTTATTCTCTACACATCGACACCAATTTCAACGTCCTATCTCTTCGCAAATCCAAAGTTACACTGTTCAAACGCCTCGCGGCGTCGCCATTTACAGTGTTCACGCGCAAGCACTACCCCTCCCCCCCTCACAGCTGTACACCCCCACTACCCACCATTTTAGATACGGACATCAACCCTCTATCCAACAAAATTTAAATCATTACATTATCATTTATAGTTTACGAGATATAAGCGCGACAAATCTTGCCATTTTTTTGGTCGCTAGAGTTTTCGAAGAGACCCCCCTACATTGGACCGAATTTAAAGACGTATTCACGTCAATATAATATGTTGCCATAAATTTAGAACCTAAATATCCCTCTTATATTAATCCATTTTAATATGCTTCTATCCTGTCATATACACCTATATCTTCAAAGTAGTCTCCTGCCTTCAGGTTACTCAACAAAATACCACATTTATTTGTTATTCACAATCATGCCCTGAAATTTCTCATTCGTCGCCTTATAACCAGCAACTTTAAAGACATGTAAAATGAAAGAAGAAAAATGCTACTTTTAATGCGCTTGCTTAAAAAAGAAACGATTTTGTCGGCGCTAGAAACACCGGCCTTTAAATTCACAGGAGGCCTATTTATTGTTCGCGACTGAGGAATCACACTTTGATTCACGGCAGGAAAAACATTTTTTACTTTCTCTGAAAGCGTCCAGACGGCCCTAGAGTCCACCCAGCCTCCTACTTTTCGCATGCCGGGGCCTCTCTTCTCGGAGGTAAAGAGACCATGGTGTGAAGCTGACCACTCACATCCGTCTAGCGCAGAAGTTAAGAATGAGCCGATCTATAGGGCCTAATTTCACTCCCCCTTATGCCTGCATGTTTTACACTGGGGCAACTTTACCTGACTTAATCTTCATTTGTCCTTGGTGTACGTTTGGTATTATACGAGGGTGAAAATTGATGTCATCCTAGAGAAATGAAAAGTTCTCCCGTGTTTTGCAACAGTGTTGAGGACAGAATCTCTGCCAAAGGAAAATGAGAGGAGGACGAAGAAAAGTGCATAATGAGTATTGTCATTATTTATAATTTTCCTAAATAAAAGAGTAGAGTATTTGTGAGAAAATATACTACAGGACGGGTCAGAAATTTAACATGCAAAGGGATGTGAAAAATGATACTTTTCATTTGGAAACCTTGAAGGGAAAAGAATATTTGAAAGACATAAGTGGAGTTGGAGATGAATGTTATAAATAATTTCATAGAATTCGGGTGAGAGGATCAGCTGTCATTCTTGTTGTGTATTGTATAGAAACTACATTGTATGGCAGCTCAAGGGACTACTGCGAGTATGATTTGCTTACATATAGTTTTTAATGTATTAATAATAATAATAATAATTAGCGTAAAATGTAAACTACGTAGCTGTTGAAACTACAAGGAGTGTGTATTAGTATACGTGGTATTTAGATATATTGTACAAGGATATAGAAAATATAAGTATCTTGTGATTTTTCTCGTAAGTGTTGTACATTCATATATACATATATTACAAAAGAATATTAAACTTTTTTCTTATGGTGTGCATGGAAAGAGAAAATACAAGAATAAGGTCTGTGTGGTTGTAAAAAGGACAATAAAATATTTGACAAATTTTTGCCATAGATGCTTTCCATGTGTCTGGCGTTCTGTTTGCAATTTCTGTTGTATTTCACATTGTGAATTGTGTTGTATATTAAATTTAGAAGTGACGTGCAAACCCCCCCCCCCCCCCCAAAAAAAAAGAATATGCAGGGCACAAAAATAAATTATAGAATTGGTAGTTATGTCAAGAAAAAACATATTTTTGCTGGAAATCAGCGTGTTACGATTGAATATATATGAGTAATTCCTTAGACGTTTTAAAGTAAGCAACGATTCTTATCTCTGTTATTTTTATACTTCTTCAGCACATACTTAACATTGACCTACGTTTTGTACTGTCTACGTTTGCTTTATCTCCACTATATAATATATATATAATATATTAAATTTACATTATTATATGGCCAAAAATGTGAGCCACATTTCACGTTTCTCATTGCTGAACGCTCATTTTATACCAACAAATCCACGTTTCACTACGTAATATCCTGTGAAACTTTAATGTAAAGTATGTGCCCCGTGTATAGGATTCAGTACCGAATTATCTTACACTTAATGTACAGATATTATTTGTTGTGTTTACAACGTACTGCGAATATTTACTACCATAAACACAAATAACAACGTAAGAGACTTACACACTCTTACAGGGCATACACAAAAGAATGGTGCGGTTTCAAAAGTGAATAAAAAATTTATTTCTCACCTTACATGGGCACAACATACACCGTCAGCGGCGGCAACTATCCAAGTTTCTCATTTGGTAATTACAATCCTTCAATGTGTGCACCCTGGGTCACACGACACACATCCACACGGTAATCAAACTCATCCCAGACCCGGTGTAGCATGTCCGCTGTAATGGCCTGCAGTGCATGCGTTATCCGATCACGAATTTCATGGATGGACGTGGGCAATGGTGGTACATAAACGCTGTCTTTAACGAACCCCCAAAGTAAGAAATCGCACGGTGTAAGATCTGGCGAACGGGGTGGCCAAGGGAGAAGGTTTTTGTCTCCATTTGCAACAGCACGTCCGATCCAGCGCTGTGGAAGAACACGATTGAGAAGCACTCGTACATTCCACGCAGTAAGCATGAGAAGCGAACTGCTGGTAGCGCATGAGAAACTTGGACAGTTGCCGCCGCTGACGGTGTATGTTGTGCCCGTGTAATATGAGATATAAATTTGTTATTCACTTTTGAAACCGCACCATTCGTTTGTGTACGCCCTGTATTTGCTTTTGAGGCTGTAAATTAAGGTCCGAAATTTCTCACTTTTCAAATTTTCTAAACTTCTAAATGCAGGACAATTTTCGCATTATTATAAACTTATTTTCTTTTCCAATTTTCAGGACATAGACATTAAGAAACATTTTCGTAGCTATTTGAACATAAACAGGAAGTTAGCTAGTAGCTACCTCCATTTTCAATGCAGAGGAATAGTCTTTAAACCTGAGAAATGAAGCAATAAGTTTCTCCAAATATTGGTAATTATCTACTGAAATACAAGGCCGCATATCCCAGAGGCAATAATTTTCACGTAAAAGGTGTTTTCCTGTAAGACCTCTACAGAAATACAAAGCCAGCCTCAGAGAAATATTTTGCCCTAATATAGAGAAAGCAGTGGGTCTAGATTTTTTCAAGGCAAGTGCCTTATCAAGACTCCTATGTCTGATAAGCTTCACCAAAAGTTGGTGGTGTGGGTAAAGCAAGGCTAATGTGACGGAAGATGTATGTAACACGCATGGAATAGATGAAAACAAACACAAAATTTCAGTCAACATTTCTGAAGGTAGGAGACCACTTGGGAGCCTTAGTCGTAAACGGAGGACAATATTAAAATATATTGTAACGAAATAAAGTGCGAGTTATGAACTAGTTTCTTCTGGGTCAGAATTTGTAAGAAATCTTCGCGTACCATAAAGTTTGGGAAATGTTCTTGACTGAGCTTTCTCCTCTCCTTTTCACTTCTCTTCCTCTCCCCTAGGGAATTTCAGGAGTTTCTGAATTGTAAATGCTTTAAACTCCATCTAATCCAATTGATGTGATTTTATTTGCTAAGGAATAATAGATGTGGTCGTGTCCGCTAACCCATTATAAACACATCTTCTGTTGTGCGGATGTCAGGGTTCCCAATGCGATTGGTCACACGATATCCATGTTCGAGCTACGTTTCTACACGTTGTTCCAAAAATTACAACTCTTTTCGCATTTGCTGCTATGTCTACATGATGTTTATAAAATTATGCCGACATCACACACACACACACACATACATATATATATATACATATACATATACATATAATACATACATACATACATACATACATACATACATACAATACATACATACACAGTCTGTATAACTCCACTAGAAATATAGTTATAGCCTGAGTCATAGGTCTATGGACTGAACCATACAAAACGAAAGTCAGAAATCGTTTTAAGAGTCTCTATTCAATGAAAGTTGATAATATCTTGCCTATTAACAGCTGCGTTTGTCTTAAACACCACAACAATTCTTAACTTCCAATACACCGTGCCGGGAAAGTGGATAGATTCACCACAGTACTAGAGATATGAAACTGTATTTTGATCGTGTCTCCCTGAAGGAAGAGAGAGAGAGAAAGATAATAGGGCTTGTTCGTATTGCGATGTAATATGGTTGCAGTTCCGCATTACCCTTAATTCAGACTAAGGCATTTATTTATTAACTACATACGTACGTAAGCTATACAGTTATGTGTGCATGAGGAAGTATATGTATGTGTTTATATACGCATTTATCCATGTGCGAGTATGTATGTATGTATGTATTTATGTATATATGCAAGTATACTACTGTGTGTGTATGAATAATGTACATGCATATGTCGAATTGTGCTTGCATTTTATGTGGGTGTATGTGTGAATGTATCATGTTGAAATGCATGAGCCTTTACATGTGTAATGAATGAATGGAAGGGAAGATCACTTTTGGTTGGCCTTTAGCAGAAGAGCATGGCAGCTTTTGTTGACTGAGCTAACTGTGACTGCGACTGAAACTCGCAACTGTATACGGATTCAGCCTGTTGACTGTTCTGTAGGTAGAGACATCACACGCATAGCGGTGCATGTATTGGAAAAACACAAGTGAAAGACAAATGTCATGGAGCATTATAGTAAGCTTCTCTCGTTAATCACAGGTAAGAGTTGCTGCGACTGAATCTTGAGCCAAACGTGGAAATCATGTATAATAATTATATAAATTTCCGAAAGCCGACTATTTGCATTTAATCATAAAGTGGCCGGCCCTAAGGCAGGTTTGAAACATACGGCTTTTTAGCCAAGGAATCCTTTGTGTTACACCTTAGATATGTAAATAAAATATTAATTTTATATTTTAAACAGGGTGTAATCTTCTATGTGTTGTCTAGATAACAAACCCATGACCAGCGTGAGAGGCTTTAACAAATGCATTTCTGTTGTAAGCAGTCACTCTCAAACTTTTAAGTAAGACTAACATTACATAGACTGAGAAAGAGATTCACGGCCCAGCCAGTGCAACTGGTGACTGTCAGTTTATCCAGGCGCTACAATCGTCGTTCCAAACGCCTACAGTGTTGGTTTGAAAGCACTTTAAGTTTGTTGGTTGCTGAGGTGTTTCGACCAGTGCCTCGACCGCCATTACAAGTTTGTTGACATCGGCGTTTACACAATTACTATAGAGCATGTACATACATAAACAAATGGAAAAAGTAAAAGTGAAATTCACCCTATAACAGGCCATGAAGGCCCAGAGGAGTAGAGATATAGCTCTACCCTTTCTTTGGCCTCGGCGTTAGATGGGGATGGGTGGTCAAAACCACGCCCCGGCCGCCTTATCCCCAGGAAAACGATTCCGTACCCATTACATAGGAGGTTCGGTAGGACTCCCGGGCCTTTCTGGACAGGTGAGGAAAATCTTGCCCCCACCGGGATTCTATTCCCGGACCATCCAGACCGTAGTGCGTCGCTATACCGACTAAGATATTCCGTCCCACTATACATAAATAAGCATATATATATATATATAGGCCTATACGTACACACATAAGTATGTGTGTGTCTAATTTTATTAAAACTACATATATTTTAAGGAGCGCACATATGAATCACATTTATTCCACAGAATGTTAGTTGTAATAAAGTTGACATTTCTGGTTTCACTAAAGTGGTGTTATGTTTTATACAATATTTCAGAAAATACATTAAGTATATATTAACCTGAAAATGACCCACTTAGAGCCAAATTTTTTAAAGTTATAAATAATTCAGTAAAATACATTCCTTTTGTGCCGACTGCATTAATTGTGTACTATTTTCTAATTCTTACTAGCCCTTTCTGTTTTCAACAGAAGTCATTTGGGTCACTCAGTCGAACCTGCTGCCTATGATCATTCGGTTAGATTATCTGAAAAAGTATTGATGTCATGTAATGTAATACTTTGAAAATAATGCCTCTTCATGCAGGTTGTGAACTATGCCCTAGTGAAAATTGTGAATGTGTGGCATGGCAATATAATTTCATTGGAAATAAACTGGCTGTGGCAATACCGAGAAATTGTCAGAAGTTTTACTTCTTCTCTTGTCTCGTTTTTTTCTTGTAGCTTTTTTTTTATCTTGTTTTCATGGTGCAAGTCTTACATAAACCGAAATCTCTTCAACATTTTTAGGCCCTATAATCTGAAGTTATTTTCTTCCACATATAAATGCATTTGAAAGTCGGTAATATCTTGTTAGAATTTTGAAATTTGTTGTAAACCTTCGTTTTCTGCTGCATTTCGAATATGTTAAGACAGGGTGTAGTTTTTATCCCTGGAATGTTTCTTCCTTTGTGAAGAAGACAGAAATTTTGAAAGAGGTCAGCCGCGAGGTGTGTCTTCAGATTAGGAGATATGCCACGCCTGGTAATCGCGCTACTACATACACTGGTGTGTGCCGCTTGTCTGGAGTCATTGTTTTTCAAAGCAGTAACTTCGTACATTTTCCGAACGCACTGTACCTGTCTTGGAGCAGGAGGGAGAAAGACGAAAATAAAGGAGAGAAAGAAATTGAGATTTCATCCTCTCACTATCATCAATATTTTGTTTAGTCACGTTATTGTGTGGACGGCTGACTACCAGCGGGAAATGCATCATGGGAGGTCATTTACAAAATATATGCTTTGCCTTTTGTTAGTCTATCAAAGAATGGATACTGGGAATGCGCGACATGAGGAACGGTACAGATTGACGAATCAATTCTGAGGAAAGAAAGGACCTGAATCTAATAGTGTGGCAGAGGGACGGAGTTGATTGTCTTATTCTCCACGTTACGGGTCTGTGTTCACAAACAGAATGAGAGAATAGCCAAGAAAATTAGATTTTTACGGAGAAAAGGGATGTATCATTTTACCTATTCAGCTCAACTCTGCACAAACAATATGGTTGGTAAGGAATCATGATGCAGGCAATTGAGATATTGCTTTATAAGCAGAGACAAGTACTCTAGGTGATCCTTGAAAAGGCATGAAAATAAAGACAGACCATAACGTAAAATGCAGACGGAAATAAAAACCTTAAAGATGGAAAGTTACTATCCTCTGAAAGGTAAGAATTATGTTTTTCAAATTAAAATTCCGCCGTACTTTAACTGCCTTACTTCGTTTCCAGGCGTTGCGGGCTTTGAAATTTGACTGGCTTTCTTGAATATCTGGCACTCTTAAAATCCTCCGACTAAGGGTCTGGATCTAAAGTAAAGTTGTCTTTTTGCATGCCATGAATGTATATTGGAGAGTGGAGGTATAGCTCCAATTGTTTACAACCTCAGCCCTTCATGGAGGTGAGTTGTCACACCTAGGTCTCTTTAACCCAGGGGAAAAGGCCCCAGATAGGCATTGGATATGTGGTTGGGTGGGATTTACAGCTAACAGGACGTTTTGGAGAAAAGAAAAATCTCTTTGCTTTGATGGTTGTCATCCCGCTGTGCTTTTCACTATCTTTCAATATAACTCAAAGATCAGTATAAACACAACCCTGATTTATATTTGGAATATAAATTAGAGTTGTGTTTCGAATGATCTTTGAGTGTTATAAGGGTTGTGTTTAGACTGATTGCTGCGTTGTATTGAAAGAATAATCTATTTCCTAGCATGGAATTGAAACAAAATTCTTCGGTCATCTAGCCCGTAGCTTAGTCGTTATGCCGAATGCACTATTCTGGCTCCTCCGTACTTGGACAAGGATCTGAAATTCGTTAATGTTCATAATTTATCGTCACCGTTGTCGCCGCCGCCACCACCGCGACCAACAGCACCACCACCACCATCGCCACAACATCACAACCATTGCCGTCGCCGTCATCATTATTATCATCTCATTGTCTTCGTCATCATCATCATCATCATCATCATCATCATTGTCGTCTTACTTGTCCATCAGCCAGGGAGTATTGCAACATTTTAGCATGTTCCGGCCTCATTCACCTAGCATTTTTCAAAGTTTTCTTGTTCCATGCTATAAGTAATGTTTTAACAGTTTTGAAAGTCTCTTGCAATTCTGTAAATATTTTGAAACCAACTGAGTCCATATTTCGAAATGGTAATATGGGTTCTCTAACTCAGTCGTTCAGTATGTCTTTTGTGGTTCATCCGAATGTAGATTTCGCCTTCGTCTCATTAATTTTATTGTATTGACTGTAACTCTGGTGCTGTCTTTTTCAATCATTTCCCACAAATCATTCCATATACAAATTCTGGTAACACTAGAATAACTTCGACTATGTTTTTGGATTTTTTAAACTTTAAATTTGTTTCCATAAAGCCTACTTCCTATAAGAATTTAAAAATGTTAGCTCCAAAGGCTTTATTCCCTCAATTTGACAAGGAGCAGCCAAGTATTTAAATGTACTGTTTGTAAGGTCTGGATTCATTCTGTGATTGCACTTTCGTCATCATCCGATCCGACCCAATCCTCACTCAAAATAGTAAGGAAGACACCTCTTCAGTTAGGCCCCTAAGCAAAGCTCTTCTAAACTTCTCTTGTCGGATGAAAAATAGCAGATTGTTCACTTATTTTTTTACCTGTCAGCGGAAACCGACCCTGTCCCAGAAACGTAGGGTTTTTAATTTCCTAATTTTACTTTAAACACAGATGATACACAAAGAGGAGTTACAAATGTAATGTACAATCTTCAGAATAACATAATAATGTGTTTCTGTATGATTACTTAATGTTTATTCTTTTGCCTTCTTAATGCAAATAGTAATAAACGGCGGTTTATCCGTTTATTTCGCATCTCTTCCAAAGGCAGGAAAGAGTAATACTATGCCATTATTAAGCAATGGTACTGAAAAGAGGCGAGAAATACATAGAACACGTCACCAACTGAATACGTGTTAAAATGATATACACGTGGTCCTATCCTATATGCTGTGAGATTCATTTGTATGCAAATTAAGGGCAATAAACAAGCTGCTTAAATTATATCTTTGTTGTAAAATAAGGTACGTTATTACGTTTAAGAAGATCCAAATATTTGTGGCTTCAGCTTTCCTTTTTTTGTCTTGCTCATGTTACGTTGGCAAGACTATGAGGACAAAATGTTCTTGGAAACGTCGAAAACCACTCATCAAACAAAGAAATATCACCTGCCAGAAGACCGGAATCGTCATTTAGATTCCTGTTAAAACCTTAATATTCGCAAAATTCTCCGTTTTCTCTCCAGTGGAATTTGTCAGTGTTTACAGTAAACGGCCGCCCACTACACTGTACTTGTTATAAGGTGAAAGGAAAAGTCCGTTTTCAGTTCTTCAACATTATTCAGTTAGAATAGCCGAATGCAGGAAAGAATGCGAGTTTTCCTTAACCTTCTCGACAATTAGCCTAACTACTTATGAAGATAAAGGATTAGAGTGCTGTGTCTTGCAGGTGGCCAAGATCAATCCCTGAAGGCATGTTCCCAGTACATTTCCAGCAACAGCAGGCAGAATGTATGATTAGTGTTTCTTACTATGTCGCAGTGTTTGAGCGCTATTCTTTTAAAGTACAGAGGTTGTGGAGGTAATAACTTCTGTGTTACTTGGAAATTTCAGTGTATTTTACCTTCTAGGGAACAGTATAATTTATATTTATTATATTTATTGTGTTAACCTATAATACTGACGTCTAAGACTGCACATAGAATGTTTAAAGCCTTTTGCAATGCACATTTTTGTATGATTTTGTATGTTATGACTTATTCCACATCCTCTTGTCTTGTGACAAAATTATGGATCCATGGAATGTATATGTGTATGTATGTATGTATGTATTGCGAAGCAGCTTATTACAAGGTTTGGTGGGTCTCAGAAATGGTCTAGATGTGGTATTTTTATGTGGGGAATCGAACAGCAACACCAGTCAATTTGCTGACCCTTTCCCTGCTCATAGTGATGGCGCTGTGTTTTTGGAAAGAAACACTCCAAATAATGTCACATTGGTTTTTAAGATAAATTGCTCTTCCTTTAGTTGCCTGCAGCTTTTCCACTGAAATCTATATACGTCTAGGCCTCCATACTTACAGTTTGTTCGGATATATCCAGATACCTGTAGAAGTGAAATGAACTAGGCCTCTTGGTACGGAGCTTTCAAATTGTTCTATTCTACTACCGTAAGTTTAGGGCCTTAGTTGAATAATAATTGCCAAAGAAAAAGGAAGCATATTAAAGTTGCGATATCCGGCAACGCAGGATCAAAAGTTTGCTTGAGATAGTAATTCTCCGGATATTAGAACGTCACATTTGATGTGGATATTAGTGTACATAGCAACCTCCTGGACAGACGTAACCACTTAAATCGTCGTATGATATCCTGTCCTCCTTTCCTGACGCACTTTCTGTTCCATCTTCACCATTACTTACGTAACACATAATCAGAAAGAAAGGAAAAGACACCTATACTTCACTCTTTTAATAATCATATTTACAGCATTGCGATCAGTTGATGGAATAGTAAAATGTCTAAGTCTTCTTCGTCAACTTCCAGGTAATAGAGTTCTCATATCATTCAGTGCCGGATATCACAGCTTTTAATGTACTCGTTTGAAAGCTGCACCAGTGCTGTTTGGTCCAACACACGGTAAAAGGACCCTGCTCTAGAAGCTTGCCAGTACTCAGACCGTCAACTTCTCCAGTCTCTTGTTACTCCATTTCCCTTAGGTCCAAATAGGCCTAATGTGTCCCAACATTATTGCACCCTCATATACACTTTTGTATTTACAGGCTCATTGTGTGAAAACAGTGACAACAAACAACTTACTTCTGCGAACAAGAAAAAAGCAATTATTAACGCTATGTACACCCACTATGAAGGGATTTAAGGAACACTCCAATTTAAAGTTTAAAAATCCTCACTAAGACTGAACAAAGTGACCAAAATGTTGATTTGTGTCTGCGATATGGAGCGAATACATAGGCCGGGTGTTGTTAATACTGACACCTCAGTGTTTAAGCAGTAGAGATGTCAGTTTCCTTTCCTGGAATTACCATGTCCAACGTCTCATGTAGGTGGTCCATTACTAGCAGCAAATACGTTGTTATGCTTTATGATCCCGCATGCCTGATAGCCTCGCAGAAAATGCCTGGTGGTCTCTAACAAGAGATCACACAGGTAGGTTATTGGACAACGGGATTTCAAGTACAGGTACCATGTAGCCTCGAAGAGGTTGGAAGGGTAATGTTAAAGGTTTTAGAAGGAAACTTCCGATTCCTACTTGTCAATAATAGAAAGAAAAGTGACACGAAAGCCATGTCATCGATTATTTGTAAATCATTCGGAATTCGAACCAGGTAAAACAAATGCATTTTGTGAGCTTCGCCAATAACCGACAATCTACATGCAACAGTGGACAATATACCGGACATGTCACAATTGGCGTAATGTAGACTAACATGTGCTTGTATTGCATACTTCGATTATTACGTTAATATGAAAGCAGATTCCTAGTGTACAGCTATAAGGTCAACAACCTATAACAGTGATACAGGGGATGTGGAAAGGAAAGCTGATATATATACGTACTAGGTACAGTAGTGAACCGTATTTCATGGATTTACAATCTTCATACTAAATCTTAGTTGTACTTACAGGCCAGCCAAGCCGCTCTTATCCACCACACACCTACACATCACTCAGCACATTCTTCTTTTTTCGGTCTACAGGGCGCATTAGCCAAAATATTTATGAAGACTTTCTTGTTTTAACTAATTTTATCCATTTTATTATTCCGTTATTGGGAATAATATTTTATTTATGGATGTTATATATACTAAATGTGAAGGACAGGCCTCTTTTTTTTTTTTTTTAAAGGAGAGAGCTTTATTACTACTTTCATTACATACATAACATGACAAGGAACTGTAGGTAAGCTGTGCCATATACCAGCTTCTGTACTTCACACAATCTTCGGGAACTCCTCCCTGTCCACACATGTGGCCATGACAATCATAGAATAGTAAGAGTAGTGAAAAATTATGAACAGCTGAAAAAACACTACCTATCGGACAGGCCTCTACCTAACATTCCCTTTTATGCAATTGTAAGTCAGCTACCTGATGATGGCGAGAAGATAGGCCGGAACATGTCGTGGTGTATAAATTAGAATAAAATCACGACGTTTCAGAAGATGGCTCTTCTTCCGTCTTCAGGTGATGGGAGGGGAGACACCTACTCAGATGTGTCCTTTTTGACTGAGCTAATCTCAATCACTGGACAAACTCAGCCGGTAGAGTTTGTCCAGTGATTGAGATTAGCTCAGTCAAAAAGGACACATCTGAGTAGGTGTCTCCCCTCCCATCACCTGAAAACGGAAAAAGAGCCAACTTCCGAAACGTCGTGATTTTATATTATATTTTAATATTTAATCCGGGCGATGGACAAAGTCCAGAAGACAATTGGTTCTCAATATTATACACCATCGTCAGAACGTTTTAGAATTTATTAGAATAAAAACCCTTCTTGAATTTGTGTTTTTCGGAGCATATAATTAACTGAATTTCGTACTGACGAAGCGATATGCTTCTATCAGTGTGTTAAATTATAATATAAATCGTTTATGTGTTTTTAAAATAATAAGCTTACCTATTGGTTGGTAACAAAAATATTTTAAATGGTCACTAATGTTGCCTTACACATTTTTCTAAATATTCAATATTATATATACGTGCGTTTGATTCTGATAGCATTTTTAACATCATATGCATTCCGAGATTGGCTAATTCAATAATTGTTAGGTGCAGTAGATTAAAAAATGAAGATAACTCTGATGAAATAACTTTGACTAGGTGTTGCCTGACCTGGCTGTAACACAATTTCAAGGATTGAAAAAGTGAATTCTAAAAACAATTTTGATCATTATCCTCCAAAAAATTGAACTCCGTCAGAGTAATCGAAAACTTACCGACTTCTTTCATTACCTCAAGTTATGTACGCGATCCAGCAGCTGTTATAAATAACTGCCTGGCATAAAAGAACCTTTGGATATGATAAAAAATCCTAAAAACAGAATTAAAGAAAATTTATGAAAATATGTTTAATATGCAAACCACACAAGAACAGCGAAGTAAATTTTTATTTTTGACTGTGTGCATTTCTAGACATGTCAAAAATATTTTCCTCGTGACCAGGGAAGAGTATGTATAGTCTACAAAGTGCTAGGCAATCTTAAACAGCTGTGCAGCAGTGGCTAAAGAGTGTATAAAACCTGTATGTTCCAGGGAGGCACAATAGCTTCGAAAATGTTTAGGTTTGTCCTTATTCTACCTTAAACATCTTCACAGTTTCCCAGTCCTTTCAGTACAAGAGAATTTAACATCTGAAGTATTTTGACAAACTTAGTACTCATCACCTTTTATCCTTTTTGTCGGAAGGAGTTGTTACTCTAGCGCAAACCAATTATGTACACAGGAAAACAGCAAATGTCATGCACAAGAATAAATTTCGAAGCTATACGCAGAAACGAACAAAGAGATTTGACGTCTAATTAGTAACAGCCCACGCCACTCGTTAGATAGAGAGAGAGAGAGAGCGATTATTCGCGGTTGAAAACACAGTTTCATGTCGATTTAGCGATATCAATATTTACGCAAGTAGCAATTAGGAAATGGTAAATATTAAACACTAGGAACGATTTAGTAAGGAGAAACACTACAATTTATGAGAACAAAACTCCATCCATTATTTTCAGAAAGAGGATTATAAAGTGTAGGAAAGTTTAAGTTAAATTGTCATGATAATGTTATTATTTTATGCGCTTAATTAAATCTAAGTTGTAGGCTACACATATTTTTTATATTATACTATCATAACACAACGGGATGTCACATATAAAGATGAAATCTAAATTGATGAAAATCTTGTAGTTACAGACGAGCCTTAAGGAATACAAATAAAATTCAGCCTGTAAATTACAGTTTCGACTAAACGCATCACAAGTCTACAGTACGCTACATTTGAAGGTCTCAGATGATGAAAATCAAGCCTTGTGGGAGGTATTCATTCTAACACTGTATTAACCTTGAAGATGGAGAAAATGAGCTCCTCTGCAACGTCGGTCACTATCTACCATTCGACATGGTGTCATATTCCAGACGATTTTAATTTTCAGTTCCATTGTATTTGCAACTAACGATTACAACCTGAAGTACAATGGACCGGCTTTGAAGAATCTTATTAACGAACCGCAAAAATTGGATTTAAACTATACAGAATGGAGAAGCAAACTGTAAATATTTCCCGGCATTTTACGTGATTAATAACTTAATAATATTAAGAACAATAATACTAATTAGTAATTTTATTTCTCAATAAGGCTCACGATGACAGACATGCAGTTCGGCTGTAATGGCTAAATATTTTTCCTGATTTCACTCAATTTATCTCAGCAAATTTTAAGGTAGTGTCTTAAGATGGGAAACGACGTTTCTTCCGTTTCTTTCGCAAGCCATCATACACAATTTTATTCTAATTTGCCTTTATTTGCCTATAATATGTGCAGCTGAAAATAGTCGTTAAATACATTTCAAAATAAATAATATTAAACGGCAGCAGATTGAAACTCTTTTGTTTTATTTGATCACCACATAAGAAGGTAACATTTTCCCTGTGTCAAATTAAGCGCCAAGCCACAAGTACTTATGATATGTGAAAGGGAGGTGTAGCTCCTTACATTCTTAACCACGGCACTAGAAGGAATCTTCGTGACCGGCAAATTTTTACACGGGGAAGTGACCCCAGTACCCACTGGCTGGGAGGCTGGGCAGATTGCGGAGTCAGTCTGGAAGGTGTGGTGCCGAAAATAATTCCAGTTGCGCAATAGATTTTGCAACCATTGGGCAGTATCTTTTAGTTCCAGATGTTTCGGTGAGAACTAACACTAGCCTTTTCAGCCTTTGAGTGTATGTGTCCCTAATGTTGGTATTATGCCGTAATTGCACAAGCGATTTGCAAAGACAGAAATTACACGCCCCCTCTTACAAAAATGGAAAAATGCGTCATTTCGCTTAACGAGTAATTTACCTTGAAGGAAATGAGGGTTTGAAATAGTTTGTTATTACGAGGAAGAGAAAAGAGCTTCCGTTGTCCTGAACAAAACACTAGCTTACTGCGCAACTGCTCTCATAATGAAGTCATCTATTCATGTTAAAGGGAGCCATGTGCGTGCAGCCTTTTGACAGCAACAACTAAAGAAACAAGAGTTGGAAACTTTTTCGTGGTAGGTAGATATTTTTATAATTATGCCCACAGCAGTCAAGGCTTTACTCTTAAGTATGAATCATGGAAATCTAAACCATATTACTCAAATTAACTTCGTGCTTAATCAAATGAGAACTATAATGTACTAATCTGCCTCACGATAGGGACAAGTTTTGAGTCCTTGGGAAGACGGTAATAAAATTTCAGGTCCTTGAGTAGCTGAGAAACTATTAGCTTCTCAAGAAGGATTCTGGTCCATGGAGTTAGTTAATTAGTTGCTTATGTACTTATTTAGTGGAAGTGTGAATGATGAATTGAGTAAGGAAACGGTAGTGGCCTCTCTAAGATACCATCTCTGTGTTTGACTGGAAACACTGGAAAAGAGATTGCCGAGATTGGAAACGTAGATTTAAAGAACACGAAATAGAAATGCTAAACCTAACACCTCAAAGGTTTGTGATAAGTACCTTTGTCACGTGTATCGGTCTGTCCCTTCGTCCTTCCTCCACTATTCATACACCGACGGCCCAATGCTCAACCGTATTCTTGCAGCTTAGGATTTGTTCCTTCATCTACATTGGCGGTACTTAAAGATTAATTAAAGTGAACACAGTAACATTAACCATTCAAAACCGATGTTTCAGACAAAGTGATAGAACCTATTTACAGGAACATTTTAAGTGAACTGAGGACAAAGTGATATAAACAAAATTTAGACCCAACTTCAAAACTGAGGCAGTGCGCTCCTCCGAAGCTTTCGAGACTTTCTACAAGATTATAAGATTTTACATCCCAGCAGAAAATACTCTTCTCCGGCAGAGAAAATTATACAATAATATATATATATATAGGTCTACACGTTACAAGTAATATGAGGGTAATCGAATCGAAAAGAGGTAAGCGGGACATGTAAACACGAGGAGAGAAAATGAGAAATGTGCGAAATATTTTGGTCGCTATCTCGAGGGAAGGAAAAAATTATCATATATAACATTAGGATATGAATGTGGGGAATATATTCTACTGATTTTATAAATAAGATGTTACAATATTGCTCGCCATGAAAGGTGGACATTTTTCAATTTGTTTTGTGACTCCCAACCTTCAAGGAATATCCTACTATGAAATAATTAACCTTCCTCTCTCTGGACAACTGTAATTTTCTAATGTGCTTCCTGTTTTAAACTCATGTAAAACTGGCGCAATTGACTGCACGTGATTTGCTGCTGCTGTCGGTATCCTGACACTTAACTCTTTGACGGACCTCTCGGCATTAACAAATCTGTATTCACTACAATGAATATTAACTGAAAATTCATTTAAATACCTCACCATTCTTCAAAATTTCAATATATTTTCTTCTTCTCTGGTGTGTTCCAGATTGACAGGATTTTATAAATACGAGTATTTCGCCATTCCATAAATTAATAACGAACTTCTACAGTTGTAATTTGGTCCTTTGGTCACCTGTTAAAAACTTTAATATGTAACTGGCAACGGATAATATCGGAAAGTGCCTCGTGTATTTTGTAAATCGCATTATTCCATAGCAGCTTCAGTATATGGTCTTCATGGTGTTAGCTACTTCTTATGAAATATTTTTTGGTACTCAATATCCAGTGTAAAAATAAACTTTCTATAAAATATATTTTGATCTAAAAGTAATAGAGAAACCACGAAGGGCCGTTGCGTTTCAGAAATATGATAGGGCTGAGATTTATTGAAGAACCTGAAAAACAATGTTCATTGAAGTCAATTTATGGGGTATGCAGTTACTACATAGTCCACTTATAAAAACACGAAAAGGTATCGTGAAACTAACAAGCGATATTAAATATGGATATGCATTAATATCTATCACACTGACAACCCCTGAGTGCTTTTTACTGTAGCCGAGGCGGAGAAAATTCATATTCCTGCATAAAAATAGATGTTATAGATGGGTCTATGATATACCGATAGACATTTGTAAAGTTAAGTCTTGGCTTATAGGTGGTCTGCAGTTTGAGTCCAGTATCAGCCTGACCTGACATCATGGGAAATTGCTGTTGTTGATTCTCTCGCTGTATGTCTGTCCATGTTGCACCGGTGGCGTCGTGACCCGTGCTGGGGCGGAGTTCCCCACTGCACCGCAGGGGGCCCATCACTAATTAATGGGAGGTAGATGGACGTGGGCGGTGGGCCCCACAACAAGCTTACTTCTTTTCACTCACGTTGTTAGTTACAGATTAGAAAGTTTAGGTAGGAAGATGAGGTTTAATATTTTTACGTTCTAGGTTATTATGCCGTGTGCATTGGTATATAGATACGGACGTTTGTAAAGAGGCTATTAACTGTATCTTCATGGTCGTCCAAGAAGAGATCTAGGATTTCATCGATTACCCTGAAAATGGAGACTGATAGCTCTTTCGAAACTCTGGTAAATATAAATCATTCTGCGTTGCGTCATATGAGATGGAAAGCTTCATCAACACCGCTGTGAGAACCGCAAAGCTCGCAAAGACTAGATTATTAAAATTTATTACTAATGCTTTCATGCATTACTCAAAGCAATTTCTCCCGCACATGACATTGGAAGGATTTGTTGTTTAATGAAACATATTATTAACGCTGGAATATATTTCGCGACTGAAATAATAACGCATGGGTCCTGGAATTCAAATGCTTGAGGTTTTGTTTCTAGAGCGCCATTAAATTAAGGGCTCCTTTTGAGGTTCAGAGCGAGCTCTTCTTCTGTTTCAAGACAGGAAATTTTCGGCTTCCACGGAAATTATGTTGAACTTTCTGTCAGTAGAATGCGTAAAATGTGTTCAACACAGGCAGATGTAAGTTGTAAATTTTTCGCAGGTTTTTTGCTTGCGTTATGGTAATAATGTTGCTAATTTTAGGGGTTAAGTTGTATCTAATGGATCCGAAAGTGATTATGAATGGTGAAGGTAAAGGAAATGGAACGACAGACCTATTATGTTTCAAGTTGTCATGAAATTCATTCTGTTTCAGTGGTTCCTAAACTTCTCGATTATTGGGAACCCTCTGAAAAGTTTCGCAGACACCCAAATATTAATAGTTTTACATGTGGGCTTGCTTAATTCGTAACATGCACAATGACAAAACCAATATAAAGCCTGTAATTGCTGTAAATGAATTCATGTTGTCTTGAGATCTGCGCTCTTCTGGGTTATTATGCAGCGTCGAATGGTAATCCTTTACCATTCGACGCTGCCTAATAACCCAGAAGAGCCCAGATCTCATCAACATCGCGGCGGAAGTCTGAAATAATTTTGTCTTTATCAAAATACAAATAACAGGAAATGGCAGAAGACAGCAAGCACCTACTGGATAATCAAGACTGTCTTCGGAATTATGTAGATTTTCGGAACCCTTGGAATAAACTATCTCCCCGCTTAGAAAGAATCAGCAGCCTTTGTGTGTATCGCGGGCCAGGGATTGGGAACCACTGATTAACAGTTTTTGTAGGTTGGAATGGTTTGAAGTTAGTTTGATCTGAAAAGAATACTAACCACGCCTGTGTTCAGTTCTGTTACATTCTTGGTGATAAAATTATTATCGTGATTTTTAAGCTATCACTCATGTTTCTGGAAATATCGATAGATGTTGAATATGAACAGCTTTTTCATATAATCCCAAGGTCATCATGTATAAGTAAACCCACCAATCAGCCTTGCATATTATAGGCTTACGAAAACGAGTGCATGATTTCAAATAAAAGAAATTCCAGCTACAAATTCTAAAGTTGTTCAACGAGCATCCTAGGAAATACTTTGACTACTGCCTACGGAAACAAATCTAATTTAACCTGAGACCGAGCAGGATGGTGTAGAGGTGAAATTCTATAAGTTCCTTCAATGGGTTTTATTACGAATCTTTTTTGTGAAAGTGACCCTTCTGACCGATATTTTCCTTCATTTCCTCTATGCAAATGCCTGGATTTTATCATAAACAGGCCGCGACCCCTTCCTTCAAAATCTTACACAGCACAGTGGGTCAAATTAAGCAAGATCTTGCAAAAATTAAAATTCTTCGACTTCCACAACAGCTTAAAAATCTGCATGAGAGGCAAAAGAAAGTTTTCAGGTTGAAAGAAATGTACGTTTTATGACAATTTGGGTAGATTTGTGCTCGGACCGACAAAATAACAAAGCGTTCTTAGTATCAGAGTTTCGGAAAGTACTTGGTACATAAATTCTGGTAGCGAATTTGTTAATTATTTTTACGGTGACAGTTTATTAATGAATTAATTATGGAGCAGATAAATAAAGGTAAATAATCTGTAAACTGATTAAAAACATAATATTTCATGTGAAATAATTTTATATCAGTTTATATGACGCTAGTATTTGTTGCATAAAATTTTAACCGCTTTATTTACATAAAGCTGGAAAATTGATCTCAGCCAATCCATCTCCTCTTATTGCATTGTTATATGGCTTTAAGCTTGATTATTATTTTTGTTATACAAAAAATATCTGCTAGTATATGCTACTGTGGAAGTTATTAACGATTACGTAAAGTAGTGTCATGAACGTAACAAATTTTGATCTTGCTCTTTGAAATGTAATCTACAATTTTCAGTGCCCACCTTCGATTTTAATAAACAGTTCTTAGAGTGTAGATAACTAACCAAGCTTACGGATTATATAGGTTATGTTTGTACATATATGCTTTATATACCTCTATATTTTCATATGTATTTATTGGTCTATGTTGTTTGTTTTTAGTTAAGACTCTAGATACCACATGTATATTTATTTTATGAAAAATAAACAGATATTAATTAAACAGTAATTGCTTTATTTTCAAATTTAATTGTTTTTATTTTCATTTCTAAATATAATAATACTTATTTTAAAGCTCGTTTTGGGATTGGAGGGAGATCTAAGAGGGCATGCCGAGAAATTCGTCAGAATATATCGTGTTTTATTGAATTTTTGAAAATAATTTGTGTACAAAGTACCTTTCCAATCCTCTGCTACTAAAAACGCTCTGCTTGTTTGCCTGTACCAAGAACGAATCCACCCAAATCGTCATAATACTTATGGTTTCGTTACCCTGGGAACTATTCCTTTGCAACTCATGTAGATTTTTAACATTTCGTGGAAGTCGAAGATTATAAATTTTAGCCAGCTCTCCTTTAATTCAACCCACTGCGCACAGTAATAAATTTAAATTTATCCATCAAGCTTTCTCATACAAATTCACCGCTTTCAAGACAAAATGTTCTGTCACGATTAACTTCTCGAGAATCATATTTGGACCTCGCAGTTGCCGAAAGCATGTCATACACACACACACCACACACACACACACACAAATATATATATATATATATATATATATATATATATTGAAAGAGACAGCGAGAAAACAAATAAAATTTAATTTTTTTCTCTTCTTTCTCTGTCGTAAGCATGAATTTTAGTAATGAATGATAGAGACAAGGTAGCCTACAATAGCCTATACGTTATGGTATAAAGGAAGGAGTTATGAGCATAAATCATAAAACCTACTTTCTTATTGCATATATTTAGAGTAATTCTGCATATCAATCATTATTATTAATATTATCTCATTATGTTTAAAAATTCAACTAAGTACGGAGTCCGTATACGTTAAATCTGTCGGATAAAATCTTAAAAATTACAATTGTTGGCTTACAAATTGTAATTTATATATGTTGTATAATCATATTTATGATACATCTCTGTGCCAAATTTTACATGCGATTTTGAACTCGAAATAAAGAAAATTTTGAACCGGCAATATCTTGTTATTTTATATTCTGCAGAAAATATTTTCCAAGGATCTGTTAAGATTCATCATTTTAATCCTAAACTAAATGGCGCTAGATTTTCTGCACCCGCATAATATCGAACATTCGCCATATTTATACTGCTGATTAGAGGAAGATTTAAAACTTTGACAAATCCTCTATTGGTAAAATAATCACTTTGTGGCTTGTGTTAAGGGTTTGAAATTTGAAATGGGACGCACAGATAAACACAGGCACCAGAAGTTCTTAATATTATATCAGGGGTTACATATAATTACCATTGCGATTTAAAGGATTAACTAACCCAACATCTTACCTGAATCAAGTTCTAAACACTGCTTGTACCTTTTGCAAAAACATTTCCTTTAATCCAAATGTTGGCAGTCACACATCATGTTTGTGACTGTGAATCCATGAAGAATTAAATTGTAATCGATCACATTTATGCCAGTTTTACGATTACAATTTTGTGTACATTTCTTATGTCTCTTGGATCCTACTTACGGGACAAGTATTTAAGTGGGAATAAATTCGATTTTACGTGATTCACTTATGTCATAAATTTCATATTTAAACGTGTTCTATGTTACTGTTGTTCAGGCCAGCACTGGGCCTGCTCTTTTCCGGGATTATTAACCTTGTTTAGGCATGATACGCATTTGGTAGGACTTCTTGAACGCGAATGTACTAGTTTCGAGGTCTTCACTAACGCAGAAGTCACTTAGACCCGTGTTACATCCATGTCTCGCGTGGGACTCGAACCTACTATCCCAGTCTTCGAGTGATACAGTACCGCACTTTTTATTGTATTTATTATGGTTAATTGTACGACGATATCAATATATGTAGCTTCGATGACTTACAATGTATTTGGAAGGAAACTTTTGTGACTTAAATCAGATTATATCCCGATAATTTAATAGGCGACTGTGCAATATAGCAAAACATTTCAATCAGGTTAGCCGGTGTACCGGAGAGATTTAAAGAGATACCACTCAGTACAAAATAAGAGAGAATCCGCTTAGGTCTACTTGCCCCTTACATGCTGTTTATATGTACACTAACGACGAAAAACTATTGCGATGCTACTGAAGTTTTTGCAGCATAATTAAAAATCCTAGTGCTGGACTGAAAGGAAAGATTGATTTGAAAAAGATTGAATGCAAATTCTCGAGCAGTCGGAACAAATCTTTTTTTTTTTTTTTTTTTTTTTTTTTTTTTTTTTTTTTTTTTTTTTTTTTTTTTTTTTTTTTTTTTTTCCGTGATGTAAGTCATAGCAGTATACAAGGAACATACATCCAATTCTTTATGCCCGTTACTGCCTTCTCCTTCACTTTAAAGGCACGCTACTCTTTGTCTTGGCAGGTTCCATTCACAAATATGCAGTCTATATGACAAGCTTTTCACTTGATTGTCTTTTATGTTTCTTCTGAAGCCTTTATTGGAAGGTTTATGTTAAGCAATGCGAAGAATGACTAATGACATTAACACAAATATGTTAATTGTTCTTTTCTGTTAACACACCACTACTATGTTCTTTTCTTTTTTCCCCTTCTCCCTCCTTCAAATTCTTCTATAACTATTTTACTTGTCTAACTTTTTATTCTGAAGGGTTTTCGTTTTTGTTATTATGAGGGTGCCTGAGTCTTTGCTTTTGTTGGCGTGTCCATTGTAGTGATCATGTGATGTCGACCAGCCAGCCAGCCAGCCTCAAGGTAAGCCCGTCTATCTATTGTTTATGGCAGCAAAAACTTTGCATTCTTTGAGTTCACAAAAGCAATGAAACGCCACCCTGTTTCATATGAATCGCTTGTGTAAGTTAATTTGTGTAATTCATATCTTGAGAAATATTACAATACCGTTCCTTTGTAGGACGGTGTTCATAAAGAATGTACAATAATTTGAGCTTCGTGTATTTATTTAAATTTGGACAAATCAAGATGTATGAAACATAATTTGAAACAATTCTGCATGAAAGTCGAAAAAAGAAACAGAAATTAATTTTGGACTACATACAACTTTATTGTTACCAAATAACAAGACGTCGGATTTTGGAAGAGAGTAATCTTATTATTATTTTCTATAGAACTTAAAATTACCAAAATTAGTTGTTTTATTTTGCTTTGCTCATCCAACTTCTCAGATTCCATAAAATGCGGGAAATTTCTTGACTTGCTGAGGTACTATTGGCTGCTCGAGCAAGACTCTACTCCATGTAATACGATAGTAATTGTCATTACTTTATTGGCTGTGAAAAATTTCTGAAATTATTTTGACAAACAACGTGTAAAACAAAAGCCTACAAGTCATATTTGTGGAACGGTGAGATTCACTTACACCCGGTGGGCACCGACATCAAATTCCGGCCGGAAAATGGCTATTTTTAGTGACGTTCTTACTGTCTTCTTCAGTTTCTTCAGGCGAGACTTGAGACAATAACGTACAGTAAATTAAGGGTGCTGTTCCGACATACCACGACTCATCATTCATCCATCCAATTAAACCCAGTAACTGAGTCAGTGTTACCGTAACAGAATAACCTCCCCTTAGATATACGACCTGTAATTATATATTGCCCAGTATTACGTAAAACGAAGCTGAAATAGAAATCAAACTGAACGGAGAAGATCTTGAATATGTCCAAGAATACACATACCTACGACAACTGATATCATTCCGGGACAACTCGGGAAAAGAAGAAAAAAAGATAATTGGAATGGCTTGGAACAAGTTCAAGAGTGTGGGGTTTATGCTGGCCGACAAATCCAAAAACTAGAGATAAAGAAAGACGTCCTGGAATCTTGCGCACTTCCAGTCCTATTATACGGGGGCCAAAGGCCCAAACATGGTCACTCACGAGACAGAAAAGAAGGAGCTCCAAAATTGTCAGCAGAAGATGGAACGGAAAATACTGCATTGTGTCTGGAGCGACAGAGTGACGAATGCTGAAATAAGGCAGAGAACCAACGTGAAGGACATCGTGGCAGTGGCTCGCAGTCTCATGTGGACATGGGGAGGCCATGTGGCAAGAACGGACCAGCGCAGATGGGCACATCAATGTGGGACGTAAGAATAGGCAAAAGGAGAAAGATGCGACCGAAGACCCGAGGGGCAGACACGTTCAAGAGAGCAGCAAGAGGACAATGGTCACGAACAGCCAAAAACCGGCGCGAATGGAGTAAATTCAACATCCGTAAAAGCGACATCTCTAGGAATAGCTCACTCAGTGATAAAGCACTCTAATTCTTCCTGTTTCCACCACGAGGCCCCTGCCCTCATAGGATTACCACATGTTAAAAATTTTGTATAAAGTCTCAAATACTATGCCGTTATATCTTATTATGCACAGCACTGAGGTTCTAAGTAAATGAAGGTCTCTACGAATGTTCAATCAGTTAACAGCCAGCAGTTATAATATTTTACCTTTCTTTTCCTGTAAAATTAATTACTGGCCACTGCGAAGAGGACTGCCACTGAATTAGTAAGATGAGTTTAGTAACTTAATATAGCTACCTGAGAAACGTAATTTATGAAACCTAAGACACAAGTATTCAGCTCTTTTCTGTGCATAAAATAAGTACAGGTCTTAAGTTCTGCCCTTCGGGCTAACATTACATGTTTCGTAAAAACCAGTTCGTACAGGAAAGCAAAAAATTTACTGATTTTTTAAAATTTAACACTGCATATCAGTAAGTATTTCAGTTAGGAGGAAGACGTTCTCGATGCAGATAAGCGTGAATGCATTTGAAGAGCGAGAAAAATACTTCGTGCGTAAATTCCACGCAAAAGCAAGAACGCAATTAATGGCAGTAGACGTTTTATAAACCTGTACCTAAATGTTCAGTTGTTTCCTTGAGGAGAGCAATGATGTCTTCCTCATAGTTCCAGTGACGGTCCAGGCTGAGAAACACGAGGTATCTGTTAATTAGAAAATTACTGCAGAAACAGGCAAGTTATATACAACCAACCACCTGCAACTTAATACTATTTACAACAGTAAAAATACTTGCATGGGTAACACGTACGAAAAATGCTTTTGTATTTCTTTTATCAGGTTTAGCTCAACGTAATATATTTCTTTGCATAACCTTAATTAGAGTCTCCTTCATCTTTCAGATGTCACCATTTGTTGAGTGTTTTCCTTTTTTACCTTTTTGGTAGGTTTCTTTCTCAAACCAGTAAAGTTTTAAAGCGTTTTCAAACAGACTAGTTCAAGTCCATCTCCTCAAGCCCAACCGAATAGTTATCTGCACAGTTCACATTTAATGGGACTTACAGTGATTAAAATAGAAAAGAAGCAACATATTCCTCATAAAATATACGGTGCCGATGAGACAGGATTTTACAGACAGTGCACAGTCTCGATTTTAGGTCTTTCGTTTCGTCTACAGAGTCCTTATATCCTTGAAGAATTTAGAAAAAAAATTGTGATGTAAATTCCTTGTAGGCAGTATTCAGGATTAAAAAATTGTTACAGCGGTATATTTAATTAGCCTAGGTGCAATCTTTTCGCTGCATGAGTCTTTGTAACAGTAGTTAATGGAAGTAATAATCAGGTTTCTGAGCTTTTCGGTAAACAACAGATTAACTAATTTTCTTTATGCTTTACATTCGCGCTTGGAAGAGTATCACTTAAAATACCACTTCTGTAACTTCATTCCGTGCTTGCTGAATCAGAACAAAGATTCGCGCAGGAACGTAACGCATAAATTCACTTCGCTTTTCGTTGAAATCTGCGCTCTTCTAGGGTATTACGCGGCGTCGTGTGGTAATTGTTTACCGACGTTTCGGGAAAACGTGTCTGTCCCATCTTGACCCGTGCAGATGGGACCGACACGTTGTCCCGAAACGTCGGTAAAAATTACCACATGACGCAGCTTAATATCCCAGAAGAGGGCAGATCTCAGTTGTGTACCAGGCTGCTGAGGAAAAACCGAAAGGCTCTAGGGTCGAATCGGATCCAAATTATCTTGGTTCGATGTCCGTCTGTTGTTCTGTACAGTGGGTGAAATTAAGCCAGACCTGGCCAAATTTCACATTCTTCGACTTCCACAATATGCTTAATAATCTACTTTAGAGGCAATAGAAAGTTCTCCGGGTGAAGAAAGTATACGGTTTACGAAAACTGGTGTGGATTTGTTTTCGGTACAGGCAAACAAACAGAGAATTGTTAGTAGCAGCAGTTTGGAAAGGTGCTTTGTACACAAAATCTGGTAGTGGTTTGTTGACCATTTTTACGGCCACAATTTAATTTACTAAGTGAATTGATTATGGAGTAGAGAAGTAAAGTTAAGTAACGTGTGAATTAATTTAAAACGTGATATTTCATAGGAAATAAATAATATATGTATCAATTTATATTATGCAAATTTTTGTTGCGTACAATTTGAAGTCCATTATTTACATAACTAACTAACTAACTCCATGGGGCAGAGTTCTTTTTGAGAAGCTAATAGGTCGTCAGCTATTCAAGAAATTCCCCGCGTTTTACGGAACTCGAAGTTTCATTACCTCATTCACAAGAACCCGACACCTGTCACTATCCTGAGCCAAATCAATGCAGTCCATGCCTCCCATCCCACTTCTTAAAAATCCCATTTACAATTATCCTCCCCTCTATGCCTAGGTCTTCCAAGTGGTTCTTTCCCTCAGGTTTCCCCACCAAAACCCTGATGCACCTCTCCTCTACCCCATACGTGCACATGTCCCGCCCACCTCATTCTTCTTGATTTAATCACCCGAATAACATTTGGTAAGGAGAACAGATCATAAAGCTCCTCGTTATGTAGAATTTACCACTCCCCTGTTACCTCGTCCCTCTTAGGCCCAAATATCTCCTTACACCTTATTCTCGAACACCCTCAGCCTATGTTCCTCCCTCAGTGTGAGAGACCAAGTCTCACACCCATACAAAACAACAGGCAAAATTACAGTTCTGTATATCTTAATCTTTGTATTTTTGGATAGCAAACTGGAAGAGAGAAGATTTCGCACAGAATGATAATAAACATTTCCCGACTTCAATCTGCTCTTAATTTCTTCCTGAATGGAATTTCGATTCGTTAGGATTGTTCCCAAATATTTGAACTGTTCCACCCTTTTAAATGATTTATTATCTAACTTTATGTTGTGATATTGTCCTGCATTCTGATTGCGAGACATGACCATGTACTTAGTTTTCTCCTTACTAGCGACTAATAAAGCTTCTGTGTTTTTCTTTATAGCATGTAAGCTTCCGCCCAACATATTAACATCATCAGCATAAACTATAAGCTGATGTGTACCATTTAATTTCAAGCCCTCCTGGTTTGCCTGAACCCTCCTAATGGCATAATCCAAAGCAAAGTTGAAAAGCAATGGTGATAAAGCATCTCCTTTTTTCAAACCATTCTTAATAGGAAATGTGTCAGACAAATGTTTGCCTATCCGGACTCTGCTATAGATTTCATTTAGACACATTTTTACTAGCCTTACTTGTTTCATGGGGACACCAAATTCAATGACAATATTATACAAGACCTCCCTTAGATTTTCTTGAAGTCTATATAGCTGATGCACTGCCTCATTGTATTCCCATTTTTTCTCAAGTATTTGACGAATGCAGATAATATGATCAGTAGTCGACCTGTTACGTCTAAATCCACACTGATGCTCCTCAATTATTTCCTCTGCATATGGAGTTAACCTCACCAGAAGGATGTTGGATAGAATTTTGTATGTGGTTGACAAAAGTGTTATGCCTCGATAATTACTGCAATCTCTTTCATCACCCTTCTAATATATAGATATAATGATTGACTCCTTCCACTGCTCAGGCAAATCCTCTTTATTCCAAATAGAATTAATAAGTTTATGGATCTCAGACGAATTGTTCTACATCCAGCTTTAATCAGTTCTGCTGGAATTTGCTGGTGATTTGTGCCATTTTAACTTTTCAATAGCCATCTCAACCGCAGAGTCACTGGGCTCAGGCACCAGTGGCTCTGCTGTATGTATTTCAGTCTGCCTAACATCATTAACCCCATGTATATTCAATAACTGAAAGAAATTATTCCTCCACCAAGCCAAAATACTGTGGGAGTCTGCAACCAGATCACTTTTCTCATCCTTTACTACATTAGTTCTAGGCTGGTAACTCTTCTTAAAGTCATTGATGCCCCTATACAAGTCTCTGATATTCTTGTTCTTACTGTTTGTTTCAAGTTCATTAATTTTAGCTTTCAGATATTCCTTCTTTTTGTTCCTGAAATGTCTACTAGCTTCACGTATTACGTTGTTCAGATTGTCTATATTACTTTGGTTTGGATTCTGTAAACACTGCATTTTAGCCTGCTTCCTTTGATCTAAAAATTTTGAACATTCTTCGTCAAACCATGGTTTATGCTGCTTCCATTCAAACAGCCCTAGACTCTCTTTAGCTGAGATTTTTATGCTCTCTTTAATGTTTTCCCAAGCCCTATTTATGTCCTCACTAACATATAAGTTCTCCAAAGCTGCAAACCTGTTTGAGATCTTTATCTGATACTGTTTCCTAACCTCTAGTTCACTTAGCTTCTTGAGATTGAATCTCTCCGCATTAAACTTCTGTGCTGCTTGTTTAATTACCGCCAGTCTTTCCCTAACTTTTTCAACCACCAGATAGTAATCAGTATCACAGTCAGCTCCCCTGAAAGATCGCATATCGAGTATACTTGAATGCGATCTCATATCTATGAATACGTGATCAATCTGATTATGAGTCTTCCCATCAGGAAAGCTCCAGGTGTACGAGTATTCTGAATATTTCGATGCGGGAACATCGTGATCTTACAACCAGATTTTTTGATATGGCAAAGTTTACAACTCTAACACCATTATCATTACTCTCCTCATGTAAACTCTCAGTCCCGATTGTCGGTTTGAAAGTATCCTCCTTCCCCAATTTTGCATTAAAAACTCCTAACAGAATTTTCATATTGTACTTAGGAAAATGATCAAAAACCTGTTCTAATTCCTCATAGAAACTGTCCCTTGAGTCATCACTTTTCTCCTCAGTGGGTGCATGCACATTCAGAACAATTATATTACACCAGCGACCTCTCAGCACCATATATGACATCCTATCACTAACAAACTCTACTCTCTTAATTGATGATACTATTCTCTGATGTACAAAAAAACCTGTTCCCAACTGATGACTTTCATTTCCTTTTCCACAGGAAAAAGTATAATCCCCTGCTCTTGCTGTGCCTCCTTTGTCCCACCTAACCTCCTGTACACCCCCTAAATCTAATGTGTTCCTCGCTAATTCCCTGGCCACTGTCATATGTGACCCTAACCTATACAGGCTCCTCACGTTCCATGTTCCAAATCTCATATTCCTTTGCCGTTGCTTAAGTCGTACCAAAGAATCAAACCAGGTCCGAGGCTTTGTACTGTGGTTCGCAACTTGGTAAATTTTACGGTGAGGAGATGTTAGCACCTCGCCCAACCCCCAAGCTGGAGGACCACCCCTTGTCGGCTGTCCGCGACTGCTTATTTAATGTATTCGCAGCTACGCAATACCATTATTTACATAGAGCTGCAAAATTGATCTCAGCCGATGTAGCTCCGTTTGTTGTATTGTTGTATAACTTTAAACTTTATTATTATTGTATAAAGATTTAGCTGCTAATTCATGGTGCTCTGCAAGTTATTAAAGATGCATAAAGTAGTGCCATATACTTAGAGAATTTGATAAGGCTTTTTGACACGTAGTCCGAAATGTTTTGTGCCTACCGTCGATTTTAATAAAAGTGTAGTAGAGTGTGGATGACTAACCAAGCTTACACATTACGTATGTAATGCTTATAAATTTATATTTTGTATTCTTATATAAATAAGTATATATTTGTTGTTATATATTTTGTAATAAATAATGAATTAATTGGCACAATTATTTACAGATGAATAGAAAATTAAAGCACAAGGAAAGGCAAGCACAGCAACATAAAAATTGGATACGTTCAAAATAAGGTCATAGGAATTTAGAGATTTTTTAAATTAAGATTACAAATACGACGTGTACGTTTATTTCATAAAAATTATACCGCTGTTAATTAAATAGCAATTGCTTTATTTTCAATTTTCAATGAATTATTTTCCACAGTTTTGTTAATATAATCGTAATTATCATTTTAAAGCTTATTTTGTGCTTGAAGAAATTTCTCCGAGAGCATTAAGAGAAATTCGTCAGAATATGCCTCGTGTTTGTAGTGGATATTTGAAAAGATGTATTGCTGCAAGAAGAAACCAACAGTATTTTGTATCAAAGAACGCAGAATGGTTGGAGCAAAAAATCAATGTACACATTACAGTTAGTGCCAAAACATATGAAAGAGATTACGAAATGTCATGCACTTCAGGTATACGTGGTCGTCGAAAATTTAGACGTTGGGTGGCGTCTCTGTATTTGTGAGTGTGTGTGTGTGTGAGTGATGTCACTCGCTGCTCTGCGGTTTCGCTTCCTGGTCTGTTCGGGAGTTTTCGTCGTGTCTATGCATGATACACATGGTACAGCGACCTTGGGACGCAACTGATAAGCTTTTTGACCTGGGACGCACCTCGTACGTCCCCAGCCTGTACAGATTTGGATGTTAGGAGGATTGTTGAGTAATAAAATTGAAAGAAATTGGAAGAAATCGGCTGTGGTCTGACTGAAGCACTATGCCGGCACTTACTAAAGGTTATTATGACATAAAGGACAGAAGTAACCTCAGACAGGAATGTTAGTGTCCGGCCGATTTTCGAACCGGGAACATTCCGAGTACAATTCTAGAGCGTTTCCATTATACCGTCTTCCTAAAAAAAGAACAGATTAATCGAGTAATAGTAAGAAAATTTTGATCAAATGGTCTATACTTAAGAGAGCGGCGAAGATATTACACCTCTGTTTCGGGGAACCGCGAGGCTCGCCAGTCTCAGGAATTTTGTTGGAGCGACAGAGTTGTTCTCATGTATAATTACTGCATGAAGAACCTTAGTGAGGTCATGGGCAGCCTGGCTGTCTGGAACACGACTTGCTTCACTGTAAATTACACGAACCGGTTCAAACAAATCTATATGTCTATACATGGTTGTTAGACTAGGCATATTTAAGGTAGGCGGGTAGAGATTATATGCGCCAACACGAATATTGTTACCACGTCTGTCTTTGATCCAACCAGCACTAGTCAGCTACCACTTAGATGAGTGTACAGATTATCTTCAAGTGTTTGTGCTCTTACGTGATTTATTTATTGTAATGAGGAGATATATGACATTTATATTAACACTTTTGTGTACTGGGCTTAGAAAATTGGAGGAACAGCAAGTAAGCTGAATATTCTGCAGGCATGAAAGACAGCTGTTCTTTAACTTTTACCAATACTTAAAGGGCAAGGCGCGGGGCCCAGAAAGCGGAAGACTTTGCTTGTCAGGCGGTTGAAAATTTTGCCAACTCTCAGGCGCGAAAAGCCGGGTTGTGGAACCGAACATAGTTTAATAGGAGAGAGGCAAGACCAGAACTTGTTGTCAGTCTGCCTCCGTCCGCGACCAGTTCAACGCCGATGCGCCTTTATTAAAAATTTCTGGTCTAGCCATTTCACAGTAACACGGATGTGTGTTTCTGTCTTAATATGTGTAAGTCTCTATTGTTTTGGGAGCTGATAAGCTGGATTATTATAATTAAGGTGAAGAATAAAGATAAGATTGGAATTAACCGACTTTTATCACTCAAGTCTAAAAACCAGTATACAAGCACCGATAATACACATGTAAATATGTACATGAGTTGATAGTTTTTCTATTCTCTCAGAAATGTATCAGGATTACGGCCTTCTGCGATAAGCTTATTTTATACGTAAATTATTTTATTGCGGTTGTATTAGTCCTACAGAAAAAGACAATGATTAATACGTAACTTGTCTTTGTAATTTGTCTTAAGTTAAACAAGCGGCAGCCTCCCTTAATAGCAGATGTGGTGCTGTCTACTTGAAATTTACTTCCATTCAAATGCAATTTTCAATACGTTTCTCAACACCTCTGTTACCAGCACTACATTTTACGAAGCACTGGAATGCTGATATTTTTTATGCTAAAATTGCCTTTACCTGAAATATGACATTCTGGAGTGAGATAGGCCTAGGTGTGTGCCGACGTTTCAGAAGAACCCGCTGCCTTCACTGTCAGGGTAAAATATTTTCCCCTGCTGAGGGGTGCAGCAGGTTCCTTTGAAACGTCAGTATATTTCTACCACGTTACACAAGTCACAGTCCAGAAGACAGTCATCTTCATAGTCGCCGTAATGGCAAGCTTAAATCTCACAGAATTCTCAGTCATCCCAAGCAACTTTTTTTAAATATCATCAGTTTACCTTTGAAGCTCGGTGCTGTGAATATTTACATTAGATTTTCCTTTTGTATTGTGGTATAATGTGTAATCCTAGCATAAATAACTCTGAAGGTGTAGGCAAGAGGTTCCTCTGAATCTTTAGTAACAACCTTCCTTTGTACCCGATGACATAGCCCAAGGACAATCATCTCAATGCAATATGGCTCAACTTAACTAATTTTATTAAAGTACTTAGAAGCGTATATAAGGTTGTCAATACAGTGACTAGACTATGGGGCTGGACATCCGAGAAATAATAGTTCGATATTCTGCAGAAGCAAGAGATTATTCTCTTCTCCAAAGTGTTTAGACTGGTTGTGAAGTGCACTTAGATCCTTCTATAATGGTATCGGAGATATTTTATTTAGGGTAGAACGAATGGTATTGAAGCTAGCCACGCATCTTCATGTAGTACAGAGTTTAAGAATGAGCAGAGCTATACCTCCACTCTCCATTCTTTTAAGGTACCTGTTAGTGTTATATTCCCGTTTCTCCTAAGTCTCCAAAGATATCTTTTTCCTCACTTTTCGAAATAAAATCTTGATAAATCACCTATCGCATACGTGATAGATGATTCATTTGTCTCTTTCTCAAAATGTGCTCTCATGATATCTGGTGAAAAGTATGCATCATGGAGCCCTTCTCCCATTACATAATTTTCCCCGTCCGTCTGTTATTTTCACAGTATTAAACGCATAGTTCCCAAAAACTCGTTCCAAACAGCCTCAATCTATGTTTCATCCTTAGTTTGAAAGGTAGATTTCACATATTCATACGAAACACATTTAAAATTACAGTTGTTTACACTTTAAAATATCCGGCGTTAGACAGGAGAATGGATGTCAGCTGTTAACTAGGTGACAAAACTGACTTCTATTATGGTCTTTTTGATCACGATTGTGCTTGTAAACACAAACCATTCCCCTAAAATTGTCGAAAAAAATTTTATATTACCATTTTATGAGATTCTTATCAATAAAGAATTTGGGGTAATTTATATAATGCAGTGTTATTGATTGACTGGTTGAATATCATAAACCTATAGACAAAGGGCCTATAGACACTAAATGAGCTTGTAGATATCTGAGGCCACTCAAAATGTCTTCTCTCTTGTATCAGCGATAATTCATGCATATTAGTAAGGTAAAGTTTACCCTAGAACAAGCCATGATGGCCCAGAAGGAAAGTAAAAGTAGCTCTACTCTTCCTTTAACCCCGGCACTAGATGCGGGCTGGTGATCAACGCCACGCCCCACTGCTTTACCCTCGGGAGAGACCCGGTATCCATTGTACTGGAGGCTTGGTGGGCCCCAGGGCCAATCTGGACGGGTGCGGAGAATCTTGCCTCCACCAGGATACGATCTATAGCCGTGTAGATATACAGAAGTAGCTGTTTTTATAGGTCGCAACTGGATTTCCTTAAAACTGCCGAGAGATGTTTTATTTGCTTTTGATGTGCAAAATATCGTGGGAAAATAGCGGCGATGTTTTGTAACTTTCTAACAGTGCTACTAGGGAAGGTAATGGCTGAATGAGTCCGTCTTATCTACTGTTCCCATCTCAGTAATATTCAACACAATACACATCTTAAAAGACTGTAAAATGTATACCTTGTAAAAGTAGTAACTATTGATACTTTAGTTTTATTGATGTACGTGCCTATAACAAAACAATTACTCGACACCCACAGAGGGCACCATTTTGTGTTACGGCAATAAAACCTGTTAAGTCTTACTACCAACTTCTTTTAACAAACAGAAGCCTGTGTAGGACTGTAGTACAATTCGTCGTCTCTTCATACTACTGGCTGAAAATTCAGTGAGGTTATTGAGGAAGCTTCCAGCGGTTTGTTTTATTATATTGTTTCATATCTGCGGAAGGGAGAGCGTGTAATTCTCAAACTTTGGTTATTCGGTTACTCACTATAACAACTATAAAGCAGCAGAGGTCTGATGGCCCGTGCTTTATTTGACCCACAAAGGAGGCTACGCTCTAAATGTACACGTAACAGTCAATAACTAATATAAAAAGGCTATTTATAATTCTAAAAGTTAACGCTTTTACATCGTTATCCTAATAATAATAATAATAATAATAATAATAATAATTTAATTCTCAGTTATTAACGTGCTAGTTTAAAAGCGCAATGGTCAAATATAAAACTGGTACAAAATAAATACAACAAAATCACACGAAGACAAACAAACACAAAACAAACACACACAACTCAACGTAATAAACAACTGAAAAGTTAGATTTACAATAGATTCAGCACATAAATCAAATGTTTAAACAGTATTACTCAAACACTTAGTTACATAAACAGTAACCAAAAAGAGACAAAATATAATCGAATTAATTATAAATTAACTAAATGAAAACCACAATTCACATGAAACGTCAGTGACAGAACTGCAGCGTGAAACTTGTTAAGAGTTCTGCTCTATTTAGTAAAAATATCCACATCTAACGAATTCTTAATCAAACAGGCCTTCCACTGATTATACTTCTATCCCTACTGATGGCATTAGCCGCCGAAGTGCATTTAGTGGAAGGACAGTTGCGACGTTTAAAGTCACCGTTAAACAAAGTAAAATCTCTGACATCTTGATTCCTCATAAGAAGACCGACGGTTTTCAAAAGTTTAAGGCAAAATATTATACTGTTGCAGACATTAAGCAAAAAACGTGTCTCTAGGTGACGCTTCCGAACACATAAGTTTGAAATTTCCAGTAATTTAGGACATTAACATAGCTGTATTGTAAGTGATTGAAAAAAGACTGCAAAAGATATAAGAACGTCCGCTGGATGCGTTCAAGCTTACAGGCATAAGTAGAAGTAAGGGAATTCTCTGGACAAGAAACTTATTCTAACTCGGGTCTAAATAATGTGCAATAAAACATCAGAAAGCTCTGTAGAGAGGAAAAGGAAAAGGTTACTCTCCGAATCAAGTCAAGCAACCTAAATTGTCTGAGGCAATATGTAACACACGTGATGGTGAAAATGCAGTTTGGAGTCAATAAGCACAGCGAGGTCTTTGATGCAGTGAGTGCGTGTAGTAGAGAATTCACACAATTCGTAATTGAAGCCGAGCTTTCAAAGGGTACGAAATATACGCCGAGAAAAGCTAAGTTAACAACCAATTGACCAATTACATAAACAGCACAACATTTAAAAAATAACAAAGAAAATGTTCTTTAGTACAGGTTATAGCGTAAAACTGAAAATAACATCAATTCTGAGTGTGGTAATTTGCTTCCTGAAAATATCAATAAGACTAAAAACTGAATTTCCTGAACTGGAACATCTGACAGTGGGGTAATTCTTGAAGGATGAATGAACATGAAAGAAAGGAAAGTCTCGGAGCTCCTTAATGGGGCCTCGTAGACTAATAATATCCATGGAAATGGAAAAATTATAGACCCAGAAAAAAGTTTTTCATTAGCTTAACATCTCTCACTGAATATTTACAACAAGTTGAACACCGGTCATGAAAAAACCCGGTTATTTGAACAAAAAATATAAAGAAGACCAATTTGTAACTATTACGAGTATTAAAGGCCACGAAAAGAATCAACCAAACATGGATTCTAAATTAAAATAGGAGCACGGGTTATAGACGAATTTAACCAACCAAACAAAAGCAATGACACAAAAAAGAAGGCATGCAACATACAAAAGATTAGGGGATTTCTTAAACAAAAAAAAAAGGGAAAGTGAATTAATGCATGGGCAGTATACTGGACGTATAGATAGATTATTAACGAATAAAGCACGTTCCCATAAATTGTATATATATACCAACATATCCATGAAGAAGAAATAAGAAGGCAGAAACTGACAGTGAAGTAATAGCACTACACGATCAGGCGTTACAAGCCAAATATCATGCAACAAAAATATTAAAAACAAAAACAAATGACAAATGCAGACTATGTCAACAATATGACGAGTATCAGAGTGTATCTGTATCAGAGTGCCGAAAACTGGCAAAGCACTTTAAGTAAGGCGACATGATAGAGTGTGTGCTCCAGCTACACTTCAAAATACGCAAGGACATAGGGGTAAAATTAGGCAAGGAACACTACCATGATCACACCAGAATCAGTAGAAGCAATTCAGGAATGTAAAGAAAATATATTATGGAATTAACAAGTGAAAATTTGCAGAACCATCCATAAAAATAAAACGGACATCATAATCCGTGGCAATGAAAAAGGAACGTGTCTGTTAATAGACACTGCAATTTTAGGAGATAAAAATGTGTTCAAAGAAGAAGCCGAAAAGAATTTGAAATGTAAAGACCTTTAAAAAGAAATACAGAATATGTGGATTTAAAAAAAACTGATACCAGTAATGATAGGGGCCACTGGAACCATCTGCAAATCATTCAGAAAATACGTGAGCAAAATACATGGAAAATATGACATCAAGGAAGTGACCTTCTTGTCCGTTATTTCTTACTGTTAAATTGACTGATCTCTTGTCGTAGCTTTATTTGTGGCTCATTTGCTAAGGCTGTCAGAGTCTAGAAATATAGAGCGTGGTATGGTAAGTGGCTTAAGGAAATGTGAGTTGTAGAAGATATGGAAGGAAAGGTCGTTTTCTACTGCAAGTTGTTGTCCTTGAATTCACTTTGAGGGACTGAGAAAAACCGTGGAAAACTACAGAAGATTAACGGGTGTCGCGGCCGAAATTCCAACATGTTACTTCCCGAATACAAGTCAAAAACAATAAGCTTGAGCCGTGGTATTCATTCCTCCACCTTACATAGTAGTTTCTTTTTACGGCAGTATTGAAATGAAACAGGCGTAGCGTTCAGCCACGTTGAACAAAATAAATAATATTCTATGTAGGAGGGAATGTCAAATACGACAATTTGAGACACACCCGTCTTTAGAAGATCTGGGATCGTAACTCAGCCCCTGTCCCATCTTTGTGCGTCATGTTTTATGTTGCAAAATATCATCGGCTTAATATAGTGAGAAAACCCTACTCTTTTCCAAACTTACAATTATGTGCATTTTCGTACTGTGTTAACCACTAAGAAAGTTCGTATTTGTAATAACTCACATCCGATCCTGCCAACTGTCAAGTCCCACCACTTCATAAACCGCTGTATCTCGCCACTCTATCAAGCTAATCATTCAACGCCATAAAAGGCAAAGCGAGAGAAAGAGAGAGAGAGAGGTGTTTTATTCAACCACGCTATCAATTGCTAAGATTATAATGTAGTCTCGATGGTAGATGAATGAATGTGTATGGAGCATCTGTGGAAGGATAATGGACCCAGGATAACGTGATCGGTGTTGTGACTAAGTAAAAGGGTTAGAAGAAAAACAAGTATTATTTTCGAATTCCATATTATTGAGTTATGGCTGCGCCTATCCCGGTGGTCGCGCGGTCTGAGACTTTGGTCTGCGGCGGTTCGCTTGCTGGGATTGTGGGTTCGAATCTCTCCGGGGCATGGATGTCTGTCCCTTATGTGTTTTGTGTGTTGTCAGTTGTAGGTCACTGCGACTGGCCGATCCTTCGTCCTGAGGAGTCCTACCGAGTGTGTTTGTGTGTGTGTCCTTGAGTGTGATCCGATGCAACAGTAGTTCTCTACACCTAAAATGAGTAGGTAGAAAGAAGTCAGAATAAGAAAAAATAAAGAAAGAAAGAGTTATGGCTTCGTCAGTTGGTAACAGTGTTCTTACGGTGTCAAACTACCACTTGTTTACATGCACTATGCAAACATTTATTTATTTGTAGCTTATTTAAGGACGCTGACATTAACTCGGGTTATGTACTCCGGATTGTCTGACAATAATGAATAATAAGTTGGAAAGTTGTGGCAAGACAAGTGACATGCCCAACGTTAACTTAAATTTATAGGCATTAAATACTGTCAGAAATCTTTAGAGAAATATTTAATATATTTTACCTAACATAGTTTAAATAGGCATTAATTTGTTTTGAGTCATTTGCTTGTAGGTTTTACAAGTACTACATGTTCAATGGGCATATTTATTCAGAAGCATTCTTCACAAAGTAATGATTTATGTTCCTGAAAGGAGAATCATTGATGTAGTATACTTTAGCCACGTGACTTTGAAATTCTATTCTCGTAGAAACTACACTGTTGATTGCATTGAAATTTAAGAAATTAATAAAATTCACATAGCTGTTAGTGATACTGTGGGAAGAAGATGAGCGTCAAATAATCCAAATGGGGAACGTTGGAAGGGGTTGATAAATACAGTCCAGGTCATATTATATGTACGTATTTATTTATTTATTTCATAGTCTGATATCTCCCTACCGACTCATTTACGTGTAAAGGGTTTTTATAGCATCGGATCACACTCAAAACACACACACACATACACAAACACATTCAGTAGGACTCCTCTGGACGAGGGATCGGCCCGTCGCAGAGATTTCTACGTGTGAACACAAAAGACTCACAACAGAGAGACATGCATGCCCCCGGCGGGGTTCGAAACCGCAATTCCAGTAAACGAACGGCCACAGACCTAAGCCTTAGACGACGCGGCCACCGGGATCGGTTATTATTTTCCTAAAAAATTAAAATACGTGTACTACAGTACCTGAACTTTCTCCTACGTCTGATCATGGCTCCATGCTACAAGCATTCTTCATCTTCGCACTTGCTGCGCGTAAGCGGTATGTTTCACGCTCTATCTGCCCGATATCCAGGAAGGAGTCCTTGGCGTACGTTAGATACGGCCCCAGATACGGTAAAATCCCAAACAAGAATTTTTGTCCCTTTCGATGTCTTTCAATTTGCAGCCAGTTTTCTGCTAACCGTATCATTGAAACTTATAAGGTAATTATTAAGTCGTGAGTATTGGTAGTGAAATTTTTAATTTAAAAAGTGATGCACTTGTATTTATTATTTTTCTAATTGTGTAATACTAAAATATTTATTGCTGTCCTTGCAATTTTACCCGCAGTGATGGTTCTTGGTTTTTTCATGTATATACCCTCTCTTATGGAATCTTATTCAAACAATAAATGTTCCTGAAATAAAAATTACCGGATTATTTTAGTGGTCTAGTCCGGATACCAAAAGCCATTTCTCAGTTATGACTACAAAAATATGTCACTCAAAGAGGGATTACCGAATTAAATTTGTATGTGATACCGTTGAGGTATTTCAACTCTTGAATTTTATTCGAAATTCACAGTCGTTATTTACTATCACTAATAGTGAATGGATGTGAATAAATTGTGTAGGCTAAGCGATGAATAAGACAATGAGTAGATCCACATGAAAAAGTCTCGTTGTATTTTTATTTATTTCCCATCTTTACCACTCATATTTTATTAGTATGCTTTACTAAACTCCAGAAAGAAGCAAGCAGTGCAACCCAGTATTTTGTCATAGGATGTTTGCTAAAAAGTAATATCTTATGCCGAAATAATCAGCGAATTTTGTAGTATGAATTAATTTCCAATTGATAAATATACTGATTGCAAAATTAGTAATGAATGCTTTATAAGTTAACAGAATATGCCCTGTGTATTAATATGTGATTAGTTTAAACATATGGAGTGATAATACAATTACTTAAAATGTTTCTAACACGTAGATCTACCTCTATAGGTATAAGTATTATAATGTACTGTGCCACTTACCATCCATCGCCCCTAGCAAGCTCCCTAAACCATTGTTTTCCAATTTATTTTCTATGCGGAACACATTTGGGCTTGAAAAATATTGTTGAACACCTAATAAAATTTCGTATATGAACCTAAAATGCTAGACCAAAAATAAATAAAATAGTAACACAAATATGTTAGAAGAAGATATAAGATCAACACATTATTTAATTGCAAACATTTAGAAAAGAAGATCACATTTTATGTATCATAAAATTAAACTTTAAGACCAGTAAGTACTCCTACACAAAATTCTTTTCAGAAGAAGTTTAGTATATGTTTATTGTCCGACGAACGTACACTTTTATTCATTATTAATTGTGAAATACAGTCCTACATATTTCGAACCTTACCCTGTTTCATCCTCAGGTGTTCAGTATTTTAAATTACACATATTTCACATCAGTGCACAGTGGGTCAGATTGCAAGAAACTGGCCAAAAATCTGACTTTTTCTGGAAACATACAATTTTTTTATTTTTAAACCGTTTTCATAAAAAACAGTGATAGCTCAGTCGGTATAGCGACTCGCTACGAGCTGGACGGTCTGGGGATCGAATCCCGGTGGGGGCGAGATTTTCCGCACCCGTCAAGACCGGCCCTGGGGCCTATCCAGCCTCCTGTACAATGGGTACCGGGTCATTCCCGGGGGTAATGCGGTCGGGGCGTGGCGTTGACCACCCACCCCCATCTAGCGCCGAGATTAAAGAAAGAGTAGAACTATACCTCTACTCCCTCTCTGGGCCTTCATGGCCTGTTCTAGGGTAAACTTTACCTTTATTCATAAAAATCACAAAATATAAAAGTATTTACTCTGAATGAAACTAATTAAAAGATTATTCGCTAGTGTCATCAGAATCATCTTCTGTGGCAGCAGCGTCGGAGCTACTCAAATCTTCCCATTCTTTCGGAACGTCTAATAGTTTTAATGCTTCTGCAAATATGTCTTGGTAGCCTTTTTGGGCAGTTCTCTCAAACTCGAGATAGGTGGATCCGAGGAAACAAGAAGTAAATTAGAAACATCTTCATTCATTGATGATCGAGACATTTTTCTTGAATGACTTCGTCTGAAAGACTTGAGATCCTTGTTTCTAGATTCCTGAACTTCCTCGGACAATTGCCCAACAGGCAAAATGGCCCCAGAAATAATATCGGCTCCATGGACCAGTACTTTATGAACGCTGGCTGGCATGTAGAACCATGGATATGCTTGAACAGATAATTTAGCCGTGTCTTTTGTACACTTGTCGAATCCTTCGGTGTTCATTTCAAATCCTGATGAAATAATCTGCAGAATTAAATAGAATCTGCGAACAAGATCTTCGTTGACACCAGTAATTCTATCAGATTCTCGATAATTTTTAAAAAACCTTCTAGATGTATTCCCGTCGTTTGACGTTCCGCTTCCGCCAGGCTTAGCTTTATCGACCAGAAGACCCATTTCATTTTTTAAGAGATCTTGAATAGCTTGTTTTTTATTTTGTACCTTTCGTTGGTCTTCTTTTCCTCTTGCTTGCCATTTCTTTATTTCTAAACGGTATGAGATGTGGTGCAAACATTCGAAAAACCTAATCCATACATGTAGTGTAGATAGCCCGAATTTGTAGATTGTTACGTCGACATATCATTTAACAATTTAATCGATACGATTCATCTGTTTTGGTGCAGCCCCACACACATAGCAAATTTGGGCAGATGTTGTTGAAGTGACCGCATTACAAATTTTGCCATCTATCATTGTTAACACCATGTTACGACTCACAGATGAGACACTATCTTGTTCCTGTAATTTTGTATCCATCTGTAAATAATTGTGCGATTTTTTCATGGTTTATTCTAGAATATAGAACAAATATATATATATATATATGTTAGGAATATAAAATATATACATATGTATAAACATAACATACATAATGTGTAAGCTTGGTTAGTCATCTGTACTCTATTAAATGTTTATTAAAATCGACCGTGGGCACTCAAAATGGTAGATTACATGTCAAACGCCGTGATCAAATTTTGTAAGTACACGTCACTACTTTATGCAATAGTTCATAACTTCTAGAGTAGCACGTATTAGCAGCTAATTTTTTGATATAATAATAATAACGTTTAAAGCTACACAACAATGCAACAAACGGAGCTGGGTCGGCTCAGATCAATTTTGTAATTTTGTGTAATTAGCGTCATATAAATTGATAAAAAAATTATTTATTTCATATAAAACACCATGTTCTTAATTATTTTACACATTACTTACCTCTATCTCTCTGCTGTGTAATCAGTTCCCTTAATAAATTAAATTGTGACCGTAAAAATAATTAACAAATTCACTACCGCAATTTGTGTACAAAGTACCCTCCGACTCGCTGCATAAAAACGCTGTGTTTGTGTGCCTGTACCGGGAACAAATCCAACCAAACTCTCATAAAACTTACATTTTCTTTATCCTGGGAGCTTTCTATTGCCCCTCAGGTAGATTTTTAAGCATTTCATCGAAGTCGAACATCTTGAATTTTGGCCAGCTTTCGCTTAATTTGACCCACTGTGCAGTGGAACAATTGGTTAAAATAGTAAAAACTGAATAACAGAATATTATTAAGTTTATTATATTTATTATGGTACTGAACCAATATCAGAATTACTTGAACGGATGGATGGTTGTCAAAGAAAACAAAGGCGCTTAATTTGACCTAACAATAATTAATTTTAAGTTGTTCCTTTTTTATATTGTAATGAAATTTTTTGCGGAACCCTTATTTTCGGGTAGCGAAACCGTTTAGTTCCGCGAGGCAAAATTTAGAAAACGCTGTTCTAAATATTAACCACATTCATTGTAGTGTGCTGTCCATTTCATAACAGAATTACTTTTCCACATATGAAGATCCATAATGCTTTTTTCACCTGATCAGCTGTCATCAAACATAAAATGTGAAGGTCACAATCAGAGTCTGTGTCTAATTTACAGTTTACCTCACAGAACAACACCAGGCCTGTATGGCTGAATCTAATTGAATCAGCTATATTACAGGCAGCAAAGTGCGTATGTAGTCTCATGTTCCACTACAGTCCTTAGATAAACTATATATGATAATATAGCGGTTGTTGGGGCCCCAGGGAGGTTAGTGGTTGGGAACTGAAAGGTATGAGGGACATTTTTATTTTGACAGAGAAGTGGCAGGTGGCGAGAGAGGAAGAGTAGCCTCTGAGGCAGCAAGGTGAGACAGACAGACAGACCACACACGCCACAATCTTGCTCATACGACACATTAATAAAGCTGTAGTGGAGGGTCAGCAGTGCCACCCAATACGTCGTTATTAGTGCACTTTAATCCTGCGGCAGGGCTGGTTATTATGCCTATAGCGTGACGGTGATTAATATGAATGCCCCCTCTTCACAGGAGCAGAACCCCATTTCAGTGTGCCGGAACCTGTTCTTACTTCGAAAGGACTAGGAATGCGAAGTTCACTGAATCCAAGTAAAAAAAAATTACATCCACGGTAAATGTAGTTGTATGCTGCCACTTAACATCATATTCAATGGGCAGCTGGAGGGGGGGGGGGTAAATTGTCCGGAACGTGAAGCTCACCACTCACTTTTACCTACACTCAAGGTTAAGAATGAGTGGAGCTATACCTCCACTCTCCTTCATATATTCATGGCGTGTACAGGATAAATTTTACATTTAATTTATCTTTACATGTTTGCGATTTGCAGCAGTCAGAACATTATTCATTTGCGCGAAATATTAGATTCTCACAGCGATGCTCATGAGGGTCTCTCTGTTCTGGGATATAAAGTGATGTAGATTAATAAAAAAGCATCAAAGTCTGTGGAGCACACAGCCTCTATCTTCGTCGTAGTGTTCTCCCCGAAAACAATTTACACGGCTTCGTACCCTAGGAAAATGGGAAATATTTATTTGAAGTTTAGCCTTTATAAGGACGCTGTCCCCTACGTAGCCTTATATTCAATGAATGAGGTGATATACAGGCAGCATAAAACTACTCATTACAAAGTTTCCCCTAGCAAGCGAATAAAGCAGCATGTTAGCCATTCCTTTCCAGATATTTTGTGCACTGTTTGAGGACTACCGTTGACAGGAAATTCAAAGTTCTTCTACAGAGAGGAGGCGATGTTTGGAGAGAAGTAACTTGTTTTTGGCACTTTAAACAAAATTGGGGTTTAGTTTATAAGAAATATTTATGCGTAAACACGGCTTCTTCAGAAGAAGGAAATGCGGCCATCATACACTTGGATATAGGTGTGGATCCTACCAACCGGTGCTAATGCGGCTGGCGCCGCACTACAAAATTGGACAGTTCAGAACGTATTTAGTGGATTGTATTGAGTATACCTTTAATGGCTTGTCTATACAAAGCGTGTCTTTTTGTACTGGGATTTCCCTTATTACCATTTCGTACACCCGTAAGGCACCTTTCTTGTGACGAGCGGATGTTGCGCCGTGGGAGGTTAGAATGACCTTTGCTTCCACACGAGCAACCAAGGAAGCGGCTAAGAGCAGAGTAAATTCCTGGAATGTATACTAAAATTCATTTAAGGACTTTTACTTTTCTTATGTCCTAACTTAAAAGGTAAAGACATAATATAAGTTTTATAAAATTTTTCACATAATGTATCCTTGTGTTTCTTATGATTTTCATAACTCTTATTATTTCGTAAACTGGCCAGTGTAGTGAAAAGCTACGGCCTAGACGAAACGGGGTTCAAACTCCTTCTGATGCAAGAAATTTATCTCTTCTCCAAAAGGTCCAAATTAATTCTGGGACTCATTCAGTTACCATTTCAATGAGTACAGGCGTACTTTCCCGGAGATAAAGCGGCCAGGACGTGAAGTTGGTCACCTTTATCGAGTGCCAAGATTAAGAAGCCCTTTTATATTGTCATTTCCAGAAGAGCGTTATTTTGTAGGCCATAAATTGGTACATCCCGTTGTCTTATACTTGCTTAAATATAGATTTCATATTATATACTTTATACAGTCGGAACAACTAATATATTTCATTGCTGGTATTCAACTATAGTTAAGAAAACTATTATTTTATGTAAAACTTGTAATCACCTATAGTGCCAATTATTCCAAAATATCTAGGAACTCCAAGTTTTACAAACTGATTCAGGTGAAGTGTTAAATTTAAAAATATAAATTACAATGTAACGTTAAACGTGATTATAAACACTCCCATTTTTCGGTCATTTTTAGACTGCATACGTATTACTGTTATTTTACACCATTTGAAATTCGCCATTATAGGAACACAATATTTTATATGAATTTCTTATGTATGTTTTCTGTTCTCAGAGCTCGCCTTACATCTTTTTACAAAAGAAAACAGTTATTTAATAAAAGCAGAAGAACTTGAATGCGAAATCAACATTTGTAGCGGAGTACACAGACTGAAAAATAACTTCAAAAGTTCTTTGAAATTTAATAACAACAAAATAATAACTTAAGTCTTAATTCATTAAGAAACCAAAAGCTTACAGCTTATCAGTTACTAAGACACACAATTCTGTAGAAACCACAAGTAAAATAGGTTGACATATAAAATATAAATTTTAACAGTAAGTGTTGCACACTGTCTCACAATATGAATGAACAACTGGGATCTTTATAATCATACTTTAAAATTCTGTAATGTAATTCAAAATTTTAAACTGTTAAGTAACTCACGTAGATCTATTTTTAAAACTTTAGAGCCTAGTTATTATAGGAAAATTTTCACTTTACAGTGGCTAATATTTTTGTACAAAGAATGATTATATTTAACCGAAACGTGTAGGTGAATACCAATAACAATATATATTGACTTATCTCCTATAGCTCCTTATAAGAGCAAAGGACTTATTAGTTGTTAGTGTTATTATTGAATTTGCCATAGTGAATTTTATGTTTATTTAACCCATATATCTTTTTAATGGCTGTTGATTGTGTTTTCTTTAAGGTAGAAACTGAATTTTTATAACCATTTAGATAAACACCAGTCTTCAAATGGTTAAAACATATAACATTAAAACAACGCACATAAATTTAAAGAGCGAAGTATCAGCTTTACCTGTTATATTATATGTGCCCTAGATTTGATTTATAAATATTCGGAAAGAAGATAAACATGGATTGAGACGTTGCGAAGAAAGGGGGTGAGGAGAATATATGAACATAAGGGAGATGATACACAGTATTAAGAAGATATCGCGTAATGAAGTTCTTCGTAGCCTATCCCAATGGCTGCGCTGTCTAAGGCGTGGATTTGCGGCCCATCTTTTGCTGGGATTGTGGGTTTGGACCCTGCCGGGGTCACGGATGTTTGTCTCTTGTGAATGTTGTTTCTTGTCAGGTAGAGATCTTTATGGCAGGCCGATCCCTTCACCGGAGAATTCTACCGAGTGTGTATGTGTCATTGAGTGTAGTCAGGTGCAACAATAACCCACTACACCTACAGTGAGTATGTAGAAAGTGGTCAGAATATGAAAGATAGAAGACATTCTTTGTAATTGTACTTGTAAAAAAATATGTTAGAGTGATAAATTCAAGGAGGAGGATGTAGACGAGCAAATACAAGTAGCATGAAACACATTAAACTTTTGTAATCTTTAAGTGAAGAAGTCTCTTCTGACATGTAGGCGTATTTGTGGGAAAATCATTAAACATTGTTTTTGTGGAAAAATAAGATGTGAAGGAGAGAATGATTTTAGTGGCAGGTCTGTGCAAGGATGGAGATAAAATGTCGGGTACCTTAAAGCCAGAAAGCTCCAGAACATATAATTAAAATGAATAGGCGAGTAATGCAATAGAATTTTCTCAAAACTTTTAAGTTTAAATATTTTTGTACTACTTTAAGTTCTCCTCAGCACCTTGTTCTATAATATCCACAATCTCTATTCTTCTTTTAATTTGAGAGATTATGCTTCACATGTATAAAAAACAGCAGGAATTCTATAATTTTCTATATGGCCTTCATAAAAGCGGTCAAAAATCTGTGTTCGAAACAGCGGTATTTACTTAAGTGTGCTATCTAATAATTTAAAATATTTCCAAGATTTAGGAACAATGCGAAGTTGTTAAGTATTCTAAATCATTTTTCCCTCTAAACAATTTCTTTAGAGTTTCAAACAGTTACTGAACCCGCCAGAAGGCCATGGTCTCACAAGTGGGTTTGAAGAACTGTGGAATATATAATAAATAACTTTAAGGATTTCTTTTTACGTGGTGCCTGTGTAGCTGGGGATACTCAGCAACTGGTTCACACAGCACTGTTGATAAGCTCACTTGGGTGGTACGACGAGGTGTGGGCCCCAGCAGGTGAGAGCCTGTGCTACTTCCCCATTAACAACTTCACAGGTAGGTCGGGTCGCGCCCCCACTCTATGACGAATCTCTTCAACAAAATCGAAGAGCTTGCCAGGACGCACAAAAAATATCCTCATCTGACATCCTTAGAGACGTCTCTCTTTATCCTGTTAAAAATAAATGAATTGTTGCTTCCTCCTTTTTGGTTTTGAATTTTGAACAGAAATTTCTTTCTTATGGCTGACTTTGGGGATGGAAAAATAAACTTATTCACTCACAATATCTTTATTACTCTCTGAACCATTTTAACTGAATTTGGATCGGAAACACTCTCAAAAGTTGCTTACATTCTTGAACCGTAAAATAATATTACGTAATGGATTATATACATTATTATATTTTTATAAAATTACTCTTTATGTGGATATAAGTGTTTAATACAGTAAAGTAAGACTTATTCAACAAATTTCCTTTACATGTGAAAGATCGTTATTCATTATTAGAACTGCATTTAAAATGAGAAGTAATTATGTTGGAACAGTCGCAAAGAAGAACGATACCTTATGCTAAGCTGACTGGTTTCATAGTTTAGATCCTCTTGACATTACTTGGTTCAACTTTTATCATCATCTCGTCTTCTTTGAAAATTACATATCAAGATACTCTTATGCAAAATTATTTTGGTTTTAAACCTGGTCTCTGAATCTGAAAGAAGGATTTAATCGAATTTTTCAACAAGATATTTATGTCTAAGATGAATGAAGTAGAGGAATAATGTCGTTTAGTTTGGTTTCAGGTCTCCTGGAATATGATGCCGTTCCTCTTTGGTTAGTGTCTTCCAAAGTTGTGAAGGAATGCAGTGCCTTCATCTTTAAGAGGTAAAATGACTTACCTTGTTACTGAGTTAATTACACTCTTTAGATAACCTCTACTATCGTGTACAAGCAACAAATAAAATACGTGTAATTCCAATGAAAAAATCCTTCTGAAAATCCTACCAGTATAATCCGAAACTTTTTACCGTGATAATAAGGGCCCGCTACTGAATTCCGAGCCTATTGAATCCAATTCACTTCATCACATTTCATTTTCTTAACCTGTATGTTATCCTCATAAATAAGCCTATTTATTTTTAAAATATAATAGTATTTTTTCCGTGCATTATGAATATAATCACCCACATACACAAACAAATGCACAAATTTATATAAAATAACAAACCATCCTTATATGTAAACTCTTCTAAAAGTATCAGCAAAATACATCAAATACTCACATTGTATCCCTTTAATGTATATTCTAACTTCATAACTATACATAATTTTTGCAAATCCACATTTAAAATTTATAATAAGCAGATAATATAGATATCAAAATATTATTTGTAAATGTGAAGAAGAACATTTTATTTGTCGGAAATCGAGTGTATACACCATCTTCGAGGGCTGTAACTGCTAACACCAGATTTCTTGCAATATATACATATATATATATATACATGAAAATAAATTGGGCCACGCAAAGTGTTCGCTCCAAAACTGCTCTTCCTACTTTGCTGTACGGCAGTAGTAAAATACACATTAAAACTGTCTCTATGTCAGAGGAAGTTTGAAAGTCTTGGGAGTTAACAGAACGGGGCAATTTAACATAAGCCTGTAACACAAGGGAGAATGTGTTATTCGAAAGAGCCAACAAGACCGTAACAGATTTTAAATTTCAAGCTGTATATTCTAATGGTTAGATGTATTCAGCCAATTTCATTCTCAGACATTTGTTACGTATCCAAGGGTGTAATTTTCTTGAAACACCATTTTTATGCCTTAAAAGAAAAAATCAACTAATAAGTAATAAGTGTTGAAACATGTCACATTTCTATTTTCTATGGTTTCTTTTGAAGTTCGAACGCTGTGATTATACACGAGTGTTGAGCTATATATTGTTCTCAATGCCATTAGAAACAACCATTAGCGAACAATGTGTTATAACGCAAAACATTCATTGGTTGGAATGTCAAGTTCGCTGGTAGCTTGTCCCACGCCTGATAGTTTTTGCTACGGAAAGGCGGGTTCACAACACGAAAGTGACCGTAGAAACAGGAATCAGTAAACGTATAGGGATACCATTCCCATGGGAAGCACTGTTATATATCACACTTCTACATATATTTGTTCCCTTTTGTATGGGTTAGTATATTTATCTGTATTATATTCTTTACATCGTTACAAAGCGTTGTGAACATTAAAAAAATTGAGTGAGCGATATCCAAGCTCTGAAGGAAGTAGTTCAGATAACAGTTCGTTCACATAGAAAATTAGTTAAAACAGCAACTTTTTGTGTTACATTTGGGACGTAGTCCTTTCGAATTTCGTCCATAACACCGAATGTCCTGTCTGAAAATTTTCGTGATTTCCCTCAGGCCAATGCCATATTACTTAAACTACTGTTTACTTTTTGATTACTTATTTTTTATCCTAACATTCGGCGCCACAAAATCTGAGCTACAAACAGCATTGTCAAACAAACTGTAAATAAACAGATACGCAATGTAGCTATAACCTAATATTGAGGCGCGTCCGCTTAACCGTTTATAATCTGGAATAGCAATAAGTATTACATATTCTGAGCACGTGTCTGTGGCCTTATTTATCCAGCACGGAACGCGCATGCGCCATATTATGTTGTCATCTGTGGACTGTCTGGTTCTACCAAATGTTTCCACATTATTTCATAAACGGCACGGTTTTCGGAAAAAGTTATTGAACATAAAATCTGTGTTTTGAGTTTTTCTACTTCTTGTTTCGATAACATTTATAATTCTGAGAAGAATTAAGCGAGATATTATTATAAATGTACATACGTTTTATGCAGATTACCCGTTATTGTTGTCAGACTTTATGAAACTTAAATTTTCTGAAGAGATTTTCGAAAGTACGTAAATATATAATTTCATGAAAATACTTCCAGTGGGAGCGGAGTTGTTCCATGCGGACGGAGGAGAAACAGACATGACGAAGTTAATAGTCACTTTTCGCAATTTTGGGAGCGCGCATAGAAATTGATGCTTCGTTAGCACTGTTATCATAGAAAGATCTGCCAATGTCCAGTGGATAGAAGGCAGGGAAGACTTTAGTGCCGGTCTGCAGAATTTTGTTTTGAGACTTTCCTACATTGACAGCAATCAAAGCCCTGTCATTTAGATCTTTATAGTTACTTTATTGAGATACATTTCTGAAATTTCTTGGTGTGTGTGAGAAACGTATTTCCTGATATAATTTATTAAGAAGGAAATTATTTGATGAGGAATGGGACAGAATTTCGCACAGCATAATTAATTTCATGTAGACGTTACAAAGTAAAATGAAGATTAATTCATCTTAAGTTATTCAAGGACAGAATTTTGCCGTAGGACAATATATTCAATTCGTTACACCAACTAAATGCACAATATTAGTTACATATGAGTGTTAAACACGTAGCTCCGATATGTTTCGGTAAAAGCCTAAGATCCTCAGCGAGCACAATATGAGAGGTTTGAAAACGAGGTTCCACAGTCTGTAGTAGGCTCTGTTGTTGATGTCATTTATGTATAAAGGTACAATCTGCCCTGTTTTTTAAAATCTTACGGTTAAATTATGATTAAAATATTTCTTACCTAATAAATGTAATTTATACAAATTACAACTATTTTTGCGGTTGGTAGTGAGAACTTCTAGGTTTGTGGCATTATATGTTCAGGTCTCTAGTACTTATCTCAATCCAAGGTAGATCGGGTCCCTATGTTTATGCTGTGTCGTGTATCGGAGCCAGCAGAATGCACGGAATGGACAACTTCAAAATTTTTGCGGTAGAAGTCATGTTGCTTCGAAGGAAATAGCTCGAAGATGATGGACGTAAATGAGGTAAGGATATAGAAGGCAGTGATTGAAGTCTGTTTCAAGACCCTATTGCATTTGCCCCGAGGTACTAAGACTAAAAAGAAAATATCGGTCAAGGTAGTTGAGATTCGAAAAGGATATTTCCAAAACACAAGACTGAAGATAGACACCTACACAAACACCATTGCTAATTGATTACCTGTAACAGTCCTTAAAACACCCATCGAAAAAAACACTACGTATGCTAGTGGACGTGTATTTGTGACATTAGTTCAATGTGAATAATGGTGGTGAGAGCGATAAGAAGTGTCGTAAATGATAAAAATACTGATCGTAGTTCTTTTACTGTTCAACATTTTTCGGAGTAAAGTGTAAAACCAGGAACGTGTCAACCAGGTTTACAAAATAATAAGGTAATATCTTGTGCTTAAATCGCATTAAATAAATTATGTGACATAGTGTTCAATATATGTTACCCAGAACAAGCAATAAGAATCGACATAAATGTATGTAGGCTACTGAAATAATTTTTGAATATGGAGGAAATAACTGCTTAAGTAATTCTAACAATCGAATGTTAGAACGGCATATTATCTTTCTCCGTTACTATATCATACACAGAAATTCTATTAATAAATTTAAATAAGTAAATTTTATATTATCTTCACCGTGCATTTTTTAACAACTCACAAATTACACACCAACGAAATGCACTATATATTCACTTTTTATTCTTTAACCCCTACATATGTTTCAGCCTTTACAACGCCATCTTCAGGGAGCTCGTAATCTACATTTACTTTTCATCCATTGTTTATGTCAGCTATTATGTTACATATCACATGTAGTCAAGTTTCATTATTATTTATAGATTACAGTTATTTACAATTTCTGTATATAAATATATAATACACAGAATATAAAATCCTTAAATAAGGTTCTTCAATTTTTCGTAATAAAATGCGGTTTCTACTGACTACTGGACACTCACAACACAAGCAGGACCTGATTTACTTAACTGATTACCTATGTACACAGAACCAACAGCCAGAATATAAAAAACAAGCTAGTGGTAGAAAATACATCCTAAAAAACCATATAGCTTCAATTTGTCATTTTATTACGAAAAATTGACGAACCTCATTTAAGGATTTTATATTCTGTGTTTTGTATATTTAAATACAGAAATTTTAAATAACTGTAATCTATAAATAATAATGAAACTTCACTATATGTGATATGTAACATAACAGCAGACATAAACAATGGATGTAAAGTAAATGTAGATTACGAGCCCCCTGAAGATGGCCTTGTAAAGGCTGAAACATTTGTAGGGGTTAAAGAAAAAAAAGTGAAAATATAGTGCATTTCGTTGGTGTGTAATTTGTGAATTAAATAAATAAATATTCATAATCCTGTGTATATAGGCTTACACATCCACAAAGTTTATTTAATTACATATAATTTGCTATACATTTTGTCTTAAATTTTTATGTAACTAATGAAGAAATTGTCACTTTTCTTTACGGGCTAAGCAATGTGTTTTTACAATGAGTGCCGCAACCAGCATGAAAGATTTCGCCTTTCTTGTAACACGTTCATGTATGAATGAAGCTAAGAGTACAAATAGTATTTTGTCCTGAAATAATAGTAATTTAGAAAAACTTAAATTAAGACTTTTCTGACCGCATTTATCCGACAATTATTTCTTTTAAGATGTTGACCAAGACTTGTTATTACATAATAACACCTAACGCGGTGGAATAATGTTTTTATTATGGGCGGCAACAGTTAATTATGACCCAAATACTTAAGCTGGTAATTTCAGAAGCAAACATTTATCAAGGCTCCTGACTCACAAGGAAAGCGCTCTCAAACTCTGTATGACAACTATTATTGTACATGCGTCAATCATATCGTGCTGTTGTGAACCTACCTTGAGACAAAGGTACCGACACCCAGTTATATCGCAGAACTTACAAATTGCAGGTCGAAAGAAGGTGATCTCAAATGTGGGTGGGCTACACCTCACATACACAATAGGGTCCATCATCGGTCCTGCAATTACCCTTCAGAACTTTGGAACATTGTATTGTGTTTTATAATATGGATAAAAGCTTTCCCATCCGAGGTAAACAGTGCCAACCCATCACAATTCTCGCTCAAGCGGTCTGGAATTTTCCTTTATTATTAGTAAGGGTGCAGAGCTTTAAGAGGTATCGTAAAAGAATTGTGGCATTAATCACAGATTGTGGATGCATATCTCTGTCAGTTCAGATACAGTTGTTAACTGCTTTCTTTGACATCACAGCTGGTGCATCTATTCATTTGTCAGTTTTTAATCTCTCTGGGCAAAACAGTTCATCGGTTATTGCCTTGAAGTCGAGAAAGCGAGAGGAAATTATTTATGTCCTCCTAAATTTGGGGCGGCATAAATAAGTATTCAGTCTTACGGAATATGAAGAGAAAGGTATTTGGTGAAGAAGGGACAGATATTAATGTGAACGAAGCAGTTCATTATGTAACAATTTACACGTTCTGTATTCTTCGCTTCCAACTGGTCTTTCAATTCACTGAGATTATTTACAGTCACTCCTTGCGCGCAGTTTGAAATGTCTGCCTGAATTGTATCGATTATAATTTCTACTTCTTTCTTATGGCTCTTTAATTCATGGGTAATTTTCTGGTCCTCTATAACGTCCAACATATGAGTCAAAGTATTCATTCTTCCTCTCTTTCAAATTCCAAATCATTCTATCTACTTTAAAATTTACATTAGAAATCTCCTGACAAGTTTCTTCTTGGAGAAAATTTGCTTCTTGAGGTAGCTTATTAAGTTCTGCGTCCATTGTTTTTTAAATTTGTCACTTAGTTTTTCGATTGCCGCTGTGAATTTTGTTTCTGAAGTGTCCGCCAATTTCTGTAACATTTGTTCCATATTTCTCTTATCCTTCTGTCTTTAGTTTTCTCCTGCTTATGTTCCTGTCTCATCTTTCTCTATCTTATCCTCCTGACTCCGTCTTTCTCTTTCTCACTTATCCTGCTGTCTTAACCTTCCTCTTTCTTTTCTGTCCTCCTTCATCATCTGCAAAATCCTATTTAACCAGTTAATTAATTTTATTTCAATCCAACAAATGCATTACACTTTCTTTCACTGATTTCTTGCCCCTACATATGTTTCGGCACACCCTGTGCCATCCTCAGGGGTTCGTTGAGAGTTCACAATCTTCAATACATCTATGTGTTTTTCACTCACTTTCACAACAGATAATTTTGGAAGCCACCACCACTATCACTTGTCTTTCTGTTCATAGTAATAACTTTCTTCGGTGTTTTTTATTAAAAATTTTTAGAATTGAAGATACTTCTTGCATAAAATATTAAAAAGATAATTAAAATAGTGTTTTGAAATAAAATTAATTAATTATAAAAATGCACAGTAAATATAATATAAACTATTTAACAAATCTGGTTTCTGATTATGTCGGAATTCCAGCCGTTTTTCATCCCTACATACAAATCTGAGTCTAGTTTTTTATTTATTTCTCCCACATGTAATATCGTATTTTCACAGTTAACACTGTTTTCAGTTTGTTTTTGTTATGAAGAAAATTTTATTTCATCTACACGTAATGACTGGGCACACTGCAGATATATTTCTGTTTCAATTTCCTCTTCCGGCTCCACTACGAATTTTCGGCTTCAGTGCGAACGGCTTGCCATGTTTTAAGCACTAACCTGATTTTAGATGCTGTGTGATTTCCTATATGGTTTACATGTTGTGGCCTGCTCGATGACTTTGAGTCTGCTTTCCACTCCGCGATTTTAGTCATGACACTGCTGCTTCTTTGCGCCCATGCAAGTGGCTGTCCCAGCGTGACGTCCTGGGACATCACAGAAAGCAATAACTTTTCTGACGGTCGCTGAGTTTTTCTGCATCGGAACCGTACAGCTGGTCACCAACACCTCTTAAAGCCACACATCCACTGGGCGATGAATTCCAACGCGCAAACCGACGGAAGTAGTGCAAATCAGTAACCGTGAGCCTGGCAGTTTCAAGTGAACATTTACAATTATATGTGACAAAATGAAAAATGTTTCTCTTCATCTGATAAATTATCTTGAAAATATGTGGGTGACTTGAGGTAAATCTGCACACATTCTTACTCCTGGCATTAGAGAGAAGTAAGTTGTTATCTCCAAATTGCGATCGCTTACACTCTGTACCTACTGAGTAGGAGTATGGCAGATGAAGCATAGCAAAGGGGCAGCGGACATCAACTTATAATTAAACTAAATAATTTAACCCCTAGCGCTAAATATAAACACCAACCACGGCATCATTTATAAACTCTGGGCTATGTATTCTATATAATTCTTACAACATATATGTCAATTATTTTATCAAAGAGGTGTAACTTCTTTGCCATGAGAATGGACAAGACCTTTGTTATCTCAGAGCTAGGAATTGAATTTTTGCACACGATTAAGTTGGAAAATATTCCACCAATGTCCCAAACTGATCTTTATCTTGGTGTTACTTTTATTAGGAAGAAAAGAGGGCGAAGCGTGGGAACCTTTTAGCAAAGCCACTTCCTTTCCGAAATCCTATCATCCTTCAAACTCTTAAAGTAAAGGTAAAGTTAAGGAGAATTTCACCCTACAACGCGGCATGAAGGCACAGAAGGGGAGTAGAGGATGTACTCCTTCTTTAATTTCGGCGCTAGATGGTGGTGCGTGTTTAACGCCACCTCCTGGCAGCTTTTATCCTGGAAATAACCCAGTACCCATTATGTAGGAGGCTGGTTGGCCCCAAGACCGATCTGGACGGGTGCAAGAAATCTCACGCCACTGGAATTCGATGCCCGGATCCTCCAGCCCGCAGCAAGTCGCTATATCTACAATGCTATCCTGGCCCTCAAAGTGTTCAGAAACTCCGCATTTTGCCACACAGTCTATTAATATGTTGTGTAGGATTCTCACAATAAACGACAATTCATAATTTTATGATCCTAAGCGTATTTGGCACCGATCACAGTTGCCGGTGGTCTGAGTTGTGTATTGTTTTCTACCGCTAGAACAATTGGATCATATTTTCGAATATCATTAATGTAATTGAGTTATTTCTGTCGTTTTTTTTGGCCTGCGAAGATAGGGGCTTAGGGAGGGGTTAATCCTCCATCCAAGGGGACCTTTCAAATATGTGTAAACAAGTTCCATACGCCCGGAAAACGGCAGGTCCTGGGTCGCTCTGGCCAGTAGCGCCATGAGTTACAATTAGTATATGGTAAAAACAAAAAATTATGATCCTCTTCATTGATTAAATTTCCCGGTGTCCTTATAATTATGATTACTGTCTTATGTGATGTGATGCTGTGTAGTGTGGCAGGTTTGTGTCAAAACTACGGAGGAATGTGTTGTCTGTCTTTAAGGTAAATGAATGACTCCGTACCTTAAACGTCTAGAAGTACCTGCATATGCGCTACTGTGAAAACCTCAAATCTCACATTTCTTTCACTTCTTTCCCAATTATTCTCCTCAGAAACTTGCTTTCTTTACAGCCACAGTCTATGGTCTATCCTGAGCGTCAGAAATGAAGACACAAAAATAATATTTAAGAAATTGCTTGTTTGGAAGGTGTATCTTTATTAATATAACGTCGTTACCGCTGATCTAATTGGCTCCTATTCTTGCCGTGACTGCTGTCGCGAATTTGCAGTGGTATGCAGGGATTCAATCAATATACTAACTTTAGAGTGCGCGCCCACCAACAGAGTCGAGTCGAGTCGAGTCTAATCCGACTCACAGAGACGAGGCAAATGCTATTTGGCTTGCTTAAAATGGCCGCGTACGGGAATGCGTACACACCAGCAGAGTGGAGTCGAGTCGAGTCCCACGAGTCTTGCCGAGTCAGGAGTCTTGCTGCTGTATGTTCCATTTTCGTCAGTCGGACTCCAGTGTTCGGGCGTGACAGCTGGTATTTTGCGTTGGGAAATGAATGTAGAAAGGTTGATTCTTTCATTTCAGGACCAGCAGGCAATCAACGATGCCTGTCATTCTGAACATAGAAACAGGTACTACATAGCTAGCGTTTGGGTAAAAGTTGCACACGAGATGGGCTAAATATTCCGAATTCCGGTCTCTTCATATTTACTGGGTGCACCCATATGTCTTATCTCTTCCGAGGCAACCTCATTCTCCACTTAATTGTGTGCAAAACAGGCTGGTTAAAATTTTCCATAGTCTTAGAGTTCTTCACTTGTGCACTGTTCAAAGAGTGCTAAAAACTTATTGGACTCGCCTCGTCTCTGTTGGTGCGTACGCAACCGTAGTGTTAGGAATCACTTTGCACACTCATAATAAAAACAGACATAATTTTAATTAAATCTTTGTGCTTTAGATTTTGAATCGAGCAAGATATATTTAACATGATAAATAACCTTCGGGTTATGTATAATACCGCGAAATCCGTGAGGTTAATTTTATATTCAAGGACGTTTATTCTGTCTTCAGATAGGTTCTGTACTGAATGGATAAATACGTGGCAGCAAGGCATATATTTCCTTTGACAGGAGTCGGTTATTTGAACAAGGAGATCTGTATTGTTGCGTGGTGAAAACTACGACAGTGTAAGTAAAATATTCATAAAATTTAATAAAATGCAAAGGGAAAAACTTGTGAAGAATAATCAACTTGGAATGTCATGGCTTAACCTTATATCCCTTCTGTATGATTCACATGTAAATTCCACTCGTTTCATGAGGTCGCTCGTGAACACAATGTACATTGCGCAGACAAGTTTCCTGCTAACAGACGGTTCCCACACAAGATGATATTCTAATAACTGGTCTGTTGACAGCTCAGTGAATAAAAGTGCCTATAGCTCCACCCATTCCGTTGTCTCTTGCTTTACAGGCACTCGGGCAAATGCAATGAAGTGGTTCCCCTTTGTCGGCCGAACGGCATGGGGTCTTCTTAACACCCCATTAACAGCGGGTAGCGGAGGGGGTGGTGTGGGTATTCGCCCACCTACAAGTTTACTCTCAACCTTGCTAATTCTGAGGACGGGTGCTCAGAGCAAGGTTGTGGAGGACGACAACCAGGTGGTCTCTCTAGGTGCATAGTGATGGTGAGAGTGAGAAATGGGCCGAAAGTTTGACCTTGGTAGCAGCCAGTAACGTGATTTTGTGACGTGCTTGCTTGCTAATTCGAGGTGAGGTTTACGCCTTCGTACGTAGGAGAGTTAGTAACTAACTACAGCACAATCTGTACGACTGGCTAGGAATCTGACGGTTTTATCAAGTGACATGTTAATTTCTGGAGCGGAATGGCGTAGACGGTATTGTGACTAGACTTGGGGTTTGACGATTCGGGTTTCGATTATCGTCAGGGGCAAAGCAATTATCTCTTCTACTAAAAACCCAGACCTTTTCCGAGGCTTAAGAAACCTTCTATTTAAAGGGTAGCAGTTCTTCTTTCCCGGAGTAAAGGGTCGGTACACGATACTGACCTTCAATTTCCATCTAGTGCAGAGGTAAGAATGAGTGTATCTGCACTCCTACTCCCCTACATACCTTTGTGGCATAGAATGTGACAATTTATGCACATCAGTTTTTCTCTTCAGACTAATGCAGGAATTTTATAGTTTCTAATGGCGAAGATTTCACACAAAATTTACTTGTGCCTCAACAAACTGCATATCCGCTTATAAGAACAAAATGGTAAAAGCTGAAAATAAAATTTGTCTTTAAATCTGGGCACCACAATCTGAATGGCGGCCGGGGTAGTGTAGTTGGTATAGCGAGGTCAGGGAATGAAATGCCGGTGGGGCGAGATTTTTCATGCTGTCCAGACCGGCCCCGAGGCCTACCCAGACTCCTGCACAATGGGTATTGGGACTTTCCCGGATAAAGCGGCTGAAGCGTCTTACTGACTATCCACCTCCTTCTAGAACCGGGTTGCCAAAGCGTTGGAGCCTCCCCTTTGTGCCTGTCCAGGCATGTCATGGGTTGATCTCTGATTGGTGTTAGGTCAGTTTCACCACCAGGGAAAAAAGGCTCTTTATCCATTGGATAGGCGGCTGAGTGGGCCCAAGTTTATGCCTGCACGTGATGCAAAGAGAAAAAATTCTACATGGAAAAATGATTGAACCAATAAATTAGTTTTAATAAGTAAGCAAACGACTAACCACTATCGCCATCTTTGCTGCCGTTTATGTTGCTGATCCTGCTACTACTATTACTGCTACTACTATTGCTGAAAAGGTAAAGTTTGCCCTGGAAGAGGCCATGAAGGCCCAGAGGGGGAGTACAGGTATAGCTCTACTCTTTCTTTAACTTCGGCGCTAGATGGTGGTGAGTTGTCAACGCCACGCCGCGGCCGCTTTACCTCAGAAAAGAGACCCGGTAACCATTGTACAGGAGGCTGGGTGGGCCCCAGGGCCGGTCTGGAAGGGTGCAGAAAATCCGCCCACAACGGGAGTCGATCTCCGGACCTTCTAGTCCATAGCGAGTCGCTATACCGATTACACTATCCCGGCCCACACACTACTACTACCACTACTACTACTACTACTACTACTACTACACTACTATTACTACTGCAGTAATACTAATAGCAATAACAAAAATAGATGTAATGGTCACAATAACAACTTCAAGGGCTTAGAGCGAAAAATTAAAAATCAATTTAAAATCAATTTAAAATCAATACACAAAAAAATATATCCCATCTCTGTATTGGTCTTCCAAGTGGTCTTTTTCCCTCAGGTTTGCCCACCGAAGCCCTGTAAGCAATTCTCTCTCCATGCGTACTACATGCTGTGCCCATCTAATTCTTCTTGATTTGATTGATAATATTTGGTGAGGAGTACAGATCATAAAGCTCTTCGTTATGCAGTCTTCTTCAATCTTTTATTTCCTTGTCCCTCGTAGGCCCTAGTGTCTTCCTCAGCACCCTATTCTCGAAAATGCCTCATTGCGATAGATCACGTTTCACACCAGGACAGAAATAGAGAGACGGACGGAAGGATGGACGGAGAGACGCACGAACGTGATCCGCACGTAAGACGTTATTCTTTGCTTCGTAAATAATGCCTAGTAACTTGTCGTACTCTTGTCCCTAGGATTTTCTCGACGGACAAGTATCTTGTTTGTGACTGCAGCTATCGAAGATAAGGGCCTCATTGAAAGAACTGTAACAAATGACGCGATTAATCTCCGAAAGTCGAAATTATGTGTGTAGTTTTGTATTTAACCAATTAATGTTTAATAATTACTTTGTGTACCACCACGTTTACAATTAAAATGCTCGATACTTTACTCACAGAATGTGTACAGAAGCCCGTATTTTGTGTGATTATCACAAAAAAACAGTTTTCTAGGCTTACATTTTAAGTGTTGCCCACATGTATGTGATATAAATTTTGATTCCAAACCGCGGATATCCGGGTTTAATCCCGAAACACTTCTTGAGAAAGTTGTGGTAGACTAAGTGTTAGAGGGACAGATTTTCTCCGAGTACCTCGCTATTCTCCTGCCAGTATCATTCCAGCAATGCTCCATACTCATATTACTACTGAACAGAAAGGAAGCTGGCGAAGTCCGGAAAATTTTAAAAATAAATAAGGCTGTTTCATGTACCTGGGAACACTGAGCACAAGAATACCTTCTAGAATTGTACTTTCACATTGTTTCAGAATTTAAGAGAGGGATATCTTCGAAAATATTCTTGCCTCTTACTCGCAGGTCATATTTACTCACTTCTGTATTGTACCCACAGAAAAGGGCGGAAGCACTCTTAAAATAAAACAATGAAACCACAAATGTTTTTCTTCTGCTGGTGTAATAAAATTCTTGAAGCCCTTAAGTTCACGTTTATTGCAGTGTGAATGCATTCATTTAAGCAAAATCTTTAACATAAACTTTACATGAATCGGCTGGAGTAGTATCATGCGTTAGAACTGTAGAGGTTCAGATTTCACTCTTTCATGACTTGTTTTACACAAAGGAAAAATTAGGGGTTCCTTCCTTCGCTTATTCGATTACAGTCAGGCGAACTGGGTTTCAACCCGGACTACTTTTGCTCCTGTTGAGGACTACGAAGCCTCGGATTGCAGCCTAAATTAGATTTCGTAGGCTGATTATGTAGGCTAGTCCAAATCGTTTGGATTTTAAAAAGGGCCTACGAATAATGAGGTTGGATTTTTATATTTCTATAGCCTAGTTTCATACTTGTTACATCCTCTCTTAATTGTAGAATATGAAAAATAATTATATCATAATATTTTAAAATTTAAATATACACTAAAAATTGGAAGCAAATGAGTGATAAAACTAGAAACAGAAGAGGCGTCTTTCTAGAAGTGATTGTCATTAACCCTTTCTGCGTCTCTGACTTGCAGAGCAGATCAGCTCAGTGAATATATCACTTTTTTTTAGTTATTTTGACATTGGTGTGGAACGTGGACTTCGCATTTTCCTACAGAATATTCCAATTGTAATTAACAGTTTAATATAATTTGTTCAGCTAGAGCTAGATTTGTAAAGTGATATCTTTCTTTCAGGCGTCCCGCCTGACACTTTCTTTTACGTTCCTCGAAATTATTTTTTACAGTAACTGAGCCATAGAACGCTGTGAGCTTATGGACTTTATAGTAGTCGAATGGTTGCTTAATACGCGAAAATCGGCCAGAAAATAAGATTAAATGTTATAGTAAGTCGTAACCAAAGAAGCTACACTGACCGTGATAATATAAGGAAAAGTGGTCACTGAATGAATATTGTCTTCTGCCAGGACTGAAGCAAGATCTTGGCTGCCACAAATTTAAAGAAGGTCGCGAGGAGGGAACAGTTGTGGCATGGTGGCTGATTTATATAAGCAGGGAATAGAAAAGCTCGTCCCATGATAATATAAATGGCTCAGTTCTGGTAAGAAATATGTGGAAAAGTAGTGGGACAGCACAAGAGTTAATTCTGAAGTGTTCACATCAGAGTCGAAAATAAAGAATCAAATTTTACACATTGTAAATTTATTTTCTGACAGACCCCTCGTGTCAATATTCATAGATATATCGTACATGTTACCATAACAGTGCGAAGTACTTCTTTTTCGATAGAAACCCGTTGTGATTTTGATACTACATATGATTATACAGTTACCATCACCACAATTATTTATTGGTTTTTATTAACATAAATTACATGGCTACATATTTAGATCCAAGTTTCATCATCTTCAGACCAGTACATGACATAAAATTAAAATTAAAATTGCAAATTAATATTATTGTTAGATGAGATCTCAGTCTCTCGTATGAGACACGTATTAATTATCAGTAGGATTTAAAATAATTACACTATATAGTGGAATGATAAAATCTTAGATAATTGTCAAGGTTAAAATTATAGTGCTTTGATTTGATTACACTTTTCCTGAAAAATTTTGCGTGTTTTATTTCCTTGTCTATTCTGACAATTGTTTGCTTAGTTTATGGGTTGTGCAGTGATATGCGGATGCATTTAGTAAGAATTATATTGGTATAGAGGGATTATGGTGGTGGGATTATTTCTGTTTACTTTACATATTTAGGTAAGTATCAAGATGTATCGTCTATGTCGAGGTCTACTCTTTTTAGGTTGGTACCTTTGTATAAACATTTGGATTGTTATTGTTTGTTTCGAAGTTTGTTCTAATGGCGCCTTCAGAGCAGACACTATTGGTCCAATACATGCACTAGTGGAGCGAGGGACATTCCACCACTTAGCTACTCATTCAGTACAATAACGAACCGGTCTTACTTCATGCACGGAATAAATTACTGCCTTCTCTTGAACTGGCTAATGGGTGTTTGAAATGAATCAGTCGAGGATTTGCCGTTGAAATTTAAAATCCATTATTTCTTAAGTTAAAGGAAAATTTAAAATGAGAAACCCCTCAGAATTTTAAAAACCTCCATGCAAGACAATAATACTAGCAACTAGATTGGGGGCATAAATGTATCCATCACTCAGGTAAGGAGGATTCCTTCGGGACGGATCCAAAGGTTCCTTGCCTATAGATGCAAGAGATAGTATGACTCATAAGCAGAGCTTAGAAATGCTGTTGGACCATGACTCATTGAACACGTGCAAAGTAGAAGTTTAAAGGATTCCCCCCCCAGTATTTTTTCCATAATTTGTTGTGTGTGTGTGTGTGTGTGTGTGTGTATGTATGTATGTATTATATATTTATGTATGCATGTATGTACATGTGTATGTATGTATATACATACATATTTATGTATGCATGTATGTATGTGTGTGTGTGCGTGTGAGTTATGTGTGTACGTGCGTGTGTGTGTGTGCGCGTGTGTGTGTGTGTGTGTGTGTGTGTGCGCGCGCAATAGAATGCTCAAATATTTTTGTGTTGTCAAATGTGAAAAACATCTTCGTTATTCTTGTGCAGGGTGCTGTCTAAGTGATGAGTATGGCATAATTAAGACGTGTTCTTTATGTGTGGCAATGTGTGCCACAGTCAGGTAGACAGGGGAAGTAGGGGTGTCCTTTCGATCCAAAATGTAATTTTTAAAGACATGTATAATTTTTATTTATCGGCTTGAAGCAAGAAGAAGTGGCACAATGAAGCAGTTTAGTGTGTGTGTGTGTGTGTGTGTGTGTGTGTGTGTGTGTGAAGAGAAAGTGCTTGTTGCTAAGGAAGTTCTGGCTGAATTATGCACACTATCTGTAGCCAGTGGTCAGGATGAAGGAACTGAGCGGCTATTTCAGAAATGTTCAAGTAAGAGCAACTACACGTCAAAAATGTGTACGTGTGTAAACAAGGGCAATATTATGTCACTCCAATTGCGAGGCGAGTTAAACAAATCGTGAGTTAAAATTCACTATTTGTTTGTTTAAATTCAGAACTTGTATCGCCTCTCTGGTACTCTTGCTTTCAGAAATATACAAGTAAGCATTTTCATTTGACACCCTAATAGATGATGAATGGCTATTATATGGAATAACTAGTTACTCTACGAGCAAATAAGCTGAAGCGTTTATTTCCTTTTCATGTGACACTCTAACTGAAATGTCCTTTAGTGTAAGAAATAGGATATATAAGTTGTCTATGAAATGTCTGAAATGCTCACTTTCATGTTCATATAGACACAACGTAAGCTGTGTAAGTACGGGACAAGAATGGAGAGAGTCGAATACCAAACGTGGCCGTGTTACCGTGTGAAGTGTAAGTTAATTACGCGGCAACACTCCCACACACACACACACACACACACACACACACCACACACACAGAACTCTTAAGGATTTTTAAATGAAGGGCGACGGAGTGTGAATTCTGTTTTCATTATTCATTTATTATGGCTACGGCTGTGCTACATTTGCTAATCTCCCGCCTTTAAAAGTCAAGCCTACTACCACATATTCTCAAGAGACAGAAGAGTAGCTGCAAAATTATACCGGAAATGGAAATGACTTCCATTAGATTGTTTTTACGTCTTTGGTCCATGCAACTTAAATGTAGCTTGAATGTGGATAGTCTGCTAAGTGCTGTCGTGTCTCTTTACTACAGACGAGCGGTTACTGTAAGCTCTGTTCACAACCACAAAAAAGGAGCTTGACACCCCAGAGAAAGAAACAAAGTAAGAAAAAGGCAATGAAATAAAGGTGGCAAGAAGAGAATGAGAAAAAGCTGTATGATAATTTTTGCACGGACTGAATATTTCCTAACCATATTGCAATCCCTCACATTCGCGACAAGACACTGTCCTCAGGAAGTGCGTAGGCGTACTATAAACACTGTCACACTCTACATTGTCCATTAGACAAGCTATCGTCTAAATTTACAAGATTATATCAGTTTCCTCTTTATAAAACTTTGCATGCTTGAAGGATAATAATGGAGTTTTCAACGGATCAGCTGATAGTGATTTATTAGTGGACAAATTATAGATCACTATCCACACTTTGTTACTAAGTTATGATTGTCTTATATTTACTGTGGAGGTGGATATTAGGTCTGTCGTTTAGTTTTGAATAATATTATACTATAATAATATTACTAATCATTTACTTAAGGACCTTCCAAACATTTAACATGTAAGGATAATTGGGATATTATTTTATAGATGGTTAAGAAAAAGAATTGAAGGATTTCTAAAGCAGTTTAATATTATTAATATATTCTTTCCGCTACTTCTACGGGGCAATTCCCTCCTTATTTACAATTATTAATTAATATACCTATAATTCTATTTTCTATAAGTATAACTGGTTACTACACTTGAGAATCGCGGGCCAGATGATTGTAAGCAACAAATTGGAAGGATTAGAGAAGATGGTTCTTTGTCATTTTCCAACGCATTTTTATTTGGCAGGGAAAGGAAGTAAAAGGACTATGGAACGTAACCTCATTTTACTCTTTTCCCAATATTGTTAGGACGAATAAGTGGAGAATTTCTTTGCATGGGATACCTAACGTTTTGTTGCCATATACTAAACAGTGTAATGTTCGGTTCGCACAAATGTGAACTAGATTTTTAGCAGCAGGGGAATGTCGAAGGACGACATTTGGCATGTCTCGACCCATCTGTTGGCCATTTGTTAGCATCGCGTAAGGAACTGCAGGTTGATGCAGTCTAGAGTCTCGCCTTTCGCCTAACTTAATTCTAGCTTGTATTCTTTGAAAACACAGCTTGGGACATAAAGGAGCAGTGTCTGCCTTTAAGCAAATGAGCCACATTCGAAGCATGAAATATATTAAAGCAATGCATTTTATTAGTCTTGTATGTAGCACAATCTGCTCAGGCTGGTGAATTCACACAAGTCCTGTGAAACGCCTCTCCAATCAGAGAAAAATGTCTCAGCTCTTAATTTTAGAATGCTTGATTTAAAGCCGAAGTTGGGAGATTTGCTTTGGAAAACCACACTAAAAATTATATTTTAATTTATTCTGTACAAATTTATGAATATCTTCATTTGTTAAAATTACTACCTTCCTTTTCTGCTCTTCGCGCTTCTCTCTCCGCTGCACAATCGATAAAATATTGCCACTCAGCTTATGCAAAATACCGAAGAAACACAGAGAGCTGGCTGAGCAGTCAGTCATGCTGGGTCTTGGACTGAAGAAAATCATAATATTTTATTTTTATTTGAGATGTGAAACATCTTTTATATCATTCAGGTAATTTGAAATCATTACATAAATTGGTAAATAAATGTTTTAAAATTACAATGGTTTTAGATATACTTTTATGACAATATGAAAACAATGTGTTATGAAGGGTTATGGGTGGGGGAAATTATATCTGTATGCATTCTTAACCTCAGAACTATCATCCCATCTGCTATATTTGTGGATAAGAGCGCCCTGTACACATAGAATAGCAGCGTGCATTAACCTCGATATAATTCTGGACGATTTTGAGGAGAAAGGAGCCTCTTAACACCGCAAGGAATCATTCCCCTGACCTTGATCTTCCAACCCGCAGCCTGATGACTGTATCGAATAAGCTTGTCAGTGGTAGGTTATGTATGGTTTCATTGCAAAAAATATTCCAATAGTTAGCTTAGAGTCATTTTCAGTATGTAGGAAATAACCAAGCACATCTTGTTTCAGTTATTGGTTTTTGGCACCAATTTTTGTAATTTTGTACCTAAAACACATTTTATTCACTTCAATCTAAAGCCTCTGATATTTTTACTGCAAATTTGTGCTGCAACCACGATGAAAGGGGTAATATAGACATACACGTATGATGTCTCATATTCAGAATTTTGTATTCTTGGTTCCAGAAACTGATGCAGCGAGGAGCATGTTTGAACACAAATGGAGCGAGTTTTGCCTCTATTTATTTGTTTTAAATAATCGGTTTAAACAATACTTGATCTTGACACACATTTGTTGAATTTTCAATAAATTAATCATGCTCTACACAAGTTCGAGTTTGGTGCGAGATCTTACACTTTCAACGTATAAATAAACATTCATTTATATGTCGCCAGCAGAAGTCATAAGAACGCGAATTTTTTTATGTTTTAACCAACTCTTAAGAGGCCACTTTATGTAAGATCAATTTTAATAATCTCCTCCTACTGCACGTGGCTGTGTCTAATGTTCTCCGTAGTGCTAGCTCTAGACCCTTTGCGACCAAAATGTTTAACTATTTCTGATTTCTCCTGTGCTCTACATGTCCCACCCGTCTTACCCAAATTGAGTTATTATCACCTTAACAATATTAAGCGAAGGGTGTAAATTATGGAATTTATTTGTGTAATTATCTTCCGTAGTTTGTTATTTCATCTGCTTTTCCTAATTTTAAATGACGGGGAGATGTGTGAAAAAATTACAACAGGGATGATAACGGCAGCTGAGTGTTGAGAGGGGACGACAAAGCACTACCGAGCAGCGTTTCTTCTTCTGGGAGCCTGTTACTTCTGGTAGTGACTTATCATACTCTGCTGACGCCCGTTGCTGAGTTATCGCAATGAGGCGACCCTATTGAGCATAGCACTGCTTTATTTTTAAAACTGCATTAAGAACAACACAAATAGCCACATGTCAAAACTTTCCAGAATTGCACACCGCACACTGTGAGGTACTCTTAGGGTGGGAATGTTGCTCTGCCGGAAATTGTTCGTGAGTGCCAGCTGAAGAATGCATTTCATTGGACGTGTTCAGGAGCGGCACTGAAAGAGTGACAGATATGTCGAGCTTGCAACCTTACCTCTTTGCAAAGACCTTGTAAATCATTTCATTTACCTGGGTACGTACTTAAATAACTAGTGATGCGGAGAAAACTAAAGGGACACATGCAAGGCAAATAACACGCCTTTCTTGCCGTTATAAGATGCAAAAATATTTGCCTCCACAAGAATTATATTTCCAGTATTTGTGATTGAATGAAATTAATTTTCAAAGGCAAAGGTCATGTGGAATCCTTATGAGAGGAAAATATGAACACTTTAAGCTTCATACAAATTACGCAGCACCCTTATTTTAAATGGCCCAAATTCTGTTCACTTCTACTCCTTATCATACACCAAGATCGAGCACCAGCTCTTTTCCCAGACTTTACTGAAGAGGTGGTGAGATACCTGTAAGTCATCTTCGGTTGATAAATATGCGAATTTGTGTGTGATACGTATTCAAAATACGGTCTCTACAACTAACGTCTTAAATTCAGACGAAAATGATATGGTACGCCAGTTCCATAAAGAAATGAAATTTACAACAGATTTTATACTAGACAATATGAGACCGTGCAGAAGACAGGTGAAAACTAAGAAAAAACTGGACGCAAATACTGATAGAATGAGACTGCCTGAAGAAAATCTTTGGTTCATCTTGAACAACCATCTATGTAATTTCCAGGAAATGCTACAAGCTTGCTGCATTTGCTTCCCTAGAAGACAGCTGTCCTTACAAATTTAAAATGAGGATCGTGGGCAAAGTGTTATTTGTGAACTCTTGATTTCAGGGAGCCTTTGTTGGGGAAGTTAGTCCATCACATACTTTCTTTGGAGATTTCCTTAAGTTGATTCTTCCCCGTTGTGTTATTTATCAGTGTGTATTTCGTGATATTACAGTCACACATAACGCCATAGATTTTGATTTTTGATATATAGTAATTTAATTTCATCTTTTAAGCTGAAAAATTGTGTTTTTTGCAAGTAAACGTAGATCCTGTTGAGGTGTTAGGGATTTTCATTTTGGCAAAATTTGGGGATATTTAATGACGTAAACACTCCTGGTTAAAGTATATATTGGCATTGCAGTTATAAACTTCTTTTCATGTTCTTAAATCGGTGGATATTAGCTTGACCAGCTGCTACAATCTTAAGGCGATTCACCCCCTTGTGTTATTAATCAATATGTATTTCGTGATAGTACAGTCACACACAACACTGCACTACCACAGATTACATATTGAAGAAGGTTGTTTTCACTTCAATGGATACGTAAAGTGTGAGTATTATTTAGTGTCCACACAAAATCCCATGTTATTGTACAGGGTCATTTTACCATGTTAGGTTCATGATTATGTGTTATGAATGCGACTAGGATTATTGAGACAATTTATTTTCTGAGATTATAAATTTAAACAGATATATAATATAACCCTAAAATATTTTTTGAGCAACTTTCCGGTTGCGAAAGGCTATTTACCTTTACAACTAGGTATTACAGCAACTCTCACAGCAAACCTTTCCCAGCACCCTTAAATTACCGTAATTAAAATCATAATTATTACCTGCAATGCAGTAAATTAAAAAGCGTAGACCCTAACTTCCGGCATATTAGTGCCAAGCGCTCGCTGCACTTCCGTCAGGCTAAATATTCAAGGTGTTGATGAGTGGGCTGATTTGAAAAAAATTCCTATATATAGAAATTCAGTTCCTACCTCAGAGGGGACGAGTCCATGGCAATTATAAAAACCAATCAGTTAATGATGTTTAGGGAAATAATAGGTATTTTTTGTTTGAGCTGTATGAAACCTTTACGCGGTAAAGATATGGGGCGATGTGCTTCTTAATTTTGTGGCAGTTGGTATATAACATATAGCTTTAAGTGGTTAAGAAAATTTTGATTGCTTTTTAATGAAGAAGAAATTTTGACTATACTGTATAATCATGACATATAAACCTCTTGGCGATCCTGACATGTTAAGAGTACTAGAATTGAGACGAAGACAAAGAGCCGGATAAGGTAAACGAATGGACGATCCAAGTTTCTTAGGAAGGCTGGTATACAGGCACACATAAATATTTAAGTGAAGGTTACTTCCTTTCAGAAACTGTTAATGTCAAACATAAAACGTTCTTATTTGGTTATTTTGCAACCCTTCATCACCTCCTCCCCAGACAATAAAATGTAGATGGTTTCCAACAGTGTATGATACACCCACAATCGATCTGTGCCTATAAGGATCAATCTAGAAAGACGTCAAAATAAAGAGAATTTTGCCTTTCCCAGTCCTGTCCCGAAATCAGTCTTAGGAACTGAGTAGAACCAGCCAGTAAAAGGTAGCTTTTACCCTATAATACACCATGGAGGCACATAGGGGAAATAGAGGTGTAGCTCTACTCTTTCTATAACCTCGGCACTACATGGAGAGGTGATTAACGCCAAACCCCGGCCGCTTCACCCCCGGGAATAAACCAGTACCCGTTGTATAGGAGGGTCGGTGGGCCCCAGGTGCGGTCTGGACGAGTGCAGAAAATCTCCCCCCACTGGGATTCGATCCCCAGACCGTCCAGCCCGTAGCTAGTCGCTAAAACGACTAGGCAGAACCAGCTACTAATAGTCGTTTAACTTGCTGGAATAAATTAGATGCCCTTTAACAGGTACTCCGCCTCCATAAACAGCATTTTTTAAGCCATGCCATTAGATCCACTTAACTGTGGCATCGCCGATCCCGGTGGCCATGCGGTCTAAGGCTTAGTCCTACAGCCGCTTGATTGCTGGGATCGCGGGTTCGAATCCAGCTGAGGGATTGGATGTTCTTATCTTGTGATTGTTACGTGTTGTGTGGATAGTGGCCTCTGCAACGAGCTGATTACTCGTGCAGAGGACTCCCTGCCGGGCGTGTGTGTCTAATTGCATGTGATCTGAAAACCTCAAACGAGACTGCCTAGACCCGACTTAGATGGGTGTTGCACCACAGGCAAAAAAAAAAAACTGCAGTATTAAAATGTTGTGTCATACGGCATCGGGTTTGATGCAGGAGATGGAAGGCACGCGGGTAGGAATATCTGTAGCATCCAGGAGACGTAGCAGATTTGCATCTTCCTTTGTTTCAAGAAGAAATTTCTGTTTTTAGGAGGGGTTGGGAAGAAACCATCACAGCACTGAGGCTTCTAATGTGTCCACTGTTCAACACACGAATATTAAACATACAGGAAAAGTTGTCCCTGTCCACGCCATAAAGGTATATTAAGGGAAGTAAAGATATAGTCCACTCTTTCTTAACCTCGGAACTAAGAAGTGAGTGACCCACTTCACGACTCAGTCGCTTTACCTCCGGGGAAGACCGATGGTTCCTATTGAATAGGAGGCTGGGTAGGTCCCATAGCTGGTATGGACCTATTCAAGAAGAGAAAAATCTCTTTCCTCTGCCGGATTCGGACCCAGATATTCCAGGCCGTATTATAGTCACAACACTGACTATGTTATCTCCGGTTTATCTCTCGCATAAAAAGTTAAGTTGAAGTTCCCCGGAGCAAGTTATGAAATCTTACGAGATTGTGGAGGTACAGCTCCATTCATTCTTTACCTCCGTACTTGATGGAAGTCATACTCTGACCGCTTTAACCCCCATGGAAGGCCCCCCAGTTTTCCAATGAGTCGTGAGGCTGGGTGGGCCTAAGAGCCTGTATGGGAGCTTTGGAGAAAAAAAGAAGTTTCTGCTTTTGCCGTGAATCGAACCACGATTCCTCTCTTGTTCAACCCGTAGACTAGTTCACCATACCGACTGCGGTATTCCCTGCATAATAAATGAGTGAATATGGAGCACTGTTGGAATGAGAATGGACAGGAAAAACATAAATACTTCGTAAATAACCTATTCCACTGTCAATTTTCACCAAACCTTCCACAGTATACCCTAAGACCCAACTCAATATTATCCCACATGGCGGTCTTCCATGTGACAGTTTTCCAAGAAATTTTCCCTACTAAATTCCACTATTTGTTTTCCATTCCATCGATTCGTATTATGTACAACCCATCGTAAACTCCTTGATTCTATTATGACAGGAATGCTGAGTAAATTTTATTGATAATTAATTTTGTTTTATTTAATACTAAAAAAAATCTGTTGTCTCTCAGGGTCAAACATTTTTGTAATTATACTTTGTTGTTAAACATTTGTGAGTAATATTTTTATGCACGTAAGTGATCATGTTAAAAACCATACAATACTACTAAATTGACTAGATTTTTAGCGTCTTTTAATTTATTTTTTATTGTTTGAAATACTTAATTCAAATTTTAAAATGCTTTATTTAGAATCATATAACACGCAGTAGAGAAGAGCCGCCACTGTCCTTGTACGTGTGCGTAGCTCCTTTGCTATTGCTACTGCTATAAAGATTTGAACATCTCCATATAGCTGTCACAAGAACACTTGCTGACCGTCTTTCAGACATCCACTACACACGTACACACACATACACACAGCTCTTAACCTAACATAACCCACCACGTGTTAAGCACGCACGTGGCATTACTAACTTCATACTCTAATGGTTTTGGCTTGTTAGGGGGGATCGCTTTCCATGCATCTCCCCCTTCCTGATACACTCGTGTTTTAATATGTCCAATTACTGCAAAATTTCACAGAACATAGATAACATTCAACAACCAACAACTGCACTAATTAAAATTTATTTAACACTTTAAGATTGCCCTACATATGTTTCGGTCACGGGGTGACCATCATCAGGGGCATCGTACGTACGTGTGTGCACTTCACTTCACTTCACGCTGTCCACTGTTTACTATATTATGCGTTGGAGGTTTTCTTGTACACTACTCCATGAAAACCTCCAACGCATAATATAGTAAACAGTGGACAGCGTGAAGTGAAGTGAAGTGAAGTGAAGTGCACATACGTGCGTACGATGCCCCTGATGATGGTCACCCCGTGACCGAAACATATGTAGGGCAATAAAGTGTTAAATAAATTTTAATTAGTGCAGTTGTTGGTTGATTAATGTTATCTATTACCAAAATGCACGGTGAACAAAAAGTTAAGTTCACAGAACATATAAATTTATCTTTTGACATGTTACCTTCCAGCGTGTGACTTTTGTTATTTAGGGAACTACTACGATTACATAATGGTAGAGGAATGAATATGATATACTGGTGGAATGATACCGAAATATTTTCACCACAAAGGCAACACGGACTGGCCTGGGAATGAACTTGGACCTCCACGATGAGACGCCAGTGTTTAACTACCTGGGTTAAGGAAGGTCTTACATTCTTTTCAATACTGGATACTGCAAAACGACGTAACTGTGAACTAAGCAATGCCGTTGAGTGGATAGAATTGCTGTTTTGTGTTCCAGAGATTCTGTGATATATTCCCAGTTAGCAAGTCTGTTACAGAGAAAGATGTATTTCTTAATTGCCTTGAATTCTTTCCTGAAGACAGTTCACCACCCTTTCTTTCTATAGTCCTTCGAATTTATCTCTTTATGCCGGATTCACACATTAAAAAATTGTGTAGAAATGTATCGAGTTTGTGATTTCCACATCGCTGAAGATTTAGATTCTGAATATCTGAATTATAAACAATTTGAGTGTCGTAGGTCTTTATCACCACGTGAGAGCTTAACTTTTATTTGTTTAACTGTTTAGTTTACTGTTTATAGTGAAGTTATTTCTGCATTAGTTACAATTATTTGGTTGTCTCTCACTTTACGATAGGGCCCACGTTTTGTGACAATTATCATTATAACGTTCATCTCTGTTGGGAAAAGTAACAGCTAAGTTGCCTCACAAGTACAGGTCTATTATTCTGTCCTTCCGAAATTTCAGGTGTGGTTTAAGAAGGGGAAAGATTTAGGCGTAATATCAGTTCGAAATGTCTGGAAATTCGAAGAAAGGGGTTTTATTGCAGTTAATTGTTGTTAGGTAATACATTATTTCAGGATATCGCGACTGCTTATTGTTGTAAAATTGCGAAATTTACGTTCATTCTAACAGATTAAAAAAATTTAAATTCTGCAAAGATGTCTGTTGTAGGTAGTACTGACAGATTAACGTCGCTATATTTGGGGGGGGGGGGGATCGGTTATTTATGTGGCAGGTTGAGGCATGTTCATACTGACGCATACTCATGTTGAAGTCATGCATTTTCTGTGATTAATTCGGTAACATTTGTAAAAATGTATGTAAAATTAAGTTCTGCTTTATAATATTACCTGCTGCACTTGTATTGTAAACTTATTGAATTAAATATTTATGTAACCGTACAGAATTGTGCCGTATTCAGGATTCTCTCTATGTATAGATATATAGAGGCCATCAATTTTAGAAACACAATATATTAAAACTACATAAAGTCTTTCTACTTTTACTTTTAACATTCTACGAGCTATATTAATCAAAGTAAGAGTCAAAGAAAAAATTTGAAATTACGTTCCTAAATTTACCATATTTAATTTTACATGGTGCGAATAGTAAGTTTTTCATGCCCGAAGCTGGTCACGCACATCCACATAGTTCCAAGAGTAAGAAGGCACGTAGCTTTGCATCCAGGCGTCCTGCATGCCTTATTACTGTACTTTGTTACAGGAAAGGCGACGACGATTTTCCCCACCTTCAAGCACACTTATAGGTAAATATTTTGCCAGGATTCTCTCTGTCTGTGTGGAGAGGGACGGAATGACACACAATCAGTCACCTCTCTCCGTGGTGACAACCGCAACATGCTCCTCGCCACGACCCATCAATCAAACAACCGCCATGTCGAACAATTAATCACATCATGATTTATACAGACGACTACCCTGTTTTCTTGGCAACTGTGTTTCGTCTAGGTAATTCTTTTCTCAGACATTACTTTTACAAGACCCAAACTTCACGATAAGTTATATCCTATTTATGTAATATGTCCAATTTAAGAAAATTGTCAATGGCAAATGCTGTGCAGCGTCGAAGGGTAGGAAAATGGTAAGCCATGAATTAGAAGATATATGAAAAGAAGTCATAATGACCTAATTAAAATATGATCTCAGCATTTACCTGCGGGGACTGAAGAATCCAAAGAAGAACCTTATTCAATTTAGCGGGTGTCCCGCCTGGGATCAGAAGAAGGCATCTGCCGAATACAAACCAGACACTTTACCGATTTAACCAATTTGGTAGGTATTAAGATGTAAATTAAAGATAGATAAATTAACACATAAAACTAAAATAAGAAATAGTAGGGTCCTGTCAAATTAGACGTTGTTAATTCCCAAAGAATGTTATATTCATATTCACTGTCATGACAGCATAAAATTAGATAGTTAACGTAATTTAATTTGTTGTCAAGAGCAGGATGTGCATTCAAGCATGAGGGGAAGAGAAATGCTATATAAATATCACAATAAAATTATTTTATTTTCATTATCTACATGAGTTATACGGCCTATTTCGACCATTGTAAGTCATCTTCAGGTGGAGTTCCCTTTAAAACTCAGGATGGTATTAGTTGTGAATGCTGAGTTTTTCGTATGTTGTAGCTTAAATCTTTCCTTGCACTTTTCGTTCTTGTAATTTTTGGTGACAAGCTCTCTTGGTAGAATTTTCTGGTGTTTTTTTGCGTACAGTTGGATTTACTGGCGTCACGTTATGGATTCTCTACTTATATCCTTCCGTCTTCATATTGTTAGGTGTTGGCCTCAAATTTTCAAGTACTTTAAGAAAATTATTTGAACTTGAAATAGGCCGGCAGGTAGTAATATGCGCTGTCATAAAATAATAATATTAATAAAAAATAATAATAATTATAATCCTATTTTCTTATAGTCATTTTTCACTTCCAGGAACTTCAAAGTTACCAGAAGTACTTATTTCACTTACCGAAAAAGATGCGTACTACATGCCCTATTTACCGCATTCTCCTTTATTGATTACTAATAGACTTACTATTACTATTATCATCGTGATAATAATCGCGTATGAAGTTCTCACTCACAACGTACGACAGTGACCAAGCATACTGCTGATTGGCACCACGACACACCTGTGACATTGTTCACACGCTGACGTCAGCTATTTCAGAGGTGCGAGTTGAGAAGTGGGCGTGGCTAGGAGATACAGCCTATACAGGAAGCATCCAATGGAATGAATATCCTGCAGGTGTTTCTGATGCCTTTTTGAATTACACATTTCAGATACGCCAAAAAAATTCTGTGCAATTAGCTGTTTGCAATATCTGCTTGTCATCTTGCTTCAGGTTCGACAGACAGTTCCCACGTGTGCCTGAACTGCCGTCCTGCAAACTGTCCGATAAATGTGAACACAATTTATCACTACTCTTCGCAGCACGATTTCTATGTAACCTGTATGTGCCGCAGTAAACATACCAATACGTGGGTAATATTTTATAGGGAAAAGATTATAACTACTGTGAGGGCCACAGGAAAAACCTAGGTCTAAACACAATCTCTAGCCTAAAATTAAAAATGTTTTGTCAAAAAAAAAAAACAGTGCACCTATATCAGCTATATTATCGGCATTGTTATCTTTGTCATCAATAGATTTACTTCTTGTAGGCTTAAATTATATTCTATGCATTAGCTAGACCAATATGAGATGCGTTTAAAGTTGGGTATTTTGTGGATCATAAGTGTAGCACTAGTGTGTTACTATTGTCTGTTTGCATGTACGCAACAAATTTTCGCGTGTTAAACTTCAGTTTTTCTTGAAATACTGATGAGACTTGAAAAGCAGCCTTATTAAACTGATGACTCTGAAACACGTGGGCTCCTCCAGTTGGTTTAATCTCACATATCACTTCGACTGCACATGTTCCTGTCGCTTTGCAAAGTAATTTGTGACTTCCAAATCAACTCCTCAATTTGTACGTCACTTGATGCCAAAAAATGCGAAGGCAAAGAAGTTGTTACTGTCAGGTAAAATTACATTTAAAAATCCTCTTCTCAGCATCTAAATTTGTGGGCGCTCTTCTTTTAAACAACAACAGTTGATTTACCTGTAAAACAAGAACATTAATAAACCATTTTTTATTTAATTCTTTGTTCAGCACTGATGGACAACTTAATAGCCACTTACAAAAACAAAATTAATGCGCTGATTGTAACATACAGGTCTGTGTACAAACATGTACTGTCCTACATAAAAGAGTAACAATCTATAAAAGTTAGAAAATATTTGCAGATTTTAACACTTCTGCTTCTTCGCTCTTATATTGTCCGCGGATACTAAATGCTTAAACACTCTGCAGAATGACAATGAGTATTTTACCAAAAACAATATTATAAGATTTCTTCGTATGTGTATCTTGGCAGGAGATTCAAAAGTATTCTTTATGGAAATATCGTAAGGGGGAAATTTACAAACGATGTTTGAATTTATCAAATCCGTGCATTTGCCTTAACATTCATTGACTTAGTTTTATAAATGAATATTATAGTCGATATGTCTTAAGCATTAATGTTCAAAGTCGCTTCTTTGCATTTGTTTTGCGAAAGAACTTAAAAGAAACAACACAAGAAAAAATAATACAACAACTTACAATAATAAGAATAATAATGATAATGTTAAAGACATAGTGTTGTTTTTCTGACAATTTGAATAAAGGAATCGTCGTTGCCTTCATTGAAGTAAAACATGTGCAATACACTTATTACTTCACGCACGTACATGAAATGTCTCTGGACCTTAAGTCTTAAGTAAAGTCAACACCTTTATCTCTGTTTTTGGCAGATGAAGAAATAGCTCCTCCAATTAGGTTACAACCTCTCCGTTTCACTTCTCTCACATTCATTATTCACCCATTACTTTATGTCTTCGAGTAAACAGAGGCCTACTCAGGGCAGTTGAATTTAAACTTGAAAATAACTAGCAAATTAACAAAAAACTAACTATCTAAACAACCAACAGTTCAAACAACCAACCAACTACCCAATCAACTAACTAACTAACTAACTAAGTAACCATATAACTAACTGATACTATTTAACTGCAAGGAACAGAATCCTGTCCATCTCATCCCCCAAGAAAACCATTCCACACATTTTTATTTCCATTGTCATTATGAATTCCATTATTCTGCAATTTTGTCTCTCTTTCTCTCTACCTCTCTCTTAGGTCCAAATTTTCTCTTCAGCACGCCATTGGATAATAAATATAAAAGAAAATACAATCTGTTTATTGTGTACGTAATGGTGTTTTGAGATACCGGTGCCATAACTCTAGGTCTACATTCTAAACATGTCAGACGTCCAGAAAATACACCTTACTCCAATAGGCCTAGTGCTAAGGCACACATTACCGTCATTTATAACTGCGTTGTTATGAGAAATGATGCTTAGTAATTTGTTAGATCATTACCAATAACGTTTCGGAGGAACCAGCTGCCTCTGTGTTCGGAATAGAACAGCCTTTTCTTTCTTCCTGACGGTGCAGGTAACAGGTTATTCTGAAACTTTGCTAAGCATCTAGCGTACTACTCCGAGGAAACCGTTGTCCTGAAGGGATATGATTGTCATGAAAACTTCAAATATCATAGCCTTTAATTGTTGATCCGAAGAATTCCATTAGTGCAGCCTCTATAAATATACGGCGATATGACGCATTATTCTTCCTTGTAGGTCCAGTTCGGTAGCCAGTATTGTTACTTCAACGTAACAAAGTAAAAAAGATGACGATGCTTGACTTTACTACATTCATGAAGCTACTGATGTAACCTACGCCTTAATGATTGATGATACGTAAGCTGTATAACAGCAAGAATGAGGACGACGGCGATTAAGTTCCAGCGCATGCGCCTATTGCTTGTATTTTCTGTGATTAATCGACTACATTATATTGATGCACAATCGCGTAAAACCTGCATAACCTATGATATTCGTATGCCTGAAAGAGTGTGTGTTCATACTAGGACAGCCATACCTTATAACCATAAAGAAGTGGGTTCCTGATTCATGGAGATTGTATGTGTTCTGCATGGATGTCCATAATAAATCCACCTGTCTCAGAGAAGTCCGTAACAAGTTAATCAAGTATGGTTGTGTCTCAGACGTGAACAGAATTTCAATGGACGGTTATGAATCAACCTACCCGCATTATTTTGTAGGCTGTATGTCTATGTAGGCTATATATATTTGATATTACTCGCAACAAAATGCATAAATATTGTGGATTTATCTAAGCGTTTACGCCGACTATGTCCCGAGTGGGATGAATATTGCTTGGCTCTTAGAAAGAGGCTGGGAAAACGCACAATGATTTTGGTGTTAAGCTGTATTGACTGGCAAAGTATTATGGAAGTTTCGAAGCAGTCCAAGAAGAGTCACTTTTCTTGCACTGCTTGACCCTGAGGATGTAGGTACTAGATCCTTCGAAAGGTCGGTGACTTCTTACCAGTCGACAGGGCGTAGCATCCCAGAGGAATATGAGGCTTCAACAGCGCTCTGAGAACCTCAGACTTCGAAATATGAATACTTAACTGTTACTTCCAAATTTCAATTATTTATTCAAGTTAAAAATTTAAAAGCTGGCTCACTAAAGTGACTCAACAAAAAATGTACGGCTGAGTTTTGATTCCCAGCAGCAGCAGGACTTCTTCCCCTTGAAATTTAGTATCGACTATGGTCCTATCTACAGGATCATTTTCTCGAATTACGTAGCTGACTTCACACCTCAGAAGGGAATGTAGGGCCTAGAATGCAACCAGCTTCACATGCACGCCTCCACAAGCCAGCGTGACGTCCTCGGTTGCCGTGTCAATAGTCATACTTTCAAAATTTCAGGGCTTGATTCCAACCGTTGCCATTAGTATAAAAACAAAATGTATGTTAATAGAAACAAATCAATAAATCACAATTTTACACACAATTTTCAATACGTAGCCTATGAGCTGATTTCCTAACACTCTGCACGAGTACACGGTGAAATAGGAACCAATTTAGGATACCAACAAATTTGTCAGTACTTTAAAATGGAAAAAAATCGTCTGAAGACAGGCGTAAAAGAAATTCCGGAACATCATATAATCCTTTATTAAATATACCTTAGAGAATGGACAGTGCATAATAAATACTGGCCTTTGTGTAATTTCGTAATTTCGTGTAATGAATCAACCATTGGCACAAAGCTTTAGACAATCATTACACCATTAATTACTAAGGTCATTAGCCTACTTAGCCTACAATAAGTAACTTATAGGCAAAGTTGTCGCTCCAATTACAATTCAGAACTGCTCACTTTTTTCTCTACTACACAATTAACTTTGTGAAGGACAGTCCTCTTAAAAAGCTAAGAATCGCTTAGCTTTATAGAAGCCAACTAGACCCATTCGTTAACAATGTATCGTGTTAAGAACAGCGGAACATTGACCCTTATTAAGAACGAAATTACTACTTGAATTCAGTCCAACTCGTCACACCCTAATTAGTATTCATTTTAATATTATTCTCCTACGTACATCTATGTTTCTTAAGTGATCCTTCTCTTTATTTTTCTAATGTGCATTGCTTGTCGCCTTCATTTTTGTCTTACTTATCTCCACCACTTTTAATTCTAAATTATTGAAGTGACTTCAGTGTGATTGTAATAGTAGGGGAATATCTCTCTTCAAAGTCTCCAGTATTCCACGCATTTATCAGTATCTTTACAAACCTAATTCACATAAGAAGTTACGGTTCAAAATTCAGTATGTTCCCTTAATAAAAAAAATAAGTTTTCTTATAGCGATCAGGAAAGAAATCGATGTTCAGGCCTAATGATTCGAGGAAAAAAACGTAAACTAGGCGCAAGTCGATGTAGGCACAACGATGTAGACGTTAATTAAACGTTAATGCATGTGGTACAAATCGTTTCCACTATAAATTAGAAAGTTGAAGGGTTGCAAATTTCACCTTTACAGTTTCCCACAAATCTCTGATTAAACTCATCTCACACAATATTAAAGACAAGTTACCATAATTGAGATATTGTAATATCTTGCATTCGGATTAATCCTCCATATAGCCGAAGGCCCGCTTTTTTTAACCTCTCAACAAGATTGATGCAGGTCTATAAATATCCCCCCCCCCGTTTTTTTTCCAATGGCGCAACAGCCCCTCGTGGGCCAGGGCCTCCTCATTATCGAGGCTTCACGATCACACTCAGACACACCACAATCGGTAGGACTTCTCTGGACGAGTGATCAGCTCGTCGCAGAGACCTCTACGTGACAACACACAACCTTCACAAGAGACAGACATCCATGCCCCCGGCGGGATTCGAAGCCACAATCCCAGCAAGTGAACGGCCGCAGACTCACGCGTTAAACCGCGCGGCACTGGGTAACGTAACGCAAGCACTTCCTACTGATGTAGTGTAATATAGGCTTCAAAAGCATTAGTCAGCGTGTTAAATTTCGGCAGACAGACCTAGAACCAGTTGGTCTAATTGATATCTACATAGCTAATCGCTATATTACACATGACATACCCTCTTTTGTCGTGCCAAAAACATTATGTGTGGTTGCTATGTTATATTTCATTTTCATAAAAGGAATATGCTAGGTCTTGTTCTTCGTTAATCTACCGTAACCCGGAAATAACACAACATAAACAAGAGTTGGAGTAGCCGGAAATTTAATACGTATTTATAAACTTATCGAATATGTAAAGCAAGAAGCAAAATACATTCAGGACACTGAAATGATCGACACTAGTCCTTTTCCCAAGTTACAAATTCGTACGATCAACATGTTCACATTTTTGGTGAAGGATGTAAAATTATCGGATGTGGAGACCTAAAGTGTTGCGCTCTTCATAACGATTTTTGAAAATTTGTTCAATGAAAACACCCGGCGTCCTATTTATCAGGTTCAGCCGCTGATTTTCCCGGGCATAAGCGGTCGGGGCTTGAGGCTGACGACTCACTTTCATCTAGTGCCGAGGTTAAGAATAAGTGGAGCTATACAACCGCTCTCCCTATCAAACTTTATCTATGGCGTGTACATGGATATCTTTAAAGTTTCACCTTTTTATTATCTCAAATATTAGTGCTTTTAGTTAAAAATAGGAGAGACGTGACCAGTACCATTTTATCGTTATCAACACAGAGTTCGATTATTTCTGATTTTCGTCTGTCCCTCTAGGGAAAATATGGATTAGTAAGTCTTCTTAAAATAGACCACGACCGCTTCTTTTTACATTGTTTCCAGTTTCTCATTATGATTCGTCTTCGTATTCGATGCTAGGTGCTTCTGATATATTCATAATAACGACTAAGCGTCTATTACTGCCACATGCACTGTAAAGGTAAAGGTAAAGGTCATCTCGTAATATGCCATTGGCGGTACAGAGGAGGAAGGAGAGTCATAACTCTAATCATGCTTAACCTCGGCGCTGTACGAGTATGTGGGTGGGGTATTCAACGCCACCCACCCGCCGCTTTACGTCCGGGAAAGAGAGACGAGAGGCTGGGTGAGCCTCAGGGCCGTTCTGGACGGGTGTGGAATATCACACCTCCGTCGGGGTTCGAACCCAGACTCGTCCACCTCGTAGCGAGTGAAAGCTATCCAACATTGTGACTGTTGTGGGATCCCTAAGGTACTTTTGGTCACTTCTGCCTGCGCTTTATACACATTTGCACCCAAAGTTTGGCCGATGTATCACTGCTATTCTCTTTTTCTTAATTTTCTCTAACATGCGCAAAACGAACGTTTTAAAGGTAAGCTTTATCGTTAGCAAATATTTTGTATTGGACCTGTGAGGGATCAATGTGTTAGCATGTTAAGGAGATCTTGCATTAATGAGATTCTCAGCGCATTGATTATGATGATCACCGTCTTCTGGGGTGTGACGCCGTGTAGTCTGATAAAGTTATTCTTTCTTTAATGGAATCCGTCCCGCTGTACTGTGACATATTAATATTGTTATGTATATTACCTCAAACTCAACAAACCTTTAGTAATATCATCAATAAATTCCACATGTTTCGTTCCTCAAGGACCATCTTCAGGCACTACAATACATTATTTAAAACCTAATATGCATGTAGGTGTTTTGAAATTTGTGAGATTTTTAGAAAGTTTTTACAAACATTTACAAAGTTGTCGTAGCATTGAAGTGTGTGTTTATTTATACATACGTTTGTTATTACGTATTTTCCCTGTTGTTTCTAAAATTGTTAAAGTTGTTGAAATTGTATTGACTGGGTCTTATTTGCTTCAATAATCAGTTGCCTGTTATATTTTGGAGGAGTGTGAATTCTCTTGAAACCGATAAATAATTGTTATACGATTTTTTGTTCACTTGTTGGATTGCATTTACAGCCGAAGTTACTGCAGGTTACAATTGTTTAGGTATTGTTATTTACTTTGCATTTATTTTGGGAAATATCGGTCTACGTTCGCTCCTGTTTCTTGGGTATGTTGTTCTCGGTAGACCAGGTAACTAAGTATTCTTCTGTCCTTAAGCTGGAGGCAGTAGTTTTCTTCGATAAGCTGTTAAATTGCGAACAGACTACGCGGCATCACGTTCCAGCAGACCGCAAGCACCACCTTCAGAACCCAAATCTCACATAGCCTATAGCTATAAAATATTGCTTAGCTCTTCAAGTGTACCGAACTGTTACGAAACTTTTTCATACTAATTTCAGGAATTCGACATTATGTAAACGAATTAACTGCAAGTGCACGCTTATTTATATTCTTAAACACCCAAATCCCGTTGTTGCGAACCCGAGAGCAGACGAAAACACACGAAGCAGCATTTACATAGGCATTACAGTACAGGAATTCCTTCAACCGTGATTTTGCCTTCAGAATAAAGCTGTGGTACCTGCTAATGAATGTTCCGTTGTTTCTGCGTGCCCGCGCAAAGCTGAGACACATGCATCAATGTAAATATAGAAACCTTTCATCAAGTTACCTTCCCACTGGATAAATAATGAATTCTTTATGACAGAGACAGTCTCGACTCTAATAATGCCGTAAAAGCATCCTGGTCTATCCGTGTGGGTGATCCACAGTAAAGACGAGTCTCCTAACAATGGAGCCCCAAGTTGCCTTTCGTGTGTTTATGGTCACCTGGACGGTCCACGTGTTTTGTCAGAGCAAAGGGTCGGCGCGCGCAACATTCCTAGAAACGCACACACCTTGTTGGGGCCGTCCGGCAGGTCAGGTGACCAGCCAATGTTCCTCCAGTTGGTGCGTTTGCTCCTGAATGACACCTCCCCCTATGAAAGAGGAATGCCACGTCTCTCTCTGTCTCACACTGCCGGATCTTTTTTATTTCCTTTCACTGCCTCCCAACCGAGCTCCAACCCCACCTCCTGCAGCCACATCCGACAGATCGCTTCGCCGGACACACCGGTACGAGGTATGTTGAAGGGTACCGTCGCTCTGTCGTCACTTTGGTTGCAGGGGTCGCTTCGTGTCAGCAGTGAAAGCCCAGCAGTTGCTTTCATACACTAGACGTCGAGGAAGAAAGGGGGTGGAAATAAAAAAATATATATACAACCAATAGGAAAATACATATCGGTATATTTCGGATCAGTTCGGCAAATTTCGTGGACGCGGAAAATTATTCCATTCTTCTTCCCCTTTCCTTAATACCTCACGACCCCATCAAACAATCAGGGGGCTCGGTACAGTGAGAAATTATATTTTTTCTTCAATGCGCGTCTCATCCACCTTCATCGGCGACTAAGCTACTCTGATCCTCGCCCGTCCTCCTCGCCGTGTTATTCGAGTGGAACTGCTTGTCGTGGTGTGTATACGGTGCCGTCTCCATGTGACTGATGACCCGCGGCTGACAATGAAGTGGTCCAGTGCACCTCTGGTGCTTATGACCCTCCTGATGGCTCTTGTCACCCTCGCCGAGGAGGTGGCCAGCAAGAACAAGGCCGGTCGTGGACGGGGCAGCAAGTGGTGGTAGGTAGTGCATTCCATAATTCTTATTCCAGTGGCGGTTTTTGCATACCACATTGTTTAACCTCAAATAATGAATTCAAATGTTTATTTTAATTTTGTCACATTCTCGTTAAATGTCGGACTTTAAATATTTTAGAACTGTGTTTTATTTGTCTTAGCACGGATGCACTTGTTTGATCTCTAATTTTAACGATTTTATATTAAACTCTTTATGCGTATTTAATCAAGATGCAATATAAATTATTCACGAATTTGTTGGAAGGTTACAAAACTGATTCTTAAAGCGTATGTTGACCTGAGACTTTTCGACAGGCAATCCTTTCAGGCAGCTACATGTAATTGTTTATATAGCCTCCTGCGTGACAGACCGGAATTGTGTTAAAGGGCTCGAATTACGTGCTTGCAGTGAGAGGTAAGGGGCTTAACATTTTGATAGAAATCGTTTGCTTACAGTTAAAAATTTAGTTATCTTTTCGAAAGTTTGTTTTTGCGGTTTATGCTATAAATGTCACTATTCGATCAGATAAAGCATAAGTGAAATTGTGATACTTCCGTCTACCCGAAAATTTAATTTTGATTATTTTTCCTATCGACAAATTAAACTGAAATTTCTTTTGCAAATTTGCTACTATAGGCCTAGGCAAATTTATTGCCTTTTTTATCTAAATTCAAAACATAACTTCATGTGGTGAATTCCAGAAAATAATAATTTTAAAGTGCCTCTTTGTACATTTTCCTCTTTTTTCGAATTTACAGAAGAAGCAAAGCATCGCAGGTCTGTTAAATGGAATTTAAAATTGGCAAATGTTCAATTTGTTGCATGTAATCTCACACGGTTTGGCAAGCCGCATAGGCAATAGCAGACCGTACAGACTATGAGAATATTAGTTAAATGGCGAATTTGAAACATTAGCGGCCTCTTCGGATCCCGTGCTCAGATTCACAGCTTGAATATAAATAGTGCTGTGGGCATAAATGACCTCTCCGGTTAACAGATACACCTGATACTAATTCATTCAATTTAGATCGATATAAAACTCAATTTATGGTCTCCAGGCTCGTTTAGCGCTGGTGACAGCTATTGTTATTTACTTGGCAATGTGTGTACAGTCCTCTGCAAACAAACTGGATCTCTGTGAGGTCGACGGTCACAGATGTGAGCTAAAAGAGCTATAGTTTGAAGTAAATTGTTTTGGAAATTATTTCCATGACAGAAATAAAGATTGTAGGCTACATATTTGTTTATGCAGTGATATTAACTGATTTTTTGGGCTTTAGTTTGTACATCGCTTTGTAAAACATATAAATTAAATTAATATTAAATATACCCGTCGATTAGAACTCAATTTTTCAGTTATTTAATATTTAATAATACATATTTCGGCCTGAATGGTCACCATCATATAGGTTATTACAGATAATAAAACTCTTCGAAGAAGGTTAGCTGTAGCAATAAAATTTCTGCAAATTATTTTATGACTTGTAATATCTTATGATGGCCATACAGGCTGAAAAATCTAGTATTAAGTATTAAATAACTGCAAAAAATTGTGTTGACGGTTCTATTCATTAATATAATTTAATTTCATGGATTTGTATCATAGTTTAAATAAGCCGATTTCATCTAGCCAGATGTCTGAAGACGTGTAAGTCAGTTTAGCGTAGGCCTTATGAAATTATCTAAGGTCAAGAGAAAATTAAGTACACAGTAATAAGCCTGCTTTGTCTACGCTATGCAGGCCCACATCTACACCATAAGAAGTAGGCCTACTGCAATTGTATGACTGACAAGTACAGTGGTTTTAAAAATATGGAATTTTTTAATTACATAAAATAACTTCAATTGTAAAGAGAAAAATACATCACAGTACACCAGGTTTACACATACAGCCAATAATTTACTTGATTTTTTATAACTTTTAAATAGCTAATTTTCAAAAGTACAAGGATTTCAGTTGTAGGAAAATTATACCACCATATTACACTCTTGTCGAATATAGCTAATAGTTTGGCCTTATTCGTCGTTGCAAATTAAAACATTTATTTTAAGAACATTTAGTAATCAGGACCATTTCAACTGTAAGAAAATTATACCATCATAATAAACTTACAGCAAAGTATAATCTCGTTAAAGTAGGACTTCCGTGTTTGAGTAGCGAAAGTCTAGGAAAAAAGTGAAAAACATTATTTTGCAAGTGGTAAAATTTCCAAAATGTAACAAATATATTAGGCCATTCTTTATTAAGCAATATGGTTAAAGTACTACAAAATGTTAAGTTTATTGAATGACATTTCATAAATATTTTGTCTGCGCTGCGCGCATGAATATACGGCGTTATACTCGTATAAAGGACTATAGGCTATAGGCCTATTATTATTCAGAAATCAAACAAAATCTATTCCACGTGGCGTATTTATATTTACATTTTTAAATACGTGTTTCCTTTAGATTTTAAAAACACGAGACGCACTGTTGGAAATATTCTTACATTGGCTTTTCTGCTAGTATCGCATGTGCCACTTTTTGTACAAATGTATTTTATGAAACCTTATTGCTTTTCTGAGAGATTAACATGAAGTATGTTCACGATTTCGAAATCAGATAAATTTAAAGAATATCAGATGATAAAATTTGATTCAGCATGATGTGTATTGTTCCTGTAAAGATAGGTCTCTATATTTGCAGGCCTCTCTCCATACAGCAGAAACCTTCAGTTTTAGTAAGTCTGTATTTTATCAATAGACAAGAATTTAAGCAAACTTATTTTTTTGTCAAAACTTGAATTTGGCCTTCTTCCACGGCATCTTCACACGTCAGTTAATACCCACATTTTATGTGTAGCATCATATTAGTAATACAGGACTCTGTAGTTTGTTACTATATGGCAGTATTCTGTACTCTCCAACGCCTCAGTCGGGAGAGAAATCTTTACAGTTGTGTTATTGTAAACACGTCATAAGTGTGGCTGACGAAATTATTCATCCTTATATTTAAATGCATGGGTGTAATATTAGTTGTTTTTTTAAATAATTTTAACGTAAATAGTCCAGAAATCTTAATTTTAGGAAATATGAAAACTTATTAAAATATTTCTATAGGAATAATTATTGTTGTAGGCACTAGGGCTAACGAAACTAATTATATGATGTGAAAAGAAGCAAGGGATTTTGCGAAATGTTTACAATACGATGAGCACACCTACATAACATTATCTCGAGCCTATTAATAGATGATCGCTCTAAAGTTAAAAAAGTATTACTCCTGAAAATTTTGTCGAAATAATTTTAACCAAATAAATATAGATGTAATTAAAAAGGCACTTAAAGAAATCAATTCGTAATTGAGATCTATGTAGCCTCAGAAGTAAAATTATTTACAGAATTATGGGAAGGTGCTTCTAGCAAGGAAACTTCTAAAAGACAAGCGGAGTATAATCAAGGGTTGCGTGTGAAGTTGATCGGAGGGAACGGGAACAGATATGTCGTAGTGAAATGCAGATGTGTAATAGGAGCGAAGAAGTGAGCACACAAGTAATTATCCTTACAAAGTCCAAGCTGTGTCTTTGTGAAAACTGTCGAAAATATTGCACCTCTGTGTGGAGAGGATACTCTCAATTGAAAGCAATAGTTTTACAGATCGACTTCACGCGTTTATTAATATATCGCGCTGCTTATTTTTTTAACGTTCTGTACTACACATGAAGTGCTGAAACTGATCCTCTGAAATCTATTACACTATTCGCTTTAGTTGCCTTCAGAATGTTACTTTCCTGGATCCTGAAACGGGGAAAGTTCTATTAGGATGTAGGCTTACATATACACACGCATATATATATATATATATGTGTGTGTGTGTGCGTGCGTGCGTGCGCACGTGCGCACGTGTCAATGGCAGATATATCTTATTGGAAATTGTTGTTTTCAAAGAAAAGGATGTTGAAAAATATTCTTGCGTTTACGTGTAAAAAGAGCCTATTCGGTGTTGACATTGAAGATATGCCTAAAAAAATTGTTGTTTTGCCAGTATTAAGATTGGCCTAATTGAGAGGCAGCTCCGTTTTAAGGCTATTGAGACCCATGCGGCTGAATGTTGTCCGGAGTTTGGAGGGAGGGGTGTGGTGATGCTGGTTGTTTTTATCTTGTTTTTAATATAATTTGCATGAAAATTCTTACATTGTCCTATCTGCATTTTTCGGTTTAGGATTACACGTAAGTAAATCACGCAAATTTATTTTATGTTGAGCCCAGAAATGTTTTAAACCCGCCCTGCTGAGACTATGAAGTGTCCTGTGTCGATGGCTTAAACTCATAAATTAAAAAGAAAGGAAATTTCTTCGAACGAATGAATACTTTGGCTTCTGAAGTTCTGGCTACGTCTAATATTCTAGAATGTAGTCGAGTTTGCTTTCGATAAAATGTGTGACATGAATACGCCCTAAGATAATGTATGTGGTGCATACTTTCTGACGTCAGTTATATAAGAGACACACCTGGGAAAAATATTACGTAGGATAATGTAGTCATCCGATAAAGCGAAAGAGGAAATTGTTCTAAGAAATGTGTGAACAGGCTATTCCGAAACCTATGCTAAGGATAAGTTAATTATATAAGAATATATATGTTCAGGGGACTGTCTACCGTGAAACGCAGGTGTTGAACCGTGAGCAGAACCACGAAGCGTGTAATAAGAACTTAATCAAATGAATATATCATACAAGATAAATAACGATATCTTCTTAAATTAAGTTATAAACCAACCGATGCACACTAAAACCACTTTTTAAGTAGCTTTATTATAAAATTGTTAAAATTGTACCCCTACACGTGTTTCGATCCTAGGATCATCGTCAGGGGGGTTTATTGCTAAAAGCTACAGTCACTTCAACACATGATTTAAAATATTCTATCTGCACTTTGAAACATAAGTTAAAATCTTGTAAAAAGATTCTCTAAAAGTTGAAAATTATAAAAGCACTGTAGATGGTAGATTGTGGAACTGCTGGCGTGTGGTATTAAAAGCATATGAAATGGTTTTGCGTGGAGCGGAGTGTACTACGTGTTGTGCGGTGAGGAGTACTACGGTTTAAAATTTTAACAATTTTATAATAAAGCTACTTAAAAAGTGGTTTTAGTGTGCATCGGTTGGTTTATAACTTAATTTAATATGACGAAGATGCACGGTGTCAACAGTGTGAAACGATATCTTCATCTGGCTTTTAGTAAACAGTGGTGTAGTTCAAAGGGTGATATTGAAATATGCCTAGAAAAAGAAAATATTCTTAACAGAGAAGTTTAGGTTTGGCTGTGAAAGACTACCTTTCAACTGATTTAAAACGTTGCTTAGTGACGTACTGTTATGGACATGGCAATAAAATTGCAATTTTCATAAAATGGGGGAAAGTCTTTTAAGAACTGCGAACAGTGACTGCTTAAGAAATTCTTATGCCCATGAAGTTACAGTGGATTAAGCTCATTGTGTAGTCTAAGTACGAGTAGCCTAACTATTTTTGTAAAATTATGCAATGGCCATTGCCTTCAATATCTTTTGCAAATTATTCTTCTCTAATCATCCTTCTGTTCGATGATATATAGCTTATTTCGTTACTAACAGTGCAATTAATCCTAAATAAAAACAAGTAAATTACAAATTTGTAGTATTGTTCTCTTGAGAGAAGTGTATTCTAATGCTTGTCTTCACAGGAATCAAATGCTTTATAAGTACTGACATATTACTTCCAAATAGAAAGGTTTCTATAATTAGTTAATATATGCCTTTAGCTGCCCTGTCTAAAAAGCATATCTCTTATCAAAATACAAATTTTTGCGATTCAAAGAGGAGTTTGTTTTGGTCCGCAAACTGAAAATGAAAGCGGCAGTGAAAAGAAAAATTACTGAAGCAGTTTTTTCAAGCCTTAAACCTTCTGACTTTTAATTGAGAGGCATCCGGACTGAGATATTACGTAAGTTTTTATAGACCTCTAGGAAAAAGATAAGTTACAAACGCCTCATTTTCGCATTCTTTCCAATTCATTATTCACTTCTCATGCTAACTATCTGCTCTACATAAAATCATATAAACTTACTCTGAGCTACTGGCAGCGTCGTTAAATAAATTAAGTAAATAAAAGAAAAATGATTTTTCGCTAAACCTACATCTCGTTCCCAATGGACTAGTTCTGTGGCAAGTCATTTGACGTATTTACTTATTAATTTTATATAATAACATTGCCTGTCCTTATAGTGAGTAGGCCACAGGCTGGACAAGCCGGTGTGATATTCCCGGCGGGAGTAAGAATCTTTCTCTTGGCCAAAAGTCCAGAGTGTTCCTCGGTTCCACCGAACCTCCTATAAAATGAGTAACGTGAGTAAAGTGACGGGTGTGTGATGTTAACCACTACTTTTTAGTGTCTAGGTTAAGAATGAGTGGAGCTACACCTCCACTCTCCCTATAGATCTATGTCTTCATGGCTGGGACAGGGAAACCTTTATTTTTAAATGTTGCTCTATCATTGCTTGTCACAAAGTGGCCTACACACGCCTACCTATGGTCTGATATAAAATTAGAAATGCGTTTTAAACGCTAGAGATTTTAATGGAATAATTTTCTCCTCTAAATTCGAGCCGAAATCACGCTCATTAGATTTACTTAATCATATTTGGTTATATGCAATGTGATTTTATCGTCCACTGACTTGTGACAAGCATAATATTTGCCTGGGGGTTTCTTTCCCCTCCGTTGTTGATAGAGCTGAGTTATCGCTTGCATCTGATACGGAGGGCTGTCAGTTATGTTGAAGAGCAAATAAAAAAATACACCTGTAGCTCAGATAGCCTACTAATTTAATATAAGCAATTACTTACTATGGTGCAGTTTATCACTGTCACAATGATTTGAGATCATATCGGTCAGACCTTACCTTTAAATACAGGCGCACTGCGTATCACGCTCTTCCGTTCAGTAATCCATCTAACAGATAAAACAAGGAAAGTCTTTGTAGTTTAAACCTGTAGAAAGAGAAAGTATCCATAAACTTGGGAAAAGATAGACAGAGAGAAATAAGAGAGTTTATAATGACAATGTAAATTGTAAATATTAATGTGTGTAGCGTTGGTGTTGAGGAATAAAATATGAATATGAGGCAATGGTAGAATGACACTGACAGCGGAAAAATGAAGTACTTGGGGATAAACCTGTCCCAGTGTCATTTAGTTTGCCACAAATCCCACATGGACCGGCTTTGCCTGGGATCAAACCCGGACCTTCGCCGTGAGAGCAGAAATATGGGACATGACGATAAGAACAATAAATATAGACCTACACAATCACTAATGTCAGAATCGTCATTTTTAAATTTAGTAGATTAGAAATTAAGGAACTCAAAATTTTCTTGGAGTCAGTATGACTAAGATTGCTTGACACTAATGGAATAGAGTCCAGAAGATAGTGCAGTCAGTCCCAGTAAGATGCTGCAAAGACAGATCCTTTTCTTCAGTGAATTCGGCTCTACTTGAAGCAGTTCAAATCCTGCGGTGTTATATAAATGAACCTACAGAGAAATTCTGTAAACGTACAAAACAAAAGGGTTACTTATTTTGCAGTATTTGTTATTAGTTTTGATTCTACTTCATTGATCTGAACATAGGATTTCAAGTCCTTTTGATGGCATATGTTATATTTAGAGGCCTTAATTTGATCTAATTATAGGCACGGTAGTGTAATTTCTAGGACCTGAAGTGGAGTGATGTCCAAGATAATCGAAGTCGTACTCATGATAAAAGACGTGTTTTCAACGCACACTGCACTTTATATGTTTTATAAACTCTCAGATTTATGACTTTGTAACTTCATAAGTCGAGAATTATAATTTCCTGAATAATGTGATATAGTTCGGAATATAGTAATCAATTGCTGAAAGTCCTACATAATTTGTTTCTCAAATAAGAAACTCATTGTAAAATTAGGTTCCGAAAATTTTAATGAATATGTACTCATTATTCCGGTATGACACACTTCCGCATTGTGCCTATTAATGAACTATTTACAGTACACTACGTAAACACAGAATTGAAATAGCAGAAAATCTGTAGGAGTTGTAAAGAAGTGGAGAATATTTTTTTTTGAAATTAAAGTGTAAAAGAAATTGTAAGGATTACTCTGTGTTTATTTGCGCAGGTAGACCGATAGACTTAGACCCTAAACAATTCACCGTCTTATAATGACTATTACCTGTAAGGCAGGGCGACTGATGAATCAGAATTCAATTGCAGGCAGGGACAGAGCAGTTTCCTTTTTAAAAGCGTCCAGACCGATTATAGTACCAACCTACTAGTATCCTAGCTACTAAGTTTCATACAATTCTGCCTTGGAGATTAAGTGGCCCGGTCAGGAATCTGACCACTAACACTAAATAGTATTAAATTTAGGGATACCTGGAGCTACCCATGTAACACGCCATACATCTTCCTGGCTTTGTATTTAAGTGCGCACCAGGACAGGTACCTTCACATATTTTCAGCTCATGTAATAGCATAAGCCTACAACAGCTTATTTACAAAAATATGAATTTATTTACTTTCTTGATGGAGTACATAACTCGCATTTTGATGGTAATAAATTGTATTTTACGTAGATATTTTTAAGATATACCTGTCGTTATTTTATGATGTAAAATCGAAAAAAAGTTTATTTTTGCTAAAAGAATAGTTTTAATACCTGGAATTTATATTTCTTATTATATTTCTTCTTGTTTAATAAACAAAGTTAGTAACTTTGGAAAAATTACAACGGCTGAAGCAAAGGATAATAGAACCTGGAAATATTGACCTATTAAAGCCTCCGCAGAGTCAGCGGTGCGTGGTTTCGCGTGGGTCAGGTTAGCCACAATATACAGATAGCCAGAATTTGTTGTGGGTTCTTCTAGACTGGATTTCTTGCTCCTGACAGAAAACAGTGTTCTGTGCTCATGTTACAAGATCTGGGAATAATTTTGCTAATAATTACAGGGGAAAACATTTATCAAGTCGCGCGAGCTCGCCGACTGATTGTCTACGCCAGAAACTGTTGGCCTTTTCATGGTTACCTGTCTTAGGTTTTTCTGTACTTTTTCTTGTATAGAGGGCGCTAGGAGCAAACAGGCAGCTTACCACCTTAATTCCGAATTCCTTCCAAATTAGTATATGTTTTTGTTTTTGTTTTATAGTGATATTAATTTCACTTAAGTTGCAGTCTTAATTCAAAGTCGAACTCGAAACGACTTTATTGCAGCTGATTTTCAGTCAGCATATCTTGATGTCGAGCTCCATTATACACTTATGACCAAATATTTTCTCTGTTTTAACTTCTGCAGTTTTGTCGCTATGAAGCGTCCCTCTATCGAAAACACTATCGCTTGTCAAGTCTAAGTTTTTGTTAATATGTACAAATTTTTTACAAATTTATAAGCTGTTATTGTCCATTATAATACAGTATAAAAAGGTCTCTGTTAATCCAAGATTTTTACAGAAGTTTGTGCCTTAAATTACTTAGCTTATGTAACAATAGCTGTTAGTTGCTTGAACCGCCAAACAATTGGAAATAGAAATGACCGTGGGACTCACATATTACACTCCTTCAGCTGAGGAATGTAGCAGAACTCATAACACATTATTTTTCATTACAAGACGATAGCTGTCAGAAAGCCGGTGATCCTAAGAAATATTTAAAGCAATTGTACAAAACCTGAGTGACGCCACATGGTTTTTAATGCTCAGATATTTTCATATCGGCAGTTTGAAACTTCTCGCGAAATAAATAAGATTTAAGTAAAAACGTACACATTTTGAAATACCTCGTAGATTAAATCATTTTGTAACGGTAAATGTTTATAGTGTAAATGATATGTTTTCAGTCAGCACTGATCTCTAAATCCAACAAAATATATCAATTAAATTAACTCCAGCAAAATAATACAAAGTCAAGGACATTTTATTAAATTGTAAAGATTTTATCATACATATGTCAATAACTTTCACTTTAAAACACCAAAATTACAGCACTACAGCTACTACTACTACTACTACTACTACTACTACTACTACTACTACCACCACCACCACCACCACTAGGTAAAGGTGAATTTCACCTTATAACCTGCCAGGAAGCCACAGAGGGGGAGTAGATTTATAGGTCTACTCTTTCTTTAACCTCGGCGCTAGGTGGGGGTGGGTGGTTAGCGCCATGTCCCAACCGCTTTAGGTCCGGGAATGACCCGGTACCCATTGTATAGGAGGCTGGGTGTCCTCCAGTGTGCGGAAAATCTCGCCCCACTGGGATTCGATCCCGGACCGTCAAGCCGTAGCAATAATAATAATAATAATAATAATAATAATCACGTAGGCCTACTTCACTTGAGGACAATAAAAATGGTCGAAACGTAATTAACATATTGAGTAATGAAAACTAAAACATACAAGTAATTTGGGCTAAATTGTCAAAAATTTCTTTAGGTTGTTACGGCAGTTAGTGTTTAATGTCATTTCTGTTTTTGGTCCATGACATCCTGCTTTGGGTGGCGTGCTGACATTCTAGAGAAAGTGGCTGCGTCTGTTGACAAGGGGAATCCTCGTCGAGACAGCTACGATCTTAAAAATGTCGGCACGTTATCCCACCACAAAAAAGGTGTCATCACTCCGGAACAAATATAATGTCTGTACTGTAAATTCCATTTTATTTCCACAGAATGAGTTTCGAAGATTTTCTTTCTTTTATTCTGTATAAAATCCTTAGAATGTAAATATATATTCCTTATGTAAACTCTCATCAATATTACGCTAAATTTCTTCTCCCCAAACTTTATAATCGTATCCTTTATATTTTCCATTCCGTGCGTTGTAATTCAATTTATCTTATTTTAACCAACAAATGCACACAATTTCCATTATATTCACAATATTATGTTTAAAAACAAAAAACGTCTACATGTTTCGAACCTTACTGGTCCATCATCAGGGAGTACATTAATTGTTGTTGTACAGAACAATTACTTAATAATATTCACCGTACCCTGAACACCTTTATCACATCCACACGCTGCTTCATCTTATTGTGTAACAATTCTGTCCGCTACATACCTTCAATCTACACTGAAGAATTTCCATCAGTTCTTCTACATACGCAAGAGTAGGAAATATTGTCAGGTATTGCTCTATACAACAACAATTAATGTACTCCCTGATGATGGACCAGTAAGGTTCGAAACATGTAGACGTTTTTTGTTTTTAAACATAATATTGTGAATATAATGGAAATTGTGTGCATTTGTTGCTTAAAATCACAGAAGATTTATAATCGTGTTTACTACTGCAGAAGGATATTCTTAGCGCCTTTGAAACTCAGCTTGGAAGGCTCTTTTAATGCTAAGTGCAGTCAGCGATAATCCGGGTTGGAGTCCCTTAAGACACAGACATGTAGCTTCTACCTGGCGTTAAGTCAACATGTTGACTACACCAACGTGACGGACTGATGTTAACGTCGAGGGTGGAGGCTGTTAACTGGTACAAAAATATTTGCGAATTATACTCCATTCTGACAGTACTGTTTTAGAAAAACAAACAGTTCTTTTCCAATCACAACGAAAGACGTTATCGCTTACTTTACAGGAAAGTAGAAAACCGAACAAAAATAATAAGTCTTTTCGCTTAAATAATGCTGTCTACATCTGAGGAAGGCGTAAAAGAAAGTGTAACATTCTGTCATAACACTTTACATGAGAAATATTAGGAGAGTTTTAGTTACGTAGAAATTACATGTTTACACAGGAGTAACAAATCACACATAAAAATAATTCTCATTACTCAGTGCGCATAGTGTAATAACAATTCTTAAGGAAAAGGCAATAATTCAGGCATCTGATTACATTGGCCCGGTGTTGCTCCCACAGCAGTCCGTTAGGGTATTTTGGTGGAAAAATTTGCACGGTGACCGGTTTCTGTCCAATTACTTCTGTATGCTCCCGCAAATTATTATTCCACAAAAGCACCATATTCATTCGTCCTACATCTGGGAATGGAAAATGGGACTATTAGGAGTTGCAATTAAACAGGGACATAGCTTTACACGCCACAAGAGTAAAACAATAATATAGGCAAAAGTGGTTAGCTTTACGGATTCACTGCTTAATCCCGCCGGCGGTAGCTGGGATGGGAGGAATCCAGTTACCTGTCGGGAAATGAACCCTGGCTTTTAAGCCCATAGTAAGTTGTTGTTTGACTAGCCTGTAAAAAAGGATTCTAGTAATATTAATTAGCCTATTATCCTAATATTAAGGATCCAATTTTCGCAGATTAATTATTCAATTTACTGAACTATCACTTCACCCATACTCCATATCCGTATTCTCCTTCATATCCCCTAGACGATATATAACCTTAGCAATTGACGGCGCCTTTAACTGAAGCACGTCTACCTACTGTCTCATTTGGAATGACGTACTTGAAACTTATTTTATGTGATGTATCTAAGTTGAGCTCCATTTCGATCATCATGTCTGAGTTGAGTTCAACTGGGACTAGAATATCTGAGTTTAATTTGATTTGGAATGGCATAGCTGAGTATAATTGCGTTTGGAACTGCGTATCTAGGTTAAATCCTATTTTTGCTGAAATGTATAAGTTGATTTACGTTTTAAGTGGCATACACCTATTTAAATTAACTTCCGTTTAAAACAGTATGAGTTTAATTTTATATGGAAAAATATTTGATTTGAATTCCTTTTAAAACTGCATACTTCAGTTGAATTACATTTTAAATGACATATCTCAGTTGAACTCAATTTTGACTCCGTATCTAATTCCAGTCTCATACATCATTATTTCATAACATACCCTACCTCCACAACGATTTTTTATGACGAATCAGCGTAGAAATAATTTTTTTGCATTTATTTTTAAAGTCGTTGTAAAATCAACAGACCGGACATTACATGACAGATTTCTAAGCTCGTATGAATGCCGTCACTAGTGATTTGGAAAAAAATATAAATAGCATAAGATATTACACAAAATTCCCTATACGATTGAAGAAATCGGTCCAGTGCTAGAAGTAGACATAAACCGAGGATAAAAAAATAGGATACATATAAAATAAAATCACCATCAGCAAAAAACATTTATAGAATATGGCTGCAGGGTATGTAGAATAATTTGGCAATGCCTACTTTTTCTTCAACAAATGTCAGAAATTCTATCCTGGGAAGTAAGAACTAAGTTAGATGAAAATTACTCTAAAGTGGGTCCAATTATCAACAATATATCTAGTCTACCTCACAATTAAAGACGAGTTTCTTTAGTCTATTTAGAGGCACGTGATAGATTTATACCTCATTACTTTTCTATTTTTACATATTTTATTAAAACTGTTTCATTCTGTTGACTGCAAGAGCTTTCAGTCGGTTTAGATTTCAACATGCTTTGTGCAACAATTTCCTAAATTGAAGACAATCGAAGAGTTGAGAATTATAGGCAGACTTAATATTTGAACAATCACAAATTTGAGAGTACTGTAGGCACGGGCAGGAAACTGTGTAAATTTATTTGAAATTATAATGGGATCTACGTTAGGAATTTTTTGAGTGTAGGCATCAGGATTAAAACTGCAAAAAAGCGAGAAATTTTATGTTAGGTTGAGCAACTATTATATATAATCATCCCTGGAAGGACTTTCTTCCAAGTTGTATTTTGTTATTGTATAGTGTTTTGCCGTAGACAAGAGATAAATATTTGCTTTAAATTTGGAAGTTTTAACATGAGCGTAACTGTAAGAACCAAAATACCTGGCCTAAGAATGGAGAAACCATAAAGAAATTTCATCTGTAAAAAATAAATAATTTAATTTTTATAAATATAATATTTTATTAAAGCAGCAAGATACTTGTTGTAGTTCTGAGGAAACCATTTTGTAACATCTGTAGCCTAAACTTTAGCAAACACACGCGCGCGTGATGTCACTAACACATCAACATAAACCAACTGTCGTTAATCTTTCCTGCACAAGAAGCTGCAAACGGACGTGAACGTACAGCCAAGGCGGGTGCGTCAACAGCCATGACATTTTACGCAAGGTTATATCGGTAACCACCACTCGACACTTATACATAGTTCCATTTATTGTATTTAAAGATAGTTGTGTGAAGAGAATTACTCTGTCGAGAACCATGCAGGAAGTCAGAACAGAACATGAAGGCTTAGGCCACATTTCTCCAAGATTTCCGAAAGCATGACTCGATGATGAATATTTGTTCTCAGCGCTGTGTTCCTGTATGAACTGACTTTTTACTCTGCCTTGCTGCCACATAAGGGCAATTACAGGCTGTGTCGAAATTTAAAAGCTTTTTTTTTCGAATAAGGAAAAGTCCAGCTTAAAGCTTCGGTCTCGTCTAATTATGATCATAACAACACTGCAGAAAGTAGAACCGATTTAATGCTGTCAGGCAACGATGCAAGATATATGGAATTTTTCCTTCAATATTATTTCGAAACAGCAAATTAAAATTATTTCTGTGCAAGATATGAGTACAAAAAGAAGGCGTATGGCCCACTCATTCTTAACCTTTGCCCCAGACGGAGGTAAATCCTGGCCGCCTTACATCCGTGGAAGATGCCCTGGTTCTCATTAAGTCTGGGTGGGCCCAAGAACCGGTCTGGACGTTTTGCAGAAGGAAAAATTTCCTGCCCTTTCAGACAATCGAACTCCAGACTGTACAATCCATATCCTAGTCACTATACTGACTACTGTTGGAAAAAAAGTTTAAAAATAAAAGCTTTATCCAATGTTTGAAATATCAAATAAATGCTATCCAGGTACATGGAATGTATATCACGAAAATAGAAGAGAGAGGAAATTTTTAGTTAGGAACAGAGTTAATTGTGAGACATAGGGATAGATGGGGAGGATGATTTTAAAATGGCTGTTAGAGAGACATAGGATGCGGGATTTGGAGTGGATTGAGGTGGCTGAGGACAGGGAAAAATGCTGCATTGCCTCCTCAAGTATTACTGCTTTATCGAGTTAGTCACGCGACAGCGAGCTGAAGTGCCCACACAGCCTTCCATACTTTCCGGCTAAAGAAAGTGGCTGGAACTTGACGTCTTCATGTAATTTGATATTGAAGCCGCCTTGAGGCTTTTTGAATGATAAGATTTTATGCCAACCTCTAAACTTCCCTATGATAACAGGCCCAATCTTGCCAAGAGCATCAGAGCAATGACTGGGAGCTACATTCTAACGTCTACAATCTTCATAAGCGCTTGCTAATGATCGATACCAATCCTCCAAATTGTTACTTGGTATGTGAGGAATGAAGTGACTTATAGTTCTGGCAAACACTAGCCTAAATTAAAATTAAATATTCTGCGATACGGCGTCGTGTATCCTACTAGATATTTATCAACATTTTGGAGAAACATGCTTTCTCTAATTTTACGCTTTCCTATCCTGGTAATGGAGGATGAAGTTTTCTCTAAGATGTTGGCATTTACCAAACTGTACTGCCTCACGTCTCTGAAAACCTTACTCTTAACTTTAACTGCCGTGGAAACCTCATCTCATACATATCTCTGGAAGTATAGCACACTTCCCTTTGTAGGAACCGCATGACTTGACACCACAGAGCCCGAACATTACAAATAGCTGCAGTCGGCAAGGCGTGGTTGATAAAGATAGTGACTGTGGAGTTTGCAGTTGACCTTGACAATGTTTTGTACTGGGGAAAGCAGACCGTCCTTTGCTTGTGGCCAGTAACGGGTGTATTCCAACTAAAAATACATCGAAATAATGTGCAGTTGCTTTTTGTGTGTTATTTTCTGTTGTATTCTGTGTCGTTAGAGCTGAGCATAACAAATGGCGACCAGTGGAAAGTAGGTCAAGCAGTGATAGAGACTCGTGTTTTTGAAAATATCTACATGTTTTTGCTGACCATTTTCGCGAGTGTTAAAAGGCTGTACCCACTCTTTTCGGGTAAACTGCATTCTATTGAGTAAATGACATTAATGTTTCACTTCAGAAAGCCCAAGCAGCATTTTATCTCTTGCAAAAGCACTGTGTTGGAAATAAGTTTATAGTTTCAGTCACTCTGGAGCAGGCCTTCTTAACCCGTAGGTCGCGAGTAAAGCCGAGATAGAACGCCGAAACAATTTTTAAAACATTTGGGCTGTTTGTTTATGGAGACATATATTACATTACTACTCATTTTGTAAAAACGTGCTACAAATAGCAACACCCTGGCCTAGATTGTAAATTCCATTTTTAAGAATATTTTTCCTATTATTGTCAGCATATTATTATTGAGCATGATATATAGTCAAATAAAGCTGGAGATGAAGGCCACCACACGACATGCCTATGCAGGCATGGGGAGCGGAGTTATACCTTCAATCCATTCGCAACCTCGGCGTTAAAAGGGGGTGCGTGGTCAGTACAACTCACCGGCGCTTTACCCCGGCAAAGACCCTGTACCTGTTGTACAGAAAACTGAGTGGGCCTCAGGGACGGTCTGAACGGGCAAGGAAAACTCCCTCACACTGGGATTTTATCCCCGGACCGCCCAGCCCGTAGCGAGTCCCATTACCAACTATGCTATCTCGGCCGCCGTATAGACACACAGGTAAAATTATAGTATATTTTTACGTATACTTATTCATTCTTAATTCTGTGTATTGAATTTCATTCTGGCCGCGTGCACACCAAATTTTGCCGAAGTTGCTTGTGCCACATAGTAGGTTGAGCATGCCTGCTCTAGACCTTTCTCAAAGGAATATATTAAAACTCTTGGTGAAAATTGCATTCAGCTTGCCCTGTTACCATCTTGCCTTTTTACCCTCGCACCAACTAGCAAGTTATCTGGTCAATGTTGAGGTTTCACCGTGCACACCTACTTCTAATTTCGTATTGAATATAACCAAATTTCATGAAACTTTCTTCGAATTACGATTGTTCTGTGTGAGTTTAATATTATTGGACAATAAAAAAATTATTTTATTGCTTTCACCATGAAGGTTGAAGATGATATTCGGACAAACTGTGAATGCTAAAGATTCTTAATTTAAATAGAATAAAAATTGGGCTACTGAGGAAGGCATTTTGCTCCTGACCGCACCTGATACGTCGTTAAAAGTAGTACATAATTATCTGTCTTTAGCCATTCTGAGCTGTCGTTTCGGCAGCTGGGATAGCTAATTCGGCATTGTGACTGGGCTGCAGTCTGGAAGTCCGCGGAATTATGATTTATTCCCAGCAGGGGCAAGGGTCTTTTTTCGCCCCCAAAATGTCCATACTGTATCTGGAGGTCACCCAGACTCCTATTCAATGCGTTACGAAACCTCTTTCCTTGAAGGTAAAGCGAAAGAGGATTCAAGCTGATCACTCACATCTATTGCCGAGGGTAAGGATTACTGGAGCTATAGCTCCAGTCTTTCCTATGCCTGCATGGCGTGTACAGGGACAAGTTTATTGCTTTCATTTCATCCATCATTCTCCGAATTCGAATATGTTCCTGTTTATACTTAGGCGTTTGTCGACTTCATTTCAAATATTTTAGTAATTTAGGAAAATACACCATTCTGCATAAATAACGAGGTCCAAAATTAGGAACATAATCCACAGTTTATAAGCCAGGATTTACCATAACATCCTCAGTTTATAAGTTATCAACATAACAAAACTCGCCCATATAACTGGATCAATTTACCCTCAAATCATTTCAGAACCTACATGAAAGAAATTCCACCTCTCAGAAGGTGGAGGCAGCGCGTTCACCCGAAACGTCTGTGTCCACCTACAATTCTACACGGCGTAGAGAATTCAAATTTCTTCTTGCCCCCACTTTTATTTGAAAACGTTTGATGGTGTGTTTATGGAAGTCGTGAAATTGCATTAAGTGTTGTTACAATTGGTCACAATGTCAAAATAATTATGCTTACAAGGAAGTCGAAGATTTAGTTACTTCTTAGTGATAAGAGTGTAAAATGTTTATTATATTCTAAAGAATGGTAAGTGCCACTTCTATGGCTATTTCAAGCATCTAAAATTCGGATGTAGGACATAGTATTTAAATGTGTTGAAAGATTCGGTCTACTCATTAAGAAGTATCGTACATTATTAGCCCATACACATATTGCTACTAACGTTGCCATGCTATTTTCCTGATTCTGATTATTTATCAGCCTACGTAAATATTTGTATCCCGGTACCGGTGGCCGTGCAGTCTAAGGCATAGGTATATAGCCTCTCGATTCCTGGGATCGCGGGTTCGAAACCCCCTGAGGGCACACATGTTCGTCTCTTGTGTTTGTTGTGTGTGTGTAGGTAGCGGCGTGCGCGATGGGCTGATAGTTCAGAGGAGTCCTACTGAGTGTATCTGTGTGTGATCTAGGAACCTCAAAATGAGGTGACCTGGTCCGGATTTGGGCTGTAGGGCCACAGCAAAAGAAAATGTTTTCATAGTTTCCATGAGTCACGTACATGTACGTTAATTTAGCTCTGCACATATGAATTTTAGGGGACTAGTAATTATATGTATCATCTGATGTAACTTTAGAATGGAGAATAAAAGAACAGTAAGTCAAGTATTTAATAATAATCCTCAAGGAAGTCGACCAAGAGGACGACCAAGAAACAGATGGTGGAATTGTGTACAAACAGACATTAAGAAGTGTAAAATTAACAACTGGAAAGAAAGGTAAAAAAAACAGAGCTGACTGGAAGAAGTCCATTAAGGAGGATAAGGTCCGCATTGGACTGTAGTGCCACCGAAGAAGAAGAAGATGTAACTTTAAGAAGCTGTGCATTTTTGCCGCACTGTGTAATTTTGTGTTTATTACGATTTCACAATAAGCAGTTTGATCTTTATAATGGAGAAGAAATGCTTTACCATCAAGTAGAATTTGATTTTATGTGTATGATTTAGTAGAATGGCAGTCCTTAAAATGGTAAACTAAAAGGAAGAAAGAAAATACTCATATATCAAGGACGAAAGAGCAGTATTATTGAATTTATAATTTTATTATACGTAAAGCCTCGATTACAATAATTTCTTAATTCACTTATAAAATTTAATTTTTGAGTTTTATTTAATCATAGCCGAAAACATTTTATCGGTAAATTTATATGTATTCTAAAGAATCAAATCAACAGCATTGTCATGAATATCTGTAAAGGGATACAAATTGCATTTCTGTACAACTGGAGGCAGCTTATTTTACACATAAGTACTGAGTTGAAATTACCTCGCGCATGCTCTGGTTGTGCCCAATATGCTATAGGCTGCTATGAGTAAAGACGAAGGCAAGCACACTGACAGCATGTCTTCAACGTAGATCTTGATTTTGCTGGAGATCTGGATGGCTATAATGATACAGGTTGTTGATGTGCATTACTACAATAACTTATGTTTCAAAAAAGAAAATAAATAGAAAAAATTACAAACTTCGTCCTTTCTTTATCGACGAATCAACAGATGCCGTACGCGAGAAACAATCGATAAATAAAGTGGCCGGAGTTTGCTGTTTTCCTGCTTCTTTTCTGTGTGGCGTGACATGACAGCGTTATTCTCTGTGCAGAAATGTATTTCAGTAGAAGTTACGTCTTGTGTGTTCATAATAACTTATCTCTGAGTCGCATTATAAACTGTAGTCTGCCACTTCTTCTACGGGAAAGCAAAGAGTATGTCACACACAATCCAGTTTTAGATTGCTGAATAAATTCGATGTATGTTACTAGTGGGCCTAAGCACTTGAAATGTGATTGATTCCCAGCGGACAAGTGTTATTCGGATGAGCGATTAGAATAAATAAAAAGGTGGCTTCCAGCGAAAGCATATTGTACCAGTTCTCAGAGAATTCCAGACTTTTTCAGTAATTTATAATTTTTCGTAATTCATGATTTTACTTATTATCTTCTCAGCGGACTTTTGAGTGTAGGCTTAAGAAAGAATGGTCTTTCCCATAAGAAATAATAGGAATCGTCACTGTATAAACTCGCCATCTTTAAATTGTATATTTTAATACGAAACAAATATCTATTATTTTTTAAGAAAATTTGAAGTGGGAAGAAGCATTTATATTGATCCATAGGTTTATGTACTTCTTTTCGATTTTTGTAGATAAGACAGCTCTTACCTTCTCTACTTCTAGGACAAAACTTTCATGTCTAATGCTTGTAGATGCTTTATAATAATTCCAAATTTGGTACTAATAGTGCTCTGCGAATCTTATCATTTTAGTTACGCCTTTTTCCACGTGTTCAATTTCAAGATTATAAACTTGCTGAAAAGGGAACGTGGGGTGTTAAAGATGCATTTAAAGTAAAATCATGCTATTCGCCTACTTAATTTCCCTAACCGTGTAAAGTCCAGTGGTATAACACGTCATATTTAAAACTCTTGCTTTTGTCAGTAAAACATTTATGCGTTTCATACAATTCTCGCAGTAAATATCTGCGTCTTATTTTCCTGTACAACCTTAAACTGTTGCTCTTTCTAAAGAAACGGATTGTGGTTTTCTGTAAAGTTGAAGCGTAGGATATGTTGTTTACGTGATTTAGAAAATATCAGCTTTTTAACACTAGAATGTGTTTGGACAAATTTCTGACCCTGGCAGACATAAATCCTGCATGTCAAGTGTGGTTGTAAGTGCCCTTCAGCTCCTCCCGGACGTAGAGATAGCCTTATTACATAACAGATTTCTGCGAACAATAGGAAACGCCCCGTGCGCAACTAGAGTACAAGACCACCATCTGTTCAAATTCTAGACACTCGGAGCAGTCAGAGATAATTTAAACTTAACGGACAGGATTTCCGCGACACCATTACAGTGACTAAATACACTAAGTTGAATTAATGGACGCGTCACACACAACATATGGCAGAAGCAGCGTTGTTGTAGATCAGTAAGCATCTATCACGAAAATTTACTTTCGAATATACAACAATATAACGTAGCAATATTCTATTATTTGTCCATAATTTTCACACGAATACCTGAGTGCTCCACCTCACACTGTACATTGTACAATCTCACGCAATCTTCAGGAATGTAAAATATATAGCAAATAGACACCACTATTAAGAACGCAGTGCTATATATAGGTATAAGGTAAAGACTCATAGTTTATGTCTAAGTATTCAGCCACATATCCCATGTGGGTCCAATGTTTTGCTGTAGGGTAGAGCAGACCTGGGATTTAATGTCGGGTGTCGGTAATTGTGTCAGCTTACAAAGTAGGCCTCCGCATAACTTGCAGACTACATGTTGCCTGAGACACAGCGTTATGTTGAAACCCCCCTCCTAACTTTAACTTTAACTCCTAACTTAAAATGAGAAGACGTCTTTTAAGCCTTTCCCTAACATAGCTGATATAGAACACGGAAGCAATTTCGAAAAGTTATGAGCTTTTATTTAAGGAAACATACATTACATTAATACTTCAGTTTGCAGAAATGTGCTGCAAAAGGCGACACCCTAGCCTAGGTTGTAAATTGCATATGCATAATTTTTTTCTATTTTTCGTATTGGTACATTTTTATTATAAATGATATAGTGACAAATACACAGGTAAAATTAAATTATAGCTACTTATACTTATTCTTTCTTCATTCTGAATTTCGTGTTGCCCACATGCAGACCAAATTTTACCGAAGTTGCTAGCACCATATAAAATGTTGAACATGCGTGTTGTAAGGTTTTACAAGTCGAAATATTTTCTAAAATAGAAAGAGGGTACACAATATTAAATCAGAGGAACGGACAATATTTTAAATCAGAAATATCACAAGAAAGATTATTCGAGTTAAGAATGGGGTGAAATGGGCCTAAGCTATATAGAATATGAATGACACTGGGATTCATTAAGGGTTCCAGAAATAAAAAAAAATAAATTACGAGGGAAGCAGCAAGATAAAAAAAAGACAAACAAAATGGAATCAGAGAAAGAGTGGCAGCAGTCTGAAGTAAGCTGAAGTGTTTATGGAACAGCAGGTGAAAGAAGAACAAGTGGACAAAGTTATGCATATAATTTTAACATATTTTCCTAAATCTTTCAATAGGTGTAGATAAATATGTTGAAATCATTGCTTTGTATGTCTGCACATTTGGGGTGTATACATAATAGTTTTTGCTGGATACTTCTAGGCCTAAGCTAGTAATAATATGCCATTTTCTCAAGAATAAGAGATCCTACTTCGAGCTATATGATTCCAGGAAAAAGACTTACAGCCTAATCCTTATGTACTTTTTATATTATTTACATCCACGCTTAGGTATTTCAAGTAGCTTCCAACTGTTAAATTTTCCTAAAAAAATTTGTATGAATTTTAAAAGTCCATTTTACCTCGTGTTGTTTTATTTGCTCGGAACATTAAAAGCTGTTAAAACTTAAGTAATGTAAGCGAGTGGATGCACGAAGAGGGTGCAAACGTTATATACAAACAGATAAACTAAGAAGTTTTAATACTGACATTTAATGTTAATTTTAATTTTGTTTTCCATTATCTCTTTTAATAGTGTATTGTGCGAAACATTCACATATCCCATTTTAATATTAAGAGTTTAATGATAATATTGAACAAATATTACTGATTTATTGCTTAATCAGGAGAAAACAAGAATATTATTATCGTTATTATGACCCCATGCAGGCTTACGTAAAAGCCTTATGTAGTTGAAAATATACGTAAATCTGATCTCATTGGTGATGATCCTATAACCGAAAAGTGAAAGAGAAGTTTGTAATATGGCATTGAAGTGCACTTTGATGGGGTTTAGTGATGTCAGTTACTTAAGCCTTTACCAGTCGGCACGGTCCTTGTCCCAGACGACATCAAATATACTTTACTGAAGATTTCAGGCAGTCAGCACACCACTCACCCCCCAACCAGGGGGTTCAGAGAAGCCGCATGCTTTACGCCTCAATGTTCAGCCTACATGGTACTTCGCCATTAATGTTAGGCCTATTTGTCATTTTCAACTTCAGCAATGCAATTTTTCAGAACTCTGATTTGTATGCTTCCTACGGCGTAGTGGTTGTAGTACGTGTGCAGCTTAGTATGTGCAATGATACTGGACACACGTGCAGAAAGAAAGGACTGCATGGCTTGCGACGAATAACTGAATGTCTTTTTTTTTACAAAGTACGTAATAAGATTTCTATTGTTTGTCCTTATTTAGAACTGTCTGTATTGTAGCTGGCCACACGCTGTGTGCGCGTGTCGATAGTTTGGGGTGGTCGCAGCCATCAGTTGTTCGAACCACAGTCAATCAAATCTCCAAAAACAGTGTCCCGTAATCCGCATGAGAGGCTCGTGATATGCGACTCTTCATTTGATATATCTTTATGTTTGATGCACTCCCTGTCTCTATTTAGAAGAATAAATTCTGGAAACATTTCTTTATTATTAAGTTGAAAAATTACTAGCATGTAATTAACATAACTGAAATTCAAACACGCATGCAGCTATAGCCCTATAGTCCACAATACTGAATTGTCACTTGTTTTATTGTTTAAGATGTGATTTTTCTCGTTTATTTAACAATGCATTGCAAGCAAACTGCTTTTAAGCCAGCTGTCTAGAGTGCCGATATAGCGACAGCCTCTAGCCATATTCTTTGGTAATCATTTACGGAGGATTTTGTTGCATTTGTCTTCGGGCTAGTGCAAGAGTATTAATGCAGTATGCTATTTCGAAATGTAGCCAAGTAACTATCCAAGAATGTGGCCTTATATCCTAGAGGATTTAAACCTGCTCACCTCTTATTAGTCTTACTCTCCAGTCTTCTGCACTTTACAATTGTTATTTACATTTGATTTTCTGTCTTCTTTATTGGTCTTTATTTCATGCATAAAAATTTTATCAAAAAATTGCTTTTGTTACATGAATCTTAATTTGCCTTACGCAGGTAAGTCCTGTGCGAAATTATGTATTCCGGCGCTTTTATGGTTTTAGGTACAGTCTACTCTCGTACATGCGTGTAATATATAACATTTATTTAATACCCTAAAGTTAGTCTATAAATAACAGTCAATTACACTGAATGTAAATATCGAATTTTACTACGGCTGTTAAATATTGCCGGCCGCACGGATGTGGCAGATGTACCATCATCCTGCATGACTATTACGTCCTAACCCATTAATAGACCCAAATAATAAACCTGCTAGACAATACATAAATGGCGTCTTTTTACATAACTCTTCAACTGCATGAGAACATTTACATATCGTTATATATACTAGTATAAGTAAGAAGAAAAAGGAAATGAGGTACTTAGTAGTAATGTGTAGTGCGAAAATGCTTTTGCATGAATCTCATTGCTCAGTACATCACATGTCTTATAATGTATGTAAATCATTAATCTATAAACATACAAACGTTCTAAGACGTTCAAAGTAAAGCATTAAAAAGTTTTGTGAACGGTTAATTCTTAATAACCACCCACCACCACCACCACCACTACCACCACCATCTTCCTCTTCTTGTTCTTCTGATTCTGCATCTTCCTCTTTTTCTTCACCACCTTCTTCCTCTTCTCTGCTTTATGGGCCTATCTGTTCGTCGTTCCGAGGCTAATCCAAACCGCTCTCTTCATCTCTCCATTCCAACGGATGACGCCCTGTCGGTCGGTTAATTCATGACCACGTACTATGTTGGACATTGTCAATTATCTGCATGACGTTTAGTAAATTGGTTCTGCTCAGGTCGTCAGATGATTGATGTTATAATGACGTGTTTGTCTGTGTGTTCACCCTATTAGCGGTGACAGGTGGGATCGAGCTGGGTCGTTCTGAATGCTACGATATTTACTGAACTACTACTTGTGAATAAATGTAACCACACATTACCTGTCTCATTGTTTCTTGGCTGAGATTGCATAAATTCTTGCGTATGGAAGAAACATATGCAAATATGAATGTTTGAATTGGTAGGTCCACACTGTGGAAGGGAATATCGGACATTCCTTATTTATGATGTATATTTCGTGTTTTACTTACCGACGCTGTCAGTGACTCAGGCTGTATAGATCTACAGTCAAATTGTAGACTGATTAGTGAAATATGACTTAGAAAGGCTTTGGAATAAAGCGGAAGTGGCTTAATTTGAGGTAATATGGATTTTGTCTGAAGATGCTGCAGAAACAACCTAAAGCTTCCCTCAGTATTGTTGGTGTCCCGACCGAAAATTTGTATCGGTCATCTCCCGAACACAAGTCAAGCTTTATATTTTGAGCCAACTTGCTCAGTTTGCTGGTGTAGATAACCTGTTAGTTTAAAATGCTTCAAATATACCGCACGAAAATGTTCACTTCTTCCAAGGAAGAAATTTAATATTTTGGACTTTACGTCATACAGTCATAACCATTTTAAGGTGAGCGACCACTCTTACAATTGGATGATGTGTTTGACTTATCTGTCAAATTTACTCCATACATCGTATAGAATAAATCAATTCTTCTGACTCAGAATAGGGCCTAATTTGCTTGAATGGGAGGAAAGACACCGAAAAGTTGTTCATGTGCCAAATTAAGCACTACAGAATTAGTACATGTCGGACAGTTGATGTATGGCTCAATTCACTTTTAAACTCGACATTAGATGGAGATAAATGGTAGGCTTCACGTCCCCGCTGGGAAGTGACCCTGATAGCCACTAGAGTGGTGGTTTCGAGCCGGTAGAAATGCGGCGATAAAGTGAAATGCAGTAAATTTCTATCTCCGCCAATAATAGAAATCAAAGTCTACGGACTTCCAGTCAGTCGACTGGTCACTGCACGTCATCACGTGTAAACTGTGGGCCTAATCGTGCGTCGCTTGAACAAGCCCCGACTGTCTTCGGGCATCATCGAGCTTGTGCTGAAGAAACGTTAAGTTAGACGGTCACATCAGCTTCATGCGCGTCGGAGCAAATTGCGTAGCTCCTACTACAGTTAGACCCTAAGTTTTCCATCATTTGATACGAAATGGCTTTGAAATCCTTTGCTTCTACCTTCAGTGTTCATGAACTACCTGTAGGGAGCAGACTGTACTTTGAGAAGCTACTAGTTACTCAGTTCTTCAAGAAATCTCCAAATTTATTGAAGCCGAAAGTTTATTACTTTTGTCACAACAGTCTGCCAGTGGTCACTATTTAAGTATCGAAATGAATCCAGTCTATGTCCTCACAATTTACTGCTTCCAGGTCAGTTTTAATATTATCCCCCAGATTATGATATTTGTCGAGTAAATTTCATAAGTGACGGCCTCTTTACTTTTCCAGTAATGGACCTAAATTATGTTGATACTGAATTGATTTGAAAGGCACGAGTAATTTTATTGTAGGATCCGAAATGTGCTGTAGTTTTAACTGACTGGCGTGTAGATTATTAGCGACGCTGTTTGAGAGAGAGAAAGAGAGAGAAAGGGTTATGTGTAATCTAGTGGAAGGAAATGGGAGCTATTCCTGTATGAACATGCACTGCAGCAAACAAAGAGGCCTCAAGCAGGAAAATGGGATGCATGCTTGATGCAGGTTTACAGGCTTCAGGTGTGGTGGTATAGACCCAGATAAACCAATTTCATTTTACGTAATTAAATATAGCCGAGTAGAAACGAAAATTGTAAAAGTGATTCTTTTCCACTTTAAACACACAAGAACCTAGATATCAAGCTTGATCAGCGTATACTTTCTGGGGGTTGAGTATAGCTCTTTCTGCTAATAAATTATCTCCTAAGAGTTCTTGTGTTCCATAATTCTAAAAACCACACAAATAATCGTGTGAAAATGTAAAGGCACGGTTCTCTCTGTTCCTAATTAGGCAGGACACGCTAAAACGTGTGAAGATTTGGAGGTACAGCTCCGCGTATTTCCATTTCGGATCCAGATGGCGGTGGACGATCAGATTCAGGTCCCTGTAGCTTGACTACAGAAAGAAAAATAGCCGATTTCCCACAAAGGATTTTGGGAGAACACACAGTTGTACTGGGCGCTGTACACAAAATGGAATCGAATAGGATAAGCTGACACATCTAATTATCTCCCTAGCCTTAAAAATGAGAATTACTAATACGTTTATTAATGCAACTACATGAGAATGGTTTCTGAGAGTTTAGAGTTAAACATTTTCCACTTTCTATGAAATCGGAGGGCTCGTTATCTTGCTCACACGACCTCGTTAAAGTTTCTATCCTGAGCCCAATTGCTCCAGCACACATCTTCAGAAAGTGTTCCTGTATGTGAGTTATATTTCCTTGTATTTGTAGGCCTCCCTCGCTATTTCTTTCTGTTTTCCAGAATAAAAGAATGAGGCCTATTTCTGTCCTCGCCCTTATTTGTTACATACCCTGCTCACAACCTACCTTCTCGTTAAGATCACCCTAACAAGTTATAAAGACAAAGTTGTCTCTGTGCTTAAGTATAGCTGCACGCATTATTTAAAATTTGCTTTGGATGGTGCAGTTTGGCCAGCTTCACAGCCCGGTCGCAGTTCTCATGGGGTAATAGGCTACAATACCCACTGGGTAGGAGACTGGGTGGACCTGAGAACCGGTTTTGATGCTGTACAGAGAGAAAAATCTGCCCATGCCAGGCTTCAAACTCCCAAATACACGGTTCTGCAGCCCGTAGCCTAGTTACTTATTCTCGTCCATAACATGTTTATTAGCTTGTAAAAATTTACTACTATACTGAAAAATTATGAATTACAGCACTTATGATGTAACCAGGGGAAGAAAATCATGTCTTTTAGGCCGATGAGACGGTAACGGGCTTGTTTCTCAGCGTACATAAAAGGAAGTCTGTCCTATAGAACTGCGTGAAGAGCTTTGACAAAACAAGGTCTGGTGGAGAGGTGCTGCAACTGCGGACAGGAGTGACAAATGATGGAAGAGCAGCACAGCTTTGCTTTTGCGACCAATGTTTGTGATGTATAACAGACCTTCCGAAACAGCCATACGGAAGAGTTTCAAGGAATGTGCAGCAGCATCTAATGCAAAATTTTTATTTGCAGATATTTTGGATAAGTAACATTTCTCTGAGGGAAAGTAGAAATTGCTTTAGCTGTCCGATGAAATAAACTGGCGTTTCCCTTCTAAACTTTATTTATAAAAACACACACAGGATAATGTTTCAAGTAAGGGAAACCAAAGAATTATTAAACTTATGTTTCGAAACCATTCAAGTCACAACAGAAGGGGATTCCACATCGTTGATACTGAGTATTGAGTTTTTTATCTTTTACGCTGAGAAGCAGGTTTATCCACTTTCCATTTTTCTTTAGAACCTGCCGCCTTCATTTACAAAGTTGTGGACTGCATGACTCTTGACGATTTTCACGCAATTTAAAATCACTCAGCAAATTTCCGTGAATATCGTTTGTACGGAGTTTAAGAGAAATCTACCGAAAATCGTAAAAAATTGGCAAAATGTAATTTACGTCCTTAATTGAAATATGGCTTTTATTGCAACGATTTTAATTAGACTCATAATTTCTCAATAAAATTACATTTAGACTTCCTCTACTGAACTTTACGCACACCGTTCAAGATATTTAAAGGTAGGTTTACAGTTGGAAATTCTTTGACGCCCTTAAATAGAGCATGACTGTCACAGAGCCGATTTTCTCTAAACACACAATGCTTGGCGACAAATTGTATAAACAACCCATACACCGCAGTTCATGTTAATCTGAGAATCTGAAACGGTGGACACGCACGCAGATAGGCAGACTGACGTGTCTCCACGCAAGAATTCTTTTTTACTTCGTAAAGAAACTCTAAATATTGAAGTAACTTAGGCATGATCGTGTTGTCACTTTAACACTCGCTCATTCGCTCACCCACTGTGACGAAATCATCACTCACTCACTTGCTCTTTCAATCAATCAATCACTCTCAAACATGTGTTTATGTTTTAAATTATATACTTACTTTTATAACAAAAAGAGCAGCAGCAGTAATAACAAATAAAATTCATTCCTACGCTTTTCGAATCCCCTTATTGCTAAGAAAGTGCATTTATCAGTTCAACTTCACTTTCTGGTATTACAGTCTAATGCAGAATTTGCAACAGTTCTTAGGATGATCATATTAAGACAAATAAGAAGGGAACATTGCACACCACACCACGACGATAGAAACATGTGCAAGAGTTTGTTCAGGAAATCACAGAAGAGACAACTTTAGGCATTAAATTGGAGTAAACATGAACACGATGTTGAGAGAAATAAAAAGTAAAATGTCGACTGATTTCAATTGATGCAGTTTCGAAATCAGGGAAGATTTTGTGAATATTGACATGAACCAATATATTTCTCACAAGGCGGGAAATACGTAAATGATTTTCAGTTTCTGAAAGTAAACTACACATAATAGAGCAGTTAGCAATTTCCACTAATCGTAACAAAATTTTTTAGGGTTAAAACTCCTCTATATATGTTACTTCTCTTTCAAAACATTTATTTTTCGCGTGGCAGTAAAGAAGTCTGACGTAATGCTATGCATATTATACAAATTTAACTTAAAAAATGGGTATAAATAGTCTTACATTTTGTCATAAACTTATCTTGTCACCATTCAAGTATCCTGTAGGTACGTCTACGTATTTAACAATGTATAGCCAAGAGTCTTTATAGATCCAGCTGTTAAATCACTTTGCCAAAACTGTACTGAATATTGCACGTATTATTATTATTATTATTATTATTATTATTATTTTTATTATGTTCTCTTGTCACAGACCTATTCTCCCTGGTACATCTCTTGAACCAGCGGTGATCCCCACCGCTCAGGTTTCAAATTTCAGACTGCAGTACTTTCCGTATTATGTATGATGATCCAAGTATAGCTCTCTTTATATTATTATTATTATTATTACTATTATTATTATTATTATTAAATTATTCAAGAGACTCATATTTGAAATATATCTTCTTTTTCCTTATTCGTATGATGTAAAAAAATAATTATTTTACATCAATAATTAAGTTCCTTTGATGAATGCAGTACTACACTCAGACTTAATTCTGTAGTTTTCTTCATGGAATAGGGAACCATAAACAGGCATCTTGAATATATGTGCTACAATATTCTGGTAAATCTTACGTCAGAATTTTGTAGTAAATTTGTACATGTAACAGAATTAATATTTCGTACGAGAAATAGACTAGATGCATAAACAAACACACACATATTAAATGTATTTATGTGAATACAAATCTATCGTCCTATTACCGACGTGGCGAAAATAGGTTTCGAGGCAACGTCACACATCCTTCTTGATCAAACTACCTGTTGCTTATTACACCCGCCTGTTTTAAATTAACAGTTTGATTATACGTCATGCCTTGTTATCATCAAAGAAAATTAGGGTGATTAAATCGAGGGGGATGAGATGGGAGGGGCATGTTGCCTGCATGAGAAAGAAAGGGGAATTCATGCAGCTTTTGGTGAAAACCCCCGAAATAAAGATGCCACCTGGGAGATGTAACCTTAGATGAGGAAACACGTGGAATGGGAAAGCATCGACGGAATATATCTGACTCAGGAATAGGACAAGGTTTCTTGTGAATCCGATAATGAAACTTCGGGTTCCTTTAGAAGCTGGAAAATTATTAAATGGCTATGGCACTGTTAGATTCTCAACCAGGCTTCTGCTCCACTGAGAATGTTATACTTGTATACTATCACCCTGGCAAGTACACGTTCGAGAAGTTTTACTTCAGCGTGAATTTTGTTTATGGCTTATTTAATTTTCTCTGAATTCTGCTTCTACGTACAGGCTAAAGATCTTTTTGGTTTAAATTAGAAAACATGCACTGCAGAACCAGATTGGTTTCTGATTCTTATATTTGCAATTTACGAAATTTAACACAGCCACACCAAGCACTTATAAATTCTGTAGTACAAATACTTGACTGAAGTTCAGTTTAAGAAAAGCGTATGCAAATTCATGATATTTGGGAATATTTCGTCCATTTCAGAATCTCTGCCGTTTTCCTTATTTCCTGAGTAAAACAGTACATGTGTTCTGGATGTAAGCGGCACTAGCTAAAATATGTCATATCACCTACATTCTGTGAAGACTTGACTTTTATGTGGGTCTTACATCCGGTCGCTCTTTGTCAAATTTTAAAGAATAGTAACAAGTGCCGTAGCTTACCTTAGAAGTAGAAGTAAAAGCTAGGCGTTCAAAATGATACAGTGTAACCAAAGAAAAAATATGAATCTAAGGAACATTTGACACTTACGTAAATATAATTAATACATATTGATATTAAGTCGCGATCAATAACACACTATACAAATTAAGAAATAATTAAAGCAATTCCGCTCTTTCCTAAACGTAAAACTTATCAATATAATTTATAACATCACGCTGACAATAAACCTCACAGATAAATCACGTGAACTGTTATGACACAACATTTTCTCATGGAATATAAAAGATGATCGCTCAACTTCAAAGTTATAAATGTATAATAACGTAATAATCTGTAAAATATAACATAATAAGACGATGCTTTGTGACATAACATAGAATATTTTTCGAAAAGATATATGGGGACAACATTAAATTTGACCACAGTGTCCTACAGTCATAGTAAGACCTGGTTTGAATTTATAAGAACAGATGTAAGTTTTTTTCATGTGGCGCAACCGCCCCATTTGGGCATAGGCCGCCTCATTGTTGAGGTTCAGCGTTCACACTCATTTAGACACACCACACTCACTAGGACTTCTCTCGACGAGGGATCGGCGCAGCTCAGAGTCCTGTACCTCACAACATAAAGCATTCAGGAGAGACAGAAATCCATGCCTCCGGTTGGATTCGAACCCGCAATCCCAGCAAGCTAGCGGCCGCAGTCCTACGCCTTAGACTGCGCTGCCGCCTCGGCCGGATATTGTAAGTTACAAGAATAGGCCGATAAGCTGTCAAGATTATTATCCACATTTAGTACCTAAGTTAGTTGGACACCAACTTATCATTTAAAATTGTGGTTTTATTCAGTCACCATATGCCACGGACGTCTAGCCACTGGCGCGGTCTGAGATAATGGCTAGTACTTGATTACATGTTTTGTTTCTACTAAGACCTGGAACCACTTGACAATTCAGTAATATCACAAATACTTTTTGGAAGGATACAATATTTCTGATACTTCCTGTATCAAATCCGAATACAGAAAGTGTGGTTACCTAGAGAGAGACTCTACAAGTAAACACATAGCCTTACTGCCTAAATGAAATCAAGTTTTAGGAGCCGTCTCACCAAAAAAATTAAGTGCGATTTCAGCTTCTTTCAAACCTACTTCGTACATACGTGCTAAGAATCGCAGAAATGTTCAACAGCTGCGTAGCAGTAGATACCTCAGTAAGCTCACTTCAAAAAGGAGGAAAGTTAGCACCGTATCTTATTCGTAAATTTTGATGCCAAGCAGACGTGTGGGATAAGTTTAGTCATCCCTGATCTAGGTGTATACTCTGATAGCGTCTGTAAATAGGCCAATACATGTTTATTGAGCATTCACAACTTTGCTTTCTATTTCTGTAATCGCAACATGTAGACGCTGCACGTTAGCAGCTGACGTATTTACACGAAACAGCTGACTCGAGGACAGGTGGACTAGAATGTACTTGACAGTAGCGCATCTGTTGTTTCAGGGGAATAGCTAAAGCCGGTGAACCCAACAACTTACTCCCTCAGACGCCTGGAGCTCTGTACATGGACCCTGCAGTTCATCTCATCCTCCGCCGGAAACAACGACGTCTAGCCCGGGAGAATCCTGGAGTGTTAGTAGCGGTAGCCAAAGGCGCCAACCAGGCTATTCAGGAATGTCAGTTCCAATTTCGGAACCGACGATGGAATTGTTCGACAAAAAATTTTCTGCGGGGCAAAAATCTCTTTGGAAAAATTGTTGATAGAGGTAAGTTTATTTTATTGCACCCAAAAATATTCTGGCTTCTTTTTTATTTTACGTTGTTTTCTGCATAAATATTTTAGATAATTTTAAATTACTTTTTCCATTATTTTACACTTTTTACAGGGCCCCTGAAATATAGTAAGCTAAAACAAAATTTTCGCTGGTTAACGACGAATCATAAATTCAGAACGGGGTTAAGGCTAGAAACTTCGAATTACTTGAGAGAAAAAAAACCTCAGTGTTTTTAACGCAAAAACCTGAAAAATAGCCTGGCACATAATTAATTATAAACTCAGCCTCTTGAATACAACACTAATTAGTGCATTTTACACTTTCCTTAAAAGCTGAAGAAGCATAAACCTCAGATTTTTACCAGTACACTTACGAGTTATGTTACTTTCCTAGGAGCTTGGTCGTGTAAATTATTAAATTGATTTAGGTCAAGTAAGGATAATAGAATCTAACCCGCATTCCTTAATGGAAAAAGTAGGCCTAGGTGTCTGACGTCACCAACTTCTCTGTGTGACTTTGTGTTTCTCTTTGTGTCTACTTCTGTGTGCCTCTCTTTCGAATTTTTAACCGCTGACCACACTGCATGATATCTGGGGTATGGATGTTACACCGTTACAACATCTCTGAAATTGTATAATTACTTTCTTTCAATCAATAAAAACAACATTGTAGAAGCACAAACTTGAGGTGAGACCGAACCTAACGGCATGTAATATTTATGTGGTTCTAACATTTTTATATTATTAACTTATTCTAAAATGTAAACCTTTCAGTAAGGTAAAGTTTTTGTACAATGAAAAACAACAGAAAGGACTGTTGCAAGAAACCTATATTTAGCTTTTAGTCAGATCATTAGCGCTAAACACATGAAACATTTTAAGGACAGATTATGAACAAAGAAACTTGTTTTCTAGAATTCTGATATTAGCTCAAATTCATAACGTTGGAAACAGCACGAAAATTTTGACGCTATGTCCAACAAGTTTTATGCACACAAAAAATGATACCAGCAAGTTCTTGCAACTCCACCACCAACATCACCACTACTACTAATACCACCACCACCACCAACAATAACAACAACAACAACAACAATAACAATAGCAACTTAAACTACAAGCAAAATTTGGCTAATATTCATTATTGTGACAATCTGTCCACGAGTTCCGCAAGCTGACCCATGAAATAAATTTGCATTACCTGAATAGGACATGAATTCATAACACAGGATTTGTAGGACTAAGAACCTGCAATAGAAGATTAGTTCTTTTGCGTTCTAGCAGATTTAATATCAAGATGTGCAGGATATAAACGTAAAGAGTCTGTAAAATATATTCTGACATTATATCCTATATATATATTATATTGACCTGAATTTACGAAATGTCAACATTTCTTTGTTTGTCTTTTTATTCACATTTTGGTAGTAAACTGCATCTGTGTTAAGTATATCTTACTCCAATTTATATCAAATACATATTGGTCTAATCTCGTGCAAAATCAGTTGTCATAGAAAACACGGTAACATTTACGGGCATGTTGTGAATGGACACAAATCCCATGGATAAAAGTAACAGGGCAAGAAGCATTCTTGCATCCATCTGTTTAACAAGCAAAGTAAACATCTGTTCTGAAGTAGAACTCGATTTGCTCGGGCAATTGTGACAACTAATCCTACTATTGCCCTTCCTTTGTCCTTTAATGGGTTCTGATGTTTCACTCCCTTATTATGTAAATGATGATTCAATGGAAATTGTGTTGTTGTGGAATGACATTTTACATGGCCACTGAGACTTGAGGGTTTAGGATAGTTCAAAATTTCAAAAACCGGACTGAGAAAATGTTACATGCAAAAACATTACTTACAGATAGGAAAAGTAAAGCTTAGTATGTGAATGGATTTGAAACGTTCGAACAAACACAACAGATCAAAGGATTCACAGACCCGGAAGGTTGCTAGTTCCATCTTGTGCTTTGTGCAGCGTAGAAACATGCAAGCCACTAATCCATAAAAAACGCTTCTTTGTGGCCTCCAATAGTAACCCCTCTCTTCTATACCCTGACCCTGTCTTCTTTGTTTGGGTGCATGTCCTATATTGACGTGGTTCTGTGTCGTTTGGATTCTTATCTTTCATTACTCTGCAATGATTAGGTCTCAAAACTAGTGGCAGACACAGTAGACACAAAGGAGAAACTGCCAGCGCTTTTCCATATCTTCGTGACTGAAAATGGCCTTTAAAGGTCGAATATTTATTTTATATTCTTTACTATAAAACGTGCATTAATTTAAATATTTCGCCTTAACTTATTAGAACATACTTTTACTGCCAGAGAGTTGATTTTTTCGGTACAGATGATCTAGTACGTATATAGTGAAGTATCAATCATGGCCGTATAATAGTAGGCTATACAAGAAACACGACTGGAGATTTTTATAAGCAAATTGAAGTACCTTCTCTCCTCTTCAAACAGTAGCTTTATACAGAGTATGTGACGAATAATTCGGAAACAGTTATTTGTTTATTTAGCATGTAAACCTACGCATTTCAGAGCTCAGTCATGCAACCCCTAAAACGATATTTTATTGCTCTTCACGCAGCAGTTTTTGTACCTTGTCAAACATGTTTTTCTGTATCATTGACTTTATTTCATTTAATAGTTGTTACAAGAACTGCTTCTTAATACGAACTACGTGTAAGGCCATGTATATATCCGAATGATATGTTTTAGTAGTTTTAGACATTTTATGCAACCGTCCTATAATTAATCTAGACACAGAAGGAACGTAAAAATCGACAAATTTATTACGACAGGTTTTGATAAGTGGAACTGGTAGCTAGTCTGGTGTGTGTCACGAGAAACACGTGTCCTGGATAACGACCCATTTGCTTTCCTGCACTTAGCCAATTTGTCTCTAACAACAGTCGCATGTAATCTGCTAACACACCGTCTACATTTTACTATCTGAACACATCCCGTCAGACGACCACCACATCCTAAATGAAACATCTAAATCTTTTTTTAAACAAAGTACGTGATATTTTCAAATTAGAACAACGTCTAAGGCTAAAGAGAATGTGGTAAATCTAACCCTAGAAAGAAAGTAAATCACCTAATTTTATTGGTCTACATGTATTTACTTTACTTGTACAAGATATTTCTTATAGGTTCCTGTTTTGAATAAATGATACGTCCTGTAACAAATCTTTATTCGTGAAGAAGCAATTATTCAGGGACATGACTCCATCTCAATTACTAAATTGTTACAGGCGCCTCGGAAAGCTTTCTACCTCCATCTTCATGGTCTAAGTAGTCCAAGAAGTCTGTTTTTGGGCTGCTTAAATTCTGAATATAGAGGCAGCAAGTTCCTCCGAAACGTCTGTCACTACTTGTATTTACCAAACGACAAGGTGTTATGTCCCAGAAGATCCTGATAAACTCCACTGTGAGTGCCACATCTCCCAAGCTTTATTCGTTTACAAGTGCATGGGTAAATTTTTATATTTTATTTATATTAGCTAGTAGGTATATATAGGAGTAGCCAGCGTCAGTGTTTTCGCTTCCGGTAGCGTCTTTCTACTCGTCTCTCAAAGAAACGCTACTGCAGAGAACTTTATTGTAATTCCAGCAATGAAGTTTAAATATCCGTTCTAATATATCTACAAAATTATCCTACTTCGAATGTGTGAATTGGTAATGCTGACACTGTGTTTGTCTTTCATTACATCCAAACTTACTACGAGTAAAGAAAATCCAATACAAATAATGAGGAAAATATCTCTCTAATTCAAGCAAGTCAAATTATGCCAAATATCACAAAAAAATTACTAGAATACGCCTGTACAACTTGGTAACTAAAATCTTGTTGAAATTTTCCTTAAAAGTAATTGTATCGTAAAAGTTGCAAAATAAATTTTAGTATTTGTATTTTGTCAAAATTTGCACTACATAAACATTTTAAGCCGATCCCAGTGGCCGCGCAGTCTAAGGCGTGGGTCTGCAGCCGCTTGCTTTCTGAGATTGCAGGTTCGAATCTCGCCGGGGGAATGGATGTCTGACTCTTGTGAATGTTGTGTGTTGTCAGGTAGAGGTCCTTGCGTCGGGCTGATCACTCGTCCACATGAGTTCTACCGAGAGTTGTGTGTCTAAGTGTGATCGTGAATCCTGGATAATGAGAAGGCCTTGGCCAAGAAAAAAGGAAAAGCATTTTAACATCATTATTTTATAAAACAGCCAAACTAAATATCCTCCATACTTTTTTCCATTTCTACTACAAAAACATTATAGCTGATTCAATCAGCTGTATTATTTGAACTATATTCTCTTTAAGAGAATCAAGAAGGTAAATATTTAATATGAATTTTTTTTCGTAGAAACTGGGCCAAGCACAGAATGCAACAAATTTTTTATACTGAATTTTCTACGGTTTGGTTGAAATTAATATCCGCACTGTCAGCTAAGATGACGCTCTTAACCAAGCTTCTTTAGTCTGACTGGAAAGTAATTTTTCAGTTTTCTATTACCGGAAAATTCTTAGAGATTTATAACAGATTGTACACAGGTAATGAAATTCCGAATGGCTGATATCCCTAATTATTACTATGTTGTGATTATACTCTTGGCCAGCAGGCAGGCGGGAATGTAGAATGAAGACGTGGATATGATGAGGGGGTTTAATGCCACTTCTCATCTGTGCCCTCTCATTTCACTGCCTTCCCGACACTCGCAACTGTAGCATTAGTCCACATCTCTCCCTCCCTCCTTTCCCCACATTTGCTGCTAACCATCAGTCCTGGCTCAAGTAATCACGCTTACCTTAAAACTCCATTGGCACTCAAATTGAAACCAGTCTTACATAAACTTATACTGACTTAACGTCCCACATATTCTAGCCTACAGGTTTACAACAACTACACCAATTCCTAGTCTACAAAAATCACTTACTATATTATTATAACATCGCCTTTTGTTTAGCATCGTCCATGTTCAAATGTTGTAAGATGTGGTAGACTGATATTATTATAGTCAATTGAAAACTAAGATAGCGGGGCATATTGATTGCAGATTTTACATCGATCAGTCTTAGCGCCTCGCAGTTGTTTACTATTAGTTTGGCCATTAAATATACCTCCTGGCTAAACACGCTAATATGTCGACAGAACATTAGACAAACATACATATGCTACATTGTGATTCAAATATCCACGCAGAAGGGGCGAATAGTACCAGCTGGTTATGCAAGTAATTTCCGTGTTATTTTAGCCCAGTACTATTGCGCATGCTAATAAAGTAGGGCTGCCGTCTCTAAAACTAATTAAACCATCGTGCGGATATTGGTTCAGGATATTGGCCACAGACTACTGATACTGAAGTTCGAAAAATATCGGGCTTAAATACCATGTTATTTCATGTTTGTACTCGACGAGTATTTTTATAATGGTTGATAAAATCAGAATTCATGTGCGGTTTATATAGGGATGCTATCAGTAACTCAGGATATATGGCGCTGATTGTTAGAATAATTAGTGGAAAATAAATTGCAGAATTATTAGAAGAAAGTGGTCTTCTTTAATTTGAAGTATTATTCTGCGTTTTGCTTGGAGGGACTTAAGAAAATAACAACAAATTAAATCAGTTTAGCAGGTGTCCTCCTTTGAGATTTAAGCCAGGTAATTCGAAAACACAACTCACAAGCTAGAAGCAACTACATAGACAGTACATAGAGAGGAATCTGTATTTCTTTATTACTCAAGAGCCGCTCAGCTCATTTAAGAAAACCTATGCTACACGTAACTTTATGACACTATATTTTATGTACACAGGGTAATTAGAGAATACAGAAACTTATCTCCTCATAAATTTTTCTATTAATATAATTACTGGTTTTCCAGATATTTGAAAAATTTACTTATCTTCGATTTTATGACATTATTTGGACGAGGCTTATGTTTTATGTTATTACGTGACAGTTTCATGGCTTTGCTATTATTGAAAAACGCAGACAATTTACGTATAAACGTAACATTGAGGTGCTTTCGCGAAACCATTTTTGCCGTAGAAAAGCAATAACTATTCCAAATTCCGAGTGTGTGTCTGTAGCCGTAATTATTCAGCACGCAAATTGCAAGCGCCGTATTATATTGTCATCCGTGGCCTGTCTGGCTCTACCACATTTTTCCACATTTATCTCATAAACGGCACGACTCTGGAAAAAGTTATTGAACATAAAACGTGTGCTTTGATTTTCTCTACAATTTTGTCTGAAATATCTCTCATTCTAAGAAGAATTCAGAGAGATATTATAAATGTACATAGGTCTTTATATAAAGTAGCCGTTATTCTTGTCAGATTTTAATAAAACTTATCTCCACAGATTTTCAGAAAATACTCAAATATTAAACTTCACAAAAATCCGTTCAGTAGGAGCCGAGTACTTCCATGCGGACGGACAGACAGAGGGACAAATGGACAGACAGGCAAGACAAAGCTAATAACCGCTGTTAGCAATTTTACGTGATCACGTAGCAAATAACTTCAGGTACCACAGCCAGGGGTCTTCGCCCCAAATACTGAAAGTTGTTACGTAACAGATATTTGAAAACAAACAGTTACATAACTGTTTTATATCCAAATATTTTATATATCAACACAACGGATTTTATTGGATTTTATAACTACGACTGTAATATATGTACGTATATATTTTACCGTTCAATGACAAGCTGCATGCTGCGTAAGTCTATAGAAGAGGATTCCCTGAGGATGTCAGCCGAAACATGTAGGAGTATATAGAATGAATATATGTAATTGGTGTGCAGTAGTTGGTATATAAACATATATGCATAACAACTGCACGGAATATGTATAATATCAAGTCTAGGTTGTCTGTTTGTGTTTAGAGTTTTACGGTCTCTTTATTTGAATATGAGAAGTAGAAATGACTTCAGTGGTTCGATAATTACAATATTTTTTTTTTCTTATTCTGACCTCTTCTACCTACTCATTATAGGTAGAGAGGGTTATTGTTGCACTTGGTCACACTCATTGACACAGACACACACACTCGGTAGGACTCCTGGACGAGGTTATCGGCCCGTCGCAGAGACCTCTACCTGACAACACGCAACCCTTACAAGAGTCAAACATGCATGCTTCCGGCGGGATTTGAACTAGTAATCCCAGCAAATGAGCGGCCGCAGACACACGCCTTACACCGCACGACCACCGGGATTGGCCAGCAATTTTATCACTCTTAATGTACAGTACAGTTTGCAGGCTTTGCTTATAGTAGCTGCGTGTCTCGCAGACACTGTTTTTCTGTGTCTTGCACTGCAAACTGATCAGGACGGATCAGGCCTAATTACGATTTTTAATATATTTCTTCGTTTGTGCTCCATATGCTTGACAGTACGAGTTTCTTTCTTTGTCACTGTATCCATACCGGCTCTAAGGAAAAATCAGCCGCTTGTGTAGTGAGAACCAGGAGCTCTTTCTATAGGTACCAGAGCCGGAGGGAACATCTGGCCGTTCAAAGCCATTTGGGCATGCAGTTAAGAATGCCTATAATTTATGCTGCTTTATAACCAATGGACACTCGCATACAACTGTTTATCTTTAAAATATATTATTTATCAATCTTAAAATCAGGAGATTTTCTATTCCTGTACCCCCTTTTTATGCGTAACACACAACGACGAAGAGGACAGTGCGTACGACTGTGACAGAGTGAACTTTATCTGTCTTTACGAGAGTGATGACATCGTTTCAAGCGTCGCTGAATTAGAAGTGTTTCCAGCACAGACATATGAGACATGATGATCTCATTACGGTGAATCGCAAGGTTAAGGTCTTCTGGGATTCAGAGCCGTGTAATATGGAAGAGAGACACCATCCACCAAACTACATGACGTCGTCATATACTCCACCATAATTCTTTTAAAATTTCATATTTTATTTTGCAGTAAGCCTATTGATATCCGAAGAAATGTTTTTGTCTTTTGAAGAGTAAGGTACGTGGAAGTATTTTCATCCAGTGATTCTTTTTTGTTTTGAGAATTAAGATTAAAGCGATCATTGTGGAATGATATGAGAGGAGAAGAGAGGTTACTTGAGGAAAAGCCTGTGCCAGTGTTGAAAGCGGCCCTCCGCCATGAGAGAAGGCGTCTAACTACTTGAGACATGTCACTGCCTTGAAGAGTGAAATTAATTTGCACAATATATAGAGATCCAGTATGTACATCAGTGTGTTTCCATGAGAAACGGCAGTAAGTAGATGGCGTTCAAGGAAATAACGCTGTGTACAGTAAAAGACATAAGGAACACGTCAATAAAATATGTGGTTAAAATGCAATTTTTTATTGTTGAAACAAGTGGAAATTTTGTAACCACTAATATTTAAAGGTTTGAATAATTATTTATCTCGGTTGTATATTAATTAGGCAACTTGGTAAAGAAAACGTGACTTGGTCCTTCGAATTATAGACCGCATTTTTTAACTTCATTTAGTAGATTATTTTCGTGTATAGAGCTAAGAATTTGGTTTGTTTCACACTGTAGTACCACATCAAAAGAAGGCGAGTTCCAAATTTATTCTATGTACACTTGTCCAACAGACCGAGATCCAATGAAGTCAGCATTCGCACGGTCACAAATGTTGGTTATGTAAAGGAAAGAACAGACAGTTCAAACACAAATGTTTGAAAGTGTCACTAAATACGAACATGTGAAGAATACCTCGGCAATTATATACCACGTATATATACCTACGTAGTTTATGAAATGTTTCTAAACATTTGCCAAAGGCTAAAAGTAACCACGTGTATCAATATTTTAAGGAACACGGCCCGCAGTTGTTTGACATTCCTGAATCACGTCGCACTTATTGACGTAGAAGTTACTTCAGTGTTCTTAAAATTCCCGAAGCAAGTTCTGTCTAATTAAGTCTAAAATGGGTGTAATTTCATACACAAATTTTATGTCACTTAATGAGAACGTAGATAAATGAAACAACGAGAAGGCACCGAAGATAAAAATAACAACCTACTGGCTCTTAGGTAATATTATATTTGTGGATATACGCTAGCACGCTACGTGTAAAGTGCTAAAATTAAACTCAGTTGATTTTATATGTACCAACTGCTCTAGCACTAAGAAGCTGTGCATTTTGGCCACAGATTTATTTAAGTGGTTCATACGACTGTCAGAAAAAGCAGTGATTATTTACCCTAAATAACATAACAGATTAGTCTCTATAATGGAGAGTGTTTCATGTGGGTTGTGAAACGGTATTTTTGTGTACTATTCAGAGGTATTTTGTGCTCCAAGGCCGCAGGGACCCGCGTTTAATTCTCAGCCACTCTATGTAAGATTTTTGGCGAACGCAGTGGCACTGGGACAGGTTTTTCACCAACTACGTCCGTATGCCCTTGTTAATTTAATTTCACATATGCTCCATACTTAGGTCTAGCTTCATATCCATACTGCTGTTACCAGAATGAAAAGCGGGCCAAACCCAGAGTCAGACTAAGGGGCAGGTCAGCCGCGCAGCTGCCCGTGGCGCCAAATTATAAGGGGCGCTAAGATCTCACTGGAATAATCGGAAATATTGTGCTAGTAAAGTCAGGTTTCCTCATGAGAAAGCATTACCTTGAAAATTATCCGCAAATTGGGCACGCGCCAACAAATATTTTGCCATCACTGTCCTAGGCCGAAAAAGTTTAAAAAATATTGGTTTTAAGGGGAAAGAAATTATGAGCCTGCCCGGGGCGTCCTCATGTCTCGGGCAGGCCCTGACGGAAACTGCAACCTTCAAACAAAGCAATTTTTTTTGGATATCAAGGAGTAATGGGCAAAAAATTAATTTCCCATTACCTTGTGCTTTAAAGGTTTATCATAGCAATCTTCATGCAGGTTGGATTAAGCTTCCTTTTTCCCAGGATATGATGTTGTGTCACTGGATAATAGGATTTCGAAGTTTCGAAGAAAAGTAGCATCATTTTCTTCAAAGGTTGAAATTTTCAAGAAGAATGACATTGTAACCTTTAAAGATGCGAACACTACTTTTTCTCGAAACGTCGAGATACGAGTATCCATTGAGGCTGTGTCATTTCCTCAAGTACAGTCCTTAAACCTAAAAAATAGCACCAACTGAGCTGGATCGCCTAATTTATTGAAGATAAAGTTATTTAATTACCTATAATAATTCAGTTCCTAGCTGTAATTTTAATACCTGATTGTGTTAACGTCATATTATCATTTCATCCTCCACAATCATCCAGTTTTGATTTCTGTTAAATTCGTGTAACTACGAAATCTATTAAGAGATTTTTTATTTTTACGCAAGCGATGATGGGAAAATGATCCTTCACCTAAAAATAAACTTTCAACAAATACAAGTGCTTAGCAGTAACTTTTTGAACGTTCTAACATAAATACTTTCTCCCTAACGGAGGCTTCTTTTCATGATTATATTTAATACGTTTGTCATTTACCTGTTAGGCTATTTAAAATAAGTAATATGAAAACTCGGCGTTCTTGTAGCTGGTGAACACAATTATAAGGAAATCATGATGATTTTGATTTGCGTGTTCTGGGATACTACGCCTTGCAGACGTGTATGTACGTATCAACTTTTCGGTAGACGCTGCCTTCATATGACACTGACGACTGAGGAACTTAGTTTTCTCCAAGCTTTGTTAAATATGTGTCAAAATACGTACATGGCGTCATAGTCAAAAGGTGGGCATTTTGTTCAGCACAAATTTGAGAAACTCAAATTTCGCAAGTGTCATTAAGTCGTCGTCATCACCATCATCATCATTATCATCATCATCATCATCTTTGATGCTATTTTAAAAACATCAATTAGTGAAAAACCCTTACGACTGCAGCCCTGAACTGGAATTCAGTACGCTCAACAAACATCACAAAAATTCAAAACAAAAATGGGATAGACCCTGTTGGTTGGAAGCAGGCAGCAGATGAAGGAACTATTAATATGAAATGAAAATCTATTTACTGAGTTGTGCTCTTCCTTTACATGAAGCAGCCATCAGTAGCGCCAGGTTCTTGCAGAACATATGTTTCTTAAGTACATATCTATTTACATGACCTACTGTCTTACATTATAGCTCGCTTTACTGCTCTACTGCGATTAATTTTTTCTCCCCAAAAAGTGCTTAGTTCTCATTTTCTTGTGTCCTTCAATAGGGGCTGTGCCTTACTGACTTTATTCTTCCTTTTGCATGTAATTTTGAATAGACATTTTCCAATGCTTTTTTATCTGCCTTAAATTTTTATGGGTTAATAATTTTCTATAGGTTACAGAAATTATTTTTATCTAAAAGGATCTATTTTAGAAATTTAAGGATGTGGAGCTGGGCAGAATTGAACTAAAATATGGTACACTAAAAGCACTAACAATATTATTTTGGCGTTCTTTACACAATAATATCAGCATAACGGAACGGCCTGGCCTTTCTTTCCGTATGTTTCATTTCCGAATTTACTGGACGGATTAAATTTAATATTTAAGTGTAAGACAAATTCATTTTAATTCCCATCAGCTAACCAATTAAACCTCAGTTGTTAATTTGTATAACACCAAGCTCTATATTACAAAGCAATATTATATTCTGTCCACATTCCGAATTTGTGTATTTTGTATGAGTTCAGCACATACAACTTACATTGTCTATAAAAATTTACATTGTTTTTATCAACGATACTGAGGTTAAAAAATTAAATCTTTAAATAAAGATCAGGTTAATTTCCATTTCTAAACGGTACGTATAATTAAAGTTATTTTTCTGCACGGCAGATAAGCAAAATTCTTTGCACGAGGAGAAATTAAAAAAAGTCAAAACCAACCCAAGTCGCAAATTGCTTGTCACCATATAGACGTATTAAGCAATTGTTAGTATATCATACTATTACTCGGTGTTCACCTGTCGAACCCTAGTGACTAGCGTGAAGTCCTAATTGGTAAATCATTGTATACAATAAAGGTGCCGAGTTACTTTTCGTAATTAATATATTAATATTAATAGATTAATTAATAGATTATTAAACTACTGGTCCAGGGCCACAACGGTTTTACGCCCAGTCCTTTCCACTCTATCATAGTATTATTCTATTCTATTCTATTTTATACAGTTATATTCTGTTCTATACTCTTCTAGTCCATTCAATTCTATTACACTTTGTTAGTGCAAAGATCATTTGAAAGTGCTACAGGGAAGTTCCTATATGACTGACAGTGTATACATATTGAGGCTGTCTGACTGCTAAGGCCATCTGTCAGGCACTGAGTATAACTACACGCAGTGCTCGTTCAACTTTGCTTGGAACAATTTCACTTTAACATTGACAAACTTGAGTGACGTAAATTTCAATAAACTACGCGGACTCGGATAAACGTTGTTTATTTCGAGTATTTTAATTTCTGTTTAATATAAACTTATAAAATAATGCTAAATTCCACGTTGTTTCCTTCGAGTTTGTAATTAGCAGGAACGTAGCCTAACGTTAAATGAATATTTACTCTACGTCTTCTGTGAATGACTACCGTACATAGTTGCTGAATCATGAAGCTGTCACATATTTACAGATTATATAAAATTTTAACAGCTGGAATTTTTACGTTATTCTGTCTTAATGTATGAGGCCATTCTTGTAATTATAGATATCTATGCTAGTTGGCAGAAACTGCAGAAACATCCCGTCTTCTTAAAGCAGTTGAGAAATACTGTGATCCTGGTATTATCTATTGCAGCCTTGAACCTTGTAGATAAATATGTTTAATAGCACCACTCATTCTATCAGGCTGTTTTTCAAGAAGTTTTAAAATTATTTTCTTGCATATTCAGTAAAAATGCAATTTAAAGCTTTCCCTCAATTGCTACAATATTTAAGAGCAATCAATAGAAGAATTATTACGATAGATATACTTAATAATTAAAATAATATAAAATAATTATAAAGACTTCACAAAGCAGTCCTATTTTTACAAGAAGGTGGTGTGTTTGTGTCGAGTAACATCTTGCACTACTTCTAACTTAAGATTCGGGTGGACAGTAGGCAGAGAGAGATAAAATCTGCTGCTAAGGGTGTAGGTAGGTTTGGCTGTAAAATAGCAGTCGGGTAAAGCAGCAGTTGTAATATGCTCTTCCTCTAAATGGTTATGAATGAATTAGCAGCTAGCTAGGAAAAGAGTAGATGCCGCACACTGGAGGTGTGCCTGCCTAACTTCTTGTACTGCCTAATCAATATAACACCCTAGGTGCCTTATTTAACGACCGTTGCAATTGCAAATACTGTAGATTTTCGTTGGTAGACGTAAGGATATGAGTGGGGCACTGGTGTAATATTAGTGAGAGGGTAAACCCGAAGTACTCGGAGAGAAACCATTCCCAGGGTCACTTTTTTCACCACACATCCCAACTGGAAAGACCTGTAATTGAATCCGTGCTCCACCGTGAGATCTCCGTGACTAACCACCTGAGGCATGGCATGGTTAGTATAAGATTGAATTGAAAGTTAAAATTACTTTCTTCAGGGGTGTTATGTCGCATATTTTGATGGATAAATACCAACGTTCAGGAAAAACCTACAACATAAATATTTAGGGTAAGAATCTTAAGAAACGTGTCTCTCTGCTGGACTACAGGGGACATCATATTCCAGAATACATTGGATATTAATGTTGATGACCTTGAGATTATTTAATTTTGTTTACAGGAGAAAATGTGTTCTTAATATTATATATTTTTCTTTTTTTACAATTCGTGCTTGTGTTGACCCAAATGTTCGACACTGCAAAATCGAATGCAATATTAGGCCCTATCCTCGCAAAATATAGAGAAGGACATGTCGTAAAGTAAGAAATACGGTAAATCTCAAGTTGTCTTTAGCCTTATGGAACAGGATCAGAGAAATAAAGAGGATCGGTGGTGAATTTCCCATATTTTAGAACTGCAAACCGAAAGGAAGTAAGCAGTCAGATTAACGTGCCGGCTGGCTTAAAAATTGAGCAAGACACTCTTTAGATTTCAAGGGGGTTCATTGATGGAATGACTAAGAGAGATGATTTCTGCTACTCACCGAAATGGAACATTGGCCTTCCATCTCTTGGCCAATTTCAATATTGCCTATGCCTCTCCAGAAATATAAAATTAAAGGGATAGTGCTTGCAGGAGTGACACAATAAGAAATAATTAAAATCTGCCTCTCGTCTAACGTATATAGGCTACATCTAAATAGATCACACAATGTGGACATGTAAGCCAGGACATTGTTTCAAGAGGGTCGCAATTTTCCAGAAATATCTCATGAACTTTTACCTGCATGGAATTTCTTGGACATAGGTCAATATTGAAGAAAGGCATTAACACAGTACGTATGTTGCTGACATTCAAAATTTAGCTCAGCATGTTGGAGGGAAATTATGGTCTCTATATTCCAGTCTGGCTACAGCTACACTAATTGAGGCTTTCCGGGTTTTTTCTATGTTTTTTCAGGCGATTACCGAGATAGACCCTTACACAGGCTACGACAGCATTTCGAATACTTTCCTGCTCACAATTCATAATTATTCATTGCCTTTGGATAGTGTCATCAAATGATCCAACAATGTATCAATCTAAAGAAGTAGAAGACTCCCGTTGGAATATGTGGAAAATTTTTATTTTTTTTCATGGCACGACAGCCCCTAGTGGGCCAGGGCCTCATTGGCGAGCTTCGCGATCACATTCAGACACACAGCACTCGATATGACTCCTCTGGACGAGTGATCAGCCCGACGCAGAGACCTCTACCTGAGAAAACACAACACTCACAAGATACAGATATCTAAGCCACGGCGGGATTCGAAACCGCAGTCCCAGCAAGCGAGCGGCCGCAGACCCACGCCTTAGACCGCGCGGCCACTGGGATCGGCAATTTTTTATAATAGGTTTCGTTAAACATTATAGAACCTGTTGAAGTATTGATGTCAGTTTCCAGTATTGGGATTAGACAACACTCAGGATGAGCGTCCTGGCTTGCACCAAGGTTGATGAGATTACCTGGTAATTCCACTCTCGTTTAATATCAATTAATTATACGTTCCCCTCTCTGCAAGTTGTAGCGAAAATAACGTGTTCCATCCAGAGCTTGACTAAGGTGGAGACCAAGCGTATTTTTACAGCAACACATTACCTGTAACACAAGAAATATTAGCGAGCCTCTGGATTAGAACAAATTCTCACTCTTCCCCTGCATAAATTATTTTCCTATTGCTTATATTTTCTAATTCGTAAGGCAGAGTTACCATCAGTTAAACAATTTAATACCTATTAACTGCCGAATGTTACAGGGTGCTCGCTATATACGCCTTTTTTTAAAAGGACGTTCTACAAATTTATTTTCCGAAATGTAACTTCAAATTGCTTAAACAGTATAAAGATTTTAATTCCTTAAGGTTTTGGAAAATGTTTTTACTGCTGAACATAAAATTTACCTTGTGACATACTCCTGTCTAGAATTTCATTTTAATACCTTCTGTCTCAGTACCTGTCCCATATTCAGAAGAAATAATAGAAAGCCAGCTGTAAGTTTTCAATATTTTGTCCACGTTACTTTCCTTGACACATTTATATTTGTTACTACTTTTGTGTAGGAATTTTAGTTATGGAATGTCCAAAGTAACTCAATAAGTAAATTAAGAGCTGGCCCTCATGTCTAGGTGTTTTAAAAACTCAAACAACGGTTAACGAAATGTCAAAAAGCGGAATTTTATTCTTCAAAGAAACTAATTTAGCCTTACATTTTACGATTCTGTATGTGAAGAGAGAGAAAGTGTGTGTGGGTCTGGAGTTGAAGTACAGAAGCAGGTAGCATGAAGAACAGAAATTGATTCGTTATTTTCTTCGTAGCTAATTAAATACTTAAACCGCTCAAAAACGTTTGTCACTCTTCATAGCCTTGGTCAAACAAAAGTAAAGGATGTCAAAAGAAATATATTTTAGTCTTTAGAAATATCTTAAAATTCTCCCTGTATTTATATCTTCACTTAAATTTGTTATGCTTTGGAAGGCTTATTTCCATTAATTAGTAGAGATTTTTAACATATCTAGTCTAGTCTAGTCTAGTCTAGTCTAGTCTAGTCTAATTTGCAAGAATATTAAAATATATTTACAAAAATATTTGTACCCATCCCGCACTTGACTGAAACGTAATTGGCATTAGAAACTTAAAGCTCATAGAGTATCAATTAATTGCTTAGTATCTAAATCTTTTTTCAAACACAATTAAAAGAAACCCTAAGCAAGAAACCGAACAGAAACTGTATCGCACTCTGAGCCAGCAGAGCCTCAGAAGAGACACGACTGACTTGATTTTATTTGGCCGAATGTCCATTCCAGCACTATTTTATTAAAACAGGTGGCTAGACCTGGGTTAAAATCCGGGCTTTTGCAATGAGAGTTCGACGAATAAGAAACTGCCTGAACCATGACACGACTTGTAAGACTAACATGGATTTACATGGTTATTATAAAGTAAATATGAGAGAAATTAATGGCGAGCGCTACTTGAATATATGCACTTGGTAATTTCGTGTTGCCCATTGCACACTTCTGCAAAATTGCACTTTATGCAAGATGGAACACACCAAATTTAGCACTACCTGTTCCTACGTGGCTTGACAACTGTTTCTCTGGTCGGTGGAATAGGTTTCGAAGGCAAACAGAATATCATCCATATAATTTTGCTTTGCGAGTTTGTGTCAAACAGGAAGTGTACTGATCAGGACCAGCAACACAAGATGAACTAAAACAACAAATTTAAGATAGTTTTGTCTCTCTTTCCCTTGAATTCTTAAGAAAGAGTGTAAAGCCTGCTGTGACTTCCAGGTTTTAGTAATGTTCGCAAAATGATGGGATCTTTGAAATCTGTTATTAAATAGTGGTGTATGGGCTTTAAAGTGGTGCAAGTATTGTAGCAATGTAGCATTCGGTTTATGAGATATAGCCATTGGAATTTATGGATTTACTTTCCAGTCATTTTGTATATTATATTGGCTATAGAGATTCAGTTCACACATTATTTGTGAATTTGTTATAGGGAAAAAATCGCTGTTTGTAAAAATCATGCGGATCACCAATCTTCCCTCTAAGCTGCGCGGGTGCGCGGCCGCACAGTAAATGAAATGCTTTCGCCACACTGAATTGTTGTCGCGCAGCTGGGAGTTTTCAATTTTCATTGTAAATATTCTTATTATGCATATTACAAAAGGATTTTAAGGCCGCGCAGTCGTCAGGTCGTGTAAAATTTTTCTGCTAAGAGCAGTAGCATGTTCACACAGCTGTAGAAGATTTAGATGGAACGTTGCGGATCACATACATAAACTGAGTGGACAAGTGCAGGATATAAACTTTAAACCTGGAAATACATATAGTGAATACTCTACTTTAAAAGTTTATGTTCTTAGCCTTAAAATCTGATCTAAATAAAAGTTTCTGATGAAAGACAGTTTTGATCCTCACCAACAGGCTTCTTTTTTAGGTTTCAAGTTCCCAAGTAAAACCTTGGGGGTAGGGCTTGCTATTAGACAATCAATTAGGAAATTTACAAATTTGAAAAAAGCTTAACACAGTCCTGATCTATTTAATTATTCTGTTGGTGGAATTCACCTGTAAAGTGTCTGTAATAATGTGTATAACTCCAACCAAATAAGTCTTCCGCAATAGGCTATAAAGAGAGTTGATTGTGCGGGAGGAGAAGGGGAGTGAAAGAAGCTGCTATAGACATTGCTCAAAGCAGAGAATTTTGTAGAGAGTGACTGTCAGTGAAAGTGACAATCACAGTGCGTGTAACTCTCTGTATTCGAGTACAGAATTGTGCTGTTTGCTGGAGGGACAAATTTACCACATTTTCGGTATAGCATGTGTAGAATTTTGTTACGTTCCTCCACACTGATATTACGCAATCAATTGGAAGATCAGCACCCACTATCTTTTATTAGGTTGATTAATTACTACATCCATTTATCATTTATTTTCTTTTGTAGAAAAGCTTTAGTAAGGGGTGTTTATAATTCCCCGATACACTTGTCAAAGAGATTTAGCCACGTAAGTTTTGTGAATGAAATTACGAGAGGGGACTTTGGAATTGCAACACATCTGTGTCTGAAGTGATACTGATGAATAAAATAGGTCTTCACAGGACCAGTTGTGCCACATTCTTGTCAGTCAAGCGAATTTGTGACATATTGATTCAAATATGAAACAAGTGACTCTTTCTGAATTTTGGTACATGTATAGATTTACACGCTCCAGGTTACATTGTATAGTCATGCAGGTCAATGTAGTAAAATCTTGAAAACATTAATACTTAAACGAAGACCTTATAACCTTTAAAACGGTCGGGAAATATGATTTCAAAGACATGACGTAATATCCCATAAGGAGTTGATGTTCAAATTTTGAAGAATACGGGTACATATTGCATTGAAATAATAATAATAATAATAATAATAATAATTACACAAAAACGCGTACAAAAAAACCTTGTTTTTTTTAGGTAAACACTTATCATCCTAACACGTGTATATATATATATATATAAAAGTTTTGGAATCAGCTACTTTTCAAGTTTCGCTTTATGATTAATTTTCATGATAAGCCGAAACGTCTACATGTACCTGATTTCCAGACTTTTGAATAAAAACGTATATATTTGTGTTTGACGAAGAAGTAAATGGTTTTAAACCCTTACTACTTTAACCGCATATTTAGCTTTAAGAAACTGTGTATCTTCAGCTCGTTACACTCAGGATGTTGCTATTAGTTCCATGGAGGACGTTGTGTTCCGATTTTACCTAATAAAGCGTGAGGAAGGGAAACTTTTTTCTTCCGAGCAGGTATATGTCTGAATTCTAGATGTAAGGAAGTATCTGTCTGGAATTATACCTTCCCATGTTTTCCATGTCTTCTCACCAGTAGTCTACTGCGGTATCAATGACAGTAGTGCAAGGAACATAATGCCCATTCTTCAGAGTTTCAGCAAGGTGTGCGTTTCTCAGTATAACTTATACCTTTCTTTGAAATAGAAAGAGGAAGACATTGAGCAAAAAGACGTTATAACACAGTGAAAGCTGTCGTCAGGTCGGGAAGATGTGAACTGGGGATAACACTCAGGGCCTCTGCAGGGGGGAGGCATAGGGTCATCGTAATCTTTCTCCATCCCATGTTAAGTCTGTCGTCGAGGTATTGTTGGGCCTGCCTGCGAGCCTCTAGCTGCTGCTTCTGCGGGTGGTCGCAGTTTACATACCTATACGCCCGGTCATATATATTCTGGCCCGAGCTAAGACAGGCAAGGCCAGGTAAACTGCCCCAATCCATACTTAGAGTGTTGGACTCTTTGTTCCAGAAATCTTCCCTTCCGTCCCTAGCTGGAGGCGCGATAATACTTTTACACTGCCTAATCTCTTTAGCTACTTCTTTTACAGCGCACTGTTACAGTGCCCGTGTACCAGTAGCCTACACTGCGAGTGCGTTTACTTCGGTACTGACACGTTTCGTGTGATAACTCAAGTTCTAAAAATGCCTCTCCACAATGTGACGTCGTTTTGCCAACCAAATTTCTTTACGTTGGTTATTTACATTCCTATATCCTGGCCTTCTGACACTTCTGGCACTGTCAACAGAAAGAAAGATGTCTCACATCGCCTTAACCATAAGTGGACAAATAACGGGCGGTCGGGATCTTTCCACAAAAATGTTATTATGGTCACGGTGGTTTTCACATGACGATAACAGGATCCTTTATTATTTATTCCTTTCTGGATTACTGACCGATTTTACGCAAGGACAAACACTTTTCAAAATCCGATGAGGTGTTCACAGAACCATAAGTCCACTGAGCATGTAGTAAAGCATCCATGACGTGAAAGGGACGAGTCGCTACTTTTAAAAAGTAGTCATTTTTTGTGGTTTACGAGATCAGTAGTTTTGTTAAATCATTAGAAACTGTATTTTGTCGGTTGAGAAGGTTTAGATCTACAAGTCAACGTCTGCATGGCCTGATGTTTAATAAAGAACACAACCAGAGTTACTGTTATCCAAAGTAGAAGTCCTGCATTTGAATTACAATCAATGGTATAGTAGGGCTGGAGGTAAATTTGTTCCTGTGCATGCTCTGAAGGCAGATTGAGGAGAAGGATGGAGGAGTAGCGTACACTCTTCTCAACCACAGTACAAGATCAAAATAAGCAGTTAGATTAATGCTCCAGCCGTTTTACTCTTGTGGATGTAACGCCCACTGCCATTTGAATATGTTGGCCGGGTCCCACAACCTGCTTGAATGCTTTTGAAAACAGTAACATCTCTTGATCCTGCTGGGAATGAAACCACGGTTTTGGTCTAGCGCATAGCCTAGTCACTATACCGACTGAGCTATCCCGTCTGTACACTTCTCACATATTAAAAATTAGACACGAAGCAATGAAAGTGTATAGTACACTGGATGTTAGGCTGTACCTACATATGCCCACTGAAAGTGGCGAGGTATTAGTTTTAACCTACAGTCCTTTTACCTACTGCGATGACGTCGGTCTTGCCTAATTAAACTGGGCTCTGTAGGTTTGACAGTCGGTTTGGACTTTAAGATGAAAGTCACTCTTCTCGCCGGTAACTGAATCTTAGTCACTTGTAACTTAGTGTAATGAGCTATACCGAATTCTAGATTTATTAATTCAAATGTTTTTATTTAGTGTCGCGAAATGAATCACAAAACGAAAAGTGCAGTAACAGCTTAGGCAGTGTGTGTTGCGCTTCTGACTAAAGATATTGACTGTGTTTAGCACCCACTCATCTCCGGCCACCACAGCGGGATGCCTTCAGACTGTTCATGTAATGCGCTTTCTTCCGGAACCTCTGCATCAACATGAGAATCTCAGAACGGTTCTTAATGAACCAAAGAGTTTCTTTTCAACGGCTAATTTTGTATGTTTTTCTCTGGCTATTTATGAACTTTGGAAGAACAGAAATTAACATTCTAAAGAAATTTGACACAGTGACAATTTGAGTAGTGTGTAAATGAAAGGAAGAAGAGCGTCTTTCAATTTAAGCTCCCCGGACGGGACCAAGTTGTATGTTACAAAAGGCAAGGTAATAACAGCTCATTGAGTTGTTGAGCTGTTGCCAGCATTGTGAGAATATAAGGTAAACACAGTCATGACCTTGTGCTGGAGTCGTACTTAATTCCGCAGGAGGTCTTTATGAATATCTCTGTGAGCGGAAGATTAAAGGACAGCAGACTTTGTTGCTAATCCATCTGAGAGTAAGGCTTATTAAGGCGTGAGCCGGTATTGTACGTATAGTCAATTATATTTTATTAGCCCGATTAATGCTCAATTATAACTGTGTGAGACACTGAATTTCTTAGTTCCTCAGGTAACGGTGTTCTGCTTAGAGGAGTCCTGTATACTTAAATGTAGATGCCAACGTTTCGGATGATTTTTCAACCACTCTCCTGAGATTTATCATCATCTTCATCATCACTATCGAAAGCAGTAGTCAGGAGGGTGTTAATCTTTGGTGAAGCTTTTGTTATCTTCACATTATTCAAAAGCCTCTCCCAAAAATTTAACCATCTCTACATTTCGCTTCCCTTTCAACGAAGTATTCATCAATTATCTAACAGTTTAAGCAGCGAAAATGAGGTGTTTATGTAATCGATGAATAAAAATAATTTAAAAATTAGTCTGTTTGAAAAAGTAAATAAAAGGAATTAATACATGCGACAAGATTGATCCATGTGGAAACCCGACACAATTGTGATAACCCGAAAACTCTGAAACAAATCGTACTATTACTAAATCATAAGAATCTTAGATTCATATCTTCTGAGAGCCATGAAAATTATGTCTGATCTAAATTTATTTTGTGCAAGTTACCTACATGCCTACGTAAGAATTTCCAAACCTCGTACAAATATGTTACTAATTTGTCATTTGGACACGAATACAAAACAGCTGACAGAACTTACTCATTACAGTATTTTGCTGCAAATAGAACTGATCCTACAGTGTAGACAGATCCTACTGAAAATAATTATAACTTCACGTAATGGGGTTGTTTTCATCTGGGTTAAGATAGTAACAATTTGCGGGATGTGGTAGAAACGTTAATGAACCACGCAGTTCCATAAAGGGAGTGGATTTCTTGACTAGCTGATTTGTTTTCAGATTCTCCAGGCCTCTGCAACAGAGATTTTGGGGTTTTTTTCTTGGTTATTATGCATGCTGTAAGTAAGTCGGATTTTATAGCCTATTATGATAGGAGGAGCTGTATTTATTTGCAGGTACTGAGAAGAACGAAGAGACTATCTTAGTCAGGATAGCCCATGTCCAGGCATATATGTTAGCTAAATAATAATAATAATAATAATGTACTTAACCACTACGCCAAAATTACGTAACGTTTCATCAAGTTTTGCACCATTCATGTTAGTAGTTTATCGAAAGAAGAAACAAATCCAGTCCTAACTTTTATTTCGAGTTGCTTATAACATCAGTAAAATAGCCGTTTAGCCGTTGAATACGACTTCTGGAACGGCCTGTAGATTCTCCGCATAATAGAGACAACAAAAAAGAAAGAAATAAGAATAAGAGAAACGTCTGCTGTGGGTATCCTGAGTGAGGAAAGAATGAAGTATAAAGCTTGTCGAGCAGGGGTTAAGGGTCACGGATGCAGCGGGAGGTCAACCTGCCAGGTGCTCGCATGCATGGGATCCCCATGCTATCCAGGATCAGTGCATTAATGCGACACTATTTGGAGATACTTACCGGCACAACCACATCCTATTTACAAGGCAATGAAGCCACTGCATACAAATAAAGACACAAAAGACCGGTGCCTTAAAGGCTAGCGCAGCACTCACATTTGTTGAATAGTTCCAGAATTTATATTGCAATTTTTTATTTGAAGATGAATTTGTTACATAAAAGCAACTAATCAAATTTACCAGTTTCGAATATCCACAGGGATATGAAATATATTATAGGAATTTGTTATATTTTTTCTGCAAGTTAAAATCATTTATTTCTGTAATCTGAAGTGTTCCGTAGACAAAACAATTTTATTTCGTAATTACTTTCAAATATATGAGTTCCTCTTTTGATCTGCAATTTAATCAGTGCTTCCGATATCACTACACGCATTTTCGAGTACCTTGGATCCTCATGCTGTTTCCACTCCTCGTCCGGAGATTTTATTTGTAAATGACTAAGGGCTTTGTTTTACAAAATACTCTTTAGTGTAACATTTCCTCTTCAGAATTTACTTATAGCCTTAAGGAATTTCTGCCTTTTACAATTTATTTATGTCCATAATGTAATTACATTATTCAACATAATAATATTAATTTCCATATCACGTTTTAGCTTTTACCTCTCGGAAAGCCATCTCTATGCTCTACACCATTACAGCTATATATTATAAGGTGGGCAGTGATTGCCAGTTTAGTCTTTGTCATTCTCAAGCAGTTTCTTTCAAACTAAATGAAAAGGGATATATCGAAAACAATGTTGGTACCTGTCATTTCAAGCCTGTCAAGAAGTAGGATTCGATGTAAGCCGCCTATTAAGACGTTATGCTAACATAACTTATGAGCACTGTTTTAACGAAAATATGAAGGAGAAATGAGTAAATGCATAACAACAAGAGGGATAAAAGGAATTGGTAGAAGGGAGGAAGAAAAATTATGAACATTTATAAAACAATAAAGATATTTCAGTTTGGATTTTCAAAAGGCCTTACACTACAGGAAAAATTAACTTTTCTGGTGAATTTCTATTTAAGTTCTCTCCCTTCTCTTTTGTAATTGTTACTTAAAAATGTCCGTCTAAATGTCGACTGTACGAGAAGCAGCTTCGTCTGAGTGTTGTTTGTAAGAATTAATGTGCGGCCTTCTTAAATATAAATTTTCTCTTTCGGTTTCATAATTCTGCCTCTAATACCTTAGACATGCCAACATATTCGTGCAAAAATAAGCAAAAGGAAGCGTGACTTGCGAATTACTTAATTATTATTCTTATCATAAGTAAGTCGCCAATGCTAGAACTTAAAAAAAAACCTTGGCTTTGACGACAATGTTATAAGAATTATTATGGCCAAGACTCTTTGATTTGTGGTCACTGCGTTCTGCTTGTCGCCCCCCTTGCATGCCCTTATGCTGGATAATTACGTCATCACTGTTGACCCCTGGCGAGGCACCCAACAGGCGAAGACCCTGCACAAGTTGCTCCTATGGAGTCTCTACAATGCCAGTCATTTTGCAAAGCCAGTTCATCATTAGCGATTGATGCCATCATCAATAAAACGGGTCTGTTTGGCTTCAGAGACCTACAAGGATTTGGCTTTGGAATTTGTGTCGCTGCCCATGATTTATGTACGTAGGTCAGTAGGCCCCTACCATGCAGTCAGGAAGATGCTTATCACTTAGTAGTTACTCGTAATTACCCTCTGGAAGAACATCAATTACCTAATTGTTTGTACGTAGGTAAGATTTCTTTTCCCGTTGGACAAGTTCATAGATCTGTTAGACAAAAAGACACGATTTACAGAAAATTATATATAAAATTATCTACAAAAAACTTATAAATAATCTGGGCCTGGGAAATTACAGAACAAATTACTTTGAAGAAAAAACTCGTCCGTTCTAATAAACAGCACAAACAAGCCTCGATTTTTTAGAGTTTATTGATATTATGGATATTTGGTGGAAATCACAAGGCCTCGACCTACACCGAAGAACATGTACACAGAAAGAAGGCATAGGCATTCATGCCCTTAATGCTTTCGAAACACGATTTTACTCCCTTGAGATAAAGAGGTGCATAATGTTCTACTATGTTAAAATGTGACTTTTAGTAAGAATCAACAAAATAAGTTTCCGATTAATGTAACTTTTAATTGTAAAAGTGTAACTAATCAATAATTCCGGTACAGAAAAACCATGCAGTAGGCATACATATTTATACTTACTTATAGTGTTGGGTTTAGACCCTTTGCCTTAAACACTGTTATTGCTGTAATTGTTTCTGGATGATGCGAAACTCTGTGTAAAGAAAGGTTAAGCACGAGAGAAGAAACCGAGAAGGCGTCAAGTAACTTCGTTACGTATGTTGGAAACCAGTTACAGAGAATGCACTGCATAATTTGTCCCTTCCATTGCGATTTTGTAACAAATTCGCAAAATAACGCTGTTTTATTCAGTTCATTAAGTGTGCAACATCAGGTCTTATATCACCAGGTTCCTAACATGCGGCATGCCGCATTGTCAAGTAGAAGCTAGTTATATGTTATTATATCATCAGTACAATTTTCTTGTTTGTAATTTGTAAAATACACACAATTACTAAGACGGTTAAATTCTTTGCCTCTTCGAATTCTTACTCTAAACTGGTATACTTTCAACTTAACACCGTTCATGCTAAAGATATGGAGCATCCGTGTCGATTCTGATATATATGTATATGTGTATATATATATATAAACACAGTCAGATGCACACACACACACACACCCGGTAGGAATCCTCTAAAGGAGCGATGAGGTCGTTGCAGAGGCCGCTACCTACTTAACACACCAAAACCAAAGGGACGAACATCCACACCCTCAGCAGGATTCGAACCGGCGGTCCCAGTAATCGAGCGGCTATAGACCTACGCCTGAGTCCGCACAGCCATCGGGATAAAAAAACGCTTTATGTTAAGTAAGATGTAAATGCATGAGGTGCGTACTTAGAGGTCAAACAGGCAAGCATACTTCTGGCGCTTTTTCCATATCACAGAATAAAATTAAGCGGGATGCTTCGTGTCAACTGAATACAACACTAACTGCTGTAGGGAGGGCTGGAATAGAATGAGAATAGCCGACGTGTTTATGATGATAATTGATGGAACAGTAAACACTAAAAGAACAGTCCAAAAATTCTCGCACAGACCAGTGCAGTAATTGGTCTGAAAGTCAACAAATAAAGATACGGGCCGTCTGGAATAAGGCGCTCTGTCGCTGGGTTAGGGTTCCCCAAGACTGAAGGAAAGAAGTACCTTCTAAAATAGGAAGACACTATCAGACCGACACAGCTTCACATCCCAGAAGACCTGCATCCCCAACAAAACCGCTGAGGAAAACTCAAGCCTTGCAAACCAGGGTAAACCTGTACATATAAATACAAGAAAGAAGTGATTTTTAAAATATCTCCTCTCCCACTACATGAATGCGTAAATAATAAACTTACTAACTGCAGTAGTTCATAATTAACATCAAAATAAAACTGTATATAGATACATATAATAACCTCTCATAGATTTTCTTCGGCTATTAAACGGCGATTAAAAATAAAACTCACTGTAAAATTAAACGTTTACGCGGACTCTGGACTCACCCAGTCACCTATTGGGTGGACGTTTTTGCACCATAAAACTGCTGTGGTAAATATACTCCACCAAATGCCCTTGTGGCTTCCGCAGAGTCAACATTGTTTTTACCTTATTTAAAAAAGAAATAAGCAAAAGCGAGGAAGCAAGATTTTGCAAAAACGACATGAACAGAAGTTGAATGTTACTGTAAATGTCATCTGAAGAGAGCACTTCAGAAGCCTGTAGCATTAAAGTACAATAAAAACGGCCCAATCAGAAATTTTGCAGGAAAGCCCTGTTAATAACATTAAAGCTTCAGGAAGAAATTTATAAAATTGAGGCAGTGACATGTGGCGTTTTTTAGTTAGCCTATTGAAATTAATTAATTCGGCTTCTTTCAAAGCCAACAAGCATGAGCCCCTTTGTCATACCATGAAAATACCTCTACTCTTGAATAACAGGAAGTTGAAATAAAAGATTTAAGAAGAGTTCCAAATATATTTTTCTACAACTAACTTCCAAACGACTATGAAAAAATGTCATCGTGTTTACTTTATTTAACATTTACTGTCACATTTGAAAGTCTGTCCTTCGGCTACCTTTTTACAAGGAAAGTGTACGTAAAAGTACTTTGTCTGTGAACATGTCATTTCTTCTACATCAAGAATATTCTACAGCTCCTTAACCCAAACTAGTAACTTCAGATTCTAAGCAATGAACTTTTTATCATTTACTATAAGCTTCCAAGGTACACAGGGACTAGCATTCTAGAGGAAGTCTGGAACGGAAGTCGCGTTGGACGTTGGGTAACACCCATCGGAAAAAATTCTACAGAACTTAAGCAGTAATTTTATCCACAGGTGGTTTCCTCTGCAACGAAGTAAAGTAAAACCGAGTATTGTAAGTTATTTGAAGGCTTTGTGTGTCCATAACGGATCTTACAAAGAACTGGATGAAACGATGAGAGAAGGAGAACGTCAACCCTATGATCCAGCTTCTTCTGTTCAGTCCAGCTGCTCTTAAATAACCCGCTCTCTGTTCTTTGTATAAATCAAGCTAAACGAAAATTCCAGTTTTTATTGTGCACTGGACTGACAGATAGATCTACAGATCAGCGATATATTAAAATCGACATTTTCCAAAACGAAATATTTTTCTGAATCTGATGGCTGTATTTCCAATTTTGAATACGTGAAATTCCATACAAATACATGTCTGTAGGCTTATATTTATAATAAGCCAAACCGCTTGTAGCTGTGATACAACACAATGCTCAGCCACAATCCGTGAAAATAGGGTCACACATATAAGTAACAAAGGCAAAACCTTAATGTGTGATATAATCAAGAATTATGAGAGAGGCAAAGCAGGTAGTAACAAGGAAAATGTTGGGAAGTCATACAAACGCTGACGGGAAATCATGAAGCATGGCTGGAAGAAATAAGTGTAGATGGGGACAACCTTAAAATGAAAAATAGGTTATGGAATTGTGTACTAGATACATCTTTCATAGAACAGTTACCAGTGAGTGGTTGCAGTAAGCACAGAAACGGATAATCAGATTCCGTAAAAGGAAGGAAATGTTTAACTAGATGAACAAATATTAGCCTTTAAAGTAAAAATAAAATAAATAAAAATAAAATACAAATAAAATAAGCCTATAAAATCCCATGAGGGCAAAGGCCTCCTGCTATGTGCAGGGTGAGCTCTGAGAGTGCTCGCTAGGTAAGCTAGTCCTAGCAAGCTTTTGGGTACTAACACGTATCCTACCAGATCTGGATTACAAGTGGCCATGGGTTAAAACTAGTTAGGGACTGAGACTGACCACAGAAAGTAGCTTGCATAATTTTCTTTACAATTAGTGTTTGACTTTATCCTAGAGTCTTTTCTAGCATGATCTGCTTCTAGCCTGATATTTTGCCATAGCTTGCACAGTTTACATAATTATATTGTCTGAACTGTTCTTAGTGACTTCGCAAGTCTTCTCCATTCAGTCCTATTCCTGACCACACGTGTCCACTGCCTGCCCACTATTTCGGTGAATAAGGCGGACCAACGGGTTCTAGGTCGTCCCACGTTCCTCTTTCCTGTCTTGGGGTCCCACATCGTCGCTGCATAGGCCCATCTAGATTCATGCATTCTTGATACGTGGCCTCCCACTTCCATTTCAGCTGAACTGCGGTTTGTACGCCATCTCTTGTGCCTAACTGTTTCCTGACATCTTCGTTTCTTATTCTGTCCTTTATGGATATTCGCAGAATTTTTCTCTCCATTTTCCTCTGGCAGACTTGTAGCATTTTCCTTTCCTTGGAGGTGGGAGACCATGTCTGGCAGCCGTACAATAGTGCTGGAATCACACAGGTTTCGAAGACTTCCCTTTTCGTTGATAGTTTTATATATTTGTCCAATAAAATAAATTTTAGACTCCAAAATTTGTTCCATGCTAGACCAATTCTTCTTTTTACTTCTTTCCCTGAACTCTTATGAAAAGAGACTATTTGGCCTAAATATGTGTACTCCCTTACATATTCTAATACTTCTCTGTTAACTTTAATTTCAACCACAGTTCCATTTGTCATCAATTTAGTTTTCCTAGGATTCATTGAAAGACCTACTTCGTTGCTGACTTTGTTTAAATCATGAATCATATTCTCTAATTCGCGCCCAGTTTTTGCGAAGAGAACTATGTCGTCTGCAAATCTCAGATTGGTCAATCTTCTTCCATTGATGCTTATTCCGTATTTGTTATCCCAATCTATTTTGAGAAACTGATTCTCTAAAAGGCAAGTAAAGAGCTAAGGTGAAAGAGGATCCCTTTGTTTGACTCCTCGTTCTAGCCTGAATGTGCTGCCCTCAAGTTCCGTTCGTACTTTGGCATAGCTGTTCCTATAGATCGATGCAAGAAGTCTTACATATTTGCTCTGTATGCCTTGATTTTCCAGTGCTTGAAGAACGCACTCATGCTCTACGGAATCGAAGGCCTTTGTGTAGTCGATAAAGGCAATATGTATTTCATGGTTATATTCTTCCATTTTTTCAAATATCTGGTTTATTGTCTGGATATGGTCCGTTGTACTGTAGCCCGAGCGAAATCCTGCCTGCTCCGGCGGTTGGTTTTCTTCAAGAATTTTAGTTAGTCTCTTCGTGATTATTTTCGAGAAAATTTTGTAAAGGTTTGACATCAAACTTATTGGTCTATAGTTATTTAGGTCGTCTTTTGGGCCTTTCTTATGGAGAAGTATTATCGTGCTGAGGTTCCATTGTTTAGGTACTTCCTCGGTATCCAATATCAGGTTAAATAACCGGGTAATAGGTGGTATGATTTCCTCTATGCCAAGTTTGATGAACTCATTTAGTATGCCGTCCTCTCCTGGTATTTTTCCGTTCTTCAATTCCATTATTGCCGTTCTTACTTCACTGGGGAGGATGGATAAGCTAACATCTTCGTCATCGTCTTTCTTGCGAAGAGGTCTCCGGCCTGGGTTCTCTGCTGGCAGGGTAGATGTGTATAGATCCCTGTAGTAATCTGTCGCGTGCTTACTTATCTCTGCCCTTGACGCTATCCTCTTCCCATTTCTGTTCTTTACTCCCAATATCCAATGTTTTCCATCCGTGAGTTCTTTTCTGATTTTCTTCACAGATTTTGATTTTTCAATTATGGTTTTCACTTCCTTTGAAATGTGATCCCGGAGGTCCTTTCTGATTTCTCTTTTCGTGAGTTTGTTTAGCTCAGAGTATTCTATTCTGTTCCTAGGCGAGTCGTGTATAAATGGTTTAATATGCTCCCTTTGGTCGATCAGTTTCTTGGTGCTCTCACTTAGGATAATGCGTTTCTTCTTGTTCCTGTCTTTCTCCGCAGCGTTGTTTACTGCTTGCACGATACAGTTTTCCAGATTTGTGTAATATTCCTGTACTGTGTTTTCCGTATTGTGATTCAGTGTTTCCAAATTTCGTTGTAGTTCGAGCCTATATTTCGTGTCATTAATATTTTCGGCTCTCATTCTTGGGGCGGTTTTCCTCTGTCGTCTCTGTTTGTAAGTTATCATTTTCATGCGAAGCATCCTGTGATCTGTGTCAAATTTCAAGCCATTAATTACCTGGAAACTCTGCACATTGCTTAGCGTGTCGCTTAAAATGAAGTCGATTTCATTCTTTGTTATGCCATTTGGCGCCCGCCAGGTCCACTTACTAGCTGGATTTTTCTTATAGAAAGAGTTTATTATTTTCAGTCTTTGACCCTGTGCGAACTGAATCAGTCTATCGCCTCTCTCGTTCCTAGTGCCATAGCCGTACGGGCCGATCGGGTCCTCATCCTGGTGCTCTCGTCTCCCAATTTTACTATTAAAGTCCCCCATAACAAAATTTCTATGCGATCGATAAGTATTCAGGGTGTCGTCCAGGATGTCGTAAAAGTCTTCTATTTCCTGGTCAGAGCTCGACTCTGTCGGAGCATAAACTTGGATGATGGTTATTTTCAATCCATTTTTTAGTAATATTAATACGGCGATCCTTTCTGAAATTCCTACGATTTCCTGAATGTTTGGTTTTAAGTACTTCTTAACTATGAAGCCCATTCCTTTTTGCCCTTTGGTTTCGCCTATATAGCTTAAAATATCACCATTCGTCCTCTCAATTATTGCTTCTCCATATTTTCTCATTTCGCTTATCCCTAAGACGTCGTATTTCAAATCCCTTATTGCATTTTCTAGTTCTAGTTCTTTTTTTTTGGTTCTGAGAGATCTTACATTTAGGGTTGCTAATATCAATAATCGGACGCCTTGACGCTTTAAGGGGTTGTGTGAACTGTTTACACTGTTGTCTTGAATGTTCGAAAATTCTCTATTATTTTCACGGAGTGTACTAACTGATTCTGTAAGCTTTTGCATTAAATAACAGTTACTTTGCTAAACAGCATTAAAAACTGTTTTGTAAAGGAGCTGCAATGTGTTTTATTGAGGCAATGAATGCATTTTTAATATTATTTTGATGAAATTTGTAATCAAGGTTTAAACTGAATTGCTTCTCTTATCTTTTAGAGAGATATTTTAGGCAGGTTATTTCCCTTCTCGTCAATTTAATAACAGAAAATCTGCATCGGCAAGAAAAGAACTCCGTTGCCTCGCATCTCATCAGAATATATTTTTTCTTTTCTAGCTATAATTGTTTGACGGCGAAAAATTAAGATGTCTCAAGAAGAAAAGGCAAAATATTACATGGGTGCACAAACAGACATTCAGAACTACCCACACGATATATTTACAGTCGCGGACACAACAATTAAAGTGCGAGGCAAAATGCAGCGTTGCTATGTATGGGACTTAAGCAGGGAATATCATGCCTCTCTCCCCAAAGTGGTAATATTACTCGTCCCACATACCCTATGGAGGATTCACATTTGACAGTAGGTTGCAGCCCCTTATGCGTTTTTATTTCAGTGAAATATCTCGAATTTATTAGGTACTCGTTGTCGACAATGCAAAACAATAGTGTTTTGCGTGAAGAAAGTTAAATTGATGCATTTATGTTTATTAGTACGGAAAATTTTGAGTTGTTCTTTAAGAAAAACAGTACACATTCAGTTTCCTTGCTTTAGGCATGTTTTAAGTAACGGCCTCCAGCATGTTGCCATGTAAACGAAGCGAATACAGTCAGTGCAAAATTTACATGCCACTTTCTATGACGCGTGAATTTGTGCTACCTGTTTACTTAATTCCAGTGCGCGCGCGCTTTTATGTGTGATTACGTGACTGGCACTGTCTGTTAGTCCAGTAATACCTCTTAATTGATGCTAGAAGTTCCAGATTTAAAATGTAATCTTAAACACACACAGATGCGGAATATACGGCAAAAATCTGTGCTGTCGGCAGTGATGAGACTTGTTAAGGGTTGTAATGCTGTTGTTATACCTTAAATAGCCGACTCCATAAAGCGACTGGTCAACAATTCATTGCGTTAGTTGTGTTTTTCTGAGTTGGGAGTGAAGTTAAATTTAAAAACAGCAGCTGTGAGGAGCTTAACTAACATACCTACCTATAAAAAATATAGTTATCCTTTTCCTTCTTCTTCATTTCGCATACTGCCTTAATTTGTAGAATGAGCCTTTGGCGGTGTAAATATGGCAATAACCGGAAATCATCCCAAACTCAAATTGCTGCGACCGTAAGTAATTTGTGCGATTATGAATTGCAAATGCTTTCAATTAAAATGAACAGTTGTTTGATGTGGATATGTCCGTGATTGTTGCAGGTTGTCGAGAAACGGCCTTCATCTACGCCATCATGAGTGCGGGGGTGACGCACGCAATCGCCCGGGCGTGCAGCGAGGGTAGCATCAAGTCGTGCACGTGTGATTACAGCCACCAGGCGCGGTCGCCACATGTCTCCGTTGCCGTGCCAGGCTTGCGCGACTGGGAATGGGGGGGCTGCTCCGACAATATCGGCTACGGCTTCAAGTTCTCCCGCGAGTTCGTGGATGTCGGCGAAAGGGGCCGCAATCTGAGGGAGAAGATGAACGTTCACAACAACGAGGCTGGACGAGCGGTGAGTCCACTAATTTATGTAATGAAGAAATAAATATATGATCTCGACGGGCAGATAGATATTAATGACAAATAACTTAAAATATTTTGACGAACGTTAGTGTGACAATTTTCAGAAGGTACTGATATGTACTTCTTAAAATTGAGTTTTTTGTAAAGAACTCCCTCCTCCTCTTTTCGTGAAGAAATTGACATTTGAAATATTCAGATCTTCATTAACAAGAAGTCAAAGCGAATAACTTTCTTGAAAAACTTAATTAAGTTGCCATGAAAGTAAGCCTATCTCACATCAAGTTCCGTTTCAGATAACGAAACCCAGCTCGGGAAGAAATAATCATTCCCGATGAAGACATAAGAAAATGTCTTCAGGAAAGGCGGTATTTTATTTGGCCCGATGTTTCTAATCCTTTAACTATCATAAGGACACATATGCATTTAAATGTTAGATTACGTAGCGCAATAAAGTTGTAAACATTTTGGAGGGCCCGTTGTTTATAGGCACATCGTTCACTGAGGCCTATTTTTATACCGTTAAATGAGAAGTGAGAAGTCCGAAGAGAATATAAAGTTTATGCAGTCTTCTTCGACTGCTTAACCCTTGAAAATGGGGCGGATATGTTGCCCCGAAACGTCAGTAAGAAAGTACCATTCTACGCTGCGTAAAATCACAAAAGAGCGCAGATCTCATTTACACCGCGGCGGAAGCCTGAAATCACCCATACATTTCATGCTTTTTGAATCTATACCAATTCCTCTTTACTTAATGCAGATATATGTTACTATGAAAACACAAGAACATAGGAGTCTCGCCTAGTGTCAGAAACAAACTAGATTTATAGTTAAAGGCAATAGACTAGGAACGGATAATTGAGGAATCCGGGTTCAATTCTTGGCAGATTCAAAAGATATTTTACTTCTCTTCATCGACCAGAGAGGCACTGGAGCCCACAAAGCCTCCTATTCAATGGATACAAGGAATTCAGGACAAAAGCAGAAGGAGCGTGAAGCTGATCACTCGCCTCCATATAGAGCTGAGTTTAAAGATGCGCGAATCTGTATCGACTACCATGTATATGCCTTCATAATCTGGCGTTTTAATTCAGTGCAAAAACAACTTTACCATCACTTTATTTCTGTCGCTTAAACTGCACTTAGGATTCAAAATCTGTAAACTTGACCCACTTTTGCACATTATTGTTGTTTTCCTTTGGGGAGACGTCGGATATCTAAGAACGAATTGAGAAAGTCTGAAGGAAAAAGAATAGTCAGGGGACAAATTTGCTATGGCAAGACAATAAGTCGCTGTGCACATCATGAACGTAAAGGTAAAGGTAAAGTTCTGCCTAGAACAGGCCATGAAGGCTCAGAGGGGGAGTAGAGGTATAGCTCTACTCTTTCTTTAACCCTGGCACTAGATGTGGGTGGGTGGTCAACTCCACGCCCCGGCCGCTTTACCCCCGTGAAAGACACGGTACCCATTGTATAGGAGGCTGGGTGGGCCCCAGGGCCGGTCTAGACGGGTGCGGAAAATCTCTCCCCCACCGGGATTCGATTCCCGGACCGTCCAGCCCGTAGCGAGTCGCTATACCGACTACGCTAGCACATCATGAAGGCACGTGGAAAACTTAACGCATAGCTCAAGTCAATATTAACCTCCAATTTAGATGGAGCCGAGTGGACAGCTGCACGCCTCGGACTCTTTACCCACTAGAAAACAGCCTCTATTGCACCATGGCTAAAAAGCTGAGCGGGACCAAGATCCCGTCTGGAAGAAATGAAGAAAAGAGGAATTGTTTGCTCACGTTGGAAATCTAACCACAATTCCTTGCTGGTCCAGCCAGTGTGCTAGTCGCTATACTAATTACACTATCCCAGCTTCAGTATTAAAACGGACGGCAAAGAATTTGGAGAATAGATTGGAATCAACTGGCTCAGTGAACAGTTCTAGGAAGAACTGTTTTTATTACGTACTTTAGTTCCAACGAAATTTCTGATCCGAAAAAAAAAAGACGGAGCATTTGTTGAGCATCTGAGCGATCATCAGCGTATTAGTAAGTCCTACATTGAGGTAGGCACAACTTATCAATTATCACTTCCCGAAAAACACAAATTATCACTAGCATCATTTTTTGTAATACAACCCACTGTGGTATTTGTTGAAGAAAGATATTAACCCTCCGCTCTATCGCATCCTACAAATATTATTGCGTTTAAAATTCGTTTTGGAACGTTTCTTGGTATATGAGACGGATGATTTATTTAGAAACACTTTATAAATAAGTCGGCCTTCATAATTTTTCTTGTTTTACAGCGAAGGAGTGTGGGGTCCATCCCACTCGTTACATAACTCATCCCCCCAAAACGCAGAACCGCTTTGAATAAAACTCCGCTTTTCTTTTTGTAGCCATGATGCAGCACAGCCGTGGATACAGAATTCAGTATCGTTAACCAAGCCAAGCGAATCGAATAGCGTGTAGCTGGAATGCCGCATGCATCAGTAACTGATGTCTTTATTCTTACATTTTCTTGGAGAGAAGAGTCACCCTCACATAGTGGAGAGGCTGGCATTACAAAAGGGATGCTTATAGTTTGATTGCATTTCGAAGATTAAAATGTCTATAGGCCTATGACTTAATATAAAAAGCACAGGAGAGGCTGAATGTATTATACAGTTCCGCTCTTGCGACTATTTATTACCTCAGTTAAATGATTAATACCAACGCTTCTGCCATGCATGTGTGATGGTTTATAACACTTTAGCCTGTTAATATAGGAGACCCGGGATCATAATACGGTGCCTTCCCTTGGGACGGCATAAGACTTCAGGATTCCGCCACTTAGCATTCGACCAGTTCTTGCGCTTTCAGTTATGGCTCACTATAGATTTTCATAGAACACAATAACACTCAGCAAGAAAATCAGTGTTTGAAAAGGATTACTAAATTGAAAAATCGTCTGAATGACATCTATAAACTTCCTTGTTCTTTGTTCTTATTTCTTATAACATTCAGTTTTTGTGGGACGAGGATAGCGTAGTCGGCAGCCGTAGCGACTCGCTGTGGGCTTCATGGTCTGGCAATCGAATCCCGATGGAGGCGAGATTTTCCACACCCGCCCAGACCGGCCCTGGGGCCCAGTCACCCTCATAAATAATGGGTACTGGCTCATTCCCGGGGGTAAAGAGACCGGGGTGTGGCATTGACCACCCCCATCTAGCGCCTAGGTTAAATAAAGGGTAAAGCTATACCTTTATTCCCCATCTGTGCCTTCGTGGCAGGTTATAGCGTGAAATTTACCTTTTACGGTTGGCCTCTAATGGAACAAACAAAGACACGTAAACCTACTCTCATTAAAAATGCTCATTCTCATTTATAAAGCCCCTTGTAAGATACAGAATGGAAGACGTACAGTAGAGGGCCCTTTATTACACGTAAAGAAATATTCCAACCTAAAAAAATTAAAGGATATTAGATAATGTTTGAAATTTTGCGGTGGTATATTACTGGACCGCATTATATTTGGAGGCACAGTTTATGTTACGGGACTGAAATAAAACTGGGGCATAGATGTACCTTACTTGACTGAATTACAATTTGACGCATATTTTTATTTTATTGGACTGAAAAAGGGACTCATATTAATGGGCTGAATTACATTTGGAACGGTCTCACGTTACTGTACTGAATTACAGATGAGGCAAAGGTTCTGAAACTTGGAAGCACAGATTTTCATCTACCTCTTGCATTTATTTTGCTAAAATTGGAGTGCTTCCTAAACGGTTAGACTTAAGGAATTTGTTAAATGCAGAGGAAAACATTTTAACCCTTTGGAGATTAAAACTAATCTTGATTATATATAATTAGTCATTTCGTGCATCACAGAGAATACAGCATGTTTCCAGAAAAATCGCTTGATACCGTGTATGGAAATAATTGGTCTTTTGAAGGCAGAATTGCACGAAACAGTTAAATAGATTGCGTTGCAAGGCCCAGAGATTCTGAATGTTACAGAAGGTGGTACACGCACTTACTACTGGGATTCAAAGATTTGGAATAGAATTCTTGAGATTGCACGAATTAAATGTGTTCATATTAAATACAAAATCGTCTTTGTTAGTCACGTAAAATATATTGTAGGCCTAACAGAAGAGGTAATCACAGTAAGGTTACAAGCGCTTAGGCAATGTTTTCGATGGCAAAAAATTAGAAGATATTTATATAAGCGTGATTGTTCTACAGAAATTAGTTATTGACTTGGGACCTTTAAGAAACTTAAAGTCTGGAATTCATGAACACCTATAACTTTCATTTAATAGCATTTTCTCTGAAGCTGAGAATAGGCGATTTGCGACCAGGGTGTACTACAGGTTATGCTGATTTTCAGGCGAATGAAAGTGAACAAAATTTACATACATTAATGCAAGTATTTATTATCAAATTGTGCTAAATGCATAAGGAAAGTGACGCTTTAACCTAGTGAAATTAAACCGAAGTTAAAACAACTTAACAAAAGATAGTTATGTCTATCTTCCTGAGTTTCACTCAAATTGGTTACAAAAAATGGGCACTAACTTTTGAAAGGAGTAACAAATGAAGGTAACTAGTATGTAGAAGCAGGTCTAATTATTTCTTACAAGTGAAGGTAAATTTTTACCTGTGCATGCTATGATGGTACATTGGGGAGTACAAGTACGAGTATAATGCCACTCGGCTCTAAATGGATGAAAGTAATCGGATATTATTTCGGCCGCTTTAGGACATGTGAAGAGGCCAGCGGACACCGTTTTTTAAGAGCCTGCGAGGGAAACAGCTTTTCTGGAAGATTTCGGGAAGAGGGAAATCTCTTTCCCTTGCCATTAATCGAAACACAAGTTGTTGGTCATCCAGCATGCAAACTAGTAACTATATCGATTTCTCTATCTAGATTCCATTTATTTTTCGAGCTTCACATTCACTAACTAAAGGCGAAAATTTGAAGCTGTGACAAATTACTTTCCGATGAATTTCTGTAGAACACGCGTAAATGAAATCATCTAATCCAGCAGATTTTAGGTTCCAAACTTTCCGCACGCGGACTTTGATGCGATAAGCTATTACTTGTTTTATACAGTAACTTTATCTGCTTCCTTCAACTTAAGAAAAAATGTTATAAGAGCCTCAAAAACACATTTGCCTTTTATATAACGACAATGTTTGTAACTAAAAGTATTTAGTGCCGAATGGTTGAATGACTTTAACAAGCTATTAGAATGAATGTAGAAGGAAACAATCATGGCACAGCGAAGAGAAATCCCGGAATATGTTCGGAGGAACTCTGGAAAATCACAACAATTCTCACCTCGATAGCCTGTTTCTCTACCGGAATTCGAAATATGCACCTGCTGAACACAGTTCAGAACCGTTACTTACTGCTTGTCACACCTTGCTCGATGAAACCGATCTGAAGGGAGAGTTTTTGAAAGAGTGGAAATGTGATTCAAATTTTATTTTATATTTTGATTGTTAATTCCTCATTGGAGAATACGTGTGTGTGAAGTCTTGAATTCTCTCTGAAAACCCCCAGTTTCAATCCTTAAACACATTTATATTCGCCGCAAGGAATTATCTGTCAATTACCACTCGCTTTATAAAGCAACTGATGAGGAGCCAAAGAGCAAAGCCTTGCGTAAGTAGCAATCCCCTCACTGTGGATGAGACCCATTGTCATGCTGTCTGATCTTCTAATCTCCACCTTCACCGTATCGCTCGCCACGTCACGCTTGTCACAACAGGCTAATGGTATGGAGACAGATGACTCTTCCTGCCGCGTCATGAAAAGCTACTTGATGGAAAAGAAATATCTTTGACAGATATACGAGTATAATGCAATATTAGCTATGGAATACATCTATTAATTCAGAGAAATATTATATGTTCAGGACTGCAATTCTCTTTATGGAGCAGAACCCTCTTCGAGAAATTAAATGTCGCTGAGACTGTAATGGAATATCTTGTCTATTACGGAAACCAAACGTTCTTTATTGTACCTACAAGGGACCGCCAAGTAACAAGCCCAATGTAACATTTCTGAAGAAGCTAGTCTTTTGAAAAGAAGTGGGCCATCTCTTGTCGGCTGTCTACCACTGATGATGTAATATATTCTGAAATGCTATCCTTACTTGAGGCTGTTTTCTTCAGTTGTTACATGAGGATGAGCAAATTGGGTCGTATCTTACAAAGAAATTATCAAATAGTACCATATCCTATGAATTTAATACAACTACTGGATTTCAGAACCATTAGGCGGTTTGACGACATAAAGAAAAAATCCTTATCTGCAGATCACGTCCGTCCATACGTCTATCCATCTGTATGTGACCTAGTATCAGCAGCAAAACTGTTTACCGGTTTTCTTTAATACTCTGCATAGGTATTCTTTACAAAATGTTGTCGAACAAAGTGAGTTTCGTGAAAATCGACACAGTGAGAGTGATATATGATTTAAGGGCGTAAATAAATTTCTACCTGTACTTTCACATGTTTTGACAGATTTAAGTGAAATTCGGCATGTTATAGAAAATCACTAAATACCATTAATTAATTGTGAATTTTATGAACATCTGTAGAGTGAAAACAATATTAGAGGCGTAAATGGGTTCTATCAGCACTTTTCATATTCATTGCCCGATTTCCGTGACATTCCGTGCGGAATACTATTACATAATTCTGTTATGCTTTTGAATTTCGTGAAAATCAGTGAACGGAAAGCCGTGCTCTTCGTACGAGTGTAAATGCAATTACATTTGCTCGTGAAGACTGAAACCGCGTAATATTTTGAAAGTGAAAACGACTTGACGTGTGCTGGGCAATATGTCACGGAATATATCATTTGCAACCTTGTTTATTCTAATAATTTATTTCTAGCTGAAATGTTGAGCTTTAGCCCTAACCAGTGTGGCATATATATATTTCCACCACTTACTAACAGATAACTAACTCACTAAATCACCTCACATTCTCCGATTGCATCAGGAAGAAATATATTTGCCCATAAATCTAAACATCACTTTATATTGCGAATAGTAGAAAAGTGTGTCAATTACAAACAGGCGAGCATGTTGTATACTCAACCTTAGGCTTCCACGTTTTTATACCCGAAAAAATTGTCCTCAGTTTCCACGGAAGTAAGAGTCATTATGTACGAGATATTAAACAGAGAAATTACAAATTCTCTTTATGTTTCCAATTCTTGTCTTATCGTAAGTCTTCTATAGAAATATGTGATTGTGATTATTGCTCAGTTATAGATATTATTTACGAAAAATTGTCAACCAAGCGTGAGTTTCGTGAAAACTAGCTCACTGACAGCCATACATACATGTATTTCTTGTACGTATTTCTACACGTACTTTAAAAATTTATTGGTCCATTTGAGTGCAACTTTGTTGGAAGTTGTAATATAATAATGTCACTGATAAATTGTAAGTTTCGTGGAAATTGGTGAACAGAAAGCCATACCTTACTTGATTCTATAAAATAAATTTTACATGCACTTTATAATTTTTTATCTATTTCGAAAAAATCGATTAAATTTATATCCACGACAATTAACTTATTTACTGTGAGTTTTGTTAGAATCCGCGAGTTGAAAGCCATACTTTACTGAAAGACGTAAATAAAATTTTCTCCGTACCTTGCACATACATAATCTGATTTGGGTGAAACTGCATACAAGGCATCGCTCATAATGCTGCTGGGCATTTGCGAACTTCATGAACGTGGGCGCATGTAAGGCATTAATTTCCTTATGACATTCTTAAGTAAAGGAGGCTTTGATATATTGTGTGTACTACGTTAGGGATTACATAATTTTTTATTTTTAAGGATTTTTGCCGAAATATTTTACATGCTTATGGGAGTAAATGTAGTATCCAAATAAAAATTTCTGCGCAAATGCCCTGTAAATATTTGCAAAAGGACTTGAAAAAACACACACTTCTTTGATAAACCATGATAATACAGCTGTGTAGTAGAATGTAGAAGCTTTACATCAGAGCCTTTTAACCTTCTTTTTCTCGCATACCACTCTCAGGAAAAAAAAAAAAAAACTTCTACGCCTATCACCAGGTACCGAAAATATTAATAACATACACATTGTGCTTTACTAGTTTAACTTCATAAATACTTTATAAGTGCTTTTCTTTTCATGTAAATACATACAAACAAATTTAGTAATGCGATTAACATTTTTAAAATTGGATTATCAAAAACATTTTAAATTCCAAGGGAGGTCGCATACCAACAGACAACGCTCTGCCTACTACTAGAGGTACCGTGCCACTTATTGAAAAGCACTGCTTTAAATAATTCGTAAGTTACGCCTCGCTTTCTCCTCTTTCTCTCAGACTTCGATACCAAAAATAATTCAATGCACGTGTAAGCTCTAAACGGTCATATTTCGGTAAATTTCAGGCTACACGGTGTCACATCTCGGAAAAAAACCCGTCTTCAAATTACACTGGGCAACAAATTTTAACTTTTTTTCGGTTACGAGCATCAAATCCACTTTCCTTTATGTAATTGGGTATGCTGAACATGAAAATAGGTCTTAAAATGATGAGTTAGCTACAGTTTCCAAGATTTGTGAAATTTTATAATAACATGTAGCATATTTAACACAATAATACTTACTATTCACTGCTGTCCGTCATCACTTCGGCTAAAGGCGTCTTTTCTTAGCCTGTCTTTTGTATACAAGTTCTGGAGAGTCTCTAACTACTGTCCAGCAATAATCTGCTAACATAACTGGACTCCATTTCCCCTGATAACGATTTTCGATTTCCGCAATGGTCTGGTGAAAGCGTTCACCGTGTTCGTCGCTGACCGCACCGCAGTTTTCAGGGAAGAAATCCAGGTGAGAATGCAGAAAGTGAATCTTTAACGACATATTGCAGCCCAATTTCTGATACGCAACCAACAGGTCCTCCACTATTTCCTTGTAATTGTCAGCCTTGGTGTTTCCGAGGAAGTTATTAGCAACCAACCGGAAAGCATTCCAAGCACACTGCCCGTCACCAGTGATAAGCCGGTCAAATTGTTCATCTCTGAAGATGTCTCTGATTTGTGGACCGACGAAAACAAATTCTTTGACTTTTGCATCACTCATCCTCGGAAATTTATCACGAAGGTACTTGAATGCTTGGCCGTCTCGATCCATTGCCTTGACGAAATTCTTCATTAGGCCAAGCTTAACGTGCAGCGGTGGCAACAGAATCTTGCTTGGTTCCACTAAAGACAGATGTAGTACATTCTTTGAACCTGGCTCCAGACGTTGTCTTAAAGGCCAGTCCCTGACCACATAGTGCGAGGCCCTTGCTCGGCTGTCCCATTCACACATGAAACAACAGAATTTTGTGTATCCTTGCTGCAGTCCGAGTAAGATGGCAACAACCTTTAAGTCACAACAAAGCTGCCATTTATATTTATCATAGTTTATGCACTCCAACAGTTGCTTCATGTTGCTGTATGTTTCTTTCATGTGAACTGCATGACCGATTGGAATCGATGGCAAAATGTTGCCATTATGCAATAATACTGCTTTCAAACTCAACTGTGAGGAGTCTATGAAAAGTCTCCATTCATCAGGGTTATGATTGATGTTGAGAGCTGACATCAGACCATCAATGTCATGGCAGGTGACGAGATTACTTTTCATTGAAAAGAATGAAACAAAGTCTTTATGACGTGAACGAAATGTAGACACGCAGACGCCCTCACCAAGTAGATTCCACTGCTGCAATCTTGAGCCCAAGAGTTCAGCTTTGCCTTTCGACAAATCTAGATCTCGCACAAGGTCGTTCAATTCATTCTGTGTTATTCTGTGTGGCTCAGTACATGCTTCATCAGATATAAAATCTGGATCGCTAGAACTTGAGACATTTGTATTACTGCATTCCTCATCTTCATCATCATCTTCGATTTCAAATAAGTCAGGCGGTTCTGGAATAGGTAGATCGTCTCCATGGAGCACCGGTAGTATAGCAGATGGTATATTTGGGTAGCTCAGTTTACACTTTTTCTTCTTCGATGTTCCATGTTCCAGTGGAGGAACCATGCAGAAATAGCAGTCAGTAATGTGGTTTGTTGGCTCACGCCACACCACGGGTACAGCAAAAGGCATAGAACGCTTCTTGTGAATTAACCAGCCGCAAAGATTTGCCGAAAAAGAGTTGCAGCATATGTGTGGAGCCCAGCTCTTGTCCTGATCCCCAACTTTACAACCGAAGTATAGATGGTACGCCTTTTTCACAATTGGAGTTAGAGCACGCTTTTGTGAAGCAAATGTCACTTTCCCACAAACATAACAAAAACTATCTGAACGGTTCACACATTTACGAGGCATCTTAGTTTTCTTCGCGTTAAAAAACAAGGTATTGTAACCGAGCACGGATGCAGCGAGAAAGCACACTGAAACTCTAAATACCACGTGGCACACCGTGGAAAAGGCGCGGGAATCCCCGACGATTAGCTAGCGCGACCCGACGCGATCCGACGATGACCGACACCAAGTCACTGCAGTTGCGCTACGCCAGAACCGGCTCAATATATAGGCCTATATAACTTTGTGAATATGCAAGTACACAATCTTAGTGTAAGTATAAGCCTATAGCATAAATTACGGTTAGGGATGGAAATGTAGACCCATTTCAGTCTTTCGTGTATAAACAAAATGTAAGGAAAATAATAAAAATCGGTCACATTAATAAAGGCCTGTTACTTCAAAACAGGAGCTAACAAACAATTTTAAGCATCATATTCGTTCTCAGCGACCTCAAATTAGTTAAGATTAACTAGTTTCAACTCCGTAACATTTTCACTATTGACCAGTGTTATATGATGTTTTATGCTCGCTACTTCGTTTTTTTCTCTCAGTCGCAAGAATACTCCTTATCATTTTTTTTTCAAAATATTTTCAACAGGAGATTAATGGAACTCCTCCTTGAGTAAAAGACAACACCTTCATAATTTCTTGATGTATATCGCTGTGTCATTTATAGATATAAGTGATGAAAATTCCAGAATTCTATTTTCACACCCATCTGTGTCAAAAGGCTTTCAAAATGGCAGTTATTTATAAAAGGCACCATATTTTGACAACTCTAGAGAATACGGTATAAGACAAAGGTTTGAGGTTCTTACAGCGGTGTTGATGAAGATTCAGTTGTTTTAGAACATGGCGACCTGTCGATAGGTAAATGCTTAAGAACTTTTTGGAGGAACTTGCTGACTGCATCTTCAGGGTCTATGTAGTTAATGCTCTTGAAACTGTCAGCAAGCCCTTCCCAAACGTCAGTAAGTATATGCTAGTTGACGCGGTGTTATATCCGAAAATAATTGAATCTCCAAAGATATTAACCGCAATTTATCAGTCAAACTGTTAGACGGGTTGGCATCTATGTTCGTTCAACAGGGCTGTTCCAGCTGCAGAAATTACAGGGCCTAAGCAAATAATATATATCATATGTTTTAAGCAGGTACGAATTTGGAAGAATTTCAGGCTTCCGCCGCGATGTAGATGAGATCTGCGCTCTTCTGGTATAATACGCAGCGTTGAGTGATGTTTCTGTACCGACGTTTCGGGATAACCTATCTTTAACATCTTCAAAGATGGTACCGATAGGTTGTCCCGAAACGTAGGTACAGAACTACTACTAAATGCTGCGTAATATCCCAGAAGAGCGCAGATCTCAAATTTGAAGGATTTTACCGTGAGACAAATTCAATATGCCGGCCTTGGTCTGAGGTGATTGAGAATGCTTCGGTAAGGAACTTCAACGCGTTAACGAGTCTGCTATGTCAAACAGACGTCCAGGGCGTCACCGCTAACAAGAGCCTCCGGTTCACTACATGGGTATTTTAAATAATCTTGTCTCTAGTGATATTTCTCATCATATTTCACGCGTGGACACACCTTTCTCTCCCTGTTAGTAATAATGAGAGACCTGCTGACAGACAGCCTGTCCGCAGAACAGTTGGCAGAGAATGCAACCTATTTTGTATATTCCGCAGGGTGGTCAAGCAAAAATTGCCACACCCTGTCAGCTTGTCTACTGCTTGTCCGTACCCAAACCAACCTTCTCCATGTGAGAATTTCATCTCATCTGAAAAACGTTTGTTTAATCTGAGATACTGAGAGCGTCGCAAAAATTTAAAGCAACATTTTTTTAGAACCTGTTACTGTTTCCGCTTTCCTACGTGAGGACGCCTCTTTCTTGCGTGGCTGTTTCTTGTACCCTGAAAATTATGGTCACGGAATCCTTCAAAATTTATAATTATCTAAAAATTACGACTTGTCATATTCCAGAAGGGTGTAATCTTTAATTTACTCTATTCGCTTTTTATTTCGTTTGCTTATTTGCGATCGCAAATTGTGCAACCTTGATTAAAATTGCTGTGTATTTCCGTCTGTATGTATGACATAAGTCGAGAACTGCTGAACGAATTCCCTCAAATTTTTATTTTTACTTGCAATATAATCTATGTTGCCCTTCCAATTCTGGTTGGCACAGGATTTTTTTAACCAACAAATCACGTGGATACCTACATGCTTTTCAGCACTTTCATTGAAATAAATTCCTAAACAAACGTAAAGACCATCGTATAACATGCAATTGCAGGCACAAAAGTAGCCTCGGCACTAGAAGGGATTGGGTGGTTAACCATGCCTTGGCCGCCTCCTTCCCTGGAAAGGGCGTCGTTTTCCTTTGTAAGGGGACCGAGAGTAGGTCTGGACGGTTATGGAGAGGAAAGAATACATTCCCCTCAAGTAATTTCGAACTATGTACCGTCCAGTCTGTAGCGAGTCACTATACCGGACTATAAATTTTATCCTGGCCCCCCAATTGTTAATCTTCATTTGAGCAAAGAATATTTCGAACAAAAATTGTAGCGAAAGGCGTGATACGCTCTTCATGTTCATTAAGTTGTGTCCCTATTTTTATGGGGTTCGAAATAATTAAACGAAAATTATCCTGTGCATATTTCTGAACGTGTGAGTGTGTACTCAAAGTCAAAAACAGTTTTCTTAATATACACACAAAATTCCGAATTTGCCTATTCAATTAAATTTCTTTCTACTAACTGTGACAGGAATGACTAAATAGCTAACTAAAAAATTACGTAACTAATGAGTGACTGATTGACTGACAGATAACTAATTAACTATCTAACTGACTGACAAACAGACTGACGGATTAACTAATTAAGTCCATGGAGCAGGGTCCTTCTTAAGAAGCTAGTCGCTCCTTCGCTAGTCAGGAAATATCCCGTGTCTTATGGAATCCGAACGTTCATTACCTTGTTCAAAACTGCGGGCTATTTCTCCCTGATGTAAGCCGAACTGTTTAAGCTTGTTACGTTTTATAAGCCACTGTTTAAAATACAAAATGAAATTCCGATCAACACCACATCCAGTTACGAACAATGCAGTCAGTTGTGGACCGGTTTATACCTATAATTGTGCTCTGTACTTTCTCCTACCTCGTTCATACGTTAACAGAAACATATTTCACTTACCTTTATATCACAAACCCTCCTCTCCACGGTTCGTTTAAACCGGAAAGAACTTTGTTTAAAATATAATAGTGTGGGTTGTATTGCGGCCTCGCTTTTGTAGAAACTCACGACTTTCTAAATAAAGCACAGCTAACATATTGGTATGGCAGTGTAGATACATCAACATTTCTCACAAAGTGCACACTGCTTTGATGAAGCTACTGGTACGTTTCTTTTTTAGTAATGTGAACAGTAATTCGCATTGTTTTGTCTTTGTTTGCAGCATGTCTCTTCCGAGATGCGTCAAGAGTGTAAGTGCCATGGTATGTCTGGGTCATGCACAGTGAAAACTTGCTGGATGCGGCTGCCCAGCTTCCGAGTAGTAGGCGACAATCTTAAGGACCGCTTTGATGGCGCTTCCAGAGTAATGGTGAGCAACGTCGGGAGTCTACGTGGTCAAGCTGGCGGCGGTGCTGGAGGCAAAAGAAATCGCTACACTTTTAAGCTGAAGCCTTACAACCCAGATCATAAACCACCGGGTACTAAGGATTTGGTTTATTACGAGCCGTCACCAGGTTTCTGCGAGCGGAACCCGCAGCTCGGAATTCCGGGCACGCACGGTCGTCAGTGCAACGACACGTCAATAGGCGTGGATGGTTGTGACCTAATGTGCTGCGGTCGAGGATACAGGACTCAGGAGATATCTGTTATACAACGGTGCGAGTGTATGTTCCACTGGTGTTGCAAAGTAAAATGCAGCCTGTGTCGGACAAAACAGATTGTACACACGTGTCTGTGAATTGTGTCTCAGTTGTCAGGCAAAATATGGAGTGCAACAGGGGCAGACTTTGTGCTTTATCAACAAAATACCCTTTTTAATGTGCTGAAATATTTGGTGAGAGCTCGGAAGAAGATAAGAAGTAATTATATCGAGACCTTACTCAAGCAAGTTGCTTGCAAAGTGCAGGTGTGTGGAAGTAGTGTTCACTGAGTTACTGACAAGAGGGGATGTTGGTTAACAGTATAGAATACACAACACGAAAAGTAATGTTATACTTTGAATTTGCTTTCTATAATAAAAGACAGACGAAATAAAATATTGAGAAAGTTGCTGTCAGCATTGATAGAGCTCTATTCTGTGATGCAAAATCTAAGATATACAAATTCACATTTCATTCAGTAAAGCTACAAGTAAAGTTATCCCAATACAAACAATGAAGGCGTAATGGGAGAGTAGAGGTAAAGGTCCATTCGTTTTTAACCTCGGCGAGAGGTGAGCCGTCAGCCTCACACAAGGGCCGCTTTGCCCTCACGTAAAGAGCTCCTCGTACCCATTGAATAGGAGGCCGGAGGGCCCCCAGATCCGTTGTGAAAGTTTTTGGAAAAGAGGTATATTTCATGCCCCCCGCAGGGATACATGAATTAGCAGTCTGTAAAACTATCAAATAATCTTTCAAAATGCAAGGTTTGAAGTTGCGTTACTTGGCATGCGAAATTCTAAAAGTACTTAATATTTTCCCTAAAGGTTTATACGTGTATGGAATACGTTACGAAACTCAAAATAAGACTGGTTTAAAATACGCTTGCATAGAAACAGCTCATGCTTCAATGACGTGCCCTGTTTTCCTTTGCATAGGCCTAAGTTCGAAATAAAATGTAATGAAGATAATCTATTTAGCACTTATCTGTAGCCGGACTATATCATCCTAATGCCAAATGTGTTTGTTCACAAACCAATCGGTGTTAGTATAATAGAATATATGTAGGGGCTATCTATTTATCTTCAACAAGATGGACAGTATCCTTATCGCCAGTTATATCTGACACATGAACGCACTGTTACAGGAATGAAACAAGAAACCCATGTTAGTATTGTCTTCCTGCCAGAGTGTGTACTTGAGACATAAGGATTTTAAGCAAGTAGAAAACGGAACAGAACTTTTACTAAGGAAAATGCAAGACTGAGATATACGTTATGATTCTGTGTGAACAAAGTAGTGTGTGATAGAGAATTATTTTTATTACTAAGTTACTAATAATTGCCATTATAGGGCTTCATGTTTTTAAGTATGACTGAGGCTTAAACTACACATACACATACACCAAACCCGTCATGTGTATTACAAAGCGTATTACTTGACGCTAGTCACTTCAGCGGTCGGAGAAATGTACATAAATTAAATTGACTTAAGGTAATGTTATACTAAAGAAACTCATTTGTAGAATATCTTATTATAATGTAAGCATTTTAATAAACATTATTTATTGAATGATTGATTCTAATAAAATAGTGTGAAGTAATGAGTGAAAGATGGCCATTAAATATCATGCATTGTTAATCCATGACATGTTGCTTTCATTACATTTTCTTTAAGTTTGTAAATTCGAAATGATACTTCTATAACAGAAAGCCTAGTTTCCTTTCAATTCATTCGATGGAGTAAGTTGCCGAATTTATGCAAAGTATTTTTGTAAATTAATAAAAGTTTTAAATTTGCATCGACTTTAAGCCTGTAATTTGATAAAAAGTCAATTACACGTAATTATAAAATGGTATTTAAATTTTCATAAAAATAAATAATACACTCACAGGACTAAGAAATCTGAGTGTTCAGAAAATAGACAATTGCGTTTTGTAATTTAAATTTCCAAATTCCATCAAATCATGAAATTGAAATTTTAATTAATTAATTTCATAAACAAATGCTTCCGATAATACTTGATCCATAAATATCTTGCACGTGATTCGGAATGCAAAACATGTTGTCTTAAGGGGTTTTGTTCCTTGTAATAGGTTTGCTTCTTTCCTCTTTTATTCCGATGGGAAAAAATCGCTACCGCCTTCTCAAATGGATACCAGAAAATAGTTTAAGTGTGAGGTTTTCGAGTTTCTAACGTCGAGATGGTGTACATTTTCATTGCCACAAAGATAATCATACACGAAGACTCATGGCTTATGGCATGTTATGCTGTGTCGACTGATGAAATCATTACGATCTTTTGAGACGTCGATAACAATTTACCTGTCGAGATGGCGTAATGTTTCTAAACAACTGAATATTTTTCAGCTCCGCTCTGAGAATATCAAATCTCTCTCCATCCACTTACGTAAACATTACATGATTACGCGCAATTTTAATTTAAAATCACATAGACAGAAGACTATTTACGTACAAGATTAATCGTGAATGTAGGCTGTTATTCTTTTACCATACAGAAGAACATCGGTTTTTAGCAACGAAGTAGTAAGCTTAAATTTTAGTTTGTCTCCCAAAAATTTACAGTTAGCTTAAAAGTATACGAGACTTTAAGTTCACATTTTATATTTTAGGAATGTAATTTTATAGAGACGCATGTTGTATTATTGAACACAAGCGTTTTAAATTTCATAACACAAGTTTTAATTTAATTATCACAAGACGATCTTTTGTGCATGTGGCTAAATTTTAAAGAGATTATCATAATGTAAAGAAAAATTAGCTTACCTTTTCTGACGACACATATATTCCGCTCTTAGTCTCCCCTGCCTTTTACAATTGGCTAGTGTTTTTTCATTTTGTCAATATAATCTAAGCGTGACTGTTATTTTCAATTTGGAGTTGCAGTCTGAAGCAGATTTTTTTTTCTGGCCGTGTTTCTTATAGCCCGTATAAGATCGTTGCCACCATTATTTGTCCTTCAGATTCTTTCAGGGCTGCCTTACGTTTTTCTTTTTCTTTACGTTTTGATAGAAAATGGGCCAACTCCTTGCGACAAAACAAAAGGCATTTCTTCATTCCAATATGCTCAGTGGCACGTACATTGACTGAATCTATAGCAAATACTTTTAGATGATTGTCGGCAGAACGATAAGAATTGACTTGAATAAAGACGTTATGTCAGATGCCGTGTTTTTCCTGTTATTAATCAATGTACGTAGTTCAATCAACGTCAATTATTTGTTGTATTCTACGAATAAAAGTGTAAGAAAGAAGTGTTAAATACAGAGGGACAGAAATTTTGAAATTATTACAGCAGCATTTAATAGTGCACCTATTATAAGAGAAACAAAAATGCCGTTAAGGAATCTACAGTTTTATGTTCAGGTGATTCGGCAAGATATGGAAGTTTGAAAAGTGACCACAGTAAAAATAGTTACGTTTGTTTAATTTACAAGTTAAATAATGCAAGGTAACAATCTCTTAGGAGATTTATATTTTACGTTAAAACAGATTGACCTCAAATTATGTGAATGCTGTTTACTCTATTTTATTTGCTATGTCTCTGACCAATACGCCTTTTTATAAACAATTAAACTAAGCACCGGACTGAGGAAATGTATTGATTCTAACAAAATAAATGAAAAATATTTTATTACTTTAAATAGGAGGCAATTGAATTCTTAGTCCCAATTCATTTCTTATAAGAAATATTATTTTTAGCTTGACAATCGACTTCTATACTTTCATATTTTTATTTGTGACACAGCTATTCAACACATAGCCGACTCATCTTTATTATCATTATGGTCATTCATCACTTATTTCTTGACATTTTGTGCCACTGATTGTGACTGTAAGCCTAGACACGAATGTGTGTTTTGTGCTTGTAGTAATAAATGTAGACCCATGCCTTTTCATGCAAAATACAGAAAGTTGGATAAAGGTAGACATTGTACAAAGAAACATGTGTTGTAAGATTTTCTTCTTAACCCAATCATTAACCTATCTTTATTTCCTATCACAGATACCAGTTTTATTCTTCTAGGATAATATAAAGCAAATGTTATTGAAAAAGTTTCATATGATTATTGGAACATTGCAGAAATTCATTAATTCAACAGCTTTGTTATTACGATGTCATAATTCTTTTTACTTATCTAATGGCTAGTACAGGGAAATTAATTCATGAAATTCAAACTAGATACTAGTCGCTCTAGCTCTGATAATATTGTCTCCAATGCCATTGCAAATCTTTTCTTTGGTACGGCTTCAATTCCCGCGTCTGTGATTTAATTTTAGAGCCGTTTTGAATTTAGACAGTAGTGACTTGTTGCAAATCCTATACACACGTCACGTGGGGAAATACCATATAATTTCCTTACAGAAAAGAGTTACGAGTTCAATTTTAGGTTAAACGCTCACTTATTCCGGCTACCAATATTTCATAACGTCACATTTGGTGTGATGAGATTATAAAGTACTTACCTACAGGAGAAGAATAATAAATTCGATTAAGTTTAAAAAAACAGTCTATTCGAGATCTGAGCTGTTTTGGGAATTTGCGCAGCGCAGAATGGTAGTTTATTACCGATGTTTCGGGACAACATGTCGGTCCCATCTTCAAGGGTCAAGCAATCCAAGGTTCCTTGATACTAGAATATGGGACTGATAGGTTGTCCCGAAACATCGGGAAAATCTACCATCCTGCGCTGCATAAAATCCCAAAAAAGCCAGGTCTCATTTACACCGCGGCGGAAGCCTGAACTCACGCATCTATTTGCTGAATTGTGTTGTTTAACCGCGCAACGCGCATTAAAAGGGCGTAGATGCTGCGTATTTTAAGGACTTTATTTTCATTTTTTGCATTTCGTTTCAAAATACCTCATCGTCCCGAAGTGAGTGACTGTACAAATTTGTCTCCAAATTCCTTGAAAGTTTTGTTTTGTACCTTCGTCACGCATATTTAAAGTGACAGGACTATAATGATCACAGCCCCTGCTTAATGTAAGAATATTAAACCGCCAGACTTACTGCTATTACCGAAGTTGCCACTGGGTTCAGGTCGATAGAGTCCATATTATTGCATTTATTCATTCCTATTCAATATTTCCACCTCCTTGATGCTCAACTTGGCTGCTTTGCAGGGGTGTAATTCCTATTTTGTCTTTAGGAAGTAACTTTTATTGTCAGTGATATTGGTGAGAAATATCTGTGGCTAAATTTAACTAAAGGATTTTCAAGGCGGAACATTCATCAACAAATTAATTACTGAAATGACTACTGTTTTAAATATATTTGGACCATTAATCTCTCATAATCTTTCACGCTGATTTGATTAATTGATTGAGCCGTAGATTAAACACCATGACAGTTGAAAGTGACAGATTGAGTTGCGAGAAGTCGTGTTGATAAAAATTCAAGTAGTCTGTAAAGTTAAGCTATGCATACTGGTAAGTATTTTCCGACGTTTTAGAAGAGTTTTTTATCACAATCTGCAGGATTTCCAAGTCTTCTTAGACTACTAGGCGCCGAATATGGAGGCAGTGAACCCCTTCAAGGGTCGGTATCTATCAGTGCACCATATTTCTTAATATTCAGAGCACTTAGTCTTTCAAGAAGTACACAGTCCGACAATTATATAATGAGACTGATTTTATTTTGACCAAGATAGAAGTGCCATCTATGAAGCAATGCATGCCATCCAAGTGCCCAACCTTCATCTGTAATCTGGCAACACCGCAACGTCCCACGCTGAGCATGACGGGAAATACGGCGCCATGTTGTGTAGGTAGTGAGAGGACGCGGTCACAGTAGCAGCATGGAGCAGAGAGCGAACATAAAATTCTGTGTTAAACTCGGGAAAACTGCAGCTGAGACTGTGAAATTGATGAGACAAGTGTATGGGGATAATTCTTTATCTCGTGCACAGATATTCAGGTGGTATGCACGATTCAAAAGTGGTGTGGAAACGATTGAAGATGAAGCCAGGCCTGGGCGTCCATTTTCTGTTCGTAACGAGGGACTCATTGTGAAAGTGAGAGAACGAATACAAGAAGAACGTTGTGTGACTGTGAGAATGATGGCTGATGAGTTTGGTGTTAACAGGGAGACGATTCGTCAAATCTTAGTGGAAGACCTGGGCAAGAGAAAGGTCGCTTCCCGGTTTGTGCCGCATTCATTGAATGATCATCAAAGACACGAGCGTGTTCAGTACGCAAAAGACATCGTTAAAACTGCTCATAGAAATAAAACTTTCTTGAATTCGATTGTAGCAGAGGATGAAATTTGGTGTTTTCGCTATGATCCCACAACTAAACGCCAAAGTGCTGAATGGAAGTCACCAGCATCACCAAAAGGCAAAAAAGTTCGTTTTCAAAAGTCAAAAGTGAAGACAATGCTTGTGTGATTCTACGACAGCAAGGGAATTATTCACCACGAGTTTGTCCCTCAGGGACAAACTGTCACTGGAAGTTTTTATTTGAGTGTTCTGGAACGCCTATGGAAGAGGATTCGCCGTGTCCGGCCCGAGTACTCAGCACCAGGCAGTTGGTTTCTTCTTCACGACAATGCACCGGTTCACCGGGCAGTTGCTGTACAAGAATTTTTAGCCCAAAAACAAGTGTGCTTGCTCAATCATCCGCCTTACTCCCCTGATTTATCCTCCTGTGATTATTTTCTGTTCCCCAAACTGAAGTTACCATTGAAAGGGCGCCTCTTTGAAGATGTTCAAGACATCCAAGGAGCTGTGACATCGAGTCTTCGGGCCATACCACAAGAAGACGTGCAGAGGTCGTTCCAGTCTTTGCTAGATCGTGCCACTCGCTGTATCGATGCAGAAGGGATGTACTTTGAATAAAATACAGATAGTACTCAAGTCTTTTGTTCCAGTTTTATTCTATAACCTCAGTCTCATTATATAATTGTCGGACTGTGTAAGTAAAACATTAAGCACTTGTGAGGAGGTTGGCCTACCTAAAAGATTTATATACGAAAGTTGATATCTCGTCAGAATGCCGAAAATTTATAGGAAAGTAATTTGAAGTTATGGCAAAATAAAGTTCACATACTTGCAATGACAGTATCAAATCTCATTTTCAGTCGTGGACGACTTAAGGGCAGTTTAAATTCGAGACATACTGGCTATTTTTTCAGCCGCATCTTCCGTCCTCCATTCTAATCTTAGATTAAAGCGGAACAGTTTGCTGTGTATGTGATTTTAAATACAAGTACTCGTAGATGTAAAACTTCAACTTAATCGACAGACTTAAAATAAGGTCCAGGTAAATGGATTCTGGAACACGGCATCCGACAAGCGGTTTTATGGAAAACAGGGATTTATTGATCAGTCAAGCCACGCTCATTTTCTCAAGAATGCCCCAGATTCTTGGAGTTGATGGAAGATGCAGTAACCCAGTACTTTATTGCATGTATTGCAGAGTTCACATTTTTTTTTAAATACGTAAGCGTATAAAATTTCATCTGAGAGTTGACATTTGTGTTGGTACGTGCATTTAATGCTTCGCGTAAAAGGGTGAGGAAAATCAGGACTATAGGCCTAATAAAGGTTCAAATGTTCTTGGATGTAACGTCATGTCGCCTGGTAGTTACTGACAGTTCAAAAGAGCGTATTGCTAGTTTTATGTTCAATCATTCGAAGAAAATGTTGCAGATTTTGATTTCCATAAACCTGAAGAAGAAAGCAAAACGATCTCTGGAAAAGTCGGCAAAAACTCGCGTCACATTCCAGAAGATTTGAAAATACTTCTATCATTCTTAGTTAAGCATAAAGGTAATAACAGAATTTGAACTTTATGAAAGACGTATGAAAATTCATGTAGACAAGAAACTATCACTCGATTGTTTTTTACGTTAAATTTCTGAAAACAATTTATATATTATTACAGCCTTAAAGCTTTGACTACTATGGTAATAAGGCTTGTTTTTATAAATTTTGTCGCTCTATGCATTAAGGCACGTAGTACATCCTACAAATGCCAGAGGGAAACTAGCTAAGAAAATTGATTTGCTCTTCCTACACGTAGGCCCATGCATACAGTACACGTATGTACTTAGATAATTCTTATTGGCCCTATAGGACAATTTTTTTTCACTGCAGCATAAGAAATTCAATCAAACACTTTGAATTACTAACAAGGATTCATTTCACATGTTTAATGAATTACTGTAAGAGGCCAAAGAAAACTTACGAATTTCGAAAAGCCGTTTACAAGGCAGAGCCATGGAAGCCAGGGACGGTGCGGCGCTCTTTCTGACGGTCCGTGTTCAGGCGTTAATATATCCTGTCAACATTTTGCCTAATTAGTTTTTAAACTTTTTGTGTTCTTTCAGGTTACATAAGTTGGTAGCTCTATACAATGTCATGAAACACGAGAAAGAGATTTACAGCCCATTTTTGCCGATATAAAAGTAAATTTTCAAAGAAAACATTACGTCTTTCAAGTATTGTCGGTAGCTCTCACTTTGTCGGTGACAAACACATCAGAAAAGAAAATAACAGAAGTTAGTCAATATGCTAAGAATACAGCACACCTCTTTTAGAACGTCTACTGAAGGGAAAGGTAATAGAAAACTCAAAGTAAAAATTTCAAATAAAAATGGGGATAACTATTAAAAATATTAAAACTAATTTTACGTAAGTAACTAACTAGCCAGGCAACATTTTTCACCCAGCCAAGTCACTCAGCTGATCAAGAAATACCCCTGACCTAATGGAACTCGAAGCTTCATTGCCTTGTTCATAAGAGACTGCTACAAATAAATGCTATTCGGTTGAGAAAATCAAGCAGGATGAGATGGACAGGTGATATGGAACGCACGGGGGAGATGAAATATGTACGGCTATTTGGTGGGAAAACCTGAAGGAAGAAGACCGCTTGGAAGACCTAAGCGTAGATAAGGGGCTAACACTAAAAAGGATGTTAAAATTAGGATCGGATGTGGTGGACTATATTCAACTGGTTTAGAATATGGAGAAGTCTCTGGCTCTTGCAAAAACGTTAATGAATTCTCGGGTTCTTAAGAGGTAGAGTATGTCCCGTTTTGCTGTGAAATTATAGCCTTTCGAGAAGGGCTTCTATCCAAGAATTTAGGCATTGAATAAAAAGCCAAATTTTGAGGACTTGTTTAAATTTCCTTAAATACTATTTTTACAAGATAAGGGCTTATTACGCCTTGTTTAAATCTGCAGAACTGATGGATCTTCCTCGTTAGAAGTCCGCTGGTACATATTCAGTATCTTCGCTGATAAACTGCATATCTTGACTGAACATTCATTAACGAACTGTTTCATTTTCAATGACGATTTCAGGACAGATAAGGATGGCACGTAAGTAATTATATAACGACATGCTTTAGAAGGCCAAGTTTAGGCCGTGTATTATAATGAAGAATTTGTAAAATTTTGGAAGAATAAAGTCGCGGCTTTTGAAAGCGTATCCCGAAATTCTGATGGACAGTCTGACCAAAACTACGAATTCCTTCAGCAATAGGATTACCCTATAAGGACGTTACAGAAAGCCATGTAATAAGAACAAGGTTACGATATTTGTTATTATCGTCATTTTTTGCTATTAAGGCTATGTATTATCTTATGGTCCACACAATTCTTTCATTGATCCCTCCAAATATTCCCTTCATTCAAGCTTAATAGTGTATTATCTTACTTCCCATTCCTTTTAAGTGGCACATTCAATTATTTCGGCAGCTTTAATCTGTCGCTTAGATGAGTCTATTGTTCTTCTAAAATATCCTAGTCTTGGTCAGGCTTTTGCTTTGTTTCTGACTGAATAAGTCCAAAATTTGAAGAAAGCTTTCTACCTTTATGCAAGCCCGTCATGTACGAGCACACGATGGGTATCCTACTGAAGCAAGTAGGCTTCTGTTGGAAGGACCGGCACGCGTACCCGATGGAGGAACGGTGAAGATTACTCGTAGTAGCAAAGCAGATACACCGTGACTTTGTACGGAAAATTAAGCATCAAAAGAAATAAAGAGGGCATGATGAAAACATTTCACACACTTCAAAGCGGTTTCTATTCTTCTTTAAATTTCATTTTAACCGCAACGAACATCTCCATTATTTATCCTTTGAAAATGAGCGAAACATGAGTGTAGTTTCATTGTACTGAGCTGCTGATTTGATAGTATGAGTGCCGAACCATGAATATGTAATCAGAACCGCGTGAAGTCTCGAATACCTGAGCATTACTTCTATTTTCCTTCCATTGAATTTAAAATCTTATGCCTACATAAATACTTCTAAATTCCTTAAAGGCAAAAGGCAAAGTGTCTCCCTACAACGTGTCTTGAAGGGACAGGGAGGGCTAGAGGTATAGCTTTAAGCAATCTGAACTTCGGCGCTAAAGAGGCTGAGTGGTCAACGCCATGCCTCAGCCGCTTTACGCAAGGGAAAATGCCCAGGGTGTGCTCCAGGGCCAATCTGGATTGTATGGAGAAGAGAAAACCTCATGCTTCCACCGGGGTTTGAACCCCCAAACCTTCCAGCATCTAGCGATTCGCTATACCGACTACACAATCCCAGTTCCCCAGAAATTTTGCTTCATTCTCCACTTCTTGGTTTTTAAATAAAGAATTTGTACGTAAAGTAACCATATATATCAGGTTTTGAAATTTTACAATATACATTTTTCACAACCGAATGTCAATGCTTCTATTTATTATAAGAAACTGGTGTATCTTCGTCAATATTTGTAGCGCTGTTATAAAATTTGACGTTTCACGGCGGCTAAATACGGTGAAGTTCTTCTTTCGACCCACTGTGCCAATGCAAAATGTTGCTTTGTTCCAAATAGCCATGGCCGACTGCTAAAAATGAAGATGAATAACCTGGCTTATATGGCCCAGTTGCAGAGTCCTTTGTCTTTACCAATACACAAAGAAGGATTTTGGGTTCCCTCAATTCTCCCATCCAATGGATAAAGTAAAAGGTTTTCGCGGTGGAGCATGCAATAATTTGCATTAAAAGAAGGCTTTTCGTAATTATGTAAATTTTAGGCAAAAGGGATTTTAATAAAATTATTTTGTGCCGACTATTCCAAATAATACGGTGCATTTAAATTCGAAATTTTAAAAACTTAAAAATATTTGAAAATATCTCCTTCAATTAGGATATCGTTAAGAATTTCAAGGTAGCCGTTTGTTCGCAATCCTCTGTCTTGAAGTGTCTTACGACATGTGCGCACTTTTTCAAAACTGGCGACAAGTCTAGCAATTCCTAAAATAATTAACCCCCCATTCAACAATAAGAAAACAATGGCAAAACTGATTAATGATTTTTATACAATTCGTCATTCCACAAAGTAGAACACAATATTCTACGCCAGGTAAACATCGAATAATTAAAAAATTATATTAAAGTAGCGTTTGAAGTAAATATCATAAGGGTTCAATATGTGAGCCTCAGACTTAGACGCTTCTGGCAAGAAATACATTCCAAGGGCTATTTAAATTATACCTTTGTCTGTTCTATATGAATGTGGGATATGAGGTATTCATAGCGGCATTGCTGAATATTAAAACCATCCCGTATGCTACGCTGTGTCTTTAGGCAAATATATAGTTTCCTAAGCTTGGAAGGATCTTAGTGTCTTCATTTTCAGGGCTAAGTAATCAAGTCTTCTTGCTTAATCTTAAAGATGAAAGTACGAGGTTCCTTCAAAATGTCAGGAATATTAACTCATTGACACAGTGTAATATTCCAGAAGGGTAAGATCTTCTGACTCATATCAGTCTAATCACAAGAAAATCACACTTCAACCTGCTAGATAAATAATAATATCACATGGATGTTTCATTTGTGCTGAGCCGGCATACTGGAGCTGTTACATCTTTGTTGCTGAGACTTGCAGATTTAGACTGGCATCAACAAATTTTCTCTTCACCCGAACAAACAAAAACAAATCATGGAGTGTTATGTCTGACATATAAGGAATGAATTTAGCATCATATCGGCAGCAAGGTTTACACATAGCGGTGTCGCTGCGATGCTGTGACAGTGACCTGACTGTTTACCGACTGGGCTCAGTAAGACTGAAAGGAGCAGCAGTCGTCATGGCGTTGTCGCTGTCAGTCTCATATAGGAATGACCAGGCAGCATTACATGGCTACCTATTTCAAAATATTTACTCTGGTTTGAGTACATTCATACCTTTAGTCATTGTGTTCTTCTGAATCGGATAGAAAAAGGCTTGGTGGTGGGTGTGCATTACTTTCCATTCCACCAGCTTGCCACCGCGTCAAAAACACTCCAACAGCTAGCAAGTAATCTGGTCAACACTATACAATGTACTGGGAGAAAATAAAATCACATTCAAAAAATTGTCGTTGTTATGGACATAGACAAATCGCACATCACGTAAACACCCACGCAATTCGCGTTCTGAACTGCTGTACGAAGTGGTGTGGAAAAAGCATAAGTCTCCGGCGGGTATGAAGTGACACGTATCACTTTCAGTGTGTCCTAAGTCATGCACCATCCGTCCATAGTGAGACAAGAAAAGATCATTGACAATTTTGCAGCTACAATTTAATGTGAAATATCTCGTCCATTATGCGGTCATTTCACGCATCGTGTCTACGTTTGACGAAATTGAAAATAGGTGGTGGACAGGCATGACATGTTCGAACCCTGTGAAATGTACTTTGCACAAATCTTCCACTTTCTCAGCATCCTGATCAGCATGCTACACACACTTGCTTACGAGACACCACACTTCCTTCATTGACTATCCTTACATACGCATCTACACGCTCATGCACATCTAGAAAATAGATAATATGGAATAGAAAATATGGAATAGAAGATTTATGAATGTCATTCCAATTGTTTTTCTTTGATGGAAAATCTTTATAGTATTTAAATTATTTGAAAGCGTATCAATTCGCAGGCCCCTTATATATTCTAGTTTGAAGAAGTGTAATCAAATATTTGAGCCACAAATCAGTGTCCGGGTATTCCGACAAAAAGACGGAGAGGATACCTTCAAAGAAGTCCCTACCCCTTCCTTTCACATATTTCACAATTCATAATTCATAAGTATCTTATTAATCAGAGCTATGTAATTTGAAAAAAAAACACTGATAAAAATCCCTGTAACATTGCTGTAGACCCTCGAATGAACGGACTAATAGTCCATAACTTTGTAGTGAATGTTAATTGGAATTTAATAAATTTCAGACAAATATAATAAATCCACAATCCAAGTCATGAAAAGAGCAATACACTACCACATACACGCGAGTGTCAGCAAGGATTGAGCGCGCGTCCGTGTCCGCCACGTAGCGGCCGCTTCGCTAATTAACAGCCAAGAGCGCTAATTTCACATTTTGCCATTGCGGACGAAAATTTCGGAACCAACAGGTTTCGTCCGTTATTTCAGAAATCCGTACATAAGTGGTCCGTTCATTCGAGGATCTACAGTATTTCCGACTCGGACGACAATAATTCGGGGCCACTCTATTCACATAAATTTAGAAGCACATACACCCTTCTGCATTGAAGCTGACACATAATAAAGTTAAACACATACAACTATGAGAAGAGTCGGCATGTCTGACCTCAACTCTCCGTTTCCATGTAAGGAGAGGGACGGGGTGTGTGAAGAACCTGGCGGTAGGTGAAGACAGTCACCAGAAGTGCGTTCTGCTCTGATGTCTTCATTACAAAGCGGTCTTTTACTGAGTCACGTTATACCGCCTCGAACAATACTACGCCATTGTTAAGATTCACCACTTGTATGTTGAAAGTTAGGCATATTACAAGAGGTAAACCAAACATTACACAGCACGAAGAAGTGCATTAGATACGCCAGTCAAAAATACGTCGTATATACGCCTTGAACAAATTTCTGAAATCATGCGTTGAAAATAAAGGTGATAGCTACCACATTCCTCATTCTACTCCTCTACAACTGAAAGGTTCATGGTTTATTGTCGACAGTTTATAACACAAAACGTGCATTCCGTAGCAGTACTCTCAGCTTGGTATGAATTATATTCAGAACTGAATGGAAGACTTCCATCAACATCGTGGCTTGAGAAATACATATCAGGTGTTCTTCATTACTCTAAATTTAACACTCGAATAGAGGCCTATGGCCAAAGGCAGCACCAACCTTTTTAGGAGCTTTAGCAAAATTATCGCAAAAGACGACAATTAGCTTTTCGGTCTATGTCTCTGCCTTTTACTCTCGTCTAACCGTATATGTAGCTCTTCCCTTCCGTCCTATGAGATAGTGTTATAGTGGCAGGAGTCAGTCGGCATTCTCACCAACACGAGTTATTTCATGCTAATTGAAGGTTGGTTTCCTCGTTCTTGTTCTGTTTACCTCCACTGTGTTCAGATCGGCTCTGGGGTACACCTAGTCTCCTATTTAGTGGGTAGTGCTGACGGAGTAATAAGTTGATTGCTGAGTCCCATAAATTGCCGTGTTCAGGAAGGAAAGACCAAAAATTTTTGCACTCTGCTCATAATTTTATGGCATGCTGATAAAGGGCAGGGGAAATTTCTGCTGCATTCAAATTCGTAATGTCTGAAATTCGTATGTAGACCCAAAGGACAAAAAAAATTGTAATCAAAATCATGTTATTTTTACTTTTATAAGGAACTACATTAAATGGAGAAACAAGACATGAACTTAAAACTTAGTGAAATAGTAATTGAGGGCTATTATCCTTAAACACCTTTGCAAGCAACAAGTTCCAGAATTAAACAATAAAATAGGACACAATTAATTGCCAGAATTTTCAATCATACTGTCAGTAAATAAAACGACAGTACTACCCCTGGGATGCCACAAAGGCATATGGGAAAGTGGCTGTATAGCTCCACTTATTCTCAACTTCCATGCTACATGGAGATGTTTGGCCGACTTCAAGGCCCAGCCCCTCCACTTCCAGCAACGAACCCCGGCACACATTAAATAGAAAGTTTCGTGGACAACAGAGCCGGTCTGGATGCTTAAGCAAACACACAAATTTGCTTTTTCGGGAACGAACCACGTTTATGTAGCTTTGTCACTATACCGACTGTGCTATTCCAATTAAAAACTAAGACTGCTCAAAAGTACAGAGAAAGGGATATATATATATATATATATATATATATATACTGGTTTTACCGTTATGAGGGTTATTTCACGCAGACTTAATTTTACGTGATGAGGACAAAGAATGATGCATTATAGACAAGATGTTTTCCGAGGTGAATGGACACACAGAGTACAAAATAACAAGGCTCAAGGAGGCCTAGGAGTAACAGAAAAGAGACGATGACTTGAGAGAATTTTTGCTATCTTATTTTAGCAAGACCTGCCCTTATACCATTAATGAACACGTTTTTTTCTTGCTTTCCTGTCTCTTTTGGAGTCTCAAGAAACCGCATTTCGCTGATAAAACAGTAAAATTATTAGTGTTACAGAGCTAATTAAGCAGATGCTCGGAGGAAGCGCATCGCCCAGCGAAGCCCAAGTCCAGACTTATGCTCTCTAACGTGCCCGGATTCCATCATCGACCTGAATACAATTAATTACACCACAGGAGTGGAGAAACGCAACGGAATGTTGCAATAAGAAACACACGGTGTAATTAAATGTTGTTTTTGATTTGTTTGACATTACTCTGCATGATTCCCTCTTTGTTATTCGAGTTCCTCTTGTTCAACTGTTTAAAGTGTATGGGAACGAAAATTGTTGTGCTTAATTTTGATTTTCCTTCTATGATGTTATATAACGTGCCAGGCTTGGATATCTCCGGTATTTAATATTCTCTTTAAGTTAGGAGGGGAAGGAGGGAGTCGTTATAGTGTCCTGGTCTGCGCAGCATTCTGGCCGAGCTTAGAATTCCCTGCGAGTTTCTGCGCCATACAAACCACAAGAATGTCTGCCTGCCTACTTGTTTACTTCTAAGTCTATGTATACTATATTCAATACATTCTTTGTGTATCCCATTCTTTGGTAGAATTTATCCAGTGACAGAAGGAACATAAGCCCAGTTTTTAATTTTCGCAATGAAATTAAAGAGCAGCATGACCTCTGATTTTGAGACGAGATCAAATTGTGCTGGAGGGTGTACCAAATGATTGCAATCCATGAACGTACCTACACCAAACATAGTACTGTTTTTTTAAACGCACATTCCTCGGCTATGCTTAAATTTCAAGCATGTAACACTGGAATTCTCTGTTCTAGACGTGATAAATACAGGGTTTCATCCCATTTAATGTGAAGTTCTTTGCACAATTTCGTCTGTAAATTAGCATGCAGTAGTATGGCTTACATGTAGATGAGTATTAAAAATTTAAAATACTTAATAAGTATTACGATTTTAATAAATGAAATTTATGTAGTTTGATAACCACTTTTATAATAAAAGGGAAGTCTTAATAATATCACACAGAAACACGAAACTTTATCTGGTATTCACTTCTCACATAACCACATATTTTCTTATTTAAGATGGTTTTAAAAACAACTCATTTTCGTATGAGATTAGGTGTAGAGTCAGTGCGGTCTACTAAATTAATTAATATAGGCATTTTGATTATATGTCAGTTTACATGTCGGATATGCAGTTACGACTAGTAGTAAAATGCTATATGAAATACATTTAAAAGTCTCGATGAAAATTGTTGCTTGGAGACGAAATAAGTTTTCTTTCAACAACGAGGATGATTTAGTAATAAAAAGTATTCAGTAATTAAAATGGGAACCATGCTTTCACACGAAAATCTGTTCTGCTTGAAAGACTGAATTCCACAGAACCACCCCTGGTCGGTTGTCTGCGAGTGCTTTCCAACATTCTTGCAGCTTAGGCTACATATCCGGAGGCCGTCTTCACCATTCGCAAACTGAGAATGCACCACGCCGCGGTGACAGGGGCCCACATGAAATTGACAAGGCTTTTGCTGACTTTTTAATGAGCTTAAACAAAAGTTATCTTTTATTTCTGAATAAGTTTCGAATAGACAGTCATACGCATACACATACATAAATAAATATATGTATATACATACATACATTCATATAATAAGAAATATTCATAGGTACTACATGAACATATTTTAAATAATAAATGAATTTACAATACAATTGAGAATACAGTAATAAAAATAATAAATTACAGAGCAGGTTATTGTAGCGGTAATAATCTAGTATCTTTTCCAGGAGGTGTCCGGTCCAAATATAGACAGGGACACAGGTTATTCTGACAGTATTTTTCACGGTTTTCCCAAGTGCCTCCAGACAAATGTCAGGGTAGTATCTCGAAGAGGTTATAGCTGCTTTATTCCAAATTTTTTAAAATTCATCATTCGCCAGTCACCATACAAGTGACTCTATAAACTCATAGAGTTTTTCACCTCTGTGCAATAAAACGCAAATAATCCCTAAAAAAATACCAAATTCAGAAACGAGATTTCAGTCTATAAACTCAGACAAATTTATTAAAATAACCGCGCTAGCTTCAGTACTCAACAGAGAGTAGCTTTGAGGGTGAACTGACAAAAAATTTTATATTACTTGCCACGAGCGAAATAAGAACTTCAAAACGAGGTTCGAATTTTTGTAGGTGTTTATCAGGCCGGGTAAACTTGACAGCTTGTGAGTATAAGGGTCTCTGTGACCCATGAAAATACTTGACGTGTAGATAACAAAACGAAACCTACCGCAACACTGTAATAAGGATATACGCCCTTGGAACGTATATTCGCTATGCATGCAAGCGGTTGTTCTCTCTTACCATGGAGTGGAATGCTCTGCTGTGTCCTTCACTAGTCCAGTGCGTGGCTTTGTCATCTTTCTAAGCTGTTTTCTTTCAGTGATAACGTCATACAATGTGGCTTTTACTACCTGTAGAGAACATACTCAGAATTCCTCTCTAGATATTGAAATACCGGCTATGCGCCTGGTAGAACTCTTGGTATAAGTGGTTAAATAAATACAGATGCAAGAAAGAAGTATGCTAGTGATTAAGGTAACTATATTTGTGTATAGGCAGTCAAAGGCTTGATAAAGAATTATTTGTTAAATTCTGAAACAATTCTTCGGTTACACAACTTCGTGATCCTTTACTCATAAACCCCACTCTAAGTGAGGTCCTCACAACGACATGGCCCGTCCTCAGACGGCGGATGGACGAGACAGTCATAAGTGTACTGAAAAAACAGCCGCGGACAGCCGACAAGGGAGGTTTATTGAAATGTGGCAGTAAGCTTAACATGTTTCAAATATTATTATTATTATTAGTAGTAGTAGTAGTCGTAGTGTATTATCATTAGTAGTACTAGCAGAAGTAGTGGTCAAAGTAGTCGAATCGGGAACTAGCTTGTTAAATTCATGGAAGACAATCCTTCTCAATAGCTAACAGTTTCTCACTTAGTCATTAAAAACACGCACTTGCGTTTAGCCCGAAGTTTTATTTTATTCTATATAAGAATCAGCCATTTGTTCCGATTCTGAGAAGAATATATCGAATCCCAACATCCCAGTTTATTACGTCGTGTTTCTCTTCATAATAATCTTTTATCTACACCTTGGTATGCAAAGTGTACTGTTATTATTACACAATATTTAAAAATACAAGCTTATTAAAATTAATTGTTTCATTGTCATGCTAGTCTTCCCAAAAGTGATGTGTTAATAATTCAGCCGAATTTAAAGCCGTCTATCTGAGTAAAGGATAATCACGATAAAGGAGCTGCTTATTTACAGAATTTTGCGTTCTTAATAAACCTTGCGTTAGCGCAGTAAGTATATCGACTCGCTGCAGGCTGGAGGGTCCAGGTATCGAATCATAGTGGGGAGAATATTTCTCGTGCCATCATGATCGGCCCCAAAGACAACCCTGCCTCCAGCAGAATGGTTACAGTGTTTCTTTCGTGATAAAGCGGCCTGAGCTGATGCTGACCATTCACCTCCTTCTAGTTCCCTGTTGCGAATGGGTTGGAGGTCTACTTCTGCTTCTCATCTGTGCCTGCATAGGCATGTATGGAGCGACATTTACTTTTACCAATAAACCTTACAGGGTGAGAAAGTTCTAGGGGATGACAACATTCATCCCAATATTTAAAAGGCTTGATCTGTGAATAAAGTCCCAACCTGGATCTAAGTGGAAAGAAAGTCAACTGACTCGAGTATGCCACACTAGCACATCGTCTGTGATGCAGTCTCCAGCTTTAATAATTTTGTTTTATTCCTTGCTGTGCTACGGAGTAGGTACATTGTAAATAAGGATCGGTGTAAAAAAGTACTCTAAAATTAATTGAACTCACGTATGGGAGCAATATTATTCTTGGAGTGCGTAACGTAGCTGCGTAAGTAAACGTATTAATATACGAGTGGGTTAATTGCGTTTTGTCCTTCTTCTTTAGCAAATGATTTTTATTTGCTTACAAGTAAAAAGTTTTTAGTATCCTTTATTTTCCATTTCGTCATTTTTAATGGTGACACGCTGCTAATAAGTATAATCCTATACTCCCTATGACAGCTTCAGAATAGAGTTTTGATTCACATTCGATTTAATTTCAAGACACAATGCAGTCATGTACCACACGTGGCACTCTTCTCAGATCGGCTGTTTTGATTGCTGAAATAATTACATGGAATTGAAACTCCATCATTCTAAGAGACAAACAGAGACTTTATGTGTTTAAGGGCTATTGTTGCCTAGGAAAGTTTAACCTAAGACAGCGTAGTAGGATATAACATGATTTGTACTAGGAACCAAATATTGTAAGACAAATCAAATCTAGGGCAATGGAACAGGCAGCACACATTGGAATGGGAGAAAAGCATAAAATGATTTAGTCGGAAACTTTTAAGGGCAGAAAGCTTTTGTATGGCCTTCCCGTAACAGGAAAGATAATATTAAAAGAGGTCCTGAAGATATGTTGCTCGGGCTAGGGAGAAGTGAGGACTGTTCTGAATCTCTTGTGAATAATGTAATGAACTTTCGGATTCCATAACCTGTGAATGTGTATAAACGATGAGGATCTGGAAGAAGATTTCAATTTAAGTGAATTGTTAGCAAAATGTTTTAATTACACATAAGTTTACTATGATTTAACTGGCGTTTGCAAAGTATTAAATGTAATATATTATGCTAAAAGTGACAATTCAGATGCTAAAAGAAAGTACAAAACGTAATTTGCAAATGGGAGGTTTCTCTCCTGTAATTGTCTTTACGTACTCTATGTAGATCTAGAAGTAAAATATTACATGATAATATAGGACGTATGATGAAACCTGGACATACATTTAATCCTAGAGCACCTTACTTTTCTGTCGTTCTTGAATGAGTTCTGGGCACCCCTATCTCTAAGAAGAGAGTGTCAGGAAGGTGAATTGTTGCCTCGTTGAGTAACAGCGAGACATTGTACCATACGTGCTTTGGGTGGACGGACGGACAGAGGGATGTCAGATGTAAGAGGCATAAAAATTGTTGTAGCAGTCTCAAATTCTTATAGACTAAAGTGTTCGGTATTCACCATTCATAAATAATGTAGATCATGAAGTGAATGAAATATGTGGAGACGAATTCATACAGGCAGAAAGAGCGTGCATTTTATTAGAACTGGTTCCTTTCAGACTTTATATGGACACGACAAGACAGCAACCGTCCAACGCCTTGCTTTTAAAACAAAGTCTCCAACATCTAAACATCATCAATCACTTAATCCAGCTGTAAATAAAGCACAATGGCGATTTGGTTCGTGTGCTGCGCATGTGGATCTATTAGTATCCGTAATTAATATGGTACCCTAACACCATAATAACGGTAAAGCTGTTCAGTGATCACTCTCTCTTATCTGTTCAAGTATTTTCAGTGATCGATAAGTCAATGATTGATGATTTCGTTATATAAATATATGTTTAACACTAATTATCACGTTCACACCACGCGATAATTGGACTGCACCTCTACACAACCCTACGCTTCTAACCGTAATTTATGTAACAGTGCTTGGAAAAAAACATAATTGACTCTTTAATTCAACAAATATTCTAAATGAAATTTATGTTTCAGAAGAAGGCAGTGCAAGTTTAAACATTTAAAGACTAAAACTAGTGTGTATATCAATATTTCCTACACTATTTACAGGCATATATATAATCTATCCAGTCATGAAATTCATATGAATAAGTTTAAAATTATGACAGGACATTTTTATTTTCTTCGATAATAAATTAGGTAAATCCTTTGCAGGAATAAGGCAGATTAACTAAGTAACTAACTATCTAATTAACGCCATGGAGCAGAGTCCTTCTTGAGAAGCTAACAGGTGGAAGCTACATAGTGTGCACAGGGGTAACTTTACCTAGATAAAACAAATGACGAAAAGTGGCCGAAAAATTCGTGGGATTATAAACCTACAGGTTGAAAAAAAGAACAATGACAAGCTGGAATTATGGCCATAAAGCTGTTAATTTAACTAACTCTTGACAAGGAGAATAAATGTAACAAGAGAGGTAAATGTGACATTTCCCATGTGACACCAAAATAAAATGTTACAAACTTTGTCCCTTTCCGTCACGCTAACTTTAAAATTTTTTTCAATGGCTCGACAGCCCCTTGGGGGGCCTAGGCCCCCTCATTTTTCGAGGCTTCACGATCACACATTGTAGACACACCACATTCGGTAGGACTCTTCTTGGACGAGGGACCAGCTCGTCGCAGAGACCTCTACCTGACAACACACAACACTCACAAGAGACAGACATCCATTCGAACCCACAATCCTAGTAAGCGAGCGGCCGCAGATCCACGCCTTAGACCGCACGGCCACTGGGATCGGCTACGTTAAAATTAGACACCACAAATAAAAAACGCACTTATATTACACAATACCTTCATTTTTTATCACAGGGTGGAGCGATAAATGCATGTCACAGACATACGTTACGGTGTTACAAAGAAATATTAAAATTATGCTCTCACCCTAAGGTGTTCAATAAAGCTACATTTTTAATGCCGCATATATTTTTTTTGTTGTTACTTGTAATACCAATACGAGGTGAAGAGGACAGACATCATGAAGGCTAGGTTTCATTCAAAGACGTCTCCACAAGGCAAATGCGCCACATGTTGACTCCAGAGCATGCAGTAAAACAGCGCAATAATTACATGGGCCGTGGCTTATTTAAGGCATTAATTTGTTATGTTTGACAAAAACAAGTCAGATTTTTTGAATTTTTGTATTTTTTCTTGCTTTGTCTTAAGGCTTATGAAAAGAAATTAAATGTTAGGTTGAACGGAGAAGAAGTTCATGGAAGTGACTGCGACACACTTTAAATAAAAATGAAAGCAGATGCTTCAAGTGACTTAAATAATAAAAACTCTTAATCAGGCAACCATGCTTCCTGACCGACCTGGAAACCGCAGGCTTTTGAACATGTAGGTGTGTTTGAGTATTCACTCACGTCTTCACTTCAAGTACTCTAGATGTATGTAGCTTCATTACCATTATTTGTCCTTATCAGGCGAATAAAAGTACGTAAAACTTATAATATATATATTTAGGCCTTGTGGCTTTGCATTGTGGCGCTATCAGTTTTTCAGTACTGAAAATATCACACCACACAAAACAAATTAGCATAATGTACTCCACCTTACTAAAGCAAAATTTTTAACTACATCATTAACGTTTATCTTTCATCGAATTTTAGAACAGTAGTAGTGCTTCGAAACAGCGCTACAAGCCCCAAAACCGTTCACGAGTGAAACTATGAGATGTCTTTCTTTGATATATTATATAACAATAAATACGCCAATGAAAAGGAAAAAAGCAACGAAGAGACAATTCTCGTTAATTTTGTTATTTCAAGAACATCGACTGCTTTAATTCCATTCTAGTGAGCAAATTTTTAATTAGTGATTACTGCCGAAAATAAATAAGAAAATTAAATACTGTATTAAGAGATATTCCTTCTATTGGACGAGAATATAGAGTAAAGTAACTTTTCCATCTCTTTAGACTATGTAGTGTCAACCTGTAAAATGATTAGTAAATAATGGGTTAGAAAGGATATGGAAGGAGGCTATCATGGCCTAATTAAAGTACTTCACTGAAACTTGACTGCAGGGTCTGCTCTGTATGACCATTGAAGTTCAGTCACGTAGCCATATGGAGAAATAACATTTGATCCTGGTACCCTTGAATGGAAAAGCTTTTAATGTATATAAAGAAGCTAGGAAAGTGATACTAAAACTTCTCTTATAAAAGTAAGCTATATTGTTTGCGAAAATTTTAAGAGCCGAATTTTTTTGTCCAGTGGCAGACTTTACTACGAATGGGATTGTCTCTTTTTTCAGTTTAAGGCATTAATTTAAATAGTTTGATAGGGTTAGTAGCAATTAGGAAATTTGTTTAATCTTGAAACTGCTATTATTTTTATAACCTGGATAGTTTTCTGTAAACATGAGGCATTCCTTTTCATACACGTGACACAAAGTCGGCGGCGTCTTTCTCATGCAATCATTTCATAACTTTTGATGTAAGAGCAGATTCTGCACCAACAAAACACGTGTGCAGAGTAAGTAAAACCAACACAACACACGAAATAAGATGCCCTACAGTATGGGGGTCAAACCTGAAAAAGAATACTTAGTCCATTACAGAGATCTAGATATATGTTAGGTAATGTTAAATGAAGAACCCGTCTTTATCTGAGGAAGCAAAACACCTTAATATATTGTGTTAGTGCTACCTATAAGCAACTACAACAGATTATCAGTATTACATTTTATTGAAGTAAAAATTGTTATATTTGTTATATATTTCTACTTTATGAAAACGTTTTAGGAATTGTTTCTTGCTTTGAATGAAGGAAGTTTTGCTGGAATTCATCATACCCATATAATAAGACTTAAATACGTTGTGTTTTAAGATATTACTCTATGAAATGCCACTGCTGGCTGGCAAACTAGCGTAAAAGAAGAGGGTTTGTGATGGGATACCAGTTGGGTTAGATTTTCATTATACTTTACATTGACTTAATAGTGGCATTTCCAGTTTACCCGTGTTTTAATTTGCAAATATTCCATATTTAAATTTTGTTGCTAGCTCTGCCTAAGTGAGCCAGGATTTGAGGAAAGTTTGGAGAAGGAACAGAAACATTAATGAGATTTTGTGCGGAGTTCGAAGTATTGGAAAGTTTGAGAGAGACGGCAATAGACGCCGCAAGGAATATGAAACACGTGTAAAAAGTGTGAAAATTTCTTTAAAAGGCTGAAAAATAAATGTCTGGTCATCTTTCACTTTTTATCATTTTCTTCTTCGATATTATATCTCGAATAGCAACAAGAAATTTTTTACTATCGTAAAGGTGTAAGTTATGCAAAGGCAAGACGCCTGTAGTTTTTACTGATAAAAGAGAAAAATACGAGTATGCACAAACATGTTTATATTTCCAATGACACGTTAATTAAATGTGGTAACAAATAATAGTAATAAATATTTTACTGTTAAGGTTGTTCTGTTGATCAGCATAGAAGTTATGAGAAAATGATAAAAATTTTAGTTAAAAGAAATGAAGTTTTGAGAACAAATGTAAGAGGCAGAAGTACACGATTAATCATTTTAAAGTTATAGGGTGTTGAAGTGTGTTCTGGCTTCATGTGGCTGAGGACAGCAATGAGTCGTCGGCTCATGTCAAGACAGAAATGAATGTTTGGATTAGACAAAAGGCGAGGGGCTTCTTGACAAATTGAGGTAACTTAATTTCGCAAGAACTAAACTATTCACTTTGAAATATATGTAAGCTACAAACAGGACATCCGGTAGGTAAAATTAAAGACAATGCCTAATTTACTCATCTGAATTGGCTCATTCACTCCCTGTTTTAGGGCATTATCTGAGTAGTCTAAAGGTTTTAATTTAATCAAGAAACTCCTTTATAAACGCAAAATTTTCCTACAGAAAATTTTATAAGCGTTTATTCCGTCTTAGCTTTTCGCACATTGACTGTACTTCGTTTAACAGCAATAGAAATAACATAACTTTGAGAACACTTGCTTCCATGATTGCATTAACTCCTCTCATCCCAAACCTTCTCAGCAGCCCTGTGTTTTAAATAATTTTCAGTGTTTATTTTCTTCAAAGGCAGTGGTATTGCCATTCCCATACAGAGCAGACTCTTAAGTTGTTATATAGGGTATAAGAAACGAATGAATAAAACAGAAAGGATTCAGGTGTATTCCTCACACTGTTTTGAATGCATCGAAGTAAAGTGCAGTGCTGCGAGAAAAAAAGTTTCCCAGTTGGGCTGTTTTAACAGAAAAACTGATATTTATTCTACAAACTCTTGCTTTCACTTCCCTGCATTTTTTTCTTCTAATGAAGAAATTCACTTAGATTTGTTTTGGTTTTCTTTATAATACCTATTTTTCTCTCATACTATTTTAGACCTATGTTATTGTAGGTTTATTTCATCCGTTCTCCTGCCCTTTCTTCCCCATCCTCTTAGAAGTCATCACGGTTTAAATATTAGCATTGCTATCGTACCACAAGAGTGACAAATTGAAGGTCACTGCTATATCTTAGCTCCATCTTCAATGGTAAAGGGAAGGCCAGAAAAAACAACAATGTGGTGTCATTCATTCCGACAGAACAGACAGAGACAGAGAGTAAAAGATAGTGACACAAGAAAAAGAGAGGAGATCATTTTTTATTCGAAACGCGTTTGCCCACCATTTTGATCGTAGCTTCTGGAAGAACGAAAAAGTAAAATAATGGATGTTGAGTGAGAGAGAGAGAGATTGCAAGCTTCGTGAAGACCAAGACTAGAATGCATACCACTGACTTTCCTGTCTGGGATCCATACTCTGAAATGTCACAAGTTGTCAAGTTCTTTTCCATTTATGTTGTTAACGAGGTCCACAAATACATAGTAAAGGCAGCGGAGTACCAAGGATGGGGTAGAAGGAATCCATGACTTATTTCAATGTTGAATTCCCTTGCGAGAAATTCACTTTTCTCAACTCACCATCCTTTACTCTGCTGTATTAAAAAGCATCTGAATCGTTACAGAATACAACAATACACAACCACATCCTGGAAGAAATTATTTTTTAACACGCCGAATAATAAAGAGATACTTCCAGAAAAATTACCGATTTTCACGTCATGGTTTTAAATCTATGGTATTTGATATATGCTCAATAAAATCACCTTTAAATGAGCGAAATAAATATTTGATCTCCTCTTTGCAGGCAACCTATAAGTTCGAAAATATTTCAGGTTTGTAAATAATCTCAATGTCCATTAAATTTTGCGTTACAATTTTCGGTGATTTTGAGAAACGTAAGCGTCATATATCATATTCTAATTAAGATATATGTTTTCCCCCCTGACGCCTTAGTGTTGAAGAGTGAAGGGCATAAATTGTGTGATAAATACAGAGAAGTGTTACTTTATTCTTCTTCTTCTTCTTTTGGCATACGGTCCTTAGAGTTTAACCAGTGTCTCCTTCAGAATGATAGCCCATACAGACATGTCTTCTGCTTTCTTCCCCCAACTCTTGACACCCATCGATTTCAGGCCATTCTCAATAAAGTTTGACCACCTTAATTTTTGTCTTCCTGATTTCCTTCTTCCATCTGGTTTCCGCAGAAACACTTTCTTTACGGTCTTATCATCAGATATTCTTACCAGATGACCAGTCCATTCTAGTCTTTCCTTTTATTGTTGTTACAATATTTGATTTTCTATATATAGCCTGCAGTTCACCATTAGTTCGGATTCTCGAGTTATTTTCTTATAGAGTGAAAATTCAAGCCAATCCTGAAAACTTCCTGAAAAGTCTTAATTACCTCCTTTCATCAAAAAGGTTTTCACATTTACGTTTAAATATTTTGCGACCTGCCTTGGGGTTAGGTCAACGTTTGTTTTACGAAATCTAAAACTTGTCCATATAGGCAAATTAATGGTTGCAAGAGAAATTATTGATTTCTTAATGATTTATAATATGCGAAATCTTAAACTTACCGCACATTGTTCCTAATTTACTCTGAGTGCCAGGGTGAAATATACAACGACTATAAAAATAATAAGGTATTGAACCTTTTAAGTGTGTTCTTAACGACGCTGCTAATGCTAAAATTTTATAGCGTCGGTGAGTATGAGACATTTGTGTAATAAACGTGTCCCACCGTCAGTTGTGGAGCAGAAATCTGCAGACTCAGGATTATGTGAACGAAGCCAGTGTTTGTGAATATGAAGGCAAAATATTAACCCTTTCATAAATCCCCTCCCCAACTGAATAATCATTTTAGACCCTGCTTTTCTTATATCATATCATCACTCACACTACGGATCTGTGGCTGAATATTTAAACTAACATAAAACTATTAAAAACGTACCTAGTCCCAGCACTCTGCTGTTGGGTTTGCCTACTTTTCTTACAACATATGCACTCCTGAAGATTGAGCGAGTTTGTGGAATGTAGGCCTACAGAGTGAGCAGCCAGGGGCAGATTTTAACATTCTTATAATTCCTACCTCACAAGCAACAATTCCCTTATTCAATAAAAATACCAGTCGGTCCATGCTGTTTTTGAGAATCACACGAAACACATATATACATGGTGTGGCAAACTTGGAGAGTTTTTAGTGTGATACGTTGTGAAGTACTCATCAGCCACTAGTCTTCAAAAGTTAAGAAAGAAATAATTACGTTTATGGTGGAGCATGGGAAATCGTTATGTTCTAGACTGAATACTGGTGTAACTTTTAAGTGCTTCAGAAAAGTGAATTTAAAAAACAAATGAAATGAAGCATTATGCTCGTATAAAAATAAGAACGCAAGTTTTGTCTGCCTACTTATTATGATGATTCGTACTTTGTTTTTGCTGCAAACATTTTGTAGTTCTTAAATTAATTACGAAAGTACGTGAATTTTTTATAAATACACAAATATCTGCCATCCAACTCGGAAAACGCGCTTCAAATTTATTACACTGCAGTTAACAGAAAATAAGATATTCTGCATTTAACATCCTACACCGTAATTTTGTCAATTAAATTTGTAAGTCCGCCTGAACTACCCCGGTATAGACTATGGCAATTATTCGCAGGTATCTATTTTTGCAAATTTTTCTGTCAGTTTATAAACCGAAGAGCGCAGATTATCTTTCAAGGCTGAGTGATTCTATAAGCTAGTATTAATCTCCAACACTCGTTGGATTTAAGATACATTTCATATTAAGGCTGAGAAAGTTTTAACTGTAATTATAGTTCGTAACTTTAGTTCGGGTGAAAATTCATTAATCATGAAGCGTCCCATATTTCTCCTTAGAAATTCCAGATAATGATATCGGATGGAAAGAGAACTTGGCTGGACCTGCAGGAATTCCGCTGGCCAACATGCAACATGAGAGGAAGATGTGACAATATTTGATGTTCCCACGGTCCGGCTACTAGCGTTGGCCAGAGAATCCGTTGCCGCGGGAGAAGATGTCGGATCATGGAGCAATAAACATTATGTAGGACCAGATGGATGTCGAGAAGAAATGGGATGAGGAGAAGAAGTAGCATACCAACCGGCGTCCAGTGCCATTGGAATTTTCTTATCGCGGAAAAAAATAAAAGGTAAAGTAGCTAGTCTTAGCGGCAGTTCAAGAACAAGAGAGACATAGGAAAGCTGCTAACCTATCCTTCAGCGCATCTCATATGAGTTAACATGCAGGCGTGTACTAGCACGCAACTTAGGTTTAAAATTTTTGTTAGGATAAAATATATTGTGTTGATTTACAGAAGGCGGGAAAGGTGTGGGGAGTTTGTGACCACGATAATTCTCTTAGCGATATACGTGATATTTGTAAGGTAGTACCTGTGGTGTGTGTTATTTAATAGGCTACTCTTGTGGATTATTTGATAGAAGTTTACCTGTTCAAGGAGAAATCACGATGGCACCGCGAGTACCGTTGATGGGATCAGAGAGAAGGAGAAATCTAGGCTGGTGAAGAAAATAGTGACCAGTAGAGGAGACAAAGTTCTACTGTGCCAAATGTAATGTTTTTCGTTATGTATTGGCCAAAAAGGACTACTATTTTTGTAGATCTTTTTTATAAATGTATCCTGACCCAGACGCCTATTGCAAGTGAAGAATGCATTTCTAGTAGGAAAGGTAAAACACGGGTCATTAAAAATGGGGTAGTTAACAGTAAAGAATACGATAGTGTAAGAACGCTGTGGTTAATGTGGCGAAGCTACAAATGATTGTTGTGACATTTACGGCAAATGTTCATAACTGTGAGTATTGTGAAGAAAGTGGTGATGATAATCATAGAGTGCTTGTAGTGTTTATGTTGTGTCATGTTGTGCGAAATAAGAACGATAAAAGTGACTGTTTGTTTGCAGGTTATAAAAAATTTGTCAAGAATATGCCTGACCAAAGGGTATATCCCACAGGCTTTATACATTTCTTTGGATATTATGCCTTTGAATGTATCAATTTTAACGTTTCGTTTTTATGTTAAATGCAGAAAACAAGCCATAATATCTTTATATTTACATATAAAATGGTATGACATATTATCAAATAGGTGGAACCAGTAAACTGGAGAGTCCAGTAATTGAAAATTTCTCGCTAAAATCAGCACAATTATCAGTAGTGAACACTGCCCATTTTATCCAAAAGTGTACCCCTAATGGAAAAATCCGGATTTCCGTCTTTTACTTATCGGCAGTGTAAGGCTATCAATGCAAAATTAATTTTCATGCTTTAGAAGTAAAATACCAATTACTTCTGCACAAACACCTTCGTCACTTAAAGCTGAAGAGAACAAGAATTTCCATCGTCGATTTCTGCCTCCACAAGCAAGGCACATAAACTTCTGTTTCTTTCTTTCTACTTTTCTGTAGCGTCGAAGACACTTATCTTGATAGACTTCGCTTTGTGACCAAAATATTGAGAGTTATAACTAAGCTTTCAATCAGATTTTCCCTTAGGGCAGTTATATATATATATATATATATATTGGTAATTTTTTAAGATATTAATTTACTGAGCAAAAAGGTTAGGTCCTTAAAAAATTTATTAGGTGCTAATGAAGATGGTTTCGAAAAGAAGGCAGCGAAAATTAAATTCATATTTCTTCTCCAGAATGCCGTGCAAAATTATAACACCACAAATCCTTTGTGTATTTTCTGAAAAAATTTATGAAGTAAATATTGTATTCTTCAATTGAATGTATAAAAATGCTTGTTTTTATGCAGTAACTAATGGTATTGTTTGTCTTGTTATCTCCAATTTTGAAGAATATAAAGTTACGCTGCTTTAAACCTGCGGTACAACAACTTAAACAAGAAGGCATAAATGAAGGTAAGTAACCAGGCGTGCCAAAAAGTGTGCAACACGGTAGAAATAACGAGAGATGTAAAAGGTGTCAAGCTGTCAGAAAGAGATATAGACTGGGCTTTTCTGAGAATTAAATTTTGAGAAGAATATTTTATAAGAAAGAAAGAAAGAAAGAAAGAAGAAATAATAAGAAAATAAAAGAAATTAAACTCTAATGACCTTCACAATCTCTACGATTTAGGTTATGTTGTTAGGTTCAGTAAATCAAGGAGGTTAAAGTGGATGAAGTTTCAGCACAAATAAGGAGTTGAGAAATGTAGTTCCAAGGTTAGGTCGGGAAATCTGAGGGTATATATTTATTTGGGACAGCTACTGTGATGCATGTTCCCAAACACAGAATTCTGAATCAGAAGTGTTTATCCGGAACCGCTGCCACATTTTTAAAATTGCAGAGGAAAGTTTAATAAGACGATGTGTCACATATGTGTCGAAACAGCAGCGGCGGTCAGTTTAAATTACAGCCGAAAGCTCTATGGCTAACAAATGGTTACTGAGCAAGGCTAGAAGTGAAATATGTACGAAAGAAGTTTCGACACAAAATAACTTATGTATAAAAGTCATTCTTACAGTTGTAAATGTTTCTGTATGTTATAATGTTTATACCAATATGGTGTTAATGGAGATGAACTCTTAAAATGATTGGATAAGTGTGCCTTCCAAGAACTTGGACTGCTCCACCCTTGATGATGGGACCGATATGTTGCCTCGAAACCTCCATAACTAACTACCAATTTACGCTGCGTAAAATCCCAAAGAGCGAAAATCTCAGCTGGGATGGATGTGGATATTTGGGCACAATGTTTGTACAGAAATTATGTTAAATTACGCAGAGAGGGAGATACGAGTATAATATTCAAATGATCCTAAAAAGACTCGTTCATATAAGAACTTGAAATTCAATAAACAGGAATGATTTGTAGTCTGAGCTTTAATGCTAATGACACTAATAACTGGGGGTTCTATAACACTGCAGATGAGTAGATAGCCCGTTAAATGTGAGACATATGGAGGTCCGAATATAGGCAAACTTTATGTCGATAAGGTGATCAGGTATGCGGCGACATGGGTCTTACAACAGAACACTTACTGGAAAGCTACATGTTACCCTAAACTTGTTTGTTTTAATATTGCCAATCATGTCGAAAAAGGCATATAGCTTACTGAAAATGCATAATTTACATTAATCGAACCGAGTAATTTAGACGTAATGACACTATAGGCTCATGTAGTCAGAGGATTAATAATACATATTTATTAAAAATATCCAACAGGTGAGCAATTTTTTCATACAGACCAGTATTTGTGGATAATTGTGAGGAAAACGTACAAATAAATATCCATTCCCTATACAGGATTCCAAATCGGCTTCGTGACAGCGAAGGCCTGGAGTGTTATCTTGAAAGTGATAAGGCAGAAGATGCAAAAATCACGAATATTAATACATACACAGTGTCTATTTTACAATGTGATGAAGAGTCGTCATCTTGGAGTGACTGCATTTGGATACTTGTTTGGATACAATCTGTGGAGCTGGTACCATCTGCTTCCTATCTGAAGTCGTATATACAGACAGCGTCCAAGGTATCGCATACACTTTTATACAGACGATGAATTATTTTCAAAGGAAATATTTAAATATGGAAGAAAAGCCACCGTAATAACATACGTAAAGTCGATATTAGCATAAATAGGCAAAATAATTACAAAATAACTTAAAATATAACTTTGATATTTGTCATTAACATTTAAAGCAGTAGTGAATTAAATGAAATTTGATGGAGTGTAAGACTGATATTTTGGACACAACGGATGGTTTAGCAGAACAATGTGGTGAGGTTTATTGTTGTATTGTGTAACGCTCTATCAGAAGTCCACATGTAATAACACTCACAGTCATATGTCGGTTCTGCAGGTGCAAGTAGAGGGACAGTAGCTGTCTCAAACCGTACTCTTGCACTGTGAACAAATCCAAGGGAAATTGTATTTATTTCTTTCCTAGGACTTCTCAAATTACAGCAGCAGATCTGTATGCTGGTGTGTTAAGCGCAGCGCCGCACATCTATATGTGTGTTTGTGAAACATTTGAGATAAGAAGCAGATTTTAAGTAAGCGAGTTGTTTCTAAACAACTTTTTTCAAAGCTTTCCTTTCCCACGGCCTGTCATCGCTTCCAGGCCTAGGTAATACATTCTGACTGCTGTCGACACCAGCCCATCTTACAGTATAACGGACGCTGGATAATGCAGTTTCACGACAACGTTCCTTTTGCTTTCATTTTAAATCTTTGGGAACTGAAAGTAGTTACATTCTTATTCATTTTCAAAATATTCTGCAGGACAGTTACTTTCAGGAGCTTCATTACATGATTGCTATCTAATTTCACTTACATTTGCTATTAAAGTGAAAGTGTTTCTGTGCACGCCATGAAGGTATATGGGAGAATGAAAGTGCAGCTCAGATCATTCTTATCGGTACTAGAGGGGAGTGAGCCGTCAGCTTCACTCTCTGGCCGCTCTGTCTCGCTCTAAAGACCACCTGATACCCATTGAATAAGAGGCTAGGAAGGTTCCAGAGTAGGTCTGGACGCTTTGGAGATGAGAAAATTTTTTGTTCCTGATAAAATCGAATCAAGATTCCTTGCATATCTTGCCCGTAGCCTAGTGGCTAAGCCGGTTACCATATCCTGGCGTTATTTTTAATATTATGTCCTACAACACGAATCCAACACTTGGCTAATCAGGGGTAACCACCGTAAAGTAACATCAGAATAATGCAGACCGGAGACAGGGCATGGACGGCAATTGCAATTCAAGTCACTCTTTCCAGATACATTTCACGATAGAACTAAGAAAGTGGTAGCAAGCGATTTAAAAAAGGTTATTAAAAGTAAGGCAATGTAAAATGATGTTTTTAGTTCATCCATTTTATTGATCATCTCCTGTGTAATCCATGACTTTCTTGCTCTTCTGTCGACTTTTCCAACCAAATCACTCGCAGTATCTAACACACACTTCTTGGTATTGTTCCACTGCACTTCCACATTTCCACTTTCACTTTCGATTGCACAGAGTTTTTCTTCTAGCTTATCTTGCACTTCCTGTCTTTGAGCATATAACTTCCCCAAATCCCATTTGGATTTTGCTTCTGGGACCTTATAATTTTTTCGATCTGGTGCAGATCTTTGCAACCAGTAAATTGTGATCAGAGTCAACATCAGCTCCCGGCAGCGTCTGCAAGTCCTTCACATTGTTACTGAATTGCTGTTTCACAAGTACATAGTACAACTGATGTCGACTCCGATCCCTGGAGCCTTCCAGGTGTACAAGCTTCTTTTAGGCTTTCTGAACCGTGTGTTTTTTTTTTTATAAAAAGTCAATTTCTTTCACAGAATTCAATAAGCATTTGACCTCTCTGATTCCTCCTTCCCAGTCCATATGGTCCAACAGTGTTGTGATGTGCTTTATCTCCAACCACACTGTTCCAATTTCCCATTATAATCGTATTTGTCGCGCCCTTTCCATCCTCTTCAAGACTTTCTTCAACTATGTCACACAGATCTTCCACTTCGTCATTTTCATACTCCGATATTAGCATGTACATTTGCACTATCAAAATAATTACCGGTTCTGCCTTAAACTTTACAGCAATGACTCTGTCACTATAACACTCTTTTTAACAACACTTTTCACTATGATATTATGCAACAATATTGCTACGCCTCTTGCATCCCTTTTACCCCTGAAATAATACACTGTATAATCACCACTTGTTATTGCACCTTGGATTGTTCTACATGGAAATATAATAAGATCAGCAAATTTTATGTATTGTAAAATGTTTTTTCTTAATTTTAAATTGTTTAAGAGATTAAACATACAAACAGACTGAGTTCTCAATCTAGGATTATATGTATACAGGGCATACACAAAAGAATGGTGCGGTTTCAAAAGTGAATAAAAAATTTATTTCTCACCTTACACGGGCACAACATACACTGTCAGCGGCGGCAACTGTCCAAGTTTCTCATTTGGTAATTACAATCCTTCAATGTGTGCACCCTGGGTCACACGACACACATCCACACGGTAATCAAACTCATCCCAGATCCAGTGTAGCATGTTCGCTGTAATGGCCTGCAGTGCATGCGTTATCCGATCACGAATTTCATGGATGGAGGTGGACAATGGTGGTACATAAACGCTGTCTTTAACGAAACCCCAAAGAACGAAATCGCAAGGTGTAAGATCTGGCGAACGGGGTGGCCAAGGGAGAAGGTTCTTGTCTCCATTTCAGCAGCACGTCCGATCCAGCGCTGTGGAAGAACACGATTGAGAAGCACTCGTACATTCCTGTGAAAATGGGGGGAGCTCCGTCCAGTTGTAGAATGTAATCGTCATGGTAGCGCAAGAGAAACTTGGACAGTTGTCGCCGCTGTCGGTGTATGTTGTGCCCGTGTAATGTGAGACATAAATTTTTTATTCACTTTTGAAACCGCACCATTCTTTTGTGTATGCCCTGTATATTTATGTGTGTGTGAGTGTAATGAAAATGAACACTTAACACTGAACTAATTTCTGAAATCAGAGTCACACATGTGAGCCCTGATACACTTTTCCCCCCTCCTGAATTTCAATAAGTTTTAATTCACTGGTCAATAAAAGATAGGGAGAATATAACGATTGAATTTTTGAACACGTGACGTAGGATAGCATAATATTATAAATCCATTTGGAAAGGAGCAACATAATGGCGAGAAGAAGATTCTGAATTCGGTGGAGGCAATAAGTTGCTCATAAAAGACGAAGAAATTTTATTGAACTTATCTTTCGATACCAACATTATACACATGAGCCGTCAATGGCAAACAAATCTTTATGTAACCTAATAAATGTGTAGACTGGCACACCGGCGAAGACATACTGAAAGCTCCTGCATACCGGTTTTACAATTCCTTTTTCACCTGACTTCTTTGTGATGAAATTAATGTATCATGTACCTCGTGGGAGCCATTTGGAGTAAATGTCATACAGTACTGCAAGTCATCACGACGTATCGTAACATAATAACACATGGCCACGGGTGGCACTCTCCAAATGTACATTCCTTCAGCAAAGATGTTCGCATGGTATGAGTGCAACATTAAAGAGTCTTTGAAATTCTGATATTATCGTTCATAAACTTATTTGGTTGCAAAATGTAATATATACCAAAAAAGAGTTTTATTTTTTAAATTTGTTCTTGATCTAATATATTTAAAAATTGCATTTTTCAGCAGAAAACTGTCAAATGTGTAATATAATATGCAAAGTAACCATTCTTACTTTACAAGGCGACAAAAACAATATACGCAACTTTCAAATCAATCTTATTTTCTTAAAATATTAGACTGTTAAAATGAGTTTATTGTAACCTCTGTGTGGATTTATTATGGTACAATTATTTTCAGAGTTTCATAATGCAGATTTTAAAAATACCTACCATGAAATCGAATTTGTAAAGAATATTTTATAGCATATATATATATATATATATACCCTAAATATTCTTCATTATACAACTTATAAATCTCTCTCTTCTTATCTTCCATTGTCTGAACGTTGTAAGATATAAAGTAAAAGTTACGCATATTCGTATCATAGACACCAAATCGCGTACTAATATAACACTTTCCTCTTACCCAACTAAATTGACTTATTACCAGTATTACCTTATCAAGAGTTGCCTAATCTCCTCATGTATATTCCCTGCCACAAAAGCATGAGGTCCCGATGTATTAGCGCTTGTACAACTCTCAGGTCAGTAGTTTGCACTGCTGCAACATTTTTATTATTAACCCTTGATAGACTAGTAGTTCGTGTCTACACAGCAAGATTAACTCTAAAAAGTGTGAATTTTGTTTACAGTATCAAAATTATTCCATATAATTATCACAATAAACAGACATTGTTTTCCTCAACAGGTTTAACCGACTGCTTTTCTTATGGAAGCAAGTTCTGTACCCTCTCAGGGGCAAACTTAATAGAGTAGAAGTCGGTTAAAACGTCATGAAAGGGACTGAATACTTTGTGTCATTATAAACGAGTGTTGTTATAATCGAAGACTAATAAAGTTATGGCCAACGTTGAAGAATTAATTGGTACCACAGAAAATCTGACGTTATAGACGAGGTGTCGCATAAGTCAATGCCGTTGTAACCGTGTTCGACTGTATTTGTACATAATCTACTTGCGTTAGGCAATTGTACCTGATATCGCACACATGGAAATTGAAAGAGGAAACACTAGATCGCACCCTGTCGAGAACTCGCTTTGGAAGAGGCTACGGACCTGTCGTAAGACAGACTACAGAATGAATGAATCTCAAACATACCAAATATCTATCTCTGAATGTTTACGAATCACTGACCTTCTACTGGCACATAACATGAAGTGAAAACACCAGCATTACATAAACACAACTCAAGAGTCATATTTAGCAACATGAAGAAGACAAATACCAAATAACGAAATTTTAAGGAGTACCAATCCAATAAAACTGGAATTATTGTAAAACCGGTGTAACTTACTTCTGTAAAATCGGAAATTCTGAGTGCCTTGAAAGAACAAGATAGCCGTGTGCATAAACACATCAGATGTAATGCCTACCATGTTATTTATACCTATTCTTATTAAATTTAAAGCTATAGCACTAAATGCCTTTCTGTACTCTATAATTTTTTTCACATTTTGTATATTTTGTGACGAATATTTTAAAGGAATGAGATCTCAATCCTACATGCACGACTCTTGATAAAGAAACGTCTGATGATAGAATTTGACAAAGCCCAAACTAGTAACCTGGTAACTTGTATATGTGTTGTGTAAGAATGTGTTTTTTAATATAACATTTGAATAAACACAAAGGGGATGAATCACCTTAAGACTTAATAATCTACTTACATTTTGCTATACAGAGGGTTAATTATAAGCCTTCACAAGATTGCAATATCAGACGGACTATTTAATAATATGATGCCTATGTCTGCATTATTACATTAAGTGGAAAGAAGAAGGTCTCACTTTCTTGTTGGTATAAAAAAACACACCGGTGGATGCAACGTACTTCTGCGTATAAAATAATATGTCTAGACGTGAATTAAAATTTTTCACGGATACTTTTCAAATACTTTCTTTGCCACTTTGCGAGCCACATTTGTCTTTTTCTTCTTTTACGACAAATATTAATGCGCCCTTATTCCGAAGCTAATTGCACTATAGGACATAATAGTAATGTGTGGAGTTATAAACTGTGTTCTTTCTTATAATGACAGGCTGGAAGACAATATTGAAATAAATCTTAAAGGAATACGGTGGGAGGGCCTAGAGTGGATTAATCTTGCTCATGATGAGAAAAATTGGCTGATTCTAATGAACACGGTAAAGAAGCTTCGGTTTCCCGAAGGTGCGAAGGAATTTCTTCAGAATCTGAGGAAATAACATGTGCTCAAGTAGGGGACTCTGCTCCATGGAAACTTTCTTAATTACTTTGAACCATTAAAATGGTTCAAAGTAATTAAGGAAGACTAATCAGGTTTTTATAAATGTATATTTTTTCATGGCTCGAGAGCCGCAGTGGGCCTAGGCTTCCTCGTTGTTGAGGTTTTGGCATCACACACAGACACACCACAATCGGTAAGATTCCTCTGGACGAGAGTTCGACCCGTCGCAGAGACCTCTACCTGACAACACATGACACTCGCAGGAGACAGATATCAATGACGTCGACTGGATTCGACCCCCAATTCCAGCAAACGAGCAGCTGCAGACCCACGCCTTAGAGCTCGCGGCCACCGGGATCGACAGGTTTTTATATTATGACTATTTTATAACCCGATTTTTATTCGACTCGTAGTCTTAGGAAAGAATTGATGCACATTATTTCGAATTGAGCTTTTTAAATTAGCGTTTATAATGGACAAAAATAGTAGTCACTCGTCGACTTGTAGGTCTTTAATATAAGATAAAAATTAATCCGTTTTATGTCTTAAGAAATGGATCGAAATAGCACCGCATTTTTGTTTATGATCTTTGTATTTATAAAGCACTAAAAACAACCAGAGAAATCTTCAGATAATTAAATCCCGGACTCAGGCTCGAAACCTGGACTTCCCATATACAAAATGAAAAGTGGCAGCCATTTGACCCGTGGGTATCGATTATTGTCTATTGGTAGGGTGTAAGTGGAATATAAGATAAGAAGTGATTACAGGTTACACTAAATTTAGGGTGTGCCAAGGCGGCTGGGTGGTCGCCTGTTGTAGGTCTTCTGGAGTCGTGATGCAGGGGTTTGCCGCTGTTGCGTGATCAGCCCGAGGGGGTGTTCACTCTCAGCAGAGTTATTATTATACTACACGGCCCGTCATTAGCCTATTGCAAAAGGCGTCCTAATAGAGACTATTCCAACTCCCTAATGGTCACGAAACATCTTTATCGGCGATCGGACTTTTGGTAGTCTTCTTTCTTTATCCTCACCTCCTGGAGTGCCATAATATTTTTCATTTCCTGCTTTTCTTTCCCTGTTAAATGTTAAGCTATATACACAAGATTCTAATTTCTTCAGTATTTCGCCAAATATTGAAAGTAAACCTTCAAGATTTTCTGTACCTAAAATGAAGATGAAAATGAGTAGGCCCCAGTGTCGGTCTGGACATGACGGAGGTGGAAAAAATTCCCTATCATACCCGAAATCAAACCTATAAATTTAATGGGAAACTCTGATGGAAGGATATAGATTTGAGACCTAAGCGTACAGGGATGTATATCATTAAAAGTATCTTAAAGAAATATGATGGGAGGTCGTGAGCTAGATTCATATTGCTCATAATATAGATCATCATTTTTGGGTTTTGGTGAAAGCAATAATAAAATTTCAGGTTCAGACAATGACGAAAACTTTTCATTAAGTGAAAATCTACTAGCTTTTCACGGACGCCTGTGCTGTATTGAATGAACTGAATGTACATGGGTGTGAAACCTGTTTTCTCGCTCTCAGTGAAGACATAGGTTAAAGATAATGAGAAATTCGAAAACTGTACCTGTTGAACATGAGATTAGAGCCATATTTTTACAATTATTCTTTTCTTAAAATGAGTGGGATATTTATTTAAAGATTCCACAATACTCTTTTTATATTTCCCACTTTTCATAAATAAGTTATCCCGTTCATATGTAATTAATTCACAGTAACTCGTCAAGAAATCAACGAAAGTTATTGCCGTGTTCTTCTACTGGACGGACTGACGGAACAAACCGAATTTCTCAGAATACCTTAATTTTATGTCTCAGGTGTAATGAGTTCATTCATTCTGTCAGGTTTGCTTAGAAAAAGTGATTAGTCTGTAATTTGAAATTACGCTAAAGAGGCACATTCTCTTTCAGCGTTTATTAGCATATGTGGTCGCAGTTCTTTACTAACTGAGACATATGCAATTAAGATAAACCACATAATTGCCACTTCAGTTCCTTCTGCCTTTCAGTTCCGTTTAAGTGTTTTCTCAGGCCGTGTCATGGTCAGGCAGATTTTTCTCCCTGTACTTCGCTTCGCTCTGCCAGTATTATTTCACAGACGATCCGCACTTAATCCTTCATCTATAACTGACACTATAGGTACAATACCAACATTTGACAACATCGTTTATAACACACTAAGACATTTCAATTAGTACTGCCGAAGAAGTAAGTGGCCATCTACTTCAGGATCACTGGAGTTGTAAGTTCCTATTTTAATGCACAAACTTGTTGAAAAATATATTTCGAAATATATCTTACCAAAAGTAGCCAACATTTTCAAAATCGTTATTTGATATACGATTTTCACGGGTGCTCCAATTATAAAGCCAGGATTCCTTTTGGTATAAGAAATAAGAAACTATGAAATTATTTACATATTTATGCTTATCGGTAATTAATACATTTGTCTACAATATTTACCACCTAATTACACGCAATTGTGTTCATGTAGGCTTAAGTATGTATGAATGCGTAGTATATATACAAACTACCCGTATTAGACTAAGAATAAATTTGTAATATAGTGTTATGATAATAAGGAATCTCACTTATGAAGGCACTGTTTTCTCCATTTCGATTTGGACTCCTTATTTTTTGTGTTAAAACACTTGTTTATTAGGGCTGACGAGCCTTGAGAACTTGTAGATTTTAATATATCCAAGGGGAAATATTTTCAGAATTCTATACAAGTTTTAATGCCAGAATAGAAGCTCTCCCAAAACTAGTTAGATAAACCAAGAATCGATTAAAGTTTAGTCTTAGAATTGAATCATGAAGACAACTACCAGGACGACGACCACGACGATGATGTTGTTAATCTTCACCTTGCATCATGTCTGATTCACTGTTTAATTTAATGTGCACTCGATTTTGATAGCTACTGCGGATATGCTAATAACGAGCTAATTGAAGAACTTCGTAATTCACGAGTAATTTTTTATGACGGATAGGAAAGTTATTCGCACTGTTTCATGCTTCCTGAACTAATTAATGGTAATTCGTTGACATGAAGGCCTAAACGTTAAGAGTGAAGCAAATTTCAGATCTAAAGTACTTACCTCGCAACTAAATTTCTGACCGAAATCCTGTACCAAGTGCTGGTAGCCAAGACACAGCTTTCAAGCTAGGCAGACTCTTCGTGTCATCCTTATATATCATGCAGATGTCATGTCGAATTCGGAATTCACACACGCACAACTTATTCTGACTATATCACTATGTTTATCTGCGGCTTCACTCAGGCAGTTCCCTACATTTATGGGTGTCAAAGCTTTACAAAATCATGCCACTGGATCCTGTCCTAGACTTGTCGAATTTGGTTTACAGTCTGATATTCTATTCATTTAAGATATATTTTAATATTTTCCTTCCATCTACGAAGTAATCTCTTTTATAATCTTCAAACTTCCTTCACTGCATTTATTAGGCACAAAAATTTATATTTACAGAAATTTACAAATTAATCGTCGGATTCAAGTATTGACATTGTGAAAGAATAGTAAGAAACACATTTACTTCGACGATATGTGAGTTCTGTTCTTTACTCTCAAAACACGACTTTTTCATAAGTAAATATTATAATTACTTGCACTGTGAAGATTCTCAACATATGAATGATATTTATCATTAAATAGGTGCGTTGGAGGAAATTCTTAAGGAGAAATAATCACTCAAATATTTCAGAAATTTACCCACTTTTATAGTACCTAGAAGTTCTTATTATAATTATTCGTAAGAACTCTTCACTATTCCGTATAGTTACTCAGAAAAATCCAGCAACTCTCTCTCACACCATTAATTAAACGCTCATTTTGGTAAGATCATTTAATCCATGCCTAGGTCACCCACTTGGTCCCTGCCCTTCAGAAATTCTCATCAGAATTTTTATGTATTTTTTATAGTCCCTTACATACTGCTTGAACTGATAATTTCATCTACCTGGATTTGATGACAGTAATAGTAAACGACATGGAATTCAAAATATGAAGCTCTTAATTACGTATATTTTTAAAACCCCCTACTTCTTCTCTTTTAGAAATGTGTTTGTGTACATTATGAAATAATAAATCTGTTTTGCCTACACACTCTTTCCCAAATTTTGCTTGTTTCTGAGCATATTGCAGTATGTCATATTTATAACAGGCGTAGGGAAATCAGTAAAGACATGTTCCACATTCGAGTTACTGAAAATATGTAAAAAGTGTTTTCATTGATTTGTAATTAAGGATCTTTTTCATTACTATTTAATTTTTAATCTTGTGAAATTAAAGCTTCAGTTAATTATAAAGCTAAGGGTGATCTCCTCTGTCATTTATTTCTTCTCACGTTTTCGCCATCCTTGGTTTTCGCTAATTATTTCTCCATCTATAAGTTTTATTGCCTTCATTAACTTCAAGGATTCTACAGGGTGGTCTCTTACTCTCTCGTAAGAAACGAATTCAAGAGTTTCATAATACCTTCATAAGTTTAAGCTGCATCAATTGAACATCAGCTTATCTAAAGTGGCTCATTAAGTAGAAGGTATAGTGCTTGGAATGTGAGCATACAATATACGGTAAAAAAGACACCCTTCATCTTATAGAGACTACGTGTGACTTCTAAAAGCAAGTTTAACAGATTGCCCTCAAGATCAAAAGAAGAAGGTCGCAGGAATGGCAACGAAGGAAGCGAATACAAAAGGAGAATCCACCTCCTCGCATTATGGTGAAGAGTAAAAATGTTAACTCATGCCGTGTTATATACAACCAGAAATGCTGTCAGTTTTGCCTAATCCTCGGTTCACCACTATTGAACTCTAAGGAAAGAAAGAACAATAGGCCAGTGAATGCTTCTTTGAAATATGTTTACACATTAAATATTAATTCAATTTCGACACTGAATGAAATGAAAGTTTAATACGTGGGTTCTTCAGTAAAAGGCATGTGAACTGCCACAATGCAAGGTATTTCCGTAACTCGGGATATTCTAGAGGTAAAAACATTCCGCATTAAATATAAGTGAATTCTATGAAAGTGGAGAAAAGGGAATTTTAAAATATTTCATAAGTGGCGTTAAAGGAGTTATATTTTTCAGAAAAATAAATATATATAAACGTGTAGTACATAATAGTTCAATGAGGGTAAAAAAGTTATGAACTAAATTAATAAAACTTATGTTTATGCCGTACATATTCCATTTATATTATTTCATATTATCTGAGGTAGTTTTTGCTACATTCTATGGCGCAGTGCCTGGGAAAATTAGGGGGCCTTTCTGATTTCACGCAGGCTGTACTTAATATTAAGTATTATTAACTATTTAAAGCCCAGTGGTAACTGTATATACCACCTGCTGTTACAATAAGAAATATTTTAATTTGCTGCTAAATGTATTAACGTTTTTCGTGTGACTCTTAAGAACCAACACTTAGTATTTTCATGCAAATTAAGAGACATGAGCTTCATTTTAACCGGCCAATTGGGCTTACCCTTTTAAGTTTGCTAAAGTTATGGCAGACATTTAACTATGCCAGTATTATCCGTTCAAAGCCTAGTGTTAAATTTATATTTCACCCGCTGATACCATTTAATATCTATGCATATTGCCCTCACATTATTGTTATGTGTCTTATATTATTTTCTTGAACTAAACTTTCTTCTTTCTTTTGTGTAACAGATGAGACTTTTGTCCTCTGTCAAGCAGGAACTGAATTTTGTGCATCATTTAAATGAAAGTCAGTCATCAATGGGCTAAGTGAAGACTTTCAGAGTCATAAGTAGCTGCGACATTTTAAAAACAATATGGAAGTAAATAACAAATTCTGTAATTTAAAATGCTGATAAAGAAAATGTGACCGCTTCTGGGGCATTTAATATATATTTCTTTGTGATAAGTGTTTGGTGTATAAACACGTTACGGGACACTCACCCTCAAGCAGCAATTGACACCTCGGAGATATCGTGATCCTGGTGGGATCGGAGTATGGGACGTGTAATGGGTTTGTTCTGCTGATTCGGAGGAACGTACTTCCTCCATTTTCAGGGTGACCCTATGTCGTTTAGGTGGAAGCTAAATTGATTAGAAGGAGAAGCATTAATCAATTATGTAGAAAGTTCTAAGGGCGTAATCGAACAAACAGAAAGATTGTCGCCGCTGTTACTACCTAGCTGTACCGAGATGTCACGTGTTGGCCGCAATACCACTCGGGTGAATAAAAACAAGGATTGACGTAGGTTAAACTGTGCCGGCTGGGTCAGCGGAAAAACGAGAGTTTTCCAAGGATAGGGTGTGTACGTATTTAGCAGTGGCAGAGTACTTGTGAATTTTGCGGAAAGGTGCAGTTTGCGTGAAAACTGATAGTTTATATCTGCCTCACATTTAATACACATTACGACACTACACATAGAAAATCCACTTTAATTCTTTTATTGACTTGACATTTTTCTATGGCTGTGGTCGAAAAAAGGCACGGCACATGACGGGCAGGAATTTTCTGTCATTTGTGGGTCCATAGATATTGTACTTGTGTATGTTTCAGAGTCTTTAATGCAAGTACCCGAAGCAACACGTTCCAAGATACATAGTGGCCTCCGTACGTGATATATTACGGAAACATATTTTAATTTAATAGTCCCTGATTTGTCAGCCAGGAGTGTCACATGCACTACTTCGTGGTTGAACTACTAGTTCAGTTTTAATAAAAAAAAGTCTCACTGGCTGCCTAGAAAATAATAGGCAAGTGCACTTAAGTCAAGTGTGAACTGACAGCTGTTCTAACAGAAATTTTGAAAAATGCCTAGCCGTCCTTGATTTATTGTGGGGCAGTGCACCCCATATGTTATGAACACCCTTGTTTACGACAACCGCACTTCTGCAGGTGCAAGAGCAACAGTAGGTAGGAAGGGCCTTGGCTTATTTCTTATGATCGCTAAATGGTCAGACCATGTCCTTTATGGGAGCCCACTCTAAAGGTGAGGTTTACAGTTGCCCTTGGGAAAAAGTCGGGATGTGAACTCGGGATTTGTAGGCCTATAGGAGATATTTCTTCCAAAAATTCGGAAGAAAAGCATCTTACCAAAGGGTGTAAGAACCAAAAGACATTCAACCCCAAACAATATCCGCCATGGAAACCTGAAATAACTTATTATGCTAGTGTAAAGTAGTAAACTAATTAATTAACTATCCTACGTTTTTAGGCAATAAATGTCGCTACACTTATACTTGGTCAGTCACTTTCCGTACGCCTGCCACGCTCTATATCTCAGAACCTGATAATAATGATAGCAGAAATTGTAATATTAAGTTACTTTGTGGGAAGTAAAACCTAAGATCGATAACATTACTCTCACACGCACACTAAAGCTACCGTTCGGCGGGAACCAAACATACAAGAAAATATAATCTTCTTAATTATAAGGATACGGGGAAAAACCATTTCTCCATTCTAGTGCGTTTACTAGGATATGGAAAAAAAATATTATTCGTCAAATTTCATTACAGAATTTTGCTACACCCGCACGGTAGTATAATAATAATAAAGAGATATTACCTGACGCTTTAACTCGTAGAGCTTTCAGCGTGTTGGCGTAGCAGTGACTTCTAGGCTTAATAAAATAAGTACTATTTTTAATTCCCTTATTTTTATGTTACATATTATTATTTTTATCTTTGGGGGAAATATATTACTTGAACACAGATAAAAATTTATACTTGTCAGACATGACATCAAGGGAAAAAATCAACCTATGAAATCCCACTGATTAAGGCCATCTGCTTTGTACTTGGAATGAACAGAATAATACACAGATATTTCCGTCCCCAAAAAATTGAAGAGCTTTTAAACATGAGGTTTCAGAACTTGTTGTTTGAAAATTCCTGCCGCGTTTGCATGCTTTAGAACCTAAGGCCAAATTTTTCACCACATAGGATATGCTGTCGAATATGAAAGTTCTGGCATGAGATGATGATAGTGATACTGATGACAATGCACGTTTTTCGAGCTGCTCCTTTTCTCTTTCTACAATTTATATTAAAGTTTCAATCCTCCTTTAATTAATATTATTAGGCTAATTAAAATTGAAAGCGAGATACCTATATTGCATCTAAATTAAATGCCTTCGGAAAAGATATCCATATAAGAGATTGGTTATTCCCGCGGAATTTAATTTTTGAGAATGTTAGTGAGACTGTATCCAACTTACTTAAATATAGACACAGACATGATATATAATCTTGTGTACATTTAGATACACAAAATGTTGTGATTAACTATTGCATGAAGTGTCAAATTAGCTGGTAGCATAAAACAGCATTTACTAAATTATATTTATTATATATATTTAATATAATATATAATATATATAAATACATTATATATATTATAATTATATATATAAATATTTAAAAAATAATAAATACTTTCACACGCTTCACTAAACTTAATTTACGAAGGCTTTTGGAAGTAGCTTGGCGTCCCTTATCTATGATTATTAAGTACACTATTTATAATTTTCCTCAATCTTTTATAGAAACAAGCTTAGCAGACTTATTCGTGGTTCTCATAGCGATTTTTCTGAAATTTCAAATCTTTCGGGACTTTATGCCTTTTCGATTACTAAATGGTAACCGACGTTTTGAAGTGTTGTAGTACCTTCATTCTGTGTGTCAAACAGTCTGAGATGTTAAAATGTTCGGCCTTGAAAATGAGACAGTTCAAAACTTTCGTTAAATAACTACCAATGGAAGCGGCGTAAATTCAATAAAGGCTTAAATCTTCTCGGCCAAAATGGTATATGAAATTAAGTTGCTAATGTGTCTACATCACAATAAACACTTGGTTAATGCTGATCAGGTAAACAGTCGTCGTCTATTCTCAGAATCACACGAAATGCTAAAAACACCTAAGTGGGCAATTTTTAATATTGAAGAATCTGGTCATTATAATTTTCACTCTAGGCCTACCTAACACATAGATAACATGAAGTGTTTGAAATGAGACTGTGGCTAATATTACTAGGCAAAATGAATAGATCTTGGCTTTTTGACGCGCTCTTAAATTATACATTGTAGCACCTAATGGGATACAAATATTATGAGTACTGCTGTCACAAATCGTTATTTTTTTCATTGGTAACCTAATTCCCTATTGCTATGGGATTTAATACGGATAATTTTAAACTAAAAGTGCGCTGTCTGACACTATTCTAAAGCAGCATAGTTAACGTCACATTTGGAAACAGCTACTCTTGAGTCTATTTTAATATTACCCTCCGTTTTAGTTGCTTGAAATTCTGCATCGATTAGTTTAAGATACTGGAGTATCGAAAGAAGTATTGCGTGGAACAGAGCGCATTTTAGTTTAGAAAGTTACAGTGAAGACAACACTTGAATCTGTCATACACGTAGATGATAGTGTAACATTAAAACGGTTCTTCAAGAAAGAGTGTGCCAATTTTTGTTGCGTCTACTCGGTACAGAATAGAGGCCACCGAAGGATATTTGTGAACACGTCGATTAATTTTCCGTTTCAAAAACATATATGCAATTAATTGATTAGGACAGAGGCTCTTAGTTTCTCAAAAATAATTTTACTCTTTGCAGTCAGTTATGAATCTGTAAAGAACTACTTTATAGTCCTGTCAGAACTTATGATCGGAAAAGAATGAAAATTTATTTAACTGCTAATCAGATTTTGTGTTGTTATTCGAAGCCAGCACTTCACAAAAACGGAGATATGTATCAGTCACATCGTTATGATAGGCCAAAGGTTGGAGATTTCCGATGTAATTTAGTTTAGCACAACATTAAAATTCTGTTTTTGGTTGACTGAAAGGTACAGGCTTCATCATTTATGAATAATGACATATTATGGCTACTTGTAGACGCCATCTATTAAGATTAGATAAAGCGCGTTAAAGTATGTTGCTTAAAAGAGTCATTGAAGTTAGAACCTTGCTTAAGTAGGCCTATAAGGTGTACAAGGTATTTTAAATTTTAAAAAAATCTAAATTATTTATCTAATCAAGATTTTTTCCTGTACTACAGCCAAGGGGGCATTGTTTCTCCTCCGTTTGCCTTCAATTTCCTCGTTTGTACAATTCCTCTTGTTGCTTCTCTTCCCTCTCCCTCAATTTTCTCGCTTGAACCATGCTTACTCTACACCTATCATTTTCGCACCAAAAGTGTGGAAGATTCCACCGGCCACAACTTGTTGGGATTTCAGTGAATTCATTGCCACAGGCAGTATACCTATGCGCGAAGGTTCGTTTTGTCAGCCGGCGGCATCCAATAATAATAAAGTGTTTGTAAACAGATAGTGCTTTGGGCTACTAGCTCTAATTTCCGTTGTTGGCAATGCGGGCGACTCGGCCATGGGCTAAATATTTTGAAACGGATATTAACTGACTTGGACGGAGCAGTTTCTTTCAAAAGCACCTGACCTAATAAACCTGTAGAAGGGACCTGACGTTCCTGCTCTTTTTGTACACTCATGCTTTATTACTTCACATTTTTTATTTCTCTCTATCTCCAATGCAGCCCACTTCACTGTCGCATCTGAGAACACCAACGTTGATAATTGCTCTCCAGTCGCCTGGAGACTTCGTCGCAAGTGTGTTATTCGAACACATAGTCAGACCACCGACAGAAGTAGGAGGATACTGATTTTGATTCTTTTTCATTTAAAATACAACAATGACAATTTAAAAGAAATTATCCACTTCATTTAATACTTATATTTATCAAAACATTTTCATAGGTTTGTAGCTAAAAAATAAAAAAAAAACCGCCGGAATAATAGGCGGCGAAACATAGTGAATTATAAATTCTCGAGTGTGAAAGTAAATAGGAAATGCTGAAGGCATCATATTTAGTAAATTCTACCATAAGAGAAATTCATGTAAAAATTACGACACATGATTAAATAGACACTAATTACGCCAGAGTTTTAGATGGTTCCATAATTTCCCTGTGTTAGTGTTTTATTCGACTAAGTACCAAATTAAAGAAAATAAATCTGACGAAAATTTCAAGCGTTATGGGGACGAAAATAACAAATTTCCATTACATTCACGAAGGAAGAGAAACAAATTAATTTCGAGCAAAATTCTATGCCATGCAATTCGGAATTTTTATCTTTCTTTCTCTTACCTAAAAACGTATACACTTGTACTTCAGTTTATTTCTGACTGTATATGGGCTTAAGAATTGGTCTGTCAATGAATGCGAGGACATGGATTCAGAGCGTCTGAGAGTAACAGAGAAAAAATTTTGTTTTTAAAATCCTAATGACTAGAATATTATATTTATTTGTGCTTTAAATTATTGGGCTTAAAATTTGGCCTTGTACCGTAAAGGGAATTGATAGAGTGGCAACGTTTTGAATCTAGCTTTGAGAAGACTATTTCGAATTAAATAGAGGCAGTAATAAGAAAAGTAGGCAACTACATAAAAAATCTTTATAATTTGCAGGCCCGCATTTCAAGTATCGGTATTATGTGTCACTAGTCAAGGAGGATAGCATTAGATAAATATTTAGCAGGCATGTACATAATGCCTAACTCATGTTTGGTTCTAGTGAACAGATTTTGAAAGAAGAGAGCACATGAATAACTTAGATATAAAGAGGCAAATAAATTTAAAACAATTCTTAAAGGAATAGAAGTTCAGATTGTGGCCTGTCCTCCTTTTACCCATGATGTATATCAGTGTCCATGCATTACTGTGTGATATTTAACAGTAAAGTTTCACGCAAGGCGGAGAATTTCGTTACTAGCTGAACATTCATAAGCTGCTCAATATTTGCCTTCTAACATGAGGTTAGAAAATCTAAATATAATAACTGCACTTTCAAATCTGCAAAATTAGACCCTCCCTCGCAATCAGAAGTTGCTTTATATTATTTCTTTGGGTGAAGGATGGGTTTATTTCACCTCCCATCTAATGGAGTGAGGTAATCTTAAGGAAGAGTCACGATCTTAAACAAGAGCCGTAAAGAATGAAACCCATATTTGTTTAAAATAATCAGCACGGTAAACGGTTTCAAATACTCCTATCACAGAGGATATCACAAACTATGCGGCCACTCTCAAGTTCACAGCAATGTGCATCTTCGTATCTTTATTCATTCACCGGGGAATGTTACAGCACTATATGTTCTGGTCTGCTCAAACTCAAATTTTTCCTTTAACATATTCTGAAACTTCAGGCTATTCGAATCTTCAATATCTATGAGCCATATCCCAGGTATTTGAATCCAGTTTCTAATTTCAGTAGGTTAAATGCAGGTTCGAATTAGATTTCATTAACAATAGAACGGAAGAACGTAATACTAGAGATTGTAGCCTAAAAGGATCACTGCAATATTTTCCTGAAAATCTCAGAAACCAGTCGGAATAATCTGAGCTTGGACCAACAAGGCAATACCTAACTCCCAAGTTTAAAACATGACTTGTGAAAATTAATTTACAGATGTGACAAATTTAATCTTCTTCTTCTTCTTGTTCTCCTTCTTTAGTACTAGAGCCCTTTAATTTTGCCCGTGGCTTCCCACACGACAGATGCCCATTATTTTTTTTCCAAGGCCCTTGCTCTGCACTTTTACACCCACATTCCTCCTCTCCAATTCGACATCTTCCGTTCACCTCAATCTAGTCTTCTTTTTTTTCTCCTCTTGGTTTACCTTCCAGTAACTTCGTTACTGTCTTTCACCATCCATTTTTACAACATGCCCCAGGCATTCCAATATATACTTCAATTAAGGTAACAATATCTGGAGATTTAAACTTATAAATTTCTTGATTCATTTTAACTCTCCAGGAACCATTTTCATAAGATGACCAATATATTTTTCCCATGATTTTCCTTTCCCGTGTCATTAAGACAATTTCCATTTGATTCGTTAGGGTTCATGATTTGTCTCCATAGGTCACAATTGGCCTTATTGTGTTATACAGGCCTATTATTACTGAATGTGTTATGTATCTTTTCTTTAGTATATGGCCTGGAGCAGGGTAACATTTATTACCAGCAATATTTCTCGCTTCTTCTCTGTTTCAACATCACTTGTGTTTGTTACCAAGCAGCCTAGATAATGTGACAAACTAGAGACACGTTTGTCCCGCCTCATCTATGTTTTTATAAATTTGGTGTCATAGGTGCTTATGAACAAGAGAGGCAATATATGTGTAACATAATATTGAGGTAGGTTCGTTTAAACATTGTTGCCGTGGAAAAGCAATAAGTATTACGTATTCTGAGTGTGTGTCTGTAGCCTTATTTATCCAGCATGCAAAGCCATACGCCATATTATATTGATATTGTGGCATGTTCGGCCCTACCATATTTTTCCACATTATCCCAGAAAAGAAAAGATGTTCGAAAAAACGTTATTGAACATTAAATGTGACTTTTTGTTTTCTCTACAAATTTGTCTAAAACATTTCTCATTCTACGAAGAATTAAGGGAGATATTATCATAAAGACGTAAGTAAAGCTCCGTTATTCTTCTCAGATGTTAAGAAAGTTGAAGTTCCTTTACAAATTTTCGAAAAATACACAAATATCAAATTTAATGAAAATCTGTACAGTGTGAGCCGAGATGTACTATGCGGACGGAACACCGATAGACAGAAGGACGGACAGACAGACAGGACGAAGCTAATACTCGCTTTTCGCAATTTTGTGAATGCACCTAAGAAAGAAACTTCGTTATGGCACAGGCCTGTGTGTCCTTCCTTATTCACTCCTCTCATTGTTCTGCAAATTCTGTACTATCCGTCTTTTGAAAGGAGGTAAGTACGATCTCTTGAATTCGAATTTAAGGTTTTCCTTATGAGGTCGACAAGAAATTATGCTTCATGTAAAGCACAACTGAAGGTTTATATTTATTTTGCTAAATGTACGTAAATTACGTAATATACGTAAACATACGTAAATTAATATACGTAAATATTCGTAAATTAAGGAAAGATAACATTTGTATTTGTTGCAAACATTTTAAAACGTAGGCCTGTATTAAAAGCGACGAGTTTATTTTTTGATAAAAATTTGTGAGATATAATGTAGAGTGCTAAACAAAATTACACGATTCTTGTAAATTCTGTAAACTTGCTGGTGATCGCGGTCTAAAGGAATATCTTTTTGAAGTTCATAGTCTCTCAATTAGTCTGTACATTCTCCGTATTTTATGAAAGCAAATGTCAAAGTATGACCCCTGTGGGCTTAATTGTGCCAGCTAAATCCACTCCACATTCTCAGACATTATTTCCGTAATATCTACCTTAATCCCTCCGTATACTCTAATCTGTATAAGCGTACATTTGTTTAATGCTTGCTACATTCATCTAGATATTTTATTTGATAAGTCAATTGCACATACTCTCAAAGTTTCAGAATCTATTAATTATGTTCAGAATAAGAATATTAAGCACTTTTGTGAAAATGCTAACGAAACTGCTGTTTTCGTAAAGTGCGAGGGATTTCTTGACAAGATGAACTATTAGCTTCTCCAGAAAACTGGGTTCCGCGAATTTCTTTTTTTAGCTACCTGGCTGGCTCGCCGGTGTATTGTTTGTTGGTTGGTCGTTTTTTGCTTCGTTGGTTAGATAGTTAGTGTGTTGGTTAGTTAATATGTCGGCTTGCTTTACATTATTTGAACAAGAATTTTATCTGCTTATAAATACGAAATAAAAATGCGTGATAAATATTTCGGAGGGATTCACAAGGTGCCTGCTAAGTGACCCGAAGTACGTGTAAAACGTACCAAAAGTGACAGCCTGTTATCTGTGTGCAAAACCTAAAAACTTTCAAAGACAAGCTGCAGTCAGAATTGTGATTAAATATATGACTGTAAATTTAGAAAGATAAAGTAAATTTTTAAAAGAAGTATTAATTTTTCATTGCATCGAAAATTACCCTCATAAGTTTAGACAATAAGTATAGTAGAAAACTATCCATGAGAAGAAAGTACGATGCTCGGTATTGTTCGCATACTTTCATAAGTTTTACAAATTTTAAATGAAAGTAATAAAGATCTCTCATAATTAATTACTACAAATATATTCAATCAGGAGGACTGTATTTTATGCAAATGAGTAGTGCTTTCATTTAACCCTTCTCTACTGCTATGTGGTGCATCTACAAGCACTGACGTTAATTTTCTTAATGACATTGTCTCCATATTTTCGTCGAATTATTTACAAATTACTTCAATATTGTCAGTTATGTATTCTAGTTTAGCGCTTAATGGATAAAGAACTTTATGTAGCAGGCTGTATCGCGAGAAGCTGATAGGCGTATTTACTGCTTATAAGATGTGGACTTGATGTAGGCGCTCCAAATAGCTTGATAAAAGTGTTATTATCTTGAAATATACATTCCACCAGGCCATCGCTCAAATTTTGCTGTGGCGTAATACTTCAGAATAAGAGAGAAGCCACTTATGAGTGTGTCATTGAGGAAATATATTAATTGCACTGCTTAATCCTGAAGATGAAGGCACTAAAATCCTACAAAACGCAGGAAATATTCACCAAAGATACAGCGTAATATTAAAAATGAAGCTACAAAGCGCATATGAATTGCACTGCGAGAATACAGCTTTACTTATATACTTTAAAACTTTTATTTTCAAAACACTAAGAAACAAAAATAAGAATGTATAACGTCATACCAAAATTTAATTTTAAATGAGGTAATATTGTCTGAATATGAATAGTTACCGGAACAATGGAAGGGATATAAATTAAGTTTTTCAGATACAGGATATGGCAAACCTATATCACCAACAAAATCAACATAATAGAAATATAGAAACAAGGCACTCATGTAAGTTGAAAGAACACAGAAAACCAACCAAGGCCAAAGGGATCAGGAACATGAGAGTTCGCGATGAAGACGTCAAGGTTGATAAATTGCTAAAATTTTATCTTACTGCATAAAGCACTAGTGTCAAATGTGTGGCGAAAACTTATAGATTCTTCATGAGTGGAAATCTTGTTAAATATTTTAATTTCATCGCTAATAAACTTTGCGAATGTTATAGTTAAGTACGTCAAACTTCATAACTATACTGCACTGCGTTGTTTTGTCAAATTTGTCCTGACTACTTCGAGGAAAACTTTGTGCACTATAAGCTTATATATAAAACGTGTCCTTATTTTACGACTGTAACTATTAATACTTATACTACTACTACTACTACTACTACTACTACTACTACTACTACTACTATACTAGTGGGCGGCCGGGATGGCGTAGTCAGTATAGCCACTCGCTACTGGAAGGAGGGTCCGGGGATCAAATGCCGATGGTGGTGTGTTTTTCTTTGTCCTTTCAGACTGGTCCCGAAACCCAACCCGCCTCCTGTGAAATTGGTATTGGGTTTCTTTCCCGAAGGTAAAGCGGCCAGAGCGTGATGCTAGCTACCCACCCCCTATTACCGCCGAGGTTCCGAATGAGTTGGAGCTATGCCTCCTTTTCCTCTCTGTGTCTGCATAGGCATGCCTAATATATTTGGCTCAATAACTTACCAAATTTCGTTAGCGTCTTTAAACACAATAAGGTTACTCATAAAATATAAGTGGAAGACTCGACCCTTCTTGGATGTTAAATGACAAATAGTAAAAACGTAATTAGGAATAGACACGGAAAAAATTTCCACAAGGCTTGAATATTCATCAACTCTTTTTGAATTTAAAATCTCGCAAAATGTAAATTGTTAAAACCTTCCGAAAATTACGTAATATTATAAACATTTTTATTCATTTTAAGATTATTCAATTACAATTCAAACGCATATAAATAATACAATAGAAATAATTATTTAACAAGTTTCACGTACTATTTTACGTGCAGAATATGTTAAATAAATTCTTCAATTAACTTTTCCTGGAAGAGGTGTTTTTCTGTCAAGACAACAGAAAAGATATGGTATTAGTTGTTATATTTGTAATCGGAGGAGACTATCCTTGCAGTCTTGTCGTGTTCGTGTTGTGTTGTGTTATTAATGGGCATAATGGAGGAGGTAGGCTGCTCTTCATGTCTCGGGAGTTCTTCTCTATATAACCTGCTTGCCTCTCTGCCACCAACTGCCTAATCTCACAAGTTCATTTGCTAATTTTGGTGTAATTTAAAAGTCACAAATTAGTTATCTCTTTAGTGACACAGAGAAACCTAGTGAATGGTTTAAAATTGTCATACGAATGTAGGGGCGGGAAATGTTTTGAGTGAAACTATTAAGTGTTCCGAAGAGTATTAATTTTTAATTCTTTGAAAGCGGTTATCTTAGACTCTCCTTAGTATTCTACTGCAGGAAATACATGCAGATTTCAGATTTGTTTATCTGTAAATCTGTTGTCGTTGAAGGTTCTTTTATTGTTTCCAATGAGCTAATTTTAATACAAATTCTATTATACTTATGCGTACGAGTATATTGCTGTACTTAGAGTTTGTCACTTTAAATTCTGTTTGCGGGATATGAATTTCTAAAACCGTTGCGCCATATCGATTGTTAAATACTTACCAACGTTTCAGAAAAGTATTTCATATTTATTTGTTCAGTACGTGTTTGTTTGTAGCAAGTTGTTGGTAACTTTGCCTTTAATTTTTAAATATATTTCCCTGTTCATATAAAATCCGTCTGTTATGCGTTTCTAGCTGTTGTCAAGTATTTTATTAAAGACTTTAACTGAGCGCATTAACAGCTTTCCTTTCCCCAGTACTACTTCTTCATTCAACCATCGCCCTCGGATGGTACGATGGGCAAAAGACGGTCGCAAAATCAATACATCTAGACTGGCTTCACTCGAAGAACAAAAAGAAAACTTATTAAGTCGTTAGACTCTTATTGTAAAGGAGTTATTATTAGCAAAATACGTGATTGTTAATTTTAACACAATTTGTCTCAATCAAAATTCAGTTTAATGTTCAGTAATTTTATTACGATGATTAGCATAAAACATACCTTCCAACGTCTGAAGGAAATATTTGAATATTGTTCACACTTCGGTCAAGTCAAGGACTAGATCATCAGGTCTGTTCAGGAAATCTAACTAATCGAACCCAGCACTTGGCATTCTTATGTGGTGTCAGATTATTTATTCTATTTACATACGTATATTTCAAATCTGTTTTCCTTTTTCAGCCAATGTATATGACCGACGCCATTGTGGTTATTTTTGTCTCCTTTGTTACCTGATGTAACTCTGATACCATAAGCTTACTTTGTTTATAAATAAAATATATTATTATTATTATTATTACTACTACTATTAAAGTTTATTGATTTATTAAATGGCAGGACAATGATTGTCCGAACCGACAAACTAAAAAAAAACGCGAAACTAGCAAGTAATTAGGCTCCCTGAAGCATGGAGACCAAGTAACAATGTTTAAATATTCGGCAGCTCTCTCAAGGAAAGTACATAGAAAATCCATGAAAATAATAGTTGCTTAATACAGTTTAGGGAAGTAAGCCATATTTACATCATAACAAATCAATAGAGTAAGCAGTGGAAATGATATTAAGATTTGTCAAAGAGTGTACCAAACTAGATAAAACTTAAACTGAAGATATAAGAGAAATTAAAGCATGTAATCAATACATAATGAAATAAATTATATGATATGATTAAATCAGCTTCAGAGAATGAATAATGACAAGCTTCTAAATCTTGCACAAGTAATGTAGCGTCAGAGGCAGACCGAGCAATTTCCGTCTTTGATCAAAACGGGGTTATGTAGGCTAGTGGATTCTGCCCTAAAATCTCAATTAGGCCCGTTTGTTCCAGTTTTAGGAAATAAAAACCAATTTAAAAAAAAAATCAATTTTCACCTTTTGTATGTCAGAAGAAAACCTGTCATTATGCACATCAAACCAATCCAGACGGTGCAACATCGCCACGTAATCATGAGAAGAGTTCAAATTTAAAGGAGATGTTAGCCTCTGTAATAGTAGATTTGAAGTGTATTTTAAATGTTAAATGTAACATGAATTTATAATAGTGTTTATACGTTGATCTAAATATATACAGGTACTGTAAATTTGAATTGTATTTCTTTGTGTTTGACTGTGCCGTTGTGTCACCATCACAAACAAGTACACCTCAGAGAATATATTTTAATAATGGCTGGATTAATGTGACACACAAAAATGTTCTAGTTTATTGGTAATAATGGAAAAGTTCTATATATTTTCTTAAACAGAAACACGCAGTTCAAGCTCGTATAAATCACTTTACAATAACAAATATTGCACACAGTTTTACAACCTTTTCCACTGCTAAATTGTAACAAATACTTTGGTACAAATTCTTGGTCAGGGAAAATTTTTATTTCAGGTAAGGGGAAAAAAAAAAAAAAAAAAAAAAAAAAGGAATAGCTTCAGAAATTTAGTTCAAAGCAAGGAAAACAAGTTATATTTGTAAAGCACATTTCTGACCTAACAATCTCCAGACGTACTAAATTCAAAATAATCAAAATCTTTTGAAATCAAACACAAAAACTTTATTCCTCAGTTGTAAAAACCTGTAACGTATATTCATACATTTCGCAATTCTTTTGTCTTTTAAGAAAGTAAAGCTTGTGTCACTTAAAAAAATAAATTTATTACCAATGCAGCAAGTAGGCGAAACACTTTTCTGAACTTGTCACTCAGATTGTAGAGGAATGGTTGATTTTAGATGTCTCATTTAGGCGTCTCATTAATTATATGATCGGAACAGGCATAAACGAAGTCGCCGAGAAGCAAAAGAGAACTGGAAGAAAAATAACAATTTAAAATATATGCTTTCCTTTCAACAAATATTTAAAACTAATTCAGTTGTTATGGCATAAAGCGATCACCACTCGACACCACGGCTACGCATAATGGAAAAAAATATTTTTCGTACTTTCAATAATTTTTAAATTTTATTCCCAAGAAAATCGCAATAGTACCGATATTATTATAATTATTAGTATTATTATTAGGCAATAGATTTTCTTTCATTAAACTTTACATGGCCCTAACAAATGGCTGTTACTAAACAATAGGCAAAATATTTTTTTCTGTGGACAAGATTATATATTCACAAATTTTTCCCCCAAAAATAAAATATTTTTTCTACTAAATTAATTTAAAAAATGGAACGAATAATACAAAATTTAAATATTTTTATTTGTGTTTGGAGAAAGATTTTCTTAGCGCTGATACTTTAAAATATTTTATTTATAAGTTTTCATTACTAAGTTTATATGGCTCTAATGTTAGAAGAAAGAAATGTGAGTACGGATCATTTGTGGAGTGTTACTGACAGCGGATAAAAGTGTTATTAACACTCTCATTGACACTTCTTGCACAAAATATTTAACAAGGACTGTCCTGGCATCAAGTAATAAAGAAGATGTCACTGGATCAGGTTTTTATAATAAATATGAGATTTCATTTTTGGTACCTTTGTTTTTAACAAAGCTCCGGGCTAAGAACACGCTCTGTCGCTACTTAATATGAAGTCATATAGTGGTTAATATCTTCATCGATTAAGCCATTTGGCCTTCCCAGACTCCAAGTTGATCATTGTGCTTCCATTTGCTTGTTCAGTTTTCCATATTGTCTTCTTTCAGTTCCTAACACACACATATATAAATTCATTAATTATCGCATATTATGATCAAAGGGTGAGTAAAAAAGGGTGGAGATCACATAGTAAGGTATAATTTTCTTTGTGAAAGGCATAAAGAAATATGGAAGATCAGATGTTTAGCCCCACAGATTCTTAATCGCAGCACTAGATGGCGAGGAGTTGTCAGTTTTAGGTTCCGGCGGCTTTAGCCCTGGGGAAGTGCCCTCGATACTCTTTTAAGTACGAGGCTGTGACAGCCTTAAAGCCTGTACGGACGCTTAGAGTAAAAGTAAGTCTGTTGCCTCTATTGGGAATTTACATATGATTCCCCTCTCGTCCCATCCATAGCGCAATCAGTATACCGACTGACATATACCGGCATACATAAGATGTACATCTACCCCGATAGTGTGAAGTTTCCCAGAAAAGAGTTCAATTCAGCTCAATATCTTGTTTGTTAATAGTGATATTCTTCTGTTATTAGAGAGGTGAGATTAGGCAGCTCGAAACCCAGCCTCCTCTCCATCTCACGGAACAACAAGTTCTCAACCACATGGCTACAACTCATCATTTCCTCTTTTTTACTCGCTTTATTATATTATCCTGTAACTCGAAACCATGTCGTCACTGACTTTATTGCGCTGTGTATACTTGGGATATACAAGACGACCTGTTTAGAGAAACCCCCGCTGTGCATCCATGTGGTGGTATTACCGTTCCAAAAACCGCCCCACTCCATGGAAAATGCATGTACGAGACGCATAATATCATCAAGGAATAATAAATTATTGTAGAAGCAGTTTCTGTGATACAACTCTTGTTTTATACATACTTGTAAACAGTTTACCTCAAAGACCTTATTAAAGTCCACAACAATTCTTTAAAAGACGTGCGCAAAACTCCAAGAACTATCTCTTTTATGAACTACTATGTGTGTGTAGTAAAAAATAAAGGTTATAGTTATATGTGAATGAGGGGACTTAACACAGTAAGGTCAAATGAATAATACAGCGTTATTTAAATAAACGAATTGAACTGTTTCAAGATAATGTAGCAGCTATCTTCAAAGCAGAGACATAAATTTTTTATGCCAGAAATTCAAGAGACTCATGAAGGTAAATATGTAAAGGTAAATTTGTAACTGTGAACTGAGAAAGTCCTTGTTTAGAACTCAGTCATAGCTTCATGCATTATTAACTTCGGCACTACACAGATATTATTTCTAAGCTTCATGTCCTTGCCGCTTTAACCCGGGAAAGGGCCCATTTTAAAGGAGATTTGTTGGGCCCAGATTTCATCTGGACGTCGTCGAGAAGAGAAAACCGTATTCGAAGTAGGAAATTATTACTAATCCTGTGTATCATAGTTCTCTATATGCAATATTGCCAATGGCACTGGAATTGTGGATAAAGTATGAAGAATGTGCTTATTAAAATAAGCTATTACAGTTTTAAATAAATAAAAAATATCTGTTAGTTCCCTTGTTAATGACGGTTTTATTTAGTGACTTCTTATTACGATACGTGTGTTGTATGTAATTTTGTCGAACGCATATAACTAAGCTTGGATAGGCCTATGCACTATGTAAAATAATATGTCTGTCTTTATGCACTTACGTACGTGCGTCACTTGCATTAAGTCATTTCATTACTTCACTCGCTACAGTACCTTGAAATTACATCTTATCTTTTAATTCAGTTTTTAACATTAAAGAATTACTCATTGCTTAACATACTTTTATTTGTAATCATTCAATCTGTGGAATTAGTTCATTGCCCCATGTTTAAAATAAAAATTAAAACACTGCGCTTCGGAGACATGTTCGATCCCCATACTTGGGCAAAAAGTAAGGGAAAAGGGAGTCAAATAAATCCTCGAAAAAAGCTACACTAACTTGGGGTTTCAGATGTTTAGAATAGCTTACCTTCTCCATGAAAAGTTGTTTTAATTTTAATTTTTAAAAACGAAGAATGTGAAAAGTTCAAAATTTTAATGATTCCAAATGTGATATACTATCGACAGAATCCTACACAACTGCAAAATTTTTAATCCCTTTCTATGGAAGAGTTTGTTAAATTTAGAAAAGTGTTTAGATAAGAGTACTTTAAACTTACGGTTATGTCACTAAAAAGAGTTATACAAAGGATTATGCATTCTGTTCATGTGTCTCTGCTTGTCTTGCTTTACTTAAACAATTAAATAATTCCATAAAGCAAAGTTCGACTTTAAAATCTAATATTAATTGAACTCTTCAATACATTTCCAGGCTTTTTGGAACCCCAAATTTCATTACTATATTTACAAGAACCCGCTACTTGATCTTAATCTGAGCCAGCTAAATAGAGTCCGTACCGTAATAACTTAATTCTTTTAACATCCAGTTTAATAACACCTTTCCATATGTATCTCTAAAGTGTTCTCTCCAATTGCGGCTTGCCTAGTAAAATTTAATATCCTGTTTTTATCGCTTCAGCCTTGCTACAAGTTCCTATTAAATATAGCAGTCCAAATTCACGTGTGAATCAAAAACAGCAAACCCCTCATTATATGATTTTTACACTTTTAAAGAAAGAAACTAAGTAAAATATACAGGCTACGTCGGACTATGCTACTCATATTGACACTGAATTAAAATTATAGCGTGTTGAATATGTGGACTACATTTATGTGGCCCAGAGTAGTGTTTTTTGTAATGGTACTGCAATTCTGTTTTCCACAAAGGCGGGAAATTTGTTAATTAGATGATCATATATTATCTCTTATTTAAAAACATTGCTGCACTGCGATATTTGTCAGTAACTAAGACATGACGTGGAGGTGCGATTAATACTAGTCTAATAATACTAATAAAAATCTTTTTTAATTAATTACTGAAATACGTATGTAATTAATCCACCTACGCCTAATTAATATGTACTGGCTAAACCATTCACACGCAGTAACTGTTGACATGAAATGTGATAAAGTAGGTTTTGCTTGATGAGGAAATTGTATAAAACACGTAATTCTTGTTTAAAACGCAACGAATGGATTGTGTGTGTCTGTGAGAATTGCGTGCTTGGCAGAAGAGAGAACCACGCTTGAGTTCATGTCGTTCACTGAAATTTATGCCGTCCGAGCATAGTGCTAGCTGACCCGCCTTCCAGGTGGCAGCAAGATCGTTCGTTCCACACCTGGGTGGTCCATCCTGACCAGAAACACCCTCCCCCCAACAGAGCCTCAATGCCAATAACCATACAAAATAAATGCACCGTCTCCCAATTAATAATTTACAGGGTTACATATTTAGTCTTCACGTATTGTTGATGACCTCAATGGGAGCTACAAGTCAATACAATTCCAATTCCCTTAGAGTCCGTGTAGCTTCTCAATGCCGTAAGAAGACCACATAAGTATTTGTAATTGGGGGTGTTGGGCTAAAATTTAGTCATCAGTTTTTATGTTAATTTATCAATTGCCTATTCTTTTATTAATACGCGTTCTAGAATGGTTATGGCCTTATAAATGTTTTCGTTATAAGGCGAAGAATGTGTGAAGTATGACAACGTAGAGCTTGCTTCCATGGCACACTTTAAACCCTTTATCAATTTTTAGGTACTGGTTTACAGAAAAGTCTGCGATCCGATTTCAAGGGACCCCTGCATGTAATGGTACCAGGTCAGCAAACAATAAGCTGTAATGATACAGCATGTCACCTTCATGTGAAATTTTAATAGCATCCGAAGAGAGAGAGAAGAAAATTCATGTATATTACGCGTAAAGTCACAATCTCGGAAATTCGTTCTTTGGGCCTAAACAAAGGTACATTTTCTGTTTATTTGAAGGAAAAAGGCACGCGGCGACATCAGCACAGTATACACATAAATATTAATAACACCAAAATCGTTAGAACACCTAAGCGAGTATTATTTATTATATTGAAGATAAGGAACTCCTCTTTGGTATTCAAGAAAACTTCTTGATATGCTGTCTTTCCCAAGTTTATGATGCGTGTCGTATGGGTTTTAGTTCTAATTAAACTTTATTACACAAAGAAAAGGCAATTGTAAAAATGTCCTTGTCCACGCCATGATAGCATAAGGATGAGCGAAGGTAGAGCTCCATTCATCCTTAACCTCGGCACTAGATGAAAGGGAATGGTCACCTTTATGTTCCGGGCACTTTAATCCCGGGAACAATCTTCTGGTACCCATGGAGTAGGAGGTTGTGTAGGTTAGAGAACCTGCTGGAAACTTTGGGAATACAAATAAATATTTCCCCTGACGGGAATAGAACAAGGATTCCTCGGTTTCCAGCCCGTAATTATTAATCAGAGTTTCTGTCGTAATGAACCAATTGAAGTAAGTCATGCTAAACCCTTTATGCTCTAAAGAGAGCAAATAATAGTATTTTTTTCTTTCTGTCCGATTTCCGAAAGAAAATCACTTTTGTTAGAAGGTTTCCAGGATTTGCTTCTTTGTTCTATTTAGCGTAGCTTTAAGGCTGAAGACGAGTATGGAACATTAAAGACTGAAATTCATCGAAATTATGGAGAAAACGTGAGTTCTCACAAGACAGAGAAGAAACTGCTTTCCAATGAAAAGAAAAGTCTGATAAAATATTCCACGAAATGATTTTATTAATTGGAAAAATTATACGAAACACATAAATACATTGCAAAGGAAAAATGCATAATTTTTAAGTGTTACAACAGGTTGTTCATATATACACCATTAGGCTTTAAGTGGTAAGAAGAATAGTTGTAAAAGCAAAAAGTATGACATTTGTTTGTGATTCTCATTTGATTTTTCTATCAAAAAGTTGATATATATTTACAAATGATTTATAAGACATTCAGAGAGAACTGAAACCTTGACTGTTACACACGACCTCGAAACACCAACTTACAACAGTTACACGAGTGTGTTTTCTTTTTGTTCAAAGAAATTGGGAGCACCATCTCATTAGTTACACCTAATTTTGCCTGTGGCCTTCCTAAGATGAACCGTACGCAAGAGTAACTATCATCGCATCGTAATTGCCTCTCATTAGCTAGCTAATCCCAGAAAGACTCCACAAATCTTAACAATCGCCGATGACTGTATGATTCGTCTCGTTTCTGAGTCTAACAACTGATGTGTATATATTGTTGAACATTCAAGAATCTGATTTGTTACTTTACAAAGTTATAGTCTACTACTGAGATAGGTTTGTTTCAAACTAGAAATGGTTGGCTGGCTGCTTATATCAAATTCGCCCCTTCCTTGAGATTAATTCATGTTCAAATAAAAACAATTTTATTGGTTTCCTATTCACATCTATTGTCTTTGGGTGGTCCATTTAGATTTACTGGCCAGCAACAAGAAGGCAGTCTACAGCTAAATCACTTAGTGTAAATGCCACGTCTGCACGATTCGAAAAAAAAAAGCAAAATTAATTGACGCCACAAACAATTTGCAGCTCTGACTCCCCATGCAGGCCATTTAGGGCTTGTATGATTGCGCAATAAAATTACTGTTTTCGTGTTTCTAGATCTACTAATTTGAGAAATTTAAGGTTAATTCTTGGCAAGAAATATAAGTAATTCAACAGAAAGACAGTAATTTGTTGAATTCACGTAGGATTCATAACAGAATTGCTGGAAGCTTGAGAAAAAATAAGAAAATCTTCATCAGTGTTATAAGATGAGAATAGCTAACTTCTATAATTACGTTTGTGAGGGGCTGGATGAAACTGCACTTTGTTCTATTAAACCCTTCAGAGTACAGTTTTTACTCTATGTACCACCAGCTTTAACATTCAAAAGCCTTGTACATTCTGTACACATCGCCCATTTTTGTGCTGTAAGGTGCTGACGTGAACAGCCACTATTTTCCTGTACAGCATTAACACTTCTTTTTACTGGAGACGCAGTATATACACTGTGAGGTTAGAACTGAATTTTAAACATGATTCCGGTTTAGGCCATGGCTCAGACAGTTACTCTTCGGCCTCTCACAGCGGAGACCCGGGATTGATCCCTCCAAGCTTCAGGCCATGTGAGATTTATGCTGGTCAAAACGGCACAGTTATTCTCCAAGTACTTCAGTATGCCCTTATGAGTACCATTTTACCAGAGCTCCATACTCATCTTCAGGTTAATAGTACTTTTATCCGAAGGACACCTACTCCAGAGAGTGGGATCTAGATCTTCTACATTCAAATTACCTTCTATTTCTCGCAAGGTGATCAGCCACTATTAATTTACTATGGATCACCTGCAGAGTAAGTGTGGTAAGTACGCTTATGATATTTCAACTTGGAAATGTAGCGGAAATATGAACATAATGAAACCGTGAGAAAAAATAACATGCCGTAATCAAAACTGAAATGAAATAACTTACACCAATGCCGAAACAAAGTGCCATATAATTTCTGAACGTATATATTAAGGTCTACGGGACGCAGTGAGAAACCTCTACATGCATATGCCACCGTAAGGTGGTTAGTTTTACAGATGATCTGTAATAAGTATACACATAATTGTAAGTGACGTTCAAATTATGAGGCTGTGAACTTGCTAGTAAAAATCGAGCAGTTCTGTAATATTTCAGGACTTGCGCAGCGTCATGTAGAGAAAAACCTGTATTACACTATGTATCATAAGGAAATAAAGACACAGAAATTTCTCACTGCTGCAAAATTTCATTTTCAATAACTTACACCTCCATAACGCGACTATGAAAAATAAGGCACAATGCAAATAATAGCTTAAATACGGCACAATAGAAAATAGTTGCAGCCTTATAGCTATGTAGATTGAGATAGTACCCACATTAAATATCAAGTGCTTTGTAATATCAGTCACGAAATGTTCGCTGTGTAAAGTATTATACATTAAAGGTGATTAAAAAGAAAATGTTGACTTCTGGAAATATTGGAAAATACTATCTCCTAATAGCATTAGATTCAACAGATATTTCAAGGTTGTTCTATTGAGTCGAGTTAGATGGGTTGAATTGAAAATATCCGTTGTAAATTCTTGAGTACCGAACGTCAGGTACTGTAAACAGCAGTACGATAACACGCACCGGCGACATATACACCGAATAAATACCGTGCAACAAAACATATCTAAATACTTCATTCTTGAAGTGCAATGATCTAGCACTACCCAACTCATGTATATTGACCATTAAATTAGTCTATCAGAAGACCTACTTACTCGTAGATGCGGAGTTTACGAAAAGATACTGGGAGTGCCGGAATGTACATACATATACGTACTGCATGAATATCTATCAAGACAATTTGCAAGACCAATACTAAAAAAACGCATTTGTTTATACGAGTAGCATGTTTATGTTTTATTCTAGTACTGTTTATAAATATTACTAAAACCTTTACAGTTGATTCTCTATCTCACTTTTTAAACTACTTTTTAAAATCATTTCTAAAACATTTTTTAATGTTTATAAAAATATTGGAATATTTAACATTTATTTCAATTTTTAACATATTGCATCGGCCATATATATATATATACACGAGTATATATAATATACCTACTGTTTTATGTAAATTTATAATGTGTTCACGACGCAAGGCGTAGATCTCCTCCATATAACATACCGAGTTTCCATTTTTATAGTTTTTGTTAATGACCTGAAGTCTAACGAAATATACACTTGATAAATACACCAACCGGGACTTTTTGCATTAAGGTAGAATTATTAGTTCAAATTATTTTGAAAGGCTTCGTAAGGAGGTGGTCTAATTTGAGGTCCTGTCTCAGAGTTCGCCCTACGTGTTGAGGAAAACGACGAAGTATCCGTCAGTATAGCTTTTCTCTGGGTCGAGATTTGAACTCGGGACCTCCCGCGATTTTCGACTCCTACAGTAAAAGTCTGAGTTCTTGTACTGGCACATATTTCGTGAAGTTTTAAACCGAAAGAGTTTATTTACATTTAGTTACATTAAGTAAGCCTACGAAACATTCTTTGTTTAAAAATAGCACTTCAAAATTTACGCTGTTCTAAATTTCAGAAAACATGCATTTCATACAATCAGCGCATGGATGTTGTAAGTTTAAAAACAGATGGTATAAATTCTGCAAAAGAGCGGGATTTGCGTGAAAATTGGTCTTAAATTACTACTGATTACATTAAAAAACAATCTTTTAATACCATTATGAGATTTAATAGACATTCAAAGCTATTAAGCCTGAAATTCATCTAAGTATCATTTAAAAATTAAATACCAAACTCATTGAAAGAATATCGCATTTTCATTAAAACAGCAATCTCTTAACGCTGTTTAGGTAGATAATTGCTGCTTTTGTAAGAATCGTATGAAACAAAAAATAAAGTCTGTGGTCAAGGTGCAGAGCTGCTAATGAAAAAGATGGTGGTATATAACTTACCAATGGGCTTTAAGAGATTAATTCCGTAAGCAAAATCTTTCTCAATTGTTAAATAATAAAAATTTATTCCAAATTGCCGGAATCTTTCAGATAAATATTTACAGAAAAATATTCAAGTATGCAGAAAGCATGAACTAAATGCAGGTTTAGTTCTTTAAAGCACAGTGGCTACTGTACGTAACACACACCTTTAACATTAGAAACCGGATTTTTTCCACAGTGTATTTGTGTTTCTTACGATTCTAAAAAACTGATGTTATTTCCATACAAGCTTTAAAAAGATACCTCTGTAACGAGAATCGAAGTGTGCACTGTGTGGTAGAAGCTTAAAGTTAAATATCTGTTACACGAAATTTGTGCTCTAAAAAGTTAAAAATCAATATTCATATATATGACACTAAAACCAACAATTGCACACAAGTTCATGATAATATACTATTATAAATGTAGTGATAACTCCTACATATTTCGGCCACTCATGTGGCCATCCTCAGGGAGGTGCGTTACGAAGAATAAAAACTTTCAGATGTTACAGAAGTTTGTGAACAAATGCACAGGTAGAATATTAAATATTAAAAATCGCATTGTTTAAAATGCGCATTACTGCGTTTATAATATATTTTCATAAATTTGTGTGCATTTGTTGTTTTAGGTTACTGGGTCCTGACTTTCAGTGCAGGTTATGTCATTTAAATCATATTCATATATATTGAAGGATTTCGATTCAAAACTGCATTAAACAAGCTAGTATATAAAATTTCTTACCTCTTAAACAATCACGATGATAATACGGAATTTGTCTCTCTGAAATGTATTTCAAAATCACACCACCATCTTTCAATCGCCCATTTCTAAACACCAGAACAACCTCCACCACGTGTCAAACGATAATGTCTGTCGGTTCCACAGACACAGACATAGACACAGACACAGGACGAGCAAGTTTAAAAACTCAGACTGCTATGACGTCATGAGATGAATATGGAGGAAAATGCGACAGACACTGCAGAACCGTGGCACCATACGTAGAGGATGTCAACAGACTGCAGATAAATAACCTCATTAACTTTTGATATCCTACACCGGGACATTTCATGGCCTACTGCCACAAATAATGCGACACGCAAACTACGAAGTTTGCTGTAGGCATACCACTTCATAGTGCACATAAGGTCTAAAACACGTCCATTTGTCAGGAAATTATCAAATGTCTCAACACAACCCCACCAAATCACTCTACTTGTCGGAACAAGCACGCGTGCGCACACCACAACACACACACACACACACACACATATGTAAGCCTTGGGGAGGATGTGTAGCACGCATCGGAAGAAAAAATTTCATACAAGGTGTTGGTAGGAAACCTGAATAGAAGTGACCACTAGGAAGACTTGAACACAGGTGACAGGGTAATGCTAAAATGAATATCTAAGTTTCTCTGATGTTATGCCGTGACTGCTGGTAAACACTTGCCAGCGTTTCGGAGGACCGCACTGCCTCCATCTTCTAGTCAAAGAAGACTGCTCGGTCCTGGAGGTATAGACAACAGTACGATAAGAAGCTTTGGTAACTGTTCCCAAGCAGATATGGAGTAACATCACTGTAGACTTGGATGTCCATTAAAACACCATTATGAGAATCTAAAATCTCACAACGTTATTTAAAGAGATTGGATGTCACGATATGGACTGAGTTAATCTAGCTTAGTTTTAGGACCAGTGACGGAATGTTATAAAATCTGTAATTAAAGATTTGGCTTCCCAAAAGACAGAAAATTGGCTGTGTGACTTAACTATAAGCTTATCAAGGGGCATGGCACTGTATGTGGTTAAATTCACCGCATTCACAGCGCACACGTTCCGTTTTGTGTAGCAACCAAATACTTTTGTTCAATTCCTCTTACAGCTGCGTGCTATTGCCCATCACGGCGCCCTGTGTCTCTTCATATTTCTAACCAGAATCTGAAGCAGCCCATATGCCGGGTTTTCCAAATTAATTACGAAAATCAAAAACAAAAGTCATTTCGTAACATGCTGTAGGAGGAACAGAGAGGGAGTAGAGGTATAGCTCGACTTATTCTTAACCTCGTCTCTAGATGGGGTTTGGTGGTCAACGCCGGCCGCTTTATCCTCAGAAAAGATCCCCCGTACCCATTGTAGAGGAGTCTGGGTGCTCAGGGTCGGTCTGGACGAAAATGGAGAAGAGAAAATCTTTCCCCCACCTGGATTCGAAATTCCGGACCGTCCTATACAGGCCCACTATCATTTAACTATTAGCTTTATCTGCATTTCTTTCTCTCCCACGTTTCATATTTAATCTAATAATGTACTTTCATTAGTTCTACTGGTCTCAGAGCTGTAAAATAGTCGTCTGTGCTCTGTGGTTGGTTCATAGCGTGGGGTGGTGGATGGGGGTCTGCAAATGTATTATTTAAAACTCTTATAATAACAGCTAACTCTGCGAGGCACAGTCCTTCTTACAGAGATAATAGTCACTTATCCAGAAAATAAACTCCCATTTTATGGAATCCGCTTTAGCTAGAGCCCCTCCACCTGTCCCTATCCTAAGCCAGATGAATCTAGTCAGAATATCCGACGCTTTAAAATAAATCTTTATAATAATAGGCTAAAGAATTACATCCTTGCAACACTAATAGAGATTTTGTACTAAGCAAAAGAAAATAAAGTGGCTTACCTGAATATTGAAATCAATTGCATTCTGTTCGGTCACAACAATTTAATTACTTTTCACTTGCACGTTGTACACTAGCATTTCTTCAGTGCTGCTACAGTCCAATGGTTTGTTAAAAGCCTGGCTTCGGATGACACTTAATTGTATGGAAATAAAGCAAGAGGAAATGAAGGATATGGGAATTTAAGAAGAATAGGAAATCACTGACATTCGTTATTCGTTAATTTTTAATAAAATGTACATCTGAGGAGTTACACAAAAATAAAGTTTTTTAAAGCTGTCTTCATAAATAAGGCACAAAGCACAGACTTTTGTTCTTTCATCATCTTAGTTTTAGGTCAGCCTTTCCCAAAGTGCATTCCGCGGAACCATAAAATTCCATGTGGTGTAAAGACGAATTCGTGAGGAAATTTCGATGAGAACAAATTTTTAGCTAATCGCCTCCATAGAAAATTGGTCATATACTGGGATGCAGCTCTTTCCCCTCTCAGTTGTGTTAGCTGTACCGGCCAGTCAGATACACTCTACAAAATTTTTAAAAAGTGTGCTGGTAGGCGATATGGAGGGAGGAATTATCGTGACCACTCAACCTGACACTGCACGGACCGAAAGGTAATAGGTCGGAAAAATCATGTTTGCTCTTGAGAATTACGTTTGGAAATTTGTCGGTATGAAAATTGTTTCGGATTTTTTATTTTGTTATGTTACTTTGCAGGCCCCTTTTGGGCTCCGTCTGTGTATTTCAAGTCCAAAAGTGTTCCGTGGCCAAACAGGGTTGAGAAAGGCTGCTGTAGATTAGCAAGTAGGCGAATTGAATAAGAGGTGCAAATATGTAGAGAAAGTGTCCAGTTTCTTTCACTTATCTGCTGGAATTTAATACAAAATCTTGACATGAGTTGCACAGAGTTAATTTACTTGCACCATGTTATTTCTGCGTATTTTTTTAGTTTCTAATGCTTAATATCTCTTTATTACTTTATTCGTTTAGAAAACTCGCTTTTGTCTGCATGCCATGCAGTTTCAATCAGAGTGAGTAGTGCACATTTCGAAATAAGTTACGGAAAAATGGAAGTCATGAGGCCTAAAGAATGCCCATCCTCAAATACTTCAATGTGGGAAGGAATGTAATGTCCCTTAGCGATAGTCTCCATTCAGTATAATATAGCGGTGCATGTAATTTTTTTCGCCTGGAGCCTAACGTGTAAGATTGTCGTTTTGGGTTTCAGTCTGAAAATAACAATTACAATGTTTCCTAAAATTCTGTGAGAGTTCCGAAGGAATTAATAATGTTCAAACCAAAAACCAAATATACTCGTATGTGTTACGTGGTAAGAAATGGTAATCTATAATGCAGTGCAGAATATGGCTTTAAAATTTTTCATTAACCCTCATGCGTTTTGACCCTTACAAAACAATAGTAAAATTCGATTAGTGAATAAAACACACGTAAATCAACAAATTACGTTATATGTCAATTGCAGTTTAAGCAAATCTTGAAAAGGTACGTTGGTATGTTGATATTTGGGCGCCAAAAACATAATGTAATTCTTTCCACGTGGCATTCCGTCTGAAACGTGGAGAAACTAGAGTAAAAATGCAATTCAAAATTCTAATTAGCAACACAAATTTAAATAATACTGAGAGTGATGAAAGAGGAGTATATGAACTCAACACGATCATGGATAAATATTCCCCTCTCTTTATATATGACGCCGTGTAGATTGGTATACAAATACCAGCACTCCTCCGAAACCTTCGTGCAATTACACAACTCAGGAGGCTAATCGCCGGCCTGTAACCACGGAGGCACGGTTTCGATCCCAAGCCAGTTTATATGAGATTTACTTTTGATAATGTGACAATGAGGTAGATTGCTCTCTGAGTTCTTCAGTACTTCTGTGTCAGTATCATTCCACCAATGTTCGACACTCACATTTCATTCATCTACCACTGAAGCTATGTAATCTTAGCAACGGACAGCGTAGTTAAACAAAATATTTCTCTTTCTCTGTCTACACGGCGCCATACTCCAGAGGCCAGGAATGTTCAACAGCACCGCTGTGAGAACGTGAAAACCCACATGATTATGGACATTAAAATAATCACCACTCACTTCCACGGTTTTTCATCACCACTACAACGTCACTACTCATACACCTCACATCGTATAAGAATATCCACACATGAATCTAACGCTTATTTAACACCATTCATTAGACGTCCTTAGGCAAAAAATGCTGATTGCCTTCCGGCCCGTGTCCATCTTTGTTTCAGTACAATACACGAGAGTGAGGGTCCTTCATTGCCGTTTCTTGTAGGATGTGCTTCTTTTTGGTCACATAGAAACATATTATTCAAACTTTTTTTTAAACCTAGGCATGGAGTACTAAGTACTGAGTTAGTGCCGATGAATTATATTAGCGTAATCATAAGAAGGTAACGAGTCAGAACACTGAGTATTAGCATATGTTCCGTAAGATCTATTTCAACATGCCTCAACGTGTAACTAACCTAAGGAAAGTTAAGAACTTTCTTAACTTCTTGAAGCACGTAAAACGGAACAAGGGAAATATTTTCCTTTCTTAACGCCCCTCAATTTTCTACATGTCCCTGGGCTTTTCCCGTTTATCCTTCTGCTCAGAGTAGCGCTTAAAGGTTACAATGAGTATTGCGCAACGATGGAATGATACTGGAGGATAAAATCGAAATAGGCTTACTGTTGCAAAATTGCCTGTACCAGTGCCACTTTATCAACCACAAAACCCATACGGAATGGCCCCGGATTGAACACAGGCCGTAGCGGTTAAAGGCCGGCGGAAAACCACCTGAGCTACGGCACGGCTTTTCAGAACATAAAATTCGCCTAAACAGTACTTAAAATTTCAGTTTGTAATGTACAGAAAACATTGCGTCTCCATTCGAAGAGCCTTCCTGTTGGGAAAATTATTGCTGCTTGTAAGAATCACACGACATATATGCATATATTGTGTGATAAAACTGCAAAGTTTTTCAACGTTAAAGCAGGTGAGCACCACTGTGCAGTGAAGAGTTAATAAATCTTGACCAAACCAAGAAATAACTTATTGAACTACTGAATCAATATACACTGCACAGTAAGGCGCTATGTTTAAGAGTATATTTTTCTTGGGATGATATTCGTCTTAGGAAGTAAAGGAATGAATTGGTGACTTGCAGAAGTTATTTTCTCAGTGCTGAGTAAGTAATGCCTACGTAAATTCACTACGCACAAAGGTGGAATAATTTTCGGATAAGGATATTCAGTATCTACAGCCAACGTTATTCTGTTGACTGCTGTATTTTGTGTGCATCCTTCACTTCCTTGGGCAACATTCTTCAGTTCTATAAAATCTCGGTGAAGACACTATCAAGCACAGATGTGCGAGTCTACGTTTTCAGTGTGTAATAACTGTTTTCAGCAACGTATGAGAAACATTATCGGCAATTTCTCTCTCTTCTTTCGAACAGCTTGGGAGATAGAATCCGTTCTGAAGATATATGGGTACAACCGACCCTCGAAATGCGAATGTCCGACAGACGATCCTTTCTCTGTCACCAAATGCAGCTTGATGCATGCCAGGTGTGCAGATTCTCGCGGCTCGTCAAAACAGGCGATATTCTGTATCTATCCCTTTAACTATACAGATTTAAAAGCGTGTCGGTATGTGATCCTTCCCATCGACATTCATTAACTTTTATTTCTTCGTTAAACCTTGCTTTCCTTTTGTCTTTCTCAATGTTGAGAAAAGAAATGTGATATAAAAGGGTAAAACGTAAGAAAAATCCAGAAAATGATATTTGTCATCACATTTGATAGAGGAAGAAAGAGTTTTTATGTTTCACTTCGTTATCCTTAATATCCATAAGCGATTTCCACAGACGTGACAGCCACTTACAATATGGTGTTTATGGGAAATAAAGTCCCGTCTTAAGACGGCCTCCAGGAACCAATTAGGTCGTAAGTGTGAGGTTTGCCAGGACCTCCTGCATCATATTTTCCCCTCTCACTTTACATATATCCGTGATTTAATTACGTAGGAACAACAGCTGCTTAACATCACAGGAGAGCTAGCGACATGTGTTGATAGCTGTCTTGAAACTGCACGTGTCACATGTGACCTCGCAACACCATTTAAAGCGACACCTACAGTTTATCTTCTCGCGGACCTGACGGGTATCGTACCCACGGCCACAGCACAATAGCTCGCACCCTTCCACCCCCGGGGATGTCGCATTACACTGGCGTCCTTGTGTTCCAAGTGAACCTGTTTTCCGATTCGGTTTACAGAAATCGGGGGAATCTTCAGAATAAACGAGGTCGCCACGGTCTGGAGGTTTTATTGTGTCGCCCTCGGGTATGAAACTGTGGCCGTCATTGCTGGGAATAACTTTCGCAGCACCGTCGAAGCGTTCTTTGAGGCGGTTGCCGACGTCGCGGAAAGGAGGCATCTTGCGCCAACAAGTACGCATTGCGCAGGATCCTGATAAGCCGTGGCACTTGCAGTCCGTCCTCATGAAGTTCTTTACTGCCTGCAACAAACAAATGTAAATGTATTCTGGAACTTAAATTACAGAGAAAAATTCTTATTTGACAATAAGCAGGGTAGTTCCCAAGTTCAGCGTTCCGTCCACGACACGTTTCAGAGGATAACAGCTGCAGCCAGCAAACGTAAACCTAATAGAGCACTGCAAAATTTCATATTCGTACAGGTTTCAAAGTGTATGTATTTACATAAATTATATAAATAAAAATAACGCACTGCCTACAGCATTATCAGTTCAGTGTGAATTGTGTCCACTCTGAATGAAAAACGGCACTACAAGGTAATGTAGCTCTGCAAATGGTGAAGAAAATGTGACGTGATTCCTACGTTATTTCACCCTACTCCGATTTCGAAAAAAAAAAAAAACCAGCGAGAATGTGGGGAAATATAATCTATATTAATAACAAAAATTATAGGTTAAAGATCCACGTCTACTAGGATACGACGCCTTGTTGACTAGTATACGTTACCGATGTTTTGCCTCCATCTTCAGGGTCAAGCAGTCCAAGACCCTGAAGATGAAGGCGCTACGATCCTTTGAAACATCGGTAAATATTTAAAAATCACAAAAGATTTATACTCCAGAAGACTTATTTTCAGTTATATTTCTGTGAAGTGTTCAAGTTTCGCAATCGAAGATTTGTATCTCCAAAGAAATCAGAAAGAGATTTTAATTCTGTGACTTTATGACAGAGGCCGCAATCATGTTGTCCATTGTCTGTGGCATATATAACATTCAGAATGTTTTGGAGCTTCGTTTATCTTGTTTCGAGACGCCATTACGTAGACAGATGTCAGCTTATGTACATAATTATCAATTCACTGAAGACAGAAACAAAATCAACTCCTTAAGCTGATTGTAGGCGTACACAGAACAGACCTATTTATACATCTCATCTACCTTACACCGTCCCCACGTAATGGCGACACAATATAAGATTTGTAACTATAGTGCATACATCTGCTGCTAGCGTATGACCAAATGGAAAAGAATTAGGAACAGTCGTATAATTACTACTGCAGTATTTGAATCGTACACATGGCACGGTACTGAACAGAATGCCCCAAAACCCCCTCATTATTTTGTTATTTTAAAAGCACGAACTGATCTCGTGGCAGCTCCAAGATCGGCGTCTCCCTATGTATACTAAACTAGGAGTGAGAAAGTGTAAGTCACACTTCGTTCTGTTTTCTACAATGTACGAGATGAGACAAAAGAAATTGTAAATTATGTACGGACTTCATGAGCACACAGATATAATAGATTAAAACGTGTCTTTATTATTATACACAGCGGTTTACGGTACTCTTTCTGTAAAAGCCAAAGTCTTGTTCTCATAATAAAACTGCACATGGGAGAACTTGTTACAGGAAGCTGGAACACTCTGGATTTATTGCACAATGTACTGAAAGTAAAATTTCCGGTCTACACTGCCCACGTAATAAATTACATCACAAAAAGTGATGTTAGTCCACAGAGCTACATGGTACATGCAGGTGGATTATGTTGCAAGGGAAGGATTAGTACACGGCTTGCCTCTGCCATCAATGTTCCTCACCTTCACATTTGAACAGCCCTTTTATTAGTTCATCGTATTTAATTTCCTGTACAGCGAATCTCTACGGGCTGGACGGTTCGGGGTCGAACACCGGTGCAGGTGATATTCTCCGCACCTGTTCAGACCGGCCCCGAGGCCCACCCAGCTCCCTTTCCCGGTGGTAAAACGGCGGAGGCGTGACATTAAACATCCACCCCCTTCTAGGCCGATGTTAATAAAACAGTAAAGCTATGCCACTACTCCCGTTCTGCGAATTCATGAAGTGTTATAGAGAGACTTTACCTATATAGAAATCGTACATTTTTATCACTCTGTCTAAATCAATATTATTATCGTTCAAAGCCATTGTAGGCTCATTCGCAAAGAAAACAGCGACTGCTACCGTCGTCATGTTTGTCCTCTTGGGCTAACTCAGCTCACACCCGACGGAGTTTTGTGAAACTTGATGTTGGGGGTTTTTATGAAAAATCGTACACACAGTTATAATTTTGGTTAAAATCGGGCAAAGGCAATGGATAAATATCTTAAATGAAAACATACTTATATTTATGACAGTTTTGGTTACAATGTTAGGTTATTATCGAGACGGGATAGCGTAGTCGATATAGAGACTCGCTACGGGCTGGACGGTTCGGGGATCGAATCCCGATGGGGGCGAAGTTTTCCGCATCCGTCCAGACCGGACCTGGGTCCACCCAGCCTCCTGCAAATTGGGTACTAGGTCCCTTTCCCGGAGCTAAAGCGGCCGGGGAGTGGTGTTTACCACCCACCCCCATCTAGCGCCGAGGTTAAAGAAAGAGTAAAGATACGCCTCTGCTTCCCTCTGGGTTTTTATGGCCTTTTCTAGGGCGAACTTTACCTTTAATTTTACGGTTGTTATTACGGTTACCTTGGTCATTAGTGTATCTGTGGTTGCTAATATTACTTACATTTGTTAAAATGGTTTCCCTGTTTTAGAAGTTTGCCATTATTCTGATTGTTGTTGTGTTGATAAGAACCCATCATAAGTGTTTGGGGGCATTTTGTAATTAAGTAATCCGAGAAATAAAAACAGCATTACAGATCAACTCACCAGACGGCCAGCATCATTATTGTGCAGCTTGACGAGCGTCTTTATGTCGCTTCTACGACGATACGGAGCGTCCATGAAATCCTTTGACTTCCGATAACCAAAATTAACGTTATCACCACAGCCACCCCACACCCAGTCGCCATCTACTGCGGTAGATGCTGCAGTATTGCTAGGTGAATTGTGATCACGAGCAAACGGGTTCAAGCGACTTCTACCTGCAACACATGACAGCCGGGGCGCATTCTGAATACAGGCGTTTCACTATTACATTTTAAGCAAGGGCAAAATCAAATGTTCTACTCTCGTCCTCTTATTCACTCACTCACTCGCTCACTCACTGAGTTACCCACTCACTCACCCGTTTATTCATGATAAGCAACAAGATTGATAATCATGAAGCAGGTGGAGAAATCCCCTGCTTTCACTGAATCTGAAAGTCTTAAAAATAAATAAAAGGCGGCTAAATCTGCTGGACTAATTTGGACTAGGATAGGCTACAATAGAAGAAGTTCTAAAGAAGAACGAACTCTTCGTTTCCTTAAAAGGTGGGCAATTTCTTGAATAGCTGAGAAAATAGTGGCTTCACAACCACAACAAGACACTAGCAACAACAGGACGCGGATGTCAACATCCAATAAAAGACCATCTGCCAGTAATTTCAAAAATTTTTAACAATTTTAACAATTTTAATGTTTTAGCTACTACCAACGAGATACTGTTTTATAACTGCAACCCGGAGTGTTATACCTCGAGCTTTTGACGCAAGACGAACATAACCTGCATTTGAAAGTGAACAGAAGCTACAAATACCAAAAACATTGTGATGACGTGTGATAATACCAAATGAACCAGTGCCAGTGAAGTGAACCTACTAGTGTACCCCTGATGATGGCTGGACCGCAGCCGAAACATATGTAGGGTAAAAGTGTAACAGAAATACGAAAAGTGCATTTGTTGGTTATAATACTGCTAATACCATCTATGTAGTTTCACATTATCATAATAGTAGGCAAATTATGGATATTTTTAGTCCCAGTCTTACAAAATACATTTACAAAAGTTACGAACATAATATATTTTAGTCTAATTTTCAGGAAGTTTTAGCATAATTGCTCATTTTTGTATAATTTCAGCCAATATAGAGTGTGTATACGAAAGGCATAATTGGGACATATGACATTAAGTGCATGAATGTATATTATTATTGGTTAAAACTCCAGTAATGCTTCAATGTTGAATTCGGTTCCCATGTACACGGTCTTCTAAGACCGACACAAGTGGGCAGTGGATTTGTATAGAAATGTTGGATTGAAATAAAATTTTGTGTAGATTGTTGGTACTAATGACCCGCAAGATGTTCTTCCCTCATAATGATAAAAAAGGTTTTACACCCTCACAAAACCACATCCAAATTATATTACAGTCCTTTTATATAACATGAAGTTTCAGTACTGCGATTACAAGAGTTCATAAATGGCACCTGTCTGAGCCAGCTGTATCAGTCCACAACTTCTTCCACTAAATTGAACATTCGATTAACCGTACTTACTTACGCCTAGTCCATTCAAGTGATATTTACCCCTCAGGGTTTCTGACTAAAACAAGTAGGCATTTCCCATTTCTCCCAATCACGCTAGATACCCACCCACGTCACATTTCGAGATTTTATCACCCTCATAATATCTGGCGAAGAGTGGGAAACCTTTCTTTAAGAGTTCACAGATCATAACTTGCAGCTGTGCAAACAATGGTTAATGCTATGGAAGGCTTAACCGAATCACTGAGATCAGATGTTTGTTCCCTAAACGGAAGGCGATATACTACGTCCCCATCAAAGCGTGGATGTCGTCTGCGTGAAGGATCCATCTTTTCTTACCTTTAGTAGCTTTGTCACAGCTACACTCCATCAGGTCGCCCATCGTACAGGCTCGAGTAACGGCAAACGTGACGCCTGCTGCCGTGATCGCGTTCAAGAAGCCAGTCTCTCGGGTGTCTGAAAGAAACAAGCAAACTAAGATCTCAGTAACGGAAGAAGAGCCTTCATAAACATCAAACTCAAGCAGTACATGATCACGGGATATATCATAAGTGTCATATCCAAAGAGGAGTTAAGATAATATTTTTATTTACGTGAGTTTGCTCAAAAACCGAGGGACAATTTATTGATTCTTAAGTAGCTTAATTGTGTCTTTTTCAATTTGCATCGCTTGTAGCATCCAATGGAAAGTTCTTTCTGTATAATGAATTTCAAATAATGTGAAAGAACGTCGTTGTGTCTAAATTTTACTACACCCAATTTTTTGGAGGTAAAAGAGAAGGTAAAAGCAAAGTTGTCCCTCTCCACGCCAAGAAGGCATACTGGCGGAACAGAAATACAGCTTCAGCCATTCTTAAACTTCGCAATAGTGAGAGAGTGAAGAATTTCAGAAGAAAGGTTAGTCAGTATTGCCACGTCTGATCCGAGAGTAGAGGAGAGAAATTTCTGAATATGTAGCAGCGGTCAATCGATGGATTGCCATGTTCAGGTAAAGCAAAGAACACAGCAAAAGCGTAAAGATTTTACTTCATTGTGATATTATTATATACCATACAAAGATGCCATAACAATTAAATTATGTTAAAATGAATGAATTAATAATCATATAGTTTAGGAGAAAGTACGTATTTTTCGGAAGTTTCTAGAAAAAAAACTGAGTAATGTGTAATTATTGTATAGCTGCTAATTCTAGTGATCATCAGGACGAACGTATGGGTTGAAACAATATATCTGCTGTCACGCAGTTATATCATCTTAAAGCCGGTGTAGTAGTATAGTTATGGAACAGTCTAGCTTTTAAGCAAAAGTCAGGTTCGCCGACATTTTCCAAAATTAATTTTCTATATAGAAGTCCATCTAAAATAACTATGTTACACTTTTGCTCCTTTCGTATTTATGTATAATGCCCTGTGTTCTGCTAGAAGTGAATGAATGAACGGGCATTATTACAGGCGGTATAATAATATGGTTAACATTTTGCCTTTGATAATTATTTAATGCGATGTTTGTGACAATGTTAGATATTGTAGTGAATGAACTAACGGCATTTTGAAGGTGTATTGTATAAAGAAACATTTAAGTAGGATAATTTCGAAGGCGATTACGCGTTAGGCACTACATTGTTTATTCAATGACAGATGCAATTTGTAACTGCCATGTATTAGTTTATTTTTAAAAAGTTAAAGTTAAAAGTATGAGGATGAAATCGCCAGTTTCAGGCGGTCGTTACTCGACAGTCGATCTAAAGAACAGGGCAAGGATTCACTTTTGACCCAATACACAATCTATTGTAATAATAAGAGGTGGTTAGTTATGATTTGTTATCAGATTTGCTAATAGTACAGCATGGATAAGTATTGCTAGGAGATCTACTTAGAGTGATAGACAGCCAAACGATATCACACGTTTGAAGGATAATCGTTATTGTGAAATATAAGGTATAGGGTTGCAAGTATACCTGCAAATAATGTTTATAGAATTACGAAATGTGTCGTGTTAGATATTTAGGCAGATTTACACCGAAACTTGCCAACACAACACCATAAGACTCCGAGACTGATCAGAGATAAGGTTGATTTAGTAAGACGTGCCGATTTTAATGCCGTATGCTTTAGAGAAACTGTTAGTTAGAGTACCCATAATGTCGTGGGCAGATTTTAGGAAAAGCACTAGATCTATACTAGTATGGTAACAAATGTCCACGACCCGTGGCCGCGCGGCAAAGACTTCGGCTCGAAATCTCCCCTTCCGTCACAGTAAGTAACGCTTAGTGGCGGACGGCTATGTTTATGCCAACTGTATGTTTGAGGACGGATTGGATACCGCTGATCTGCGCTACAGTACTGTCATAGCCGTGGAATACACAGCTGCGGTAATAGAGAAATAAAAACCACATAATATAAGGTGCAAATGAATCATAACCCCTCACCGTATGGCTCAGCAAAACCAACTGTACGTCGACAAACACTTGAGATTTCAAATTACAAATTGAAAATTAAAGAACATAAACATATTCCACTAAACGGACGTAACTTTTTTTATTTCGATATACACATGTTGCAAAGATTAACAGCGTTTGGAGGAAAGTGGTCTTTTTACCCGAGACTAGGATTATTAGCATAGAAAATGCCAGATGTGCGGTTCCACAGCGGTGCTGCTAAAGATGCAGTTTTTTAGAGAAGGTACACCGTGTCCTTGCTAAATAGCTCCTGACACTTAAAAGAATGTCTTCATCTTTAGGGACAAGAAATTATTGCGCTGTTTTACCCTAAAGACGAACGCACAACGATCATTCTAAACGTCAGTATGTCTGCATCCAACGACACAGTGCAACATGCTAGAAGGCACGAGTCTTCACGTGCACTGCTCTTTCTGGAAAGTGGCCTTCCGTTTATCTGTGTATCAGGTGACGTGTTCACGCCACTTGCATAGTGATATGTAGTGTTAGGCTCACTGTCGTTTTTAGGGGCGTTCGCAAAATTGCGAAAAATGATAATTAGCTTCTTCATGTCTGTCTGTCCGTCCGTCTGTCAGCATAAAAAAAACTTGTCTCCCACTGGACCGATTTTCAAGAAATTTGATATTTGGATATTTTTCTTAAATCTGTCGAGAAATTTCAAGTTTCATTAAAATCCGACAAAAATAACGGTTACTTTACATGAAGGCCAATAGACGCTTATGATCATATCTCGCTCAATTATTCTTAGAATGAGAACACTTCAGACAAACGTTGTAGAGAAAATTAAAACACGCATTTTATATTTAATATCTTTTTTCGAAAATCGCAACGTTTATGAGATAATGGGGGTACAGCCGGACAGGCCACAGATGACAATATGGTGCATATGCATTGCATGCTGGATAACTAAGGTTACAAACACACACTCAGAATATAAAATATCTGTTGCTTTTCTACAGCAACAATGGTTACGCGAACGCGTGTCATTGTTACGTTATACATATATTGCCTGGTTGTAGGCTGAAAAGGATGAAAATTATTTTAAATTTATTCATTATTCACCGTAATCTAAATTTGTGATTTAACTGCAAATAACACCAACCTAGTACAAATTATTGATGTATTTCTTTATTACCTACTAATTCCGACATATTAGGTTCCTTGGTTCATCATCAGGGAAATTCAGCTGGGTTTGTGTTATGATGATATTATTTTAATGAAATAATGAAAACGAATGTAATTGAAGGTCTGTGGTTTTTTGTCTACAGTAAATGGTTCCATGTCATATATATACATATATACTCGTATATATATATATAATATATATATATATAAGGTAAATATTTATATCCATGTATGTTGAAAGAGAGAGAGAAAGAGAGAGTGCGAGGAACTGTTGTGGGCTCAGTACCTGTAACAGTAACATAGCTTGTAACATAACAGCTCCTACCTCACTTATTTTCTAGGGTCATGCTTTCTGAACAAATACAAATTATTCTGATTTAGCCCTTTCTCCCCGCGATTAGTATGCACCCCATCTAACTATAGTATGATGAGTGATTAATTTTATTGAAGATTTCTTTCTTCTACAAGAAGCCGTGTAGACAGGTAAAGGTACCAACGTTTCGGAGACGCGTAATAATTCCATCTTCATGGCAACTGAGCTAAAGTAAAGATGGGTTCAGTACGATTTTCCGAAATTTTAGTACCTATGCACCAGTCAACCAGGCGTCATACAACAGCACAGCTGCTAGAACCTCACACCTCACACTGCTTTAATTGTGATGAGACAACAAGACTACTGTCTGCGTTCGGAAAGGCTGTTTTCTCTCCTCGTCCTTGTTGCGTCACTAAGCCTCATGGAATTTCGAGAAGCAGGTGGGAGGATAAATTAAGATTTGTCATAAGGTGATGAATCGTAAAAGTGGGAGAGGGATGTAACTGGTTCAGTATTGTGTTCTATTTTTATGTTGAACTTATCAGAGAGTAAATTAGTGACATACGCAAGGTGTTCCACAAAGAATTATCTTAACTTCAGGAACTGAGTTCTCAGCCCATTCACAACCATAAAAGTCATATAAACATAGTTCCGATTTTGAAGAATTACGGATGTTAAATAATAGTAATAGGCGAGCAAGGACTTAAATAAAGTTTTATTGGCGAATGTATAATGTATTTTTGACACGACCACCTCAGCCTTAGCATAGTCTATGTCCAGGCAGGTCTGTGAAGAAGGCGTGCAGCTCACATCATTTCACCAGGATGTACTTTACGCAGGTTGCTGCCTCCAAAATACGACAAAACAATGCATTGCGTGTTGCACTTTTTGCTGATAAACCAGATATTTCATGTGCCCTCGCAGAAGAAAACTGCAAGTTGTTGAATTACGGAGGTACGGGTGGCCAATTCTGTGCCCCACCACTACGGATACATTGACCAGGGCAATATTGATCGGGACGCATTATTATATACGTGTCACGAATATTTTAAGGCTAACGGTTATTATTTTAAATATTTGTTATAAATTCAAGAGCAAAAGCAATACGTAAGTGCTCTTTGCTTGTTCTTAGTGTTTAACTTTCATGTAATGAAAAATCAAAACACTTGAGAGCGGGTCTTAACTTGATATGAATTTGCTTACCGAAATTAATTCATGAATATGATCGTGAAGCGAAGATATTAATTCTTCAATCACCCTGTACATGTCACTCCAGAACTTAATTACCGAATATAAAACACGAAGAAACAAAGGTACCCCACTTTACGATTTGGAATTCATTTTACAGTTGTTAAGTGACTGCGCAATAGCAATAGGCTGCTTCTAATGAATTTCTTCCGTGTTAAAATTTAAAACATGATTGTTAAATAAATACTCTTTCACGATATGAAAAAAAACTTCATTCCTGATGGACTCCTTTTTTTTCATCAAAGAAAATAAATATTTACAAAGTATCATTCACAGCTTTCTTAAGGCAAGACAAAGTAAAGGGCCTCTAAATGTATCGCATATTGATATTACTCTCAGCACAGTGAGTTTCTGTTTTATTCCAGCACAGACATTCGCCTTAGGTAGGCTACTTCTTTTCCTGTCAGGAAAAAGTCTGTGAAACTTAAAGTCACATTATTCTTATTTTTAAATGGCATGTAGACTTTAATCACTCAGCATTTGTTAGCATCATTCGAACATTTTATTAAATGGCACTGTCCAAATGACGAGGGCAACAGGTACAGTAATTACTTTGTTGTTAATTCAGGTAATTTCATGTAACAAGTATGCGATATGTCAATGTAAACTAGACCTGCTAACACTGGGTGAATGGACGGCTGAGCTTTTCTCTTCTGCAGTTGCTAAGCTATCGCAATGCTACTTAGAACAGCCTACATTCCAATTCTCAAACGGTGTCACTAATTCGGCTGCAAAGTATAAAAATATACCGCTACAGTAGTTAGTCGCAAAGATTTCCTTTTCTTTCAAAAATAATTAAATGGTTCTCTTTACTTCCACATATTTTTCAGAAATATTTCTTCGGCACAATTTTTTACAACTTAAAAGTTAAGCTAATGTAAAGGTAAAAATGTTCCTGTGCACGCCATGAGAGCATGAGGGGGGGGGGGGGACTGATGCAGTCTTAACTTCGATGGAGATGAGTAGACATTTTTACGCTCCGGCTACTTTAGTCCCAATGAAAATCACCAGCATCTATTGAATAAGAGGATGTGTCGGCCCCAGGATCCCTCTACTCGCTTTTGAGAAAAGTCTCTTGATCACACAAGGAATTGCGCTAGGTTTCCTCGGTTGCCAAGCCTAGTCACTGCACCCACTAAGCTAAACTGAATTCCTCCCTTCTGAGAGTCTACAGGAAATTCATTGAATTTAATTTTGCAACCTATAAAGATTTATAATGGAAATTAATTTAAAGTAAATTTAATTCTTCAAGTGGCGGCCGTATTGCTTACGAATGCTCTTATGTGCGAGGTTACCCACCGCTGAATGAAATAAGAAAACAGCCATGGACAGTGAACTTGAAAGGACAATAGTTTGGTATTTCCCAAAACAGGGGTTGGACGGCCGTACCATGGCTCAGGCGGTTAGTCGCCGGCCTCCCACCGCGGAGGCCCGGGTTCTATCCCTGGTCAGTCCATGTGGGATTTGTGGTGGACAAAGTGGCACTGGGACAGGTTTTTCCCCGAGTACTTCGGTTTTCCCCTGTCAATTTCATTCCACCGGTGCTCCATTACTTGGAAAAATGAAAAAAAAAAATGATCACCTTCTCTTCATCTTAGGGTTGCACAATAAGCCTTAAGGCTGCGGTGCGTCCGTAGCTTCTGCTGTGGGGCACTTCTCCACCAAAAAAAAAAGCAGGGGTTGTATTAGTTTCTCCTTTCTATCGATTTGACAGACCTCTAGAAAAATTCACCAGAAAAAATTGTATTTACTAAACCTAATTTATTGCGACACTAAAACGTAAACATATAACACAAGGAACTTTTAATTCGGACACGAATTTTTAAACCGTAGCTGTGTATTGACGGTTTTACAAACACTGGAAAGCAACTTTGCTTTACGATACACTTGACACTCTCACGACTGCGAATGTTATACTAAAAGCACAGTACTTCTGAAGCAAGTAATCCCTTAGCTTATCGAGGAACATTGTAAGGAGACGGAAGGTGAGCATCGTAACATGAGCCAGTCATTGACGAGCAAATGAATCCAAACCACTCCTACAATCTCGATTTCTTTAAGATTCATTTTAATATTACCTAACTATCTAGTCCTACCTATCTCAAATAGTCTTTCACAGTACTATATTATTGTCAAGTAGAATTCCACTGCTGTCTTCTCTAAGAGGAATTCACTGAATCCAGATGTGTTTTGAAAAAGGTTTTTCATTCCACAGTCAAAAATTCAATACCCCACCCCTGAAATGAAAATAATTCAGAATCTGTGACTACAACAGATGAAAGCACACGGTTAGAGCTTTACAGCAGAAACCTCTCCTCTATGTAATATTTAAAATTTTGTTACCCACCTTTCATAGAACAATTATGTCCAGCACAAATATTGATCGGCTTGTGATATTTAACAAAGTGGAGTCCGTTGTGCGATTTGACATTTTACAGTGTTTTTGTGGAAGACAAGCGATATGGCGCCATGTTAATTGGTGAATAGTTAGCGACATTTCCGAAGAGTTTTTGCCTCCGTCTTGAATGTAGTCCAAATAGTATCCCTCTTCTTGCTTTACCTTGAAGCGGGATGCAGCAAATCTTTCCGAAACCTCGGTAAGTAGTCCAAATCAACATGGCGCCATAATCCAGACTATTTTAATCCTAAAATTGCGTCTCTTCTCCGTTCTTTTGGAAGGAAAGTGCATAACATAGTGAAAATCGTTATTATTCATACCACTTACCAAATATTACCGGGATAATAAAATCAAAGTGGATGAAATCGGCGAGGCATACAGCACGTATAGAATAGAACAGAAATGCATAAAAATTGTATCTGAAAGGCCTGATAGGAGCACAAAACATAGAAAACCAAGAAGTACATAAGAGGAAAATATTAAAAGCGTTCTTGAAGGAATAGGGCGTTGGCTAGATTTATCTGGCTCAGGAAAAATCCTCTGAGGTGTTCTTGAGAAGGCCTCTGGGCCGTGGGCACAACCCAGAAGCGCAAAATTATTTTACATTACTTCCTGAAGCACCTTATATTTCTTAAGTACATGGCAACGGCAACCGCTAGTAGCAAAAAGACTTGTTTTTTTGGTAAGTAAATTGTTAGTTCAGTGAGTTTAGTGTGCCCTCTTCTAATTGAAATGCTGTCTTAACTTAGTCATCAACGCATACACCAGAACTGTTACAAAGGTATTCCGTGCATAAAATCACGATTTATTTAATAATCAGTGATGCTGCATTTGCAAGACATGTGCACGGTCTCTTTTGAAAAATCGAGACTTAAACAGAGAGATCGTGCGAAACAATAACTTTCGGCCAACCGGATTTCTAACTACCATGAACGAGGCAAACAAATGCATGTAGCACCGAAAGGGATTGGAAGAGCAGCTGAACAGCTGGCAGAAATGAATACGTCAGATCCTTGGAACGACAAATAATGACATGTTGACAAAGAATTGAAAGTGATGATTTTAATTTTTTATAAAACTTTTCAGTACATAAGTGACAACATGTTAGTTTTCATATCTGAAGGAATCCTTTAATTTTACCTGGTCAACATTGCACAATTATATAAATGTCACGTTTTACGTAGGTCATTGGTGGTATGGCCAAGAGAAGCATGCTTTACTACCCTTTACAAATACTCTCACAGGAAATTGTTTTTTTAATTAAACAATCATGTGGTGAGAGATAATCTGAACCTCGCACAAAGACTTTGCAGTTGAATGCGCCGGCCATATTGAATATAAGATCGCTTCCTGCAGCTCAGTCACAGTGCAGTAGCTTTCGTTTTTGGCAAGCGTGATGTAGACAAAGAGTGAAAGTTGACTTCAACACCGAACATGAGATGAAAGCTTCAGATTGGAGTTGTGGCTGGAACTTTTATTCAGTTTAGTTTTCTTGTCACCACGAGAAATTCCGGAAGGTTTCTGTAATTTAATGAGTGATAAAAACACGTAATGAGTTGTTCAATTACAAGAAACGTATTCCAGGTTTATACACACATATATTTTTGACGACAAAAGACTCCACACTTTCCTGTGTATAGAGCACCCAGCTGGGCTACCAACGGACCAGAAGCCTCATTTCCCTAATTAGAAGTCAGTTTTATTATCCAAGCATTTCCTTTTTCATTTTTACTAAGCCCAAGAAAAGGCCCTCTTAGGCTGCTAGGTCCTGAAGATGGAGGCAGCACGCTCCTCCGAAAGGTCCGTAACTATTTACGGATCGATATGGCATAATATCCCAGAACTTGAAAGCTGCTGCGTGAGCCTCGAAATTTCCACGTTACAAAATTTAAAACACCGCCTTAAAAGAATGAAAGAAATCTGGAAAAAAAGGACGTGAAATTTAGTATATCAAGTAACACTGGAATCACACGACAAAGGATGTAGCAGAACAAAATTTCTTAAGACTCTTGGTATTAAATTTCAACCTAAAAAACTGAAGCCATTCTCCAAATATTTCGCCACATCATCAGCGGTTTTCAAGTTTTTAACTTCGGGTCTAGCATAATTTTGGGCCATCGAGTTATTTATGTTTGGGTTTAGGGGTAGTAATTATCGCAAGATTTGCACTTACGGGCCGCAGCCATAAAGATTTTTGATGTGAATGGATCTCCTTTCATTAGTGAGGTACTGAGGTTTAATCTAAGTCAAGGTTGAGGAAGGTATTTTTACCTTCACGGTGGCTTCCAAAAATGAACAGACGCGGTTTATTTTCTTGTTGACCTTTGCATGCTGGGAGTTTATGACGTCTGAATATACAGAGTGCTATACCCTGCAGATGCGAGGGATAACTCAATAAAGACTGTCAACAATTCACTCAAAATATGAAAGTGTTTTAAACTCACGGTTACATGAACGAAAGTCACGTGAACTATGTTTAGGCGTGCGCAGTGAAGTTCCAGTTACTTCCTGAGTATGACAATACTCATAGTTTTAAGCTGCCCCTGTTCTTAATTAATCAGTACATCACAAAGGGACGTGGGCGAGTGAAGTTAAAACTCCATGCATTTTAACCACAGTACTAGATGGAGGCGCATAATTGAATTCACGCCTCTGACGTTTGATCTTCGAGTAAGGAGCTCCTGGTATCCACTGGAGAGAAAAGCCGGTCTGGGCGCTGTGAAAAAGAGAGAAATCTTTTGCCCCTCTGGGAATAAAACATTATTTCCTTGGTCGTCCAGCCCGTTGTATAATAACAATTCAGACTGCCGTGTATATAAGTGTGAAAATAGTAAGTCGGGGAATATTAAACATAGTGAATGCCGGCTTAATGCATATTACGTCTTAATCGAAAAGTAGGGCCGAAATTTAGGCTACTTAACGACACTGTTTCAACTGAAATATTACATAACGTCGAGTGTGATGGTGAGAGTACAATAATTAGAGAATGGGTGAGGATCTGAATGTACCAGTAGTTGTAGCATGTTTGAGAGTATTACCATAATATTTAACAGGAAACAAAAGTAAACCTTGAAATTCCTGTCAAGACAGTGTAAGCCGGACAGGATAAGAATCAAGGATCTGCCGAAGAAAGTTAGAAGGGTTACAGTTATGCCCTACACCAATGCGCGACCATATCACTCAAATGATACCACCAAATAGTCTTAGTTTCCACCAGACAAGTGCTGGTATGACATAACGTGAAAACATGGTGGCCCACCTTTCACGCCTGCAGAGTTTAGGTGCAGATTGGTTAATTTTCCTTTAATCCTTTGAAGTACATTCATTACTACGTGCACAGGTGGCATTTACTTCGACGTTAAAGACCTTTGTATTTTACTTACAGAGTATATTTTATGTGTTTCATATGATTTTTATAACAAAACAATGATTACATCCGAAAAAAATATTAATTGATTGGTATTGAGAAAATAACTGGACAATCTGTAGTTCTATATCTCTAGACCAGCCGTTCTTAACCTGGGGTCCATGGGCCCCCAAGTGGTCCGTAGATAAATTTCAGGTGGTCCTTGAACTTAGATGGGAAAGAATTTAAAACTTTATTTTAACTGACCTTTAACAGAAATTTAGATGTTCATTCAATAATGAATGTTGGTAACAAAGTAATTTAAGGCCTCTAGACTCCAAAAATGTTTGCCAACTTCAATAAATCTCATTAAAAGCATAATTGATAATTTCAATAATTTTAATTTACACTTGCCTCTCTCTTAAATTGATTTATTGTTTTCTTATTGATTAATGGATTAATAAAGAAGAACATACACTACCGTATTACATTGCTATTTTTTAATATTTTGAAGAGTGTATTTGAGCATAGTTGGTTTCCTTTGTCATACAATCTATAATATAGAGTGTAATAAATATATATAAATTTTATTTTAATTTATTTTATGAATTTAAATACATATTTCTGAGAAGGGGGTCGTAGGTGTTATCAGACTCTCAAAGGGGTCCATGGCACAAAAAGGTTAATTATTCCTGCTGTAGACACGTCGTTCCAGGAGCTAGTTGTACGCCGTAATTAATGTGACTTATTTTACAGAGAAATACATTTATCTTTATTTGATAAACTAGTAGGAACAAAGCCGATCCTAGTGGCAGCGCAGTCTATGGCGTAGTTACGTGGTTGCTGGGATTGTGGGTTCGAATTTCCGCCGGGGGCATGGATGTCTGTGTCTTGTGAATGTTGTGTTTTGTCAGGCCGAGGTCTCTGCATAGGGCTGACCAATAGTCCAGAGAAGTCCTACTGAGAGTGTTGTGACTGAGCGTGATCGTGAAACCTCGATAATGAGGAGGCCCTGGCCTACTAGGGTATCTTGCGCCACTGGAGGGGGGGGGGGGGGAAGGAACAGATGGGACTGAAACCAGAACCATTTAAATAATGAATATATTAACCACTTAATCAACAACAGGCCCTACTCTCAACAACGAGAAAGGTAATGGTAAAGTTATCATTGTGCTTAATTAAACACCAGACTAAAATGACATATGGAGCAGTAGAAGTATTGCTCCACATATTCTTAAACCTTGGCACTATTATGAGATGAGTGTCGGCTTAAAACCCCGACAGGTTTACCTCCAAAGACAAAGCCCCGCGATTTTATGAAAGGCTGGGTAGGATTCAGAGCCGGGAATCTCATCTCTCGGTAATCCAGCCCGTAACCATGCCAATATACCGGGTCCGCACTTTCAACTTGAAAGCGAATTATATTTAAGCAAAACCCATCCACGTTCTTGACGCTCAAATACAATTTCATAGAATATTATACTAGGGAAATAGTTGACTTTACGTAGGTTTACGTCTATAAAATTATAGATAAACATCAAGTTACGTGGGCCTCGATTTACGTAAATTCTACATTACTTAAAATTCTTCCAAAGTACATGCGAATCACTTACTAATTCCGCTATTACTAACTTGTTTCACAATTCTTTAGAAGCTGCAGGACGAAAGAGCGCGCTTTACATATAAGTCAATGTTAAATTATTTTTAGTGCCTGCGTATTAACATCAAAGGAGGCTTCTATAATAAACATGCCAAACTACGTACATGACAATTGCCAAAAAAAATTCAACTTCCTCATATTTTTGTGGAGCCGAATTCTCATATGAGGCTTGGGGCTTCTTTACTGTTAAATTAAGATCTATAGCTTTTAACAGAAACTTTCGGTTAATTAAAGTAATAAGTATAAACATATGTGAATAATTTATTAGGTATAAAGATATAGACATAAGCAACGCTTGTGAAGTAACAAAATTTGCGAGATTTGAGGTTCTCACAGCGGTGTTGTTGAGAAGTCAGGTATTCTAGGATGTTACGCCGTGTCCACTGATATAATTACTGACTGTGAAGTTTCCAGTTGGCCTTGGCAATGGTTTGCGCTGGGGAATGCCAACCGTCCCTTGTTTGTGACCAGTAACCCACCAACTAAGCTGTGCAGGTGAACTGTATTCTCTTGAGTAAGGGAGAGTAAGGGTCAGTAATTAGTTACCGGCTTTTAGAAGGATCGTAATGCTTTCATATTTACGGCCAATCGGTCCTACAAACGCTTTTGACCCCCGAATTTGAGAGCACAAATATCCATCGAAGCTTCGGTGACTACTTAGCCGTCCACACGGCTAAACATTCCAGTCAACATGGCGCAACGTCACAGGATATTTGAATCTTCATAATAAAATTTCTGTAGTCTAGTTTCAGAATAGATTTTTGATACCAAATCGCGTACAATTTCATGAACTAACTTCAGAATTACACATTTATGTTGACGAGAAAGAGCGACTATTGAACTTAAGCAGCAAGCTCATAGAAGCGTGGACTCGCTCTTCCTACAAGTTTTCATTTAGCACCAATATTTAAATGGTTTTTCAGAAAGAAGTATATATTCCAAATCCGTAGAAAATTCCTGGCGTTTGAACAAAACATGTTATAAGAGTGACAGTTGTACTGCAGATAAGATGTTTCATGCTTAAATTTGTCGATTATGACAAAGATAATTTTGACATCTGAGGACATGGGAAATAGCCTTCTCAAAAAAAAAAAAAAAAAGTAAACGCCTCGACACTAAGAAAACCTGCATGCTTTTAAGGCTATTTTCAACCCCCATTTACACCCGTGTTCATAGAACTTTCATAGCAATATATCAAGACGTAAACAAAGAATTTGTTTAAATAAAATACATGAAGTGATCAAAGTTTTATTTATTAAAATATGCCAGCGTATAATTCTTTATCTTATTAAAGAAAGTGTTAGCTGTACTTTCTATCTTGCAGCAAAATAACGTAGACATAAAATTTACAGAAAGTACCTGAAATCTTAGTCCCTAACTCAGGAAAATAACTTTCATACCACAAGTGTTTATTTGCAAAACCGCACAATGCAACCGAGAGTCACCACGAGACAGTTTATTTACATAACTGCACAAAGCAAATGACAATCATCACGAGACAGTTTAGTTACATAACCGCACAATGCAACTGAGAATCGTCATGCGACAGAGTTTAGTTACATAACAGAATAATGCAACTGAAAATCATCATGGGACAGAGTTTAGTTACATATCTGCATAATGCAATTTAAAATCATTATGAGACGACTTTTGTTTCATAGCTGCACAATGCAACTGAGAGGCATCACGAGACACAGTTAAGCTACATAACCGCACAATGCAATTGAATGTTATGATAACACACAATTTAGTTACATAGACGCATAATGCAACTGAAAATAATCATTACACACACTTTAGTTCAAAACCGTGCAATGCAACTGAAAATCATAATGGGACAGAATTTAGTTACATAAGAGCACAGCGCAACTGGAAGTCATCATGAGACAGAGGGTTATAATTCTCGAAATGTCTCACGCTTGTGGAAATTATTTTTTCTAATCCCCTTCCTTTCGTGCTTTACCATAAACGTGTGTTCTACAACAGATCCTTTGGAATGCTCACAACTTAAAATATTTTATAGCAAACACAGGAATATTCACATAGTTCCTCCGTTTTGTACCCAAATCTAAGCCTTGTTGAAAGTAAATAAATTTTATAAGGTAAGTCGTTACAAACGGAAAAGTTTTCTTTTCATTTCCATTTCCTTACGTAGTTCTGCTTTAAAACTGGCGACACTTCATTTCTCAGACGACTTTGCATACTCTGTTCTGTTTCACTAAAACAGAAGATTTTAAATAAGATTAAAACTAAGAGGAAACCAGAAGTACATTTTACTTTAGTGCCCATATCATTGCCATGCAACTTTCTGATTTAAATACAGAAATAACAATAGGCGTATTTAGGAGAATTAAACCAAGAAACATTGTAATAAATGTCACTAATAGTACGTAGACTATCAGACTAAGCTGTAAGGAGTAATTTGCTGCGAATATACTTGCATATCTTCGCACTTCTTAAATAAATCGAAAATTTGTATGATTTATAAAATATATCTTAATTGAAGTGAGTTGAGATTAGCAGAACGTACAGAAAGGGTGGAAAAATAAAAATTACTTAAAAATTTCTGGTTGAGAAATATTATGGACAGAGAACACGCAGCAAATAGAGATATAGTTGGAAGTTCAGTAAGGACAAAATCTTAGTGATCAGTTTTACGCCTCGGCCGATACAGATTGGGGAATGTGATCACTGAATAGGAGGCTGAGTGAGCCTCAGAGACGGTTTGGACACTTGGGAAGAAAAAACATCTAATATTCACGAAGATCATACCACGAGTCTTCACTCAAAGAGCCCGTAACATAGTCATTATAAAAACTAAAGGAGTCCAACTTCTTAGTTTCTTCAATATGAAGGACGTAAGTAACTAAGTTCTCGGAGTATATCCTGTACGATGGAGTACCTTAATCTAAAATCAAATGCTTCTGGTATTACACAAAAGAAAAAAGGTTTTACTTCCAGTTAGGTTTCACAGTAACAGCGCTACAAAATCATTCAGAAAAATTTTCACTTCCTTTTAAATTTGCTGGGCTTATTAATTTTAATCTTATAATGTATGCAGTAATAAAAAGCGAAAAAATTATAAAACCTATGTATTTAAAAATTGGCCCGTTTTTAATACTGAAAATTAAACTAAAATTTCTAAGAAATATGCTCAGTTACTTAAACAATTTATTCACACTCTGTATAGTATTTAATACCGCTGCCATAAACAAGGCTGTAGGCTATACAGTGAAATGATAGCACAATTAGTGATTAAATGGAAATGATGCGGAAGAAACCTACCATCAACTAATTTGAGGGCCATACCATGGCTAGGACGACTAGTTGCCGGTCTTTTACAGTGGGGGCCCAGTTTCGATTCCGGGCCCGCCCATGCAGGATTTGTGATTGATGAAGTGGCACTGAAACAGAGTTTCATTTTTCCGAATACATCGGCTTTTTCCTCTCAGGATTATTCCACCAAAGATCCATATTCATACTTCATTTGTCTATCACTGAAGTTATATAGCCTTAGCAACTGACAGCGTGTTAAATAAAACACACACTGTCTCCCCTCTACTTTGAGGTACTATCCCGATATTTGCCTGATGGAACTGAGGCAAATTAGGAAGAAAAAGAATCAGGATAGACAGTTTTCATGCTGAGATTGAAGCAGGGACTTACGGTACGTGAAGCAAGAGTGCCACGCTACTGCAAAGTCTGGTGTTTTTTATACTGGCAACACTATTTGGGAATACAATGCTTTATATGGATACCACTTCTTGACTTAAATAAATTAGCAGCGTAAAATTTCCGGTAGGTAACAGAAAATGTTGACTAAGAAACAAGTATATCCGAGCAAGTCACCACGTCTTTATCGTGTTGGTGGGAGAAAAGACTACTTCAGTCTCTTATCCAAGGTCAGAAGTCAATATAAACGTACTGTCTTTTGTCTGTCTGAATGACGCTATAGGCCAAAGCGGCCCAAGGCCAGTCGCCATTAAAATTTAAATTCGGTCGTTAAATATCCTTATTTCCATAGGATAAAAGTAATTAAAAGTCACTTTTATTACGTTTCTCTTGGTTTCATATAAATCAAATGTTTTAAACGGTTGTTGAAGGGAAGCTTTAATGAAATTAATAGCCCACTGTAATCTTTCGCGTGAAATAAATTACATCAACTTTGTAGAATCTTCATAGAACAGAAAGTAGGAAACACAATTCTTCAGCAAGCCTTAGTAGCAACCTCAAATAAAAGATGTTCAATTTATCTTTAAAACGTGTAATATATCACACACAACGAGAGCTATATATCTCTTTCTTTGATCTCGGAAGCGATCAGACCCCCAGACAACCAATCTGTCATTATCCCTTTAAAGCCATAGCAGAATTATTGACATTGTTGTTTGTGAAAAAAGATGCTTGTTTGTGTTGTACTATGCAACGATAGAATTCATCTACGGAAAGAAAATACAATATCACAACTTTAGGGTAGGGGATGCATAGCATACATTGTTAACATGTTCAGAATCGAATAAGTGGAGAGAGAAATTCCTATGTATAAATGTTTAAGTTTGAACAAGAATGTAGCATATAGGAAAGAAGCTCTACAAATATGAAGGCGGAATTAATATTGGAAAATACTTGCATAAAACTGGATGCGTACGGGAAAATAAAGCCAGTAAGGTACAGTCCTTATTGCAGGCTAACGGAAAATACAACAGATCCTGAGACAGCAGAGGAAAGACTGTAATGGCAAGGTAATAATATTGTGTAGTAGATGTGTAGTAAGATAATAGATCAGACCAAGTAATGCGTGATCTGCAAGAACCTAGTGTTACACGGGTATGGATTCGTGTAAAAAAATAATGACAGCGCAACAAATAAATTGCTCAATTTCTCATCTCATGGAACAACAGCGGAAATCTGCATTTTGCGTCTAAATGCATTGCTAGGACTTATTTCCAAGGGACAGAAAAATATTAAATTACATAAGGGGAAAGTCACCATTACCATAAACAGAAACAAATTCCCCTAACTTAATTCAGACAATCTGACACTTGGTAGAATATACAACACATAAACTAATGCGTTCAGAATGTACAAATGCAAGACCATTTAAATCCGTACGAACCACTTGTCGGTCTATGTTGTGTTTTCGTAGTATTTTATTGTGACTGGATAAACAACTGATTGTATCTTCCAGCAAGGTGCAATAAATTTAACACTGCAGTTACAGAAAAGTCACCAGTAAGAAATTGCAGCTTCGCTCTGTCCTTTTATTTTTTGTTTTCCTTCTGTTTTTGTCGAGCGGAATGGAGTGAGGTTTTGGTAAAATCCGGATAATTACGTCACGTTGATAAGTCACCTGCTTCATCGAGAGACGACAGCTTAAGGACACTTCAAAGGAAATCAATTATGTACTTTGACGGATCAACTGATTTACCGCTCGAATGACTAGCGACGTTCCTTGAAAAAAGGCATGTTCGCCAGCCCCAGAGTACAGCACAGTATGCGGCGCTGTCAACATAACAGATTACTTTGTTCTTTTATTAAATCAAACTGTTGGAGGATTCTACTTATTCTTGGTTTGCTTGTTTTCAAATTCGCTTTCGTGTTTTCAGCACTTTAGGCTGGTGATTTTCAAGCACCATATGTGGTATTAAATTAGAGTGGATTGTTTCCTTTATACATAATTGTCGTATGCGACAGTGATTTAGGGTGATAATGTAAGCGTAACGTCATAAATGATAGTGATATCTTATGCGCACAGAGTTGTGTACGTGTTTAGGTGTGGAGCATAATTAAGCAAAACGGCCTTCAAAGGTCTCAATTAGTTTTAATCCGTCAAAATCTTATGCTGCTGGGAGCAAAATTCATGACATTAGCTTCACATTTTGCGTTTCATTTAATATTACTAATATACAATTTAAAGTATCGCATCAAATAGGCTGTATTGGGCTTTAACAGAGTGGCTAATATTGTTACGAATCACTGTGCCAGCATATCAAAACACCATGGAATATTCAAGGTAAAACAATTACTGATAAGGTCATAAACCAACGCAAATGAAACAAAGAATCATGCAACGTATTATCTTTTTGGTTTTTCTAGAACCAATCTACGTTACAGCTGAAATTATTAAAGCAAATCACTGAAGAAACTGTTTCGACAACACAGAGTATTAGGTTTTATGGTGCCCATTTCCTGAGATGTATATGATATGCACAATGGACACCTTCAATTTTCTGATATGTACCTATTTGATATAGGCATTGGACATTGTACGAGTACAAATAAAGACGCGGAATGACATCCCAGTTATACAGTTTGACGAGAACAGAGAAGCTTCTCGAAATGTTGGTTTACTCACCCTTGAAATACCTGACGCGAATGTGAGCCCGAGAATTTTTCCTGAATTCAGTCACCGTGGATGCTGTAGATTATGTATTTTTAAATTTATGATGTGCATTTAATAGGCATGTGCACAGCGGAAGCTGGATATTTCTGACGTGTATTTAATACAATTACTGGACGTTGTCCATATACTCATGCATAGGCTACTTGATATGTGCATTGGGAATTATCCATGTTCTGAGATGTACCTGATACACATGTAGGGCATTGTACGTTTTCTGAGGTTCATTTAATGCACAGACACTGGACGCTGGAAAATTCTGTGTTATATTTAATACACGTATTAGACGTTGTCCGTATTCAGAGGTAAACTTGGTATACACATACAAATGTCCGTATTCAGAGGTAAACTTGGTATACACATATGAACTGTCCGTATTCAGAGGTACATTTGGTATACACATATGAACTGTCCATATTCAGAGGTAAACTTGGTATACACATATGAACTGTCCGTATTCAGAGGTACATTTGGTATACACATATGAACTGTCCATATTCAGAGGTAAACTTGGTATACACATATAACTGTCCTTATTCAGAGGTAAACTTGGTACACACATATGAACTGTCCGTATTCAGAGGTACATTTGGTATACACATATGAACTGTCCGTATTCAGAGGTAAACTTGGTATACACATATAACTGTCCTTATTCAGAGGTAAACTTGGTATACACATATGAACTGTCCGTATTCAGAGGTACATTTGGTATACACATATGAACTGTCCGTATTCAGAGGTAAACTAGGTATACACATATGAACTGTCCGTATTCAGAGGTACACTTGGTATACACATATGCACTGTCCGTATTCAGAGGTACACTTGGTATACACATATGCACTGTCCGTATTCAGAGGTACACTTGGTATACACATATGCACTGTCCGTATTCAGAGGTACATTTGGTGTACACATATGCACTGTCCGTATTCAGAGGTACACTTGGTATACACATATGCACTGTCCGTATTCAGAGGTACATTTGGTATACACATATGCACTGTCCTTTCTCTGAGGTGTATTTTATATACATATTAAATATTGTCCACTTTCTGAAATGTATTTTATATACACACTGGATGTTGGACCTTTCTGGAGTGTATTTAATACACACATTAGGCTTTGTCTCTATTCTGAGGTATGCTTGATATGCACATTGTGCTCTATCCATTTCTAATGTTTTTTAATACACAGTAGCGCAGTTGGTTGAGGCCCTGCGTTACAAGTCACGGGTTCGATTCCCGATGGGGTAATTGGGATTTACTTAATCCTTCCGGCTGCACAATGACCCTAACAGAAATGAGTTCCAGGGACTGTGGGTAACGGCGGCCGGTGCGTAGGGATAACAACCTCGCCACCTTCTTGTGCCGATTGTCTAGAAATTCTGGGAGCCTCAACCTCTTGCAGCCCCAAGGGAATGCCAAGGCTATTAATGAGATAGCCTTTAATACACACATTGAACAATGCCCGTTTTCTGAGGTATCTGATACAGGTGTACACGTCCGACGTCGTACATTTTCTGCTGTGTATTTAACATAGTCAGGTACGCCTGTAAGAACTATAACTCAAAAAAATGACAATATCTAAAGTAATAGTCTTGTAATGGATCAAGTGTTGTCACAAAACTTCAGAGAATAAATAACACTTAAAGAGCAACTGCCTCTTTTTACAACAGAGTTGCCATAGTAACAGCCAATGAAGGAGGAGATAGAAGAGGGCAGGCAAAAAGCATTCTTTCTCTTACAATAAAAGGGATAGCGCTCATAACAACACACATAACCTACATAATTAAACGATACAAACATGAAATGCTTTAGACACAGACCTAAGAAGTTAAAATGAAAGACAATAATAGAATTATATCAGATGACGTTATTTATATTAATGCAGATATATTTAATGACAGGAAGAGCATGACGTTTCATAACGGAGTGTATCCACAAAGATGCTACATCACACGGGAGAAACATACATGATAACCTGCTAGCGCGACCCCACTATAAATCAGTCATCCAGCCAGCCTACCTGCTGCAACCCCCCCCCCCCCCCCCCCCCCCCCACTCCCCAACTGGGAGTCTGTACTACTGACTTAGTTTCCAGCGTGTCCGACAATACGCACCGGCTTCTTTTTGCCTGGAGCATGAGAACTGTAATAGCTGAAGCACCAGGAAGGGGAAGAGCAGCTTTTCTTGGGCTGGATGACCGGTGTTCGGTTTCTGGGAGGACCAGGAAATTTTCCGCTGAATTTTTTCTTTCAAGTTCTTTCACTTCTTGTGTTCCGAGACCTTGGCACCATTTGGAAAATAACTGTGTTGCCGAAGTTTCAGAGGAACAGTCTGCCTCTCTCTTCAGGGTCGAAGTTAGTGCAGTGGGGAATAAATCATGTTATAATTGTGAAGAGTTTATTTAGTAAATAGGTTACTTAAAATTTATAAATTATATAATCCTATCTGAGGTTATAATTTTATTAGGCGCGTTCGCAAAATTGCGAAAAGCGACTGTCAGCTTCGTCATGTCCGTCCGTCCGCATGGAAAAACTCGGCTCCCACTGGACTGATTTTGATTAAATGTCATATTTGAGTATTTTTCGAAAATCTGTCTGACAAGAATAATGGGGTATTTTACATGAAGACCAATATATATTTATAATAATATCTCCCTCAATTCTTCTTAGAAGGAAAAATGTTTCAGGCAAAGATTGTAGAGAAAATCAAAACACATTTTATGTTCAATACCTGTTTCTGAAAATTGTGCCCTTTATGCGATAATGTGGAAAAATGTGGTAGAGCCAGACAGGCTACAGATGACAACAGAATACGGCGCATGCGCATTGCAGGCTGGATAACTAAGGCTACAGACACACACTCAGAACATGTAATAGTTGTTTTCCATAGCAATAATGGCTACGCAAAAGCGCCTTGATGTTATGGTTATATGTATACATTGCCTGTCTTGTTATTTCTCACACGTACAAATCACAGGACTCTGCATCTGAATGCGTACATACAACGTAAAGTAACGAACACATTTCTGTAGGGTTCTAATGAAGGTGTATTACAGTCAGAAATGCTCAACTTTTGAAATATCCCCCTGTCTAGTGCTCCAAAAACATAAAAATATATAGGCGTACTGGATGAGTTTCCGTCGTCAGTTTGTAAGGTGTAGTACTTCCCTCCAAACAAATGGAAGGGCAGTACATCATATTACGTTAGAAAGGCTTTCTTCCACATCCTGTCCAATTGATTATTCGTCAAGTACTCTGTCAATCGACGGTATGTATTCTGCGGTACTGAAGGCGTCGCTGAATAAATAAATGAGACGAAATTCAGAAATATTATATTGTGACTAACTTTGAAAAAAAAAAAAGGGGGAAACACATAAATATAAAAGTTTGTATCCAACCACAAATTCTGCGCTTTTGTTGAATCACGATGACCTTTCTTAAAGATTAAAATACAAAAATTTTGTCCGGCGAAATTAAGGCCATTTATTGTGCGGTCACAAGATGGCAAGATCCCAGAGTCAAGCATATTCATTGACCAGAAGACGTACAAATATACAAAACAAGAAATTCAAGGTAAGATGGGGAATAGGGGTGATAAGAAACAACAGCTGTTGGAAGCAAAATAAATTAAGTACTTAAAGAAGGAATCTCTTTTTATTCTTGAGCCTAAAAGAGGACCCATTTGTACACTTTCTTTCTGTTATTAATAATCGTCTGTAACTAACCGAAATGTGTTATGATGACTACACGTACTCTTATAATATTTCCCCACACGAGATCATGTGACCAATTTTTATCTCCACAGGATACACATCAGGCAACTGAGCAGCCTGACGCGTCATATTTTATGAAACAATGGCGTATGTACCCTTTGTCTTGAATAATCTAGAGAAACCTTGCACCTTGAGATACTGGACCACAAATTTTTAAAATGAAGGCGCAGCTATACATGTAACAGTATAAGTCCAGTACTTTTATTTGTAATGAATGAGACTCTGGGCCCATAGACTTATATTAAAATATAAATCTACGAAATATATTAAGAGTTCTTTTATGCGAGTATGAAAATTGGTCCCTAGGTGAAAAAAAATTATAGCAATTGAGTTTGGCAGTAAAGATTAGCTCCACCTGCTAGATCTTACAGGGTAGGTTCCGCGTCATAGATTAACTTATGACGTACGCACAGCCAGCTTCTGTAAATTCATGTTTAATAGAAAAATTCCAATATCATGTGAGTGCTGAGAAGAGGGCGCAGAGAACAATGTTTTGACACAAGAGGCTGGAAGTAATACTAGGTTTCTGAAGTTTATACATAGTGGCCCATCAGACAGTAAATTACAATTGCAGTATTCCATGTAGTACATAAATCATATTGGGCATAATTTGTCGCTTAGAGTCATTTAGATCTGCGAACATCGCTGTGTCGTGAGAAAGTTTTTTTTTTTTTTTTTTTTTTTTTTTTTTTTTTTTTTTTTTTTTTTTTTTTAGAAGCATGCGAAGGTGATTCCAAGTTTCAGGAATTAGAGTTTCATCGCTTGACGACTCTACTCACCTCTCATTAGAATTTTGCGCAGACTTCTGCGCACTGTCGTGCAGTTCCAGCGTCGGTTTCGGAACTGATATTGGCACTCTTTGGTGCCGAGTGAAACGCCCTTTGATATTTCCTTGAGGAGTGCAGGCTCTTTTTTACATATGTCGGCGAGTCTACCGCGCAGCCGACGCGTCTTCTTGCAGATGAGCGTCGGGTCCATCACCACGTGACTGCCCACTGCCCTGTATAACAGTCAGTCAATCAACAGGTCAATAAATTTCCGTTTCAATTGTTTCTCTTCTTTCAATATTTACATTTATAGTGATTGATTGCAGGAATAAATCTAAGGGAACTATAGAATGAATGAGAACAGAGGTGAAATTCTAGACTGACTTTAGATATTGGTTATTTCGTGAAACTAAAAATGAAGACATAAGTCTAATCCATACGAAAATAACCAAAGAGGGACCCTCTTAGTTTACAACAACCAAAATTAAGGTGGCTAGACTTTATTGAGAATGATCTGAAATCGATGTTGTCAAGAGCTAGTGGAAAAAGAAGAAGACAGATCTGCATGGGCTACATTCTAAAGGAAGCACTGGTTAAACCGTAAGGACCGTACGCCAGTAAAGAAGAAGAAGATAGTTTACAACAAGGGCATATTTAGAAGTTTTTACTTGACTAAATTTGTGACGGTTAAGTATATTTCTTGGGACATAGAAGCTAACAAGTTACCTTTTAACGTTTTATATGCCGTATATGTTGGCTGTACAACCGGCGAAATTCATGGAATAACATCTGTCATTATAAAATACGAGCCACCATTCGCTCTTCAAGAAATTCCCTTCTTTCATGTAATTCATAACCATGGTTATGACAGCAAGCCACTGGATGCCACCTTGATCAAGTCTAATTCAGTCCACAAATTCACAACCCAATTTCCTACAATCCAGTTTAATATTATTCTCCCCACTTCGTAATGGTATTTTCTCTCCCGTTTCCTTGCCAAAATTGTTATTCATTTATAGTAAAATTGTAGAGAATTTCACCGAACAAACAGGCTTTCCCATTACATTATCGGCTCAAATCCTGAAACACAGAGACTGAGGGTGTTTGAGGATAAAGTACTTGTAGAATGTTCAGACTTATGGAAGAACAAGTAAAAACGTTGAAAAACTTGCAGTACGAGGAACTTCACAATTTTTATCCTACAACAAACATGATTATGATAACAAAATAAAAATTAATTGGGCTGGGCATGTAGAACGCTTGGAAGTTAAGATATTCAGAGAACTTGTTAATCGGAAAACTTAAAGGAAAGACAAAACTGGAGGGACCTAGCTATATGTGAGAAAATAATACTCAAAATGCGTCATAAAATATTACATTATAAGAAAGTGGACTGCTTTCAATTATTTTGTGCTGTTTTAATGAAACTCTGGATTAAACAAAACGAGGGCAATTACGTAAATTTTAGGATTACCAGTTTCTCAAAGATATGAATAGTCCTACTTTGCCCCATATAGTTAATTAAGATTCCTGCTTGGCCATTTTATTGGGAGCTAAATGCTATTAAATTAATCTGATATTTCTGACTTAAACACTCGAAGCCCAGTGGTAACTAAAAACACATGTACGAAATTCTGCAACATATAAAACTCTGAATTTTACTACAGAGTATATTTGTTTTTCAAATGACTATCACATAAAGCACAAATTATTGTATTTCCCTATACATTATTAACTGATCGGTCTTTGTAGTGTAGACAGCCTCTGCTCTCTGAGGTACGAAATAAAGTTTTATATTAAATTAAGATGAATATCCGTCTTCAAACGTTAACGTATTTCCCGTCAACACCACGTCTGTGAATTACGAAATGGCCTTATCTTCACAAACAACAGAAGGCAGTAAAGAGTCTGTGTGGCTCTTCAAGTCACAAATGAGCTTCATAATTATTGAATCATTGTGACTATGCTTCTGGTAATCAGCAAGATAACAAGTTCTATACTCTTCAAAAAATGCCTTGGAATGGGCCTTTTCTGAAGAATATGCCTCATCACCTAAAATCTATTGAACAACTGCAACCAGAATTATGCTATTATTTGACAGTTTTATAAATGATACACAGAAAACATAAATTGTTACAATTATTTAATATAAAACAAAGATTGTATAGTGGGTTAATTAAAACACTTCACTTGTAGGTAATCCGTTGCCTTGAATCAAATATATCACAAAGGCGGGTGAATGAGGATCACATAACATAAAGTGAGTTTCGATGTGTACGGTGTAAGCGCTAAGACTCCGTTTCGACTGTCTACCAGACACCGGCTACCAACAATGAGAAATCCTGTGGTTTTACTTAGCCCCTCCAAACAAATTCAGGGATATTACCTCGATTACGTGATAGCAACCTTTATTCGAATCCTGTCTAAATCACCTTTCTGTAGTCATTCGGCAATCGACGCTACTTAATCTGAGAAACTGACAGTGTCGTAATGTCAAGCACAAAATATTAGTTTTACTGCAATAAAAATTACTGATGTTTATAGTGTGCAGTATCTCTGTTAAAAGTAAATGGCAGACAGACTTCTTTAAAAAGCTCATAGTTACTTACAGTATTGAAATTTGTTTTCCTCATGTTACCTGAAATTTTACGCCGTGTCGACAAATTCCGCGCCCTAGCAAACACACACACACACAAACACAATTATATATATATATATATATATATATATATACATATATATACATTGAAAATTTTTACTCGAAAAGACACATACGAGGATTTGAACACATCTATCGTAACAGAATGCGAAAATACAATTCTGGATCCCCAGTGAGTCGGTAAATAAATAAACAAAGAACTAAAGTAACTTCAAAGCTATCTTTTCACAAGTCAAGAAAGCGTACGTGGAAGTACAAGTACAACTCCACGTATTCTTAACCCCAGCAATAGATAAAGATGAATGATCAGCTTTATGCACATGCCGCGTTAACCCCGTGGAAAAGACCCCGGCTACTTATTTAATAAGAGGCTGAGTGGAACTCAGAGCCAGTCTGGATGCTTTGGAGAAGAGAATAACATTTGGCCCCTATCAGGAGTGGAAAAGTGATCCATCTGTCGTCTGGATTGTAGGCCTACGTAGTCACTATAACGCTTTCGTTAACTTTGCTCTAAACACACAAACAATTCAAAAAATGACAGTGAATATAGGCTGTTTAAAATAAAGAACTGCTAAGGACAAAGCAAAAAATATATGTTATAAAGGTATGACACACAAGGACTTATATGAATACTGAGTTCTCTTTTATCAAATATACTGCTTGGTTAAATTCTTAATTGAACATATACTCCACATTTTTTTCGGATTGGTTTTGTTACTTTATAAGGACTATAAAAGAGCTATCCCATTACAGGTCTGGACAGGACCTTAGGCTCGAGGAAGTTGAGGCTCCCATAATTTCTATAAAATCGGCATATTAAGGTGGTAAGATTGGATACGTGAAATAGTTTAAGGACATGTGGACTCTATTCAAGTGTCTTTGGGTAGGTGTTCAGTGGCGGTTCTTGTGAATGTAGTAAGGTAACTTCGTTCTCCATAAGAACAGGGAAATTCATCGATCAGCTAATCAGATATCAACTTATCAAAGAGAACGGTAGAATGAAAAGAGATCAGCCATTTGATCAGACGTGAAAAATGCTATCAGCAAACCAAAAAAGTATACAAAATTTGAAATAAAGCTTTATTGTTTGTGTTGTCTACTGTTATCAGTGTAATAAGCAGTAGTTAATGTTTCAAACTGCATGGGTTGATAAGGCAAGCAGCAATTGAAACTACGCAGCGAAATTGATTTTCAAGGTAATAAACTGATTGGAACGAATCAGAATAGATCTTTTATAATTACTGCGATAGCTCTGTGCCTCTTTGATTACAACACAGAATTTGTTAGTTTTGAGGTTTTCGCAGCGGTGTAGCTGAGAACTCAGGATAGGGACAGGTGGCGGGCTCATGTGAGTGCGGTAATGAACCTTCGGGTTCCATAAAACGCGTGGAATTTCTTGACTAGCTTGTTAGCTTCTCAAGAAGGACTGTGCTGCATGGAGTTAGTTAGTAGCTGAGATCTGGCAGCGCCATATTCCAGAAAACCGAAATTCTCAGCAGGCAATTGTTTTCCTCAAAGCATTTGATTATGTTTTATTTGTGCGTAATTTAAATTCTCTTCTTCGTGTCTTGGCTTTATTTATGATCTAATAAAGAACATCCTGCCACGTGTTTAAGGAATTTTATCTCCGAAATTTTAAGTTATTTTTACTCCTCTCTCTCCCGTCTATAACGTAAGGATTAATATTTCCTTTCCGCCAAGTTCAAATCTGAATGTTACATGTTGAGCTATTTTAACATGGTTTATTTTCTGTACTATTCTGACTTGCTAATAAAATTTGCATTTAATTCATTTACAACTAAAATATTCAAATAATATCTGTAATAGAACTACGAGTATATCCAATTCCGGTTTGCAAGAATCTGGCACGATGCGTGTTTTCAGACACATTAAATAGCAACAAAAATAATATCGAATGAATATCAAGCGACAGTATCTCAAATGATGTCCCAAAATTTTGGTTACTTTTGCTGGTTATAGGAAAAAGCAATCACATTGAGGCAATTAAAAACTGATAAACAAAGAGCTAATTCGATATTGTAGACTAACGAGTTGAAGAATGGTTTTGTTCTAAATTACAGGTAAAACTTTCAGCTCCAACCTGACAACACAGTCTCCACTATAAAAACCAATAGATTAATGATGTTTACGGATATAATCATTGTTTATTGTGAGAATATGAAATACACAAATGCACTGTCTGGTAAAATTCACAATCTTTCTGTTACAGCAGACGGTACATGCAGTTGCACTCTGGTGTGAAAAGTTAATCGAAAACTTTGAAACAGGTTAATGCTGACATATACTAAATAACAGGTTAAAAGTAACTTAAGAATTTATCTTTAAATGCATTTGTTAGCTTCTGTTGAGGCTCTTACTCTACGAGCTACACCAAAGCAAGCGTATCTGAACAAAATTTATCACAAAATTTTACGCGTATTCATATAGTGATTTTAAAAACATCTGCTCTTGAAGTCATGGTTGTCTGTATTTATTATCAATGTAATCAGTAATACGGCATTGTCAATCTGGGCCTCTGATATTAGGGACTTAAATTGCAAAAATATTAAAAGAATCTAACAGAATTCCGTGTGGTTTTATAAATACGCCTGAAACGGACAGGAAATTTATTTCGCTGTCTTCAAATGTTATATATACCCTATGTGGGGACCTTACTAACTACGGAGACGACTCTTAGCATCTGAAGAAAGACCGAGCTTTATGGCGTTGATTAGGCCAAGTCACATAGGCACGCCTAAAAATGCATATCTAACAGTGTTTCTGAAACTTGCCAATAATGTGGAATATTTATCTCACGCATTTCTAAAAGCTATATATATATATATATATATATATTGAATGAGAAGAAGAACGTGTTCGTTTCTGATACACTGTCGCAGTACATAACATCTGTGCTTCTTCATACACTTCATATTCCAGAGTTCGAATCTACTTCCAGAGAAAAGCCATTCTGTGTACGATTTTTATCTTTACCCTCTACACCTCTGCGGAATTTACAAAATAGGCTGTCACTTCATCTAGACCGACTCCAAATCATCCTTCACATAATCACCATCGCATTCAACATTTCACGTTCCAAGCGCTTAAAGCTATGTGGTAATTGCATGCAGTAACACCTACTTTAACATTTTCAAGCAGCATTTTGCCCACAAAATGTATTTATGTCTCGTGCTATTCTCACATTCAACACAGATGGTTTCCCCGCATTAACTGTCTTCGTATACGTAACTTAGATAACCGAGTCTTTAAAAGGTTTAGCAACTGAAATCGTGCTGCTAAATAATTGAAAAATCTGTCCATAAATTGGAAAACCTGGTTTCAGTGATAAAAAAAAATTTCCGATATTATTATTTCGATACTTAGCATATTAAGATTGGCAAAACACATAGATTGGATGAGACAAACAAAAAGCTAGTAGAACTGTATGGTGGAAAAAACGTCTTGGAGAGTGACAGTTTCGAAGGACCAGCAGTAATGAAAGGTAAATTAAATAATTAAATTAAATTAAATTAAATAAATTAAATATTTTCTAGTTTAAGAAAGTGCAAGGTATCGCGATGCTAAAAAAACACAATTCTTGACGCAGATTGGATTTAAGCGGCTCAACATTTAATAATTATAGAGGAGGTATCTTCTGTTAACGATGGTGAATCATGGACTTATCATATACTTATTAGAGACTTAACGGTAATATAAGATAATTATGTAGCTTTATCTTCTCATTCGGCCATTTTGAACTAGCCCTTAATCCTTGAAGATGGGATCAATAGGCTGTCCTGAAACTTCGGTAAATATGTACCAACAAACACTGTGTAAAAACCGACAGGAGTGTAACCCGAACATTACTATTTTCTGGCATATGATGCCATGTAGTTTGGTAGGTAGGTACCAAACTAAACGGCGTCATATCCTAGAAGACATTAATCTTCTTGGTGGCTGATGTGAGTACTTGAAACCTCACACAAAGTAGCATTCTTCGCTTATTTTGATCCAGACGTCATTCTGAAGTTACGAATCTTTAAAAATTTAATTCGTTGGACTGTGGGTCCAATCATCGCTAGGCCTCTAGCTTCACTTAAGGATGCGGGCATGTGCCTTGCACTGAACGGAATTCGACCCCGGGTACCGGCTTTTAATTAATATGTAATTGTACAATCGCCTCAAAACGCATGACCGATGTAATTCGCTTAGATACATTGTATTTACATGTATGTAAATTCATCATATTCCGGGCAAAAATCATAACTCTGTTCTTGTTGCGAATCCTTAAAACTCCTCAGTAAATGTAAGGTTGGCATACTGCAATTGCACGTCTTCGGCAGGAACACAGATCTACCGGAAGCTACTGAGAGAAGTAGTATTATAACAACGTACACAATCGATGTCTCTTTCCTTCTCATAAGTGTCACGGGTGAGTGTTTAAATTGAGAAACATTGTTTAAGATGTGCATCTGGTTTTTGTCTACCCGATTAGGTTATGTCTGCCCTACTACGCGTCTATAATTTAGTGTCGCAACAAGTCGACCAATCCGATATTCTTGCTTACTTACTTATCTTGTTAAGATTAACTTTTTAAAAGCTAGTGTGTAATACAGTACACGTACTGCCAGTTTTAACACTGAAACCCCTGAATTTTATCCACACAATGCATTCACGCGTTTCGCACGGTTCTCACAACTGTGCCCTATAGAACATTCACTGATCTGTCTCCCTAATGGAAACACACTGTGTTCTCTGTGAGGTAAGAACTGAAACTTTTAATCTGTAATACGGATTAGTCTTGCCATGGTTCAGGCGGTTAATCTCCGCTATTTGAACACGGAAAATTTGCTTCGATCCCGGTCCGGTGTATGTGAAATTTGTAACAGACAAAGTAACAGTGACACAGGTTTTTCCCCGCATACTTCGGTTTTCATCATTTCATCAGATCCCTATAATCATTTTCATCTATATGCTGCACTTCTCAGGACAAACGGACGAAGTCCGTAAACCAAAAGAAAAGCAATAATCTTCCAGAAATCGGGGAGTATTGGAGGCACAAGTACTTTTTTCACCCTTTAGTCTTCATATGATTAAAGAAGGTTCATAACATCAAAACTCTGACCCTCGTGTCTGACATTTTTCAGCCTGTGCAACATTGCAGCACTCCTTTACTGCATAATCACACTGTTTTTGTACCTACACTGCTTGCACTAAGGGAATATGGGGTATATGAGGTGTTGCGGGTGACGTCATATGGAGTGAAAATGCCATTTACACTACGAATGTGTTCACGCTGAAGTGGGCACATGAATCCAATAAAACCAAAATAAATTTTGTTTCAATGATACACAAAGCATTAGAGAGCTAAGAGAAAGCGTGGTTTATTTTCTTGGGTAAATGAAGGTTTATGGCCCTCATATCGAAGATGTGACTTCTCATGTAGGTACTTATGCATGAGCATGTGAATGTTGTTTTCAGGGTGCAGTTTAGTGTTTATTACCAAAGTGTTACAGCTAATGCAAGAATAAAAATAGCATGACACTTATTAAACCCTTAACATTAGAAGGAATTTATAAAAAAATGCAAACCTCTTTATAGTACGAATTGAAACTAACAAATAAAGATTATTATAGTAGGTATAGTGACTAGGCTAGGGACTGCAGGACAGAAGAATCGTCACTTGATATCCGGGAGGGAGTAAGGTATTTCCAAAGCGTCAAGACCAAATCTGCTCCCGACTCAGCCTCCTCTTCAGTGGGTCCCGGGGCGGTTTCCCAGGGGTAAAGCGGCGGACCGTAAAACTGGCCACTCATTTCCATCAAGCGCCGAGTTTTAGAATGAACTGACATATTTCCATTTCACCGTGTGTCTTAATACAGCGCACACGGACAATTTGTACTTTATAATACAAGCACAAATCCCTTGAACTATATTTACATAGTCTGTCCCTACTGCTTAGAGAATTAAAGGATTTCTTTCTATTATTCCTTTGCTGCATATCATTATAATACGTGTAATGAAAAGGAAAAAAACTCCATTATGATAAAGTCATCAACTTTTAACAGACGTGCTACTGATTTATGTAGTGGGTCTTGTGGAAAATGCAAGTTATACCATAGTGTTGAATGCAACATTGCGTTTTAAACTGAATGCTATTTTGTGAAATACCAAACGCGTTCCATGACCTTCTTCAACATGTATGTTAAGTGGGCTATTCTTTTCGTCAGGAACAAATTTTTCAGAAATTTGAATATATGTGGAAGAGAATCAGTGTCACAAAGGATACGAATATGCTTTAAAAAGGTTTCAGACATATTTATTGATGGTTTCTCCTCCACTGGATAATAAAAAAAAATTCAGAAAGGTATGAAGGGGTTTGGCAGAATACATTTTTCGAAGAACCGTATGATTTCACTTTTACGTGTTTCATTTATGCATTTCGTATAAAAGCCGAAAGAAAATTAGCTACATGTTTAGATGTAACTTGTGACTTTATATTCTTAGGATAAATTTGTGCCTGCTTCGCACTGTATAATTTTAAATACTGAGATATGGGGAATGTTACTTCACACATGGACAGAGCCATAACATCTTTTTCTCTGCGTCTGTCCAGAAATGCCGAAGTAGACATAAGCAAAGAAGAAAATAATTAAAGTCAACATATGTTATTGCTTCAAGTTCACTGTTTGTTTCTTCTGGAGTCTTACAGCTTAGTTCCGTTCGCCATAACAACCGATACTCTACTACTTGTTGACACAACGTTTTTCTTAACTGTCTAATCTTAAAATTGCGAGCCAAAAGTCATTGAAAATCATCATTGATATTTGAGCATTGCAGTCCATAAATAATCTAAGCCGATGTGCAAAACTCTTAGGAATTTTAAACATTTCGTAAATAACTAACATTTGAGAAGACTCATAATCTATATTATCCAAAAAACAATTTTATATTAGGGTTATGAAAACCTAATGTAGTACATAAGGGAAGAAATGAAATTTATAGGCTTACAAGATTTTAGTCGATAAATTTCAAACGAAAAAGTCGTAGGCCTAATAGGATGGATCTGACAGAAACTAGATATGAAATTGTTTCGACTTGATTCACTGGCATAGGGTAGAGCACAGTGATAAGGTTTTATACATATGGCAATGAAAACTCTGATTTAAAAAGTGGCTGGAGTTGCCTTGGACAACTGAATGCCTATTAGCTTTTTCATGAGAGAATTATTTTCAAAAGCATTTTTGCTTTGTTCCACAGAAACGTGAGTTCATTTAAGTTACCTGAGTAGTGCTCGTTGACGTGTTTTTTGTTTCAAGTCTCTATACACAACAGTAAGGGAAATGATGGTTTCTTTCGTGATATTTAAGCGGTGAAGTACAATGGCTGAAACTTTTCCCACAGCTTCAGACCGTGTGTCACGATCTGATCCTGTCTCATTCATCCTTACTTTCAATAAAGCTATCAGTTACAGCTTTCGTAATTCCTATGATACAGCTGAGATCGAAACCACTGCTTAGTAGCTTCTTTAAGTAATTGTATTAAATTCCTCCAGTCTTGTTTTCCGCAGCCAAAGCGGCTAATGTTATTGTCCTGTACATGTAACATATTGGCAGCATACGACGACTGACGTTCCCTTTGTTTTAGTGGCACCAGCTACATTCACCTTTGTCATAAACGGTGGCATAATATCTGGAACTCTTTACTTATTAGACATAAACTGTATTATTTCCATAATAATGTATCTGGTTAGTGTAAACTGTACTGAAACACTCTATTCATTTTATACCGCTTTACAGTCATCAAAGTAAATGGCTTACAAGTTAGGTCTACTCAAAACTAATTCACGTTTGAAACATGTATAGTACAGAATCTAGATAATAAATACCTGATAAGAAACACAAAGAAACACTGCGGTAGACGTAATGGTGGTAACAATTGTCAGCATAGCAATGAGACGGGGATTTACAGAGTATAAGACTCGTTACACAAGCGTCTTCATTTTCACTAGAACAGCATTAATTTTATTTGAATCCATCTCACTGTTATTATTATTATTATTATTTGTTTTCTGGGTATCTAAACATGCTAGAGCACCCTCTTGCCTGAAAAAAACATGCAGGGAGAGATTTATCTGGAGGCCTTGAGGATTAATCACAATAAATTCTTCTCTTTTATTAAACAAACATTAAATTCACAATACTTACTTAACGTTAGTGCTTAAGTCTACTTATTCAAATTAGTGATGAGTCGAAAACATAAGAGTAAAATGAATAACTAAGCAATCAGGATGAAATATTAACCCTTCAGTACCATTAAATACCGAAAAGAAACTTATGTATATAGACCTTTTCTACTATGCAGTATTTAATACTGTATAGGCCTTGGGTCAAAGTTTTATTACAATACAGACGAATATTAAAAGCATTAAAGCAGGCCTCCTTTCAAAACAGTATAAACTCAATGTTTCCTTTCTCTCTCGTTTTCGGAATCGTGCTTGAATTTTATAACACCTTATCACAGTGTACTTCATTACATTAGGAATATAAACCAAAAAATTACACTATATTCCACTTATTTACTATTGATCCAACATGATTCAGCTAACCGTCCATCATCAGGAATCACAATGAAATTTAACTTGAAATTTTTCAATAGTTGTGTTCCCTGATTATGTCTATTTAGGCCGAAACATGGTAGGTCGATAGTAAATGAATGATATATAATAAAACTTGTTCGGTTCTTTTCGTGACTTCCTTGAATTTTTCGATATGCAATTTCGAATATATACATACACTGTCTCTTTCTTTGATTACCTCGAAAATGGTAAGACTTAAGAATAAGTGTATGGAATATAACACGTATGCTTTATTCTCACCTGCAATTTTTTCGTAAAGTTTTTCGTTCCGATGTTGCAGGTAACTGCAGAAACGTGTATCTGTAGAGAGCAATGCATAATGTTCATTATATTTGTGCGATTTTAAATGAAAAATTACTTGACAAAATTTCACAAAATCCTCTCACAAAGAGAATATTTAACAAAATACAAGGAAAATAATTTTATGCCTGCTTGCAGGCACGTGTTTGTTCGCCCCTATATCCTGCTCCCGTGCTGGAGTAAGTGTCAGCTGGTGTTCCAGTTTGTTTTTTTTGGCGCCGCACCTCATGGACATCTTAACCCAGTTGACAGAGGGGAACTGAGAGAGACAACTTCCATGCTATCGATATAGAGTGGCGTGGTGTCGTCACACTTCACAAAAGTCGGCGCAGAAATGTATCTCAGATTACTTCCTACTTTTCGGGAAAAATTAAGTGTTCTACAGTATAGACTGCATACACGTATGTGTGGATACATTTTTTATTGTAATCTAAAGAACACCATTAAAACCAACATAAGGTACAGGCAGATCCATAATCCAAGATCCAATAAAATAGCAAAGATTCATTATGTTATAAAGTGCGGATATATCAGCAGGTGTTCAAACGTGAAAAATCATGAATTTAGAATTATTAATTTAATATTATCCATGTTCCGTGTAGTAAGATAGTTTTACAATATTTATTCAAAAAACTGTACAACAGTTAGATACAAAATTATACAATCATATAGCAAGCGTCCTACAATTTTAACATCTGTCTTGCACATCCATGACATAATTATTTAATGTTGTGTTGTAATTTGTTGAATGCCTCCCTGAAGAAGGCCGAAAAAGGCTGAAACATGTAGGAGGCTTGCTATATGATTGTACACTTTTCTATCTAACTGTTGTTCAGTTGTTGGAATAAACACTGTAACAATCTTTAATTTTGAGTCTTGAGACTGTGTGATACGTACGTAGTTAAGAATATTTTGATGAAAACTATATCTTCCATCTTCACAGAACAAGTGAAGTACGCCTGTTCCAACGATGGAGGCAACAGATTCTTTCGAACAGTTGATGACTATCTAGGAACATATTCGTACACGGTGTCAAAAGTAGAATATTATAATGTTAATTCTGATCTGTGTGCAAAATTCTTTCTGAATTCTGTGTCTTTTTCCAATGTTAATGGACATATATTAAAATTAAAATAGGCTAAAGCAGAAAAGTTGAGAAATATAGAATGCAATTGAAGAAAAGTTCAATTACTTTTACAGTAAAGAAATATTAGGTTATTGTCATACAGACTGGGTTTATGTAGTGGAGACATTTGAGAGGAATATTTACCGGCTGATTGTTCCCACAAAGAAGAAGAGAAACAGAAATACTATATGGAAGATGAAAAGACATTCTGAGAACCATATTTAACGTTGAAAATCTAACACTGTAAATCCATGAGCATGACGAAGTGGACCTCAGTCATACCTTCAAAATCATTAATACTTAAATTTGTAAACCGATACATTCTCTTCTTAAAAGTGACTTAAGTGTTCTGGTGGAAATGCACAGACTTTGTGGAAGAATCTTCTGATACGTCTGCAGCTTTGAAGCACATATACCAAAATACACTGCCTTACATCGCCGAAGAACGTATTTGCATATCCACCGCTGTGAGAACCTTAAATTTCGCATTTCCTTCTTTCCCTTTTCTATGTCTTCAGGCACGCAGGAAACACATTATGTCTATTGGTTCTGTGAATTTGCAGTAAAAGGTAACTTGGTAATCCTAGATGCAGATAATAGGATAATATTATATGTAACTTAATAAAACTGAGTGTGCCTATTTGGAATGTATTTATCAGGCTTACGATGGGGACAATTTCCTGACTGTTTTGAGTACAGCAATTAATGTTCGGTATTCATAAAAAATAAGGAAATGTTGAATTTCTGAGCGATTACTGTTTTCTCTAAAAGTATTATCCAGCATATCATGAAGAGCAACTTTAACTACGGCTCTGCAGTATAATGATCGGGGGGACGAGCTTGTTATGCAAGTTTATTAGAAAGAGAAGAAAATTTTATCTTAGGCCTACTTTTCCGTCAAAAAGAATTAAATTAGCATTTGAAAATTATTAACTCTCTTTGGCACTTGGTCAAAACAATTATATTAACATTAACGAATACAGTAGCGACATATCTACATGTAAGTTACGACAGATTTCGGAAGTCGTCACAATTTAAACGTCGGCTGTTTTCCTACAGGTAGCGCTGTTGTATCTTAAAGCAAGACAGGAACTGTCTGCAGGGAGTAAAACGTAGAGGGCTTTGGCTCTCTTACTTTTCCTACATTCTAGATCGTGACTATTTTCAAGGGAAGCACTGAAAATGCGACTATTCGAGACGTGCCATTTGACGTTTTACATAACATGAACTAAGAGTACAAGACTCTCCGTATCAAAACAGACTTAAAATCTGTCATAATCGATATCCTATAAATGGCAAAATAGCGATCATGCTTGATTGTTATGTTTGGATCGTCAAATATGATCTCACACAGAAAACCGCATGCTTCATATATAAAGACAAATCAAGGACAGATATTATTATAAATGTGCGTAGATCTTCATGTGATATGTGTCTTATATTAGACCGCTCGTAACAAAAATAGAAATGTATTAAGAAATTTTTAGTAAAAATTCCAGATATAAAATTCAAGAAAAATACCTCTAGAGAGAGTCATAATTTTCCATGCAGTGAAACGGACAGACATGACGAGAATAACAGTCGCTTTTCGCAAATGCTTTGCGGAAATCCCTAAAAGCACGTCAAAATTGTATTGCAGTCACATTATATTCTTGTTAGAAGGAACGTATGTTTAGAAGACTATTTTTCATATATATATTTATTTATAAAAATTGAATAACTGTACAAGTATTGTGGCGGAACAAAAGCTGATATATATATGGGCTACAGTCTCGGTCATAATATACATAAAATGTGTAAGACAGAAATGAAGTTATGAGATAAACGAAGAAATACGGCGCCTAAAAAAATAAGCAGTTCTTTCGAGGAATATGACATCCTCTGGGAACAGAAATAGACCAAAGTCGTTAAGTCGTACAAAGATTTTCTTATACTTCATATATACGGAAATATATTTCTTATTATATGACTTTCAAACACAAGTGTTTTAGAGGATTTATTTATTTTAATTTATGAATAAAAATAGAATTTGTTTTTGCGCTTCCAACCGAGCACATTCCTTAATATAGCAAGGCTGTCACAAATAGAAAATACTATAATCACAAAAATCCTTTTCGAAGTCTTTCGCAGAACATTATCTTAGGATTCGAAATGACACCAGTTTTTGACTTAGAAGAATATTAAAATTAGGCACGTATAATATGTATAGATTATTATCAAAATCAAATAAAAAACAAGACGTCATATGGAGCAAAATACTCTTCCTTATAGGCGCATAATGCTCTAAGATTGCACGAAAACATTTTATTCTTGTGGCAGAGCATTTCTAACTTCAACACACGCTACGCAATTTCTATCAACCTGCTTCTTAAACTTCCAATTACTATATGAAATAGCTTGAAGATTCAATACGTATGAGGTGTTAGGCCGTGGCGACCGCTAAACGGTTAACGACGTTTCAAAAGCAAAACGCTCCCCCGAAACCTCGGCACATATTTGCTAGTCGACAAGGCGTAACATCCCAGAAGTCTTTACATCTGAGAGAACATCAATTCTTGCATAGCATAGCTTATTTTAATCCTGTACGCCACGTTACGATCAAAACAACCACACGAAAATTTAATCTGTGCATTTGGCATTCTTTAGAATGAGCGGGTTATTTTGTGGATAAGGCTGTTCAAAGCTCAATGAAAAGTCTTTCGTCTGTAGATAAATGTACTAGGCATGTCAAGGCCTCGTAACGATTAACGCTGTCAGTCACTGCCAAGAAATAAGTCTCATGTGAGTAAATAACACAGGTTACACATTTGACCAATCAACTATAATTTATATACATTATACATGCTTCTATCTAATAAGCAGTTAAGATCTTTTCCTTCAACATGCATTCAGTTCCAATATCCTTAACGACCTATCAGTCGTTAATCAGCCCATTTCATTAGTTAACTCAGCTTCATTAATCAATCAACATAATACTTAGATACGTATATAAAATACCTCCGTCGTTATGCATATTCCTTTTTAATGTTAGAAAATAGTTTCGAGTATAACCAGAAGATGGCAAAGACGTTTCTTATTGTTGTTATGTAGTATGTAACTTACGTTCATAATAATTCTGCACAGTAAGATAGCAGAATTCGTGTCAAAAATAGCAAAGAAAGGTGGTTGCAGTAAACGAGTGTGGAAGATACGTTTTAGCCGAAGATTAATAGTCTTGTGAGATATGTTGACGCTTAGCCTGGTAGATGTGCACCGAAGTTTCAGAGAAGCCTGCCACTTCCATTCTCAGAGGAAATTTTCTAGCCTCAGAATGGGAGCAGTAGTTACTTCTGAAAAGGCGAGGTATGTATATGTATATACGAGTATATAGGCCTACATGCAATAAAATATATGTCTTACATCCAATAGGACAGTTATTTTCAGAACAAACTCAAATCCCATTATGTTGTCACTACTGCAGCAGGCTACTTGCAGTAGGGATTCCTTAAATATTGAGTTCAATAAACGATCAAGACATAAATTATGTAGGCCTATTTTTTTAAGAAAAATATAGTCATTGCAAAGTCATCAGCGTGTCTCAATTTCAAAAATCATCTTCTACAACATATCTGACCATTCACAGTCACTTTGTTAACATCCTTAAAATCGTATTCCAGGTTACATTAATGTGTCGTTAATAAAGTATTGTATCATAGGCCGACAAATTTAAGACATGAAAAGAGACAATTGTAATGAAATGTTGCTCATGAATTGCAAAGACTATAAAACACAGGAGTACAATTATACGTAAGTATGCACATACGTAGTGTGATCAAGTGCGTAAACAGCACAATTTTCGTTTCCAAGTCGTGTGGTTGGTAGTCTTAACATCGCAATGGTTGTAAACGGTGTATCAAGCGCAGAAATCTAAGTGTAAGACCTGCTACCACAAATTGAATTGTGTGGTTACAATGTAAAGGAAATTTCGTAAGGGGTTTTTTAGGGAACCACTAAAGATAATACGCTCCTACTGTGGCATAAGTTGTTCTATGAGCCTGTTTACATTTTGAAATGGACAAGCATCACTAAGCAACCAGTCACTGAATCTAAGATGAATGAGTTCGAGCGGCTTTTGTTCCCAATCCGAGAGAAACAAGAAGGCAAATTTCCCGAAAATTAAGCACACATATACAATCGACAGAGCACAAAACTCTACGTCCTCCTTTGAGACTTACAATTTACAATTATCAATTTTTGCAACATGTTACAACCCTAGGCAAAGACGTTCACTGCTAATATGTTGTGACTTTCTTAAAACCTGAAGAGGAAATTTTTACAGCCAAGTTTGTGTTTGGTCACGAAATCACTTTCCATTACCGAAATAACGTTAGAATCTGGGGAGCAACAAACTGCATGCAGTGAGTGTAGTCACCTACATGGGCAGTCCCAGGTTCAATGTCTTTTGTGTCCTGTTCTAACAGAAAGTGTTCGGACATTTCTTACCCTTCAGTAGCGAGTACTGTGCCTGGTATAGAGTAACCAAATATGTTGGAGGAATTCCTCATGCAGATTTTGGAAAATAAGGTTGTAATGACTTGTTATTCCAGCAATACGGAGCCTCCAATTATTCATTGCAATTTAAGGCTTTTTGGTTGCAAGTTTGCAATAATTTGATTACCTCCTTCCCATGACATTACGCTACTTTATTTCTTCTTTTGTGGATACATGAAAGATATCATTTACTTTCCACCATTGCAAAACACTTTGGGAGGATACGAGCTGAAGCGGCCAAAGTTACACCCACCATGCTTAAAAATGTGTGGAGTGAAATGAGTATCGGTAAGACATGCATCAGAACATTTACGGTGTCTTCATTGAACAACTGTTAACTATCAAATGTAGATCACAGAAACTTTATCATATACACTTCAAAAATACATTTTGTTTTTATTCCTGTATTTATTATTTCTTGAGTAATATTAGCCTACATTAAATTCGCATTTACTTTATCTTCTCACACTTTATTAACAAGACCTACGGGAAATTCTTCTGTGATTAAATCTTTGTCACATTGAAATCAAAATATACGTAAAGTTAGTGATTTATTAATTAAAATTCGTATATTATATTAACAGGTTCCAAAGTAAATTATCTTTTTAAACATGTACAATGAGATTTATCGCGGAATAGGCAAAACTGCATTTCAAATAAAATAAATGGTTGTCTGTACTGACGTTTAATTGAAGGGAATATTTATTACTAACACAATGGAATGCTCAGTGAAGGTTTAGTATATTAGTATCAGTTTATACTGCATGTAAACAGATAATAAAGTTTTATGTTTGGTAATAAAGTTGATTAAGGACCACTTTATTGATATTATTTATTTTCAAGTCGTTTGTTTTTAGAAGAAAAATATAACGGGTACATAAATTCTACAGGCATACATTTTAGTATCTGATAAACATATTAGCGTTAATAAAATTGATAGAGTGTCCCGTATAGCCTATATAGTTGCTACATTATAGACACAAGAAATTTGGCAAATGACCAGTACTAAGCATATTTCTGTTCTATTTCCAGGAAACATAATTCTGCCCTTATATTCACATTATCTTCAATCCTGGACCACATATTGTAAGTTACAACCATTGACGGAAACTCCTTAGATAATCTTCCTTCTTTAGATAAGTTTTTCGTTTAAGATGCGGTCGCTGCTTTCTTTCAGGATTTGTAGGCATTGTCTAAACTACGGGCTGGACGATCCTCTTTTGCATGCCGTCATAGATATGAGATTTGTCTCTTCTCCAAACGTCCTAACCGGCTCTGAGCCCACCCCTTCTCCCATCCAATGGGTACCATGGGCTCTGTTCTCGGGAGTATAGCCGCTGAAGCGTGAGGCTGAATTGTCACTTCAATCTATTGCCGAGACTAAAATGCGTGGAACTATACTTCCACTCCCCACATACGCCTTCGTGTCGTGTACAAGGACACGTTTCCTTTAAATAAACAGATTTATCAAGGCATGCTATCCCTTAAATTCCTACCTTAAATTTGTAATGTCTCTGGAAACATTTTTATCACATCTCATTCTTATTTATAAATCGCCGTTTTACAAATTGCAATTCAAGAAAAATTAGGCCTGATCACATTTAAAAAACAATGGAATTGAAGAAACATATGTTTATACTGAATACGAAAACACGGGCCCATTAAAATTCATCGAGGCATCATTTCTACCTCATCTTCATCATTGTCTCCCATTCATCTTTTCCTTCATCACTTTTCATAATTTCTCTTTTAAGAAAGAATTAATTTATACCTTACCTCAACGCTTTATATGTCACTGTTTCCAATATAGAGCTGTTACCTATGTAAACAGGCCTGCGTGGAAATTGCCATTGCGTGAGGGCGACATAAAATACACACAAAGATAGCACACATACACAATCATTAACTGTCTCCTGTAAATAATATATACCAGATTTCTTCCATGTGACAATTAATTTAAGAAATGTCCAGACTTATTTTCTTCTAAAACATAAAAGTCTTAATATAAAGGCATAAGAATAAACCTGCTGGATTTAATACGACATGTCATGGGTAGACTAAGTTATAGTTAGCCATCAGCATACAATCTACGATATAAGACTATACCTACCTTCATAATGCCTTCCTTTGTACAATATTTTAATCTTGAGAAAGCAGTTTCTATAATAGAGAAATGTACATGACTTAAAAATAAAAGACCGCAAGGGAAGAGTCAAGTACAGGTCACATAATTAGTTTCGCTAATTAAACTTCGTTAAGAGAACAGAAAATATTGCTGTAGTCATAGACAAGCTATTGATTGGAAGCTATGTTAGGCCCATGTTCTTCAAGACGATTCAGACGCGGACACAGAGCAAGCGAAACGCAGGTTGTGCAACCGCTGCTCAGCCAATATGAAGCCACCTACAGAAAGCGGCATTAAAGTACCACGATGACTAGTCATTTTTCACTGCATATCATGTCTTAAATAAAACCCTTATTAAAATAACTGAAACGACCATCCAGGTTCTCAGAACTAGGAAGCTTCTAAGCAATAGACACAAAGAACATGTTTAAAAAAATCGGAATTTGAGAGAAGTTCTAGCTTTTTAAAATAAATAGTCCTTATTGTTTATTCATATAGGCTTCTACTGCTCACATGTTACCAATGAGTTATTATTCTGTGAAACTTGCACAGTAGAGGAATTTTGTGAAGTTCTTCATGACAAATTTCTTCATTCTTTGATATTACAAAATGTTCTTAAGTGTTTTATTTCAAAAGGGTGTTGATGTTAAAATTACATAGTGTCCATGATAGATAAATGAGCGAGTATGGGGCATTGCTGGAATAATACTAATATGGGGAAACCAAAGCACGCGGACGAAAACTTGTCTCAGAAGGACCTGATCCACAAAAAATCCCCACACGTACTCTAGAATATTAGTTTAAATATTATTACATTATGTACGAGTATAATACCACAAAACACTTTCCTATAAATTTATGTTAGTGGAGAAAGCGAAGTTTGTGCTTTACTTTTAAACGCCGCTCAACATGGAAGACCTTGCTTTAGCAGTGTTCTTATGCAATGTAGGTTTATGATTTACTCGCAGCAATAAGAATCTGGAATCTCTGAATTTAATCTTGCGGTTTGTGGCCTAACACACCAGCAAAGTTTGTACAAAAGTTGCAAGCATTACGGAACCACCAATAAAAATTAGCTGGCCCGCTATATTTTATACTATTCAACGTAACTGTATCTGTTTGTTTACAACAAAAATGCCAGCAGTCCTATAATACAGGGGTCGTAGAAGGGCAAAGAATATTTTCCACAAAAATAAAATCTGCGCGCGCGTGTTTGTGTGTGTGTGTGTGTGTGTGTGCGTGCGCGCGAGAGAGAGCGAGCGTGTGAATTACATAGTGCATAACTGCATAATACTGAAACACTCGCACGTCTTCATTCATGTTACACACAACCTGTACTTCATTGTCTTCATTCATGTTCCACACAACCTGTACTTCATTGTCTTCATTCATGTTCCACACAACCTGTACTTCATTGTCTTCATTCATGTTCCACACAACATGTACTTCATTGTCTTCATTCATGTTCCACACAACCTGTACTTCATTGTCTTCATTCATGTTCCACACAATCTGTACTTCATTGTCTTCATTCATGTTCCACACAACCTGTACTTCATTGTCTTCATTCATGTTCCACACAACCTGTACTTCATTGTCTTCATTCATGTTCCACAAACCTGTACTTCATTGTCTTCATTCATGTTCCACACAACCTGTACTTCATTGTCTTCATTCATGTTCCACACAACTGTACTTCATTGTCTTCATTCATGTTCCACACAACCTGTACTTCATTGTCTTCATTCATGTTCCACATAACCTGTACTTCATTGTCTTCAACATGGGTTGTCTTTAACGTTACATCAAATTTAGGCGTTGGCATATACTATTTAAATATTAATCATTCATTATGATTGTAGTTGTAGTAGCAGTAGTAGTAGTAGTAGTAGTAGTAGTAGTAGTAGTAGTAGTAGTAGTAGTACAGCAGCAGCAGCAGCAGTAGTAGTAGTAGTAGTAGTAGTAGTAGTAGTAGTAGCATAGTAGCAGTAGTAGTAGAGTAGTAGTAGTAGTATTGTAGTAGTAGCAGTAGTAGTAGTTCTTGTTGTTTTATTACTCTTCTCCATAAAAACCTTACACAAGAATATGTTTGACGCAATGTCAGCAGCATATACGTACTAGGTCTATTGACTATCTGAATGCCCCACAGCCTAATCTCGCCCAGGGTCTTCCGCTTTCCGTTTTCTGACTCCGATTTACAGATATTTGGTAGGACTTTTTGGATGATGGATCAGCTAGTGGCAAGGTCTGTACCTATGCAGGACATCGCAAACACGTAAAAAGCGCATAGGTTACGTGCACTTTTAACAGTATGATTCAAAATCCAGATTTCTAGATGCAGAAGACAGTACAGGCCTTCCACCACACGGCTACCGTAACCGTTTTGGCTCTGAAAATGCTAGAAGCAAAAGTTGAACCCCACGGAAACCAGGCCCTTAAGTTTAGGCTGCTTTTAAACGGATGCAGTAACTCGCATACAGGCTACAAGAATTTTCTATAAACGAATTACTTTTAGACCTACATTTTAAATACCTTGTAGCTTCTTAATCAATGGGCACTTCACCGGAGGTAAAGCGGCCGGGGCCTGAAGGTAACCACTCATCCATCTACTGCCGAAGTAAAGAATGTATGGCGCTATAGCCCTACCTCCACTCTCCCAAATGGTTTCATGGCGTGCACAGGCACAGTTTTACATTACTTTAGTAACGGTAGACTATGCCATGTCGAGTTTGTCAATACGATTCAAACGTAAATGCAGGAACCAATTTTCTGACCCAAATTCAAGGACGATATGGCAACAAATAACATACTAGCTCCCTATCTCTCGAGACAAGCTGATTCCATCTGCTCTTACAAAACAGTTTCCCCGCCACCTTTTACTTTTCACGTCACGTGACTTTGTGTTCTTCAGGGTTTGCATGTACGTATTATTTCCCTACGAATAAGGCAGGTCAATGTTCATAAATTTGTTTGGCAGTTACTTTACAAAACCTGATATTTGTGTTTTGCAAGTTATAGGTCTAATATAAACATGGCAGGCACGCGGTCTTCTGAAGCAGAAGGGATATTGCCATCATAATCTGTGGAGCCATCAAACATCTCATTGAAAATGGAGTTTATGTTTCAGACACTGAACTTTTAAAAAAACAGATGAGTGTGTTGAAAGAAATCACTAAGTTTTACAAGCTCAGTTGGCCTTACTTTTCGGATGGAAACATAGAGGATAGTAGGTAAAAGAAGTAATTTATTTTATTGACTTGAGCACCAGTATTTCAGTAAGCTTTGTTATTTGTAGGCAGATTAGCTTTTATAAAAGTTTATGCACTATTACACTTTTTATTTACAGATTTTTAATACAGTGCACAGTGTGATAATATATTGAAATTACATTCCTTCTCAACCTGCCACACATGAAATAATTTCAAGTAAAACACTTCATTATTCATCCGCAATATTTGATAAAAGTTATATAAAGAAATACTAATAGAACACTTCAACACATTAACTGGCGTATCAAAGTTCATGAACTGCAAGAAAAAATGAATTATTTTCAGTTTCAATATATTATGGTGAATACATCTGAATAATATGATATCAGTCAGTTATTTAACTCAGTGTTCTCCAATGGTGAGACGCGTTATAAATACCAAACATCTCTGAATGTAGGTCTCATTAACACGCACATAGTTGTCAAGCGATAAACTACGGTGGGTAGAGATCTCTCTGTGCATTCGGCCTGCAGGCCTTCCCTATGTGGTCTTCTAGCAATTACCGAAAAATGCTTTAACTTACACGTTATTGGGAGGGATGAACTTTATTAGCTCCAGAAGGTACTGAAAATCAGTTCCACTTTCAGACTACATAAGTAAGTGGTTAGGTTGCAATTTGCGTATAAAATGTTGTCAAAGTGTGTTTTTTATTTTTGTCCAAAATAAGAAGAAAATGTGAGAAAATCAACACCCAAGTAAAGACGGAATAACCTAAGATCATATTAAATTGGGGTGGAAGAGAGCATGTTGTATAATCTAGTAATTTTAGATGTAAACCTTGAATTCTGCACAAAAATATACAAACCGTGTAAATAATATGCAACCCATTACATCGCCCAAACTTCGTTTCTACAGAGTAAGCTATTCTCTGTTGATGGCGTTCATAAATTTGACAAACTTTGAAATAAATGACAAAGACATCTGAGGACTGCAGCATTTCTTTGTTAAATCTATAAAAGTGAGGCTGTAGGGCTGTTGTATATGTATCTAGCAGCGAGGTGTTGAGAGATCCGAGAGCTAGGCGCCAGCTGACAAAATGTTCAATCTTCTTGCACTCAGCAGCAGCTAAATATAACTAACCCTACCATCGACATGAACCAAATAGCCTAAACCATCAATGCCTTAAAATGTCTAAGATAAATAAAGTGTAGTCTATTAACGGAAGAAACCGATGTACGTGACTGGTTTTAAATTTTAACGCTATTCAGAGCTTTAAAGGATATGGTGTTTTGTACTGATGACATACCTCGTGTTGTCTGGTAATATAGATCAGGTTTACTTTATCGGTCCCAGTTTCAGTACCGCCATTCTGTTCGCATGACATGCATAAAGCTGTAATAAGTATGTACTTCGGCCTATTGATTTCACAACATTTTAAATTAGAATATTTGACAATTTAGTCGAAAGTGTATAGGCCTGCGCTTCAGAAAAAGGAATAACCTTAGTGCTTGTCGGGGCATCTCAGTTTTTAGATATTCATTATATTTCCATTTAAAGTTGTTCATGTGAGTTTCTAGTCTATAACGTCGAATTATGGATTGTTAGGTGGAAAATAAAGGAAATATGTGAAAGGAAGCTGTCGTGGTCTAATGTAAGGTAAGCGCACTATCCAAATATTACTCTCGAGCGGTTGAGAGAAATCTCATTCAAGAAGAAGAAAGGGTGAACTAATTTCAGGGAAGCTTGTTACTATTCAGTCAAGTGTTTTTGTTTCCTTCAGGTTTTCTGAAAACAAAAATGTTTCTTGTCCTTTTTTATCCCTCTTTTATCTGTTCTTCCTTTCTTCCTAAGTGCAGTACGGGTTTTCAGCCTCATGCTTCCAAAATAATCATGTTTCTCAGTCCCCAAGAGTAAAATTTACTGAAATATAATTTGAAATGATTTTAAATTCACCTCTCTCATTCAGGGAAGAACAATGAGTGAGGACTGAGAATCTTACACTACGGATAATATTCGAAACTAAAACGCAAAGAGTAACAGGAGAATGCAGAAGATTGTGGGCTTAAATAAGAAGCTTTATAAGAAGATGGGTGGAGCATATAGCGTACAGAGGGTACCTGAGAAATTATACAAAATTTTGATGTGTAAAACTTAAGGGAAGAGACCACATGAAAAATATAAGTTTATATGAGAGGATAATATTAAAATGGCTCTTCAAAAATAGGTTTTTATAATGTCGACTTGATTAATATCACATTGTTCCCTGGCATTTGTGAAAGGAGAAATTAATCTATGCATTTCATAAATCGGCATAACTTTTCTCATGCGCTTAGTTATCAAGGAAATCTGACATATGGAATTAGTAGTCAATTACGTAATTTCTAAGGACGCCTATCGATCAGCGGCAGCTTCAGAATTCTTCACCTGGCCTTTGAGTAAATAGCAATTGTCTACCCCTGGCTTAGCCTATTGTAAATAAGACATTATACTTTCATTAGTTAATTATCTTTATATATTTCGAATCTATACCTTGAAACAACTATAGAAACTACTAGCGATGTTATTTCAATGTTCGTCATTCTTTCCACGTGAATGGTCACATTGTAGCACAAGGCCGCCAACATTTTCCCGTGACATCTCACTTGTCACGATTCTCAAGTCGTCTTGCTATGTAAAATCGTTTTGTAAACTTCCAGACAAATGTGCGATATAAATTTATCATCCCAAATCAACAACTCTGTCGAAAGTGATAAATTACTACGCAATGCAGTCGCAGGGCACTACGGCCTACACGGGCCTATTTTAATAATAAATTTTAATTTCAATCTCGGAAAAGAAAATAATACCTACTAACTAAATAAGTCAAAGGAAGAGAGTGCTTCTTGAAGAATTACTAATTCCTCAGGCAGTCAAGAAATTTCCCTCATTTTTGGAAACCAAGTGTTAAATACAAAGTTCACAAGATCTCGCCACTTCTCCCTATCTTCAGCCAGATTAATGCATGCGCATCTTTTATGTTTTCGCAACGGTGTAGCTGAGGTTGCGGTTTATCTGTGATATGACGTCACATCACTGGGTAATCGGTTCCCGACTTTTCGATGCAATGAAGTGGTCTCATCTTCAAAGTGTAGAAGTGTCCAAAAGTGCCTTCTTGGACATTCCTATACCTGAAGATGAAACCATTACTGTGTCTCGAAAAGTCGGGAACCGATCACACAGTGATGTGACGTCATATCACAGAAGAAAGGAAACCTCGTACAAATGCAGTCCATGTCATATCTAATTTCATTATCTTCTTTACGTCTTCAGAATTGAAATGGAATGAGTGTGCGCCAGGTTGAAATCAGCTTTGTTAGATACTCAGAATTTCCAGTTGCGCCCATTATTCCGTAACTTCCAGGTGCGCCCACTATTCCGTAATCTTGTGATGTTTGAGAAAAACTAGGCATGTTGCCAAGAGTCACAGACTATAATCATACACCTGTCACAAATAATGACAACACAGCATAAATTAGGATCATTTGTGATTCAAATTCCTTACATTTCATTAACTAAGTACACACAAAGATTTTCAAACACTAATTGCATTGAACATTTCAGTTGAGTGTTCGACTCTGGTCGGAAGTATTGATTATTCTGTTTGACGCCTTTTGCAAATTTTCTCAATAACTTCAGGCAATTATCCGGATATTAATTTAAAATATGTCATACTGCATCCCTCACAACACATTTTACTTTTTCATTCATCAGTCACGTGCTCTCATTTTGTGTCATGCCCCTATAAGCCTAACTAGTTTTAAAGCGTATCCGATCCCGGTGGATGTGCGGTCTAAGTTGTAGGTCTGCAGCTGCACGATTGCTTAAATGCGAGTTCGACTCCCGCTGAGAGCATGGATGTTCGCCTCTTGGGTTTGTTTGTGTTGTGTAGATAGCGGCCTCTGTGACGAGCTGATCACTTGTTCAGCGGAGTCCTACCTGTTGTGTGTGTGTCTAAGTATGTATGATCTAGAAACCTCAACAATGAGGCAGTCTAGGCCCGATTTGGGCTCTTGCGCCACAGAAAAGAAAAAGTTGTAAAGTTTTGTTGGAGCACACTGAAAATCAATTTAAAGGAATAACTGCATTGACTAACGCACCTGTTGCCCCTGTTGAGAAGCGTAGAGTATTTATTCCCGTCTTTCGATTTATTACCGAAAGCCTCTCTCTATTCTCTTCTTACGGGCGTCAACTTAAACCACAATGACGTGATTTAATTCTCTCAGATCTATCTTCATATAATTCTACCCTACACCGAAAATGCTTATTCTCTTCGGTTTTTTTCAAATAAATGTTGAATGCATTCCGCAACTCAACTAAGCGTGCTACGTGCCCCGCCCAACCAATCTTCCTTGTTGTCATGTTGTTCTTCACAACTATACTATGGGCCTCGTACAGAGAGTTCCTGGGGCTCTTGTCTCCTGGTTTAAAGCATTTACAGAGGAGATTGCACACTTATCTCCACGTGATGGTGACATTAAGACTGTCTGGAGCGACACCTTGACCACTTACTCCCTTCATAATGGTGGCGTTAATAGATAAATATACTCAGAACTTAATAGAAAAAATACCTGGAACACAGTTTAATGATATTGTGGAGCCGGGATATTTCAGTTTGTCTAGAGCAGTGTTTCCCAAACCTGGGTAAATTACCCAAAATTGGGTAAAAGTGGTTTTTCTTTGGGTAACGACACACCTCGGAATACACATTAAAATTTACCGTAAAAGTGTAGAAGAAGAAGTACTCTGAAGAAAGTGATCAGTCAGTGTGCACCGATACTCTGAAACAGTCTAACAGTGGCATTATACTCATTATTTGGGACCTGGGTGGTGAAATATTCATGGTGAATAATTACCAAATTTTTTGTGCCTGCTTAAATGTTTAGAGTATGTTTAAAATAAAGACATTGCATCAAAAAATATTGTTTGCTTCCTATTTTTTACCGATCTCTCTTCACTTGTCAAATATGTTTTCTGTGCAGTTAGTGTTTTACCTACATTGGGTAAAAGGACTTTCTGATAAGCGGCTTTGAGTAATGAAGAAAAAAGTTTGGGAAGCATTGGTCTACAGACTAGGCTGAAGTCCAACTAACCGATAAATCCAGTTTCGTTTCCGAAATTTTCTCCTCTCCAAAGTACTTATTACGGCTGCGGGTCCCACCCTGCCACTTAAGCACGTGTTATTGGAATTATTTCTTCGAGGATAAAGCGACCGGGACTGTAACCTCAGCATTCACCTGCATCTAGTGCCAAAATAAGGAATGCGCAAAGCTCTATCTCCACTCTCCATCTGGTGCTTAATTAAATATTCTGACTACTGTAGGCTATCTCTTACCTTAAAAACAGCTTTCTCACGTCATGCTGTCGACTATATGGCCCAGTGATTTTAATATGATCTGTTTCCACCGTAATTTCCGTTTGTTTAACTTTATGTGAAGTAGGCTCTGTAGTCGGCCAACAGAGACGAAAATGTTCTTTTTCTGACCGTATTTTGTGAATATTTACACTTCAATATTAATGTCCACTATAGTCTATTACAAAGAGCGCATAAAGTAATTTACAAATATGCGACATTTGAGGCTCTCACAGCAGCGTTGATGACTTTTGGTTCTCCTAGGAAAAAATACCGAGCGGTTTGGTACATAAGTACCAAATTTTCCGAAGTACTGGTTGTTTCAACCTGCAGGATATTCCAATGAAATTCGACTGCTCATTTACAAATGTTTATCCTAGATCCAGATAAGTTGCGAATCCTGTTCCGGATGATAGGTCTAGCGGAGGGGTCAATAATGCAGCATTTTACCTTTCCGCTAGACCTGACCTCCGGATTAGGATTCGCCACTGGTCCAGATGATTCATTTAGTAGTTTATTTCTACAGATGTGAATCACAACTGCAAGTGACGAAGACCTGAAGGATCCATCAGTGCCCAAAAGAGCTGTTGATGACAACGCAATGAATAATGTATTTTCCCAACAAAGTACAATGATGAATCACTGAAGGAATCCCTCCACACCTTATAATTCCCACAATAGTTTCTACTTCGAGATGATGCAAACAGCAACAGCTTACTGAGTCACGGTAGCACGAGTTATTGAAAGACAGGTATATTTATTGTTACAATCCGCTTACATTACTGAAATACCCGCAATTGAAGTGAAGCATTTGTAATAAAATTCTTATACAGGCCTACATTGTTTTCGCAATATTGACTACTCGTATTTAAGCATCAACGATAAAATAAGTATTCATGTACATAACTCGAGGACCGCTAGAAGTATCTTCACGAAATTTTATATGACAATTTTTAAGAAACTTTCTAAGTATTTATGTTTTTGCTTAGATTGGACAAATTAAAATAATTACCACTTCACTAGAAGACCTATTTGCGTTGCTGCTTATATGTGTGTGTTAACATTCCAGCTCCGCGCTTGAGCAGTTCCTATCAAGCTTTGAACTCCCATGCTAGTTAGGAAGATAAAATTAGAATTCTTCGGTCTATGATTGAAATTCTTTTCGTAGACCTACAAATGGAAATCTGTTACTCCGAATACTTTTTGTTTTCTCTGCTACAATCTGGCGTAACATTAAATGCGCATCAATTGTGTCGCTGTAGATTAGCGAAGGCGCCTTAATAGTTAGGCAATGCGTAAATTTCCTAACTTGTTTATTTTCATGTAGCTGCAGCGTTTTTTATGATTAACTGACGTTAATGTCTGTCACACAAAAAATACAGAATAGGCCTACCAACTCTATAGGCCAATAATATAATTTACAAAACCTCAAACACACGAACGTACAGCGCTACTACATAATATATTCTTATAACACTACTTATATACTCGCACTATGGCCCTGGGGTCGACTCAGCCTCTAACAGAAATGAGTACCAGGAATCTTTCCTGGGGGGTAAAGGCGGCCGGTGTGTAGGGCTGACAACCTTACCACCTTCATGCGCCGATTGTCTAAAAACCTGGGAGCCTCAACCTCCTGGAGCCCTAAGGGCCTGTCAAGGCCTGTAATGGGATTGCTTTACCTTTACCTTTACTTATATACTCATAGGCTGTACATTGTCATATTTCCGTAATCGTGACGTAAATAATAAATAGAGTGATTAGTAACTACATAAATATAAGCCTATATTTTACCATGCGAGAATTGCAACAACACAAATAGTCTTAAATGTACCAAGAAATTACAAACTGTGCAATCCGTCTTAACCGTGGCGACTTAATGAAATTTAAAATACGTAAGATTTTTATATTAATCCAGTAAGATTATGAGGAACATCCATAATATAGAGCAATCAATGGCAAGCATTAAAACACATGCAGCAACATATGACGCAACTGCTGTAATGTTGTGTGGAAAACCAATAATAAAAATTAATTTTGAAAAATTTTAATGAAATGGATTAAGAGAGAAGTTGTATTCTACTTAACTGACAAATGATTTCTAGATGCTTCTAGATAAATTTAGAACAAATCTAGGTATATCTTTACAAGTTGGATCGGCTCCAAATACACTAGATATAAACTCGAGACACAAAAAATTAATTTCAGTGATATGCAGTATTTGTCGAATTTATGGTTGTGACCATTTTTAATGTCGAAAATATTGTAGCCAAAACTACATCCTAAAGATACGTAGTCTGTATTGTTTCTGAGACGGATTTCAATATTTGTTTGTTAAATATGTGCAATATATGTACTAAGACAATATTCCAATTTTATCTCCCACGACTCCTGTAAGACCCCACAGCTATCAAACAGCATACAATAGGAATGCGTTCGAACATTCAACTCAGTATAAAAGAGTGGTTTTATAAATATTTTAAGCCGATACCAGGAACTGTATCACCTTCCAGGACACAGCTGTGGGTGGATATATATTTACTGCACTTGCATCTCTGCTGTATCAACGAGAAACATACGAAATGTGTCAGTCAGTCAGTCAAAGGGAGGCAGCACCTGCGTCGTACTTTCGACAACACTGCTTGTTGACTCGAACTTAGTACAAAGACGACTTTATGAAAGTTTCATGGAAATTCAGCATTATAGGAGTGGTGAATGATGCTTTCCAATGAACAGAAGTACTTAAAATTATCCTTATTTATACGCATTCGACGAATTTTTAAAGCAGGAAATCTAATAACATTATCAAACCTGGAATGAAATCCTTAGCCTAAAAAATTCATTGCTTGAGTTTAAGTTCTCATTAACTTATTCAAAAAAGTAAGCTAAATCTCCAAATAAGCTTGGTCTGGTATCTAAAAAGTCTAACGTAATAACCAATAGGCTTGCTTTATGATTTTTGGCTCAATTAGGATTGTAAGCCTAGCTCATCCCTGGGCATGATTCAACGAATTACCGCAGCATAAAATACAGGCAAACCTACTATAAAAGAAACTAAATCTATTTTAATACAATATTAAATTGGAAAATATAACTGTCTTATGATTTTTCTGCAGGCCTAATACTTATTAGCCTAATTAAGCTTATTAATACACAGCTGAAGCCTTTCTTACGAAAACTGAAAAAAATTCACTCTATCTACATTTCGTTAACTACGTCTGTAAACTTAAGACGGCACATGGGTAAAATATCATAAATAATTATTCGGCTTTGTGATCAAGTTTTACGTTTAAGCTTACCTAGGTCTCAGTATTAGTTGCTTAAGAAGGTATAACCGCAAAACTTGTTCTTGGGTTCATGTTTGTAATACAATCTTCCTGCATTCAGTAGGCCTATTTCTGTCCTTTGCATCGGATGGAAATTCAGATCCAGTTTATCCTACACATCGCAGGGCAGCCATGTTATCAGACCTAACATATATTGCTTTCTAAAAGTCACCCTGAGGATAAATCCTATGTTTTAATGGGCTTAAAATTCAATACACACAAAAGGACTTACCATTAAGCGACATCAGAATTCTCCCCTCATAAGGTCGCACTGACGTCAATTCGTAGACGTAAGCCTAAGGTACTATTATGGAACTAGTGAGCACGAATATTCCGTAAATTCAAGTTTCATGTCAGCAAGAAATGACATGTGGCACACATGCGAAACATGATCGTGTGGGCTCTTTTGAACAGAGCAGTCCTTAGGGAAGAGCGAGCGGGACGGCTGTTCCTGTATCTCCTCAAAGACATATTTCGGCTACATGTATGACAGTCTGCCTGAACAGGCAAGTCATCTGAAGTACAAGCAATGAAAGTGTTAAATTAAAGAAAATACGAAACTGGAAAAGAAAGAGTAACGTACGGCTGACTTGCATTTTATAGCAAGCTAAACGTCATTATAGATAATCCCATAACATAAATAAAAATATGTAAATACTGCATCGTGACGTTATCAGTATTATTTAATTTAAAAGTAGGCCCCCACACATTACAGGATTGAATTTGTTTTTACTTATTAAATTTAAGGGGAAACACCTAAAGTTTCACGCTAGATCCCGCATCCATGTAGGAATGACCCTGCTTGTGAACACAGTAACGAACATTCAGTTTCCATCACAAGAACGGAATTTCTTTCCCAGTTGAGTGACTGTCAGGTTTTCAAGAGCTCTGTTACATCGTCCTCTCAGATAAAAGTATGTCCTATTCTAGGACGGCGAGAAAATCCAAGTCTTCTTCGATGTTACGCTGGGTCAACTGGTAAATATTTACGGAAGTTTCGGAGGATCGTGCTATCCCATCTTGAAATCCTGAACATATGGGCAGCACGCTCCTTCGTAAGGTCGGTAACAATTTCCCAGTCGACACGCCGTAAGATCCTAGAAGACTTGAATCTTTATCAACACCGCTTTAGGAACCACCGATCTCTCTTTGGGCTTAGAACTTCCTTCCACAGCATGATGTATTGTGACTTTGATACTATGATCCTACCTGTACTCGAGTAAATTTCTGTTACGACTTAGCTACTGTAATAAAACTGGTACTTTTGAAGATTATCGTAAAACGCTGTAGCTACATTTGTGGCCTTGCTTTATGTCGTATTATAAAAACAAACAAGCATTATCATGATTCTGATAATATGGCCTCCATCATCACCGCAGTGCCTAGAAGTGTGGGCACCATGGAACCAATGAGCTGACCGCGTGGGACGGACTTGCCCAGTGCCCAACTTGTGATTGGCTAGCCCTCCAGGCAATGTGGTCACTTTCTCCTCCTATGCTGGACTGTAGTCCCAGTCTCCTGCCTTACCGTATAACAGGGACAGGTTTCATCTCGCTATCAACTGTATCGCTGTGAACTGTATCATTTATCACCTAACTTCACGGTCACGAAGTTAATCCTGTTTGTATTCGCAAGGTCCTGGGTTTAAATCTTGGCCTTGAGACCGGCTAGATAAATGTTTCGTGACCTTGTTCTCATTAGTGAATTTGCGGCTATGGTTTATTTTCAGATAATAAATAAGTTGGTTGCTTCTAGAAGTGAGGGCAACTCCGAACAACCTACGTCACGATGTACGACATGCAATCAGAAGTGGCAGCCACTATGCCGATTGCACGAATTTCGGCGGTTACTTGTACGTTAAAGTTCCAATTGCTAATACAAATATCATAAACGAACAGGATGGAAGGGCGTGGACTGGATTCGTCTGGCTTAGGATAGGGACAAGTAGCGGTCTGCTGCGAATACGAAAATGAACATTAAATTCCAAAAGATGAGGGGAATTTTTTGAATAGCAGAGAAACTTGTAATTTTTCAAGAAGGATCCTCCTTCATGGAGTTAAGAGAGAATGTGAGGCGGAATGAATTCAATATTTAATTTCTACAAACGTTTAGAAGGAAGGCCTATTCCTATATCCCTCAGTCTAAAATTTTAACAACAGGACAGAGTCTACAGACCTCGTAACAGAGCGAAATAAAATGTCTGCTTATACGCATAGGCCTATCAGTGAGGGGTACAATTTTGCTTAAGACATAAAGGTCAAACGGATTCTTATGCAAATATTTACACAGGCCTACCTACTGCACTTAATAATGTTTTAGTCAACAATTCTTTTCAGAGAATTCCTGAAGTTTATTTACATTTTTTATGAAACGAATTTATATATTCCTTTTTGTATGCCTTTATATTCCCTTCTTAGTGTTATGATGAACCAAGCCATTAGTGTAGCAATAAGTTGGGCTGAACATCCAGCATACAAAATAGTTGACACCACAGAAGTATCTCTTGAGAGTTCCTTCTTCTAAGCCACTATAAGAAGCCACTTGAAAGATTTAGCATTTCATGGTTCAACACCAATAAGGCATCCTTCAGCAGTGTTCATTACAGAGAGGCTTCAGATCCACTTGGCGCATGTTTATATGCTGTAGGAAATATTGTTCAGAAATACGCAGTGACAAGCCAACTAATATGAATTATGGAGACAACGTCTTGCACTGGATTCATATATTTATGGCAGAATATTAGACTGATTAAGATAGGCCTATATTAAATGTGGGAGACGGTATAGCGTAGCGTATAGTGACTAGGCTTCGGGCTTGAAGACCGAACAATCGTATTCTTATTTCGATTCCAGGGCAGGGTCAAGAAACACGACGTCAAAACCTCCAGACGGTTGCTGTTGACAACCCAGCCTCCTGGGGTAATTGTCCAGTTCCCCATAAGCCTTCATAGCGCGACCAGGCACAATTTTAACTGTACACTGCCTTTCGTATAAAATGTGGTACATATTACGAATAGGCCATATTATTTGATTTTATAAGTAGAATTCCGATTGACACTAATAGGTTTTGCTCACAATTTAAGAGAAAGTGATTCCAAAAATGAGACTTGACAAGTAGAATTAGGTCTTATAATTCGTACTTCGCTATAGGCTTGAAACATTTTTCAACCCACTAATTACAAAAGAAATCCAATCAGCAATAACCAGCGACTTTGTGGACACAAGTATGTTAGTAAAAATTGTAAACAGTAAAGGCAAATTTCACCCTATAACATGCCAAGAAGGCACATATGGGGTTAGAAGTATAGCTGCAATCTCTCTTTAACCTCGGCGCTAGATGGAGGTGTGTGGTCAACGCCATGCCCCAGTCTCTTTACACACGGGAAAGGGCCCCGGTACACATTGTGCAGGAGGCTGGCTGGACCTCCTGGCCAAACTGGACGGGTCCAGAAATTCTCGCCTCCACTGAGGTTCGAATCCCGAATCGTCCAGCGAGTCACAATACCGTCTACGCTATCCCGGCACCCTAAATCAGTAAAAACCTGTTGAAATTTAAAAGGTAAAATTTGGCAATTCCTGTGTCTAGCTATGGTTTTCACAGATAAACCTACCATTCCTCCACCCTTATAGCCTTAAATACAGCCAATGAAATCACAGTTTCACTGATTATGCTATCGGCCATTAACTTGGAAAATTTCGTGTAAGACAGAAAGACAACTTGAGAGCTTGACAGCTTGACAGAATACACTATGAAACAACTAGAGATGAATTTCGTCTGAAATTTTCGGGGCTGCAATCCCGACCGAAGCACAGGCACTTCTCGACTGCGTGATAGCAACAGGCTGTCTTCTGGAATCACTGGATGCAAGCTTATGAATCCCTCTATCCTGTCTTAAGTGGAGAAATAAAAGGCCTAAATATAAGTCTGAACCCTCAGCTTTACCTAGTACCTAGTTTAAGAACGTAAGGATCTATGCTTCCACTCTCTCATACGTCTTCATGTGTTGGTGCTTGATTAAGAACAGAGACAATTTTATGTTTTCTTATGGAGAGCCAATGTGAGACCAAAAAGTTCAATACGTGCCACGTTTATAAACAAAGGAGTACATTCTGTTAAATATATTTAATTTAAAAAGCAGCACGATATATATATTAGCCTACGGCTGAGGTAAGTGAGCCTGACGTATGGCATAAATTTAATGCTTATGTTCTGTAAAGAGTAGGTGCATAATAGATATACATATTTGGAAGAAATTCTGAATATGCCTGACAGGTTACACCTCTCTACGGAGCTAAAGGCCAACTTGGCCCAGGACCTCCGTTATCCGGATTTCTGAAATCTGGTTTCAGCGTCCTTCAAGAAGTAAAGTAACTGGTTATGTTGTGACCCTTCTATCCGTCTCTCCAGCTGTCTGGCCATCTGTAAATTACTGTTAGTGACTAAACTGATTGTCGTATTTTCATAAATTTGGTAGAGATATTATTTACAAAAAAATTTCGAGCAAGCATATGTTTTCGTGAAAATCGGCTCAGTGAGTAATAGGCTACTTTACTTAAAGCAGTCAATGAACTTCTACCCTCATTTCCATACTTACTGAATGATTTAAGTAAAGTTCAGTAAGCATAAAAAATCTAAATAACATGCTATTCAATAACCGGAATTTCGTAAAAATCTGTGCAGTGAAAATCATGATTGACATAAGAGCGTAAAAAGTTTGCCCACATTGTCTACAATTTTCACGCCCTTTTGATGGAATTAAGAACAAACAATCCACACATAATATCACTGAGTAATTATGAGTTTCATGAAAGTAGGTGAAGTGAAAGCCATACGTTACTTAAGGGAGTAAATGTAATTTTACCCGTTTCTTCTACATTTCTCCTCCTGTTCGGATAAAATTCATTGCAGAATATGTCCACAAAAGGCATTGATTTTTGTCTGATTTGGGTCAAATTTTGTAAAAGAAATCTTCACATTTGCTATTGAGCATTTGTGAGTTTCTTTAAAATCGTCTAAGGGAAGGTCATAAATCTCTTACCGGCCTAAGTAAAATTACATTGACGCGTGTACTGCGAAGCTGTGTGATATTTTGACATTAAAAGTACATTTTAGAGGCGGTGTACTTCATCACCGATTATAACATTTGCAATTTTGCGAACACTTCGTACGACTGCTTGACGACCCAAGCCAGGCAACAGAAACACAGAAAGATGTAGACATCCGCACGTCGGTGGGACAAAAAGATATGACATAGAATAAATAAAATATTATGCTATTTAAAATACAGCAGAATTTTTCTAGGGCACGCCATGAAGGCATAGGCCTGTAGATCTACGGAGAGAAAATATATAGCTCCATTTATTCTTAACCTTGGCACTGGGTGGAGGTGAGTTGTCAAATTCAACCCCGGCCGCTTAGTCCCTGGGGGTAACAAGACCTGATCGTCCAGCCCATAGTCTAGTCATCAGAGCGACCCCGTTATTCCACCTCCGTTATGTTAAATAAGTGATTGTGAACATAATTTTGAAAATGCCGTTAGAACATGGCCTACCTATTAGCCATTACATAATAATAAGAACAATAAGCTTTTCTTGCAGTTGTTGCAGTTGCAGTTGCTGTTGCTGCTGTTTTTGTTTTTCTGTTTCCTCCTGCTGCTCGTATCATCGTGTATAGAAACTAAAATTTTCCTCTGATGTTATGTTAAGAAAAAAGCAGAACTACATGCCTACTAAAGCAGTGTCAAGGTGTACCGGTTTTACAGCAAAACAAAAACGATAATCACTATACTGTTTGCCATGTTTCCAGTCTTCGAAATCTTGGAATGTGCAACATGATACTTGCAAAAAAAAACTGGCAAAGTAGAATTTCCACACGGCTTTAAGCCCAAATAATGGGATATATAAACAGCATGTGAGGGCGAAATATTTCCTAAGTAGGTCTGTCAGAACCAGACCCTGGACAGAGGAAGTCTCAGAGTTATTACTTTGAGGGCAGTTGATCCCTCCTCGAAACCGGTTATTGCGAATGAATTAGCTGCCAAAACGTATGTTATTGTATTAGTAGTAACTTAATACTAGAATGGCCTATCTATGTACCGTGCTTATACATTTTTATTAAAGAGCCAGCTTTTATTTTGCACAAGTAACATTTGTCTCACGACCAACCTTGTGACCATTCAGTTCATAATCCCTCGTCTTCCCGGCCGATCTTCACGGAAGAACACAGCTTGAGCGGTAACCGTTCCATTGAAATAGGAGAAAATATGTCAGATACCGACGAACATTTATGCAGGGCTGTTACTGATTGTTAAGTCATGACAGTTTCCTCCTTTCCCTACAGAAAAAGGGGCCAGGTTGTGAAGTTCACCACCCACCTCCATCAACTGCCGGGATTGAGAATATGTGGAGTTATAACCCCTCCCGTCCATATGCCTTCATGGCGTGCAGAGAGACAATTTTACTTTAAATTATTATATCCTCACAGACAACTAGAAAACTAAATTAATGGAGCAGAGTTCTTCTTCAGTGGCTGAGAGTTAGATATTTAATAAATTCCCCGCCCTTTATAAAACTCAAATACGCATTATCTTTCTCACATTGCCCCGCCGATAATCCGTATTTTGAGCAGGATCTACTCAGTTCCTCCTACAACTAAGTACAACGTGGAGCTACCAGTTCAAATTGTAAGTTGGCCTGCATGTTTAAATATTTATGTCCAAATGGCACTGGCATAGGTACAGCCTCTAGTAGCTATTGTTGCAGATTCTAGACGTTTAGCTATCTGTTACCTACGAAGACAAAATGTGTTAAATTAAGAACAGGGTTTCTCAGAAATACATTTGTGAGACATGATATAAACCCAGAAAAATGGAATAGAACAAAATAATTTTAATTTGTACTTCCTGATTAATGGAGAACAAACACAGTAAATCTACTAGGCCTAAACTTGTAACAAAAAATGGTACTAAATGGGTACGTATACGTACACGTATGTTCACATGTAACCCACCGTCGATATAGAATCTTAGCAATTGAAAGAGCCTTTAAAACCCATTTGAAAAACCTGCGACCATAACAAATCTGAGTGTGTGTATTTACATGGACCCAGGCATTAGTTAAGATGACCAACTAATTTCCAAAGCATATGTTACAACATTTCTTGGATTATATGTAGAGACACACTATCCTGGAAAACACATCAGTTACTGAATAAACTGTAAAGCAAAAGCAATCCCATTACAGGCCCTTAGGGTGCCAGAAGTTTATTACTGAATGCAAATTAGAGACTCATATACACATTTATTTAAGACCTTAAAAACTTTACCTCTTCAATCACAACATATATTTTCCATTCTTTATTTGTGGTTAATTACAAAAGTAAATTCATAAGGTATTTCAATTTTTATAACATAAACACTACATAAAAATTTAATTTTCACCAACCTCTATCACGGTTATAATTATATCAAAAAGGAATCTACTGTTTTGGCATAAAGGTTTTTTATAATCTCCCACCATATATTAAAAGGATGATTGATAATTTTAAACAATTTAAATCTGCGTTAAAAATTATCAACATACACATTCATTCTATTCTGTAGACGAATATTTTAATGTAAATAGAAAACATTAAAATCGTATATCTGTTATCAATATTAAACTAATATTGTTCAATGTCTATAAAATACTGTGTGTAATAATTAATAATAATTGTTTATAACGTGTTCAGTATCCAAAAGTTTGGATTCATAGAATGTAAATAAATTCAAATTCAAATTCATACATATGGGGTTATCTTTCACCACCCTATCAGCCAGAAATACCCACTTGCATATCTTCGTAATTTTTATTACTGTGAGAAAACGCATTTTTTCTACAAAACAACTGATTGTTTCAAAGTAGAAAGCTCATCACGTAATTTTCACACTCAGACATAACTCCTGTTCCTATTTACATCCGTTAAAAATCTAGCCGATAAAAAGTGGGGCACCATTGCCTGTTTTACTCTCTTCCATAATTCAGTTTCTGGTTGAGGAGAATTTCTTGAATAGAAAGACTACTATTAGCTCCTCAATGGCCCTAAGCTCCATGGAAATGGTTCTAGTCGAAAAAGGAATTTCTATACAAACAATCAGCTAAACAAATGAATAACAGAAAACATATTTTCTATAATAAGCCTAACAGAAAAATCACAGGTACCATATCTATGGCTGAAACTGTACGATAAAGCGGACACACTGTACAAATAAAAATTCGAATGAACACGGTTTGTATACTAACTTATTCCTAGAAAAACACAAGCGATCTGTTGATGGCAATGTTTATAATCAAGCCTATGGGACACGAACAGGTCGGCCGGTTACTCAAACATAGAGTCTATGAAACTCAATGAAAGATGAGTGGCTTGACAATATTGGCGTTTCCACAAAAGCAAGCAAACGCCGCTTAAAGCCATGTGTTTACCTTTTTTTCAAACTCTACACCATCACCACCACCACAACCACACACCACCATCGGAGCGAGCGGTTGATCCTAGTAAGTCACAAAAGAAAACAGACAATTGTACATTCATTTAACAAACAGTTTTTCTCCTTCGTTTATATAAAGCACACGCCTTCTTTCTCCTTAGAAGTATAAAAAATCCTGGGGTATAAGCAAACAAGAAATACAGTCACCTACGTATTTAAATTGTCATTGAGTTGCAGAGGTATAAACTTAAATACGCCCCTAACACCTAACCTTACTTCTAGGTACCTTCAGGATGTGATGCTGGAAAAGAAAGGTAAAGCATAGACAGCCGTGAGAAAAGGTATAAGAGGAAAAAGAAGAGCTGTGAAGTAGCTAAAACAAGTGAGGTATCCATCAATAAGGAAGGGTGAAACTAGCAAACAGGAAAGCAGCTTACACGTTAAATGAGAGTCAAACTAGAGTAAGAAACAATCAATAATGCACTAAAGAAGAGCTGACTAAATTGAGCTATCATAATAAGAAGATGCAGTAGGCAATTCAGAAAATGCAGGAGAAACGTAATAAAGCATTCTAAAGATCATCATGGCTTCACGTCTGTTATTTGGTATAGTACCACTAATAATATCACTGCCGTGACTACTAAATTATTATTGTCACTAATAATAATGGTAATGATAACAGAACACTGGACTACTTGAACACCATGCTACATGAAAATATTAATAAAATTTTTGAGTGAGGAAAACGACCAGACCATGGAGTATTATCAAGTGCTTAAATAATTATACCCATGCAGCAGAGTAATTCATGTGAATCTGTCATTCGCTCAACAGCATCAAGAAATGTCCTGGTTTTTCAAACACAAAAATGCATAATTGTTTTGGAAAGTTCAAGTAATCCGACAGCATCTTGAAGCATTTTACTGCAATCAGCACATTACCACAATTCTTTACGTTCGTTTTAATATTTCTCCCATCAAAGGCTATTTCTTCTAGTAGCGTCTTTACTCCTGTTTCCCAGAATAAATTTCTTATATTTCTTAGGCTTGACTCAATTCGTATCGGTGCATGCTATATGTTCCGACCGATCCCAAAGTTCTTAATTTCATTACTGCAATAATGATTGGCGAGAAGCACAGACTACAAAGCTTCTAATTAAAATTTCGAAGCATGAAATCATTGTGCAGTAATTAGTCTAAGCAAGGCAATATTTGCCGGTTTTTTCTTCTTCTTGGAAACGAAATTAAAATTCCAGTTCCGAAGTACTGAAGATATCACAGCAGTTTAGCAGCTATAAACAGCGGCGTAATTCATATTGTAATGTCGAGGCTTTCTGCAAAACATTTAATTCTAGGTGTCATAGCAACATCGCTAAGCTTATCCAGCCGTGTTTGCCTTCTTTGAACGAGACTGTGTTCAGTGTGAGCCTATAAAACTTCGTGTGCGTCAGTGATTTGAAAACTATAGGCCTATGGACCTCTTCTGTTTTGGCACATACATGATAGGTCAGCTTATAAAGAGTGTAATAACAAATCCGGCTTCAACTACGAAAACTTTGGACTACTGAAGACAAAGTCGTAAGAGGCATGAAATTTTGGATGACGGGTGTTTTTGGATACATTCGCTCTTTATGTTGAGAATCAACTGAAGGTCACACATAGGCGGTAATGTATGCGATAAATTTAGGTCTAGAATTTTCTTAATGCTAATATTTATATTTGCTGATCCAGTGGCCGCGCTGTCTAAGACGTGGGTCTACGGCCGCTCGCTTACTGGGATTGTTGGTTCGAATCCCGCCCGGGGGGCATGGATGTCTGTCTCTTGTGATTGTGTGTGTTGTCAGATAGAGGTCTCTGCGACGGGCTGGTCATTCGTCCAGAGGAGTCCTACTGAGTGTGGCGTGTCTAAAGTATGATCGCGAAGCCTCGGAAAATTGAGGCGGCCTAAGCCCCCTAGGGGCTGTCGAGCCATAGGGGAAAAATACTCATATTTACCGCCATGCTTTGAATGATTATTTGATTTCCTCCATCGTCCTATTACTTCCCTTCCATTTGGTCCAAATATTCAACTCAAGACCTTAAGTCCTTTTCCTTATTTGGAGTCTGGGTCCACATGCCTCTAAAACGAAAGGTAAGATTATAATTTTATACGCCTATTCTAATCTCTGGCTTGCTAGATACCCTATGTGAAGATAAAACACAAAGGTCTGACAGGTAATAAGCACTGTGAATTTCATTTCATGAAAGTGATTTTAATTTAACAATGGCCTGCCCAAAAATTAAAATTTTCCCATATTTTCGGAAGAGTTGTTAACTGTATTTAGGCTTATAGAAAAATCATGTCAGGATTTCTGTGAGGAGAAGTGAAAATATATGCAGTATAATTTACTGTGAGGTTTGAGGCTTTCACAACGAAGTTTCTACTAATTTAGATCTTCTGCGATACGACGCTGATTTTGGTTGCGTGCCAAGCAGCCTTCTTGGATTGCTTGACACCTGAAGAGTCAGGTACTATGTTCTTTGTAGTATCGGAAACGACTCACCCAACGACACAAATTCATATTTAAGAATATACGAATTCTCAATAAAATTGAAAGTGTAATGACCATATCTAGAAAGTAACTACATATGTCTTTCCTGTATTTTACATTTTCCATTCCGTGCATTATAATCCAATGTCTGTAATATTAACCAAAAAATGCACACAGTTGTCATACGTTCAAAATAATATTTTTTAAAAAACAATAACTCCTATGTGTTTCGTACCTTACTTGTCCATCATCAGGGAGCACATTAATTGTTTCATACAACAACAATTAATGTACTCCCTGATGATGGATCGGTAAGGTCCGAAACATGGAGGATATAGTGTTTTTAAAAATATTTTTCTGAACCTATGACAACTGTGTGCATTTGTTGGTTAATATTATGGAAATTAATACAACTATATAAAACGCTGCTTTAACACTTATAATCCTATATCTTATTTATTGCAGGTGTAACATATTATAATGTAAATATGTAGCTCAATCCATTGTACTTCATAAAACAACATTACTTCTGTCTTCAAGTAAAATCGGCAATATCAAAGCACAGGTCCAGATCCATTCTAGGGGGACTGATAGAACGGCGGTTTTCATGAATAAAGTGGAGTGTGCAGCAGGTACCCGTGATAGTCTGAAACGTGTTTCACATTATCTTGAAAATTCATATAGTTTATCTTTAAAATATTCGCTTCTTGACTACATGTAATTGTATTTAAAAAATCCGTAGGCATACGGTTCTAGTTTTATTTATTATTGTTTACATATATCAAATCTACAAGGAGTATGCAAAGATTCTTACGCATCGTGCATTCTGCAGTATACCACGTGCAAAATGCCACTGTCTGTTCCCGTGGAAGTTCGGCTTTTGGGGTCTAACCAATTTTAAATTGAAGCTGTCACCACTTTTTGAATAAATCCTCAAAAACCGAGGCAGCTATACCCAGAATCCGAAGCTAGACCCGACAAATTAGACACAGAACGCAAAGTATAAAATGCAAGGAAACTCATTTCTTCATCACATAACACTGTTCCAACGGAAGCGAATGTTCATTTTTCAAGGAACAGCTTTAATGTTTGAATGTAATGTGTGTTTACGCGACCTCAGACTTCTGCTCATCAGGCAGAGACCTCAGGACTGTCACATGCTACAAATGAAGGGCCCTCTTCAGGATGTGTTCTGTTTACTAATTAAACGATAGCAGTATGATAGAATAAAACAAATCAACGCCTGCGCATATCTACCTCCGTTCGTCTACGGTTGTTAAGGAATTTCTAAAAACAGGACGAGGAACAAATAAAAAGTAAATTGTCTCTGTCCACGCCATGAAGGCGCACAGGGCAGTACAGCTATAGCGCTACACATCCTTAACCTCGGCACTAGATGGAGGTGAGTGGTCAAAATCACGCCCCGGCCACTATATCCCCGGGAAAACACACTGGTACCTATTGAACAGGACGCGGCTTGGGCAGCAGAGCCAGTCTGAACGACTTGGAGAAGAGAAAAAATTATTGCCTCTGCCGGAATTCAAACCCTAGATCATCCAGCCCGTAGCCTACTCACTATACCGACTATCCACCCCCAGCCTCTTACTGGGGCTCCTTCCCGGCGGTAAAGTTGCCGGAGCGTGATATTTACCACTCACCACCCTACAGTGTTGAGATTAAGATTGAGTAGAGCTACAATTATAATCCCCCTACATGCCTTCATGGCATTAACAAGGAAAACTTAACCTTTATCTGTAACACGAGAAGTGACAGAAATAATTAGCATTTGCTAACAACCAGTGAAAGTAGCAAGAATAATAGCTGCACTTATTTTAAGGGGAAAGTAATGGGCCTAAGGCATAAGATAATGTCATGGTATTGTGAAAGTTTTTTTTTTAAATAGTTCAGTTATTCAGCTGCCCATACTACTTTAAGGAAATGAAGGTACATTACTGTGTTCAAACGAACTCCCCCTGGATCCTAGCCTTGGCAAGCCCAATTCAGTCCACGCTCATACCTCATTTAGTTAAAACCAGTTCCTTTCTATCACACGTCTTGCACTTCCAATCAAAAGAAGGTAAATTTGTCTTCGTGCTTAATTAAACTCTAGTTTATGAAGGCATATGGAGGAGTGCATATAAAGCTCCACTCATTCTCAGCCTCGACTTCAGATGGGGGTAGTTCGCGAGATTCACTAGCCGGCCGCTTTACCTCCAGGGAAACTTCTTCTGATCCCATTTGATCAGGAGATAAGTTGAGTTCCAGAAAAGATAGCGATGCTTTGGAGGAGAGGAAAACCTGTTAAAACTGCCGGAAATCCAACGACGATTCCTCAGTCATCCAGCATGTAGCCTAGTCTTTACATCGAGTTTGTATCAGATGGAACGTGTAAAACAAAGGCAATTGAACAAAGGAATTACCAACATTGACTCCGAACTTACAGTTAGTGTTAATAAATATCACAAGACAGGCACTGTTCGTATAAAGTAACACTGAGGAGCGTTCGTGTAACCACTGTTGCCGTGGAAAAGAAATAAGTATTACATATTCTGAGTGTGTTTGTAGCCTTAGTTATCCAGTATTCAATGCGCATGCGTCCTACTATATTGTCATCTGTGGCCTGTCCGGCTCTATTGAATTTTTCCACATTACTTCATACACGGCACGATTTTCAGAAAAACGTTATGGAACATAACGTGTACTTTGGTTGTCTCTACATTTGTCCGAAACATTTCTCGCTTCAGAACAATTCAGCGAGATATTATCATAAAAGTACATAGGTCCTCACGTAAAGTACCCGTTATTCTTGTCGGATTTTAATGACTCTTGAATTTTCTCGACGGGTTTTCGAAAAATGCCAAATTTCATAAAAATCCGTTCAGTGGGAGCCGAGTTGTTCCATGCAGACAGACAGACGGAAGGACATGACGAAGCTAATAGTGGCTTTTCGCAATTTTGCGAACGCGCCTAAGAACGACGTTAGAATTGTGACGTCATTTCATATCGTCACCAAATGACATCTCGTGTATTACAGGAGCAGCAAATAACCGACCTCATTCCCCGCAGTAACGATAACCCAAGCGTGAATATTGCTCCCTCCTCCATCTAATTCGGAAGGCAGAAAGGACTCAGAGTGTGTACACATATTACGATATAACTGGTCACCCAGACAACTAACCTCAGCCACATGTAGAGAAACAGACAAAATAAATAGGCTAAATATAGCTTAATCTCCACGTCTTCCTACATTCGTTCACGCTAAAATGCACTGACAGACAGACATGCAAAATTTCACTTTATTTTAATCCTTGCACTCATCAAGAGGAATTCTCCGAAAACAAAGGATAAAACTGGAATTCAGTGACACTAGAGAAGGTTCGCAACCAGTTTACAGCGGAGACACAAAACCTTTGTTTGGTACAATGTTGGTTGTCGTGTATTATAAAGTGATAAAATGTAGTCTAAAGGTACTGGTAATTGTAACACATTTCAAAGAATCAACAGGAAGTGTTTGAGCGTAAAGTGTTTAATCATAATAAACTGTTGTCCTTCAGATACTTAAGGTACCAATTAACTTCCAGATCAACTTAATCTTTTGTGTAAATAAAATCAAAACAAGGTTTGTAAAGCTACTATAAGTAGCTGTCATCAATATCTATACAAACGGTAGGAAAATTCCACAGTAAAATAAATCTCATATTATATTACTTCTAAATGGGATGAAATGTTCAAATATTTACAACCATTCAGACATTACAAGCCTATAATAACATCACAGAATAGAGAACAGACCTTTCTTTGTTCGCTTACATTATCCACGGAAAAGAAAACGAAAAAAATATAAACTTTCTACACGTTTCTGTTATATCCATTACAGGAGAGGCTCGTCAGACTTCGAATTCTGTGATCAAGTGTTAACCACCGAATTATCACGTCACTAAGAAGAACAACACTAGCCATTGAAGCGCCCAGTATCACTTCACGCGCTCATATACTTTCTATGTAGGAATACAACAAAGAACGCGATGTTGTAAGAGTGATTAGCGGGATATATTGCTGTTTTGTGTGAGGAGAAAATGAGTTAGGAGAAAACTAATAAAGCATTTAAATTTTGATTTCGTAATATTTGTGCATCTTAATATTTTGTCTCTTTCAATACGGCGGTACCTCCGTCGTCTTTTGTGTTTCTTATGATCCTTGAAGTCAACCATACCGCATATGAGGGGGTTTATGAAAACAATGAAATCACTAGTTCTTGTGGAACTGCTGGCAACGTTGTGTAGGATTGAGCTAAATAAATAAGCCCCCTCCACAAAGCAGTCACGAACAAATAATTTGTACTCGGAAAGGAATGTACACATTCATGACGGGATGTAACAAGTTCTCACCCAACTGTCATATGCGTTGACTTTATTTTCAATAGATCGTTTAAAACATTCTACAAAAATCACGGTCCTTTTAAATATACAATAAAATCATTTCTCTTCAAAAAATTTAGTTAATTCATACAGCCTAGATTTACAAACGGCAGGTCGCAGTAGCCAAGCTCAAGACACGCACTCTCTGGGCCTATGCTAATTTATGTCTAGATAATACGACTCATAGGTTTTCATTTTAGTGGGAGTAATATACTTGTCTGTCTCTTGTTGTCCGGTATAAATGGAATAAGTACTTAGAGATAAGCCGATCACATATTAACGGAGCTAAATTAAATATATAATGTCATTGTTACAAAATTATTTCAAAATTTTTACAGCCCAGAGCTTTTAACATGACTACGCTACAAGGAGAAGAAATTTCCGAACTTATTAAGAATTCCTGCTGGATGGAAATGTGGCGCATATTTACGGACATTTAATGTTTATTGAACAAAGGTGACTTAGATTAGTTGGCATTTACTGAGATGAAGGAAGATTAAATATTTCAAGGGTTCCTATTTCAATAAGTGATATTAGGACGAAATGCAGAATACCTAAGAGAATCGACGAAAGAGCCAAACTGAACTCAAAACGGATTAAGAGGAATTTCTTAAACTGCATCTGTATTTACGATGATCAGGACGAAAGAACATTTTTTAGAAAGTCAACATCTTTACACCACTCTCTCATTCTACTTATTTCATGTAGCCGGTTCATTTAAATTAAGATTTTCTCTACACCAAACCAATTTCAAGACAAAGAATTTTCCTTCCTACATAAATATCACGGACAGTCTTAAATGTCTTCTAAATTTATGAAGATTAAAAGACTTTGACCGAGCAGGATAGCGTAACCGTAAAACTCTATAGTAGTCGGTAATGTAACCAAAGAAGTACACACGTTAACAGTCTCAACTGCACTTTATTTATTGGCTCCTACTTCTTTCGTCCTACATGGTATGTTCATGTAGACGACTTTGAATATTTCACAGGGGCACTCAAGTTTTTACATTCGGCTACAATACATTAAAGCATGTCGTTATATTAACTAATATCATATTCGCATTGACTTAGACGTGTAAACAGTTACTTGAATTGTTTATTCCATGATTTTATATAAACCTGGTTCGTTAAAATAAAGTATTATATAAGATATTATATGGTTGTGTCTACTACGTATAAATTAAAATCTCTCTCTCTGTGTATAATATATATATATATATGTGTATACATATCTCGTCATTTTTTGCGAAATACCGTCTATGTGCAAAAATTAATTCGTCTTAACTTGGCAAATCTTGTGTTCAAACATCCATACATTAATGTAAAGAAATACTTTAGGCCCTTATATCCCTGTCGATAAACTCCAGTTAGTACAGCATCATTCAACAATTTATTCCTTACTCCAATATTGGTTGAACTTTCTTTGGAGGTCCAGGAGGTCTGCTGTATCACGCTCTTAGCCTCTTTTTGCATGGACACGAATTTTGTTAGGTAACAAACCACAACTCGATACAAGACTCTTAACTGGAAAGTCTGGAATGACGATAGGATATTTTATTGCCATAATTTTGAATGATAAAATTTCTTGTAATTAAAAAAATAGCTCAACAATCAACACAAAATTCGCTTAAGATATTTAAGATATTTCGAAAAGACTCGGACTTCTTGACCCTTGAAGATGGGACCGATAGGGTGTCCCGAAACATCGGTACAGAACTACCACTCAACGCTGCGTAATATCCCAGAAGACCACAGGTCTCATCTACATCGCGAAGGAAGCCTGAAATCGCGCAAAACACAAATATTTTTGAAGCATTAAAGTACATTACATGATTGAAGGAGAAGTTCATTTCATAAAGAACGAATTTAATAATCCTCACTTAAGACAGAGTTTGACTGATCTGAGACTGATCCGTGCAATAGCAGGAGAGTGCGGTTTGCCAAATTGCCAGTCACATAGTGGCATCCCAATTCTTCGGAACCAGCCACAAAATATCGAGACAAGGGTTTTCAAAGTAGGCGATCACGAAGGGTCGATGTCCAGAATTTCAATGTCCACTAACATCGGGACTGTGCAGTACCCAGTTCTTCAGCATTATATCGACATCTGCATCATTCTTCCAACCCTATTACACTGATACGTTCTGCAGTGAAATTTACCAGACGCATCAACAGGTCGAGTGAGAAGAGATTACAAAGTGATGAAGAGAAGTAACAGACAGGCCGTGTCCGTAAGAGTTGTTATGCGTCTTACACGTTAAAAAATATTAAAACGCTTGACACTTTCTGCAAATAGTCACTTGAGACTTAAAGTTTAAATATGTGGGACGAATCTCGCAACTGCAAGGACATTAGTTTATCCCATAATTCGCATTACTTCACACAGACCGATATTCCAGTTTTCCGTCAACTTGGAGTCAACGCATTTTTTTCAAAGTATTAGAGTTCATGCTAGGTTTTCCTTCACTAGACCATTCAAAGAGAGCGCTAAAAGTTTTAGTTCAATATACTGAAATTAACATTAGGTTTTTACTCACCGTTTTTAAATAAGGCGCTGAAGATATTTTCAATAGAATCGCAGAAACACGTCACACCTAACGAGCTTATTGTACACTGAACATCGATATTTTATAAGTTAAGCGAGAAACGGAGGCGAGTGGTGATAGTTGTCAAATAAAATAATGTCCCTATAGAAGACTGAGGAAACAACTGACTTCTTGAGAAGCTAATAATCATTAATCTAGAAAATTCCCACCTTCATATAACTTGAAGTTCTATTGCAGTTTTCGTAATGGCCAGACACTTGATTGCATTCTAAGCCAGTTTAATCAGCCCGAAGACTAAAACTATTTCTTTAAGGTCCCTTTTGATATTAGTCTATAATTTATATCTAGGTCTCCAGAAAGGTTCCTTAAATACTGTGCGTGTTGAAATTCTCTTCAATCAGTCCTACAAAATCACATTAAACAGAAGCGCAACGACCAGGCGGAAAACATACATAGAATATCACAGATGTTCAATGTCAATGCATTGTTATATAAAACAATATTTGGAAATTATTATGAATAAATGCATAATGGTTTATACTGAGAGATTAAATAATAAATTAAGGAATGCATAAAACGCAGCAAAAGACAAAAGTTGAGCAACATTCACAAGGAATCTATATGAATGTTACCGTGTGCCAGAAAACCTCTAGCTTAAAAAGAAAAGTCCTTGAATATCCATAAATATTTGAATTATTTGTACTTGCTCTATTTACATCGCATTATTTCAGACTCTTTAATAATTATTTTAGATAAGATGTCCTAAACTTCGATATACGCAGGGGTTGTGCAGTTATAGGCACAGTAAATGGAAATTACCCCAGACTACATGAACTATAGACCTAAAAATGCAGTCAAACCATTTATTTTTGATTATTTATTAACCTATTTTGCAATTATGAAAGTTTTTACAAATTATTTACATGCGCATAAAGTTTATTAAATACCGTATTATTAATAAACAGCTGAATACTGTCATTGACCAAATTATGTTTTCTTAAGTGTCGTAATTTTTACGCCCAGAGAGTAGGTATTTAAGAATGACGATTAGAAAGTACTAGTCTAAATCTGTAAATCGAAAGGAATGTTCACAGCAGTGGCTATTCATTCGTCTTAAGAAGTTCTTATCGAGTCGTGTTAGTCCATAAACATATTTAAGCCTTACTAATGTAGGCACAGATTTAGGTGTGATTAATTTGACTGAATAAGATAAAATCTCAAATTATGATCCCAACTTCTTGTCTAAATATAAACTCAGATTATTGCCTTGTCCTGAATTTTGAAATGACTTTAAAGAATTTTGCGTAAGACATGTAAATCTCAAGTTGAAGCGTTGTGAAACATCCATTAGCCGCACCCGCATGAAACGTAAGAGCTTTGTACACTCCAAGAAAGAGTTCCTGAGGCAATTCGGAAATAACTCCTGTAATGAACAACCTAAGTTATGCATATAAGTGAAATAATATACGATTTAATAAAGCACATCTTCGGGTAGTAAAATAAAGCTGAGTAGGCCAGTGAAGAGCTCGAAATGAAGAAGCATCTTACAGTGTTGTTTCTTCATGTTTCAGTCAAGGGCTAGTGTGTAAGGTGTTAATGGATTTGAGTTAGCACCTCAATTCCACTACCATGAACGCCATCTCGGCAACATCGACAATCCAGTAGTTAAGTTAGGTGCATAAGTAAGGTTTAAATTCTTCTTAATTGTTGCCACTACTTGTGCTGTAAACCCAAGCCTTTGTATCTACTGCAATTATCCATTTAAGCGAGGAGGGAAGTTTTGCGGTCATCGAAATTTTCCTACGGAACCGACTACTCACACGCATGGAACAAAAAAATCTGCTCAACGCGATCTGAGAAATGCTGGTCTACCCTCTGAATGCAGACGGCCAAATTTAATGAAAATTCATATGTTTCTGCAGGTAATCAGATTAGTAATTTTTATAAAGATCTGTACCTGGGTTCTTGAAATTAATTTAATACATACCGATAATATGATGAATGCATTCGAATAACAATAACAATAGTAGTGATTCAATTTATTTATTTATTTATTTATTTATTTACACGTAGAATTAACAGCCTAGAAGCAAATTACAAAGACAGCACGAGTACAGAGACATGAAATAAAAAACGAACACAAGATCAAATACCAAAAAGAAAAGAAAAAATAAAGCATTTAATTAATTTAATTAAAAGTGAAAGTTAAATCGTAAGAAAGAAGAAAGACTATGCAGATTTATAATTAGCACATCATGACCCATAATGAAAACATTCAATAGCAAATAGAGTACCGTATTAACATAAAACTTGAGTATTGATAAAACAATTTTTCTCGAAATATTTCACTAATACAAATTATATTATTATTATTATTATTGTTATTATTATTATTCAGGTAATGATGTGACCAGAGATCGTAGAAAATACACCGTAAGTTATGCAATGCACGAATGAAGTACTAATAATAATAAAAATAAGAAACAGCAAAAGGCTTTTAATTTAAAAATTAGCATAACTAAGTTAATAAATTTTCGTAACTTGCAATTAGCTTCATTAAATAATAAATCATTAACCAAATTCAGGGTTCTCCTAAATATATCAATGTCTCTACAGATGGCATTAGCAGCTGATGCGCATTTAGCAGAAGGACAGTTGCGACTGTAGAACCAACATTAAACAAAGCGACAAGTTTTAGGTTCCAAGTGGATGCACAATGGCCGAGAGTTTCCTAAAAGGAAGGCCAGATTTTTAGTCCATTGGTAAACCCTAACAGGGAAAAACACTTCTAGCTGGAATCTCGTAGTATATAAGGGATGAAATTTTAGGTGATTTAACACATTTATATGATTATGTTAAAAAATATTTAAAAAACGATAAAGACAAATAGATATGAACTTCAGTTACATGTTTACAAGCTTACTGTAGTAAACAGAAACAATTAAATTCTACACAACAGAGGCATATTCTAACTTAGATCAACTAAGGTAATATACAGCATCAGGAGACTCTATAGATAGGAAAAGAAACGTTTAAATTACGAAATTAACACAACAGCCTAAAGACCTGGCAATATGTACGAGCAACATGATGGTGAAAATGAAAATTGAGTCAGTGTATAAAATACAAGATTCACACAGTTTGTATATGAAACCAAATAAATTACTATTATTTATAAATGGATAATTTGGTCTTGTTAATATTAAGTTTCATAAAGTTAGAGACGTGACATCCGCGAAGACCCAATTAGGAAACTGTCAAGAAGGGCCTGTATTTCTAGAAAACTTTGTCACAAACAAAAATAGGTTAACTCGTAAATCAGGCCAATAATACAAACGCTGAAAATAAGTGGTTCAAAAACTGATCCTTCTGACACACAAGATAGCATTACGTAAGGAGAAGAAGCCCCAAAATTACGGACAGGCCCTATTCTGTTATATTTCTCAAAGCATCCAGGGTCAGTAGAGACTTCTACCCAACGGAAACCGGAGGTCGCTTTCGCTGAGATAAAGCCGCCGGGTCGTGACGCTCTTCACTCATCTCTATCTAGTGCCAAGTTTTGACTTCGTTGAATAGTGACTATTTCCATTCTCCCATACTTCTTTATAGCATAGTGCTTAATTAAGAACAAGCGCCTATTTTTGCTCACGTTACAACAAACATAATAATATGAATGAGAATTTTTCACTTAAAGTCTACTGTTAATGTAGACTAAAGACGTGGGTAGGGTTTAATACCAAGTAAAGATAAGTAAATGAGAACGTAAGTGCACTGATGTTATTTTTCTCTTGCGTAAATTTGAATCGTTGCTTGTCAAAATCTCGCCCGGGTTCAGTCGCAGCTGCAGACGTGTTAATTACGGAACACTGATGTTTTCTACTAGAGAGGTTTACAAAGAACCGTTACATTGTGCACGTGTGTGTGTTGCCTGCAGACTACAGAACACGTATCTGCCGCACTCCAGCAGGCAGGGAGGAAGAGCAAACATGAGTTATGGCGATAAACCAGGGAGTCCATGGTTTAAACAAAACAATAAAAAACATTCAATATTCATATAGTAGTTTTCTTCTTTTACAGAAAGAGTCAATATCTGTAAGAGAATATGATGAGTTTCATATTACTTCATAGTACCCAATCCTATAACTAACTAACTAACTCCATGCAGCAGAGTCCTTCTTGAGAAGCTAACAGGTCCTCAGCTAGTTAAGAAATTCCCCGCATTTTATGGAACCCGAAGGTTCATTACCGCATTCATAAGAGCCCGCCACCTGTCCCTATCCTGAGCCATATCAATCCAGTCCACGCCCCCCATCCCACTTCTTGAAGATCCATTTTAATATTATCCTCCCATCTACGCCTGGGTCTTCCAAGTGGTCTCCTTCCCTCAGGTCTCCCCACCAAAATCCTGTATGCACCTCTTCCCTCACCCATACGTGATACATGCCCCACCCACCTCATTCTTCTTGATTTGATCACCCGAATAATATTTGGTGATGAGTACAGATCATTAAGTTCCTCGTTACGTAGTCTTCTCCACTCCCCTGTTAACTCGTCCCTCTTAGGCCCAAATATCCTCCTCAGCACCCTATTCTGGAACATCCTCAGCCTATGTTCCTCCCTCAGTGTGAGACACCAGATTTCACACCCATACAAAATAACTGGCAAAATTATAGTTCCCTATATCTTAATCTTTGTATTTTTGGATAGCAAACTGGAAGACAGAAGATCCTGCACCATATAAATAAATATATACTAGACTCATTTGAGGTGAAGAAATAGGTCGTGCTGTGTGGTGTGAAAAGGTCACAAAGTTGGTACAAATTGAAACCATTCTGTTATTTTATATTTACTTCTATACCTTTGCATTCAAGTGTTAAATAAAATAACGAAGGCTTTGAGCTAAAGCCAAATTCAAAACTGTTGCAAACAAAGCCGCATTAAGCACAGAAATGTCATTCTGATAGTTCATACCTCCGATTTATCAAAGGGTATAAATTTATCCCTTGTGTTCGTTTAAAGAGACGGAGGTCTAATACATTATATGGTAAATAGCCTATTAATGTAGACCACATAGGCCATAAAATGCAATAATATTTTCTTGTAAGTCTCTGATAAACTACTACAAATGAAGTATGCTTTCTTGGTGTGTCATGATACAAGGACATACGCAGTGCATAAGGACCAAGTCACTTTGGAACTCAAATACTCTAGGGATCACCAACAACAGGCCTGCACATACCTGGGTTTAAGGACGACCGCGAGAATTTTAAAATATTTATTGTACCTTCTTAGCTGCTTGCGGATAATAACAGGCACACTCAGATCTCCACTCTATGAAGCAAATATCTGTTCAGTGTTCACTAGTTCTAAATATTTAGATTGTATCCTGGTGTCACGGAGGTAAAGAAATGCGATATTGTCTAGGAAAAGGGACTTATTATATAATAAACATTTATAAGGTAGAGATGCCCAAAAATATGGAAAACATTTTTGTTTCATAGGAGAAGATGGCGAAGTTACCCCTAATCTACTTCTAATGCTTATTTTCTTTTCGATACAATAATAAGGTATCAGCACTAAATTTTAAACTTCCTAAAGTTGTCCGTCACTCGAGCAGGCCGGTGCTCATAAACATAGAAGTATGAATTACGTATATTGGAGCCAATATAATAATGTGATTAATGCATTAGCATCCAAAGGAAGCTTAAGTAGCTGCATACGCTACAACTGAGCAGTCCCGCTACCTTTGTAAGTTGAAATATCAGAACTCCATGGAGCAGACTCGTTCTTAAGCAGCTGATCAAGATAAACATCGCTTTGTATGCAATCAGATGGTTTATTACCGTGTCTACAATCTGCCACTGGACCCTATCATGAGACACATTCACATACAACAGCCGGTCAGAAAAGAAGTTTATATGAAGTATAATTTCGTAACTAAAGATCCTACAGGGTAATTCTTCGCCGAGTGGTTATGATAAGTTTTCAGCGCTGAAACAAAATCTTGCTGCCGCATATTTAAAGATGATCGCGAGATACGAACAATTGTGACGCAGTCTGCATTAATAGAGGATACAGACTTCTACCAACAAGAAATATATATGTTCATCTCAAGATGCGACACGTGCTTCAGTTTTGGCAGCGACTACTTGAAGAACTAGTGGGGTAGCAGCACAATTAAATGTGAAATTTTCTTATTGGAGCTGAAAAAAACACGAAATATAACTACCGTAAACTTAATTTGTGACCGACTCTCGCATCCCACATCGTCACACCTTGTTTCCATCCATCTGTGTAAGCAAACTTCTCTCTAGCTGTTTCTTTCTTTGAGACTTCCATTAAAAGACATTCATGGAAAGTGTTCGCATTTTCTTCATAAAGTTAGGCCGTATGTAGGCACGTAACAGATATAAATTACTCTTATGATCTGTGACGTCATGTAGCCTGGTCGGTGGGTACCACAATTTCCTATGAACGTGTCTGGAAGCTATTGGGTTCCTTCATATTTCCAGTAACCACAAACAAAACTACAAGCAAATACAACTGAAAATGTCACAATCGTTTTGAAGAAGTCATATGTCATGTTACCTGATGATCGATGCTGATGTTGGCCAGTGCACACTTACAGAACATTAATTATGTACAAGGGGCATTGCGAAAGTACCGCCTCCATATTTATATCTTTACACCCACACAGGTATCGAAATGAAACAAAGCATAAAATATAACTCAGACTGGGTACTTTGTTTCTGTACCTCACGTTTCCACGTAGTCCCCCTCTCGTTCGATACAACACCTCCAGCGATGAACAAGTTTTTTCGAACCCGTCAGTGTAGAATTTTTCAGGCTGTTCTCGAAACCATTTTGCCGCAGCAGCTTGAACTTCTTCATCACATGTGCAACTTTGTCTTTGAGATGCTTCTTGAGAGCTCCGAACAACCAGAAGTCAGACGGTACCAAATCCGGGCTGTAGCGAGTTTGTGGAACAACTTCAAATACAATGCCGCTGAAGGGGCAGCACTATTGTGGGGTCTGGCGTTATCATGTTGAAGTAGTATCGGGTTTTTCTCGGACAAACGCGGTTGATTCCTTCTTTCAGCCCTTTTAGGTCTTCACGTAAGTCTCGGAGTTGAATTTCCTAAGTTTTCTGGAATAAGTTCGTCGAAGTTTTGCCTATTCAAATCGTGAGTTGCGCTGACAGGCCTTCCCCACTGCAGCTGGTCATTCAGGTCCATATTGCTGCCATTATCCCTCGATTTTATTACCCAACGACGCACAGTACTTATGTCCACAGTTATCTTCGCCATAGAAAGCCAATAATAGCCGGTAAATTCCTGTAGGAGTTTCATTTTCGCGCGTCAAATACTCAACAACAGCTCGCTGCTTGATGCACTTCGACATTGGTGAGACAGAGTCATCCATTTTGAAACGAATACAACGCAAACCACTAAGTAAACCAACATGTACCCCACGGAAAATTGAAGCTCAAGAAACGGCGAACAAGTTGGGACAAGAAAACGCTTCAAGATTACACAACCTGCGCGAGAAACATGCGCAGAGGCATTACTTTTGGAACGGCCCTTGCAATATTAAATTGCGATATATTTTGCCAACTTCTTGAGCCTGGTTTGAATGTAACTGCCCAAAAGATTCTCCTGATGTTATGTGATCAAAATCTCATATCCTCTTTCTTCCCTTGATCGACCGTTCTGAAATATCCATCCACGTCCAATGCTCTGCCTTATTTCTGAAGTGATTGTAATAGACGATTTAGACGTCACAATGATACAACAGCTTGTGGGGGTTCTTATTTGTGTTTATTTATTTTTATTTTGTTTTTAAGGACAATAATCGTAGTTCAGACTATATAGCGTCTACTGCATAGAGAAATAAGAGGGATGTGAGAGGAAACGTTAGCGACCTAACTGAAGTACTACAGGTTATTAGTCTGGAGGTTCTGACAAATACCATGAAATATAATAATAATAGAATAACCAGTCTCCGGGCCATGATTTGAAGCAGGACTTTCCGAATATGAATCAGGAGTTCAGCCCATTCGAAGACGATTCCTGTTTTGTACTATACATGTGAAACATAAAGATGGATAACATCGGAGTTGGGAAAGGTAAAAGATGTAGACTTATCAAAAATGTCTAAAGATAAAATGTTCATGTATAGAAGTAGATGCAGCAAATATTGAGCTATAAATGTAGAAGAAATATAGACTTTTTCAAAATGTGTTTGTGCGTGTGTGTGTAGGTAGGTAAATAATAATAATAATAATAATAATAACCATGGCTCAACAGCCCTATATGGGCTCGGGCCTCCTCTTGCCTCCTCTTTCCGAGGTTACTGGGTCGTGCGCATTCGTGGCAGTTGGTGACTGGACAACTGGCCGCGCTGCTGTTCTATCGATCCTGAGCCATCTGGCAGGCAGTCAGGAGACTTGGGAGACTTGGGTGAGAAATGGAGGCTTTGAATTTAGCTTACGAAACATTTCTATTCATGCCCGTAAGGTTCTTTTACATGCCGTAAATCTACGACATGGGACCGACGGCTTTACTTCCCCTCCGAAGAAAGTGGTGCTCCGGATTTTTATCACCCTTAAAAATCCATCGACCTCGGTCGGGATCGAACCCGCGAACCTTGGGTCCAGTGGCGAGCACGCTAACCACTAGTCCACCGAGCTCGACAGGTAGGTAAAAATGTAATAGGTAAATTGCACCCTATAACCTGCCATAAAAGCAAAGAAGGGGAGTTGAGTTATAGCTCTACGCTTTCTTTAACCTCGGCGCTAGATATGGTGGGTGGTTAACACCAAGCCCCGGCCGCTTTACCCCCTGGAATGACCCGGTAACCAATGTATAGGAGGTTGGGTGGGCACAAGGATCGGTCTGGACGGGTGCGGAAAAACTCGTTCCCACCTAGATTCGATCCCCAAACTGTCCAGCCCGTAGCGAGGCGCCATACCTACTACGCTACACTGCCCACATGTATGTAGGTAGGTACACTAACTGACACACATTCTACTCATAGTACTTAAAAAATCAATGAATTACAGAAGCACGGAAATCAAACAATGCTTTGAACTGATTTTGACGGTCTACAAGAAAAACAAAATAAGGAAGGTTTATACACATAGGGCAGTGATCAAAATCATTTCAACGTACTGAGCAGAGGTGTTATATAAAGAGATAAGTAAATTACTGAGAACTGAAATGTATTCTTTTACCCAGACTGCGCGCTATATCTAATATGAAGAATAAAACTATACGAGAAATAATGGGGTAAAGAATAAATCATTAACTTCTGATATGGGCAAGAATTGGTTGCGCTTATACGAGCATACACAGTGAATGATAGACAAAAGCTGCTAAAATGCAGTCGGTATTCACGGACAAAACACCACGTCCGACAAAAGCTGGCAGAAAGAGTGTATAAGTGGCTGTAAGTAATAGACACTAACAACAGAATATTGGATGGGCAGGAGCGAGTGCCTTTTGTGCAGCAGAAGGCAACGACACTTGGACAACGGCAGACGGGGCAGACAGATAAGTAGACCGTTCGAAAAACAGGTAGAAGAACATGCGGACACACGGACAGACAGACAGACAGACAGACAGATGGATGTACCTACAGTAGCTAAGATAAACGGGCGGGCGGGCGGACGGACAGACAGGCGGACAGACAGTCAGGCAGGCAGCTATACAGACAGACAGACAGACAGATAGATAGATAGACAGATAGATAGGTAGGTAGGTAGGTAGGTAGGTAGATAGACAGACAGACAGCTAGTTAGATACATACATAGATAGATAGACAGACAGCTAGTTAGATAGATAGATAGATAAATAGACAGACAGACAGACAGATAGATAGATAGATAGATAGATAGATAGATAGATATATAGATAGATAGATATTTGTACATGGATTCGCTTTCCAATTTGGTAAGAGGCAACGGGAAGCCACTGATTTGCAGCAGCCAGCTGGAAAGAGACAAAGCACCATTGCACCTATGTAGACCTACAATAAGGAAGCACCAGAACAGTAGGAAAAGTGAGAAAGAACGTTCAATTAATAAGAATAAGAAATTCTTCAAGATAATTTTCTTTCCTGGAATTTAAGAGCGAACTTGATACCTCAGCCCTGGGTAGATGCAGTCATTGGCCTTAAGCTGGTGTCTTAGCTACAGAATGTGGAATGTTGCGGAGCCAAGAGGAGCAAAGCGAAGAGGAAGGGCCGTGAGAAACTTTGTCGGTGCGAGTGAAGAAAAAACACCTCAACTAAAAACAGGTAGAGTCATTAAATATTATATGTACTTAGACATACATGTATATGCATTCAAAGAATAATCATAATAAAAACTTTTACTTAAATATAAACCGCATTAGTGGTTGCAAGAAACCCCTATATAAGACAGATGTAAGTTATTTGTATTACACACAACATGGTTCTGCGGAATGCGTATTAGGGCGGCAATTATCACTCAGAGAACATGAATTACATGTCAGTAACTTAGGAGGTAAAATCTGAACATGTCCATTATGAGCGCTGCATGACCTGAAATAATACATGACCGCCATATACTTCTATGTGTTCTTTTTAGCTGTCGTATCGTTAGATATATGATGATGGTTAGATATTCGTATTTATACACCCTTAAAAATTGACTGAGCCTCAAGTGTTTTGAAAGATGCTGACTAACTTTTCTGGTAAGAATAAAAATGGAATTTTTCGAGTGCAGATGAACCTTTTCGTATTGAATTAGTATGGCTGATTCTTGATTGATATCCATTTCTGAGACGGAATTATTGAAATAACGTAAGATACTTAAATCTGGAAAGGAGGTACTCTACTTTAAAAAAAGCACAACATCAAATTTAACAGCAAAGTTACTAGCAGAAGAGAAGAATACAAATAATACGAACAATACAAAGTTTGAAATTTGATGTTCTTAAGGTAATGACTTTGAAGATTGTCGTCTTCTGGGGTGTGACACCTTCTAGTCTGGTAGAACTGTAACAAGGGTTTAGAGAAAATTTCTACTTCCGTCATTAGGTTGGACCTACACTCATACTGGAGCAGCAATACTCTCTGAAACGGTGATAGATTTCTGCCAGGCTACAAGATGACACATCCCAGAAGACAGAAAGCTTAGTAGAATATTTCATTTACTTTCTGATATATTTTAGATGACAGTGGTAATGTATTTCATCACCGTCACTATATTCCTTGCAATGTCCTTAGACATTTTTCATTGCTGTTAAGAATAGACATAAATATTAATATCCATGTCCTCTTACAAATTCTCTGAGCTGCTGAATATTTAGGATTCTGGTTCTCTGGGATTTGACTTATGCGTCATTGGGTAAGTGGTTTCTGAAGGTTCGAAGGAAAGTACTGCCAGAATCCTCAATTACACAGCTGTAAAACCCAAAAAACCTGCAACTGAATGTTTCATTGCATTTGTTCTTATTTATACCGGCTTACAACCCAAGTGTAATGAGCAGACACTTGAGAGTTGAAGAGCTTTCTTTTAGACGCTCTACATTCCCGTTGTCCACAGCTTTTGTGCGCGGGAGCTCAAGAATGAGACCACTAAAGGAAAGCTGCCTCCAAAAATAAATAAGATTCTGTGGTACTCAGAGCAGGGAATGCAATTAAAGTGGCACTAATCCCTACGCCTTCAAGGATCTGTGTAATCTACAACAGACGTAATTATAAATTGCTTAGAACTGATAACCTGAAAGACAAACAACTTTACTAGACAGCGCAATTGTAAAAATAAGTATCTTCATGGGCCGGTCCGACAAGCCGTTGCTTCCGTTTGAGTTGAGGCTCGCAAAATATAGCTGTGCGCAGTATTATATGTTGCAGATAAAACCCAAGAATTGTAGCTTGTATAAATTTTCCATAGGTTGTACAAGTATTTTATGCACAGCTGAAGCGCAAAAATCCATTTTCACAAGATCAAATTGTGGTTATTTCATGAAATATTCTAAATTCGCCTTCTTACTTACCATGCCAGAATGATGTCGTGCTTGAGCCGGTTAAATGGACAATATTTTGTCACACGGAACTTTTCTTTTGCAAAAGAAATGCACTGGATTTCGGGATGTATCACATAACTCTGAAGTACTTGAATTTTACTTTTTATGAGGCTGGTATAAAAACAGTTTTCATCAGCAAAGTCAGTTCAGTAAAAAATAGTATGTCCTATTGAAATAATTTAATTATTTTTTCAGAAACTAAATTCGAAAAACTCGCCTGGGGTTAGAAGAGCCGGTGTTGAGCATAGGGCGGGCTGAATATGTCCCGGTAAAGAGAATTAGCATAGAGCCGAGTGTCACTAGGAATCAACTGCGCACTGCAAAGCGACTTCTTTTAAATCCCCTTAACCCTCCACAGCCTAGTAATTAATATTTGTACCACAAATTTTAACGTTCAGAAACGCTTTGCATTTGCCAAAACATAGTAGTTATGTGCTCCATATGCTTCTTACGACGAATTGCGACACGTTCCTACACAGCATTCCACGATTTGTCCTTCTAATGCATTTATTTTCAACATTCTATTCATTGCCTACCGTTATCACGAAAAAAACATTTACGCAAACAACCAGGTGCTGAAAATATTGATAATATTCACTACACACTCTTATAATTTAACTTTATAAATACTTTACAAACGTTTTTCTTTTCATTTACATACAGTCAAACAAATTTATTAATGCGATTAACATATTTAAAATTGAATAATGAAAATTTATAGTCCCTAAATAACTTGCGTACCACCAGACCACAATTTGCATACCACCAGTGGCACGTGTACCATCTGTTGAAAAGCACTGATCTAATAGAAGGTACTGAGGTGAAGTACGAACTAAATCTTTATATACCATATAAATTTAGTTCAGTCTTTAACCCGTCCTGCCGTCAGACAGGATGCCCAAATTTGTTGATGACTGCCACGGCCAGACTCGCTACATAATAAGATATGGTCATGAGCCCTGAGAGGGATAGATGCCGTGGAGGACAGACTGTCAGCTGCAGAGTGACTTGGACTTAGCCTTGAAAGGATTAATGAAATGACGTAAATCTTGTATTCTAAGTACAGAAATGATGGACAATAAATACTTCACAGCCATCTGTTTACCTAAATGTAATAAAATAAAATTCGACGAAAGCTTGCTACCATTTTTGCGTATAGTGTATAAAAAATTCGAAACAAGTAATGTGATTGAGATACTAATACATCTCCACTGTATGCGGGATTTCCCATTTTAAATTTTCAGCAAAGAAGAGAGAGATTATCTTCTTCTCTCAAGGAAAACTCCAAGACAGTCCCCTGAAAAGCGACATGGACGTTTCCTTCCACGTTCCTACCAGTTCATCACTGTCACCTTCCCATTCGACGCTATATAGGAAGTCAGCTGAAAGGAATATCCTTAAATAAAAATGAAATAAAAGATTTTGTAATAGGGAATTTATCTATGCGGATCGGCTGTTATAACAGCTTACATGAATATAATGCTGGAGTTCGTTGCATACTCTAACGCTTTAAGAATTAACTTGCATATAAAATCTTACACAACTGATACAGCACTGAATTTTTTCAAATATATTTTCAATACGAACCTTTTTTTCAATAATATTCATCTATCCATTTTGTAGTCGAATGTTAGAGGTGCAGCAAGGCACATTTGTAGTGAAATTAGACAAATTATTCAACATAAAATTGTCTACAAGTGTATTTTACTCTTTTCAGTAGTACGGTCAAAACCAACACACACACTTGCAACACGTGATCAGGCTACCGGTTTCAGCTCAAAGAGCCATCATCAGGCCTATTTTCACGGAGTTTAATTTTCATAGTTTTCTGTCATAGGCCTGATGACGGCTCTTTGAGCTGAAACCGGTAGCCTGATTACGTGTTGCAAGTGTGTGTGTGTTGGTTTTGACCGTACTACTAAAAAGAATAAAACATACTTTTGCATGTACATACCAACGGCGATGTCTAATATAAAAATCAAATTGTCCACCTATATATTGAAATATAAAGGCAATACGAAATTCTATAGATTATTGCTCTAGGAATATTTTAATATATCAGTGGGATAATTTCTCTACTCATAACTCGCAAAACAACGTCACCGTGCATAGTTAGTAGCAACAGTTATGACTAAACATGTGTTAAATAAACTGTGATACATATGAGGGGTGTAAATATTCCGTAGAACAAATTCAGTGTTGATACATTTTGTCTGTTAATTCGTCAATGACTGTAGCCCCGCGCTGTAAGGCACGTGCTGCCTCCCATCTTTCAAGTATCTGGATTATCCTTTCGAATTTCTGTGTTTGTACTGTTCCATGTAGGTAGACACCACGAGATGGGCCTTATCCATGGAGCCTTATCCAGGAGCGTAGCTACCATATAGCAAGAATATGCAAAGCACAGGGTCCCACAAATACAGGGGGCCCACGAGCTTATCGCAATTTTTGTTTACAGTGAGAAAACACCGCCCAATTTCGGGTGAATTCGAGCGTATTTGCGAAAACTCAGTATCGCTCAAATTGCTCTTAAACGTTGTCAACGGCAGAATAATAATAGTACGAACCAAGGTTCTCTACAGTCGTAAAATTGAATGCCTTACTTTGCGAGACTGTGTTTTTTTAAATAATCTGTAGAGGCTTACATTAGTCGGTAACTTCTCGGCCTAGTTATTACCCATTAATTAGTGAAAGCCCAAAATTTTGGCTTTCATTCATTTTGTGAAACGTGGCCTAATTTTGAATCTTTATGTCACACATTTTCGTTAGTTGTTTTGCGACGCTGATTCTGCATATAATTATGAAAACAGAATTTAAATATCCTACACAGTTTGACTTGAAACCAAAGCTAATTCATAAAAATCTATAAAGAAGTGGTTGAGTATATCAAGGGTACAATAGGGCCCATTAGTAAGCTTTGCATAAGGGCACAAAACTTCTAGCAACGCCACTGCCTACCGAAAGTCTACAGGCATTATTTGTAGTTCCACAAGATAATTCTGGTTTGAAACGTGCCAGAGATCCTAATCCGGTAAAACTGAATAGGAATTTGTACGGCATAAGACATGCAGTAATCAGTTGCAATAAAAATGAAGGTGACTGCACAGGTGTGGTAATATTTCTTTTTGTTGTTACTCACTATTAAATACAACCTTGAAGTTACAGCTGTTAAAAACTAATACCTAGGTATACTCTTCTAAATATAAAGGGCCGATATACTGGTTTTAAAAGGAAAGAAAATTTTATCGCTCTCAGGTGTAAAACAGAACGCTGAATAAGATCGATTACGTGACACAGACTTGAAAATAAAAAAGTTTTTGTGTAACTACTGATATTTGGATCTCTTATGGTCTAACAATTACGCAATACCTAGTATAAATGAGAGTGTAAAATAAAACGTTTGGGGTTTAATTGCATAAGAAGTAATTAAAAATGCTGCATATTGCAAGCATATGGAACAAGATTTTGCTCTTTGCGGTGCATTACGAGCTATGACTTTCCGATTCGTCTATTGCTGTGTAAATCGTCCATGTAAGAGTATCTTCTTTTATTGGTTAAAGGAAGAAGTAAAGTCAAATATATTTGAAGTTTCCAAATTTTCTGATTACAGGATACTCCAGATCTAGATGAACCTTTAACAGGCCTGATATTACTGGAGCCCGCATCTTGAGTCATTCCGTTTTGATTCGTGGTAAAATAGGTCTGGTCTTGGCGCCCCGTCTTTCACTGGAGTCGTGGTAGTGATTTGCCACAATTGGCCAAAATGTTTGCATATGCCTCTTCTCGCTCATCAGAAATTTAAATAAACTGAAGATGAGGAGAAGAAATCGTCCGAAACGTCTGTAAATATTTACCAGTCCACACGATATCGTATCTCACAAGACTTGAACTTCCAACAACACCGCTGTGAGAACCTCCAGTCTTACACAGATGGTGTACTGATTTACAGACACAGGCATAAACTTAAAATTGATCATATGCGGGCTTTATTACTTATGCATCTTACATCAGAATTTATAGTGACACTGTAAAAAAAGTATACTCCGCCTAATAACTTACATTCTTACAAAACTTTACGAAATGAAAAGGGCAAACATTCAAGGGTAACATCTAAACACAGTAAGCACGGCACGCAAAAATACCATACACTTGGATTAATTTTCCTCTCAATCTTCTTGTACTGCTTGATCCTTGAAGATGGAACCGATAGATTGTCCCGAAACGTCGGTAAGTAGCTAACAATCTATGCTGCGTAACATCCCAAAAGCGCGAAGATCTCATTTCCTCTGAATCTTCGAGCATCAAGTTCCTGTAATTCTAGCAGTAGGAGAAAAAGAAGAAGAAGACGACGACTACGGCGAAGAAGAACAACAACAATTACAACGGTAGTAAAGAAAGTGCGAGTAGAGACAGTAGCCTTTCTATAGGCACTCAGTCTTCAGAGACGATAGTATTTATTCCGGCTGATTCTTTTAGGCTTCCTGAAGTTGTAGCCTGTCCTGGATTAATCTTTTTCAGTAGAGGTACAAGTGGCGGGCTTTAGGGAATGCGGTAAGGAATCTTAAAGTTCCATAAAATTGGGAAATTTCTTGACTAGCCAGAATGATTAGCGTCTCAAGAACAGCCCAGGTTTTGGGAGTAGCTTTGAATATCGAGTCCAACTGAGTAGGTCCTACTATTTGAGCCCGAAGACAGGGACCGATCCTATCCCTGAAACGTAGTGTTTTTTCCTATTTATTATGTATTATTTTTTGTTATTTTATTAATTCCAGACAATGAACAAAGTCAAAGAAGCAAATAAGCTTAAATGTGAAGAAATTGATTTGAAAGTAACACTGTATACGTAATATTATTTATATAAAACACGACATAATGAAAATAGAGCCAAGAAAGTTACTGAATTCTGTGATATGAAGCCCTAAACTATTGTAGTTAAAAGTCGACATTTCGGAAGCACCTGACTGACCCAACCAAGTAGATGCCTCTCAACCTTTTTACCGGAGGACGCAAACAGATCCAGTTGCAGGAAAACTATGTTCACATTTTGTGATTTTGAAACACTGAACGGTGGACGAAGTCCAAAAGCTGAATACTTCTAAATCCATATCAAATGTTTCTTGTGTGTGTTGTAATTTTTCTAAGGTAAGTCAAGAAATTGACACACTTGTCATACACCTGTAAATCACTTCACATGAAAATTACATTTTGAGTCTCAGGTTAGCTCCGCAGAAGGAATTTCGTGAGGTGGAGTGCCTGTGTAATCATGACATAAAATAAACCAAATAATCACTCTTCACAATATGAAACTTATCACTAAGTCTGTATGCCAAATTTTAGTTAGTGATGCTAAAGATTCGAATTTCTAAGATGTTACGACAACTGCTTGTTCCAGACGATGAATACACTACGATCCTTCAAATCCTTGAAAAATAACAACGATACAGAGGTTTAATGTCCCAGAATTGTCAAACGTTCAGGACGTATATTCTTACAATTTTTCAAGAAAATCATAAGAAAACGACAATATATTTTAAACTACAATGGTCGCTATGTATACAATTAAGCTTAAAATCAATAGTTTCGACGTTTTTCAACATTGTACATTTTTGGATTCCACATGATTCTCAGAATAAACATAAATTATATCCCCATACAGAATTACCCCTTTGGTCTATGAAATGGAGAGATATTTTATTTTTCGTGAGGTAGGATTTAAATTATTAAGTATAATGCAGATCAATTTTAGTCTTTAAAAGTTAGTAAAAAATATTATGTGTGTGTTCGTACAGTCTCAGAAAGCCAATTAAAAAACGACTCGCCTAAATAACAAAGTGTTCCCCACCCCTCACCCCCCACAAGAGAGCACACACACTCCGGAATTGCCTGACAAATGTCCTACTCCTTACTGTCTTCATGACTACATAGTTAATGGTCGAGCGTTCCGGTTTAACTTTCTGTATGCCTTCCAGCTTTCATATTGAATAACTTCATAAATAACAAGCTGACTACGTGCCTGATTAAATATCTTCTTCACTGACAATCTCTCTGAATATTTTCATGCCTGAACACTTGTCTTTCTCCCTATGGGGACCCTTTGTGTACAGTAATTTCAGTTCACGTCCAAAATTACGTTCAGCTGTAAGACACATCTTCTTGGAACTAAGTGTCCAAAACTTGGACTGCGGATTGGATATAGCTTCATCTACAGATTCAGTTTGTCGTCTTGACCAATTAATATACTACCGGTTTATAATCCGTTGTGTTTACTATTTCATACCTGACGCCACAAACAACCAGCTCCATAGAACAGAGTCTTTGAGAAGCTACGAGTAACTCAGCAAGTTAAGAAATTCCTGCGTGTTGCGGAACAAATTCTTCACTACTCTTTCCACAAGATCCCAACTGGTCCTAATTATGAGCCAAATAATCCAGTCCACAATCTCCCAACCTATATCTTTAAGGTACCCTAAGTTTCAATATTATCCTCCTATAAATGTCATACCATTTGTAAGGGATATAGTGCGTTGCATTGCCATATTATTTCGTTACAACATCTAAGTCAGTCAAAATAGGCCTCGCAAAAACGAAGAGCAACCGCGAACGAGCGAGGCACCTACAACGCCTTGCGCGAGGTTTGTCATAATAATTCTACCGCGAGTAAGCAAAATCACGATGTGCAAACCTGCGAAAGAAATGGATCTGCTCTACATTTCTCACTTCCCATTAGGAGTTACATATCCCGGCCGTGTCGTCCTCCAGGGGTTTGTCGTCCTTTTAGGTGATATCTGAAAAAGTCCATTTATGACTTACGTAAAGTAGGCTTTCTGATTACAGAGCAGGCATATGTGTAAAAGTTTAAATAGCCGACCAGTGCTGTTCAGAGATATCTTATAAAAAATTACACAGAAATTTGACAAATGAATTGTGATAAACAGGAACAAGGCTTGTTACGGTTTTATATGGTTGAAAGAATTGTCTAAGAGCATGTGGCGAAGGTCTTCATAACAAATTTAAACAAAATATAAAACGGTTTCAGGGACATAAAAAAGATACTTTTCAGATCTAAAGTTAAATAGATCTTAAAATCGATCAATGTACCTGTCCGCCAAAATGTAATTAAGGCATATGACGTGCGTGGGAAAGCTCATTTATAACGTTATGTAAAGTAAGCTACATAATTTATCAATATGGCCCCAGATGTTAGGTGTATTAAATTGTTATCCATATTGTTATCATTACAACTGTAAGGATTATCATTTTAGGCGCTTTCGCAAAATTGCGGAAAGCGACTATTAGCTTTGTCGTGTCTGTCTCTCCGTCCGCATGCAACAACTCGGTTCCTAATGGACGAATTTCCTGAAAATTGGCATTTAATTATTTTCGAAAATCTGTCGAGAAAATTCAAAATTCTTTAAAATTCGACAAGAAAAACAGGTACTTTACATGAAGACCTATTCACATTTATGACAATATCTCGCTGAATTGTTCTTAAGCGAGAAATGTTTCAGACAAATTTTGTAGAGAAAATCAAACTACACATTATATTACATAGCTTTTTTCCGAAAATCCTGCCATGTATGAAGTAATGCGAAAAAATTCGGTAGAGCTGGACAAGCCACACACGACAATATGATAGGGCGCATGCGCATTGCGTACGGGATAACTAAGGCTACAAATACACAATCAGAATATGTAATACTTATTTCTTTTCCACAAAGGATGCGCTTGGAGAAGATCAGTTTGGATTTAGGAGAGGAAGAGGATCTAGGGATGCAATTGGGATGCTGAGAATAATATCAGAACGAACCTTGGTCATAGATGAGGAATTGTGTGCTTGCTTCATAGACTGGTAGAAGGCATTTGACCGTGTCAACTGGACCAAATTAATGCAGATCCTAAAGGGAATTGGGAGAGACTGGCGCGAAAGAAGATTAATCAGCAAATTGTACATGGAACAGAGTGTCAAAATACGACTGGACCAAGGACAAGGTTGCTGTTTGTCGCCGATTCTGTTCAACTTATACAGCGAATACCTTACCAAGGAAGCTCTTGAAGGGTTTGGAGACTTCAAAATAGGAGGACAAGTAATTCGCACTGTGAAATATGCAGATGACCTTGTGCTACTGGCTAGGGAAGAAATGGTGCTGCTGGGCATGTTTGATATACAAACAGAAATTGGAAGACGCTATGGAATGGAAATGAATGTGGAAAAAACTAAGGTAATCAGAATCTCAAGGCAACCATCCCCAATTAAAATTATGATAGATCAAAAGCAATTGCAGAATGTGGAATATTTCAATTATTTGGGTAGCATGATATCAAATGATGCAAGGTGTACACATGAAATTAAAACCAGAATTGCCATGGCAAAAGCAGCATTCAACAAGAAGAAGACCCTTTTCACCAGCAAACTGGAATTAAATTTAAGGAAGAAACTAGTAAAGTGCTACATTTGGACACAGCTTTGGGTGCTGAAACATTGACACTTCAGAAAATAGATCAGAAGTATCTGGAAAGTTTTGAAATGTGGTGCTGGAGATCAGATAGACCGATCGTGTGAGAAATGAAGAAGTATTAACCAGAGTAAAGGAGGAGAGGAATATCCTACATACAATAAAAAGAAGAAAGGCTAACTGGATTGGTCACATCTTGCGCAGAAACTGCCTTCTGAAACACGTGATTGAAGGAAAGGTAGAAGGAAGAATAGAAATGATGGGAAGACGAGGGAGAAGACGTAAGCAGCTACTAGATGACCTTAAGGAAAAGACAGGATACTGGAAATTGAAAGAGGAAGCACTAGATCGCAGCCTGTGGAGAACTCGCTTTGGAAGAGGCTACGGACCTGTCGTAAGACAGACTACAGAATGATGAAATGATTCCTTTTCCACGGCAACAATGGTTATATGAACGCGCCTCAAAGTTACCTTTTACCTATATTGCCTCTCCTTTGTTATTTATTTTACGGCTCTTTCGGGAGCGTAGTCAGTATAGTAACCAGGCTAAGGTCTGTAAATTCCGGAGTACGAATCCCGGCAAAGCAAGATATATTTTTCTTCTCCAAACGTACACACTGGCTCTGTGGCCAACCCAGTCCCCCTATTCACTAATACCGCTTGCCTTCCCTGGGTAAAGAGGCGGGGCGTGAAGCTGACCACTCGCCTCCATCTTGAGCCAAGAATGAATGAATGAATGAATGAATGAATGGAACTGTTCCTCTATTCCCCCTATATGATTTTACGACGTGGACAAATTTATCTTGTAACTTGTACCTGTTTCAATTAGCAGTATCATAACCAACAAATGCACTTTTTGTATTTTGTATTTGTGACTCAGTCACAAACACAACAACAAGAAACTAAAAACAACAGCACGCGGATGTCAACATCTAAAAAACCATCTGCCAGCAATTTAAAAAAAAATTTAACAATTTTAACAACTTTAATGTTTTAACTACTGCCAACGAGATACTGTTTCATATCTACAATCAAAAGTATTATACCTCAAGCTTATAACGTAAGACGAACACAACCTGCATTTGACAGTGAACAGAAACTACAAAAACCAAAACATTGTGATGACGTGTGATAATTACCAAATGAACCAGTGCCAGTGAAGTGAAACTAATAGTGTACTCCTGAGGATGGCTAGACCGCAGCCGAAACATATGTAGGGTAAAAGTGTAACAGACATAAAAAAGTGCATTTTTTGGTTATAATACTGCTAATTGAATCAAAATGCACGGTGAATATAACGTGAAAATTGTACCTGTTTATTCTACAATTCTTTCACTATGTCGGACTACAAATTCCAGCATCGATGGTACACTTAAAGTTGTTGGTTAATAATGAATGTTCGTACATTCATTGAGGTACCTGGTACCCTGGCACTTGACTGCAGGGACTGAGGTATACATAAAGGATTTCAGGCATGGCGGTAAGTATTCCAACCGACTGTCATTATCTTCGACATAATCTTCCATTATTATTGAATTTCAACATACTTCTTTAGGCCTGCAAGATATATATTTCATTACCTAATATTAGCAATAAGTACTGAAATTTAACTTACAGGCTTACTGCCCCGCTTTCTATTCAACGGGTATTTTGGCTTTTCCCTCAGGGTAACAGCGGCTGTGACGTGAAGCTGACCACTTACACTCATCTAGTGTCGAAGTTAAGAATAAGAAGAGGCACACATTCACTCGCCACTTACCTTGATGCCGTGCAAGAGACAGCTTTATTTCACGTGTTATTATGTTGCTGTTATCCCCATTTTTAAGCTTTGTTTTTTCAGTAAGTTGGTCAGTGTTTCATTTACACGCCTATACAGAGGCATTCCTAGAAGCTTCGATTTCAAGCAACCCGCCGAATTGTATGTGGTTAAACTGATTATACATGTGCATTTGCAACGCTCAGTTAACTGTGGGTGGTATACTTGTCGGAATGGGTCAGGTCAGGGGAGCAGACAGACGAAACAAGGAAGAGTAGTACAAAGGCGAAGGATTGGGATTCAACATCATTACACAAAGCGCTGTGATGAAGAATGTCACTGACGTTGCGTGGTTATGGATCCTTGCCAAAGCAGTACATCGCGCCAAACACCAGTCACATTTCATCCGCCTCCGGGCCCAAGGAATTCTTAGGAACCGAATGTGAATGTTACGTAAGAAATATAAGCCTCCAGGTTATGTGACAGGAGTCACCTGTCTCGAAACTGGAATCGTCTTAGCGGAATCGAATCTGTTTTACATCTAAAAGATTGTGACAAATGCGCCTTAGTAAAGTGACGCATATTGGACATGTTCCAGGTTCTCGTTCTTGTTAAAAAACATAGAGCTTTGGAAACTAGCTTTGCCTTTGTCATCAGGTAAAGCTATAAAATTTACTTTGTTGGATACATTAGCTGAATCTAAATTCTATTCGATCCAGATCATCTCCAAGTTTTGGGCCAAACAAAGGATATTCAGTACTTATAACTGATGAAGCAAGCAGAGCTACATTACGAAACTTTAGACTTCTTTACCAAGCAGAGGGGAGTCTGAATAACTCAGTCGGTACAGTGGCAGAGCTATGGGCTGAACGACTGAGAAAAAGTGGTTAAAAATCGGCAGTGGCAAGAGACTTCTATTCTCGAAAAAATTCAGACCGGCTCCCATGCAATGGACAGAGGAGGCACTTTCCCCTGGGTAAAGCTTCCGGTGCATGAAGCTGGCCACTTATTATGGAGTTTATGAATGAGTGGAGAATAAACTGCAACTTGCCGCATCCCTTCGTGGCGTTCACAGGGACACATTTGCCTTAAATGTACCATTAACCAAAAGGATATGATGGAAAATATCACTCCTTTATTCCGCGGGAAAGCGTTACCTCGGAAATTTATTACTTCTCTAAAGAACATATAACGTTCTTGCGTCCCTATTCTTCTTAATAGAACATGTATGTTCCTCTGCGTTTATGGGAGTACTAACTAAATGTTACATTCAGCCGGAAAGTATATATAAACTGCAAGTGTTCTCTAGCACCGATCATTATGATATATTCAAAAAAAAACATATTTTTGGCTATTATCTTAAACGAACCCACCAAATTTGGCGACGGAGTTTTTGCCACTAGTGTTTCGTGGCAAGGGGCCCCCCGCTCACTCTCGGCAAGATCGTCTGTTTCGAATCGGATTGTTACAAATTTTCTTCATTTCCTCCAAATTTCGAGATAGTAGGCCTATCTCCAAGAATGCCATGCCAATATCCTTCCATATTCTCTCCAATTTGTTATTCACTAATCACCCTCTTATTTGGCGTTATGCAATCTGAGTTACTGACAATGTCAAGAAATTACTTAAGAAAGACACTGACTCAAATATAATAGATCGTCAGCAAAGAACATTCAGAACATCCAAACACTTTTCTTGTTTTGAACACGTCACTTTATCCCTTCCGCTTGTCCATCTCTGTTATCTAATTAGTTAGCGTTACAAGAGACTGTCACTTCAATCCCACTACCTACCCTCGCAGGCATCTCTCAAACTCTTATATATGTGTTGGCCTTTGTTTGTTGCTGTTTTCTTGCGTGGGAGAACAGTAGCCAACTTCGGCACAACCTACCAACATTTTCAAATCTCGGAGATATCCATATGTAGATGGAGGTCTACCAGTTATTAGGATGTAGGTAGAGGAAATATGGATATTACGAAATGGGCGGGCGGTGGCAGGTGCCGGAAATTCATAAAGATGTTCCTAGGATACGACAAATTTTGTTGCTTGGTGCCAGAGCAAATCATTCTCTTTCCGAAAAGTATACCTCAAAGACAGGTTCCACGACTGCGTACCGTCATCAGCACACGTGTAATGTAGACCAAACCAAATACCACCCACTTCGTTCCGCGAATTCGGTCTACTCCCGAGAATTCGACTTGGCGCGAATACGCTTCCACTGCAATCGCAGTGTAACTCTAGCCTAATACGCCACTTACTTAGTAACCCAATAGCGGAGCCAGATGTATTTACCAGTAAACAGAAGGCCTATTAAGTGTGGCCAGTGCTGGATCATATAAATATTTATGCTTCCAGGTTATCGCTAACATGAGGCCCATTTGTGGGCACAGCATTGAAACGAAGTGACAGCTGTGACTGTGAAGAATAATCTGTCCTGAGACGTGACGCCTTGTACTCTGTTACAAATTTACCAACGTTTCAGAGTAGCGTACTGTCTCCTTCTTCAGGACGTTCTTCTACTCTTAACACGGATGTAGTAGGTTCCTCCGAAAAGTTAGTAAATATTTACCACATTACTTGGCATCACATCTGAGTACCCCTTGCATCGAATTTCTTTTTAAGATTCTCTTGTTTTTACCTTGTTTTGAGACAAATTAGATTGCTTCTGACAACCAGTTTCAGGAGGGTGCGTGAACAACTTATAATTACATTGGGCTATGAAGAGTTTCCAAAACGACCCCACTGCCTATAAACACCATAAATATATCTGGTAATGAGTGAACGATAGTAATGGAGCTAAGAATCATTTGGCTCACAGTAACGTACACAAAATTTACAGCATAATGTGAAAACTAAAGGGCTCTATGTGCTTGATTCATTAAGCACCACACCAGGAATAACGTGTGACAGAAGTGGTAGTAGAGGTGCAGTCTTTCTTGACTTTCGGGAACAGAGGAAGGCGTGTTGTAACTTGCAAGTATTGAAACGTTTACGCCAGAGGATATAAACTCTCTTGTAACTGCGAGAACAGGTCGAGAGAGTGGCCCGACCGTGTGAGCACAATGGGGAAGGGTAAACTCTCTGTACCTACTGAAAACTTTACCCCGATTCAGGGTTCCTCTATAATTCATCTCACCTGCATTCTTAAGATACGGTGTAACTTACGTTTTAAAAACGGGCTAATCAAGTACTTTATTAAGCTACATTTTTTATTTAAATAATAAGAGCAGGCCCACTTCTTATTCCTTAGTTAAGACGGATTAGGCCTCTGGCTCCTTTTTATTATCCTATAAATCACACAGTAAGGAATGTTTTGTTATTTTTTAGAAAATATATCCACTATGTAAATTTCCAAAATATATACGTATTTTAACGAACACGTTTTAAATACACACAGAAAACAAGAAGCTTGTAGGTTTCTTAATATTTTCCATGCGACTTAAAAGCCCACTTTACTTCTACATAGTCTGTTAATAGATAGGCCTATTCATAGTAATACATAATTACTATTCTTCAAAAGTATGAATACTTTACTCCTTAGAGGTCAATTACCTTTTTCATACATTTCTTTCGCCGTCTTCCCTAAGGCCAAGCAAATTCAGATCAGAAGGGCCAACGCCGTAAGCTCGTTACTGTGCCTTACCTTATAAACTGTATCATAAGCGTAGAATATATTTATTATTTTCCACGGAAAATAAATCCATACACGCATTTTAACACAAATGCTGTTGGAAAAAACCTGGAAGTAATTCTGATTATTTTTAATATTAACACAGTATTAACTACAGAACCTAGTAGCAGCACTCACAATCTTATTGAATTCTTTAAAGGTAAAGAACTAGTAAACATGTATCCATCTACTTGATGATACGGATACTGAATTTTAGAAGGACGTAGAGAATGTATATTTTATCTCCGATCTCAGCACGGGAGATGTCGCGGCAGCTTTATCGCATACGAACACTGCTTCCGCCGGGATTTTATAGTCCGTATTTCCGCTGCAGGCCAGGTAGGTACCTCATGTCATAGAGGCGTCTAGAAGTGCTGATATTAAGCTTGTCCTTCGCCTGTGAAACTCGAAACACAACTTGGCGGGTCTCATGTTGCAGGGCACATAAGTAGAGAGGATGATGCAACATTCCTCTCAATCCCCTTGCATTACCGAGCTCTGTTTTCCCTGTGCTCAAATCCGAGATAGAAGACATGTTCTGTATAAAAGGACCCAGAATGTTTAACGGGTGAATATACAAGCTTCAGTATAATAAATCAAATTTACCTTTACGCCAACTGTATCTGGTAACAAATGGAAATGCTCCACTAGTACATATTAGTATTTATATCACATTTATCCTAAATTATTATTAAGGCTGCATTATCCACGCCTTCAATTGGTATATTCCATTCAGTTTCAGCCAAGACTCAAGCTTCAGAGCTATTTTAAGCAAGTTCGTGACATCGTACCGCTACCTGCCAATACGTCATAACGTGCAGTCAACGTGCCTAAAACTGTCATCTCTGCTACATGTACATCGACAGTCTGTCACAACAGCATACAGACCTAAGGAAATGGAGGTGTGATAATCACGCTAATAAGAACACGTGTTGATGTTATTAGCGTCATGTAAGTTTCGGGGTTCACTTAAGTTTCAAGTCGGTAGCGATCTACCAGTCGACACGGCATAACATCCCAGAAGACTTGAGTGTTTAACAAAAAACCTTACTATCAACATCCTTTTGAGATCAATCAACACATAAGTTAACTTTACGCAAGCAAACTGGAATTTACATGAGATTTGAGTTTTTCTCTGTGGTGAATATAACAATGGCAGTCTTTTAAGAAGTGGCTCCATACTTGCTGATAGATAAGTCCTTCTTTTCTTCAAATTACAGAGTAAAACTTTGATAATTTTTAAGGATTCTCAAATACTTCCCTTCTATCAGCTGTACTCTGGCAAGTTCCGGCTAATCCTCGTATTTCTGAAACATCTATGTTGTCAAAGGCGCAGAAAATGGAGCAGACATTAATTACAAACTGCTGGACAGGAGTCGTCCTTGTGGGTTTTATGGATTCCTGTACTAATTACAAGGATTTGAAACCTAAGAGAAATTGACACGTAGTTAAAATTCTGTTAGTTCTTTAGTTTTGCTCCAAATGACGCAAATTGTCAAAAAGAATCATCATTATCATCAACAGCAACATTAGAAATATATGACAGACGTTTTTACGCCACTATGTGCATGATTGGATTGCTTTGAAGCGACAAATTCAACTTCATATATCCTTATTTATTTTCCTAACTTTGGACAGCTTACTTCTGTAGACTTCTATAATTCTGAACGTTTTATTCTGGAATCTATTAAGATTTGTTTTAATTGAAAGTGAAAAAAATTTCAAATTTGGATAAATGCTCCTCATAATAAATATCTTTGTCATACAAAACCAGTATGCTTGGCTGTAAACACACAACTAAAACCTGTCTGTCTCACAACTACTCAAGAAAATCGTAGTACGTAGCCTCTTACGTAATGTGGAGGAGCCCCATTACCGTGACGGCCTGTCATGGTTCACGCAGTAAGAGGAAGGTGCAGAAGAGTGAGCGAGCTCAATTTTGCCTCTATGACGCACACAGTTTCTTACTGCATGGCTATAGCTAGATGTTTCTTGCAAACAGTCAAAATCCCTAAACAGACTCCAAGTCTGGCGCTGTGAGGCTTCTGTAGTACTGAGATTTTTACACACAACGAAAAGAAATCCATCAAGAATGTAAAACAGAATACCTTACAGGCACCTCAATGCAGTGGAAACCAGTTGTGAATTGTTTGGTAATGTGTACGAGAAATCTACTTTCTGAAAATACTGATAACTGACGACTGAATTATACGTATATAGAAGACAAGCAGATCTGTATCGGTGTGTACGAGCTCGAGTGATAGCATACATAGCCAAAAGCAGAGATATAACCACTAAGAAGTGTTTCGCACAGATTATTAAATACAGAGATACATAAAATTACATTTAGTCGAACAGAAATGATGGCCACGTGCTTTAAGCTGTAGTTGTCCAATTTACTAGCCTACACCTGACATTTTAAACGCCAGCATAGCGACGATTTTGAGGGCCTGGTCGCAATTGGAGAGTTTTGCCATTTTTATTACTATTTCTTAAAGCTTTTTCAAGCATCCGATTCCTTTACACGCACCAAGGTTTGGAACTTAGTTCACTTTCTGTCATCAGGTGATACAACCGACTCTGTTAGGTCAATAAATAGAGCTGCTCTCAAATCATTGTCCAAAGAAAGGGCTTCAAACAACGTCACGAACTTAAATTTATTTTGAGTTTTTTATCTACATGACTATGGCCTTTGTCGCACCCAATGCCGACACTACACATACCAAAAGCGCTCACACTTTCATATACTGACAATTTAAAACACAACAATCTTTCGTTTAATGTTAAGGTTCCCTTCTTCAGACAGATTTTTCATTTTTCATTTTTATTGTCGAAAATTTAATTTTATCTTCCAAAACTCCGATAAAGTTTTGTTGATACGGTATCAATATTTGCAGTTAAGCTGTTGTTGTCTGAGAGAAGATGGAGCCCCCTGATGGTTGTGGCCAGCTGATGCCCAGCACCCCCCTCTCCCTCCCGGGTGTTAGTCTACCTCCCGCTCTGATGTTCATGATGAATGTAAATAACTATCCATTCGCATACTATGATGAGACGTCTGTCTGTTGTGCTGTGAAAAGCCAAAGGATAAAACTACAAATAATAATGTAGGCCTAAAAGATAGTTTCGATGATTTTGTAATAAATTTGAAACTTTTGGATTATCATATAAATATATATCATATAAATATTGTAAATTTAAGAAACAACATAATAGACTCTGCCAGCAGGTTAAAATGCAACTTGTAACTTGTAACTTTACGAAATATCCGGGGATATTTACACATCCTGCTTTTTATAATCTTATTACATGATGTTAAACAGCACATATAATGCAACACAGAATCAGTATCTGTCTAGCAGACCGATTTTAATGTCAATGAATTTAATGTTACAAGTACTAAAGTTCTTTAATATTGCTTGTATGGCTGACCGTGTAATCTTGTGTAATTTTCTGTTGTGATATTTTGTACAAAAATGTTCAGATATTTATTTATGACAGAGACAAATATACACAAAACTTAAGCGCATTCCCATTGAATTGATACCTGATCACTTTTTTCCTCCAGTCATGATGAAATTCGGTTCTGATTTCCCATCAACAAACCAAGAGCCAGAAGAAATAAATACACAGCAAGTGGACGAATAAGTACTTTTAAAGTCGTGTTATATTTGTCCAAATTTCTTACTATGTGTGTCAGTGGCACACAATAGTTATTGCGAAAATTCTTTCACTTATTAATACACGCTACATGTTTCGGTACGACCGTGTCATCCTCAGAAGAAATAATTATCATCTTATCACACATTATTTCAAACTGGCTGTACTGTAGTCACTATTAAACTGAGGGTTTGAATAATGTTAATAGAGCATATTAGTGAGAAGGTATGAACCCTTATGCCTTAGCAAATTGTTTTTAAAGTTTTCCGTTCTAATCAGATACATAACTTTGTCAGTGAATGAGAAGGCCAATCATAAACCTGAATCGTAAAAATGCCAGAATGCGGTTCTTTCCTCTGATTGGTTGCATAAGAAACACATGTTAAGAATGCTGTACACAGCTAAGCGTTAAAATTGAATAGTCACGACTCGATGTAATTGTCACCACAGACGAGTTAGATTGTGACCTGACCTTCCTTAACGGAGTCTACGTTCCGTTATTAATTGAAGACTGAAAGGAATATTCTTATACAAATCACCGAACACAGGAGCAAATCCGAACTGACATAGGCAAGACGTTTCACAAAGCCACGGTAAGCGATTAGCAAGACAATACAAATCATTAAATATTCATGCCTGAACCTGGCTTCTAATCGAGGTTTGTCTTCATGAGTCACGCACAAGTGTTGTCATCAGTCCATAAACACTACATAAATAAGGAAGTATTACTGCCAAGTAGTAAAAGGCAAGGAATAAAGTACACAATCAGCCTGTTCCAACCCAGCAAACTTATACAAATTTTTAAGAATCCATGGTGCGGGGTGGGGGTATCTGAAGATCACTTACCACCAGTGTCCTGTAATGGGTGAGATGAGTAGCAGACACACAGCTACAAGCACGGACTGCATGTCCATTCCACACCGGGGCGGAGGCCCGTAGTTGCGCGCGACCGGAGCCGAACCCAGGCGCCCTCAACCGCAACCTGCCCCGCCCCGCCCTTCGCAAACCCTCCTCTACCCCTCCCCCTCCCACCCTAGTGAGGAAACCCTCCCACCCACTTATTGGTAAAACACCAACACCGTCACTGTAGTTGTACACCACCAAACAAATACAAAAGACAAAGATACGTAAACACACATATACACTCTCACTCAAAATGATTTAACTAAAGAAATATGACATATATAACAAAAAATTACAAACACCTTCAGTGAGGTATGCGGTGTCTACCCCCACCCCATCCCACGTCACTCCCTCCCTTCCCACCGCCGGTCGGAAAAAATGCAGAAAAAAGCGCGCGCGTTGCTATACTGAACAGTGAGGAAGCGGTCCATTCGACCCGTGCCGCTGCTCACCTGACGTCGGTTTGAGGAACCCTTGGACGCAGCGGCAAAAGGAGAAACAGCTGAGGCAGAGAAAGAGAGCGACTTTGCAGTGGCCGACCAGTAAGCATGCGCGCGCGCGCTGCCTGTAACTACCGCCTTGCCAAGCCAGCATCACTGACGTCGCCGCCACCAGAAGGTCTTGCATACTAGCACGTGTGTCACAATGTCATGACTACTCACAGAACATCTGCTCCAGTGACCTATGACCGGGACATTTGCGGTTCCGAAAACACGTGATCCCAGCTGATTCTCATTGTGATCTCAGACAGTGTAAGAGGAAGGAAGATAAATTACCGCCTCCATGGGTGAGAGACATGGCCTATGGAAAGAGCGGTATCTGCTGCTCTGTCAACACACTCGGTTTGTTTTGGGGGCAAAATATGCTTCCGTGTATTAGGAAACAGACTTTTTACACGCAATTCATTTCGTAACCGGAGCATCAGGCAATATACCTGGCGCCTGCAGTTGTAGACTTTGGACCAACCGCTGTCATATTTCTCTGCCGTATTTCTCTAGTGACGTGTAGGAGCAAGACTGCAGCCACGTAAAGAGTACACAGCGTGTCTGTTAAATGTAATCTAAAGTTAGGTGTTCTCGATATGGAGCACTGGGTATTTATTATAAGGAAAAGAACGTACCTGCTACTTAAGACGTGTGTCTGAAATTTATTTTCTGCCTTTGTAATCTGTGGACTTACTTCAATATGATAATCATGGACTAAGTCCCGTGAATGTTCGTAGTTAGTGCTGTTTAATAAGAGTTCTAAGCTGCCGTTTATAGACCTAGGTTTCATTATCAAAGTGTTAAGAAAAGTGCCTGTATTTTCAGTTCTGCTTATTAAATAAATTTAGTAATGACGTACGCATAATATATTTGCTAACCATGCAAAAAATACGAAAGAAAAGGCTACTTAAGTTGAAAGCCTATGTGATCTGTTATATTTCTACCAAGTTCTTTTGTTGCAAATTTGGAGAAATGAAACTTGTTGAAAACTAGTAGAAAATTTCGTGAGTGTACGTGATGCCGCGAAATATAGTGATACCTACATAAAGCCACATCATACTACCCTCTTGCGTTGTACTGCGTTTTGGATAAAGTTTATAACCGTTTAGCATGATAACATAAATTGCCATTCCAGAGGCTCATTTCTTTGTATTCTAACATTACCACATTCACGGTCATAACAAAACCGGATATTCAAAGCTCGTAACTGGATCCAAATAAAATCATCTGGCCCGAATTCATGCCTTAATAACCTCTTTCATCAACATTCATTTTCATATTACCTGATTATACCTGTATTTCCTTCATGTCATTTTCCTTACAGATGTCCCGACGAAAACACCCCAATTTAGCATATTTCGCATGTCACGCCCATCACATTATTCTTGATCCAATTAGCCTACCAATGCCAGATGAGTAGGCATACAGAGTATGAAGGTTCTCATTTTGAAACTTACTGCGCCCTCCTCCTTAGTTCACTTTATTTGGCCTGAAGTCTCCTCTTTCTTCTTTATTTCAAACATCCTTAACGTATTTTCTTTTCCATGATATATTTATCTCCTTACAGCTGTGCAACTGATAAACTTCTTTATATTATATTATATATACCGTGCATTTCAGTAATTAATTAATTATTTCATTTCAACAAATGCACTACACTGTTTTAGTGTTATCTGTCCCTACATATGTTTCGGCACTTCCCGTGCCTTCATCAGCAGTGCCGTCGACAGTTCACAATCCTCAATGCATCCAATTCACTTTCACAACATATAATTTTTGTAAGTCACTATCACTGAACATCGTTAAGTCTTCCGGCTCGTAGTGATCAGTTTATCTTCTTTGATGTTCTTAAAAATGAGTCATTAAGATTTTGATTTTATACTACGACTATCTTCAAATCAAAATTTTAAAGATTCATTTTAAGAACATCAAAGAAAATAAACTGATCACTACGAACAGGAAGATAAGTGATGTTCAGTGATAGTGACTTACAAAAATTATATGTTGTGAAAGTGAATTGGATGCATTGAGGATTGTGAACTGTCGACGGCACTCCTGATGAAGGCACGGGAAGTGCCGAAACATATGTAGGGACAGATAACACTAAAACAGTGTAGTGCATTTGTTGGAATAAAATAATTAATTAATTGATGAACTTCTGTTTTAAATATTTGTATGACCTGGGAATTTATACTCCAAAGGACCACAGACCACAAAAAAAAAGTCATTTGCCAGCAAGTCTTTGAAAGATAAACTTTATCTGCTTGTGTACATAGGACTTTGTTCACGTTGTTATATTATTATGAACTAGCTGCAAGCCTACATTATAATAATTACGTTCCAAAATGCAGTCACTGATGATTTTAAAAGAAGCGCTCTTAAGATTTTGGAACAGAAATTAACAAAGAATTTTCTTTGAGAGAATTGGGCTTTTCTTTAGGCAGTTCTTGTACCGGGATATTTGATGTGGAAAGGACAAACATGTAGTTCAAGAAAAGTCATATTTACTTGCTTCACTCTTAAGAGGGAATAATTTTTGTACTTTGTCCTATCATTGGAATGTAGGCGAAATTACCACACCATATAAAATCGATTGATCTTAATCAACAATGACCCAGAAAGAATCTTCAGATTTCCTGCTACAACGTCCGATCTATAAATGGATTGCCTTATATTAATTTATATTAAAAAGGGCATCTTATTTGGGTCCATTCGCAAAACAATGCAGAAGTTTAAAGACAATGCATGTAACAACATTAATTTTAAAGACTAGCTAGTGTCGTCTGCGAAGAGATGCCGTGGTCTGCTCTAGAAATTTATGGACCTTTCGGAGGAACATGTCGCCTATGTATTTAGGGCAGAAGAGTCTTCAAACCTGAAGAGGTAAGACGTATCCAAAATATTTCTACCAGCCGAAACGGCGTCATATCCCAAAGTAGAGTAGGATTCTTCATAGAAACCGCCGTGAAAACCCTAAATCTCACAAAACAGATTCAGAATATTTTTCTTTACCTAGTTTCTCTATACGTAATGAGAAATGTGGGAAACCTTCAGCAAAATATGTTGCTGTAAATTTCTGCGAATTTTGATTTCTTATATCACAAAAATTCTTACCTATAACGAGGGAATATTCACATTTGTAATGGCATAAAAGAGGTATGTGGCCTATTTCTATTCTTACAGAACTAAGTCTGACATAAAAGTCTTTACTTTCCATAAAACTTAATTTAATAAATAGACAGTCCAAGTTAATTACGTCCCAGGAAATTTTGGAACCGTCAAAATCATATTCCGAAGACTGTACTACACTGTACATAGGCTTCCCACTGATCACTTATGAAAATCGGAACTGAAAAAAGCATGGCTATTAGCCAGAATGCTTCCTCTTCACCAGCTCCAAGCTGTCTACCTTTTCATCAGCTGTAAAATACTGACCAACACAAAAATATAAACCCAACTAAGTAAGTATGACTCTTCTGTGTTATGAATCAATAACTAAATGTAATAGTAACTGCTTTCCTTAGATTGTCTACGGGAAGAAAACTTCGTCTCCTACGAATATATTTCACATTTTAAAGAATAAAGAGTCAGAAGGTTTTCCTATCCAAAGCTCCCAGATTTTTTAAATGTCTCCAGGCTTAGCCCTTTGTCCTTCTGGTAAAAGCAGCATGGAAATGAAGATAATTTTGGAGTACTTGTGAAATAATGCTGACAGAGGAAACTAGAAGCATTCGGAAATAAACCTCTCCTAGTGCCATTTTGACAACCACAAATTCTACGTGGAATCGCCAGGGATTGAATCTGGACTTTCGAGGTAAACAGCTAGGAACTAACCGCCTTAAGTAGGGCACGGCCCTTTCAAGGCTGCTATATATATATATATATAATATATATATATAATGAGAGACAGAGAGTCATTTCCTACTGTACAGAGAACACAGTGTGTTCCCGTTAGAAAGAATACTCTTTTAATATTGTATACAGAAATTATTATTTTTATTGTAATAGTCACATGGAATACATAAATGTACGCTGTAGGAAAAGTGCAGAGTTTCTGATGCTAAATATGTGGCGGTACGTGTAGTAACCACTAGAGTTTAAAGGATTAAATTGTTTCTTCAAAATAAGGATTAATATTATTCCACTGGAGGCTTTCTCATAGCCCTATTTTCTACGTTTCGTTCTGTAATACCAAGAACATAGCTTATTTCCAAACTTCCAACCAAGGAAATATTTCCACTTTTTACCAAGTCGCTGGATTCGTGTATATTTAAAAAAAATCTTATTGACTACATTTCATTCAATATTACAAAAGCAGCCATAACTTATCTGAGGAAGATAATAACTAATAATCACAATATTACATTCGAAATAAAAGCGAAATTTTTAAAGTCTTTTTTGGAGGTTAGCACTTCCTGACAGCATACAGCTATCGACGTTTTGAAGGAGCATGTTGTCTCTATTTTCACAGATTCCTTGGACTGCTGTAATCCGAAGATGCAGGCAGTATGCTTCTTCAGAACGTTGCTAAACATCTACCAGTCGACACGGCGCAACGTCCAAAGCGACTGGCACAGTTTTAACACTTAGCTCCTTCAACCCTAGAGACTACACTATTGAGCAAGAACGAAGAAACTCCCTGATGATGATATAATGATTTCAATATGCTCTAATTACCTCTACAAATCTGTGTCTCTCTATTTTGTGAGCATGAGGTAACATTCAGGGGTTTATCACGAAAGCAATTTACAGCAAGTTGAATGTTTGCTAAGTCTAGAATTTTTCGAATATTTTACATACTTTTGACATTGTTCATATCCAAGTTTCTAAAGCCACAGTACTTCGGAAATTGATTGTGCTGCCGTCAGCAGATCAGAAGACAAAGTAAGAAATATAGGATATGAGACTATCCCTGTCGAAGGTCCAGTGGAATTTTATTTTGTCACGTTATGAAAGGAACAGGAAACGTGTATGAAATTACGCCGAATGAATAGAATGGAACAGTGGAAAGTTTCCAAATATCAGGCAAATTTAAGTGACATTTGTGCACAGAAAATCCCTATTTAATATTACATTCAGCCAATAAAACCACAAGGGTTATTTTTCACGTCATTGAAGAATATCAAATCCTATTATTAACATAGTGCTACATCGGAATTAAAAATTGTTTTCTAAATAGAATTTTTCCAAAAATATAACTGCCGCTTAGATGGGGGTATGCCTCAAAGTCTTCAACCTGGGCACTTAAAATTATTGTGTTCTGGGCTATAATGCCTTGTTATTTCTGTTACCTTAGCAAACTGTGTAATTTTTCAGATCCAAGAAGACAGTAGCATGATTCCCAGACTTTATATCATCACCCTTACAACGAAATACAAAATTCAACGGAGTGGAATTACTCATAAATTCCATGTTTTTGAAAGCATTATAGGCGTGAAACTTTTAGATTGCTGACAATAGATTTTTCCTCTTCCTCATTGAAGAGCAGACTAAGCAGCTCCTCATCTCTTGCTTAGAAAATAAGGCCTAATTTCTGTATGCGTGATTAAGCTGTAATTTATGATTTATCGGTTATTTTACGTCTTACCCTGTTGACCTCAGAAGTTCATCATTACTGACGTCAAGCTTAGGGAAACATTGAATATCTATGTAGAATGTCTGTACGTGTATTAATCACTATTATTCGTTCCGTGCATTGTGACTATAATCACCCACATACACGAAAAAATGCATATAGCTTATAAATTGAGGGCTTTTTTGGTGTATGTAGGTGACAATATTAAAGAGTGTAACATTTTTAAGTCTGTATAAAAACAAAAGCTGTTTTACAATATTAATCGTCCTAGTTTTCTGGTTTCAAGTCTCACAAGTTTACTTATGACCGTGTGAAATACCGGACAGGTTGCCTGAGCGCAAAGAAGTCTAACTTTTGGTTATAATAAGAAAGTACTCGAATCCATTCTCGACTAGGACAGACACCGATTGATGTAACAGATGGTTTTCCAAGTTTCCTTAAGACATTTCTCTCACACGACTTAATTCCGCTTGAAATATGTTACAACCGCTTCGTTCTACGTAAAGATTAATAAAACTAAGCATCACGTCATTTTGTTCAACATAAAATGATCTATATGTCTAAAATAATTTCTTTAAATAATATAAGTGACAAAGGGTATAGATTCGCTAACCACATGCAACATACTTCCACGTTTAAATACTGCTTACGTGGCTTCAAATTTTACTTATTGATATGCAGATTGGGTACGGGATGGGTGGGGCATGTAACACGAACGGAAACCAGCATAAGAAATGCACAAAAAAATATAGGTCGAAACGCATGAAGAGAGGATAGTACTTGGAAGAACTAGACATAGATGGGAGGAAAATATAAAAGTGGATCCTAAACAAAGAGGTCGTAGACAGGATTCATTTAGATCGGGATGGGGACCAGTTTTGCTCCCTTTTAAAGGAAGGTAATATGTATCTGTGTTCCACAAAACAAAAGAAAGTTACTGGATGCTTCTATAATTTGATCCTGAAGAAAGTTTATTTTCAATGGATTTAGTTATGGATGGTGTATTTTAAAAAATGTTTAAGACCTGTTTATTTTTATATCCAATTACGTTTAAAATAAACTATGTAGCTGATACAGCATCCGTAATAATAAGAAAAACATATCTGCTCTGAGAAATACAAAGTACAGTAGTTAAATAAAATTTGTCAAAGTCAAAAGCCTCATCTAGAATGCAATAATCATTCTACTGCATGTTCTAAGCCTATTAAAATAACGGGGGGTTTTGACGTGCTGACAGCTGTATCGACTGCTCAATAGTCAACAAGATAACTACACGAGATTTGCGCTCTTCTGGGATATTACGCGGCGTCGTGTGGTAACTGTTTTCCGACACGTTGTCCCGAAACGTCGGTAAACAATTACCACACGACGCCGCGTAATATTCCCGAAGAGAGCAGATCTCATCAACATCGCGGCGGAAGCCTGAAATCAAGATAACTACATATTTACCAGTCGACCTGGCATAACATTCCAGAAGACATAAAAACTGCCGACTAAGTTTTGCTCTGGGCCCAGCAGGTGCTTTTTTGTAAACATCAGCAATCTTCGGCATATACGAACAGATTTAGCGCATTTTACTGCAGGATGATTTCATACCTCAGATTGCTCCCCGAATGTCCAAAGGCGACGAATTGCGATGCAGCAGAACAGGATTTTCTTCCTTTGCTGCGGACCGCGGCTTACAGGAAACTGGTACAAAAGGGAAGACACAACACCGCTTTCTTTACTGTTATACCCTCCTGTAGCCAGGTAAATGAGCTATAATGCGAGAGGAGCTAAACGGAAAAAGAAGACTGTTTTTTCTTCTTCTTCTTTACCTGTCGAGCTAAGAGGTTATTGTGTTCCCATGATCCTCTGCACTTCACTCAAGATGTACACACAAAGAGCTGTCACCAAACCAGAGTGTGTATACAGCTAATGTTCGCGGAGTACTCAATGTAACCTTACATTTGACTGCCTAATCTCAAGTCATAACTCTTTCGCGTATATAGTGCTAAAAATCTGATAAATAAAGCAATCCTTCTATTACATTTTATGCAGATAATACATATTTACTGGAGATCATATAAACTCTTAGCTGAGACAATCCAAATGTAAGATGTTTTTCCATTTTGCAGGAAAAACCACGTTTATGTGTACCATTTCCGAGCCCTTATTTTCAACTTCAGTGATTTTGGTCTTGTAGAACCTACCAGTTATATATTCATTTATATTTCCCTTTACACAATGCAATTTCGAATTACGCAAATTAATTGACTGAGGGAATATTAAAGTTTATAAACACATACATAATCCATACAGGAGCCGGAGTAGTGCAGTCAGTGTAGTGACTAGGCTACGGAATAGACGGTCTGGGTTTCAAATTCCAGTATGGGCAAGACTTTTCTCTTCTCCAAAACGTCCAGATCGGCCATGGGGCCCACACAACCTCCTATTCAATGGGTACCGCAGTTCTTTCCAGGTGGTAAAGTGGCCGGGGTTAAGAATAAGTGGAGCTATACCTCTACTCCCATTATATTGCCTTCATGGCGTGGGCAGGGAAAATTTTACCTTTACATTTACATACATACTCTATACATTACAAATAGTCAAGCAATCCCATTACAGGCCTGGAGAGACCCTTAGGGTTCCAGGAAGCTGAGGTTCCCAGATTTCTAGACAATCGGCACATGAAGGTGGTAAGGTTGTCAGCCCTACACACCGACCGCCTTTACCCCCAAGGAAATATTCCTGGTAATCATTTCTGGCAGAGGCTGAGTCGACCCAAGGGCTATCTCTATACACTACACTACGTACATATATGAATGTACATATATATTACAAATATAATAAATATACATGTACATACACACGTACATTAAATAACACGCACTCATACGTGCATTTATACATACCTACATGCATAGGTACATACGTACATACATACATGCATACATACATACGTACATACACACATATACATACACATATACATATACATTTACACTGGAAAGTTAATTCCGCTGTTGGTTCTTCTAACCATCCATCCACCCAATAACAATTTAAGTAGCCACCTATATTTCTATTGACCAATGTGAACACTCACAGTGAGTGTTTAGAACGCCTGGCTGATAAAGTCTACCACACATGCGTCAGTGTTGCCAATATTCTGCAGTCCTATCACTTTGTCGTGCGGTAAGAGAAAAAATAGAGGCTATGAACTTCAGACAAGAAACGCGTACTTCTATATCAGAGTGTAGGCCTGCACATTCGCTTCGCTGCTGATATTCTCATTTGTACGACATCATACAGACTTAATATGTGTAGCTTACTTCAAAACACTCGCTTATATCTGTGGCCTAGTTGTATTACTTTCGTGACAGGATAAGAAAAACATCATTAAGCAAACTAAACAACAAGAACTGTAAGAAAAAGTATAAGGTAAATTTGTCTTTGTCAAGGCCATGAAGGTTATGTAGGAGTGGAATTGTAGCTTCACTCATTCTCAACCTCGGCACTAAATGGGATGAGTGATCAACTAAACGTCCCGGCCGCTTTATTCACAGGGACCATTCAAACTACCCATTAACAGGAGGCTGCTGGACGCAAGAGGCGGTCCGGTCATGTTCGAAAAGAGAAAAATTTCTTTCCGCTGTCGGTAAACGAACCACGATTTCTCAGACGCCCGGTCCCTAGCCTAGTCGAAATAGTAGATCATTTTTTTATTTCATCAGTTTACAACTGCTTAATTAATAAGTCGTTTGCTGTGAGTAGCCCAGTTTCTCGTATTTGTGATTTGCTACACATATTTTCTGCCATCCATTCCTGTAACGGACTAAGATTTGCATGAAAGAATGCCATGGTGAAAGTTTAGGAGTTTTCTTTTCTTAGGTCAGTCAGGGCGTCTTCAACATGTGTAAAAATAGTTTTACACAATTTGACTACGTTAGGTGGAGAGAATTTCAACATGAATAAATACTTGAACATAACTGAAAAAAGGGTTACCTACATCTAAATATTTCTTGCGTTAGGAGAGATGGATTTAAGTAGCATGTAATGTTTTATAAAATAGAGACACATTAACGGATGACACGGTGTGATGCTTGGTGTCAATATTTGGAACTTCATAAGCCTGAAAGTAGGAAATATTTTAGGGTTGAATTTTCATTCGTGGAGAATTCATTGCTGATTATTTCTGCATTGAGGAATCTAAAGCCACGCAGATCGGTGGAGGTGTACCGACATTTTAGAGAAACTTTCTGCAACTATCATCTGACTCATCTACGCCGAAACATACGAGTAGTTATACCTCTGAAACTTAAGTACGCGTTTAGCATAACACAAGGTGTCATATCCAAGAGGACAGTAAGGTTCATATTGTGGGGCCCCAGGTAATGTGAAACCTAAAAGTCTTCTTACAGAGGATTCCGTTCTTCTGGGATACGACGCCGCATCCCTGGGCAATTCTTTCCCGACGTTTCGAAAGAAATTCCTTGTGACCTTCAACTGCCTAGAGGAGCGAAACCCTTCAAGATGAATGCAGTCTGTTCCTTCTAAAAGTCAAGAAGAAATTACCCAGTGATGCGGAGTCATTTTCCAGGACAACTGAACACTCAGCCATACCGCAGTGAAAACCTCAAGGCTCTCAAACGTCTTGCTGTTCAAACACAATTATATAATTCCTCTCTCCCATCTTCAGATGCGAATGTTACCTCAGTCATGAAATTATCTGTAAGTTTATGTCGATTTTCACAGGACCCATAAATAATATCCTACGTCAACTGAATACAATTAACGCTATCACACTATATTTTAAAGTACATTTCAACACAAATATCTGTACTGTTGTAAAACTTGTTACTTCATACTAAGGGAAGAACATAATTTGTAAATTTTCACGGAAACTTTATCACAATTTACTTCGGGATTTAAACCTTATAGAAAAGAAACTATCATGGTCGCGCCACTTAACAACAAAATCGCATAACCCGCCACGTCTACTAAATTCTACGTCACTAAAAAGTGTGAATGCTTTATGTAGCTTGATGGTACAGTGGTCATATACAGGTCACTTAAAAATTGAATAAAGAATGTTGTTGACTTAAACTTTTGGAAGAGACCACAAGCTGCTCGCATTACGTCATATGCCTGTGTATTCAGTCACAGGAGCTCCATTAACTCGGCCAGATGTTTTGTTACGACATGTCAAAAAATTAGTGATCCGTTGTTAACTGGCTACAAAGTCGCAGAATAATTATCAGGCTTATAAACCTCGCCGTTATGCTTCCACGGAGCGTGACTCGCACAGCCGATGCTACATTATCTGCAGTTTAATGCTGGAGAAATCAATCACTGTGTGACACCTGAAATTCACAGCTCCGAATGCGTATGTTTAGGATAAAGAAAGTTCCTGGCTGAAATTATTACTTCGTAAAATAGACTTCAGGTGAGGTACAGCATAGCCTCTTTGGTCTGTTGGTCTGCGGTGTAATTCTTATGGGGGACAGGAAGTATACGATGTCTACAAAAGTATCGATATTCAGTACAAACTAACAATTTTTTCATTCATTTCCTAGTCTGTCTTACGACAGGTCCATAGCATCTTCCACTGCGAGTTCTCCACTCAGTGCGATCTAGTGCTTCCTCTTTCAATTTCCAGTATCTTCCCGTTTCCTTAAGCTCATCAAGTAGCTGATTACGTCTTCTTCCTCTTCTTCTTGTCACGTCTATTCTTACTTTTATCTCTCCTTCAGTAAGGGGTTTTAGAAGGCAGTTCCTATGCAAGTTAGGACCAATCCAGTTAGCCTGTCTTTCCTTTATTGTATGTCGGATGCTCCATTCTTCCTTGACTGTATGTAATACTTCTTCATTCTTCACAAATCGGTCCAACTGATCTTCGTCATCATTCTCCAATACCACATTTCAAAACTTTCAAAGAATTTATAAAAAACACCAAGAAAGTATTACATTATGTAGAAGAAAAATAACATGTTTTTCGCATTTCATTTACGTTTTGTGTTTTTATTAATTATACAAAACCATCAAAGGATACTGAAAAGTATGTGTCACTAGAGAAATATGTCCATAGGCTGTATAAAATTTAAGTGCTTTGTATCCTCGAGGGATAAAAATTAAAGTCGGTCCCACCGTAAATATCTTTGTACGCATAAAACAACTCGAGAAAAGCAGCGTGTTTAATGAAGTCTGACAATGAAGAGCACAAGTAAAATTTGTTAATCAATTCCAATTTTAATTTACATGGAAGAATAATAATGGATAATTTACACAAACACTAGACGCATTTATGCTCGCATATCAAGAATTACCGGGCGATCATTTCTCTGCACAGCTTTGGCCGATTCGAATTCACAGTGGGGAAGCACTGTGTTCATTATGAGGCATGAATCTGTATGATTTAGGTGAAATTAATTCTAACAAATGTATTGTTTTCAATGTATTTAACATAAAGTTTGTATTAATCTTACCATTATTAATTTATGCATCTAATTTTTATAAAGGAAATAAATTGTTCTAAGAAATTCTGTCACTTAATATTGTAGATCCAGCATTCTGTCGCGTAATTATAATTTACTAATTCCGTTCTCTCCCGATAAACTGAATACATAAAATTTCCGTTTTAAACAATTAAGGGACAGAGCATTAGTAAGTTCCCGCATTGCAAATGAAGACAAACAACGGGCACTGAATATAAATCTGATCTCAGTGGTATAAATATAATCTACGAATGGTTACATTTGTGGCTGCTGTATTGGTGAGGCAATAGCACACATTGTAGCAGCTAATTATCCCAGGAATGTACCATGCATCACATGAATATAACTTGCAGTTGGAAGATAGTGACAAGAAAGTTAAAGGTTGTTCTGAGGAGAAGTAGTTTTCTTTGACTGCGGACATCAACTATTCTGCTTGGCATTTCAATGGCCCATATCCAATGCTACCAAGCTCCTGATTATTTACATATGCTAATATAGAGGCTGCAATACCTTGTTTCTACTACTGCAAATGGGATAAGCCATGTGGAAACACATTTCAAAACATAACATTGAAAGCACTTGGTATTTACTATCCCTGCTTCTGGAGGTTAACCGATTATTTGTAAGGATATCACAAGCCATCATATGCTGAAAAGTGTTGGTAAAGACAACTTTCTATGGCTTTTTACATTGTTTAAGTTACCCGGGTATCTGTATCAGTAAAGTGACTTACTACACGCTGAATCAGCAGGCTTGGTTACTTTTCTTTGACTTTTTTTTTCTATCGTTTTGCATATAGAGAAACTTTAAAATTCCTGGTAATGCCAAATGAAGAACGTAAATAAAACGGTATCAGAATCTCCTTCTCGACAGAAAAGTGAGTAATTTCCACTTGGAAGAATATTGCTTCTCTCCATGTATCCGAGTAACAGTGTTTTATCCTACATTGCATTTGTCCCAGTGATAAATTGAAGACTGGAATACAAGTTTAAAATTGAAAAACAGCCAACAAGTTTAGACGCGTTTGCAAAACTGCGAAAAGCGACTATTAGCTTCGTTAAATCTATCTGTCTGTCCGTCTGTCTGTCCGTCCGTCCGTCCGCATGGAAAAACTCGGCTCCCACTGGAGGAATTTGCAGGAAATTTGATGTTTGAGTATTATTCGAAAATCTGTCGAGAACATTCAATTTTCATTAAACTCTGACAAGAATAACGGTACTTCACATGAAGACCAATACACATTTATGATCATATCTCACTCAGTTCTTCTTAGAATGAGAAATGTTTCAGACAAATGTTTAGAGAAAATCAAAACATATTTTATGTTCAATATTTTTTTCCGGAAATCGTGCCGTTTATGAGATAATGTGGAAAAATGTAGTACAGCCAGAGAGGCTACAAATGACAATATAATACGGTGCAGAAATGATGCAAGAATACAGACACTCATAATATTTAACACTTATTGCTTTTCCACAGCAACAATGTACACACAAATATGCCTGAACGTTACGTCATACATATATTGACTGCCTTGTTATGAATATGACAGATAAAATAGAGAAAATTAAATCTAAACTTAACCACGCTAAAGTTTAATTCTTGTTTCTTAAGCATATAACACAAAACTAATTCAGAACATATAAAAACTGTTATTGACTAAATCTTTTCAATAAATTTAGAACACTGCATTTTATACTTCAACGTAATTTAATTAGCTTACAAATCTGAAAAATAATAGTGCAATTTCTTAACTCTACAAACAATTTGGCAGTAAAATGAAACCTAGAAGAGTGAATATAAATGAAGGTAATAAAATTCAGGATGATAAAACAGGCGGGAAATGTAGCACACAGTTGTTAAGTGAGAAACGCACAAGCATTTTCGACGAGAGTTTGCCTAAGAGATCTGGGATAAATATGAGAGTAATATTAAAATGGATCTTAAAAAATGTGATATAAAATTTTACACTACGTTCATTTGGTTGAGGATAAGGACCGTGGCAGACTCTTGTGAACACGGCAGATACTTTCTTGAGCACTGTAGCAAATATTAGCTTCTCAAAAGAAAGCTCTTCCTGTGCAGTCAGTTATTTGTCTCTTAGTTAGTTAGTTAGTTAGTTAGTCAGTTAATCAGTTAGTTAGTTAGTCAGAACTGGACCGTGTCACGGCTCAGGCGGCTAATAGCCGGCATTCACCTAGGAGAACCTGATTCAGTTCCAAGCCAGTCCAAGTGAGATTTGTGGTGGATTAAGCGGCATTGGAACAGGCTTATCCCCATTATTCCGGTTTTCCCTCGTCAGTTCATATTACCAATGCTTCATAATCATTCATTTATCAATAACAGACGCTGTATTATTTTAAAACTGACAACGTCTTTAAATAACATATTTTAAGGAAAATAAGACAGATTAGAAGTTGAAAATTCGAACTAAGCTTTGCTTTAATCAGTTTGAATTCTTCACTGATTATTTATAATGTCTTGTTCTTCGGAGATTCTGATTTCGATTTCTTAATCGGTAACGGTAACTCAAGGCTCAGTATTTCTGCTCAGGCTTCCTCAGGCACTCCATCAAATGATTTATTGCGAATTCCTTCCGTACCTGTAGTCGACCATCATGCTGTCTGTCTGAGTTAGCGGGTCAACACTGGAAATTCACATACACTGTCAAAATAACCGCATATTTTTCAGTCATAATCTTATAATGATCTACGAAAGTGTTTATATTCTAATTGCATAAATACCTAACTAAATAACCAATCAACAAACCAGACAATTAAATAACCACGTAAGTATCTAAGAACGTAAGCAATTAGCCCATTAATTAACTAGGTAGGTACACGTAGATATGTAACTCATTTTGTGGTGATACATTTCCAAACCCCAATATTATTTTTCCAAGACAAAGTATTTAACACCATGTTGAACCAATTCCATCCATTGACAACCCTAAGAAACCATTCACTAACTAAATGTCACATTAAAATTATGCTCCCTGCTTTTTAATTTTCCAATTGCTGATCCTTGTTAACATACAACTGCGCCATTCTGCATTGTTCCTGTAGCTAATCTGTCGCTATTTAGACTATATGGCGTCAATGGTAGATGGATGAATATGAACACGAATCATTATTAAAATGATAATTGATAGTGAAAACCCGAAGTAACCCGAAAACAACCTGTTCCATATGCGCATAGAAACACATGGAGCTGTCCATTTTATTTGGCCATTAATGCAGAAAATTGAAGTGGCTCTACAAATTTTAGTACCTTATTCTGATGTAGAATTTCATGAGAACCCCTTTAGCGATTACAGAAGTTTCATGCTTAAGATAAAGCGTCGGACAGAGTTATTTTGATACGCAATCCGCATAGTTTAAAAAGTGTCCAAAACTTTACATTTTATAGGTATCGCGGTGAAAACTTTAAACCTTACATGTAAATGCTTTTATAACTTCTAATTTCTCCTTGAAATTAATGTGATTTTAATATTCTTATTACAAAATAATTTGTAAGAACTGGCTTAAATAATATAAGATTAATACCCCCGTAAACATTTCAACCACCATTACAACAAAGAAATACATTCTAAACAATTTTGATTGAATATTTATAGCAGTGTATGCGAAAAGAGCAAACAGTTTTGTTTGAGTACCACAGAGTTGAACCTGCAGGAATTCGGCAGGTCCAAGACGAGAGGAATGTAACGCGTGTACCTGCCTGCTTGCCTGACAACAAGTTTTCCAGAGCTCATCACAATGTATCTATCAACAACAAAACTTTGCGAGTTTTTAGGTTTCCGCAGAGCAGTAACCGTGGTATCCTTTCTTCTGCGATATGATGTTATTTCCGACTATTCGAGGCAATTCGAGAACTAATTACCCAATGACGCGGTGTTATATCCCAGAAGAATGAATACTTCACAGAGTACTCATAGAAAGTCACAGTTTGTTACTTGAGAGGAACGTAGCCAACGAGTGTAATATGATGAAAGAGAATTTGCGATCTGGTGTGATAAGTGTGATGACAGGTTGTAAATGCTACGCCTCGGGAAGACAGCATTGTTTATTTTTTTCAAAACAAATTCCATCTGAACGTGTACCAGCAATCCATATCGACCCCCAAATCAAAGTTGTTATCTGTGAAACTGGTTGATGGATTATCAGCATGGTGTTTTCAGTTTATTATAGTGATGTCAATACTGATCTTTTAAACTGCAAGCACACAATAAACAAATTCGTTTATTCCACAGTTTCTGCAGCTATATGAGCAACTTCTTTAAAATATTTATTGTTCACTTTAATGTTTATTTAAAGAGAAACACAACCTCAGGTGTTATACAGCCAACACTTGGCCATATCAACCTCAGTGCTCATGTGATTATCAACCTTGCAAATTTTGCGGACTTTGGGAAAAATTACATTCGTTATTTGTTTTAGATAATGGGCACGTACACAAAGAAACATTTAAAGCTTAACTGGCAGGAGTAATTACAGAATATAATACATGCCGCCAGAACAACTGAGTTGCCAACTGACGCTGCTGCCATCCATTGTAAGGTCCCGAGAAGGACTCTTGGGGCACATCTGACTTAAAAGGAGCGAAGTAAATGTAAGTTGGATAGAAAAACATTACTTACGCCACAGCAGGAAAGAAAAGTTTTCCAAGAGAATTATTAGGCTACCTCAGACTCGGTACTCAATAATTTTAAAGATATTGGGAAAGAGTGTTCTCATGTACTGTTCAAAAAAATATTTCACATTCATTGTGTTCATCATCTCATCATTGCATTTCGCCGAGCTCAAAATACTAATCCCAGAAAAGCCCAGAAATTAAACCTCGTCAATTTTAATGACTACTTAACTAAAAAACTCCATGGATCAGAGTCCTTATTGAAAAGCTAATAGTTGTTCAGCTAATCAAGATGTTCCCCGCATTTTATGGAACGAAAAGCTCATTACTGCCTTCACAAGAGACCGCCACTTGACCCTATAACGGGAGAGAAGAATCCAGTTCACCCCCCCGACGCTCCCTCAAGCAATTTACTTAAGTCCCTGACAATATTACCTTCCCATCTTCATCTAATTCTATCAAGTGTTCCCTTTCTTTCAGGTTTCCCCACCAAACCCCTGTATGCACCTCTCTACTTCCCCATACTCGCCACATGCTTCGCCCATTTTCTTTCTCTTTATTTGATTATGCGAAAATATTTGGTGACGAATACAATTCATGAAGCGCCTGATTGTGGAATTTTCTCCGCTCCCCTGCTACCTCTTCCCACTTAGGCCCAGATATCTTCCTCAGGTCACTTTTAATGACTACATTTACAAAACTTAGGGTAGAAACGGAAGAACCAGGGACAAAGAACAAATCAGAGCGCACTGATAACCTTGACGTAAAGGGATAGATATTTTGTTTTAATAAGAGCCCTTTTTACTAATATATAAAGGCGGAAAACGAATTAACCAGGTTGCTGCTGAAAATTGAGAAAATGTCAACATAATTTTTAACGGAAGTTCCAAATTTCACTCTGTTAAGGACTAAAAATGACGGAAGAGTGGCCTGATGCATTACCTCCTGGATCGATTGCTCAGATGACCGTTCGTGGCGGTATGACGACAGAAGCCCGTTTTAACTGGCATTCTTATTTCATCCTTTATAGAGTCGCAAACCAATGCTTGTTGATATTTGACATATCACACCTGAATCCCACCATACGGGAAGCTGCAGAGTGCCATGTTATTACACTGCTGTGGTTCCGAGTCCGAATATCCATAAGGTGCATTCTATGGGCAAATCTCCCTTAAACATCTAAGCATTACTGGGACGAAGATATTCTGCCGTTTTATAACTGTAGCACAAACCGCACTGTCACCTAGCAGAGATTGGTAACACTTTCATTCAAGCACGAGATGAGGCAGCCACACCTTCAAATATTAAAGCAGGATATTGTGTCACTGGCATCTATCCATTCAACCCCTCAATTATTCCCGACGAAGCATATGCTCTAAGTCTTCTAAGACACAGAGAGGACGCTCAAGTGTCCAGCCCTGTGACACAACTTCAGAAGCCAGCTCCCAGTATTCTGTCACACAAGAAGAATCGGAGGATTTTCCTGCACTAACCAAAAGGAATAGAGAAATTTTCCTTCCGTCGAACATGATGATGATGATGATGATGATGATGATGATGATGATGATAATGATGATGTCATTGAGAGGAATGCAATTATTGCAGCTTTACACGAGACCCCAGGACATGCACAGCTCTTTAACACCAAACCCATTTCAAAGCATTCTGCCAAAGGAATAATAATACAACTCATGCCTGCTTTTGAATTATGCAAAGTGCATGACCGTGAAATCTGTGTTGGTTCGACCGCTGCAGACAGGGGAAAATTCCTTTGTACGTAGTGTGTAAACTCAATTTCTTTGTGTGAAAATTCAATTTATTTTTGTTCTGTGTTCTTTTTTTCAATTTGCATTGCATGCTTTGTTTTCATTGTAAATGTCTACGTCTTTAAATAATGCAACAATTTCATAATTTGAAGTCAGTTCTTTGCATTCTCCCATTTCACGTTTATAAGTGTCACTGGAATAAATTTCTTATAATAAAAATGGGTTACACACAGTATTTAAAAAGCTGTTGATTGGAAATATTACTAGCACTCTTTGGTCATATTACTCTCAAGAATGCCAATAACATAGCAAATTGCACACTTTTAGGAAAATACTTACTTCCTTATAGCCATAGGCCTTTTTATTAACGACCTTTTTAATTTAAACAAACAAATTACCTCTAAACAGCAATCACTTTAGCTTGTAATATTCCATGTTATTTCAAAGGTAAAATATTCAGTTTTACTTAAGATGGCCATGTTCCCCCTCAAGAAGTATTATTATAATTACCTTTAGCAAGTGATATTCTTCCTCTCAATAAAAGAGTATGATAGTGGGGATTTAAGAAAATGTTTTAATATCTTGTATTGGTCTGTGGAATTATACTCCTATGAAGATCAGACGTCGAAATTAAAAGAAAGTTTTCAAATTCCTATAATACTAGGTTTGTTTCTAATAATCGCATTTAACCCTTTAGTTTCCAGTGGCTAATATATGTACCACAAGGCTTAATAGTTTCAAGAGTGACATTCCTTCTTCACCCGGAAAGCAGTCTCTTAATGCTAGGTTGAACAGGTTGAATACTGATGTTTCTACCTCACAAATTACAGTCTATTAATGCTGTTCCAGGCTAAAAATTTGGAAACTGATTTTTATGAAAATTGTGCATAAAACGTCAGTTCCTACTTCACACAGAACGCAGCCTCTTATGCTCTTCAAGTACATAATCTACATTTATTCAAATAATCATACGAGACACATACAGGTATGTAGGTCTTTATAATAGGTACCAAAACACAGTTTCTTAATGTTAAACACAATGTTACATATGTTCGACTTTAAAAGGTTAACTTACAAATCACTACCTTCTGACCACAGAGTACATTTTTGTTTCATATAATTCTCACGGTAAAAAGTAATTCTTCTCTACACAACGTTTACTGGTTAGTCTTCCTATCTGTAACTATGCTCTATACAGATTTTCATCCCCAAGGGGTCTCAAAGGAAAGACAAACGGAAAAATCCTGGAGAACATCCAAAAAAACTGCTGCTCTTTTGGAAATCGGGTGGCAACAAGAAAGAAAATTACGCTCGTTGTCTTTAGTTTTCAAACCACTGCTCAACAAGATCTCGTGATGAGCCCTGGGGGGGAGGGGGGGGGTAGGGGCTCCACGCCAAGACAGAAAGACAGACTGCCATTTGCAGACTGACTTGCGCTTCTTGCAAAGGGTTAAACTGCCGTTGCTGCAGAAGACTGAGACATGACAAGTAATAAACCTGCGGCAGCACCAACATATACCGACTGACAGAACGTCGTTTGTATAGTGACTTCGAAATCTATTTAATTCCAACTACGTATAACTTCACAGTCAAAGTACTGTAGTGGTACTGACATTCGACATTTATCTTACTATATATTACTTCTGGAATTTCACTTGGGACTGGTAAATATATCCGAGTATTGATCAACAGGCACGGCAACGTACTGTAATTCATAAACAGCTGTAAATCTCTCCGAAGTCCTAAATATTTTGCACTTATTTCTTTCACTACTGTATTCCACCTTAACGTAGTCTGTGTATTCTGTGGTGAACACTGAGCTGAACAGGGAAACAAGAACTTCATTCGTAAGACACTCATCTTCCGTTTAACGTGTCTGAATATTGAAAGTTTCGCTCAAGCGTCTTGTCAGCGCAGATACATATGCTCTTGAAATGTTAGCTAAAATTCTGAATACCAGAACCAGTTCCATGCATAGACTATTGAAGAAATATATTTCACATAAAACATTTTCATTACGAACATGGTCACTATAGGAAAATACCTATTGGAAAATTTACAGATGCTCAAGTTTACGTAGCAGTGACTGTACGAATACAAAAATCTATGCACGCGTCCTGTGATTTATACCACGTCAAAGTTTCAGCCCTCTAACTTTTCCTTTTTTGAGTTTGTCTCAGTGGCTAGTGCTGGTCTAGGCAAGACTCTGTTACTTGCTGACAACCTTGTTCTTTGACAGGTTCCTCTTTCCAACCTCGTCTTCTGTCATCAGAGTATCATCTCTACAGAAGGCCAGAAAGAGTAAAAGCTCTCATGTAATCACTCGGCCATAATATATGCGCTAAAATTACTATATCTTTTGTGTAAAATATCTGGTCCAGAAAGACCCGTCACCAGTGTATTGCAAGGGCGTTGTGTGGTGAAGGAGTTATGCTCTCCCCTTCACGATAAGAGAGCGTGTAAATTCAAATCCATAAACTCAATTTACACTGTGATATTGGAGTTTGAGTATCAGATAACGTTATTTCCAAAAGTAATGTGATTGATTCTAAATACTGAACGTCTAATGTTTGTTTCCAATGTAACGGAAGCTGAGAATTAAGAAATATTTGGATGAATTTTCTGTGAAATCCTTCTAGAGGAAATATGAAAAACGTTCCTTTTTAAAAATTAAAAGTACTTCTCCGAAGAATTCATGAGCGTAATTTTATTTGTATACTCGAAATTTTAAACTGGGACAAGCAGTTTTGTAATTTCTGATTCTGTATTTCAGCTGTACATGTTTGTATCTTAATTCCACAGAAAAGCATTTTTCCTTAAATTGTCACTCACAACTGCAATGTTCTTCTTTGTCATGATTGCAGTTTCCAACATTAAAAAAAGTATTTTAAAATTCACAAATCTAGATTTATATGTTGGAGGTACGTGTACTTCCATACCACATTTCGCATTAATATTGTAAAGAAGATATTTTATTAATAATGCTGACAAACACTGTAGTGGGTATAATATTGCCGAAAGTTTAGTTATGACTATTATTATGGACACTGCCTTCGCCTTGGTTTTCCTCAAACATAGCGTTTCCTCCTTAGTTGGCCACTTAGAAAATATTAGTCTCAATTACGGACGCCGAAACCTTTGTGCTTAAAGTGTGTTCAGTAACTGAGTGTTGACGGAAAGAGATCGCGTTCCCGAAAATTTATGTTTGGAAAAGGAAAACACAAAACGAAGTAACATTTCTGAAATAACAGCCATGTTTATTATGTATCAGTATTTAGATTTTGCGCAGCGTGGTAACCGAGATAGCTCAGTTGGAATAGTGATTAAGCAAGGGGCTGGAAAACCGAGGGATCTTAATTGGATTCTCCATAGAAGCAACAGATTTATCTGTCCTTCAAGGACCAGCTCTCGGGCACATCCAGACCACTATTCAGTGGGCACTCGGGGACACTTTCCGGGGCTTAAACGCCGGAGGGGTGAAGCTAAGCACACACATCCAGCCACTGCAGAAGTTACGGATGAGTGGCGCCATACCACCTTCATGGCGTGTACAGGGACAAACTTACTTTTTAAAATCTTATCTTAGCCTAGACTATGTAGTATTTAAAACCACATATTACTACGTTACGTACAGATAAGGATTATATCACTATTTTGAATGATAAGTTATGAAATTTCTTACCAATACTCATCTTTCCACAGCATTTCTCGAATCGGCGAAGTTTTATATTTTCTATTGCACAAAATATCCTTAAAACTGTTGCACGTCTTTCAATGACCGACCGAGCTTCATACACTGAAAGGGTTATAAATACATATACGTTTTATTTGGAAAATCGAAAAAGAAAGGGACAACTTGGGAGACCTAGTCCTAGTTGGGGCATAGAAACACATGGTCTTAAAAATAATATGGCATGAAAATGTGGAATACATTTAACCGGTTCACGGTGTTGTCCATTGGTTTGATGTTGTGAAATGCCAGGTTCTATCAAGGGGTTCCTTGTGTTACCCAGGTGAGCAAATTGAGCGTCTTGCATCGGACTCTGTCCCATATAGTAATTAAACTGCTATAAACATTTTAGGTCTGCTTCATACAGCTACAGCAACTTTGCGGCTTTATTCGCATAAATAACACTCACTTTAATACTGGCAAATGATTCAAGTGTACATGCATAATTCTACTAGCATGTCGCAATTTTTATATGATTTTGTCTCTTAGGCCTGTTTCGAGCCAATAATGATCTAATTCAGTGTCTAGTAGTCACTATTCAAATATCATAATGATTTTACATTATATACACCGTGCATCTTGTCACAATCTTCATAACATCCAACAAATACACTAGACAGAATACATATATATATATATATATATATATATATATATATATATATATTAAAGACCCCTACATATGTTTCGACAACAAAGTGTCATCCTCAGGGGTTTCATCGCAAATGAATACAAGATCTCCACATCAAGTTATAAGTTTAAAAGATCAAACATTAAAAACCCAAAACATACAAATCCCACAATAATAATTTAAAATACTGAGTTGTTAAAACATTAGAAGTTGTAAAATAGTCACTCCTGGTTTTTATATTTTTTGAAAGTCATGTGGACTGTGCACACAAACATCTGCATCGATAAAATATGGATCTCGTCGTGTTACAGCGTGTACTATGCGTTGCGTGGAGTGGTGTACTGACTTGTCAGTCAGTACACCACTCCACACAACGCCATGACCTTACTGAAATTCAATGCAAGGTAAAAAACTAACCTAGCGCCATACTATTCATATTCAACACAATCGAATATTTCTATTTGAAAAAAAAATATTTGGAACATTATACATTGTTTCCTTGCTATCCAAATCCGATATTAACACGCACTTAAACACTAATCAACTAATTTAGTTATACTATGCCACTAAAGACAGACATAAAAAAGGGTTCGTAGAAAACGAAATTATGTGGAATGTGTGTGTGTCCGTTGTGTGTGTTTAGACCTACAAGGGCAAAAACTGCGAATCATTGGCAATTAGTGTTGTTGCGAATCGAAACTGGCAGAAACGCGTGACTTAAACGTAACAAGAAAAACGAAACAAAACTTTGTGAGCCACATTCCTTAATGCAGTAGCATTAACTAAAACATTACCGGGGATTGTGGTTTAGCTTACGTCAGAAAGTTCAAAATAATGAACATAAAATTTTATTTCAAACGACCTACCGCCATGAATGCATAGTTTAAATTTAGTTCGAAGTGGCCTGCGCCCCTCCACCACACTTCTTCAACCAAGCAAAAAGAATTTGGTAGCTTTTGTTACTTAAAACGTGTGTTGGAAAATTCTTTTCTTGCCACCAGCATTACCGAGAGTTCAGAGGCCATGAAATTTAAGTGACATTAAGCAAGATCAGTTATGACTGGTTCTATGGCAGTAAATGCTCGACATTGCTGGGATGACCTACACGTGATTACTGTTCTCTCACTGCAGTCATTATACCTCTCGACATTTATTTCAACCTTGAATTTAAAATGGTGAATGAAGACTGATTTTGCTGTTCCTCCTTCTATATACATATATTTTTAAAATCTCTCTTTAATTTCTTTCTAGATACTTAACAAAATCGGTAATAAATTTATTAAACGAATACTTCTACAGCATAGAGTCTTTACGATCTGTACTTATTCTCCTCAGTACATTATTGAAACTGAACCAGTACCTACCATATTTGTATATTATAAATGACTTAGGTCTCAGAAGAAACGTGTCTCCGACTCGCAAAGCTACCAGTGAAGTGGTAGGAATGGAATGTTAAACTGCGAGAACGATTAATGGCGAAGGGCTCAGAGATGGAGAATTCTAATAAATGTATAAATTTTTTCCCAACAAATAAATAAAACCGAACTTATAGGAAGTCGAAAAATAAAATAAGGTGCTTATATTTCAGTATGTGGTGAATGACAAGCCAACGAAAGCAGATGTGACCGTTCTATATACATTCAACTAGATCAACAGAGAAATAATTGATGTTTTTCGTTGTTTTCCAATATCAGCCTGAGCGACAGGCATTTCAACGTCATTGTTTATACTGTAATATTTTCGTACAGTATAATAAGATAGGAAGTTAGAAATGAGTTTTAATTAAAGTTCAGTGAAATTATCCGTCTTTGTCAGATATTCGAATCAGGAGCATTCCAAAGTGTTGCAACACGTACTTAAAATCTTTGTAAAGACGCATTATTCATCACCACACACGACAAGTGTACGGCCGTATTGTTGAATGTAAGCCTTCTGCACGGCATGTGGAAAGGTTTTCATTCCCCACTTTATTCGTCCCGTTTAAAGTTCAAACTTCTAATGGCGAAAATATTTAATCGCATTAATATTGTTACTAAGAATGTGTTGTTTTGGAAGGATATCTCTCACAATGACAGAACATTTTAACTACAGGCCCTTGAAAACCCTCTTAATAAAAACATCCCAGAAAACTTCGGCGAGTTGAGTGGTTCTGAAAAAAGGTCGCGGCCTACTTAAAATTTCTAAACATCTTCTGTTGCCACGCAAGGTAAAATAGAAAACCTTGATATGTAAAATCCACGTAAACAGATCGTAATTAATGTACAACACAAAGTAAAGCGCGATGAATGTGTGATTACATTTGTAGCAGGTTATTGACAGAGGAGTGGGTAAGGAGTGTGTAGTCAGGAATCGAGCAGTGTAAGTAGCAAGTAATAAGTGGTAGAACGGAAAAATCAGTGATCTTACGAGCTATAAATGACAACGGGAAGAGCAAGTACCTCTACAGATATTGGTGAGTAGGAATTCGAACTGAAAGTGCCCTAACGAATATTACATATCTTAAAACAAATCAATTTTGAGGTTAGGAAGAGCTAACAAAACAACTGAAGAGCGCTTCCAGAGTAGCCAACCCAAGTCGGAACACCACACGTCGGAAGTGACGAAACGGAAGGCCCCCAGTGAACTCAAGTGGAAACCCCCAGAACTACCGTAAGGGACTGTATCCTCTCTGTGCGTGGCGACACCGTGGGGGAGAGACTAGGACGCTGAGGAGAGAGAACGGAGTAGTACGGACCAGCAAGAGGCAAATTGAGGAGCAGAGATCGAAACTGTCAACATGAAGCCGTCACCAAGTAACATACCAAAGCGCGCTATCAGAACAAAGGACAAAAAAGTCGACAATGCAATTGGATCACCGAAACCAACAGAGACAACTGAGGCAACTAAAGACAAAGACTCGGACATTAAGTCATTGCTATCCGAGATTCTACTGGAGGTAAAGAACCTCAAAAAACAGAGTGAGGAATTTAGAACAGAAACGAAGAAGGAAATTCTGGACCTCAAAAATGAAATAAAGGCACGAGACGAAAATTGGGAGACGAAATACAACTCTCTAGATTCAAAAATAAGCAACGTCGAAAATAGGACGGATGAGAGCATTAGGCATCTAGTGGATAAAATCAAGTACTTGGAAGTAGCGGACGAGCGTCGAGCCAAAAGAGAAAAGAAAAACAACGTGATCATTAAGAGCAATGGAATGGGCACAGACAACCAGGAGTCGTTGAATATGAAGGTCAAAGACGTATTGAGTAAGATTGAGGCAAACACGGCCTTCAGAAAAGCAACCTTTATCGGAAAGGATAAAAACAACAGAGATATCGTAAGAGTTGAACTTAATACATTCGAAGAGAAAATAAATGTAATGAAGAATAAAAGTAAACTGCAAGGCCAAGAGTGCTTCATAGATGACGACATGACGCTAAATGAGAGAGAGATACAAGCAGAACTTAGGAAACTAGCAAGAGAAGAAAAAGAAAAAGGCAACTCTGTAAAGGTGGGCTACCAGAAACTCCAAATAAATGGCAACTGGGTAAACTGGAAGGATCTAGCAACAGCAAAAGCACCTTAAAGGACTCTACCGATGTACACCAAAAACACAAGAACCAGAAGAGAAGTACACAGGAATTGATATTAGCAACCCTAAATGTAAGATCTCTCAGAACCAAAGAAAAAGAACTAGAACTAGAATATGCAATAAGGGATTTGAAATACGACGTCTTAGGGATAAGCGAAATGAGAAAATATGGAGAAGCAATAATTGAGAGGACGAATGGTGATATTTTAAGCTATATAGGCGAAACCAAAGGGCAAAAAGGAGTGGGCTTCATAGTTAAGAAGTACTTAAAACCAAACATTCAGGAAATCATAGGAATTTCAGAAAGGATCGCCGTATTAATATTACTAAAAAATGGACTGAAAATAACCATCATCCAAGTTTATGCTCCGACAGAGTCGAGCTCTGACCAGGAAATAGAAGACTTTTACGACCTCCTGGACGACACCCTGAATACTTATCGATCGCATAGAAATTTTGTTATGGGGGACTTTAATAGTAAAATTGGGAGACGAGAGCACCAGGATGAAGACCCGATCGGCCCGTACGGCTATGGCACTAGGAACGAGAGAGGCGATAGACTGATTCAGTTCGCACAGGGTCAAAGACTGAAAATAATAAACTCTTTCTATAAGAAAAATCCAGCTAGTAAGTGGACCTGGCGGGCGCCAAATGGCATAACAAAGAATGAAATCGACTTCATTTTAAGCGACACGCTAAGCAATGTGCAGAGTTTCCAGGTAATTAATGGCTTGAAATTTGACACAGATCACAGGATGCTTCGCATGAAAATGATAACTTACAAACAGAGACGACAGAGGAAAACCGCCCCAAGAATGAGAGCCGAAAATGTTAACGACACGAAATATAGGCTCGAACTACAACGAAATTTGGAAACACTGAATCACAATACGGAAAACACAGTACAGGAATATTACACAAATCTGGAAAACTGTATCATGCAAGCAGTAAACAACGCTGCGGAGAAAGACAGGAACAAGAAGAAACGCATTATCCTAAGTGAGAGCACCAAGAAACTGATCGACCAAAGGGAGCATATTAAACCATTTATACACGACTCGCCTAGGAACAGAATAGAATACTCTGAGCTAAACAAACTCACGAAAAGAGAAATCAGAAAGGACCTCCGGGATCACATTTCAAAGGAAGTGAAAACCATAATTGAAAAATCAAAATCTGTGAAGAAAATCAGAAAAGAACTCACGGATGGAAAACATTGGATATTGGGAGTAAAGAACAGAAATGGGAAGAGGATAGCTTCAAGGGCAGAGATAAGTAAGCACGCGACAGATTACTACAGGGACCTATACACATCTACCCTGCCAGCAGAGAACCCAGGCCGGAGACCTCTTCGCAAGAAAGACGATGACGAAGATGTTAGCTTATCCATCCTCCCCAGTGAAGTAAGAACGGCAATAATGGAATTGAAGAACGGAAAAATACCAGGAGAGGACGGCATACTAAATGAGTTCATCAAACTTGGCATAGAGGAAATCATACCACCTATTACCCGGTTATTTAACCTGATATTGGATACCGAGGAAGTACCTAAACAATGGAACCTCAGCACGATAATACTTCTCCACAAGAAAGGCCCAAAAGACGACCTAAATAACTATAGACCAATAAGTTTGATGTCAAACCTTTACAAACTTTTCTCGAAAATAATCACGAAGAGACTAACTAAAATTCTTGACGAAAACCAACCGCCGGAGCAGGCAGGATTTCGCTCGGGCTACAGTACAACGGACCATATCCAGACAATAAACCAGATATTTGAAAAAATGGAAGAATATAACCATGAAATACATATTGCCTTTATTGACTACAGAAAGGCCTTCGATTCCGTAGAGCATGAGTGCGTTCTTCAAGCACTGGAAAATCAAGGCATACAGAGCAAATATGTAAGACTTCTTGCATCGATCTATAGGAACAGCTATGCCAAAGTACGAACGGAACTTGAGGGCAGCACATTCAGGCTAGAACGAGGAGTCAAACAAGGGGATCCTCTTTCACCTAAGCTCTTTACTTGCCTTTTAGAGAATCAGTTTCGCAAACTAGATTGGGATAACAAATACGGAATAAGCATCAATGGAAGAAGATTGACCAATCTGAGATTTGCAGACGACATAGTTCTCTTCGCAAAAACTGGGCGCGAATTAGAGAATATGATTCATGACGTAAACAAAGTCAGCAACGAAGTAGGTCTTTCAATGAATCCTAGGAAAACTAAATTGATGACAAATGGAACGGAAGTTGAAATTAAAGTTAACAGAGAAGTATTAGAATATGTAAGGGAGTACACATATTTAGGCCAAATAGTCTCTTTTCATAAGAGTTCAGGGAAAGAAGTAAAAAGAAGAATTGGTCTAGCATGGAACAAATTTTGGAGTCTAAAATTTATTTTATTGGACAAATATATAAGACTATCAACGAAAAGGGAAGTCTTCGAAACCTGTGTGATTCCAGCACTATTGTACGGCTGCCAGACATGGTCTCCCACCTCCAAGGAAAGGAAAATGCTACAAGTCTGCCAGAGGAAAATGGAGAGAAAAATTCTGCGAATATCCATAAAGGACAGAATAAGAAACGAAGATGTCAGGAAAGAGTTAGGCACAAGAGATGGCGTACAAACCGCAGTTCAGCTGAAATGGAAGTGGGGAGGCCACGTATCAAGAATGCATGAATCTAGATGGGCCTATGCAGCGACGATGTGGGACCCCAAGACAGGAAAGAGGAACGTGGGACGACCTAGAACCCGTTGGTCCGCCTTATTCACCGAAATAGTGGGCAGGCAGTGGACACGTGTGGCCAGGAATAGGACTGAATGGAGAAGACTTGAGAAGTCACTAAGAACAGTTCAGACAATATAATTATGTAAACTGTGCAAGCTATGGCAAAATATCAGGCTAGAAGCAGATCATGCTAGAAAAGACTCTAGGATAAAGTCAAACACTAATTGTAAAGAAAATTATGCAAGCTACTTTCTGTGGTAAGTCTCAGTCCCCAACTAGTTTTAACTCATGGCCGCTTGTAATCCAGATCTGGTAGGATCACGTGTTAGTACCCAAAAGCTTGCTAGGACTAGCTCACCTAGCGAGCACTCTCAGAGCTCACCCTGCACATAGCAGGAGGCCTTTGCCCTCATGGGATGTTATAGGCTTATTTTATTTTATTTTATTTTATTTTATTTATTGAATGGGATCATGTTCATGGAACGTTTTGATGCAGCTAATCGAAAAGCTGCAAAATAATATTACACATGTGGCAAAACACAGTAAACGGCACTACTAGAAAACAAGTTCAGTTACTAGTGATCAATTATAGCATAAACCGGAATGTGACTAGTCGGGTTGCCATATTCGATACAGTAGTTAAGCTATGGAATGGAAGACTGAGGAATTGTGGTTCGATTCCCAACATAACTATATGATTCTCTTCCCCAAAGCTTTCAAAGTGGCTCTGGGGCCCAAGGGTACCGTGGCAGTTATACCGGGATAATGCGTCCAGGGCGTGAAGCTGACTGCTCACCAAGTCCCAAGATGAAGAGCGCGTGGAGATCTACTTTCATCCCCCTCTTATATCTTCATGGGAGTGCACAGGGACAACATTTACTTTACCTTCTACTGGAAAGTGACGCCGATGAATTTGGTAGATAGGTACATCCAAAACATCCATAGACTTACCTCTCTGCCAAAGTGAAAGGCGCTACATCCCAGAACCTCAGATTTGAGTCAGACGACGATAAGGACGCTGTGATTCAGTAGCTCCAGCAAGAACTCAAGGGAAATTTGAGAGATGAATATGGTGTACGGGGTGCCAGGAGATGCATGTCTCATTTCTCATGGGGACTGATTTTAACGGCCCTTATTTCTTCACCCAGAAAAATCCCTGAAAAAATTTCCTTTGAATAAGTCTCGGATTATTTACAGAAGTTTTAAAGATTGACGGCATATGGCACTAGTAAAATATCAACCTTTTATAACAGTAATGTTTCGAATCCACTAGGATTTAACAATTGAATCCTCATTACAATTATCATAATACAGATTTGTCACTTAGCTTATTCCAAGAACATATTAAATTACACAAGAAACTTCTAATTTTTTTTAAAGTGTTCGATTTTTTAATCTTGAAATTTATATAATTTTCTGTTTGTTCTCCCGAAGTGTTTAAAATACAAAGCTAAAGCTTTCCAGGAGTTTAAAATCCAACTACACAAAACCTGGACTTTTCACAGGGCCTCACATTGTGACAAACCGTAAAGACAACAACCTAAATTGCAGCTCTTGCGTCCCAGCTAAATGACTGCAAACATGTAAAGTATGGAAGATGTGGGACCTTTTGAATATTAAGGAAGGAAATAAATATTCAACATTTCAAGATATAAATCAGTTTGAAAATATTCCGAAACAATTACGGACAGCGTATTGGGCATAAAAGCTCCGTACTTTTCCCCCTCTGCTAAGTTTGTGCGAAAGAGTTTTTAGAGAGCAATTTGAAGAAGCACGCAGAAATGCATAAGGTTTGTCATGCTACTTGCACCTGATTTTACACAAGTTCGAAAAGAGTAATAAATTTGAGTAAAACTCTCCATTATCTAATACCTTGAAAAATCAGGTCAGCACTTCCGAGTTACTACTTGTGACAGATAAACAGATGAACAGATAATATGAAGCTCGTGTATGTAACTATTCGCATTAAACAGTTTTCACTCCATCCTATGACGGTCAGCGCACGTTCCCAGCAGAACAACTGAATTGAGATATATTGCATTTTGTTTTTGAAATACAAACTTTACGAAATACAAATTTACTTATTAGCGACACAAAGTTTATGGTAAAGAAATTCTTTGTAGGCTTTACGATTTCAGCTAGGAACTTCTTGTTTATGTAAAAATACATAAGTCTATTTACGTATATTGGAGGCAATGTACACCGACCATAGCTTTCAACAAGACTGTACTTTCTTCGTTACAAGACACTTACATTCCTTTCTTAATAACAGCAGCTAATGCACAGAAAAAGGAAACTTTATAGTGACGGGAAGGTCTCACAGGTGAAGGCACATTGTGGGTAGTTATGCATTATCGTTTTCATTAACATAAATTACTTTTATGTATTGTAATGCCTTCTCGCAGTTGGCACAACGAGGATGGCAATTCGCTACAGTTACTTGTGGACCGTACGAGAATAGCTTTTTTGAAATATCGTTATCAAAGATTTTATAAGTTAATTTAATGAAATTACCTTGAATATGGTACTTTTTCAAGATTTTACGAAAATGTAATAAGAGATAACTTTCTCCCGCTATTTAATAACCTTAATGTGTTAGGTGTAAAATGGCATCGCAATTTAGCGAGGAAAGTCCCTTTAATTCAATTAATTAATACAGATTATCTGATACAGAGTTGATGATAAGCAATATTTGCATGGCGAAACAGTCCAGGTTCTTTAACGTACTGACGGATAAGTTCAACTTTTATCATAGTTTCGTTTGCATACATAAAGAGTTCTTGTTACAATTCAAGAAAATCTCGCTGCATTTTGCGGGAATTCATAAGACATTCTTTGTACAGTAAATAGATATAGTCTATTTTATGCTGTCAATCAGTTACTGACTCATTCACTCAGTAAATCTATCACACACACACCTGCACACACACAGACCCAACAAAACTTTTTTCGTTTCGTCACCGCTAGCAAATTTCACTCCGAGAGTAAAAGGTAGAAGAACATATAAACAATAGGCCCTATAGGTACGTTTGACAATATGTGAGAAGTTAAAAACTATAAGTAATAAGAAAGAGAAAAATGCTGAATTCTTGTAAAGCATCAAATTTTTATTTTATCATGTATTACTGGAAAAAATTAAGGTCTTCGAATATCACACGACGTGCAATTAGTAGATGGATTTCAAGAATTCTGGTGGAACATGCTGCTCCCAGCTTCAGCTAACACGAAGATAGAAAAAGACGAAGCTTCTAATTTCTTCCCTCATCATGTGCAGTATTAAAATATGGTCAGTATACTTGTATCCCACGAGTAGCTATTGTACTAAGTGACAAGGATGCAACTAAAACAGAAGAGTTGTCTGTTATTTTCTTCTAGTTCAGATATCTCTAGAGCCGTTAACTGCACGGTTTTTGGGACTTCACATATCCGATGCTACGGCACAAGATAACGGAAATTCAGTGCTAACGAAAGAAGCAAGGTAGAATGAGAAACTAAGTGTACCATTTAACGACACTCTAAGATTATGTAGAATCGGTGATAAATTAATGAGTATGGAACATTGGTGGAATGATCTTGATAGGGGAAAAAGGAAGTAAAGCCTACTTTGAGCAAAACATGTCCCAGTGATACTTTGTCTACGACAAGCCCATCTGATTTTTTGCGGAGTCGAACCTGGGCCTCAACAGATGGATAAAGTAGAATTTCACCATTATTTAACGCCACTCTGAATTGTGAATGTCAGGAAGCAAGGTAAAGGCATTTTTACTGGTGATACGTAAGCTGCTTTGAAAAAAAATAATGTTTACCCAATTCAGAAATGTGCACAGACAGCTTGGCAAAACTAGACTTCTATAGTAGGATAATACTGAAACATATTTTGAACTAATAGGTTGTGATCGTATGAACTGGATACGCTTGGCATACACGACACCCCAGGGCGCTCTCTTGTTTTTTTTTTTTCTTGGACGCGATAATTCGCAACACTGTCAGAATCTTATAACTTTGGTGGTAGGACGAGTGGTGACTGATAAATTGGAAAGGATGTGGAAGCGGTCGTGGTCTATTCTAGGTTCTGCCCGACATTTGCCTAGGGGAACTGTGAAAAGTGACATAGAATCTAGTCATTATAGCCGGCGCCTCGACCGAGATGCCAACCGGTTTTTTTCTATACAACTTCCAAACACACCAACATTCTTGGTGCCAGCTGTTGTGAGTGAGACAATGAAACCGAGTTACATGAAAGAAGGGGAATAAGCAGGCTTGCCGTGCGCCAGGTAACTTCGTAAGTGCTTTGTTACATGGACTTATGTAATTAGGCAATGCATGATTGGAACACAGCTCATGCTTTCGTACATGTGCTGTTTGTTTTCAAAATTCCATTAATCTGTGCACATCATGTAAAAACAAATTAGAGTCTTCTGGGTTCTTACCCTCTGTAGGATAACAAGTTTATTCTGACGCTTCGGAGGAAAGTGTTGCCTCTATTTTCAGGGTAACTTAATTTGTTTTGGGAACAACCTCACTCCGAAACGTCGGAAAAGAGTCATTTCCCGACATAGTTTAACAGCCAAGAAGACTACCATTTGTAGAAATTTCCGTGAGAGGGTGAAAACGTGCAATGTGAGCTGCAAAGTGTAAAATTCGTTTTAATTTTGCAATATATATCTGACATGAAGTGACTAAGAAACATTTGTCCTTCTACGCGCCATGAAGGGACAAAGCGGGAGTGGAAATATAGATCCACCCATTCTTAACATCGTCACTAGATGGAGCAGAGTGGTCAGCCAGTGAAAGAAGGAAAGAGAGGAGGCTGTGTGGACATCGTAAATTGTCTGGGCGTTTCGGAGAAGAGAAAAATTTCTTGCTGCAGCCGCGATTCTAACACCGTATCGTCCCGCCCGTAGCTTAGTTACAATAGTGACTATTCTATCCCGGCCCTCGACCTGTAGATATTAATAAGACATAAAGGAATTACATATTTTCAGCTGTTGTATGAAAGTGTCGGTCGTTGTCTTTTCTGCCCTAAAGCACAACAGATTCTGATTGCCATGGCAATTAGAGGATTCTCCTTGCTAGCCGCGTGAATAACGTTAAACAGTTCCACAACATAACGTGAGATCACGTTTGACTGTTTAGCTGCAACATTTATGTCTGTAAAGAAAAAAAAAACTTTTTTTTATTTTTTCGCTATTAAAAACTGTTATCCATCCGCGTGTAAAGTTTATTTCAGATGGCTGAATATTTGTATTCTAAGAACATAAGTTTTAATTTTACAACTGTTGTCAGATCATTTCAGCATGATCTTAGGCAGACTTTGGGTCAAGGGCCTGAGATTTAAACTGCGAAATCCTTTCACTTTCCAGATGCCAGTTTTTCTTATGATCTGCAGGTATTATTGTATTATAAATTTTAAACTGCTGGCTTTCCTTTTACCGTTTTATGATACGTTTGCTAAAGGGTGTCAATCTTTAGTACAGGCGTCATGCAGCCTTTTTAAATGCACATAATTATTATGCTCGAAAATAAGTTTAAAACATTCTAGTTCTTCGTCAGAATGCACGACTGAATTATACCACTACGATAAATCCTTGCAAAATATGACAAAGTTCATAACCTAGTAAAGACAGTAACAAGTCTAGGTAGTAGACGTATACATAAGGCAATTAGGAACAGATAAAATTTGTTAAATGATTGCTACATTCAGTTGAAAACCGATGTGACAGCAAAAAACGTCAAAACTAATTTTTCTTATCTTTTGAGTGGGCGTGAAACAAGATCTCTCTTTCCACGGGAAAACACGGATTAAGATTGCTTAAGAACAGTACACAGCAAATTTGGAAGAAGAAGAAGAGGAAGCATAAGATGAAGGAAAGAAGAATAGGCAAATGAATAATACTGTGTAATGAAGACTTTTGTAATTTGTGCTCATCATCAGATGCTAGCTTGGTCAAACCAAGGAAGGTAAAATAGGCGAAGAATGTAGCATGCATAAGAAAGGTAAAAATTCATATAAGATTTCTGTTGGAAAATCTGAAGTACTTACTTTAGTATATTGAAAGATAGTACTGAAATGAGTCTTAAATATGACACTATTGAATAATAGAATATAGAATAATATAGGAAATTAGCAACAATCATTCTTTTGTTACACATAAAATTTCATAAATATTTCGGTTCCAGGACTAAAATCAAGGAAGCATGAAACTGAATTGTCTGAAAGAAATACATTGCTCTAAATCTATATAAGAATAATTTCAAGATTTGATGGAACTTGTGGAGTTATATTGTGTAAGTATCCCATACGTCGGTCCTATAGTGACTAGCAAAATCACTGTAAAACTGACGTGCTGGATATTTTTAACGTTATAAGGTCCACCAAATTCTCAAATCAATGGATTTGAAACAACAGATTCAATTCAGACACTACATAGTGCAGCCCTGCATACTGCCAAGTACTTTGAATAGTCTCCAGCTCCACGTTCGTGGAGGCCCGGTTTCGACCCAATGCCAGCACATGCTGGATTCGTAGTGGACCGGGTGGCGTTAGGAAGAGTTCCTTCCCTCCGAATATTTCTGTTTCCGCTGCCAGTATCATTCTTCCAATGCTTCATGCTCATTCAGTCATCTACTGCCAAAGCTATATAATCTTAGCAATTAACAGCTTCATTACGTAACACACTCAACAATTAAGCAAAATTTCAACACCCATCAGGATCACTGGAGTCATAAAAGTAGTAAAGCATAGTATTAAATAATATGAAACCACTAATGAATCCCCACAGGTTATACTAACAGACTCTAACATTAACATTACACAAACAAGGTATAAATAAAGGTTTTAACAAAATATGTCTCAGCATTTTAATGGCAACGCTTTTAGTACATTTTAAAATACTAAGCTGGTATTGTGCACATATCGCATTTTACTTAATAGATGATTCAAGAAGCCTATAGGTTTGGTTATATTATAGTATTCTTATGGCTAATTTATTAATGTCAGTGCCTTCAATACGTTTTCCATTGACTGTAATGTCGAATTTCTCTGATTACGTTCCTAACACCGAAATATGTAGGAAAGGGCTTTGTAAAAGAAATCAAGGACTGGTATTTTTTCCTTATAGGATAATCTTCTGTTGTTGAGTGTTATTCCAATTTTACATGGTTTACAATTAATAACTTCAAAATACGCGAAGAGGTTGCTAGCTGGAGTCATGCAGCATATGATATGGAACAGCGACGGGGTCTTTTGGGCACTGTAGTGCCCAAAAGACCCCGTCAACCCTAAGCCTATTCATTACAGTGCACTGTAATGAATAGCTTAGGGTTACATTCATTTTGCATATTGCATATGTAAAATGCACATTTTAAATTTTTTCAGCAACAGTACACATTTTGCAGTCAGCGAGATAATAAATGCATATTTCTTTATTTATAGGACTGATCCCAATTAAAAGTTTAAATGTAGTTTCAGAAATTCAGGATGCTTTGAATGCAATCAAAATGAGATGTTTCAAAGAAAAAATGCACTCAGTGCTGTCAAAAATGCTGGCTACCACCAGTTACTAAAAATCTCTAAAGTGTTTAACGGTGACTCTCCCATTGACCAGTGTATTGAACACCTTACGCTCAAACATATTTTGAAAATAAAATATGCCTCTATAGTTTCATGTGATGTTAGAGATGTTTCTCAAAATATAAGAAAATACGTGCCGACAATAGGCGGAAAATTTTGTTTCAAAACTTAATGCACCATACAGTGGGACTGGATAGTGTACTTGGCTTAGCGACTCGCTACGGCCTGGACGGTCCGAGGATGGAATCCCGGTGGTGGCAAGATTTTCCGCAACCTCCCGGACCGGCCCTGGGGCCCACCCAGCCTCCTACACAATGGTACGATATTCTTCCCGGCGGTAATACAGCAGGGGCATGGCGTTAACCACCCACCCCCATCTAGCGCTAAGGTTAAAGAAAGAGTAGGGCTATACGTCTACTCCCCCTCTGTCCCTTCATGGCATGTTATGGGGTAAATTTTACCTTTTAATGGGTGTTTTGATACATATTTCCCTGCTTCTATTGCATATTTCAAAGGGTTTTGCTGCATATGTGCATACACATTTTGGGATTCTTTACTGCATACTAATCCTAAGCCTAGTAATGAAAATTTGTGCTCCATAGAAGGCAACAAATTTCTTGACTGATTTTATATTTTTCTTCAAAATTCGCTATAGACAGATTTAATAAGACATTTATTTAAAGTTGCAGTTGTTTAATTAACATTATTTGTTCGCATCTTAGAATTTCAGTATTGGATTCTGTCTGAGTTATTACGTTCTATTCTTAAGGTTCCGTTACTTTAAATATGGCACGATAACTTCTCTCAAAATCCTTCCCAATTTATCATTAAAAACACCTCTCACTTGATACTGCATTACTTACGCGTCGTTGAAATGAGGATCATTTACGGTCTAAGCCCTCAGCTTGAAACAAAATTGTGTATTCAGCTTCACTTACAAGGCGAAAGACTTTTTACTTATAAGTTTTATTTAATTTAACCCACAAATAATAGCTAAAAAATTCTATGTTGCAGGTCAACATTCCTTAGGAAAAATGTGGTCACTCAGCTGATCAGAAGCTATGCGCCTTGTATTGAAACCGAATATTCCCATTTTTCACAAAAGCCTGCCGCCTGAGTCATGTGAATCCAACCCACATCCTTACACTTTATTTCTTTAAGATAAATTTCAATGTTACTTCCATATCGATACACTGTCCTCAAAGTGTTATCTTCCCAACAAAATACTGTGTATTTTATCTGTCCCATGAGAATTCATGTCCTGCCCATTTTATCCTCCGTGGCTGCACACCTTAATAAATAGTAACATTTGTTGAAGACTTAGAAATTCGGTATAATTTCTTCCCAACGAGGAGGTAAAGGTGTTTCATAACAGATTTGTCCCTTTTCAGGCGTAAATGGTAATCTACTCAAGAATCCCAAGCATAGCAAGGAACGAAAGCGACCATGTTGATGAATAATAATAAAAATCGCCTCAATATAATTCTGTTGCAACTTATCTCTTGCGAGATGTTCCCATGATCTTGTGTAAAGAGGACTCTCTGGCCTTAATTTAACACAAGTGGAGGCATAAAACAAAGGTTTGTGGCTATAGGACTGTGAGACATTAGCCATTAGTGGTGGGGTGACCCGCCCACCCTAAGGCACTTGGCGGTACACACTACAAAATAACAGCTAATTTGGGGTCTGTTTTCATGGAGGTCCGATCCTGCACATTCCTCGTCACCACCTGGGAGTCTCTAACCTTCCCCGCTTCTTCTCTTTTCTCGGCGACTTTCAGTACCGCCCCCTTTCTCTGCCTCTAGGGCCCCTCAATGAAGTCATCATATAGTCGGTACTGGGACCCCTCTAATTATTTGCTGGGCATGGCACTTAAATACAGCCCCATTCTGTGTCATTCATATCCATCCGTCTAACACGGAGTAAGATGAGTGAATTAGCTTTCCTCTAGCTACAGGCTTGGACGTTTGAGATCCCAAAGTATGAAGTTCCATCACATGCAGTGGAAGCAAGCAGGGAAAACATCCTGTCGCTAAGGATGCAATTCTTTTTCATGAAATTTATCCTGTGCTTAGAACCACTCTATGAAGACACATAAGTGTCGTGGAAGTCAGAAGCAGAAGAATAATATAAGATATAAGTACCCGAAACTCGATGTCGAAAAGAGTGCTGAAGCGTGTCAGTTCATGACTAATACGTTTCTGGCATCTAATGTCCAGATATTTGTTTACCTAATTCTATGGCAGTGTTACTTGACACAAAAAGATAATGTACGATGTAAATGTAACTTTATAAGGGACGTGACTTCCCACCATTATATTTGCTCACCTTTTCCTTTGTACAAGAACAATATATGGATGTGTCCATTTTGCAGTTTCGATCGGCCGGTTTCATCTTTTCCCTGGACTTTCTTCAGATTACAAAATGCCTATGTCTATGACACTACTGTCAAAATTACATTATTGTTACTCTTGCCATGAGTCAGGAAGCTCAGACAGGAGAGTGACAGCATCTACAACATCCCTAAGGCCCATTCAATCTCCTATCCTTTGCACACTGGAAGCTTTTATCCCAGGCGTAAAGTGACCGGTGAGAGACCTAACACTTCACTTCCATCTAGTGCGTCTTGACAATTTTATGTTCAGTCTTAGCATTGTATTTGCTCTCTAAGACAAAGGTGCTCATGATCGAAAATGTCTCTTATCATACGGGTTACAGGTAAAGATCAAGTGAATATATGTTACATATGAGTACATACATAATTAAATAAAGCACAAACTTTATATACAGAAGAAATCCATTCGCTTAATGAAGTGTAGGGATATAACTGGTTTCTACTTTTATAAAAACAGGGACTGAATTACAGTACTGTGTGGGAAAAATGTAGATTTTTTAATGTTAAAGCAGTTAGTACATGTGGTTATAATAGCTCAATCGGTAAACTGAATGGCCAATCGAGAAATCAAATTTCGATTCCTGCTCGGGACAAGTGGTTTTGTCTTCTCCACAGAACCCATACCGGCTCTGAGGCCAAAAAAAGAAATATTCTTTTCAATAGGTAACGGAGGCCATTTCCGCGGTGATAAGGTGGGCTGGACCTGAAGTTAGCCACTTATTCCACCCAAGGCCAACGTTATGAATAAGTGGAGCTATACTTCCACTCCCAAACATTCCCAGCCACAACTTTATTTTGGTTATTAACATACTCGAACTCAAACGTCACAAATGAGAAACCAATTCTGCGCAAGCAGAGCTTAATCGGCAAAAACATGCCATCTTACTACCAAATAGGTACTGAAACATGAATGTTAGCGATAGTTCCTGCACCGTGAGCTCTAACACCACATCACACAAAAAACAACTCCCCATTATATCATTTAGTATATTTCAATGCACCAAATTTCAATCTGAGCTTCAGCTTGATACTTTGTATCGCCCACAGATTTGAAGGGCAAGGAAATCTACATACACGCGCATAATATGTTTGTACTCGTATCTATATAAACCTATGTACATGTAGATAGATATATTTTGGCAGTCGTATATCTTTATATATTATATATATATATAAACACACACATACACACACAAAAGGATAAAAAGAAGCATATATTTCTTAATTTCATTCAAAATTGTTAGTGATACAAAATTTTAAATCTTAGATTGAAGTCCAGACATTAAAATGTATTAAATTGATCTATTTTCCAATAAAGGGGAGAATAGGGTGTTGTTTTGTAGTATATGGAATATGGTACAGAACACTTTGCTATATATACACAGCGGTCACACCAAAGTCTGCAAAACTTCGGCTCATTACTAAGGTTACCAGGAATAAAAAATGTTTCACATGAATTGTCATTAGAAAAATTGTCGAAAATTGGTGAAAAGGAGTACATATTGCACAGTGAGTAGCATAACCGATAGCCTCCTGCCAAATAGCTGATGAGGTTTGGCTTTACATTAACCAACAGCTGACAGGCTTACGATTCTTCAAGCCGAAACTTTGCTAGATGTTATTCAGATTTTCTAAAGATAAATCATTAATGTAATATTCCAAAGACAATTTCCGTGTTAGAATTATTTCGGGAAGAAATTCGTAATCCGAGCACAAACACAAATTATTCACTTTACACTAAGAATAAATTATTGTTGTACTGATAAGACAGCAGAGAAATGCAAAATTCGGTTTTGCCTGTTTACCTCTCTTACGTGAATTTGTAAATTTCTAGAGCAGGTAGAGATGAAACACCCGGTAGCGGCATGTGGCCCAAAACTATAAAGTGCCTCATTAGAAGAACAAAACCCTCTATAAAACATGGGGTCTAATGATTTCCCACACTGTATTAAACCATTCTGAGACATAGCTTAAGTGTCTTGGATATATTTAGAACACCAAACCTTCTACAGCTGTAACAAACTCAATAAGTGATTTTTAATTTTCGGAATTACGTAGCACATTCTTCGGAGATGTGAATGTATGAGGAATGGAAATTGACAGAGGCCTTTGTTCTATGTGTACGCACCTATTCACACGCCAAAAAACGGCATTCCAATGAAGGGTTCCAAGCCAACCAAATAAAAGTTTTGACAAATTGTTGATGAGTGTACAGTTTTTATAGAGACTGAGACAGCATTATGAGCTTAGCTTTACTCACATAGGAATTTCTTAACCGGTGTTGCAGATCTGACAACCGCTAATTGGCTTCGGAGAAGCAACACCTTTACTTTAAAGATGATCGTAAAGTAAGTGATAATGAATGATATATTATCCAAAAATATTGCCGCACATTGTATAAAGAACTAAACAGGTATTCAGTCCTTTTGCTTTCATGCTAAATAATTGAGCACATAAAGTACCGTCACAAAAAATCTTTCGATATTTGATTTTCCTAACTCCTGGACATGAGTCGTGAAAGACGCATTATTTGTGTACCAATTTGCTCTCTCTCTCTTCCTTTCTTAATTTGATTCTATTTTCTTTCTCGTGGTATTTGAAAACAGGCAGACAAGGAGTTCACTTAAATTTAATAAGTATTAAGTAACAGTAGGGTAGAAAATATTGCACAATGAGAAACTTTACATATTACATATTACATATTACATACATATTTTACTTGTAACTGAGGGTAATCATAACAAGCACTATGTGAAACGTAGGACATGTAGAATACTTCAGTGAGATAAAAGAGTGCACGAGATTGCAGTCTTACGTTTCAACCGGAAACGTCTCTTGTGAGATCTAAGTGTGTATGGGGAGATAATATAATTTTGCCTCCATTGATCGGCGTCTAACTGCTGGTGTGTCAAGAAATTACCTCTTTTTTTATAACCCTAAGGTACATTAGCTTCTTTGCAAGAATTCACACCTTAGACCCTATCCTGAGACAGGCATGTCCTTCTATAATATGAAGATATATGTAATTAACACCTATTTTAATATTGCAATATTTACAACTATATTTCCCAAACGACCTTTTTCCTTCATGTTTTCCGGCTAAAATCCTTACGTATTTCATAACCGCGGTTCGTGCTAGGTATCCAACACGTTCGATGTTCCTCGATTTATTAAGGGTAAAAAAAGGGAAGTCCTCCCCCACACAACATGAAAGCACATAGGGGTTGTGGAGGTACATCTCTATTCCTTGCTAACCTTGGGACTAAAAATTTTGAGTGATTATCCTTGTATCCTGGCCTTCTTTTTCTCTGTAAAGAGCCCCTGGTACAATTAAATAGGAGGCTGGGTCGGTCCCGGATTCGGTTCGGGCGTTTTGTAGAAGGGATAAAGCTCTTGTCCCTATCGGGATTCGAACATTGCTTCGTCCAGCCCATAACCTAGTCACTATACTGACTACGCTGTCGCGGGTTCCCTACTTGATTTAATTATCTTACTGATATTTATTGGGGAGTAAAATTTGTGATGCTCTTCATTAGGCTTACTAAATCTTTCTCTGTCATCCTCTGGCTCAGAATAGAGACTACAGTAATGAAATTTCGATTGCAATTAAAAAACGAATTCCATAACAAGCTAAGCGATAGCGAATTAAACAGGACTAATTCTACAGCATCGATTTTATTAATAACCACATACGTATGAACTTTCAACCTTCCAGTTTTTTCAGTAATTTCTCCGCGAAACTCATTTGTAAGGATAAGGGAATTTGCAATATTGATTTCCAATACAGTCAAATGTAAATTTGTTCATGAACTTGCTATAATGGTGTATGGGATAGTCGTATAGTTCCACCTATTCTTAACCTCGGCATTAGATTGAGGTAAGTGGTCAACGTTTCTTTCCAGCCGCTGCACCTCCGAATAAAAATCCCGGGTAGCCACTAATTAGGGGCTGGGTTCGCCTTACAGCCTATAAAGACGTTTTGTATGTGAACAAACCACCATTCCTCCGTCGTCCGGCCAGTAGCTTAGCGACTATACTAACTGCAATATCATAGTACCAGTTACATTTAATTTACTTGGACTTCTATTCTAAAATAAAGCTCACAATTTCCAAACCGTCTTAATGGGGCAATTTCTGATGGCCATGTACATGGAAACAGAGGTAAGGAACACAGCAAACCAAGAGGATGTTTAAGAATTTCCTAGAATTTTCTTGTGTTTCTTAATACTGATTTCTGTCCGTAATGAAAACGGCCCCTCTTGTTGTGCGTCCCCATCTCAAAGTAAAGAAACGATCGCCTAAAAAGGCACCAGCTCTCAGGTTCTCCAGACTGCATTTCGTTAGATACGTGTTAACGTTTCTTTAACTGATTTGCTTTATGTTATCTAAAGACGGATGCTGTTGTGTGAAGTCATAGCATGCTGCATACCAGATATGCAGAATCAATAGACCTACTTGCACATAAATACGTGCCTAATAAATTTCACATTGTTATTTATATCTGAATTTTATTACTACGTTATTTCTTTTTACATTTCCAACATTATGCACCACAATGGTTTTTAAAAGTTATTATAAAATCACTTTATATTCCAACATGCTTCGATAACAGCCACCACCATCATCAGTGAAAGTTTACCTTGTAAGCTGGAAAACGCTGTTGTAAAACATTGTTCTACATACTGTGTTGTACAAAGGTTGTACCAGTGTTTTATAACGGCGATGTTCCAGCTTATAATGTGAACTTTCTCTGATGATGGTAGTGGTGGCTGCCACCGAAACATGTCGGAATATAGAGTGATTTTATAAGAACTTTAAAAATCATTAAATGTATGGTACGTATTGTTGGAAATTTTTAGACAATAATGCGCCTAATAAATTGTTATATTAATAAAGGTAGAATTGTCCCTGTTTTTAGGCCTCACACCATGTCGATGGGAGAGTGGAGGTGGAAATCCAAAAATTCCTAACCTCTGGATGCTATAGAAATATGCCATAAAACTTACGCCACGGCCTCTTTATCCCCAGAGAGTAAATTTCCGGTAGTTAGTGGATGGGAGATGGGTAGGCCTTACAGAAAAGGTACACGCTGAAGAAAAGAGAAAAATCTCTTTCCCTCTATCGAATCGAACCCCGACTATCTATCCCGTAATATAGTCAATATACTGACTGAGGTTTCTCAGCTTCCTGTTATGTTGGAAAGCCAAATAATGATAAATGGTGATGAACAACTTATTTGTCACAGTTAATATATCAACAACATTATGAACGTAATAAAATACCTTCAGAAGCACGTATAAAATGACTACATGTTTCGGCACTGTAGTGCCATCATCAGGGAGTTATCCTGAACAAAGGAGTACAAGGCAACACCCTTATCTAGGTATTGTGTCGCCCTTGTTGGAATGATTAAAATATTAAAATTCTAAAATACACAAAGTTAATAAATACAATGTTGTAAATTTAAAATTTTTAAAGTGAGCCGTTCCAGGTAGAAGTTTTCAGTTGTTTACACTCTGTATAGAGTATGCATACAAACATCTGTCTCGGTCTAGTATGATCCGAAGAGATCTCGTCCTGTAAATATGTTATCATGAAGATCACATCAAGGCTACAAGGGGCTGCAAAGATTTTGGCCAAACAGAACAACGGGAATGGAAATGAGAAGACAGGGGAAGAGTTAAACAACAAACATTTGTGGTTCTCACAGCGGTGTAGTTGAGGATTCACATCTTTGTGATGTGACGCTGTATCAAGCAGCCCAAGAACACTTTTGAAGCTGCTTGACCATCGAAGATGAAGACTCTGCATCCTTTCAAACGCCGGGAGAAACTCGCCCAGCGACAGAGCGTCAAATCCCAGAAAACCTGAATCCTCAAGCAAATAAATAATTAAATACAATAATGTAAGCGCCAAGCTATGGCAATTCCGTGTTTATCTGAACAACAACAATTTTTAAGGGTCAGGCCCAAATCCTTGAGCCGGAAAGGATATTAGTTTCACATTTAGCCGAGGTAGCTTAGTAGGTATGGCGATTAGGCTACTGGTTGGAAGATCGAGGAAACCTGCCGGCAGGGGAAAATATTTTTTCTCTACTCCAAGCCTCCAGACCGTCACTACGGCCCACCCAGTCTTCTGTTCAATGAACAATGCGGGCTCTTTTCCTGGGGATTAAGCGACCGGGGCGTGAAACTGACCACGCACCTTCATTTAGTACCGAAGTTAAAATAAACGGATCGATACTTCCAGTCCCCCATATGTCTTTACTTTTATTGTTGATGTGTGTGGAAGATGAATCGCTGAGGGTGGAGTCAGTCCAGAGGTTTATGTCAACAAACCTGCAAGTTTCATATGAAGCACTTTAACATGAAAGTGTCGGCATAACAGGTCTACTGTATGCTGAGAGCGTTTATGAGGGCTTTTAGAGGTATATCTATTTTCACAGTTCCACAGATACGCTACTGATTATAATTTTATTGACCGAATTCGTGAAGTAGTAATGGATGTAAAACTTTTCTTCTAAACCCATAAACACAATACACTCTACCTGGATATTTGGTAGCAAACACTGCCTGGGATACGTAGTAACACACTCTTACTAACACATTGTAATTTTTATTACTTTATGGCATAAACATTTGAAATTGGGTGGGTGGTCTTCCATTTACTTTCATGTGAGAGATACACAGTGAGTAGGCTTGCCCTTGAAAGAAATTATTTAGTGCTAATTGCAACAATTCATGCCCTTTACTTTCCGTGAAATATAAACGTGCTTTACGGATACGAAAGCAAGTAACGGTGTAGAAGCTGCCCTAACCACCGGATGCAGCAACCGCTTCAATTTCACGCTCAATCCGAAAAACAAAATGCTCTCACACTACTGATCGTTAGTTACTCAGGACTAAAACTTGGGCCTTGACAGCTTGAATGGGGTCCCTTGTTTCCAGGCGAAATTTGCAAGAAACCATACAAATCCTGTTAAAGACGCAAATGTTCATCACTTTCCACTGGTCACCATATTTAAGTGATCAGTTTACAACAAGTTTCGGATGAAATTTACGCACTGCTGTAACCAGAAGAGAAGCAAATCGCCTTCACAAAAAGAAAAAAAACTGCATTTTAACTCAATATATCGCTGACTGGAAAGAATCGGTTACTTCTCATAAACATCTAACGGTCTGAATAAAGCAATCCAAGATGGAGGCATTATTCTCCTCCAGAACATTCAACATTCATTCTGTAGTCTGTCTTGCGACAGGTCCATAGCCTCTTCCAAAGCAAGTTCTCCAAAAAGGGCGCTTTATTTGTTCCTCTTTAAATTTCCAGTATCCTCTCTTTTCCTTAAGGTCATCCGGTAGCTGCTTACTCGTCTTCCTCATCTTCCGTCAAAACGTCCCTTAGATACGTTTTAAAAATGGAAACTGTCTACCGCCTAAGACTTTATCTTCAAACAACTTCCATGTTCGTTCTCTAATAAAGCCGAGAGGATCGAGGAAGGAGAATTCAACATCTGTCATTTAATTTTGTGTGCTTCTTGTAAGAGACCTTTCATTTTCATCATCGTTTGAATATGCTTTACTGCAGCCGATAAAATTCGAGACTCGTAGACAGTTCGTCAGGAAATTCTTTTACACAAATCAATCAATGTAATTCTAAAGCTTAGGTTTTCCCACCTGTCTAAGGCGTGTATGAATTTGTGGGATTTACAGTAGGTAACCCCTAAATTAATTCACCTTGAAGAAGGCAACTGTAATATATGCGAACACATCAGGAATCATCTCTCTGCGCGGCATGAACCCGAATTCCGACACAAAGCATCAATAAATAAATATATTTCTATTTTACTAAGTTGAATTTCATTTTAACTCCATGTAGGACAGTGGTAAGTGTTTGTAAATAGGTTACGAGGATAGACCATTGCTTTAATCCTTTAAAGCTCAGTGGTAACTATATGTAACACCAGCTTTGACATTAAAAGCTATTTATTTTGCTGGTATGATTCTCACAATAGATACCAATTGTTTCCCTAAACAGCATCTCAGAATGATGAGATGAAAACTGGCTCTTAATATTGTAATTTAGATGAAGGCCAGCCTTAAAAGCATTCAGATTAAAAATCTTTACGTTTTACCAAAAGGTTAATTTAGGATATATATTTATTATGATCTCGTAATATACGATTATTTCCCTGCACAGATTTAATCAGTTTATTTTTGTACGGGAGGCAGAGTGTGTTTACTGTGATGTAGGAAATAAATTTTTAAATTGTGTTTAGATGTACTTCGTCATTATGGATCTGGCGGCTATTTGCCAGCTTCTCACTAAGGAAGCGCGAGATTTGTCTCAGGTAAGTACTTGTAAGATATACTTCGTTTTCCCCCGTCAGTATCGTTCCACCAATGCTCCACGCTCACCTTCAAATACGTTTTGCTCTTACCCGTAGGACAACTGTCCTTCAAGAAAGCAATGATGCTTCGGAAATCAAGGAGCGCTGCATAGAACATGGCTTTGACATTTTCTGCCGTTTCAGAGTCGTGCCTTGGCACTTGCGGTTTGTCGCCGGTCTCTAACTACTGGGCCCGGGTTTGACCCCACGTCAGTCTAAGCGAGATTTGTGGTAAACAAAGTGACAGTGAGACAGGGTTTCTCCTAACGTTTCTATTTCTGTTGCCAGCTTCATTTCACTATCTTCCGACACTCAGCTGTATCTTAATATTAAGCATATCAGATGGGAAAGAGGAAGAAGCTTGAAATCTCTTAACAAAGCAATGATTCTTCAACAAATGCAAAGATTTTTCGGATATCGGCGACAGTTGTAGAGAAAAGTACTTAAATGGTTATTTTTCGAAGATCCCTAACCTGTGTGTATTACGACTAATGTATGAGATACTTTTGACATTTTTTATGTATTTCATTATTACTAAAGCAACATTTGCGTGTAGAACAAGACATAAAGAGTTTCTTCATGTATATGCTTTTATTTAACGTACTGTAAGATCAACATCAAATAGCTGATGGCCTGACTTTAAACGAATCTGTACAAACCTTAGGTAATAAGCAGAAATGTAAACCCGTTTCACTTAGAGCGTTGCCTATGTCTCGAAGAAGGGCCTAGTTGAATTCAGAGGAGACTATACTGGTCAAGCTGCGTATAGTTAAGATTTAAAGGTGTAGCCAGCAATAATTGGTAAGCCAGTGATTTCAGTTCGGCGTGATTGCACTTCAGGTTCGAGGTGTGCGGCTGGACATTAAGGGGGCGTGGCGAGGCGCATCTGGAATTTCACGTGACGTCACAACACACCAGTGGACCTCACACATCGGCTAGCTAAGATAGGGGCTGAGAGGCTAGGTAGTTAAAACATACCAGGTGAGGTCGTCTCATATCAACAACACGTCCAAAAGCAGATGAAGATTTTGTTATATGCACGTCTCTGTCCTGGACATTATTTGTAATAAATTAATATCTTCAAGGGCGTAAGGGAAAATTTACAGGCACAATCTGGCACGTAATACAATGATATACGAGTACTGTCAGCATCCGTGAATAATAGTTCACGCCTTCCGGAAGCAGTTGTTCGATATGAAGATTCCGCAATGAATCAAAATAGATCACAGTATATGGTTTTTGGGTTTTAACACGCTCTAGTTTGGCACGTGGTTACGTATACTTCGCAGAAACCTGATACTTCAAACTTCAATTTTCAAATGTAACGTTAGAAATCCGTGCTGTCACAATTCTTGCAATTGTTAAGACACAAACGCTTCGTGCAGCGTTTGTAGGCAAGTTTGAGATTTGAATCTATAAAAGTTTGCTCACGCTTAGCTGTAACTTTAACGGTGTGCTAAATTTCGACGTCACACGTCATAGGTCACGCTATACTAAACCTAAACCTCGACATAGGTAAGAAGGTAATACTAACATGTATTTTAAAAACTAGGTGTAAAATTATGGATTAGATCTATCAGGCTGGAGAGAAGAGCCCGTGAATTTCCGTAAGACTGCGGTAATATGATTCCTCATCCCAAACGATAAGAAATATCTCGAGTGTTTAGAACCTAAGAGCTTCTAAACATGTACGTTGTTCCTTGGGATTAATTAGTATGAAATCTGTTCAAACAGATCGCCAAAACAATAAAAGACTCAAAGATGAGAAGAATATTATTTTATGAATTTATTGAGAGGAAACGTTTCTTGAAATTTACATTTCCCACCTATGAAGTAGGGCAATGTGTGAATTGCTACTTTATTTTTAATGTTACTTAACGGCGATAGCAGTAAATGATAGTACAGATCGTCGATGCTAGATGAATGAGTGAGAATAGAGAAAAGGTGTGGAATTGTGTTGGAGAGGGAAAGCAACACAGGACTCGGAGCAAAACCTGTTCCAGTGTCATTTTTACAACCACAAGTCCCACATGGACTACCCTTGGCTCGAACCAATGTTATTTAATTAACAGAAATCTGTAGAGGTGTGAAATTCACTCCTAGTAATTAAACTAAAAGCCTTAATTACTCTCCTTAGTTTAAGGGTTGTTTTGACCGCTGCTGAAAAATCCTTTACAATTAACCAAAATTGTGACGTAATTACAGAACGCTAACATTATCATTTCAGATGAGGATAAAAGAGTGAAACGTCACGTGATTTTTGTTGGGGTGTAGATAAACACATCCTTCATATAACAAGCACTTAGGAAACTATAACATTTTGTTTAAAATTAAGTACCTACCTAAATATCTCTTGGATATCTATGATAGGAAACTAAATCGGAAAACGGGAAGCATTAAGTAAATTAATCATGACACTACTCCACCGTCCTGGTAGAATCATAAACAAATGAAAAATCTGGATATATGGGTAGAATTTATGAGTAAGAAACCATATGCCTGTATTATTTGTAATAATTTAATGTAATATTATGCACAAATGGGACTCTGAATAGCGTAGTCAGTATAGTGACTAGACTATGTGCTGGACGGTACGCCGCTCGACTTCCGGCAGGGGTGGAATTTTTCTCTTCTCCAAAGCACCGAGACCGGCCCTGGGTCCCTACGTCATTTTATTCAATACGTGCTGCGCCATCTTTCAACGGAGTAAATGGTGAAGCTAACGACTCACCTACGTCCAGGGCAGAGTTTAAGATTAGATGCAGGCATGCCTCTATTCCCCCTAATGCCCTCGTGGCATTCACAGGGGCAAATTTATATGATGTGATGTGACATATAAGCACTGAGATATCTTCAGCCTGTTTTTTTTCCTTTTTGGGAATGAAATTAGCGTAAAATAAAGCTGTCTCTCTTCATGACATTAAGGCATGAGGGGAGTGGAGTTATAACTCCACTCATTTTAACTACACGCAGGGCAGTGGTCATTTTCACGTCACGGCTACTTCACCTCAGGGGAAAAGCCCTGAGTATTCTTTGACCAGGGGGCTGGCTGGGATCGGTACCGGTCAGTCGGCTTTGGAGAAAAGTCTTTGCCTCTGCCTGGAATCCTGCCGAAATTCCTTGGTCGTCCAGCTCGTAGCCCTGTCGCGATACCGGTTATACTTCGCAGACTAGGAGTGAAAGTAAACTTACACAAAATATAGAATCTCTCAGTACGTGTATAACGATAAAAAGTCATCTGAAGGCGGGGTTAAAGCGAAGCTCTGAAACGGTTTGTGTCAAACATGTATTAATGGACAACGGCCAGCATTATTTTGGTAAGTCACGAAGTTTCTGTTGGTAAAGTGCATTCGCAGTTTTCTTCACCTAACATAAACAAATGAAACAATACATCCTTTCACACTGTTTATTCCGTGCATTTTGACTGAAATAATCATTCACACCAGCGAATACACATTTGATACATAAAAAATATATTATTTTATTGTTCCTACATGTTTTGACGTTATTTACGCCATCTTCATGGAGTTTACACCAAAATTTAAAACTTGCTAAAATATAATAGGTCACAAAGTAATTCTTATTGTATTACAGCATTCATGCAGCTAGTGTCAACATATCAACGTGTCAAACTGTATGTTGACACTAGCTGTATGAATGCTGTAATAAAATAAGAATTATTTTGTAATTTATTATAGTTAAATAAACTCTAAATTTTGGTGTAAAACTCCCTGAAGATGACGTAAATAAGGTCGAAACATGTGGGAGCAGCAATATAAGAATATAGTTATGTATCAAATGTGCATTCGTTGGTGTGATAAATGAATATTTTAGCTTTGTTTTATTGAAGAAATTATTTAGTATCCTTTAACTTGATGGAGCTGATTCTTTCTTGGGAACGAAATAGGTCTTCAGTCAGAAATGTTCCAGCATTTTGCGCTAACAGAAATTTCATTGCCGTGTTAGCAAGGACCGACAACATGTGCACATCCATAACCAGATAAATCCTATCTGCAACCTAATGTATATTTCTTACATGTCCGTTTCATTATTCTCCTCTCACCTACGCCTACGTCTTCAGAGTGGTCCCTTTGTTTCAGGTTTACCAACTAATATATTGTATGCATTATTTTATTTCATATCTTCTATTTGATACACTCTGCCAAGATCGCTTTGCATAGTCCGATTCACGTTTGATATTTAAATCCCTATTTTTCTTTTAATTGGTTGTTTAATTAGTATATTTTCTGTTATATCAATGCCATTGTCATTTATCCATTTGTTGACACTGCTAAATATTGCTTTTAGTTTCGTAAGGCAAAACAGGGAGCAGTGTTATACAAAGAAATGACGTGTTGGGCCCCTGTAAGGTGCGGCGGTGGATCTCCCCGACGATTCGACCAGTCCTGTTCATTGCCGTGCCAGATTTGTCACGGGCTGTTGCTGGGAGCCCTTGAAAGGTGACGTGTGAGTGGAAAGAGGCAGGAGGCTTGGAGCATAGTCTAACGTATAAGCGGGGAGATGAATGGAAGAATGATATATATCGCACATAGGCTAAAGCTACATAAATTTGTCCCTACGCATGCAATGAAGGCATATGAGGAAAAGAAGGTAGAGTTCCAGTCATTCTTAACCTCGGCAGTAGATGAATGTTGATGGTCAGGTTTACGGTCCGACTGTTTTAGACCCAGGAAACCCATCTTCTTGATACCCATTGAACACGAGGCTGGATAGGCGCCAGATTCTCTATTGACGCTTTGGAGAAGTGAAAATCTAACCACGATTCCTCGATTGCCTAGTTCGTAGCCTAGTTACTATACTGACAATGCCACACCGATTCATCTAAATGCTCCACAAAATGGGCTCATTCTAATTTCGAAAGCTAATAAATATATATATATATATATATATATGCATATACACATATAGTTGTAACTAAACTGATACAGGTCTGTATGTCTTTCGTTACTTGACGATATAAATTCGTTTGTGATTTTGAGAGCGTTGCAAGTGAAGGGAAAGGGGTGTGTGTGTTTGCCAGTTTATTCAGCAGAAGTCACATGGTGTAAACTTAATTTTAGCTTTTAATCTACAAGTCCCTGCACTCTATCAAATAACAATGGATAACAAAATAGTTCTTATTTTTTGTCACACGAACTAAAGTGGGTAAACCGAATAGCATTTTTTGCGTTGAATTCAAATATGTTGTTAGTTTTTTTCTTTCAGGCAAGGGTTTTAAGTGACACGCGGTTGAAGTTTGAAGAAAACATGTATTTATCTTATATTACAGAGAGTATATTCAATACCTAAAAGGTAACAGTGGATGACTTTCTGCTATATTTTGCCTGTGGAATGTCTCTAAGTGTCCAGCAAAAATCAAGCAGCATACTGGGACTCCATTTGCCCTGGACCGCTTTTCCATGGTGGAAATGTCCTAGTAAAATCGCTCTCCGTGCTCATCGCACACTGCCCCCACATTTTCTGAGAAGGAGTCTAAGTGACAGCCTTAGAAATGCACCTTTAAAGACATATTACACTCCATAGCTTTGTAGGATTGTACAAGATCATCCACCATATCACGATAATTTTCTGGCTTATGATTTTCCAAAAAAATAACTGGTAGTGACATTTTTGAATGATTTCCATGCTGCTTTTCCCACTTCACTTAGCTGGTCTTAAAATTTTACGTCCTGTATTAACTCTCTTATTTGAGGCCCAACAAATACCCCTTCTTTGATTTTAGCATCACTTATCCTGGGAAAATTATTTTTAAATACATAAATCCAGCATTATTTTTATTCATTGCCTTGAAGAATTTTTTTATGATTCCAAGTTTGATGTGCAACGAAGGTAAATAAATTGTTCAGTGTTGATTAATGGAGTCTTTACTACATTTTACTGTCCTGGAATATGGGATTCTCGTTTAGGCCACCGTTTTTGGATGTAATGATATTGTCTGTCCCTACTATCCCACTCACACAGGAAGCAACAAAACTTCGTGTAGCCAATCTGCAAGCCAAACAAGAGAGCAATGACCTTTAAATCCCCACAGATATTCCAATTATATTTTTCATACTGCATCATTTTCCAAAAGTAGCTTCATATTTTCATATGCCTCTTTCATATTAGCTGCATGGTCTAGGGGTACAGATGGGGATTTATTCCCTTATGTAAAAGCACAGCTTTTAAGCTAACTTTTGTAGAGTCAATAAACAAACGCCACTCAGTTCGATCGTGTTGGTGTCAAAGAGCCTCTATAACAGAGCAAACATATTACAAAATACCAGATCGTTTTCTTGATAGAAAAATTATTTGAATTCAATTTGGCGATTGCGAAAGAAACGTATTTCAATATGTTGGTGGAGAAGAGTCCACCCTTTTAGGCTGGAATGTAAGAGTTCAGCTAGTTTTTTAGACAAATTCAAATCGCGGAAAAGGTCGTTGAGATCTCCTTGTGTTAATAAACGGGGTTCAGATGAGAAAGACCTGCTTCAAATGTCGGATCGCAATCAACATTGTCCCCTTCCTGCTGTCCGTGAACATCGTCAGAATCATAGTTGTCATCACTAATAGTCGGAATTTCCGGAGGCTTTGGTACAGGCAATTCTTCACTGTCTGGGACAGGCCTCATTGCAGATGGCAAATCTGGATAATTCACTGTGTGTTTGGATTTGGAGGTGATATCTCTTATGTTTGCTAAACAAAAGTAACAATCGTATGAGTGGTCTTTTGGTTCCCTCCGAACCATGGGAACGGCGAACGGCATTTCGCGCGAACCGTTTACCCATCCTGTGGAAAGCCTCACACACGTCATACAACAAATATTAGGGGCCCAACTTTTATCTTGGTCACCCACTTTACACCCAAAATAAAGCTCATAACATATCTTAAAGAGCAGGGTAAAATTTCGCCACTGAGATGTGAAGGTCAGTTCACCACGCACGTAACATAAGGTGTTAGGATGATTTAAAAACTTCCTTGGCATGATGAAACTATAATAAACACAATTCTTTTACACAAAACACTTCACTAAACAGAACACACAACACTTGCAACTTATCAGAACCACGTCCGGCACACCACTAGCAGTGCAGTTCTTCCTCAAGCAGAGCTTGCTGTTAGTTTCACGTCCCAACGTGTCAGTACATGTCTGAGCCTGCACAGTTTGGCTGTCTGTGATTGGGCTCACATACCTACTGTCTTTGTTATGATTAAATTTTCATTCCCACACTATGTATCAAATATAATAAAGTACTTCAGCCATATAATGTCACAAATTTACCAACACATGCACTTTCACTATTAAAAATTAATAGTTTGTTAAAATGCCCTTTAACAAACTATTAATTTTTAATAGTGAAAGTGCATGTGTTGGTAAATTTGTGACATTATATTATTAAACATGCACGGTATAAGCAATACTAAGTATATAAGTGCCCAACAGGCAAAACCAGTATACAAACACCAAAACATCAAACAGAAGTTACAAAGAGCAAACGCGTCTATATGGTTCAATAAGGTGCGCAGGGCAGAACAACTACAGCCCTCATATATAAACATTCGAGTGAAAGGGAACAATAATAGGGCATTTTAACAAACTATTAATTTTTAATAGTGAAAGTGCATGTGTTGGTAAATTTGTGACATTATATTATTAAACATGCACGGTATAAGCAATACTTCAGCCATATTTAAAATGTAGGCCTACTGGTAGCGTAAAAAAAACAAATTCCCTAAAATTGCATTTTAAAATTCTGTCACACAAAACTTGTGGGTGATAGAGCAATTCTAATAATATACTTAAATTCAGCGTGGAAAAATACAAAAGAAACATAAATTAGTTTTCATGTGACGAAATTATTTTTACCAGTGTAAGTAACTGAACTGCTTAAAGGAAGTAGTTTATCGAATAAAACTCGTATAGTGTCTGTATCAAAATAACGGATAAACACAGGTTTTTAATTTTGAAGGATGTTGCATACTGATATTACGATCAGGGTAACAATAAATGTCGAAGAAGCGGAATCCTCCGAACGTTGACACCTACATAATGTAGCATATTATACAGCGTCACATTGTACAGAACCATACTCTTGACACAAAAGTTATTCCCATTAAAAACATTTTACCATTTTACAAAACTCCATTGCCTTCTGCAGGGAGAAATGAAGTTATTTTTTAAAAAATAGGTGATGCTTTATTGTGGACTTTATAAATTCATCTCTGCGGATTTAAGTATTCTTAGTTTACTAACAGATAACTAATTAACTAACTGGCTAACTAATTCCATGTATGAGCATCCTCCTTGAGAATTTAATGGTTCTTCACTCGTCAGGAAATTTCCAGCGTACGAGTATTATGGACAGAGATGGTTCTTTACCGTGTTCACAAGTGTCAGACACTGCTCCTTATTCCGAACCTTATAAAATGCATTTTTTTCCTCCAAACTATGTACATTTTTGCCAAATAAATTAACATCATCAACATAGACCAGAAGCTGATATGTCCCATTCAGTTTATACCCCTTCTGCTTTGCTTCAGTATAGATAATAGCGTATACTTGGAAAAATTTGAAAATCAGTGTCGATAAAGCCTTTCATTGCTTCAGACCATTATGAATAAGGAATTATCAAATACCGCCTTTGAAAATTTATTGTAGGTTTGATTTAAACACATTTCTATTAATTTTAATAATTTCACGAGAATACCTCATTCAACGGAAGTATTATACAAAACCTTCCTTCTAAATACAACACAATTTTTTTGCGTTCTGTAGGTATCTGATGTACTGCTCCGCTGTATTCCCATTTTTTCTCAAGTACACCTACTTGACGAACGCAGAATGTATGATCAACAGTAAAACTACTAAGTCGAAATCACGTTGATAATCCGCAACAATTCTTTACACTGCTCTTTACTAGTGGAGAATATGAAAACCTTTTCATAAAAAAAACTGACGTTTAAAGGCCCCTTTATGGACAAAATCTCGGGTGGAATAATAATATTAATGAGCAGATAGAGTAGAGTAATATGTTTAAGTAAGATAAGGCATAGACTGAGGATAAAATCTGGGCTGACCTAGGCCATGTGTACCATACTTTAAATGGGTCAAATTCCTAAGTTAAAAAACAAGTGTTTCCTGTGCATACCATGAATATATACGGGGGAGTGGAATTACAGCTCCACTCATTCTAACTGCAGAACTAGGTGAATACAAATGCTCAGCTTCAGGCCCCGGCCGCTTTAATCCTGAGGAAACGGCTCCATTACACAGTGAATAAAAGACTGGATGTACGGACGCTCTGGATTACACGGAAAACACTTGCACATACTAAAAATCGAAAATAAGTTGTCTCGGTTTTTAAGCTTTTAGCCTCGTGACTATACCGACTACGCTATACATGGCTTAGAATGTCTAAACACTGTATATACTCAAACGGAAATGGATCCAAATGTAATTAACGTAACTAACAATTAATGGGATAAACCGGTAGCTTACTTCTGACATGGGACAGATGCGTTCTCTCTCTCGAGAAAGAACGCACTAAGACACTATGACGATAAATTTGTATTCATACTAATATCTGGTCATAAAATCCTCGACATCAAGACGGAATTCCTGGCTGACTGTCAGTTGTAACTTGACTTGGACTGCGACACAACCAGCAGGAAAGTCCTTAATACGAACACGCCAAGGACTTTAGCCAAGAGGAAAAGCTCCTTTGGCTTAAGCATATACACTGCTTGTTTTCACACACACACATTTCAGCTATGCGTTTAGTAAGAGGGAATGGTTTAACCCAACAACGGAAGACGTCCTGTGCGAAACACATATCTCCGCCGTATGTTAGCTATTTGACTGGTTGGGTGGCACGATCATCGTCGGCTTAACCACAGACCTGTGTCAACACACTTAAGAACTGTCTTCAGGACTGCACGATTGCAAACAGCGTAGAGAAGAGCACGGTGACACTCTTTGTTAAGTCAGGTCCTTAGTCCCACACTGACATAACGTTTTGGAGAGCCAATGAAATGGGTTGATACAGCATGGTAGTTGACCTAATCGGTTTACGTCAACCACTTTGGAAACATGCAGCTCACAGCTTAACATGAGAAGCGAACCGTCCTTCAGAAGCGGTGTACTCTTTGTAAGTAGGTCGTCCGTCTTGTAATAGATTATATCTGCACTATCTGAAGGACTGCTGTCCTCAGCCACGTCGAGGAGATGAGAACGCTATAATCAGTGTCTTCTCATGCCGAAAAACGCAACTTGATAAGCTAGTACAGCAAAAACTCAAAGGGCTTGTAGGTTCCATTTTACGCAGATCATATATTAGTAATGAGTAAGAGCCTCGACTAAAAGTTATCTGATGCCCGGAAAGCCTTGTTTCTGCATATTCTAAGGCACTTGTGCCAAAGAAGGCTGTCAGAAGCCTTCCGCTCGTTTAACCGACAAAAGCATATCAGACCAATCAAGACTGCTCTTAATAGTGCTGTCAAGTCGCCACGCCAATTAATGTTTAATATTGCTTGGCTTCCCTGACTGAGTTTTCCCGTGATTTTTCTGTTTTGAAGCAAATACCAGGGCATAGTGAAAAAGGGTTGTGGCTCACTGGGTTACTTGCTGGTGCTTTCCAACTGCATACAATACGTACAGCCGATTGTGTAAGTGATGAACGAGTAAGTTTACCATGCCAACTCACGAATACACAGAGTATGATGAGAGAAAAAGGTTACTTGTAGCAGCATTAAGAAGATACTTAAATACACAATTCTTTTTTTTTTTTTGGTGAGATTCTAATGTCAGAAATAACTGACAATCTTACTATCAGCTGCATATAATGAATTTGGTAAAATATTTAAATATTGTCTATAAAATATTTATAATAATTTGTAATGTGCGATTTGTACTTTTATGACCTATTTCACCGCATATTGCCACCCTGACCAAATTTTGGATCCACGTATCTTTGTATGTATGTACGAATGTACGTATTTATGTAAGTATGTATATATATATATATATATATGGGCGTGTGTATGTGAGTGTAAGGAAAGAAGCGTAAGGGTAAGCCTGTTCTCCCAGTACTTGTCTGGAAAAACTGAGGAACAGTAACAAAAAAACTCATTAGAAATCGGGACTCCCCCAAGTACAAAGAAAGCTAAGCTTTCTAATGCGATGAATTTCGGTGAATTGACGTCGACTGGAGAAAAGGAGTAAGAAGAGGTGACAGACACATTATGCAGAGAGAGAGAGGGACAGAAAAGTGTTTGATTCCAAGACGCTCTCAATTAATTATATAGCGTCGGTGGACTGACAGTAATAGCAGAAACCGAAGTACTTGGGCAAAAACCAGTTCCAGTGCCCCTTTGTTCACTACAGATTCCAAATGGAGTGGCTTGGGATGGAACTTGGCTCTCCACAATGAGAGGCCGGACACTAACTCCTGAGCCATAGCATGGGCTATGACGTGAAGTATTAGCAACCTTCCGGTATAATTTATTTCAGCGAAATTTCAGAGGGTCGGTTTATGTGTCACCAGCTGGACGTAACTTTCCTATACCTGTGTAATTAGTTTTGTATCGAAAGAAGACGTATGCGGATAAGAGCCGTCGACACATTTATAAACCGAATTCCTTGGCATCTTTGTAATTAATACTGATATTCACAACAGAGTGCAGAAGTAGCACAAGGTGTTTATTCCACGCTTTGCAACCTAAAAATATCAATATTATCCTCAAACGATGGTGCCTGCTGCCACCTATTAAGAAGGCTATGTACTACGTTCCCACCAGCTTTAAGCTTACATGCGAACTGCTTTCACTAAGCGGAAATTATAAATACTTGTGTTAATATTCACTCCTTCTGTTCCAGTTAGATAATTAGCATGATTATTTATGTAGATTTATGCAGGGCTCAGAAGTGACTGAAGTTATATTTTCAAAAGAACACGACTTAAAATGCCAAATAAAATCTTTATTATCCATACATTTTGTGGAAAACTATATTAGTAGGCTATATTATGATCCTACATCGCTGCGGTGTCTGTATACATATTGACTCAGAACTTAACTATGGTTTCAAAATAATACCAAATAAACAAGTATGACAAATTTCAAAATAATACTAGCTTCAGAAACATTACGTTTTATGTATTGTGAGCCTTTGATCTGAAAGCAATGTGAATATACAAGATGGTGGTCGGTATAACTTTTCATTCCAATTTAAATTCAAATTAAAATATTAATATGTGAATACAATAGTTACGCAGCTTCTGTTCGTAATATTTGTGGATTGAACATAATATTCCCGGTAATATCAGCAATATCTACGTGCGTGGACACGTATGTTACCCGCTTACATAATTACACAAATGCGTACGTGCGTACAAACATACACACATACATATACGTCCATATATATGAATACATACATATACACATACATACATATATACATATGTATATACACACACAGTATATAGTAGAGTTTATACGTAAGCCTGCATACACACGTCTATACAAATGCAACACAAGTAGAGAACCTTGTTCTGGAACATGAAGCCGTGTGGTCTGTTAGCTATTTACTCACATTTCAGAGGAACCTACTGCTTCCAACACCTCTGTTTCTCTAAAACAGGGGTTCTTAACATTTTTTGTGCCATGGACGCCTTTGAGAGTCTGATGAAACCGACGGACCCCTCCTCAGAAAAATGATTTAAATACACAAAATAAAATACCTAGGTATAGAAACTACATCTATGTATTACAATCTATATTATGTAATGTATTAAAAAGAAAACCAAATATGCTTAAATACAGTTTCCAAAATGTTAAAAAATAACAAATATAATATGGTAATGTATGTGCTTCTTTATTAATCTATTAAATCAATAACAAGAAAGTTTATAAATTTAAAATACAGGAAACTTTAAATTAAAATTATTGACATTATCAATTACACATTTTCGGAGAAAAGAGTACTTCACACAACCAAAGGTATTCTGGTTTCCCTTCTTAGGATATAATAATTTTAGATAATGGGATTTATTGAAGTTAACAAACATTTTTTAGAGTCTAGAGACCATACACTACTTCGTTTCCTACAGTCATTATTGAATGAAAAAACAAATTTCAGTTACAGGTTAGTGAAAATGAAGTTGTAATTGTTACCCCATCCAAATTCACGGAACTCTGAAATCTACCCGCGGACGCCAGAGGGGCCCGTGAACCGCAGGATAAGAACGGCTGATCTAAAATGTTGATACATATGTAAGACAATAAACGACGTCACTTCGCAGGAGAGAGTGGCCTTAGACGTACGAGTTTCGACTCTCATGCACGCGTAAACATCAGTGTCCACTTATGATGCCTAGTTTATATATGAGATAGAAGGTTGACACTTATTGCCTTATTATGCCTGCTATGCTGTAGAGGCTGGATATAATGCTTCAGGAAATATTTGCGGAGTTGCTAAGAAAAGTACTTAATCTTTTAATATAAAAATACAGATCTCCAAGAAATATTTTTAAACAAATTCAATTCTAATTAATGCCACTGACCATTGAAAAGAACTTCAAAATCACTAACCAACCAATACAGACAAGTAGTAATAATGATAATAAGCCAGTCACATGTAAACTAGGTACCTCAAATAGACACAGAAAAGTAAGTACTAAGTATATGCGTCAAAACTCCTATGTCTAAAAATGTATAACATAGAGCGTACTAAAATATTTCGTGTTTTCACAAAAGTTACTCTTTCTTCCACATCATTACCTTTGAATTGTCCCGGCTCATATCTTTGCACATAAGACAAGATGTCACCTACTTTATCATAGTGATCCAATGCTACTAATTAAACCTCATTCAGTGTATGAAAAACCATTAAATATACCTTTGTAAGCCTACCACTGAGCAGCTGAGAGTTCTTGGTCTAGGCAAAAAAACTGTATTTCTTTTTACGTAAACTTATCTTTATTAGAAACCACTGCGTTCAGAACAGTCTTGCACTGGATTATTTCCTGATCCAGTTGAATCCAGTTCACACTCACCCACCCACCCATACAAGCACACCCACAATCACACACATATACTATTTAAATAATATACATTTTAATAATATCCTCTCCTTTACTCTCAAAGATAACCACTCTCTTTGAGGTTCAGGGACCAGGTTTGTATTTTTATATGCGTGCTACAATCCATATTATTATTATTATATTATAGTAGTAGTAGTAGTAGTAGTAGTAGTAGTAATAGGTAATTTTTCTTGACTTCATTTTCCTTCAGTTACTTCCTAGCTATATTTCGATTTTAGCAGTGCCTTCGTCCTCGTGCCATATGACTTACTCTTACACAAATTCCATGTTTTTGGTGTGTCTAGGGTTACGTAAGCCAACTTTGTAGTTACGCAACCGGCATTCTTTTGCTAGTTTTGCTGGTAATCTATCTTCCTCATGTGGAGTACTTTGGTGTTCCACTGGGCCCTTCTTTGGGCTTCTGATGTATTTGTGATAAATAAAAGTAAAGGCACAGTTCACCCTATAACCTGCCATGAAGGCACAGAGGGGGAATAGAGGTATAAGTCTACACTTTCTTTAATCTCGGCGCTAGATTAGGGTGTGTGCTTAGCACAACGCACCGGCCGCTTTACTCCAAAAATGACACAGTACCCATTGTGTGGGAGGCTGGGTGGGTCCCACGTCCGGTCTGGACGGGTGCGTAAAGTCTCGCACCCATCGGGATTCGATCCCTGAATATCCCGAACCATATTGATGATAAGTAAAATGTAACAAGTCTTTGAAAGTTTCTTCCTTTGCTGACGATATAAAATTTCTTCGTGTTAAGTTAGTGAATGATTGCACTCAACAAGAATTAAATATTGTTTTTGTACAAAGTTGGTGTTTTGCAAATAGCATGAATATCAATAGTAATAAAACTATCGTAATTCTCCTTTCTAGGGAAACAAACCCCTTAATGAATAAAAACTTGCCGATTCTTTGTAACAGGCGCCCACTCTATTCAGGACCTGAGAAATTTTTTATCGATTCCAATTATATTTGATCCCCAAGATGATGATATATTTTTTCATTCTATTAATTTTTTTAAGGGCCCCGCAGCAGATGCTACGGACGCATCGCAGCCTTGAGGCTTATTGTGCAACCCTGTGATGAAGATAATAGTTTTCCTTCGTATTGTCACATACACTTTTCAACACTTGATATTTTGTGTTAGATTTTTCCATTTTTGGAACTAAATTAGCTTATATATCCGTTACATGGAACTAAAGAGAGTTTTGCGATGCCACAAAACTGGAGTGATTACAGCGGGAGTTGGCAGATCTTTGTCACAGTCATGTTATTCCCAGCACCGTTACGGCAATACGGCAATTACGGCAATACGGCAATACTTACAGTAACACTCTTATGCTTCTTAATTCACCTACCTTACATGAAAGAAGCCTTTAGCTTGGCGCTGTATTTGAAATTAAATTCTTCTCAGTTTGATACTTCGTCCGTCGGTCTTTGAATTTCTACTGGGACCGTCAGCGTCTTCCCTATGATTCATTTCAGCACATTCTGTAAAGCTGCCCTTCTGCCAGGTGTGCGCTAGAGGTTGACTGTTTTTGTGGAAGTGTTAATGTCTTTAGCAGGCAAGCTATTACATTTAACCAAATCTCGCATTAATTGTTGTAGTTTTATCATAATTTTGTTCAGGGTGTTGTGTAATTGTGTTGTTCAATTGTCTTTGTTCTTGTGTATAAGTTTTATTTGTTTCTGTTACTGCTCAATAGGCTGGTGACTCAGCACTTTAATAAACAATAGCTGAATTAAATTGAATTATTATTTCGCTAGTCTTAAGCCTTCAAACAAACTCTGGAGCCCACCGAGAGCTCTTCCCCCGGGGGTAAATCGGCCGGGGCGTGACGTTGACTATTCACTTTAATCTAATGCCGAGGTTAAAAGTGAGTGCAGCTATACACCCACTATCCCATATCCTTTAATGGCATCACATGCAGGACTTCATTACTGTATTATCATTTCAAAATGTATGTTACATGAGCGAATTAAAATAAAAATTTTGCCGCTCTTGCTGCAAAACGCAAATCGAGAGCAAATATGGCCTTATGAGGCCTACGTGAATTAACTAGAAGGATGTGTTTGACAAGGATAAGGAGCAGAGTTTTGATTGATTTCATATTACGAACGAGTCGAAAATGTGAAAATAGAAATAAATTGAGAAAAGCGCAGTTTATTGTAAACGACAATATAAAGTGAAAACAACGATATAGAATGTATGGGGTTCAGCAAAATGAAGAACAAACTGAAAAAGCATGCAGGTGGGGAAGAGGAATTGGTGCAATGATTTACTGCGGTTTCGTTTCTAGAAGCTTCACCCTACCCGGTGGTCCGGTCGCGTTACATTCCAATCAATGCCACGCTTAATGTCAAGAACACTAAGAATGCACCCTGTTGCAATATTCCTGTCGCATGTTTTATGTTAAGAATATTTCAACCGTTTAACCTGGTTCGAAACCCAAAGCCCAATACCCGCTCAGTACAAGAAAGGAACTGTCCTATTGTTATCCACCCATGGCTAAGCAATTAGGCCGAAGAGGCGGCCTCACCGAACACAACGATCCAACCGCCGCAGTTTATTACCTGTTAAAAACCTGGTCATTATTAATACGTATAAAAACAAGTTCTCTTATTTGTGGTCTACTTATTTGTAGCTAATTGGACGTCATCAGTCGATCTTTCTCCTTTGGTGTCCAACCTATTAGCTTAAAGTGTACTATAAACTCTCATTTATGATGATGGCACAGATGATTTTGAAAATGACGAGAGAAACATGCTTTACCACCCAGACAAAGGCAAGTTTGTTCTTAAAAACGTGGGAGATCTAACAATAAATGCTGTTTTCTGTTTACAGATAGGTCCGTCTGTAGCAAACATAACACTAAAACTGCATTCCATGCCATGACTCAGGCTGTTGGTCGCCGGCCTTTTACAGAGAAGGGACAAGGCCAATCTAGGGTCAGTCAATGTGAGATTTGTGGCGAACAGCGTGTTCCCAGGGCAGGTTGTCCTCCAGACACTTGGATTTCCACTGTCAATATAATTCCACCAATGCTCCATATTCATCTTCCGATACATGTTGCTACCCGAAGGAAGACCGGGCAAAGCTGTGGAATTAACAAATGAATTCCCTTTCGGAAATCAGGAAGCATCAAAAAAGAAAAGTATTTCCAGTTTATTATTTTTGCATGTACATCTTACGTACAATACTCCCCAATTTACTTGTGACGCCTTGACGGTTCTACACGAACCAAAACATGTCAATGGGAGTTGAGGGGTAACATAGGCTATTGCGCACAGTACATTTTACCTGACACAGTGCACTGTATTGGTCAGTAATAAATACTTGAAATATAGATGGTATATGCAACATTATGAGATTGTCGGATGAAGTTAGAGAAAAGCAGCAAACGTTCATATAATACATAGTTGAAAGAAACCCAGTTGACTGTTTGGAGACTGATATGTATCTAAATATACATAATTCAATTCCTACTTCACAGAGAAGAGAGTTTATGGTCATTACAAAGACCAAGCATTTAATGATGTATAGGAAAATAATCGGTGTTAATTTTGATAATAATAATAAACACATAAATACACCGTGTGGCAAAATGCAGAATATCGCAGCATTGCTGAAGTTGGTATCTATGTTATTACCACACGTATTTAAATATTTAAAGCATTTGACAATATTGTTGTCATTCAGTTACATTTATGACGCATTTTTTTCCGTTCTCACAGCACTAACTTGTAGAACTAACAAACGGGACATAACTACAAAAAATACGTGGAGCAAATGTTTGACTACTTCTGTCGTAGAGGATTTGACATTCTCACTGAGAGGTTGCAGTAGATTTTAATTCTTAAGGGATGTAACGCCATGTAAGTTGTTACAAAGTTTCTGCGGATCGTAGTGCATTCATCGTCAGGATGATACAATTCAGTGTCCAAATTTGGTCACCAGAGATACAAGGTATTATAAAGGTTACCAAGTATATCTAGGAACTGTTTTCCTAAAAGTTCGGATGTTGTGATTGTATTCACTCACAGATTCAGTGCTTCTTTCATATCTACTTTCCTTTTTCTCTTCTTGGTTTCCTTCTTGACTTCTTTCTATCTTGCCCTCTCTGTTTCTTTTTTCTACAGGTACAGTAACTGAGCACTCTTGCATGTTTGGGAACAAATAGCCATATAGAGAAGGCGGAAGCCGAAATTTTTATTTGACATGAGTGTGGTCTACGAAAGGTATTTCTTGTTGGAAATCATCCTATCTACAACAATAGCTTGGAATCGGTAGTATTAAGTTAATCCTGACATCTATCGCCCGTATTTGCATTTCTTCGTTCCAAATCAATTCTAAGTTTTATGTGATACAAGGTTTTACAAACCTTTCACTACCTGGATGACCCACGACACTTTCAGTTTTTGTCTTATCCACTCCTTGAATAGTCTCTGTATTGGAGCTCGCGTTTTGAATATTAGCGAACTTCGTACTTAGGCCTGTCTGTTGAAAAATTTAACTCTTTCGGCGGATGAAAAGGAGCCGGACATTGAAGCTGATGTTTCAGGTCAATGTAGCAAATTCAAGAAAGCATGGAGGTGTACACACACTCGACAGTTTGCCTTCATGGCGGAGCGTTTAATTAGCCTTATAAGACCAGCGGTTATTACGTGTACCATCTACTATTTTCTCTGAAACTTCCAGACCGGCTCTGGGGCCCATTCAGCTTGTTATCAATTGGTTCAGGGGTTCTTTCCTGGGGTAAAGCGGCCGGGGAGTGAAGTTAACCACTCACCGCCATCTACGAAGTTAAGAATGAGTGGAGCTATACATCTACTCTTCTTATATGACTTCATGGCGTAGACAGGGACAACTTTACCTTTTACTTTACCACCTACTATAACATTAAGATATTTTGAATGTTGTCGACACATTGTATTTAGAAGTTTCGTGCGCTTCTTAAAATAGGCAGCGAGTACATACTTAAACAGCATTAGCCTGTTGTTTCCTACAGTGCACACGGACTGTGTGTTGTGTAAGGTAGGGAAAGAATTATGTATAGTTCGGATAACGGTCAGTCTTCAGAGGGTTAAACACAGGCGTGAATTTGCTTTCAGATTACTTTCCTTCAAGGCAGAAAATAAGTGCATGAGCTCACTCTTCCATCTGTGTGTGTCTATCTCAAATTTTACACCAGGTAACCGTTTAGAAAATCATATGAAGGTTTGGCAGTAAATGTCAGCTCAAACCCGTATTTGTCAATTCTCTGCAAATGGAAATAACATTATTGAGGCCGATTATCCTACGGGCTGTGAAATTGTTTATAACAACAAAAAATATGTATTTTATGAGGGTATTTTTTAAATGTATATAAAATGACAGGTGCATGATACCTACATTATTCTTTGGATGTAATCGATAAAACATTAAAGCTAGAAATAAGAAGTTATATTAGGAGGAAGATACTCTGCTTGAAAGAGGTCTTATGTTTCTAACAAAATATTATAAACGTGGTAACTGCATGGGGTTTTGAACTTATGCTCGACAAAACTGACGCAGGTAATATATGTACTTAAGCTCTTCTAAAAAGTGAATTATCATCATCATCATTATGGAGACGGTAATTATAATGATGATATAAAACATTTATAATCGCAAGCAATAAACTTTGTGATTTGAATATGTCTTGATTTTATGGCAACATGAGCGTGAATTCAGCACGCGGACCGATGGGATCAATAGCACTTTACCCTTAGACCGTAAATTCACATACGAATTAAGAACACACGATGTGTATTGTTGGATGTCCAAGCAATAAGACAGTGCGTTGTAAAACATAGCTCCTAAATCCATGTTAGTATATTTACAAACTGAATCCTGCTCAAAACCCGCCACTCTACTTGTAAATGTCAGTGGCTCTAAGCCACTTAGCAATATACCTGTGATCGCAAACGTATTATCCTTTTTGCAGCTCGTTAGGTGTTACATTTCAGTACAAAAATAGAAACACTTTCTTAAGCTTAGGGGGCATAAAATAATTATAGTACAATTTAAATGTACAGTTACAAGGCCACTGTATCTTACCTGAAGAGAATTCATGGCTGACGATTTGAAGATCCTGTTTTGAAGGGTTCACACTAATGCAGGATATGTTTCCCACGCCATTAGAATTTAGAAATTTTTCTTCAGACTGTGCATTTTTGATTGTGTGATGTCGTGAAAGGATTCCGACACAAACGCCTATTTCCAATTACACTGATTGCCAACCCTTCACTGTCTGTCTACCTACTTTTATTCCATTTGCCTCACAATTTAAATGAGTACTTTGTAAAACAAATTTTATTTTTCGACCCAAAGATTAAAATAAAATTGACTCATAAAATTTTCGTCGGTAAACTGATTATAAGCCAACTTAAATCCCTAATTCGAAGGGGAAGGAGAAGGCTCGCTGAATTACTTAATTACGTGGTTTATTGTCTTCTTTGTGAAGACATGAATTATATACCCCACAGCTAACATTTCAAAAGTTTACGACTAGGGACTACCAGAATTTTAACAGGCCTCTTAAAATAGGAAGAGATGATCGTTTAATTGCCGATACTGCAGCAGTTTCCCTCGCCGATATGACTTGTTCAGAACAGCGGGCGTGTAAGTTGTGATTGCTAAACACATGGAGTGGGACGCGCATTTCCGAAAGAAAACTAAAATAACTATGTGCCCATTTACACAAATGTAGACAAGCCTGAATATTTACGACGACAATTACAAGCTTGCAGCGGAAGGAAATAATCCGAAGAAGTGTCTTGAGGTCTGCAAGGAAAGGGTACTCTGTTTTAGTCCAGAACCAAAAAAATATGACGTATGCCAATAGCCTATATAATACCCAATTTCATTAGCAACTAGACTTCTCAAAAATTTTCTACTGCGATCTTTAATTAAAAGGTGAGAAATTATTTATCAAAAGGAAAACATATTGTTGTGTATTTTGAGCGCTGTGAACTATATACAGAAATTAAATTAAGTTACAGACCAACTGATGCACACTAAAACCACTTTTTAAGTAGCTTTATTATTAAAATTGTTAAAATTTTAATAATAAAGCTACTTAAAAAGTGGTTTTAGTGTGCATCAGTTGGTCTGTAACTTAATTTAATATGACGAAGATGCACGGTGTCAACAGTGTGAAATTTATATACAGAAATATTTTCAGTACGAACTAACTAAATAACTCCATGGAGCAGAGTCCTCCTTGAGAAGCTAACAGATCCTCGGCTAGTCAAAAAATTCCCCGCATTATACAGAACAAGAAAGTTCATTACCACATTCACAAGGGCCCCGCCACTTGTCCCTATCAGCCAGATCAATCCAGTCCATGACCCCATCCCACTTCTTGAAGATTCATTTTAATATCACGCTCCCAGGCTAAGCTTATATCTCCCAAGTGGTCTCCTTCCCTCAGGTCTCCCCACCAAAACCCCGTATGCAACTGTCCTCTCCCCCATATGTGGTATATGCCCCGTCCATCTCATTCTTCTTGATTTGATCACCCGAATAATATTTGGTGAGGGGTAAAGATCATAAAGTTCTTAGTTACGTAGTCTTCTCCACTCCCCTGTTACCTCTTCCCTCTTAAGCCCAAAGATGTTCCTCTGCACTCTATTCTCGAACACCCTCAGTCTATACGCCTCTCTCAATGTGACAGACCAAGTTTCACACCCAAAAAATACAGCTAAAATTATAGTTCTGTATATCTTAAGCTTTATATTTTTGGATAGCAAACTGGAAGACAAAAGATTCTGCACCGAACGATAGCAAGAAATTTTAAGCAGAAGTTTGGTAAAGATTTCTGATTTGTATTATATACAATGGAGTTATCATTTCACCTAAACCTCTATGTTACATACTGGCATCTACTCGTACAGCTGTTTTATCTTATCTTAGAAACTTGTCTTTAAATAATAGGTTAGTAATATTTATTCATACGGGAAACGCGTTTCGAATTTAAACGTAACATCACTAATGTTGCTATATCACAAATCACCACGTGTTGTTCCACAGAGTTTGGTCTACCAATAGTGTTAAATCTTGTATGGAACGTATTTACCTAAAACTATAATCTCTAAGGTATTTAATGATTCAAAAATGTAAAATACATTCTTTGCTTAGTCTCTCTTGCGACAGGTCTATAACCTCTTCCAAAGCTTGCTCGACAGAGAGTGCAATCTAGTGCTATCCCTTCAAAATTCCAGCATCTTCTCTTTTCCTTAAGGTCATCCAATAGCTGCTTACGTCTTCTTTCTCGTCCTCTTCCTCTACAAAATATTTTATAACGTTAATATTTTACATCCACTTGCATATCACGTATTAAATATACGGGGTTTAAAAATTGTAAAAAATGAAACATTAAGCTGATGTTAATCTCGGTATGTAAGTGCAGTTACAGATAAACACTCGAAGTAGAACAAACGTCGTGGAAACAACGCATCGTGATTTTGTGGTACTTTCAATGTCGAAAGGCATATGTCAATAACAGCATTGATACAAACTTTTAAAGCTGATAATCATGCATTTGTAATGTATGTAACCACGCGATAGAGCAGGACTAAGGTGCACAGCGCATAGATGTATAGGTTTAAAACTAAGGAAAGTAATTTGTAATATCTAATGTGAAACTGCTTTTCTTTCCAACGATCCTCCCGACATCCGGAAGAATAATTTTTTCTTTGAAAGTTCCCAGGCTAGTACGTTTATTTTCTGATAACAGTACTTTTAACATGAAAATGAGTGTGGCGCAGTGGTGGGAAGATAATCACTGGGAAAACCAGAGCCCTCGGAAAATATGGATATACTTATATACGGTGATTCAGATCACATCTAACGGAGAATATAATTCTTTACTTCATTAGAAAAACCGAGCGGTAATTTCTGTGTAGAAAATTAACGGATGGTTATTGTGAGAATCGTACGAAATACATATGTAAACTGTGTGAAAAAAATTAGTCTTTCTATTGCTAAACTTTGCAGTACATAGGCCTATACTGGCCACTCGGCTTTAAAAGGTTAGCTCTGTGAAGTGACTGGCTACTGGCTGATCAGTGATCTGAGGCCGGCGGTGTGCTGGAAGTTTTCTCTGTGCCATTAGGTTAAAATCGAATATGGGACTCGCATTCATTCTATGGCTCTCCGAAAATTTTTTCTCATGACTGCTGTTGGACTGATGCTTGAAGTTGATCGACCATTCGCAGGAATCTTGTACAGGGTTCTAGAATGATAGAAGGTTTACTTTTTCGCCTGTTATGATTTAAGGCAAAGATGTCAGTCACGGACTGCTGTCACTGTCTTGCAGTTAACATAAGCTACTATCTTTCTTTATCGCATTAAGTTTCATGTCTTAAAAGGTAAAATCAATTGGAAGAAGACAATAAGAAGCAACTACATACGTAAAGGAAGGACCTTCCATAAGTGAGAATCTTGTTAATAGCATTCTTGAGTGAAATCGCATGTTAACAAACAGTAGGACTGAAGGCAACTGCACATGTCACATGCAGTTTGTAGTTACCGTGAGCTGCTATCATATGATACGTTGCAGGAGGTGCACATCTCGGGACCCCGCCTCAACCACTCAAATTATAACGTTACATAACGCCTCTCAACACTTGTATCCACCCCCACTTTATTATAATTCCCTACTTACCCCTCCCTTATCCATACGCTCCTTTGATAATCCTCCCCCACTCCAATTCTTATTATCCCGACTATCCATTCATAAATTTGTTCTTATGTTAGGTAGCACCTCAAGCATTTTGGAACCCAGAACCTGTCCGACTGGATGCGCAATAATGTAATTTTCCAGTCCAGGAGAAAGGTAACAATATAAAAGATACGATCCTACTCTTCCTAGATTTCTAACTCTCAAATCGTTGTAACTGTCAAGAAATGGGCTTCGTGATTGTTTAGAAAGAGAATGAATTTTGCAAAGATGGCGGAATCGTGGTTCGATGCCTGTCAGGGATAAGAAATGTATGTGTTCTCCAAAAGAAAATTTAAGATGTAACGGGCAGGGGGATTTATAAAATGCAATACATGCTTTGAGAACAATGGAGTTGTCAAATGACGTTGCTGCCATCCATTATAAGGTCCTGAGAATAACTTGGAACACATCTGGCTCAAAGCAAGTACAGCGAATGTAAGTTGGTTAAGAAAACTATATTTACGCCAAGGCAAAAAGGATTATTTTCCAAGATAAGTATTAGGCTAGTTCAGAGTGAGTGCCCCTTAAGATCAAAAATATTGAAGACATGTGTTTTCACGTACTGTGAAAGAGAGAGAGTATCGAATGCATTTGCAAAAAAAAAAAAAGGAATGCTTTTGTGGAGGGCTTCTTACGTCGTAACTCCATGGTAGCATGCCGCGAAACTCAAAATCTTATATAAGTTTATTTATACCAACTACTGCACACCAATTACATATGTTCATTCTATATACTCCTACATTTTTCGGCTGACATCCTCAGCCATCATCAGGGAGTCCTCTTCTATAGACTTACGCAGCCTGCAGCTTGTCATTGAATGGCAAAATATATACGTACATATACATATACATATATTACAGTCGTAGTTATAAAATCCAATAAAACCTGTTGTGTTGTTACGTAAAATATTTGGATATAAAACATGTATGTAACTGTCTGTTTCCAAACATCTGTCGCGTAACAACTTGCAGTTTTTTGGGTGTGGTATCTGAAATTATTCGCCACGTGCTATAGTACAGAGATAGCACGTAGCGAATAATTTCAGATACCACAGCCAGAGGTCTTCAACCCAAAAAACTGCAAGTTGTTACGCGACAGATGTTTGGAAACAGACAGTTACATACATCAAATCACAAATTAAAAAACCAACAAATGCACTGTATTTTCACAAGTATAGTCTAATGCCCCTACATATGTTTCAGCTTTACCAAGCCATCATCACGGGGTCCAAGGTTTACATATACATATATTTTAATTTGTGATTTGATATCAGAATGCACGGAGAATATAATGTGAAATTTAGTTACATACATGTTTTATATCCAAATATTTTATGTAACAACACAACAGGTTTTATTGGATTTTATAACTATGGCTGTAATATATGTATATGTATGTATATATTTTGCCATTCAATGACAAGCTGCATGCTGCGTAAGTCTATAGAAGGGACTCACTGATGATGGCTGAGGATGTCAGCCGAAACATGTAGGAGTATACAGAATGAACATATGTAATTGGTGTGCAGTAGTTGGTGTGAATAAACTTATATATGCATAACAACTGCACGGAATATGTACAATATTAAGTCTCAAAATCGTAATTCCGCAAGAGCCCAGAATATACCTCTATATTTTTAATGACAACTTTTCAAAATGTAGGAAAAATATGGAAAAATCACGAGTAAGGAAAGAAGCGCACTACCTTCGTGAAATCGATGAAGAGGGACGTGATTTATGCTTTTACACAGTGTCGCTTGTGCCGACACAGAAGGCGATAAAATCATTAAGCTGGTTGCTGCCAAAGACGTGGAAAATGTGTTATGTTTTCCTCTGAAAATGCCTTTGGATTAGCTATACCACTAATGACACTGTTTAAAGCCCTTAGGGCTCGAGGAGGTTAAGGCTCCCACGATTTATAGACAATCAGCAGATTAAGGTGGCAAAACTGTCAAGAATGCCACTCTGTAAAGGACATGGAATAAAGAGAGAATGGCTTAATGCATTACCTCCTGGAACTACTCCTCACACGACCAGCTGGGGCAGAAACCATTGTTAACTGGCTTTCTAATTTCAGCCGTTAAAACGTTGCATGCCTCCAAATTGCTGCTGTCTGACGGGGTGACATTATACCTGGATCACACCATAATAGAAGCTGTAGACTGCCATCACATTACATTGCTATGCCTTCCAGGTCAGGCTACTCGTGACCTGCATTCTATGGACATACCTGTCTTGAATATCTGAACATCACTGCGATAAAGAGTTCCTGCCGTTTCTAAGTGTAGCCTAGATAGTAGAGTAAATAAGCTGAGATATGATACGATTTTCACTCAAGCATGGGATAAGGCAGCCGCAGCAGCTAACATTTTCATGTTAGCAGAATTTCGTGCCACTGGCACCTAAACATTCAACCACTCAATTATTCCCGACGAAACATTTGCTGTCAGTCTTGTAACACGCAATAAGTACGTCCACGTGTGCAAAGTTGTGACAACTTAAGCCGCCAGCTCTCACTGTTTTGTCGTAGAAGACTCGGAATGACTTTCCTGCACTAGCCACAATAAATCCTGGAAGGTTATCTTACGTCAAAGATGGTGACACAGATCTTGAAAGGGATACAGTCATTGCACCTTCGTATGAAAGATCGGAACGTCCACAGCTCTTAACACCACAGTCATTTCAGTGCATTATGCTAAAGGAATGAAGTAAAACATTTGCGGATTTTTTAATTATGCAAAACGCATTACCATGATATCTATGTTCGATCGATGGCTACAAAGAAAGAATAATTCAATTATTCGTACAACTCCAAGTAAATGCACTTACGGTTAACAGTTATTTAAATTGTATTAATTTAATAAACAATTTAAATACCTGTAAGTGCATTTTTGGCGTTGTATAAATAATATCACCTTTAATGCGTATAATATGAATGATATAAACAATAATTCGTTTATAATTTGAGTGAAAACTAATTTTTATTTGTCTTCTGATGTGCTTTGCATCAATATGAATTTTATGCTTTTGGTTTCGTTTTAAATGTCCAGCTATTTAAATAATACAGCAATACTACAATTTGAGCTTCTTTTGTTACACTGCTCTAAATCATGCCTGTGCTTTAAACTGTAATATATCTACAATATAGGAACAGTTATACATGTTATTCCAAACACTGTTCATTGGAAACAATAACAGCACTCCTAAATAAATCTCATTAGCTTCTGACTGTTACTGTTATTTCGAGATGAAGCAACTTAGTTTTCCTAAAGGTGATCATACAGCCCTTAGGTCGCAAGTATTATATACATACGGAATATGTAGCCGTGTTTACTCCAATGTAGGAATTGTGTATTCATGGGTCAGTGAATTAAAAAGTGTTCAGCTATTGGCATATACGACTGTTACCTACCGAAATTTAATTTGCCCCACAATTTCAGTGTAGGTCTATACATCCAGTACTAAATTGTCGAAATGCTGTCAGTATTATCGGAGACACACCATCCGTGTACTAACACGCGCTACCTTTTTACGTGCTTGGTACCAAGTGTGCACGCTTTGGCACGGCACCATTAGCTGTTAGCACTTATTCCGTCATGACATCAGCCATAGTCATCACGTCTCTGGTGACCTCATAATTTAATTTACATTAGTTTAGTTAGTGCGTGGCTGTTTCAGAGAAACTGTGTTTTCGTGAAACACATTACACATCCTCCTAGTTCCACCTACAATTCGCCTCGTGGTGGTGCACCATAGCTTTATAAATCAGTAAAAGCAGTAACGAATATTGCATTTTGAGGTCTCACTGATGCTACTTGTATCAAGGTATTTGGAGATGCTTATGTGCATCACAATTAGAAAAAACGACACTTAACCTTTGAAGTCTGGCCACTTTAAAGTCACTTTGCAACTGACGGTCAATTAGTCAGCCAGTCATTCAGTCATGCAGTCAGTCCGTCTTGCCGTTGAGTCCCCACTGGGGATCTGCTTAAACAGAAGGTCTCAATGTTGCAATCAATGTCGTTGTAGGGCACCATTTCTGACGAGAGAATGGGTCTGCCCTGCGTCGAATGTCTTGGTTTTTCTCAAATTTACATAGGCGTATTTAACATACCTATATTTTGCACACAGTAAGCATGGAAGCGTTATGGACTATTATTTGCAGTGTTACATAGCCTATATGAATAACGTAGGTCAGTCCACGTTTTGTAAGAGAGCTTGTGACATATAACGTATATTACATTATTCATGATCGTGCATTAATTGATAATTATATAGGACAGCACCAAAAATGCACATTAATATAATATATAATTTCTTTACGATTAAAACATTAAATTCCGACATGTTTCGACCGCCTTCGGGTCATCTTCGGGGAGTATACATCAATTAAACACGTACAAACGTAGATTTTGTGTAAATAAATTAGGCTAAAATTAGGTTCTGATGTTGTTAGATGGCATGAAGGTTGCAGTAGAGACATAAATTTGATGAAATACTTCATCAAATTTATGTCATAAATGTCATAAATGTCATAAATTTGATAAAGTACTTCATCAAATTTATGTCTCTAGTGCAACATGTCGGAGTTTAATGTTTTTTAACGTTTTAATTGTAAAAGAATTATGTATTACAATATTGTGCGTTTTGGCGGTGTTGTCTTGTATAATTATTTTACTTAGTTGTTATTATAACCTCAGATTATTCGCTTGAATGAAGACTGGTGTGTATCTAAAATGTATACATGTAATAACTCCTTTCTTACCTCACAGTGTTCAGAGCCAATATCGATTCAAAATCAATCAGTTAATGAAGTGTTTAATATAAAAGTCATACAAAACCAAAATACGTACACTTTATGGCAAAATCAGAGACTTTCAATGGTACAGATGGTACACATAAGTACCACAAGACTCAAAGCTGTTAAGGAAAGGAAGCTCACTCCATACTAAAAGATTACATGTAGCCGGCATTCTAGATATTCTTTCAAATTTATTAAACATAAATATGATGGATGTGAAACATGATTTATGACCAAACCAAACGGAGATATGTTAAATACATGAAGAGAGAATTTTTAAGTTGCATGGGTCCGTAACTTTGGAGAATCGAAAATGACGAAATATGAGGGAATTATACAAAACCCTCGATGCGGTAGTGGTACAGTTTAAGTAGCGACAGGTGATCCAAATAAATCAAAGAGACGGGCTAAGGAAACTTCTTGAAAATAAGGCAGAAAAGTGTAGAGGCCTAGGCTCAGACTGCTGGAAAATGCAAACGATGGCGGACATGATTTGTAAGTGAAGAGAAGAATACGAAAGGCAAATAATAGACATGAACGGGCTTCTGTCTTATGAATCTGGGGTTTGTAAGGTCCCACATACCCAGAGACTATGTCAAGTTAGATTTTCACTACTCATATAACTGGTGACGATTGGCACGGATCCCGAAGCTTTTAGAATATTAGGATAATACACTGATAATCTGCACGGCCGCCCGACTGTTCCAGTGGTTAGTGGCGCCCCAAATATTCAAAATAAAACATAAAAGGTTGTGTAAATTCTGCCAGTCAACTAACAGAAAATGGGAAATGTAATTTATAAAACACCGTGTAGCATATACAGTACATAATTCAGCTATTTAACACTGTCCAAATTAATATTCGTCTAATACATCAACTATTGTCGCAAAGCTTCAGAGAATAGATAGTATGTAAAATTTTATAGCTTGAATTTCGTCTAAAAAAGCAGTACAACAATTCGGTTACTATCTCACCGTAAGCACACTGCCTCTCCATTGCAAAAATAATAGGTCACTACTGTTAGGTCAATAATGACGATTTGTTCGGAGAATCTATCGGAACATAATACAGTGCGTATTGAAAACTCAGTTTTTCCAGTGTTACAGCAGGTGGTATTTGTCACTGTGTGTAAGGGGTTAACTGAAACTAATTAGCAATCACAGAGATTGTGGCTTTATTGTGTAGGTCTACAAGTCTTAAATTAACACCATTTTAACGTGTCATATCTGACATAACTCTCTCGGATTACATAAAAACTTGCACACAAAGCTAATTGACTTACATAATGCTGTGCTTTAATCAATCAATTTGGTATACGATATAATAACAATGTATAATTGACGGATGGAAAACTTCATGATCGCCAGCCCTAATAGCAGAATACCATCTGCCTTGCGTATAAAATAAAAATTGTTCATAAAAATTTAGATTTTAGGAGAATATTCAGTGCATAACACTAAGCTTACCTATACAGTGTATGCAGAATTACACAGTGGCTGAGGCATTGTTTGTCACCACGCTTCATTAACATTCTTAAAAGATACGCCAGACGTTTGCTCAATAAAGAGGCCTAACGCGGGATTAAGTCACACGCACAACTGAAGGCCTCTTTTCCTATTGAACGTAGTGGTAGAGTCTTGCATTTCCGTGTCGTATTCGAGAGTGAAAAACATACTAATATTGAGAAATCAGTAATAGCATTCACTTCGGAATCTTACAGGCCTAAATTTTCTTCTCGTATCAAGAAGCCTAAATATGAATTACAGTCGAACTCGGTTATAACGTCACGAAAGGGACAGAATATTTTGTGTCGCTATAAACGAGCGTTTTTCTAACCATGGATTATAACATTATGTTTAAGAGTGAGTAATTAATCGGCACTACACAATATTTGACGCTATATATGAGTTGTTGCATAAATCGATGTTTAACGGGGTTCGACTGTGTTCCTACGTATATACAGCACTAGATTCTCATCTGTTAGTTTACTTGAGTTTGAAACTCGGGTCTTTCAATTAAAGGGAAGAATATAGATCGGGGGTGTCTTGGAAAAAGGTATGAAGCAGAATATGACCACCTAAGGAAGAGGATAGAATAAAAAATGAGGAAAATTTCTTAGTGTGGGCTGTCAAGGTTTTTACTCGCGCCTTACAGGGCTGAAAGATACCAACGAGTATAGGATGGTGGAAACATGTAGAATATATAGGGAAGATACACAGCGCTTAAAAGGTTTCAGTAAAAAAAACTGGATGGAAAAGATAACTTGGGAGAAAATGGTGAAGGTTAAAGGATATTATTAAAAATGATTGTACAGAAATTGCTTAAAGGTGTGCAAAGGATTCAGTTTTTCAAGAAACTTTCTTGTCCACAGAAGAAGAGGAATTTACTGAAAAGCTATCAGAACATATAGAAGATAAATTCTGTGTTTACTTAATGCAATTAACAGTACCGGCAACAAATATGATTTGTTTTAAGTAACTATATAATTATATGACTTGCAAAATTATCAATGGCCATTCTCCGGCAATGCACAGTGCGTTATTAGCAGAAAATATAAAACTGTTAAAGTTTGGTGCTTTCTAAACCCTTTGAGACAACGTATTGCATTGAAGAGCTGTCGTTATTTTTAAGAAGTACGGCAGCGATAGTCTTTAAAAAATTATTATTAGGCCTAATGTGGTTAGCATTAGAAATGCCTTTAAAACTTTCGTCGGAAAGGAAGGTAATGCATTCCTTTACCACTTTGTTATAAAAATGTAACGCTACTATAGCCAAAGGTGTGAAAACAAGTAGAAAATTTGAATATGTATTGGTAGCACGGTTTGATGCAAGGATTTACATAAGACAAACAACCCTTCCTAAATGTCCGATAAGGTATAGATAACAAGTGTTTTCTTTCCATGCCTGTCCATCGTGGAAAGACGACGGAAGTGTCCCGTGTCGAGTTGTCTCTATTTCGCTGCTGACAGATGAAGAGATTGCCTGGTGATATTTATCTCAGACAGGAAGGGCGGTCAAGTAGCCTACGGGATAGTCTCAAGACAAACAAAACGTGGACATTTAAAGCTCCAGTGAATTCAATAAAACGAACTGAGATCCTTTGTTTATAATACAAGTCGGACTGTCTCATAAGAATTAGAATAAATGGTATCACAGGTTTATGTCCCACAAAGCCTTAAATACCTTATTAGAGTTGTTGTTGTGAACTGTAAAATGAGGTCTCTCCTCCTGCTAGAACCCAAAGAAATGTTCTTCATCTTTTACCAGGACCAGTGTTATAAAAAGTTATTTTCTGCGGAACCCCGAATTGCAGCTAAGTGAAAATAAGGATTTTCCAAGAAAATCCATTACAAAAATTTGGATTTAAAAATTATTATGAAGTTAAATTAAAATATTTTTATTTTGACAATGAAACGTTCTTTTAAATATCGCAGAATTGATGGAAGAATAGTTTAAATATAAAATTAAAATTTTAAAAAAGAATTTTGCTTTTTTGTAAAACCTCACATAATTTTTAATTTTTATTACACATATTAACAGCGATTTTTATCTCCAGATTTTCTATTACTGGCGTTTTTATTAATATCATTACTTATTTGTGGTCCAGCATTTTAGCTTTAAATAAAAGAATTTTATGAGGGGATCTGCAACCTTTTTATTTTGAGGACGAATGTGTTTCGTGGCTACATTTTATTTGAGAACACTGATCTAGAAACATCCAAAGTGTAAGAAATTGCTTCAAGTACACCGCTAGAATGTTATGGTTCTGCACTAAAATCCAATTTAGAGCACCCATCAATATCAATATTTGTGAACAGGCAATTCTGATGACTTATAAAAAAATTATACAAACTGCCTTGAAGTTGATTGACGTCACAAGTATGAGAGACTTGCGGATGAAACAGGTTCAGTGTCCGTAGATACGGCAGAAGAATGCTGACTTTCCAAACAAGGGCATTAAATATCATCACAAACTCCAGATTACAAAACCAGGTTTGACCTAAAAAACGTACAATTTTTTTTTTTGTATGGGGAAACTTAGACTGAGAATGTTTGAGAGCAAAGCGCTGGGAAGAACATTTGGTTCCAGGAGAGAGGAAGGGAAATGAAGTAAATTAGATAAAGATAAGGAGAGTTCAACAATTTGTACAGATTGATAGTCTAGTTATTCTGATGAGACTAAGGAGTGAAAGATGGGCGGGATATGTAGCATATTTGGGCGAGAAGAGAAGTGTAGGTTTTATAGACCTACAAGTTTTTTTTTCAAAAAATATTAAGAGAATGTAATTTTGACACATTTTCTTCAATACATTAACCCGTAAAATGGCGCAGGGAACACAAAGCACTAGTTGTTGACAACAATAGACATTCCATTTCGGGAAGTAAATTTATTAGCACTGAGGAAAAATATGCAGGATAATGCATTCCTTCATTTTATTCATCATAATCACTGGGTTTTAGTAAAATTGTCGAGGGCTGAATAAAGCTTTGGACAACCTGACAGAAAATGCCTTTCAGGTTGCACAGATCTAAAAGGAACAGGCCGCGTTTACCTTCCTTCGCAAACATATATTTAGCCCAATATTACAAATTCATGCAAACACCTTAAGATATTATTTCGTTTCAGTCAATTAAATGCTGCTTCATGAAGACAGAAATAAATCAGAAAATGTCCACGGAGCAGTTTGTCCTGATAAAAGAACCAGATGTTAAACGCTTCACTATTTTCAAGCAAAAACTCAAAATTTCGTTATTAAAATGTGCCTTTTCATGTTTCCATAATTACGAAAATTTAAGCACGAATATGATACCTCGATATACGTTTTGGATTTTCGTATTTAAATTAGCAGGAAAAAGAAATATCACCATGCAACGTGCTTGTTTCGAAGCGAATTAATGTCAGTAATAGTATCAACTCTCCGTATATATTTACTTCAAGAAATATGGTAAACGTAGTAAGTGCAAATAAAACGTAACCTTGTTAATAATGTCAGCCACAGTCAAATTGGTGCCCTTGGTAAATAACACAACCTCGTAATAATTATGACGTCAATCGTAACTCTGTTTTCAATGCAGCCTAACCCAGTGCATTCTAAACCACTGGCGAATCCTGATCCGGAGATAAAGTCTAGACGAACGGTACCTACAATGTTGCATTTTGTAACGTTCCTCTATACTTGAACTCCAGATCAAGATACGCCAATTGTCTAAAAGTAATCACTGCATTCCTTTTTTTTCGTGTGTGTCATATTTCTTGTACTTTTCTCGTAAAAGGGCGAGATATTTTTATCATTTATTTTTTCTTAGGCCTCATTTCGTACTTCATACGGAACATATTCTCTCTCCATTACAAAAACCAATCGCATGAATGTAAGGAGGTCTTCAAAAAATGGTCTGTAATTTCTGTCCGATTTTAACCAAAATCTCTTGCGTCGACAGATTTTAGTAAAAAACATTCCAAATATGAAATTTCAAGGAACTCCTTCCGGTGGGATTCGTAGCAGTGATATATGCAGACAGAGGGAGGGAAGGACAGAAAAGACAAGGCTCGTAGTCGCTTCTTGTAGCTGCTTTGCTAAGGCGCCTAAAAGGAAAAATTATGACTAATACAGATTTCTAAACAACAGAGCGACAGCAGATACTGGAGGTTCAGCAACTCAAGTATGCGTACCTACGCGCGCCAATTCACCCTTTTCAGTCATCTCCTCCCTTCAAAAAGAAATATTAAGGAAAACTGCAATACTTAAAAGGTGCAAATATTTTCCAAGCGTGTTTGGTACAATGGGGGCGAGGGGGAGGGAAAGACGGCAGCCGCAGAATAACTGTTCATCTGACTGTGTGATAGCAATAAATAGGTAAAAATTAACCATTTGTATGCTGACATTTTTCTGCATATATGTCCTAAACGTATGCCCAATTACAAATTGTCTATTAACTATTTTACTTATGTTAGTAATTCTAAGAGTATTCGGAATAGCGCAGTCTGTACAGAGACCAGGAAACAGGCTGGACATTCAAGGGAACGTGGTTCGATTTTCCTTAGGGAGAAAATACTTCTCTCTTCCCCAGAGCCTCTAGACCGGGTCTGGGGGCCCAACCAGCCTCCTACTTAATGATTATCAGCTTCCCTTTCTCCGGGTGCAAAGCGGTTGTGGCGAGAAGCTGACCATTCACATCCAGGTACTTCCAAGGTTACGTCCTATGCCTCCATGGCATACACACGCAAAAGTTCACCTATACTTTTAACAATTACAAGAATAGCAACATTATTTCAACAATATTCCAAATTTATATTCAGTCGAGAGTATATTCGTATCGCTTAGATTTACAGCGTCTCTAAACAAAGCACTAAACAGGCGCAAATATTGAGAAGCCTATAGACAGTATAGGTCTAAGAACTTCACGTAATCTCAATATGTAGAGCCTAGTACTGGAAATTATGTGTATGGCAGAAATAGATTAATAGACCTGAATTTTATTTGAGATTTTTATAACGTCGTTGATGAAGATCCAAGCCTACTAGGACATGAAGTACTTGTAGATTGATAGATACCAAAGTTTGGAAGGTGTTTTCTCCTCCATCTTCAGGATATAAGTACTCCAAGAAGAATAATGTGTTTAAACTCTTAAGATGGGGCTCTCAACCCCCCCCCCCCCCGAAACGTCGGTAAAATTTACCAATTGACGCCCTGTGATATTCCAGAAGACTTGAACTTTTTATCATTTACTAACTTATAGCGCTTGATAAACTTACATTATAAAGGAAGTAAGCATAGTAAGTCCTTCATAGAACACTGTTTATGGCATCGCTACAGTTTCACAAGAACTTACATAGGCCTAATAACTGAAGTTTAAAAAAGACAAATTCATTAAAAAAAGTCATGCAGATATTTTGACCCGATAAACAATACCAGCTGAAGTCGTACTAACTTGACAAAGTTCCAAGGTTTTCATGTGGAAGAGGACACAAAGCGACAAAAGCACACCAAAAGAGCTTGAAGTTGACTCGTTTAGGAAACCTGCCACGTAACTTCCGTAAACTATAAATGTGTTCTAGGAAGTTATGTATCCAATTGGTCGATCTTTCATTCCTGTTTTTGGGTCGCATTTCATCCCCGACGCTGTCCACCCACTTCACCTGACCCTGCTACAGACGCCCCGGCAGGCTGTCTGCCAAGAAAAGAAGAAAGCAGGGGGCTCCGTTCCTTACCGGCAGCCAGAGGACTTCTCCGTGTCAGCCTACCCCCTACAGTTATTCAGTGCAGAGTGTTTTCTCTTTGCCTTCATTCCTTACAATAAGAGTTGTGTTACTGGTTTAATAGCAACCCTGAGACTTTAGACTGTGTCTTGTAAAACCAGATGGTAAAACAATATTTTAATGTCTTCGTAAGTTAAATGAAAAAGAATACATTATTTGATATACCTGAATGGAATAACAGATGTTTGCGGTGCATTTAACCTGCGCATTTATACACACTGTTTCCTTTCACGGCTATTTCTCATAGCTTAGACTGTGTTGTAACCGGAGCTTTACTTTCATCTCTAGTTATTTTCAGTGCCGAGTTGGGTGAATGCGGATCATTGTTTATTAGGAAGATCAATATTGGCTGCGAATTTAACGGGCGTAAAGGCCAAAAGCAGTGAAGCGGATTATGTGAAGGGGATATAGAATCCTCTTTGACGTTCCTTGTTCCTGGCCTGTCGACAGCCGCGCATGTAGTGTTCTTCTCTAATCAATGGTGCCCGCTTCTACAAGGTAATTAGAACCACCATCGCACACGAGGGGTTGTGGTATCATCCTAAGCTAGATATTAAACTACCTTGCGCATCCCCTCAGCTACTCTTTGGTCGGATGAGGAGCCCCTTTGTCGGCGACGACAGATCGACATCACAATCCCCTCCACCCTTCTTCACGTTCCTCCTCCACTTGTGTGTGTTTCCTATCTCCATCTCTCTCCTGACGGCGGCTCTCATCTTGCTCCCGACACTGTGCCCTCCCACATTGCACGTAGCCGCAGCACCGTATCGCAAAGGCCCCCCTTCAGGAATCCCATGGACCATCAGTTACAGCGGCTACCTTCATGGTTAGTTGGTCCTCAGACACCGGCTGAATGGGACTTGTACATGGCAGTGTATTGTAGTCGTGTTGGTGGTGGTGACGGTGATGGCAGTGGTGGTGGAAGTGTCAGTGCTGTTGTAGTGGGTGAGGAGAAGAGCAGCAAGAGGAAGAAGAGGAAGAGTGGCCACTGGAGGAATCTCCAACATGTCTACGTCATCGCAAGCCAAAGAACCACCAGATAACAGGAACAGAGGGGAGGAATAGAGAAGACGAAAAAGAATAGAAGAAAACCAAAAAATAACATCTGAAACTGCTAGAAGTCGTAATAGTGATCGAGGTCATCAAGAAAGGTCAAGGAACACTAAACATCTTCATAATAATCATCATAATCAACTGTGCACCGCCCCCAGCCCTCCAGGAAGGAGATCTCGCGAGATGCTCTGGGTCATTCTGCTCATGGCCTCTTCTTCTCTGCTGCACGTCGCATGGCTGGGGTAAGCTGTCACCACACGATTTACTGCAACTTGTTCTATCCCGTGGGCATTTGCTTCAAATTCTGGACTTCGCAAATCAATTTAGTGGGCGGGTCAGTTTTTACTTAGGAGTGTGCTCCAACGCTGTAACGTACTAAACACTCGTGAAATATCCAACTGCTGGCCCGCTTTCCTTGGTCACGTGTTGGATCATGAATACACGTGACAGGAATGTCTAAAGGAAAGCACACATCCTTAATAAATCTATTTGATTCAGACTTTAAACATGTCAAGTTGATCTTGGGAATTTATACAATTGAACACATATTGGTAGATATAAAATCTCAGGCACCGCACCAAATCTCAGCCTCATAAATAAAGCATAAGGGCAGTTTCCAATTCACGGATGAATGGTCAATTACAAATTTTTTTTTGCAAAGTAATTGAACTAGGGCATTTACTACATTAACAGAAAAACAAACACACAGCGCTCCCCAATATAAATTTCATACTTTTATTCGCAGATAATAAATTATGCCCTTTTAATATTATTCATGGCATTATGAAATAACCATACGTATACGTAGAAAGTGTATGCTTGTCACAGTTCAGTTGGAAGTCCTGACGAGAAGGATCACTTAGAAGTAACAGGCATCAGCCAGAAGATGATACTTGAGATCTGCGTTCTGTTGGGAATTTACGCAGCGTAGAAAGGTAGTTTCTTACCGACGTTTCGGGACGACCTATCGGTCCCATGCGAAACATCACTAATGTGTGTTTGGACTTTTTCCATCATCACTGAGTATACAAACACGACGTTTCAGAAGCAGACTGATTTCGCCTTCAGGTGAGCTATCTTCAAGAGTTAAGCAAGACTTCTCGGCCGTTGAAGACGGTACCGATAGGTTTTCCCGAAATGTCGTTAAGAAAGTACCATTCTACGCTGCGTAAATTCGCAAAACAGCAAATATCTAACTTACACCGCGACGGAAGCCTGAAATCACGCATAGTAGATATTCATTTTATATCTGGCCCATCGAAATCAGACGATCAGTTCGCGCACCTTTGTTGGCGTTTTTCGGCTAACAGCGATAGACCTAGATACCTTTATTTTTTAAAAAAGTAAATATTATTTCTATTTGCTGGTCCTAGAAATGCTGCTCCTTTTTTTCCTCGTAATAATTGTAATATAATATTCTTACACTCTATTTTCTCATGTCAGAACACAAATAAACCTTAACTTAATTCCACAAAGAACCCGATTTGAGACAACGAATTGACTGAAACATGAAACTAGAAGGAAGTTTAATATCCCTGATACAATCGCTTAAGTTCACTCGTCATATTCATGACCTACCTCAGCGTATTAAGTCATTAGAAAATGTCGTATAAATACTAGTGTGGGAAAAAAAATCAGTTCAAAGATTTCCACCACTCAAGACTGGCGCTAAATATAAACTAGTTCCACGTCTCCTTTCCAGTCTGTTACCTTGAAGAACACATGGATGCACAAAAGGCTGTGTTACCTTTAAACACAAAATTGTCCAACGAACACAAAGGATGTTACATACTATAAACTGCGCACCCAATTAAGGGTTAACGACGCTGCCAGTATCTTGGAAAATACAGGACGATTATTAAATAATGTATTGGAAAGGAAGCGGAAAACGCTCATGGAGAGTAGTTGGTTTCCCGACGAGAAGTGAACCATAAACCCTGAATACAAATCACATGAATTACCGCGTGCGCCAACTTGCACATGGCTAAAATTAAATCGTTCTTAAAGAAAAATTGTGAAGCTGTCAACTGGACTCATCTGGCTAAGCATACAGATCTGTGGGGGGATATTATGAAAAAAGTAATACATTTTAAATTCTATGATAGACTGAAAACTTCGCGATTAGCGACCAGCCTATCAGCTTCTCAAGAAAGACGGATAAATTAAGTCATTTGATAGAATCAGAAATGCATTTTTAAGAAAAAAAAAACTTTCAGTATTTTCCTCACGACGTCTTCGCCCCGCACTGAATACTGCTACAAACAACTAGTATGGAGATTACAGGGTGTATAATATTTCTAGTTTCCTTTAGGAGCTCTCTTATTTTGATTTTATGTAGCCATAAATGAGCAACATAAATTACCTATTTTATTTATCAAAGCATTCTATTTGTTTCACTTCATGCCTCGTACGGACTTGGTCAGCATTCATAAGCGAGGTATTGACAAAATTGTAATTACTGTTTCCATAAATTTATACTTGCTTTGTAAATCTACCATTCTACGTTATAGACCCTAAACAAATAAGAAGCCCAATACATGCAAATACTTTTAGTTACATTTCAAATATACTTTCGTAAAGCAAATATTCATTATTTGTGTCTGTCAGTAAATTAGAGCATCTGATCTTGATTTCAAGATTCCGCCGCCATGTTGATGAGATCTGCGCTCTTCTGGGATATTACGCGGCGTCATGTGGTAATTGCTTACCGACGTTTCGGGACAACGTATCGGTCCCATCTTCACGGGTCAAGAGTCCGAGTTTTTTTCTACTCGGACTCTGGACCCGTGAAGATGGGACCGATACGTTGTCCCGAAACGTCGGTAAATAATTACCACACGACGCCGCATAATATCCCAGAAGAGCGTAGATCTCAAGAGCACCCAAATTAAGAATGTAATGTAGACAGTACTTGATAAGATATGCTTGGAATAAGTATTGTCTAGACCCGTTGTCCACAATGTGAGACCCGCCGGGATTTTTGGCGAAAACGTTTTACCTAATTTGGTACCACAAAAAAACTTGCCGGCATTTAGAAACTAAACACTTTCCCACCAATTTTGTATTATTGCTAAAATATGGGCCCACATATTTTTTAATAACTAAGACCTTGTTCTTCACGAATGTTATCAGCAATATAGTCTGCAGCCCGCATACATATAAATGTCTGACTATGTAGTAGCTCACGAGCTGAAAAACATGGGACCCACATTACTTGTTCTTTGGAGACTGACTTTCATCTACATAATGTACCAAATTCCAGCTCCTACGTCACAGAGAATAGAGTCCGTAACATTTACAAGGGCCAATCATCCTTACTGTTTAGAAAAAATAATTGGTAGTTACTCTAAGAATCATACGAATGACAAAAAGACACTATATTGTAAACTGCAGTATTTTTTACGTTACAGCAAGTGGCAAGTAAATTTATTGCTGGTATTTAAAGGGCGACTCTAGAAAATAAATCCGTCCCCTAAAGGTTAAATATCAGGCTCACTTTAACTCATTTAAAATTAAAATTAATGTACAATATGTATACGTACATATATTAAGATCGTACTTCACAGAGTACACAGTCTGCTTCCATTAGAAAGTCCAATTTGTTAATGCTGTATAGGAAAGCAATGTATGTTTATTGTGGGAATCATATGAAGGAGGCCATTTTTGGCAAAATGCAGAGTTTTTAGTGCTAAACTGGCAGTTTATAAACTGATAATTTTGTTCTAAAGTAGTAGGTCTTAAGTGTTCTCCTTTTACTTCTATCGCGACAGACTTGAAAGCGACAAAAAGTGGCAATGGGACAGGTATTCCACCGAGTACTGCAGTATACCTCTATCAGTAGCACTGAACCAAAACTCCATATTCCTTTTTCATTCGTCGATCGCCCAATAAAATCCAAGCACTGCCTTAAAATTAGTCATGACGTCTAACGACCAAATTTTTTTCTTTCTTATTAAAAATATTATGTGTGTAGGAATAATTTCCAGAATACCCGCTTCCCTCCTACAGGAAATACACAATTGTTTGCTAATAAAACTGCACCATTTTGAAGCTAATATGCAATATTTAGAATTATTTGCTCAATGATTTTGACAACCATCAATTTTTTAAAAATAAAAATTAAAAATCAAAGTTTGGAGAACACGATTGGTCCACATTCTGAGGAAGAATAGTAAGGGAAACATCTAACCACTTGGGGCCAATAGGTAAAGCTATTCTAAACCTCTGTTCTTTCTTACATGCATTCTACATTCTTTGCTATTTTACATTGGCTGTATGGTTTTTGGCGATAATTCATGGAAGGCAAATACGCGTACAGAAACACTATTAGAAACCTAATCACACGCAGATGCATATATCCAGATATTATCTTCATACTTTTTAAAGAGGCTTTTCACAATAATTAAAATCTCACGTAGTCTCTGTGCCTCTTAATGAAATTTATGTTTTGTCATATACAGTAGGCATTTCGTTGTTTAAAGGAAGTACAACTCTGGAGAAAAATTGTAGGTATATGCGAGCCAAAACTACATTTGACCCGATAACAAATTTTGTAGAATTCTGATGAGGATTGTCGGGAGTTAAAAATGCGAACGGAGGGTCAGCTAAACCTTTCCAATTAACGCGTTCATTTTTTGCACACCTTGCAAGTAACGCATAAAATTTATGCTGATAGATATTCAGCAAATATTCTGATCCATTTACTTCAAACTCCATATAACATCGCATGTATAATAATGGTTGGTTATTCCATAGGCTGTTTAACGGCATCGTGTCATCAACTGTTATGGCAAATACACTGTGCTCTGGTGCAACAAATTATTACCCAATTTAATTCAAAGGTATATGACAGATGTTTCCATAGATTAGGTGGTTTAGACGCTGCCTTCTCACCGCAGATCCTCATGTTCAGTTCCGAGTGACCTCATGAGAGATCCTCGGTGGACGAAGTGGTTTCGGCACAGATTTTTGTCGGATTTTATACGGCTTTCCCCTGCCAATTATCGTTTCAACATTGCTACATAGGCCTACTGACATGTCTCAGGTCCTTGATATGCGCGATAGCACTGAACAGGCAGCAAGTAGTCACGTTATAGGTGTATGCTTTGGGTATCTGATCTCTGAACGGACAGCAAGCCTATGACAGGTTAAATAGGCCTTTAAAGTCAATAACAGTACATTTGACTTTCAAGCTCAAAGGTTGAAAATATACACTATAGTATGAAGTAGACATTGCTCTCAGATGTATCACCATATGCCTAATGTCATATTCCTTTCCTGCAGCCTATACCCTACATACACCAGGCCAAAGCGCTTGTTGCAAGCAAGGATAATGACATTACAGATTCTTTATACTAAAAAGGAATAAAATTCGACTTCGCTGGAATCTTATACAAAGAAATTCGTTGTATAAAATCCACAAACATATTCACAATGAGCTTCTGAAAAATAACTCATATATTCTTGCCTATGAGAAGATATATTTCAAATCGTTCAATTAGTGCCACCAACCAATAAAACCCAGCATCTGATTTAGCAGATTTACGTGTTATGATCCGTTCATAAGAAATATTTCCATGATTTTAGTAGATTTTCCGCATATGACGGAAGTAAATTAGGCATTGTGAATGGACAGTAGTAATATATAGACTACGCTCTAAGAATTTCGACAGTCATGTGTATGGTATCTACCCTTTATAAAAATTTTTTTCTTTGTGCATATCCATTAAAAACCTAAGTTGTCTACTGTTTCCCAAGTTTACGTAACATAAGACTACTGGATCTAACAGTAGATACTTTAATTTCAGTGTTAATAACAGAATGCTTAACATTCATTCAATGTAAGTTCCTTCAACGAATATAAATCGAGATGCAAGAGCAGGTGATGGTGCTGTCCTGTCTGGCCACAAATCTGACTCCCGCAACGCACAATAATTCCGTGGGCGTTTAACTGAGTTTGTTTCGTAGCCAATGTGCGTCCACATATAGACCTATGTATAAATACAATATCTTCCAGTATTTTAATAGGGCCACATGGCACTCTTTCATTCTATCAAGCCATGTTTAATGGGAATTGAGTAATAAATTATATATAATATTCTGGCTATTTGGCCTAGATAAATTCTTGTGAGTGTTGTGTGATGTCAGGTAGAGGTTTCTGCGGCGAGCTGGTCCCTCGTCCAGAGGAGTCCTACCGACTGTGGTGTGTCTCAAATGTGTGTGATCATGAAACCTCGACGAAACGAGGAGGCCCAGGCCCATATAGGGCTGTCGAGCCATAGGAAAAAAAAAGTAAGAGTATATCTATGCACGTTAGGTTAATATATAAGACTATAATGCCATAAAGCAGGAAATTAAATGGGATCATTAAAGGTGTTTCGGGAGGGGGTACTTCACAGAGTGGTATTCATTTTGACGCGTGAAGACGTCCTTCAATTTAACCCCGAGCAAGATACAGGATTGTTAACCACCACAAAGGTAATATCCCAATTTACCGTTAATGAAAGGTTCATTATGTTATTAACTGGCTTATTTAACTATGGTGTTAGTACCTGATACTATTAACGTCCTTTAATCTCTTCACGAAGAAATCTATATATGAGTTTGCAACGAAAATTCACTAAATTCCGAGTAATTTTCTCTTGCGTCTCAAAGTTTTTGCCCTCTATTTAGGCTCTGACTTCTTGGCTGGAGTCAAAGGACTTCAAAGCTGGTAGTACATTGATGTCGGGATTCTGTTTACTATTGTAAAGGCCCGAAGTCTTATCTGAGCCGTCGAGGCTGAATTTCAGCGGCTGTGATTAAGTGGGGAAGAAGGCGAAGTGACACCTTGTTCAGCATCAATTAACACTAACTGGAACTGAACAAGAAAGATACTTCAAAGTCAGTGCTCATCGGGCTATATTTCATGAAGGTGAAATAGAAATCACATCGAAATTTTCATGAATACCTCGTCTTAGGAAATATGACTGCATGGCTAAAAGTATATATCGCATTATGAGCTATAAACTTCACTCTAAACATTTTTATACGGGGTGTTATATATAGAGAAATACAATTATTTTCTGTTCTTTATACGGGCCTCAAATATTGTCACGGACTGAGGGTATCTGGAAAGACGGCACTGAGAAACTTTCTGTTTCTTAGGCCAAAGGCCTAAGAGACAGAAAATAAGAGAAGACTACATTAAATTCCACAGTGAGGAACTTCATGATTTGTACTCTTGAGAAAATATTATTTGGTTGATCAAATCCAAGAGGATGACTAAATGGGGCATGGGGCATGTATCTCCGAAAAAGGAAAATGAAGAGAGAGTTTTATATGCAAACCTGAAGGAAAAGAACCACTTTCAATGCTCGAGCTTAGGTGGGAAGGTAATATTAAAATATATTTTATTGAAATAGGATGGGAGGGCTTGACTGGATTACTCTTGCTCAGGATAGCGGCAAGTGGCTGGCTGTTGTGAACAAATGCAGCGAATTTAAGATCAGGTTGAGGAAATATTAAATTTTCAAGACTGATTCTGATACTTTGAGTTAATTAGATAAGTGTAATATAGAGTACGATAAACAGAAATGCGGAACAAACGTTATGCAGTGAAATATCTGATAAGAGTAGATTTGCATCCGCCAGGACTACGTAAGTTAATCAATAAGTAGGGTTCCAAGGCCATAAAAATTAAATGATAAGGTTATTACAGTGTTTAATGCAGCTCATTTGTTTTACATAAGTATCATTATTTTTCCACATAATCTTCGAACCCATTGATGCACTTGTTCATATTGACACATTTAACATTCCTTCGAGGTAGAAATTGTGCTTTTTTCTTTCGCAACTGTTCACAAACAGCGATTTCCACTTCCTTATTGTTGTAGTATTGGCAAAGTACAAAGCGTTGCTTCAGAAACCGAAACAAAAGGTTGTCCGACGGGACAGGGTCAGGAATATAGGGTGGAAAGCCCAAACGTTTAAAGTGAAATAACTGCAACAACTCTTCCGTCCAGCATGCACCGTGTGGGGTTACATTTTCATGCAATAGGATCACAGTTTCCAGATCTCTTCCTGAGAAGAGCCTAATGAGACTGCCGCAGCGTGTCGCAGTAGGTTTTCGTCGTGACTATTGTGTTCCGAGCCATGAATTCAACGTAGATGTTTCTTCTTCAGCACCCCTGAACACACATGCCGTAACTTTCAAGTAGACTGAAGCACTTTCAATTTTAGAACTTATGGATAATTTTGGTTTATCTACAGCATTCTAGTCTGTTTTGTTTGAGGAATGACATGGTGCCCCCACGTTTCGTCACTGGCACTGTGGATTCCACTAACTCGTTTACTTCTTCTTTAAACTGTTGAAGATGTGAAAGAGCAATTTCGAAACGTCGCTTATTTGTCCTTCCGTCAGACATGTTGGTATCCACGGTGCACATACTTTGGTGTACCCCATTTCTTCATGGACAATTTTGTATAGAGTTCCAAGGCACAAATCCACTGCAGCTCATAAATCTCAAATGATATCCCGCCGCTTTTCCAAAATCAGCTCCTCCTGTCCTTCGGGCCGACCAGCGCAATCGTCACATTCGCCGAATACCTATATCAACTTTCGGCGAATTTCGAAGGTGAAATATATTTTGACCATAAAAATCAAATCACACTGCCAAATTCTTTAAGTCACACCGCTGCAAATTAACTTATTCCCTGGGCAGCATCTGACTGACTGACTCTTATACCATCTGTTGCATTTACCCCTACTTCCTAGTGAAAAATAAAGTACTCGATTAGCACGCGAGTCACTGACTAGGGGAACTTATTTATTTAAAATGACATTTCGTAGCACTGTGCTTGGTTATGGCAGACCAACACTTGATAAGAGATGCCGAACGTTCAACTAAGATCCTCAGCCACTTCCAACTACCTCTCATTTCACAGTAACTTAAGTTATTCCCATTTTCTTCTTTGAATTCCTAGTAGACTTCTAAAGCTTAATGCTGCCTTCGGCATTCGTCGTAGCCATAGCCTGTTTATGGCTGCCTTCTAGTTTTCATAAAACATTAAATGACTTTCACAAATCAAGTATTTCATCATTTAATGTCGAGAATTGTCCACTTAATTCAAAATTCTCAGGCCCAAACATTTTCTTTTACAAACACTTGCAATTTTTTTCATTAACGCAGGGCACCACGTTTCACACCCACAGGCCTAAAAAATAAACTGACAGAATTATTGTTACAATAATCTTCAGCACTAGAAGCTTATAAGAGACTACAATCATTTTTTAACCAGATAATAAAATATATGTCTAGGTTTTAGAATCCAGCAATGTAAAATAAATTATTACCTAAAAATTACCTTATAAACTTGTTGCCGAGAACATTATATTTAATGATAAAAACAGTAAGTAATGTCATATTTCTGGAACCAAATCGACTTAGCCATAAAGAATACTGCGACTAAGGATGCGAATAAAATGCACTGAGCTTTGAAAATTTTGGTAAAATAAGGAATGTTTTATTTCATAGATATAGAATTAGACAATAACAAGAATGTGTTGCTTGCAAAATCACAGTAGATATAAACAGACGAAATTCACTGTAGTGTCCTGTCTTTACGTTAAGAATCAAATGGACTCCGCATTCTTTCTCTCTACATGGTTGATCATGCCTGTACGAGTATGGCAAAGAACAACTTCTTTAAAATTGATAAGGCAGTGCTCTTCTTTCCTTCTACTGCCTGTCTCAAAGATGGGCGCAAGTTAAATTTCTCATTACTTGCCATTTTACTCGTAACTACAACAGGAATTCAAATGCTTAGAACATCTGCCAATACATCCCTTTTGACACTTCAGTGTTGCACTTTATTTTACTACCGCTATTATTATTATTACTACTACTACTACTACTACTCCTACTACACCACCAATCCACTACCACGGCTACAACGTTTATGCATACAAGTACTACTTATAATTTTACTAGTATTGCTGCTGGTAATGATCCAATAAGCCAGTTTTAGTAATTTTCTGGTATTGCTGCCACCAGTGACCCTGAAACAAATAATGCAAGTGCTACTGATTTTACTACCATTGTTTCTACCGCTGCTGCTACTAGTAACGATTGTACTGTAAGCCTATCACTTCAAACTGTTGTCACTAGTACTACTTCTGCTAATAATAATACTGATAATGATAAATTCAGAACCACTTCAACCGAAAATACAGCTATATTTTCTTTCCTTTAGATATTTCTCCTTGCCTCCTAGAGCTTGTCCTGCATTTTATATACACACTCACAATTCTTCTGCTGTATATTGTCTATTTTAAAATTACATATGTATAATTTTCCAATTCAAAATAACTTCTATTTTTAAGTATTTCCTTAGGCTAAATGTAAAATTTCACATTGGAGATCAAAGTAGCAAGGATCTCCGAAACGTCGTCGATTAAGCCTATCTTTCCATGATGACATGACCAGAAACAGAATTTAGATCACCGACATCAACCACGTTAAAGTCATGATCACCATATTCACCGTTATAAAGAAGGCTCATCAAAACTTCTCCTCCTGGCGAGTGAAATATTAAGGCTGATGAATGGAAAAATTTTAGCTTATAGTTCAGTGAAAAATGTTACATCTTTTACACATGTTATGAAATATAAAGGGCAGTGTGTTATATGTCTTCTGCGTTGTGTGGTGGTTAAACAGGCTGGTGTGACGCAGTTAGCTTCTAACAGCTGTTGTAGCTGCGGCTTCCCGTGTGGAGGAATGACTGACGAGTAGATTTTTGTGTGTGATTAGTGAATTCAACTAACATTTGTTGACTCCTGGCTGTAACTAAGCAGCTAACTCTAGGCAGCAGAGCAGTGTTTAACAACCTGATAGTCGCCTAACTGATTAAGAAATTGTTGCTTTATATGGAATGAGAATATTTTTACCGTTTTACAAGAACTTGTTACGGGATCCACTACTGAACCAGTTTAATTTAGTCCAGCCTAAGATTTTATTAGCATAAAATGTACATTAATACTACCCTCCAAACTACCCTCAAATTTTCCTACAGATTTCTTCTATTCAGATTTCTTACTAAAACTGTGCATGCATTCGTCACGTTCTGGAGAGACCAAAACCGATAAAGATAGAAGAAGCCAGAAATGGTTTGTACATTTTGCTGCTGTCGCTGCTGCTGCTGACGATGCGTGCTGCACCTTACGTCTGACTCATACTCCTCGATTTATCTCTGTAGTAATATCCGGTGGAACACGCATTATAAAAGCCGATCCCAGTGGCCGCGCGGCTTAAGGCGTGGGTCTGGGCCCGATCGCTTGGTGGGATTGCGGGCTCGATTCCCGCCGGGGCATGGATGTCTGTCTCTTGTGAGTGTTGTGTGTGTTGTCAGGTAGAGGCCTTTGTGACGGGCCGATCACTCGTTTAGAGGAGTCCTACCGAGTGTGGAGTGTATAACTGAGTGTGATCGAGGAACCTCATAGAGGGGGCCTAGGCCTACTAGGGCTGTCGATCCATGAGAAAAAAACATTATAAATATCCCCTTTAAGTAACTCTTTCAGCTTCCTGTTGCTTTTATTTATCAGTCCCATCCGAGGCATCTTTGAGGTTTTTTCGACATATACTCTTTTACGGGGTGAGGTTGTCGGTTTCATGCCCAAAACCCAACCTGGAAGAACAGGGTATCCCTTTTCGTCTGGTTCATCACCTTTGACCTGTCCAGCATGGTAGGCCGTACCAGTAGCTACGCTACCACTAGCATAGCTCTCAGGATAATTTAACCACGCAAGCCCCACCACTATGTCAAAGTAGGGATAGCATCATGTTACTTGCTGCCTCAGACGTTCTGCTCTCCGCCTCACAAAACCTCAATCCCTGTTTTTCCTTCACTATGTTAGACTTTCACCCCCACATAAAACAACGTTTAAAAATATCTTTATTATTTCAATCTTTATGTCTTAGATAAGAAGAAGAATGTAAAGGATTTTTAACTGAATGTTAGCATACATTCCATTAATTTCATTTGCTTTTAATTTAATCATGATGGTAATTTACACTGTCTGTTACCATTCCGAAATATTTGAACTGCGCCGCATTTTCGAAGGATCTTTGTACGAGGGTTATGTTTCTTCTGCATTGTGCTGGAAAAACCTGGAAATGTACTTACTTTCTTAGTAGCCTCTAATGGATTTTGTATGTTTGGGTTTTTGATAAGAAATTTATATTTTAGTCCCACAAATTAACATCATCATAAACCAGAAATTTACGTCTTTCTTTTAATTCCTGTCGTTCTTGATGTTCTGGCATCTTCCACCTGGTGTGCTCTAAAGTGAAACTGGCGATAAAGCTTCTTAATTCAGTGATTGGAAAACTGCAACCCGCGGGCCGCATGTGGCGCGCATAATTGACGTCTGCAGCCCGCAATAGTTTTTGAACACATTTAACTTACGTTCCTAAATTCGAAGGAAGAACGACAATCTTAGTCATTTGGTGAACTTCGCACGTATTGTTAAATTTGGTAAAGAGCATAGAAGTTTAACAGGATTCGTGCATATTGCTTGGACAAACTTTGTATTTTGGGAACTTTACAGTGGCAGGAGTGAGAAAAGACAGAGTTGTAAGCTCCACAATCCGTTTAATATTTCAGTTCTAAACATTCTTTAATAATAATTAGTGAAGGTGTACTGCACTCATAATTTTATAGAATGGGTTTCCGTGGATTTCTTGAAAATATATCAGTGACAAAGAAAGAGGGCAAACTTGTCATTGGCGTTCTTCCATATTTAAAAAATTTAGTTCATTAAAATAAATTATAAATATTTACGACATTAATTTTTACTAATGATCAATAAATAGTAATTTTAGTCTTTTAATTGCTTACTATAAACTAAATTTTCCCTGAAATAATAACGCTTTTATTGATAGATATTAGTTTGCGGCCGGTGCAGTGTTTGGAGTTTTCCAAATGGCCCTTGTGCAAGAAACGTTTCCTCTAAATTGATTTGTTTCAGACGATTCTGGATAGGATACGCGTTAGGCACATGTTTGCATATAGGTATCTTACTTAGAATTTCGTTTAACCTTATTGTGATAAACCCAGGTAACGATATTACTACTAATACTACTAATAATAATAATCTACTCCCAGTACTCAACAATTTTAAAAATGCTTGGGACCAGAATTTATAGGCTTTCTAATTTTTCTGATATTTATGTAGGTCTACGTCAATAAGGTGGGTCGTGATAGCGTAGTCGGTATAGCGACTCGCTACGGGTTGGACGGTCCGGAGATCGAATCCCGAGGGGCCAGATTTCCCACAACCCTCCAGACCGGCCCTGGGTCTCACCCATCCTCTTGTACAATGGATACCGGGTCCCTTTTTCGGGGTAAAGCGGCCGGAGCGTGGTGTAACCACCCACCCCCATCTAGTGCCGAGGTTAAAGAAATAGTATAGCTATAAGTCTACTCCCTCTCTGGGCCTTCATGGCCTGTTCTAGGGTGAACTACGTCGATAAGAATAAGAAACTTATACACCGAACAGCAAAGCAAACTATGGGATGCTAAAAAATGAAGGGAATTTTGAAATCAAATAAGGTATTTATTGCTGCATTTCTTCGTGAAACGTTCCGTCAAATTGCTGTATTGTTCTGTAGTTACGTGCGATGTTACTTTCTCGACGTAGGCGCTTTGCCAGATAACACCATTTAGTGTACCTTTAAGAAGTAACATGACAGGCTTAAGAGAATGTGTAGCGTCAATACTTATATTGTGACGTAGACCACCCAACACGTTCAGTATCGGCACAACTACTTTAGAAGCTCAATCTGTAGCTGCTTCATTTACATTTAAAGTCAGCTACCGGCAGAACCTCCGTCCATCTCCACGAATATGGCTTAGAATGCAATTGACGGTTTTAACTTAATAAATATGGATCTTTATATAAGATAAATTTTACAGACGACAGAAGTAAAATTCCTGCATGTTCACGACTTGGTATGCGTTCAAATTTACGTGTTTAGATATTCTAAAGGCCCAATTTCAATTCCTTATGCAGACAATTTCAATGAATGTGTTTCTCCAAAGGCATAAAACTTTTTATTCAACTCGGATTTACGTTGCTGAGCTTGGTGAAATCACCGGCACTCTTCTGATGGATCAGTTATACAACCCGGGAATTAGTGTTATTATTGCAACTGAGGCTGTATAAACACAGTTTGTAAGACGTGATTGGTTGATTGATTGATTGATTGATTGACTGAACTATCAAGACTGACTATCTGGGATGATTTACTGGACAAACGATTGAGCTAACTGGCTGGGCCAACGTAATGGACTAGATGTCTGGACCAATTGACTGGAGCAAATGACCACTGTCTGAACTGACTGACTGGCTGGACTAACTGGACTGATTGACTGAAGTACCTGGCTGGACTAAATGGCTGGATAAACTAAATGAATTGATAGAACCAAGTTACCGACTGACAATGAATTTTTCAGAGCCTACCTGGGTGGCAGGACTGAATCTATTGTAACAAAATGAGGAACGCTAGCATCAGCCTGTTGCAAGAAAACCAGTATCGCTGACACCAATCCGCCAGGAAAACGTTTCTGAGCCTCTTCATGTGATTCTATGCAAATTTCCTGAGATAAAAGTTGGAAATGTATTTTCTTCCAATAGTAAGCTTATTCATTTCACATTGTCACATTGTCACATTGTTGGTCTGAAACTTAATTTAGTAAGCTTATTCGTTTATTTCTTCACGGCATTAAGTTGTTATGTCCAGGTAATTACAATATATTTTATTCAACCGGAGTAAATATATAAATTTACGTTTGTGTAATCTGTGCTGAAGACTGGTGACAAAATAGCATTTATTTACATAAAAGGGGCCCCGTTATACACTAACTGAACTAATTCTAATAATCAAATAATTGCTGTCCATTCTTCCACTACGCATGTTCTTGTACTTAAATTCAATGCCTTATTGGGCCTGTAAACTAAAGTTCTTTATTATAGTTAATAGTTTATTTCATTTAATAATAAATAAATCGACATACCAAAGAGACCCTAAAGGAGCAGAGACCTATTGAAAGGCATTGGTGGATATTTGCTACACTTCAGCACTGAGGGGCGTAGGTTTCTCCGAAATATCAGTAACAAGCTACCAAACAACAAGCTGGCATAACCCGTAAGACTGCATTCTAAACTTTGCATGCACATTTGTAAGTATGGATTTGTGATTTCTTAAGAGCAGGACATTGATAGGATACCTGAGAGGAGCAGCAGAAGGGAGAAGTAATTCAATGTTATCTGCTAGATAACCACTTAGAAAGAAGCAGACACATTTAAATGTACATTATTTTATATTGAGAAAAATTCCTTTTGTTGTATTGCAGTACAGTAAAATTTGGTGTCTGAGTGGAAGGAGAAAAAAAAACCCACAATAAAAGAATTGACTACTGTCACTACCGTTCTTAAAAGTAGTTTCCCACGCCTGGTCCAAAAACGTTTTACATGCAGACATTCCGGTTCACAGCAGAATAAAAAGTAAACATGTATAAAGAATGTCTATGGAATGTAAGTTAAAAGAACAGCCTGTGAGACATTAGCTCCGTCGCTTGAGTGGACATCGGGCTGGTAACATGGCAGGCGCGATCGGGGGCTTGATAGACCAGAGAAAATTCACGGTAATGCACATTCAGATTAAAGTCTAAATGAATCTGGCAGGGCGTAACTAACACATTTCAGTGTTCTTAATTACGTGAGGAATATATCTGACTTCACTGTGGAGTGGTTATTGAAATGATTACAGCAGAATAGGGTGACAGTATAATGAAACATGGTCAAACACACTTTGAGATAAACATATTTCGACAGTTGTTATATTTAGTAAACTTAGGGGAGAAGGAACACACTTAAACTGTGTGGAATACAGCATATCTGTAGGTACTGAACGTTAATAAGACAAGGAAAAAACAACTAAATCCAAGTATTAAAATACTTCATGAGAGACAATAAACGCTACGCGATGCAATAAATTCCCTGCTGCATAAGAAATTGAAAGGCTTATCACCGCTTTTACAATAGCACACCAAATATTCCTATCACGAGATAGATATAGGTACTTGTATCCATTATAACCTCTTTCATTACTTAATATCCAGTTCGGTATTTTCCTCCCATCTACTCCAAGGTTCTCTTAGTGATGTCTTCCCGTCAGATTTTTCAACAGAATTTTTTATGCATAGGTCTGCTAAGCGTCTCACTTTCATCTTAGAAATAAGAAATAAAAGTGTAAATATATGCCTGATTTTGTGGAAATGTAGCTTCTGTCCTTGGAAAATGAAACGCCAAACACAACATAAGATTTTGGAAAAAAAATCTCACGACGTTAATAAAATTTAGGTATGGTACTAAACTTTATCAAGAATCAAAATCTATGTATCAGACAAGAGGGTGACAGGTTAAAAACGGACGCTAACTCCGCGTAACTTAAAGACTTGTTTCATGTAGCTACTTGCTGAGAAATTCATGAAGTCCATCTTCAAATGCTTGATCTTTAAAATGCAAATGGTATTATATGATTACAAGAGAAGTGAAATATTCACACTAAAATTATCTGCGTATGTCCATATGTCTCGAATTATCGGCCTGTTTTCAATTTTATAAATAATATTCCAATGCCTCAGTTCCTGAGAAAACCTGGAGGTTGACATAAACGGACGGACAGAAGCAGAACCTGGTACGGTTCCGACTTAAAGCAGTGCGTATCTCCGAACCATAGTGCATTTCAAACTGACTGGTCAGTACAAGTTTATCCAACATTATTATTTGTCCTTAGTAGCATAATGACGGGAAAGATGACATCAATCGCCATGAAGCAATAATCTTGGACAAGATGCCAAGAAGGCATAGGGGGAGTGGAGGCATAGCTCCACTCATTCATGGCCTCGGTACTAAGTGCACGTCAATGCTCAGCTTCACATTCCGGTCGATGTTCTCCGGATCCATTAAAGAGGAGGCTGGGTGAGGCACAGATCCACTTTGGACAATTTGGAGAAAAGCCTGTTACCCTTGCCGGGAATCAAATAAAAATCTACCTGATGCTAACCGAGTCAAAAATTAACTTTAGCCTTTACATGAATGGCCATCTGTTTATGTTTCACAGAAGTCATTTAGCACTGCAAGCACGAAAACAAAATAAACAGAACCGGGTGTATATTATATAACAGGTCAACGGCGTGTAAAATTTCTCGTCTTACTAGAAATAGCTAGTGCCTTCATAAATTTTGGCCTATCTTAAAACAAATTTTATGTACACGATGACCCATACATTGCTTCGTAGGAGACACTTGAAACACAAGGAACTGTGTAATTGCTTGACCTTCCTCCGCACAACACTCTGGAACAAGTAAACGGGTCTGTTCAGCTGGTGTTGTCTTGTTACAGAATTCTTTAGCACAAAATCCAGTACATAATTTAATGCCTTGAACGTTACCGTATGGCCTGCCCGTACAACTTATAGGCATGGAAGTATTCAACAGATGACATCAACGAATGACTCGGGCCTTATGTTTTATTGGGACAAGAAAACGTATCCCGATTACGCAGAGGCTGACGGAAAGAGAATGAGACGGAGATTTTATCTTTAATTATGTGGCTTCACTAGACTAGACATGCACTACACACTTATATGTACAAGCTTCACGTCAGCAGATGATCAGAACCAAGCCAGAATTCTCAGCAATATTTGGGAATGTAGATCCCTAAAGTTTCCCACGAATTTAAAACAACAATCTACTCTATCCGTTCATTTATGGAACGTCAAATTAATCCTTTGTGGCCGTCTTTCATTAATAAATGGTCTACTACCTCCTGCCTGGTACATTAAGTACACGGTAATGTATGAAATAAACGTATTGTTTCATTCAACTGTCTAACAAATTATTTCAATAATCACCATTTAAAGAATGAGAAAAGCCAAAGAACCTTTCTCTTCAATGATCTAGAATTTCCGTATAGGCCTAAGTATTGCTTTATGAAGGTTCCCAGGTTTCGCCCGTTTGTCCTTCTGGTAGGATAACAGTAGCATGTAGATGAAGATGACTATGAAGCAATGGTACATAGATAGCAACAGCGAAAAGTCAAGTACTCGAATAAAAGCCTCTCCCAGTGTCACTTTGTTCCTAAAAAATCACACATGCATTGTCTGGGGACCGAAACCGCGCCTCTAACCGCCTGAGCCATGGCACGGCCTATAAGGGCTAAAACTGACCTAAATTGTGCATAAAAATTCAGATCACACCTCAAAGTAAAAATATTCTCCATTTTTTTCAAAATCTCTTGAGAAAATTCAAGTTTCATTAAAATCTTAACAAGAATAACGGGTACTTTACATGAAGGCCGAGGTACATTTATGATAATATCTCGCTGAATTCTTCTTGTAATGAAAAATATTTCAGACAAAATTGTGGAGAAAATCAAACACAAATTTTATGTTCAATAATTCTTTATTTTTTAGAAAATCATGCCTTTTTTTAGATAATGTGGAAACATATGTTACAGCCAGACAGGCCACGGATGTCAATATAATTCGGTGCAGAAAAGATGCATTTTCCTGCCGGATAACTAAGGCAAGAATATACACTCATAATATTTATTACTTATTACTACTGTACACAGCAGTAGAAAATATCTTGCAGCATTTTTGCATTTCCATGGAAAATCTAAACACGTTTATATTCTTGAGAGCTACATCTACGCCAATAACAAAAAAAGGTAACGTACTGTTGCGTTTAAATGGTAAATTGGTTACGCGAACGCGCCACAATGTAACGTTGTACTACACTGCCTGTCTTGCTAAACATCTGGTAACCGGTTAGATGAACAAGATAATCTCAGGCATTTAACGAAGACAGAAAGTTTATTAAAATTTTCGCAACGGATAGCCACTAAATCCTGCCCAGAACCGGATTAAACATCTAAAAAGCAGTACCTACTACGTGTGTGGCGTATGTAGTAAACTCTGCTTTTTAAACGTCGTAACACGAAGAAATCTGCTTTTTGTTCACACAGTGCCTTTGTGCATTTCACATGATTATAAAAAGAACAGGACTTATCTCCCTCAGAAGTATTAATTGGTAGATCTTTGTAACGGAGATGTAGAGTATTATCTGAGAGAGGAAAGGAAATTTTAAATATTAATTGGATGCGGTCTGAGCTTCTTGATACCTACGAAGATTGCTAACCTCTGGCACGAGGCACCGTACAGTGTGGTAGAATCTACCGATGTTTCAGAAGATCTTGCCGCCTCCATCATCAGGGTAAATGACTCAAAAAACTCTTATACCCTTAATATGGAAGTAACCGGATTCTCTAAAATGTCAGTAAACGTCTAAGTGACTACACGTCGTCATATCATAAAGACAGCAGTCTTCAATATCCGAAAAAAATCACAAGCTTAAGGGATTAACGAAGTCTATAACCACAAATCTCCATCTTCAAGATACACTTTCATATTATCTTCCCACCTACCTGCTGGCCTACACACTGTCTCAATGGCCATATTGCTGCAGGTTTTCTGGCTAAAAATGTGCAAGGAAGAGTGACAATTAAAAGGCCGAGGAGATTGCTGCTGCTATTTGATTTCCCTAATATGACACACCAAGATTCACACCCATACAACAGTCAAAATTATAGTTGTTTATACTTTGTTTACATTTTTATATAGCAAACGGAAAGATAAAAATTGTAGACTGAAATGTAGAAGGCACTTTATCGGCCCTTGATTTATATGTTCATGCAATTTCGATTTGTTATAGTCGTTCCGAAATATTTTAACTTTGACAAATCACTGACGGTCTTATTAGCCAATCTCTAAGTTGTGATTTTGTCCTGCATTCTGTTGAAGAGGCACGAACTCAAAGCTGCTTACTAGTTAATAATGAGCTCCGGTCTTTTACTTCATACGTAGTAGGTATAACCTCGCCTAATAATTTAGCATTATCAGCGCTGGTCAAACATTTTTGTACCCCATTTATCTGTTTTTCTGCCACGAGCAGTATAAGATATTGTCGTCGAACTATCATTTTTTCAGCCACATTTTACTCCGAAATACACAGTGTTCTTCCGTTTACAGCAAGTAGCACCATCAATAAAACGTCCAACCAAAACAATTCGCGTTTTTCTTTTCATATTTTCATCAAACGCTGTTCCTATTAAATTTCCAATTGTGAAGTTTCCCTGTATTCAGTATTTAAAAACGTTACGTTTCGAACAGGCAATGGGTGTGAAAGTGATCTTCATGAATTCGGCACTATATGGAGGTGAGCGATTAGTACCATGCTTAGTCGCCTTATGACGAAAACCTTGTTGCCACCACCTGAATTTTTATGTGAATGGGTCTCAGCGCAAGTTTGGTCGTGGTGAAGGACGAAAAGATTACTTGGGCTAAAGGAAATCCAACCCCGCTCGTGCAGCTCATAGTCTTCTTCTTTTTCTTCTTCTTCTGGCATTACAGTCCAAGGTGGACCTTAGCCTCTTCCAAAATTTTCCTGCACTGTTCTCGATCCTGCGACTTACGTCTCCACTTCCTCACGCCCATGTTTTTTAGATCTTCCTCAACTGACTCAAGCCACCTCAACCTGGGTTTTCCAAAACGTCAAGTGCCTTCTGGTCTATAGAAATTAGCTTTCTGCAAGATCCAGTTCTTGCATTCTAAAGAGGTGTCTCAGCCACCTCAATATTCCTAATTTTATCACTTGGACTATGTCTAATTCATCGTACAGAGTATAAAGTTCATTATTATATCTCGCCCTCCATATACCACCTTCGTTAATAGGGCCACAAATCATTCCTAATATTCCAACTCATAGTCAGTCACATATGTATCTGAGCTATTCAAAGGTCCGGTACCTTCACAAACAAATCATCACCTGAAGATGCAGTCTTCTGAGAATTGACGACGTTCGGATTACTATATAGGCACCAAGCTTCGGATAATCCTGCTGGGTTCATCTTCAGAGTAGTCCTGAAGAATTAGGCAGTAATCTCCTCCAAAACGTTTGCAGCTATGTAACACCCTACATGATGACATACCCCAGAAGGCCACAATTTTTTTCAACACTGCTGTTAAAACCTCGACACTTGCAAATGAGACGCTTAATGTCATTTAGAATTCAAGCAGTTTATGTGTCGTAATGGCTGTCAGCAGGGTTAGCAGTGGAGAACTGGAGCACAGCTTGCTGGTGGCAACTGGCACAGTGTGCAAAACTTTCCCGGGACTCAGCAAGGAACAGCTCGATTTGTGCCGACGCTATCCCGACGTTACTACTTCCGCTATTCAGGGGCTGCAACTCGCAGTGGACGAATGCCAGTACCAGTTCCAGTGGCACCGCTGGAACTGTTCTTCGCTGAATACAAAGAATCGCAATCCACACAGCAGCATTCTACTTCAGAGGGGTAAGTACTGCACATTGTTTCAATACAAGAAAAGTTACCTTGCCTTTGTAGTCTTATCTGTCTCTTACCCATCTAACTTCTACATAAACTGTGATCTTGTATGCAAAAGAAAAATCACTTTAAGGTCTGAAGCCGTGTATTCTGACAGACAATAGCTGATGCTTCGAAGGAATGTGCTGCCTCCATCTTCAGGATGTTTCTCCAAAACGTCGGTAATTATTAACCAGACTAAGCAGCAGCACGTCCAAACCGACAGCAATTTTATAGTCACTATAGTGCAAGCCTAAAGTGCCATAAAGAAAATTTATTTCTCACTTTTATACTACGGATAATTTACAATAACTTTAATATGAAGCATTAAAAAAACAATGTTAAATTATTTGCACAGGCTTCGGTTATGGACTGATTCGATTAATCAGTCTACTGACAGTACGCACTGGTAAGCTCTTCTAAACATGAAAATGAAGCTCAGTTTGTTGTAAACACCAGAATGTTCTTCATTGGATGAAAGACTATTAGCTTTTCAAGAAGGGCTGGTATTCACTACATTAGTTACTTTTAGTAATCTTGTTCGTACTAACATGCACCGCTCTCAATTATAAGCCAGTTCAACAGTCTTAGTAGTACAAACTTCTTTAGTAATAAACGGATATAGAGACTTATTACGTTTAAACAAACATATTTATATTGTCTTCCATAATTCAAATCTCCTATTACGTTAATTTGCAATACCTGTGTATATAATGAACATATTCTCTTACTCTGAGCCTAGGAAAGAAGAACAGTTGATTCTGCTTCCTTCAATGACTTGAAAAACAAGCTGGAGGAGAGGGGAGCCGCGTTGCCTTCAATTAACCCTGAATAAACTCTTAAAAGTACCGCACAGCAAACGAGATGTCCTCTTCTTCAAACAACGCGATCCGTGGCCCAAGAACACAAAATTGCGAAGTAGTCGTGCGCGACGATATAGTCAATTGTTTAGCTGTTGTCCGTGCCGTGACACAGCAGTCTTGCTAATCGTCTCCTAGACCTCATTAGACACCTTTCAAAATTAAACGAAAAAGTATCATTCTCCTTAGCATAATATGAATCATACTAACCTCCTAACACAAAGTAGGGATAAAAAGGAAAGGCGTGTTCAATATATTTTTACAGACAATTGAAGTGGTTTGTAACATGATAGTTTCTCTTATAAGAAATTTTCTTCATCGGTAAGCCTTTGTGACTCTTTTCCTTCTTTCCTATTTTCACTTTAATTTAGGCACTGGTGTCATAAGACAGAGTTACGAAACTACTTTTTGCGATAAGTCGGCTATTCGAACTGTTGCCGGATTTGGAGTCCATACTATCCCTTTTGCAACAGAAAATGCTTACCGCAGTTAAGGATTTCAAATCCATGATGTTTGGTTAAAATTCGAAAAATCGGTGTGCAGTGAAATTGACAAATACGAGCATTGTCGCATGACTAATATCTCCGCGCACTCTAACGGTACAAGTCCTACCTTGGAAAGGCTAAGAAATACCAGGCTACTTTTCATTTGATATGTGTTTCACAACATTCATTATTAGAGTAGTCATATTAAGGAGGGTGAAATGGATCAGAACCGCAGCACGCACGTGAACGAAGAGAAATGAGTACAAAATTTTAGTCAGAAAAATTGAGGCATAGAAGTAACTTGTAAAACTTAGGTGTAGACTGAAAGAAACTGGATGTAAGGATGTGGATTGGATATATATGTCCCAAGATATGCTTGTGAAGGTGATAATGAAGGCGAAGTCTTATAAAATACAGGGAATTTCTCCCAAAAGCTGAGCTACTTGCAGCTCCTGTCTTGAGTTATATCAATGCAGCTCCTGCAGAAAGGATGGATGCTTCACGGTATTAAAGAAGTGTACTACACAATGTAATACACAAGAGAGTATACTGCGTGACGTAATACACAAAAGAACGTACTCGATGATGTAACACACAAAATAGTGTATTCCATGATGACATAATATAAAAAAGTGTGTACCCCATGACGTAGTACACAGAAGAGCGTAAGGCGTAATGTAGAACACAACACAATGTACTTCATGATCTAACACACAAAATAGCGTACTACACAATATAACACAAAACATTCCCAACGACATTCTAGGTAGGTTATTAATCTTACGCAAAGCAAATGTATTTACAAAAGCGAGAAAATTTCGTATTTCAGCAGTAAAGCAATAATTTTAAACATCCTATTAAAAGAAGTTATATGAAACAGTTTACGGATATGTGGAAAAATTCATTATTACATTATGTAAAATAGGATTTATAAACTGTTAATATGGCTACAAATTACAAGAGCCGTTTAGACTTATGCACATATATCTCATATCGAATTTCACCAAAACTTAATTAATACTTTTTAACATACAAGAAATTGTTACTTTATGGTTCTACATAAAGTGGGTCTTGTAAACTAACTCTTGCATAGTTAAGGGCTTGTTGGTTTGTGACATGAAACTGAGGTTATAATTAGGCCTATAGAAGAAATATGAAAATAATGCAAAAATTATAGGCATAACAGACATATTGACCCTCCTGGTAATTGCCAAAATTTCAGTAGGTTCAGATTAAGATACAAGCATAAGTATTCTGACATTATGTCGGAGTGGGCAGTATTTTCAAGGGTTAAACGAGAAGATATGCTTTGCTGCCGGGCACTTACAGTTCGATTTTATACAAAGCATAGGGCAAAAGAAGAAAGAAGAAAAAAGATTGATCAGCAAATTGTACATGGAACAGAGTGTCAAAATACGACTGGACCAAGGGGAGACGAGAAGTGTGAAGATTGGAAGAGGAGTTAGACAAGGTTGCTGCTTGTCACCGATTCCGTTCAACTTACACAGCGAGTACCTTACCAAGGAAGCTTTTGAAGGGTTTGGAGACTTCAAAATAGGAGGACAAGTAATTCGCACTGCGAAATATGCAGATGACCTTGTGCTACTGGCTAGGGAAGAAAAGGTGCTACAGGGCATGATTGATAGACTAATTGAAATTGGAAGACGCTATGGAATGGAAATGAATGTGGAAAAAACTAAGGTAATCAAAATCTCAAGGCAACCATCCCCAATGAAAATTATGATAGATCAAAAACAATTGGAGAATGTGGAATATTTCAATTATTTAGGCAGCATGATAACAAATGATGCAAGGTGTACACGTGAAATTAAATCCAGAATTGCCATGGCAAAAGCAGCATTCAACAAGAAGAAGAATCTTTTCACCAGCAAACTGGACTTAAATTTAAGGAAGAAACTAGTAAAGTGCTACATTTGGAACATTGCTTTGTATGGTGCTGAAACGTGGACACTTCGGAAGGTAGATCAAAAAGTTTTGAAATGTGGTGCTGGAGAAGAATGGAGAAGATCAGTTGGACCGATCGCGTGACAAATGAAGAAGTATTACACAGAGTCAAAGAGGAGAGGAATATCCTACATAAAATAAAAAGAAGAAAGGCTAACTGGATTGGTCACATCTTGCGTAGAAACTGCCTTCTGAAGCACATGATTGAAGGAAAGTTAGAAGGAAGGATAGAAATGACGGGAAGACGAGGGAGAAGACGTAAGCAGCTACTGGATGACCTTAGGGAAAAGAGAAGATACTGGAAATTGAAAGAGGAAGCACTAGATCGCACCGTATGGAGAACTCGCTTGGAAGAGGCTACGGACCTGTCGTAAGACAGACTACAGAATGAATGAATAGGGCAAAAGTAATCACTTTCGTGTCATACCCCATTCACGTTAGGACACTTTAAATTTGCGAAGAAATTCGGTGTGTTCCACAGTTTTAACAGTTCTACATAAATGCCTTAATCTGTAGAAGATTTATAAAACTGTGAAACAGAGGTAATTTCGTGGCAAATTTAGTGAGTCATACCACGAAAGGGGGTCTGTCACGAAACTTGTTCTATTTTTCTGTATGACGGGGATGGAGACAGCGATGACACTCTTTAAGGCTACGCAAAAAAGTGTAACGAAATTTATAAACGCATTTCTCCAAAAGAGTTCTTTGTAATTTTGCACACGGTTTTGGACTAAATACAGATGCAATAGCAAGTCTTTCCTTCGAAAGCCACTTTTCAGAAAAATAACAAAGTTCGAGAGGAGCTTCGTTTAAATTAATGTGCACATCTGGCAATGTGAAAAAAATTAAATTTGCGTTACGACTTGCCCTAAGGAGAGTCACACCAAGTTCAATCGAAATTGTTGGGGGGTTCTGGAGATGAAATATACTCGCAATAAAAATGAACCGACAAGACACGGCCATTATGTATTCATTCCATGGAAAGTGAGTAAATAAAATATGACGTAAAATTTGTTATTGTGTTTGCTTATTTTTAGAAAAAAGCGTGTGAATCTGAAAGATTAAATTAAGCCGTACTTTTCAATATTGCTGGTTTCCCCATTTATACTGTACTATTGACACTAATAGTGAAACACAGGATGTATGAAAAGATATGATGGTTCATTAGAGTAATATGATACAGAGCAAGCGGTCGGGATTTGGTTCTTGTTTAAAGTTTTGTATTTCTTTTTCATACGTGTCGGTTGCCTCTGGCATCGTATGTCCACGATTATTATTGAACACTTTGTAATACTGCATTTTATCTGAACGTCCTAGTCCTATATTTTGATATTCGTTTGTTGTCATTCGCAGCATTTTTCAACTTTTTCCTTCTTTCGTACAAGCAAATGCTGGAATGACTAAACAGACAACTACCGCTTACTTCAAAATATATCATTACTCATAATTTACCATAAAGTTATTCGACACAATATAAGCATAACTGTTGAAAGAGTGTCGCTAAATAATCAAAGAATCTAGACCTATAAGGTAACAAATTTTACAAGAAGTACAAAGCTTGGAGTACCGCGATAACCTAACAAAAATAAATATACAAACGTTTGAAGAACTAACCAACCTTTCATGACAGTAAGTAGACCAGAATTCGTTTAGATGCTCCTCTCCGAGCTGTACTACATTACATCAATTACTGTCAGGTGAGAATAGTGAAGAATCGGGACGCTAAGGAAGTTGTAAAAGTAAGGAAAGTACATGGCCACCGCGGGGGACCAGTTTAGCAATACATGTTGTGCGGCCAGGGGTTTGTCAGCTGTTACCACCAGGTGTGAGGTCTAGTGATTTTCTACGCCCCAGACACGGTCTATGCGACACTGTGTATAGGTACACTCACTAGGACATTCCTGGCATGGCCTACAAGAACACGAAGTGAGGTATCTGATCCAAGTCTTCAGACTATTGGACCTATTATATTACAGCACTTCAAACCAAGAAAATTCTAATCATTTCTATGTTATCTTTTTATCAGAAGTGACAAATGCTTACTTGAAGAAAGTGACGAACATCCGCTTTAGAATTATATGTAATCGATTAAAAGTTTTAGAAACCAACATATGCACTATATTCTCATAAGGAAGTCATTTACCGCTACATATATTTCGGCTTTCAATAAGCCATCCTCAGGCCAGATCTACAGTACATACCGGCTATGAGACTGTGCCTCGCAGGCCAAATCTGCAGTACACATTGGCTATGAAACTGTGTGGCTCGCAGGCCAAAGCTGCATGTCTACTGAACAGAATAATTCATGCTGCTGCCCGAAATCAAACCGCCATATTCCTGCTCTTAACCAGTAAAGTGACTGAATGATCTAACCAGGTTCATCATCTCAGTGAGCTGCTAATATATTTTCAAACGACTTGCTGACTTTGGCGGAGAGCGTTATGAGTATAACGAATGAAATATTCTCTCACTTTTATAAAATCCATTCCTTGGCACCAGTTATGCAAATATGATGAAGGTTTAAACTTGTGAGATAGGAAAAACTAAGCCAAGATTTTTATTGCGGATGATCCGTTTCGACCTCAGACAGTTTAAGGGTAAAATGGCACTGTTTCAGACTTCTATCAGAGTACTTCGAGGGTCCCCTGCCCATGTCATTCCACAAATGCCCCATCCTGGCTTTCATTCATCCGCCATGGACGTCATATATTCTCAATGCACTGAAGGGGTGACTAGATAAAATACTAAAGAAAACAGGGAAATATTGTAAGCTAAAATGGATCTTTAAGAAAAATGCAACTTTCTTGAATCTATTTTTCTTTAAATTTGAACATAACCTGGCTAGAATAAAAAAAATTGAGCGATTTTTTTGGATCTGAGAATTGACAAAAAACTTATTTGTAAAGTAATTCGCAAATACATCTGCGAAATTTTTAGACTTCGTGTATTATGAGAGCGTGTTGTAACACCATGATACCTGTCAATTTCCTATTCGTATTTGAGAGTACTGAAGTATGGCATTATTAAGCTCCTAGTTTGGGGTACATATCCCCTTTTCTTCAACATTATCCCATATTTCCTATCGAAACGTGACAGGTTCAGTGCGTGAACATGTAAGTGGGTCTGTGTGTGTCCGTCTCACACCTTAACAGATCCTTAGAATAAATACTTTTAGACATTCTACCATTACAGACCACCTCACAACGGTTAATTTTTTAATCGGCGTCATTAATAACTCCAACATTGCGGTCGTGATAACATCCTACGTTAAGCGACATTCAATGTAGGACTCTAAAATTTTGGTGCAACACATCTTCAAAATATGACATTGTTATTAAAACATAAACAAGCATAGGTTTCATATAAAACACAAACTCCACGGAGCAGGGTCCTATTTGAGAAGTTACCAGTTCCTCAACCAGTCAAGAAACTCCGAGCATATTACGGAAATCCTAAGTTCATTACCCTGTTCACAAGGTCCGCTGACTGTCCCTATCATGAGCCACACTAATTCATTGTAGAACTACGCACTCTATTCCTTTGAGATCCACTTTTATACTGTCCTACCATCCTCATCTAGAGTTCCCATGTAGTTTTTGAGACTTCCACACTAAAACCCTGTATATTTTTCCTTTATTCCCCAACATACCATATTCCCCGCCCAATTAATTTCCTGTGATTTCATCACTCTAATAATAAGTGGTGAGAAGTAAAAATCATGGCCCTCATTATGCAGTGTTGTCTTGTCTTCTCTTACTTCCTCGATCTTAGGCCCAAATGTATTTCTCAGCACCCTATTCTCGAATATTCTCAGCCTATTATCTTCTTTTAATGTGACAGGTCAACTTTCAAACCAACATAAAATTACAGGCAAAATAATATTACGTATATTTCAGTTGCTGTATTTCTAGAGTCTCATAGCAAACTATAAGAAAGACATTCTGGGCCGAATGGCGGCAGGAATTCCGCGAATTTAATCCGCTCTTAATGCTTCGTGCATGCAATTTTGATTTTTAATGTCGTTTTCAAACATTTGTAACTTCACAAATTCTTCTGCGAAATGTAAAATTTTACTACAGTTAAAATAACACTTAACACTACACAACAGCAACGCAGGAAGGAATTTTTTTCCTGTGTGTATCGTATTTCCCTGTAGAATGCCACATATCACACTTTCCCTTTTAAATTACAAATTAGACTATGGCGCAAACTTTGAGGTCAAAATCCACAACATTTGTGAAAATTAGGCTTAGATGCAGTTAACAAGCTTCATATACCTGGAGCGGAATCATTGTTAGGAAACTAATATTCGAACGGTCAGTAAAGAAATTCCTCGCCCTTTTTAAATTTCAAATTTCATTACTATATTCACAAGTTCCACCATTTGGCCTTACTGTGAGAGAAACAAAATCAGTCCACATATTCGGCCTAGTTATTCGAATTCAATTTCAATATTCTAGTCCCAACCACGCCTAGGTATTAGAAGTAGTGTCTCGCTTTTAAGTATTCGAGTACCCATTACTTATACCTCACATGCATGCTACATATTGTGTCCATCCTCTTCTCCTTCATATTATCACCTTAATAATAAGTCATATGTAACAGCACAAATTACGAAACTCCTGTTTGTACAATTCTCTGCATACTCGGGTATATTTCTTTCTCATACAACCTACCTGTCTCCCCAACATAATACATTAAATACCTTCAATCAAAGTGTCTTCCTTAAGTGATTATAAAAATTTATAATATTGTTACTTTTGCTAAGGTCTGTTTACAGATGCAAAGCTCTGATGGCAATTAATTGTCATTCTTTCTACCGTATTATGTATGGGCATTTTCTGTCATGCTTCATGATGAATTTTATTTCATCACATTCTGCAGTGACAAATCATTTTGAGATTTTAGGTTCTCACGGCAGTGGATATGGAAGATGCTATCATTACGATGTGATGAGATTCAGCCCTGTAGAAATTTAGTAACATTTCGGAGTAACCTGCTACCTCCATCTAGTATAAACATGAAGGCAGCAGGTTCCTCCGAAATATCGGCTAACTTCTACCGGACTCGAATAGGTCTTAACCGACAAAACCAGCATTGGACATAACTTACATTGATGATGCTGATAATAATACTGATTGTGATTATGATAATAATGGTGGTGTTGGTAGCGGTGACGATGATTATAATGATGATAATAATGGTGGTACAGAGGACGGTGTATTTCGGAGAAAAAGGCATGAGCAGCCAATAGTTTCTCAGTGGCCAAGAAATTGTCCGTGTGTATTCGAACCCGGATATACATTAGCGTGTTTACAAGAATCTGCCAGTGTTGCTTTCCCTGAACCAGAGGACCCAGATCCATACCTTTCTATCAACTTTAATATCATCTTCCAAACTATGCCTAGGACTCTCAAGTGATCCTTAACTTCAAGTATACATGACTTTGAATTCTTAATGTAGTCTTCAGGGTTACAATAGTGTGTAGTCTACAGACTACGTTCAGTTGAAGACTAAGCAGTCTTAACCCAGAGACCACATTGACAATATTCAACACCATGAAAATCTCAAATTTTATATCATAGTGCATTCCGTCGTTAATGTGGCGAAACCTTAGGAAGTGACACAAAGTAGACCACTTCCTCTCCAACCTCCTTGACCCATAGTAACGTATTATGGGTGACATCTCACTTAACAGCAGTGGATGTCCGGATGTATGCACTAAGCAGGCGTAACAAATGTCAAACTGCAGTAAGGGGCTTGTGCTCCTCTCTGCGTATCGAATCTCCGCTAGCCGGGACCTTGTCATTGTAAAAAAGGATGGAATGTGTCCCTTGTCATTTTATATTCAACTAAACAATCGAACTATTTGGTTTTGCCTCCTGTTGTCCAGTGCGTGTAATATTATGCACCCCAGTGGTTGCCCATTTTTTTTTCAGACTTTGGCACAACTAACGATTTACTCATGTAAAGTTTATGGCTTTTCAAGCTGGAGGAAAGTAGCTGACGTGTGAAACTGGTCTACTAGCACTGACGGATTGCATGGTTCTGGAAATAGCAAAAATCAGGCCCTGAATTTCTAATGCTTATAAGAAATATCTAGATAATTACAAATAATCCCATGACTCCATATTCAAGTTTCTTGAATCGTTACGCTGTTTCTGGGTAAATAATTTTGACGTTTTGAAGGATGGTAGCACCTTCATCTTCTGAGTCAAATATTCCGGGAAGAGTGGCGTGTTTCGTCTTGAGTTTGAAGAATTACGGTCCTTCGAAACGTCGGGAACTATTTATCCAACGATACAGTCCAGCATTTCAGAAGAGTTGATACTTCACCAACACAGATATGACCCCCTCATACCTTACAGTTCTTACAACTAATTTACGTTCGCTTTAAAAACAGAGAAATACACCTGGATTTTTCCTTCGCTTTGACCACGTCTTCATTCATTTCACCTAAAACGCATATGTACGTATGCTCGCAGTCAATGCAGTTCTTTGGAAAATGTTTAAAACTTCATTACCTAACACTGCAAATATTTGTTCACTGTTTCATGTTCATTGTATGTTTTGAGCAACATTTACGAAAAGTGCTGCAAGGTAGTAAAGAAGGAGCGAGGAAGAAATGTAGAAAAGAATGTCACCAGGACGGAAGAACAAGAGTTATGAGAAACGTTAGAAAGGAGGGACGGAGATGAAAGCTAACAATGTTCCACTGCGTTTCCAACGTATGGCACAGTAACATATAAATTAAATAAATGTCCTTAAGAAAATAAGACCCAGTGACCCAAACAACACACAAAGAAACACTTATTTACCATGCCTACATCACTGACCGGTAGTAATGTCACATGCTTTCAAAATAAGTACAGCCTACATACAATTCCGTAATAAAAGGAATTAATATCTCCAAGGCATACTTATATTGTTTAATGTTAAAAAATAAGGTATAAAGAGAAATCATAAATTTTTAAGAATATTTGCGTAGTGTGCCTCGTGTATATACGCTTGTTTAATATTGTGTCAAGAGTAATTAAAGTGCCTCAATAATTTTTAACTGTACATATAAAACGTTATTAGTATCTAGTCTACGTAAGGTAGAATAATAGGAAGACTGATTACATTTAAAGATTTGGAAGGAAGTAGCCGTTGCTTAATTGAGGTATTATCCCAGAATTCACTTGAAGAGACTATGCCAAACCAAGAAATACAAATACGTGATATTTTATTTATACGTATGAAACACGCTTAAAATACCCATCTGAACTCAAATTTGTGACAAATTTTAAGAGGGTGGAAAAAGGACAGTCGTTTAGGTAAACGAGACACATCATAATTTACCGTTATGTCAATGCTGACCAGTGGGGCAGTGGGTTAAAGCGACTTCATGGCGAGGTCAACAGGACGTAGATTCAGTTGACAGATTAACACACATCGCTAGACAACAGGAGTGCCATGCGCTATTGTTCTTGGTGGTGCCTGTGGCCAATATGATTGTAAACCTTGAAATTTATCGTATTTTCCACACTTAATAAACATATTTCCACAAACTGGACCATAGAGAAAATAACTACGTGGAATACAATCATTTACGAGAAGCTGATAGCCGCTCATCTGGTCCAGAATTTACTTTCGTGGAACCTGCAAGTCCTTCACCGCTACAAAGCCGATTACCGGACCCTGCCCTGAATCAGATGTATCTAGTCCATACTGTCACACCCGATTTTTCAAGACCGAGTTGAGTCATTTCCTCGGATCTAACCTTACGTCTCTCTAGTGATCTTTATCTTTGAAGATATTGTATTAAAATAATTTATGCATTACTCATCTCCCCGCTGGTGCTATTCCTCGTCCATATAATTCTCTTTAACTTTAACATTTTATGTCGTAAGCAGGAATTAATGGCCCAGTAGCACTGAATTACAAGTTATTAACCTAATGGCAACTAAACTGGAAACAGAGTAAAGGAATGGGAAAATATGTGAGGTTTCTGAAGCTTTTGTAATTGTAATTGTATTCTCTTTATACATCCTTGAAGGCTGTCACATAAGTGGTCAAACAAATGTGAGAGGATACTTTGTAGTTAAACTACATCAAAATATTATTGTGCATTTGTTGGTATTGATATTGTATTCATTTGATTAATGTACGGAATATGGACCCTATATAGGTGTACAGTACTTAGCTGAGTGGCAAAACGGGATTATACCTGTAGTAGTTTCCTGTCAGGATTTCATTCGTGAATTTATCTGTTGTTCTTAGATAAACAAAGATATTTCCGAACACACCACTAACCATTGTAATGGAAATTCGGTACAGCTACATTTCATAGATAACAACTGTATTTTAAAGTAATATTTAGATTAGCTTCGACATTTAAAATGTTAATAGCAGCATTATTTTGCCCTCATGTCATTGTTCAGCTACAAGTAACGTCAGTTTTGTGTTAAAATTAATATAGCGGGCGATTATGCAACAAATTATATATTTTTTCTTCTCTTTATGACACAAAAATGCCAATTTCAAATGCTGAGAGCCCTCAATTTAAGAAGAAAGTTATTTGATCCATAAACAATACAAGAATGATAAAAAATTTGGGTCGAAGGAAGAGGAAAGGCTTTGTGAACTGAAATGGATTAACACCAGCTGTTATATAAAAAAGTTAACTTGCAAAAACATTCATAAAATCACATCAATTTTAAATTAAATAAAAATAAGAAATGATTAGAATATTTCACAATTGAATAAAAAATCACGAATACTCCTACTCATTATCTGACGGAAATTTTAGAAACAGAATAAACTACTTTCTGGAAAGGAGAGCTCACACAGAGCTACAAAGAATAATGTGTGCGTATAACTGTGTAGAAAAGTGTTTTTCAATTAACACGCAACAGCAAATATTGCTGCTTTCTATTGGTCAAAAACTGGAGCAAACAGAAATCGCCGAACGATGTGAATGGTAAACACACAAAAGAGGACAACATAATTCATACTGACAGATTTGAGGTTCTTTGATCGATATCGATGAAAGTTACAGCTAGTATTCTGCGACACAATACAGATAGCTACACAGGTATCGAACTTTTCCAGGATCTTTACGTTTCCGTCTTTTGTGTAGTCCAGTTTTCTTCGACTACATTCAAGGTGGAGAGAGCAAGTCCTCATGCTGTTCTTGGAATCTTCATAATTTCGACTGATGTTATGAAAATCCATTAACACGTAAGACCTTACCCTAATAAATAATCTTATCATTCGAGCATATGTGTAAGTTGTAACGAAAGATTTGAAAAAGTATGATCCCCAACCACGTAAATTTTGTATTAATTAAGCATTTTATTTTGCGGCAGGAAGTATAGGTCGTTCACAGACCTCTGATCTCTGGTAGGATTTGGTTTTCAGCGTGCCCCTCATCCCCCTTCCAAATTCACATCATAGTACCATCAGTTTACTTGTACTCGTAAAATAATAAATAATATAAAACACTCTAAGATTGTAAAATGTTGTACCTGCATTTGTATTTGTTCAAGAGATTTTAAGTTAGTGTTTATTAACGCCTGTTGCGTGAAGGACACTTTGTATTATTGAAACGAATAAAATTGGGAAATATGCCAATCAACACCTACTGGAGAGTTTCGTCTAAAATGGATTATATGACGCAATATTTTATATTATCTCCAAAACTATTTAAGGCAGAATGATTACTCTTTTACTATCCGTTTCGTAATTTTTCTTTCTATGTCAGTATCATTACCGTAACATTCAGGTCATTTTTGTATATACAAGTAGTAGTAGTACGCTGTAATCAGTTAATTAAAACAGTTTAAAACAGGATTCTCTGCATTATTATTTATTGGTGTAATTACGAATACACTATTCAAGGACACAGCACATGGATACTACATAACAATCAATAAGAAATACATTATTTTCATTAAACCACATGACATCTAGCTTGACGAAACATCCATAGTGCATGTGTACCGAAAAAATTTCATGTATCACGTAAATTAATTTATATGGGATTGCTAACCACATCACAGACTGGACATTGGTACACATTGTAAGGAAAATGTACCAGTCACATAATGCGATATTCCTTTAGTCACTTTTTGTCAGTATGGTACACTGCAATGTAACTTTCAGTGCCAGTAATATCACTCTGGTACCTCTGGTACCTCTGGTACCTCTGGTACCTAATTTCACTCAGATCACTCAATAAATGTGGAAAGTAGGGCAAGAAATTTAATAACCCACACAAGTAAGGTGTGGCTTTTATTGCGATGTTTTTCAGAAAATTCGCACTTACTTAACGGCATTCTGGAGATCTTCTATACTTACTAAATTTCGCCACAATTAGCACAAAATGTGGAAAATATACGTAGAAATTATTTACGCCGTTGTGTAATGTGTGACTGCCACTGCACCGGATTTTCAAGAAACTCAGTATTCCTTCGCAACTTTTGTCACGAATTCCTCTAAAGAATTACATGAAAATTCGACAAACGGTTTAGTCATTGATGCTAGTTTACACACACAGAGAAGGATGGAGGGAAACAAAAAGAAGTGTCCTCCATATAACTCGTTCTTCTTTTATACTTCGCAAAAAAAAACGCCTAAAATAAAAAATACGAAAGGCATGAGATTGTGTATGAAAAAAGACAGAAGTTACAATGAAACTTAGAGCTTTTAAAATAATGTTAGCATTTCATAAATGTTAAATAGGCTCAAAGTTCATAATTGCCACCCAATTCTTTTTGCATTCCATATTCTACTTGTATGGATTTGCACAGTTAAAAGTATGACGTGTAAATAATTCATTTTAAAAAAATCTTTTGGTGGGAAAATGAAAATGTTCAAAAAAATTCAAACACATAATAAATATAAAGTATGAAACATAACGAAAATATTCAATGCAGAGGTTTATACAGATTCCAGGTTCAGAAATGTTAATGTCCATTCAGCGACTGATTTTTCAGTTGGAATATTTAATCAACCTACACGCACCATATTTCTTAACTTGCTACATCAATAATAATTGCGCTCGAACCATTACGAAACCGAAATCGCCCCAGAGAAACCATGACAATTACCTGATCTTAGGGAAATGTAGTGTACTTTAGAATATGATTGGGAATGTGGAATCTAGTGCAATTACGTCAACAATTCACTGGGTGACGCGGCAACTTCTCCGACACAATTGAACAGCGTGTAGTATCTACAAACAGGACAGGAGAAGTTTCCATGCTTCGTGAGCTGAAAGTAATGAGAAAAGGAAAAGCAGCACGATAGAATACGAAATAGATAATAATTGTTTACCGACAAATGTCCAAGAACAGTGAAGAAGGAGCTAAAAAAAACTGGTATATGTATGTCAGCAGATGTCCAGTAAATTTATAGCGGAAAAGAGCCAAAACACTATTACAAATTGAGAAGATTGGTATATAACCGTAAGTTGTAAAACAAATGGCAGTAAAAACAAGAATAAAGTGGTCGAAAATATTAAAAACAATATATAACGTAAAACTAATCAACTCAAGAATAATGAGATGGGCGAGTCATGTGACACGCATGGAAGAAAATGGATTTCGTGGGAATACCTGAGGGAAGGAGCACACTTGGAAGACATAGGCCTAGATGGGAGGATAACATTACACAGTGAATCTCAAAGAAATAGGGTGAAGTGATATGGGCCACGTTTATTTCGTTTAGCATAGGTACCAATGGAAGAATCTAGGAACATGGAAAAGAAATTTCGAGTTCCATAATATGCAGGAAATTTCTTGACTAGCTGAGAAAGTACTACTTCTTCAAGGACTCTGCTGCATGTAGTCAGTCACAGTCCATCAGTCGGCGGTTGGTTGGTTGTTTCACCGGATATTTAGTCAGAAGGTACACCAAGAAAAGAGGATGCTGTGCATCAGTTTCCAAAGTATGTTCTTCAGCGATACGTGTTGGAAGAAGTGACAGTAGAACAGGTTCCTCTCAGATATTATTCGATGTCCCCTGCTTATTATCATTCTACCATTGCTCCATTTAATATCTACCAAGTCTGCTCCTGATTAGTGCCATGGCCCTGTGCAAGGATGCATACTAATCATATCGTCGATTCTTAAGTCTGGGGCTTCAACTTTGTTCCGATATTTGGATGCTTATATAGTAATGAATTTAAGGTCCCCATTTTCTGGAATGTGGCGCCGCGTTACTGGAACATTGGTGCCCGAAATTTCGAGACCCATATTCAGGGATCGAAACATCCTAATTGTGCTTGGACATTTCTACATTTGAAGATGAGACCAACATGTTTTGTTTGCTAGAGTATACCACTAGCAAATGACGAGCATAAAGTAGCTGATACAGTGTTCAAAACTCAACACAGCGACATTTTATCTACCTAACTTATATATTTTAATGAGTACCATACGTCTATAGCTGGTGTAATAAATAATTGAGTCCCTGAAGATGAACTGTGACATGGTTCGAAACATGTTGGACTATTTTTAATATAAACTGTATTAAATAACAGATAATAAAGAGTGTACATTTGTCGGAACAAGATTTTATATAATTGTTGACATCAGTTTCGCTTCCCACGCTATAGGCCTATGGGTACTTCCTTCTGTTTTTTGCCACTTCCAGGCCAATGAATCTAAATTTTGGCCAATATTATCTTGTTCTTACAGATGTAATATGTATATTTATTTTAGATTTTTATACAGTTTTATTTCACAAACCCATCAATTTACTGAAAGTTATATTGGGAAATAGAGATCAACTACGTATGTGAGAAGTCAACAAAGTCTTACCAAATTACATTTTGATGTATATATACCATGTATATATAACTTAGCTACTCAAAACCCTTATCCCTGTCTGAAATAACAGCATTGCTTTATTTGCTTCTTCCTGGTGCGGCAAAGGTGATATAAATTTGGGGAAAATAATTTTGCCACCTTCTTCCACACATCAAAATAAGGCAGCTTCTGTTTGTTTGTCAGTTGTAGCAGTATTGTGATGATTCATAAAATTTAATAATCATGTAGTTTGGAAATAGAAATGAGTAACAAGCCCAATCGATGGGACTATAACGAGAATTGACCGTCCATTATTTTGAGGCACTATGCTTGCATTGTCGGGAATGGAAATATGGCTGCGAAATAGGAAAGTTCACATGAACGTCTGAGTGCCACTTAAGACTACCAGTTTTCTGGCCTCGGGTTAGAATCTTGTATTCAAAACTGCCTCAAAATTTCAGAAACTAGAAGCGTTTCCATCCTCAAGTGAAAGTGCTGGGAGACAAGTAGGCCTACTCTGTTTAATCCCAAAGAAAGCGCTGTTCTCAATCACTGAGAAACCTGTGTCACTTAAAATGCCTTTTATACAAGAACCTAGGATCAGTTTGTTTCCGTGGGAGAGCACTACGGATGAAGCCAAACACTAAGAATGAGATGTCTAAACTAACAACTTCATCATCATCACCGTCATCGTCCTCATCAGCATCAATTTCTTCTTATTATTCTTCTCATTTTTCTTCTTCTGCTTCTTCATTTCATGACATACACAATAAGGCCTGCACCAAATTTAATCCCAACTCCACCATTTGCCCGGATATTCTTAATTTCGACTTCTGGGCCTGTATATTATTGCTCTTTTGGGGAGTTCGTTACATTAAATTATATTCAATTTGACTGGGTTACTTTAATGTAGGGCCTAGTAGAATTTGGCTATTAAAATGTTTTCAAACCTAAAAGAACCTCTCAAGTCTTGATTGAAAATAAAAGCAGGCTTAGTTACGGAATCATAGCCTTAGATTCGACAGTTTTGTTGTGTGCGACATTCTATCAATTCAGTATTTATCTACGAGTATAATTAGAGTCGCGGCCATCACGTAATACATTTGAAAATAGCGATAATGCATGTGTTTAAATTTGCTTCAGTTTTGCCACATTTGCGTGAAGATTTCCTCGTCTATATAGAATAATAGGCTAAATTGTAGACAATATAATATTCAGGTTTCAATGAATTTTAGGACAATATGAAGGGGGAGCTTCAATTGGATTCGTCTGGCTTATGCAGAGACAAGTTGAGGGTTCGTGTAAAGGAGGTCATGAATCTTCGGATTCCATAAAATGCGGGAAATTTCTTGAACAGCTGAAGAACTATTAGCTCGTCAAAAAGCTCTCTTTTCCCTTGAGACGTTTAGTTGGTTAGTTATTTAGTCAATCTGTAAGAAAATAATGTGAAAAATAGCTGTGCAGTATACCAAAAGAACAGAGCACATAAATACAATGAAAGAGAGATGAGGCATGAAGTTTCATTTAGATACTACTCTTTCGGCATTATATTTAATGACGAAACAGAGATCTACAACATAGGATGACGTTCGTATTGTGAAAATTCCAATGGGTCTTGAAGCAACATCTGAGAGAACACTATTTGACTTGAGTAAATTTATAGTATATTTTTAATTGTTTGCTAACCGTAAATTGCAAATATAAAGAGACTCTTCAAATTTGTTCAACTCAGTTTGTTGAAACTGTTCAGCTCCGGGTGCAGGTATCTGCAGCCGGTGTTCCGCCAGTCAACAGTATAAACCAGACCTTGTTTGGTGTCAATATTCTCACTTCCCTTGCAAACAGCTACCGTTCTCTGGGCACACCGTGTAAAAGAGCAGTGCTCCTAGAGAGAAAGCATGATGGATGTTTAGTGCATATCAAATTTTTTATTTTATGCCTTTATTTTAGAATTAAACAATAAGGGTAGCCAAAGTCACTTAAGCGATTAATTAATTTTGGGGCCCATTTTCCGTCGGGAGTATGACTTTTATTTCATCATAAATAACCAACCCACCCAGGGACACACTTTTTCCCTCCGGGATAAGAAGCGCGAAGGATGTAGTTGACCACTTATTCAGACCTCATTCTATAGAAGGATTCGGAATTCTAACTCCACGACCCCACGTATACCACTTTTTGGCATCGCGGCATAGCCCCCACGAATGGGTACCACCTTATAATTTAGATTCTCTGAGAAGATCGACGCAGTAGGACTACATATGAAATAAAGTAGGATAGATTTGTGCGCAAATGTTATGTAAAATCATTAGTCACTCAAGCGTATATTTAAGGTAATGTTATTGGCAATAAATATTACGGTTGTCAGTTTAAAGATGTAGGGCTAAGTACATCCAGAAGGAGATAAAGGAAAAATCACAAACACGTTTTTCCTCGGTTAACCATTACTGTCAGTTTTTCGGAGCGTTCGGAAATCAACTGTCAAAAGCGTCTACTAGCCTCGTCCTGCCTGCCCGTCGGTCCGTCTATCTCTGTGTCTGCCCTTACGGAACAGTGCGACTTCCACTGGAGGAACTGTTGTGTGTTTTCATATTTGCAATTTTTTTAAAAAATTGTCAACATAGTTCAATATTACCGTGAACCAAAATCGGATGAAAGCAACAAAAAATCAATAAGAAAACCTACGTACATTTTTGTGGGGCACGCGGTGGTGCAGTTGGTTGAGGCACTGCGCTACAAGCCGGAAGGTCGCGGGTTCGATTCCCGATGGCGTCACTGGGATTTTCCTTTCGGTCGCACTATAGCCCTGGGGTCGACTCAGCCTCTAACAGAAATGAGTACCAGAGGGGTAAAGGCGGCCGGTGCGTAGGGCTAACAACCTTACCACCTTCATGTGCCGATTGTCTAGAAATCTGGGAGACTTAACCTCCTGGAACCCTAAGGGCCTGTCCAGGCCTGTAATGGGATTGCTTTACTTTTTTACGCACATTTTTGTTATGTTCATTGTAACCGAGACAGACTGCGTCCTCTGTGATGTAAAAACTGATAACGAAGAGAAAGCTGACAATAGAGAGTGTAACAGAATAGTTTTTAAAAAAACTTGCAGCTTCTAGGGGGCTCAAACGGGAGCAATTTTAGATAAAGGACATGTGGTCGGCAACGTCTGCTTCATGCCGAAATCGGCGTCGGTACTGCTGCTGGCAAAGTAGGCAACCCGCGAATGTAGTTTCAGCGCGATGGTGCCCCGCCGGTTCCACCCATGCTGTGAGAAATCATCTGTACGCAGCACTTTGTGACCCGCTGGACTGGTAGTGAGTGGGTTTTGGGGTTGTTTCCTGGCCACCGCGATCCTCTGATATGGCCCCGCTCGACTTCTTCATTTGGGCTTAAATCAAGAGTCTCATATATGTGACCCTGTGGAAATAGAAAATGATCTGGTAGCTAGAATTCTAGCAGCGTGTAAAACTATTCAGAACAAGTAAGGGATCTCTGAGATGATGCGTCAGAACGTGGTGCCTGGCAGCAGTGTTTGCATTGAAGGCAGTGGCTGCCCCTTCTGACAGCTCTTGTGAATTCATTGAAAATAATAACATTAAAAATAATACACAATGTGCAACTAATAAAAATGTATGAAAACGAAACAAAAAATTAAAAAGAAAGAAAACACCGATCTTCTTAGTCATAGCTCGCAGATTAACTGCCTCCCCAGTTGCTGTATCGGCGCCGATTTACTTATGAGGAAGACGTTTCTGACCTCATTTTTTCCTGTCTCAAATTACAAACTTCCTGACGTGTTAGAGGGGTCAAAAGGGAGAAATTGTAGACAGGAAATTGAGGTTGGAAACGTTTCCATCATACGTAAATCGGCCTCGATTCAGTAACAGAGTAGGTAGGCAACATTTGAGGTATGATTAAGAAAATCAGTGCTTCTTGTTTTGTAATTTTTCATTTCATAAAGCTTACTGGTTGCAGATGGTGTTTATTATTTTAATGGTGTAATTTTCAACCAATTCACAAGAGCTCTTCCTTCAACATACTCCTGCAGTTGCGATGGAAAGAATATCATAAACAGTTGTAGCATTTCGTTAGGGATCCCTTCAATACACTACATAATTCGCTGTCTTAAGTCATCAGTGTTGGCAGCACGTGTTTCGTTTACCTTGCTTTGGACGTAGCCCCAAAGAAGTAGAGTGGCACTGCACGATCAGGCGAGCGGGCGGGCCAGGTGCGTCAGAAACACCTGACGGCGTTTGAAATTTGAAACTCAGCTTTTCAACTAAGCGACGCTTCCATACTGACCGTCATAATGCACAACGAGCAACTGCCCAAGCAGCAGAGTTTTCTGTGCAAGTTCTTAGAACAATGATTCCAGACAGTTTCATTCAACATGGTGGTCACCTACAAAGTGTCATATTCAAAGAGCAATGACTAACATGAATTCTCATGAGCATGCAATATACTTACCAGTGTTTATAACATTTTTCCAGTCTGCATTAAAATGTTATAGCATTAAAATCCGTCAGGTTTTTCTGGCGCAGCCTGTACAATAAATAAAATATCTCGCCATTTTAGGATACTTATTATAACCGATTGCAAATCTGCTTATTAAAGTACGGAGAGGAATTTCTTATGTTGTGTAAGACGTAGAATCAAACGTTTACAATCTGCTCATCATAGTGTTTATCTTTCAAGCTGCAGAAAGCTTCCCTTATAACGTGCTCTGAATACAGTTCAACCCCAAATTTTCCCACTTCAGTTATTTCATGCAGGACAATGATATAGTAAGGTAGCCCGGACAGAGTAGAGTCGTTGCAATGCAAGAGGGGAACATCAAGGCAACAGCCACATGACTTATAGCTCACCAACCAGTTCCCGAGTCCAGATTCCTTTCTATGCTCTCAACCCTCTCTAATAACAATTCAGAAATTGTTTACGAATTACGGCGAAAAAAAAGTGGGAAAAAGTGACCAACAACACCTAACAAATATGTACTTCCGGTGTAAATGTCACTGAGAATACTGGTCACATCTGTTAACACACTCGTGTCTCGCATACATTATATTTATGATGTCGCCCCTCAGACCAAACTTGGGCCACTCTGCAGTGACCGAGTACTATGGCTCATGCGGTAATGCTTCTCACTTACCTATATTCCGGCAGAGGGGGATTTCACTTCCGGTCCGGACAGAGATTATTCTGACTGAGGTCTTTGTGTCGTCTGTCTGTCCCTTCACGAAAATAATGGAACATTACCTCAAATTAGGCCACGGCCGCTTCCTTTAACACCCTTTTGAGTCTATTTTTCACTATGCTCTAAACGTTTAACACTATGTAAATATTACCTTCAATGCCATTAAATAATATCACAATAAATAAAACAAAGACCACTCTGCTTTACAGTCTGAGCTGACATGAAGTTTTTTTATAGGATTATGTATTAAAAATGAATATAAAATTGTTTTCCGAATAAAACTTACGTCTTTCTTTCTTCAGAGTCTACATAAAAGTTTCTGTGAGCCACTGGTGAAGTGGCCCTACCTCTGCATACGACGCGAAATAACATTTTTGTCGATGCTAGTAAATGGAGCAGAATGAAGATTCAAACTTCAGGGATATTTCAGATTTAAATCTTTGGCGACACCGCTGTACGGTACTCAAATCTCGCATGGCTTAAAACCCCTATAGAGTTCTGTAAGGCAGCTAATTCATATTTTGCGAAGTTGATAATACATCTGATAAAAGAGTGGTGCTTAACAGCCACAGTAACCTTTCTGTGACTATTCTTGTAAAGACTGGTAATTACAATAGTTATTGTCTTTTAATTTTAATATTAGACATCTACGTTGGTATGTACATGCAAAAGTATGTTTTTACTCTTATCAATAGTACAGTCACAACCAACACATACATTTATAATACGTAATCAGGCTACCGGTTTCAGCTCAAAGAGCCATCATCGGGCCTATGACAGAAAAATATAAAAATCAAATTTTGATAAGAGGAAAAACTCCCTTTTTTACAATTACATTTATATATTGATATACAATTTAAATAAATAATTGTAAAAAAGGGAGAATTTTTTCCTCTTACCAAAATGCATGGCGTTTGATTGCCTGTTTATGGCTCTTTGAGCTGAAGTCGGTAGCCTGATTACGTATTGCAAGTATATGTGTTGGTTTTGACTGTACTATTGATGAGTAAAATTATACCTTTGAATAATTATTATACTGGAGATTGAATTAAGTATTTTTCCAAATTTGTGTGCTTTCACTGAGTTAGTTGGGAATTAAAACTGTCTTTAACTTTTAAACCCAGTGGTAGCTACATGTAAAGCCTGCTGCAATATTAAAAAATTACGCGTTTGTCCACTTAGTATATGTATGTTTGTCGTATGAGTCTGACACTAAACTGACACTAAACACCAAACGTCTTTAACCGATTGATCTTTCTAATGGAGACCGGTCGTATCCTCTGTGAGGTACGAACTGAAGATAGGTATGAAATTCAAGAAATAAAATTTTTCCAACGGCTAAAGAAGAACCACGATTTTTCAGATTCTGTGTTAAGCAGTGAAGCTGTACTGTAGATTAATTTCAAGAACACGGTGAAATATAACAAGAATAGTATTATCCAGCGTGCCACATGACACGAATTTCGCCCACCGTGTGGAAAAATTATTGCATTTTATATGTAGTTTATTCGATAATTTTTGTATATTTATTAATTCTAATTGTAGGCAGAACTGAATAACAACATGTTATAAATTTAAGCAAAAAATAAACTCCTACAAAAGAAACATTTTTGAAAAGTTGACCATCGCTCAGATGTTTAAGTAGCCAAGAAGACTGTTAAGAAACCCAAAGGCTCATGGTTGTGTTCACAGAGCCAACGTTTGAATCACATGCAAAGAGTACACACTCCTGTGTCCACAGTTCCACTAAAATATATCGATTTTATGTTTTTGTGTTTATTCGTGTTTGTTTGAGATACCAAATTTATGCCTTGTACACGACAGGCATATTAATGTTCCAAGTTCTTAGTACATAGAACTGAAGAAATTTTAATTCGAAGATTCAAGCCTTAATGGTTGTCACGCTGTGTCAAATGATAAATAATTATAGATGTTTCGGTGGAGCGTATTGACATTTTCTTCCCTCCTCTTGGACTCCTATGCACCGAAGATGAATGCAATATAGCCTGCCTAAAATTCGTAACTCTCTACAATTTGACACGGCATGGCACTCCCGTCGACATGGCTTAACATCACAGAAGGCTTAAATGTTCATCGACACCGCTGTGAAAACCACAATTATCTTAAGTTTCGATACAACGTTTATAAATCTTGCAGCATAAGCACGGTAACTGTGAAAGGTGTGTATTAATTAAACAAAGGCATACTAAAATTCTATGCCACGTGTTTGTTGGAACTGTCCATATACAGTTGAACCCGGTTACAACGACATCGTTTTATGCGACACCTCGTCTATAACGTCAGATAATCCGTGGTACCAATCAATTCCTCACTTTTAACCATAACATTATAGTCCTCGGTTATAAAAACACTCGTTTATAACGACACAAAATATTCAGTCCCCTTTATGACGTTATAACCGAGTTCGACTGTACTTTATCAAGGGCAAAAAAAAAAAGAAGATGTGATCACACAAACAGGAATAGTTTATAGGCGTCATGATTTTACTTAATTTATTACTTTACTTACATGATCTTAGGATTCAGACAAAGTTCTTGGCTCCTTCGTAGGAAGCGTATACATTCTAGCTTGCCCCTTTCAAGAAAATAGGATCATACAGAAATGTATTCAATAACACGTCCGTATCTACAAGCAGAGTAGTGACGTTTACAAAGTAGCCTTGTATCTACGTGAAACTCATAAATTCGGCAGGCATATCAGTTAACCGTATTATTAACCACAACATTAATAAAACACCAAAAGACATGTAACACCACGTAAAAAGCAGCCTCATGAATAATCAACGTGACAGATGCACGCATGCCTGGGTCGCGGAACGAACTGCGAGGTGTACAGTATATGCATGCTAAGCAGCTGGCTGCAGTAAGACATCATCCTGTTTCTTTATTACGGATTACAACATTATCTTATTCGTTTTTGTGTGTAGTCTTTGGTCTTCATTATACGAGTGGACGTACCTTGGTGTGTTTAAATCCAAGTGAGCTGACAGACCTACTTGCAGTAAGTCTTTAAGATTTCTGATAGATTAGACCGTTCTTTTGGAACGTTACATAAAATATTTGAGGGCACATATACTTATATAAATATATATATATATATAGATACATATATATACATATATATACATATATAGATACTTTCCACATTTAAACAGTACGATAACTCTGTGTAATGACTCCAACAGTTTCAAATATAGCAGAATCGAAATAATAGACTTTTACCTATAATTATACTTCATAGACATTATCAGCGTTGCGAGGTATGAGATTCTCAAAGCGATGTTTCTGAAGATTCAGGTTTTTTGTAATGTTACACAGTTTCCATCGGTAAGTACTTACCGAAGGTTGCAGAGGATCGTATTGCCTTAACTTTCAGGGTAAAGCAGTCCCTGCCTGACCCTGCTGTTTACCAGTCGACACATCAAAGAAGCTTAAATTTTCATTACCAATCTTCTCTGTGGTTACTGAGTAAACATACAGAACTGTACCTTAATGAATACAGAAACCTGACCCCAAACAATTTTAGTACTTTCGCCTCGGACTACAGTAATTGAATTACAGCCTTATCAGTCCCGTACACATGAATGCACCATAACTACTGCCTAACAAGTCATACCTGCTTTATACCTATGATTCAATTAAAAAAGTGTGATCCTCTTTTCTGTAATTGCTTCATCAGAAACGGTTAGCTATTCAATGGCTTTGACAATAGTCAGACCTACTTCATTTTCACTGAATTGTTCACTCTTCAGCCTCTCCACGATTGGACACAATAAACTCTTTTCAAATAAATAACGTCACATGAAATTTGTTACTCTGATAAACCAGCATATAAAGGTAAAGGTAAAGGTAAAGCAATCCCATTACAGGCCTGAAGAGGCCCTTAGGGTTCCAGGAGGTTGAGGCTCCCAGATTTCTAGACAATTGGCACATGAAGGTGGTAAGGTTGTCAGCCCTATGCACCGGCCGTCTTTACCCCCCAGGAAATACTCCTGGTACTCATTTCTGTTAGAGGCTGAGTCGACCCAAGGGCCATAGTGCGACCGAAAGGATAAACCATTATATAACACATTGAAAATAAGAGACAGTTTTGAAAAGATCATACAACATGAATCTTCGAAATATAAAATTTTTTATTAAAACTGATAACTATTTATCTCTATATTCTAGTCCCGTCAGAGTATGAGACAGACATACCAGTTGTTTTTATGAAAAAAATTAAGGTTTTTCGGGTACTACGAATTTAGTTACCTGACCTGCTGAGAGCGTCCTTAAATAAACAACAATAAAAAAAACTATATATTTCTAATCCAGCATTTCTTTCTACATCCTAATTAATTAGGCAAAACTTTCTTGATGAATGCGACCGTTGCAGATCATTAGCTCAGGTCAGCGGTACTCTTCTAAAATGCAAAAATTAAGCTTTTCTAACTTTTGAGAAGTAAAGTACTTGAAAAATTGCAGAGTATCCCAAGATTTTAGGTGAATTCTTCCCAACTAAACCCTTTTCAATGTTCGCACTTTTATGATATTGAGGAAATAAATTTTGTTACAGATAATAAATTGGAAGCAATATTGATACATTATACTTTAGTTAAAATTAAATTTAAGCTCAAGAAAATTTTAAATTTTCATTTTATAAAGAACTGTTGCTTTTTGAAACACTGCTTACGTAAAACAATATCTTTCAATTATTTGATCCGACATTAAATTTTCTGTCTCTCGTTCATAGAATAATACTCATTGTAAATTACCTAAAAACAAAATGTTTAAGGCAAATGTATAAATTTCAGAAATAAAAATTTGGAAGGCAGTATATTATAAGTATGAATTTAGTTACTTACGGCAGTTAATTGGAGAAACGTCCAGAGTGTTGGCAAGTAGCACGGAGGATCGGGAGTTCAATGGGCACAAAAATTAATTGGGAGAACACCTTGTATAGCGAATAATAAAAATAGGTAAAATAAGAGGGAAGTGTACGAAGAAAGAATTGCTGTGAGTGTGAGCACGAACTCCAAATATTCAGAACGCAGTGTAATTGTTACAAAGGCTATAGTGTGTCTGGAATGGTGTCAGAATAACATAAGACAGTCACTTGTGATTTTGAATTCCAAAAAACAGTAAGGAAAAAAATTGGTATCCGAGAAACTATACTCTTGTGCCATAACGTGAAATGTTACCGAGCAAATAAAGATTGCATTAAAATATATTTCACATTATAAATGAACTCAGCGGCTATGAATGTCTTTAACGTTTCTGCGCTGTCTCTTCTGAGTCAATACCTTCAGTAATGTAATTCTTTTTTCAGTTCTCTAATACAGGTCTCTAGGTTAAATGGTACTCTACTTGCCCAATATTATTCCCTTCAGACTGATGTTTTTTGTATTTGTTATGGGCGTTTTTAATTAATTAACAATAATTATGGTGTTGTAACAAGGCTAAGATATGCATTCCTGTTAAATATTTTCCTTATTCATTCTTTGTTAGTACGTGTAATTTATTTTTTTAATATATTTATCCTTTAACGGCTAATGGCTCTGCAGGTATGGCACCCATATATTTTTTGCAGAAAAACGTTCCAAAATGGATATCATAAAGAATTAGATATTTTATTTCACTTCTGATTTTGTATAGGATACAGTCAGTAGTATTTAAGAAATTTAACAAATTTCAATTTAGGGTTATGTAAAATTTGGCGTTATAATGGGCCAATACACATTAAAATATTTCCTAACGAATTTACTTTGGACCATCCAATACTAAATGTAATCGAACTCCATTGATGATATAAGGTTTTATTTGGCGGATAAACAGACGGAAAGACATGCACTTACCTTTAGACATTTATTTAATTCACTTTCTCGAAGACTGTACAAATATGAACTACAATTTGAATCTACTAAAGCCTACTGCAATTCCAATGTCAGTATTTATGTAACACTTCAAGCATGTAAAAGTCTAAAGGAAAGCGAATTTTGCTAAAAATAGTAATAGGTCTTTATAGCGGAAACATTTGATTTTGGCACATTCGGATCTCGTCATGTAGATTTTTGTAAATATTAAAGCTACAGCAAACCTGCTTTTGAAGCAGAACCGAATTGTACAAAGCTAGCTGCATGTAAGGGCTGGCTTTCAAGAATGAAACTAAAAAAAAGCAAGGGGTAGGCCTATTATGAGAGATGCTGGGTATTGTTTTGTGCCATGTCTACAGCTCATTCGAATGACCTAAAATTTCCGTTTTGGTAACTGCTCAGAATGTTCTGCAAACCAAGCAAGTGAGCCTGTGGGGCACCCCGCCCCTCCAACGAGCATTTAAAGAGTGTCTTCCTGATGCTTACAATGGAGAATCAGTTTGATTTGCACGCGTTAGGGCGGATCTGCTGTCGATAATGCGTGATGGTCATGGTAGCTCTTTGTCAGAACAGCACTGATGATGCCGGCGGAAGGAAGTGGAGGGGTGAGAGTTAAACGCAAAGTGCCGCCCGTTCAGTTTCTTGCCCAGAACGTCATTCTGAAATTAGACACACCTTTGAGCCGATGAGCGTGAGAGCTAATGTAAGTTACGTGCTGTCAGTTTATGTTCCTACATCCTATACAATCAAGTATATTCCCTGCCTCAAGGCTTAATTAGCGGCAAATTTTTACAAGCACTGAATACTCTTTCTACTTGCTTCAAATGCGAGTTGTTTCACTTTAACTTAAAAACAAGGTTTTCTTGAATATCTGCAACGTCAAACACAACAAAGTACGTTTACACATGTAAGGAAAGTACAAGCAATGTAGGTTCTTAAATTAATTGTTTATTTATTACAGGACGCTTTGTCAAATGCCCTTAAATGTTTCAACTGAAACAAATACTAACTTGGTTTAGGATTCCGTTCTTTTCGGATATTACGTTGCGTCATATCTGAGAAGAAGGGAATCCTCAACTACATCGCTGCGAAGACATCAAAACTCGCACAATAACTTATATTACTTATGTTTTATACCCGGACACATAATAACTGATATTAATCGCAATTTCCTATTTTTTCTCATGTTTTTAGGCAAATCGTCGTTAAGTTTCTACTTTTTACTGCCAAATCCTCTCGTACCTTCCCGTTCTGCTCTGTCCTGATAGACGGTGTAACGGACTTATTGAGCATGTGAGTGAATCAGAAAGTTTTTAAGCTCTTCAAGCTTTCTGGGAAATGCGCCGTTATGATGATAATTCTACACAAATTGTAGGCAACTTGCCATTATTCATACACTGTTTGTATCCTTGACATTTCAAGTAAATATAGTCTCTTGCATCCAATATACATTCCCTCTTGAAGAATCACTTATTCTTCTCTTACTTCTTTTAGCTTGATTACTTATGGCTTCCTTTTCAAATAACTTCATTTTCCTGTAACACCTTTTCAATATTTTCGACGGAAAGTCTACATAATATTTACTATATTTAAATTCTCCTAATATCCTGTGTAGATTGTGTGGCATTTATTGCTTTACGTGTGTGCATGGAATGCATAAAACTGAGGCCACTTTCCTTCAATAAACCAATAAGATATTCAAATACTGATTTTCTCTTAACCAAACTACATTTTCAAGGCCTAGATTATTGCTTGGTCCTTTCAAAAAATCTGCAACGTCTTTTCTACCTTTATTTTCAGAATTAATTTGAACATTCACGTTGCCATTTCAGTGTCATTCACTTGTTCTTATGATCTGGTAAACCATAATAAGAGTATCTGAAAAATATGGCGTAGGAAGACTTGCCTCTTATAAGAAATTTTATTTTTATTGGTGGGCATTCGATATAAAAATACTCCAGACGCCAAGGTTCTTAAAAACAATAGTACAGCTTGGAAATGTTGAGGTTCTCACGGGGGTGTTGAGGATGAACTCAGTCCTCTGGGAGGTTAGGTCGTGTTCACGGATAAATTATTACAGATTCAGACGGAATCATGACGTATGTTTCGCGTGCTCATCTCTCACAGGTAAAGGAGGCTTATTTTCCCTCATTGAAGGAGGCTCACACATTTAATTTTGTGTATCTCATTCGGCACGTTGAGTTAATGCTGGCCGCTCCACCAGCTTGCATAATAGATCCACTACGAGTTGGAACAAGATGTTTCGGAGAAATGTAATCTTTCCATCTTCAGGTTCTAGCCTTCACCCACTGATAGACCTTGAAAAATAAGGCAGCCAGACCCTGAAGATTACAGCGTATATCTCCCCGAAACGTTTCTAAATATAGACAGATAGCCCTAAAGATAAGCAACACTTTCCTCCGAAACGTCGGTAACCATTTCCAGTCGACAGGGCATAACATCCCAAAAGACTTGGTTGTTCAACAATAAAACTTATTCTTTACTTTCAAAACCGCTAACTGCTGTGGCAATGACATCAAGGCACCGCACTTGTCTTGGCTGAAACGGTCGTGGCCTTCTAAATATGCTATTTGACGACGCCGTCAAGTGTTAAAATTGAATAGTGTCGGCGAGAGATGAAAGAATGAGCATGAAGCACTGGTAAAATGAGACTGACAGTGGAAAACCGAGTCGGGTAAAAGCCTGCCCATTTTCACTTTTTCCACCATAAATCTCACATGGACTGGCACGAAATTAAACCTGGGACTGCACGATGAAAGGCACCTCGGCCATGGCAGAGCCTTTGTTGTGGTCTGGAATCTTTCAGAGGACATGCCTCTTGCGTCTGTGACCTAAATCAATCTTACGTGATATCATATAATTGATTTCTTCATTTATGATTTATTTAATGACGTTCTCAATTTATCAGATCAGGCTCACATATCGTTCAGTGTTAGAGTGATTATTCAATAATAAATGGAAAATAATGCGAAAGAAGGTGGTTGTAGACTAATTTTAGATACCATCTCGGAATTTCCCTGGAGGAACTGAGAAAATCCACGACAAATCTCGGTCATGATAACCTCAGGAATACGAAGCAAGAGTGTTACTCAGTGAACCGCAACGTTCAGTCATTCTGCTGATCATGGTTATCTGACACGGTCTGACCACCCCTACAGGTGTTTTCTGCTAAATAATCATTACGGTTTCGAGGAACTGCTGTGTATGCGGGATGGATGCTTTGTGAGTGGCTCAACCTTGATATTCAGTGTTGGTCTTTACGTTATTTTAAGGTTACGTAGCGATTTTACTCATGCACTTGGATTTTGTAGAGTAAAACAATAAATGTATCTCCTGGGGGTAAAGGGGGCCGGAGCGTAAGGCCGACAACCTTACCACCTTCATGTGCCGATTGTCTAGAAATTCTGGGAGCCTCAACTTCCAGGAGCCATCAGGGCCTGTCTAGGCCTGTAAGGGGATAGCTTTACCTTTACCTTTTAAAACAATAAATCTGAAAATAAGTAGAAATATTATATAGAAATTAAGCAGCAGCGACGTAATTTAAAATACTGATCGGAATTTAATTCTATTGTGTTTTGACCATGGTGCATTTCATTTAAAAACAATTTTATTTTTTGTACTTCATCCCTTGTCGGATAATTGCTTAAAACAACTTTTCAGAAGCTGGCACTCTCTCCTTCTTCATGTGTTAAAATGAGCCTATTAGGTATTTCCTTTAGATCTAGATTTTGTGAGGCATGGAGCCCTATCAAATGGGCCTAACATATAGGCTGTTCCTACACCTGAAGATGGAAGCAGATCCTATTTCCCAAACGTTATTTTAATTACTATTCGACGATGGATAAATTTCAAATAAAGGTTTCGGAATGTTCAGAGAGAGGCTCAGAATGGCTGCAAATTATTCGGTCGTTATAGCTGGTATTGTCTGAGATTTGAACGAGAATTCCGCGCAAGTAACCAATTAGTCAAGCTGTATATTTCCATAAGTCAAACAGCAGTCTTATCCTACCTATGTGCCTCTGGTCCCTGCTCAGCGAGAAAGGATGGCATGGTAATTCACCACGAATTAAATGCTGTGTAGCGACACAGGCCACTGTCCTGAGAAAATCTTGTACATAAATTAATCTTCATAATAAATGTGTGGATTAGTGAGTGAAAAGTGGCTTAGTAGGTAAAGAGTGAGTAGTAGTGAGCTAGTGATTGAGGGAATAGCGGCTTAGGAGGGTAAATAGGTGGGTGATTTAGAGATTAAGAGTGTGTGAGTGTGAGTGACAGAGAGTGGCCGCATAATAGAGCGAATGTTATTGACAGGCGATTAGGCTTTGTTGCGAAAGGCAGCTGACACCTTTAATTTATGTTTAATGTAATTTCAAACAGGACAACAAAGCCATATCCTTAAGGCTTCATCTTAATACAAAAATCTTACAACGTCTCCAGAGAAATGTGCTTACAATACACTATCAAAATAAAGGTTTGGTATTTACTGACTACTTGCAACGGAAGGTACTATGGTTGCTAATCTGTATGTCTTTAGTCCGTAAGTTCGTATCCTTATCACATTTTGAAGTAATTAACAATTTTTCATTAACTTTCCTGTTAACATCATGTCGCGATACGTACATGGTGGGAAAGCGATATGTATAAAGGGCGAAACATGAAGGAAAGTGACCATATGGAAGATCTAGGCGTAGAAATAGGATTGAGCGGCGTGGACTGAGTTCATCTGGCTCAAGACAGGGACATGTGGCGGTTCGGTAAAATGCAAGGAATCTGCTGTCTTCCTACTATACCAGAAAGGTAGCTGCTCCAAGGCGTTAATTAGTTAGGTCATTAGAGGATATTATGTCACTAAAGACCGCTCCGTCTTTGTAATTTGTAGTTCAAATCACCAATAATACTAATGTGGCAACAATGCGACTTTCTAAGGTAAGGACGATGCGATCAACTCTTCTTAACACACAGATTTTAAAATGTTCCTCTTTTGGGGAATTTGACACCCTGTTGTATGGTGAAAATATACCAACTCTTCGGAGAACCCTACCGTCTCTATTTTTGGGACAAAATGAACGCTATGAAGTATGTTGTGGTAAAAACGGCACGGTTTCCTAAATATGTAGCAATTTAATTTTGTTTTTATGGAAGGCTGACATGAGCATGAAGGCCGAGCAAAATCGTTTAGGTTTAATGTTAAGCATGATGACGACTGCTTAACCAATGCAGATAAGCGTAAGGGTTTTTGTTGATGAAGAGAAACTTATGTAGAAATTTTGTTTGAAATTATGAAAGCGATTACATTTACGGCGATGCTGCGAAGCCTTCTATTCTACATGGCACATGAAACTTGATCGTAATATGTAAAGGTAAAGTTCATCCTATAACATACAATGAAGGCACGGGATGTAGCGGTAGAGGTATAGATCTACCGTTACCTTAACATCGGCGCTAGATGGGGGTGGGTGGTCAGCGCCACTCCAAGGCCGCTCTACTGCTTGGTAAGACACCCATTACCCATTGTAGAGAAGACTTGGTTGGCCTCGGGGCCGCTCTGGACGGGTAAGGAAATCTCGCCCACACCGGGTTTCGAACGCCGAAGCGTCCAGTCTGTAGAGAGTCACTATACCGACACGCTACGCTAACCTTAATATGTACTAATTGAAATTGTGTACAGTAATTGGATCCCTAATTTTAACAAGACACAGGTTCCCAAACTGTATATACCTAAGTTAACACTGTCAAAAGATATTTAACAAAACAGTAGTTTCGATACTTAGACTTCAGCAAGTAAAATAGAGCAAATTATACTAACATTGTGATAATAGAATCTGAAGGTAGAGCACTGTAAAAATCTAAGTCCTACTTTTGATATAAACCTGAAATATTTCCATCCACTTTTCACCTTCACAATACATATCCCTCAATCTTAATGGTTTTAGTGGTTTTCTCCCATCTCTGTCTTTTTGCTTCGAATTGCACATTTCCCTACGAATCATGTGGCCAGTATGTTAAAAGTAAATTGTTTACAGAGGTATGTATTAATAAGTAACGTGATAGGAAGAAACCCTTTAATTAGAAATACATCTACAATGTTTTAATTAGTGGGACTAGGATACAGTAAATTTCACATATATTTTACTATAATTCTCTATGTAACAGCGAACGCTATTGCACAGATAAATGCGAGAGTAAATGGCCTCTTACTAAATAAAGACGTAATATCTTGGACACAATATGTATGTCACTAAAACAAAAAGGAAATCATCAAAAAAGTATAAATTAATTGTAATTCTGGGAACCTTATCATTAGTTCAATGATGATAATAACAGAAATTCTCATTCCCACCTATAAACACTATAACGACCTATATGATGCATTAATTCAGCCATAAATATTAAACATCGCGTTTTAAAATGTTACAAGCACTCTTCAAATTACAGCTACTCACGACGCATCATTTCGTTATTCAGTAATAAAGTACCGACATTTTGAAATGTCTAACCTAAGGCTTCGATTTCTCAAACTACATATTAGCTGTGTAAATATAAACTCTGTTGTCGTGTTTTGAGGAAAGATACGTTTCCACTAACTCCCACGTCAACGTCGACTTGCGAATTTCACGTTATAACACCGTCAATTTTCTTTGTTTATAATCTACTGGCCCAATGTCGTGATGTCAACTGTTTTAATTTATTACTGCAATTATTTTAAACCCAACTTAAGACTCCTCCGCAACGTGAGTACTTTTAAATCATTTGTCTGCATGGTGAAATGATAACCGATTACAATCTCGTACTCTGCTCTCCAGCTGAGCGGTTCATCGACTATAATAACCACACAAAAATGTATATCCCTCCCTCCTACAGTGTTCTGCTTTTTTGTCCCACGTCATTGAAGCGTAAATCGATTTGTTTCTTTATATACTCACATCCTACTTTCCTTTTATTTATAAAATCCCTTAGTTTTTCCCCGTCTCTTGCCTGAAGCTGCTGACTATTGTCCGAATCATGTCACGCTGCTTCGATTTCACACGGATTTCTTCAATGTAAGGAAAACTTTAAGAAAGCCAATGCATACTCCGGTCAGAAATCATTGCGTGAATTAAATTACGTAACTGTTGTTTTGCAGTAAGTGTTCACTGGTCGGGTCTGTTAACATTTAGAAGAGCCAAGGTCCGAAATTACAAAAGTTCCTTTGGAACATCAGCTATTATGGGCATTTGTAACTTCAAATACATACGTTGGAAACAATAGAAGGAAAACCTCGGACGGCCACAATGCACTGCGACCAGTACTACCGGAGATGGTAATATTGATATGCATTGGCATATGTCGGGTACGTTTATATACGTATGTAAATTGACAAATAACATTTATAGTTGCATTAGGCAGATTTAAAGTGATTTTTGACAATAAATGCAACAGATAAACACGAAATATAAGATTATTATCGTGTACTTTTAATACCCCGAGCATTAGAACCATAGCTGATTCAGACGGGCCCCTGTGAACGTGGTATTAAGAAAACCTTCTGGTTCCCCTAAAGGCGAGAAATTTCCTGACAATGTCAAAAGGAATTTTTATCATTGGATTTATTTATTGAATAATTAAGCCACAAATCACATTCCTTAAAAAAGTCTTAGGAATTAAGCAAATTAACTTTTTGTATTTCTGTGGCACCTATAAGTATGTAAGAATTATTAAAACGTAGGCACAAAACTTGTTCTATGTCGCGTAACGGGTCTACCATGAAGAATATCACACGTATAGCTACACATGTGAGTATTTAGAAGCATAGGCATGTGTTGTGATAGAAAATGACCCTTTCACTGTAAGTGAAGGTGTAACTGCCGGCGCCAGGAAGGTAGGTGAGACAAGTAGAGGTGTAAGTCAACTTATTCTTAACTCAGCACTAAACAGGATTAAATAACTTCACCTCCTAGCCCTTTATTCCCGATAAAATATCATCCGGTACCCATTAAATAGTAGGCCAGGTGAAACCCAGTGCCAGATTTGACTCTAACCCCTCCCGGGAATAGACCTACAAATCCTCCATAACCCAGCCACTAACGTAGTAACTATACCTAGTGCGCTATCCTGTCTCCTCTGAAGATGGAAGAATTGTAACGATTAATGACACTTTTCATCATATTAATCCGTACCGAAATTGCATAATGTTCATGCAGTGATTATGATGACAGGAATGAACACTCCCGGAGTGCACTTAATATAAGAAAGACGAAAGCATTTAATTAAAAAGACGTTGCTGAGTTCTATAATCAAACCGATAAATATAGAAACTGCGACCATTCACGAAGGAAGGCAAAATATTTCACACCTTAAAACACCTATTCTATTCTCATTCAGTTTGTGCTTGCTTCAAATTAATGATTTCTTACTTATCAATATTTTTCGCCTTTTCAAATTTATAACCACCAGCGTTACCGCCAAAAGCGTAGCTGTGTCAATAGTGTACTTCAGAACAATTTTCATGTCTGTGGTTTGCTCAGGTGACGATCTAGTAGGATCTTCCGTAAAACGTAAAAAATGTGGGTCCAATAATTTAAATGTTCCTAATTATCACACATGGGGACCGCACCCATGAAACAGTTTGTCAGGTAGCAAGTTTTCATTAAATTTGTCCAGAGGATTATCGTCGACCTTGATTTCAGGCTTCCGCCGCGATGTTGATGTAATCTGTGGTCTTTTGGGTAATTACACGGCGTCGTGTGGTAATTATTTACCGACGTTTCGGGACAACGTGTCGGTCCCATCTTCATGGGTCAAGATTCCGAGATCTCGGAATCTTGACCCGAAAGACCACAGATTACGATTATCGTTGAAATTCTCATCCTACCCACATAGTGTATTCGTATCTTTTGTATACATTTCACAATCAAGAGTGATATTTCCCTCACCAGAATTAACCCACTGGTTTTTACAATGGAGACGCACACTTCTCTGTGAAATAAGAAGCAAATTTTTAGAAGATTTTATTCATTCAAAGGCAAACAGGCTAATGTCTTAACAGTCTTCCTCAAACCCTTTTTTATGAAATGTTCATATTTAATTACATAATGCCCCATGTCGCAGAATACAGCCCTCAACATGTCTAACACACAGCCCTACATTCGCAGATGTTTCCTGAACAAATTAATGACTCTTAATCACGTGAGAGACCCTCAAGCTGTGAAGATGCCCGTTACAACATGAACAACTCAATTAAGAGTTTTCGTAGAATGATGGAGGGAGTCAATAGTTGGAAGGAGAACGAAATTATTTACAGCCTACAAATTTTTCAATTCTTGACCTCATGCCTCGGTGATGTGTCTGAAACGGATTTCATTACACTGGAACACACAAGGAGTGAATTCTAACACCACAAAAGAAGGCATATGGGTAGCGAACGACACGCAAACGTCATAAACACCTTTATTTTTCACTTTCTTCTTTTGACACGGGACCAAAAACAGAAAATTACGTTGATGTAAATGCATGACGAAATAATGAAAACAATCATTATAAGAAGTTAAAATGATGGAAAAAACAGACACTCGAGGAAATTGAAGGTAACAAAGAAACTAAACTTCGAAGCATTGTCTTCTTCAATCAAGGTTACTTAACTTTGAACTAGACTACACAATACCCTTGCGGCCGTTCTAAGCGTTCGTCTAGACAATAAATGTCATGATTTGTTGTTCTTACAGTTCTGTGCAGAGTCATTTACAATTTTTATTGTATTTCTGCTTCCAAAATGCTCTTCAACATTGTTAATAAGACACAGTGTGGATAAACGCCAAATAATTCTCTTGTTATTTTCGCCATCACTGGAAAACTGAAGATTGAATTGAGTTGTAATGAAGTACTGTGCCTAGCTAGACAGTCTAAGTCTACAAAACAATCTTACTTTAAGTTACCTCCTTTACACAAAATACATTAATCTGTGCAAAATATTAAAATTCAATATGTAAATACAATCAAATACATTAGCGGTATTGAATACAATGACAATGAATATTAATACTGAATTAGGACTATTTCGTACCTTTCAAGTTTACGCAACTCCCTCTTTAGTTTACCATATCAGGCTGTTGATCACTTAATAACTTGACCTTTAATCTTATAGAAGGTTCTAAGGGCATGCCTATACTTACCAATGTGTTGATATTTTACGCCTTAATCCTTCACATGTTAATGATAATTATGTGTGTCGTGTGTTTGATAAGACAGCGATGACTGTGTGTGCCGTGTGCTTTGTTCGGTCAGTGACAATTGTATGCGTTTATGCTTTATATGTCAGTCATAATTGTTTATCCTTTGCCTTATGTGACAGTGATAAACGTAAGCATTTTATGCTTTATAACTCAGTCGTATGCCTTACATGATAGTCACATTTATGTTCATCCTATGCCTTATGTAGCAGTGATAACTATGTTCATTTCTTGTGTTTTTATGGCATTGACAAACGTGCTTATAATACGCTTTGTATGGCAGCGATAACTCAGTGCTTCATGTGCTTTATATATGAGAGATAACTGCGTGCGTTGTATGCTTTATATGGCAGGTATAACTTCGTGTATTTTATAATTTATATGACAGTAATAACATCTTGTTTGATATGCTTTGTATGGTAGTGTGCTTTATATTACAGCGATAGCGTTGTGTACTTATATGCCTTACAAGGCGGTGATAATTCTGTGTCCCTCACGCTTTATATATATCAGTGACAACTGTATGATAGTATATGCTTGTATAGGTGATATCGCAGTATTCCATACACTATAGCATCCTGTATAACTCTGTATGGTAGATACAGCTGTGGTTATAATATGCTTGATGTCGCAGTGATAGCTGTCTGTAACCTATGCTTTACATGGAAGTGATAACTAAGTATCGTATGCCTTACATGGCAGTGATATATATTTGTATCGCACGCTTACATGGCAGTTGTAACTGTGTGCCCCACGCGTTCTTCGTGGTAGTGACAGTTGTTTAGGCTACATTGCACTTTACATGACAGTGTTAACTGTGCACCGTGGATTCAGTACGACAATGATTACTAAGTTCACCATATGTTCTGCATAGCAGTGATAACTACTCGTATGTATATGGCATGCTTTAAATGGAAGACTGTATGCTGTAATAATAAAAAATACATTTTGTCCAGAATTTTTTGCGGGGTTCGTTCTTTTTATAAAAAACAGGTATTTTTCCATAAACAACACCAGTCGTTTGGAGACATACATTTTGAAATGTTATTTTAACACCTTGCCATACAAAGGTTTAATGCCTTATTTCACACTATGAACTATCTACATAGGGAATTTGTAAATGGTGTAACTTTTAAGTAGTATTTACTTCCTTTATTATCGAAGCCGTTTATCCTGTCATCCAAATGTTTACTTACTACAAGCAAATCATTTCAACCCCCCAATTTATTTACGACCAATTATTTTCAAGTCAATGTGAACTCCGTAAGGGTATAGGAAGGAAGTCACTACATGACCAACATATGTGAAGTTTCGTTCTGAAACGAAGTTTAAGCGAAATTTTATTCTGAGACCAAGGGTTACGTGAAGTTGCACTCTGAGACCACGAGATATACTGGTATGTACGTTTCACTCTGACGCAAAGAGTAACGCCATTTTTGCTCCGAGACCAAAAGATAGCCTACGTAACTTTCATTCTGGGACAAGAGATAGGCTACGTGAGCTTCACTCAAATAAAACGATGCGCGAGATTCCTTTTGAGACCAAAAGATATAAGTATGTGATTGTCCCTCTGAGAGCAAGAGATACAAGTACGTGATTGTCCCTCTGAGACCAAGAGATACAAGTACGTGATTGTCCCTCTGAGACCAAGAGATACAAGTACGTGATTGTCCCTCTGAGACCAAGAGATGCAAGTACGTGATTGTCCCTCTGAGACCAGGAGAAAAATGAGTTTCCGACCAAGACAAAGAGAAACATGAGTTTCAATCAGACATATAATTACAAGAGTTTCACTCAGAGGTAAGTCGCCTATTCTCTGAGACTGATAGATACGTGGGTTCTACGTACTTTTCGACTAAGAGCAACATGAATTTCCCAAACAGACAGAGAACTATACGTATGTGATTTTCACTCACAGCAAAAACAAAACGCGATTTTCACTTCGAGAACGAGAGACACGTGACTTTCACTCTGATATTAAGAGATAAGTCAGATGCTCTCTGAGGCTAAGAGATACGCGAGTCACTTTCAGACTAAGAGATACAAGATTTTCCTTCAGAGACGAACAGATATTGAATTTCACTCTGAAGCCATGACTTATATGAGTTTGACTGACACACTGAGACTAAGAGGTATGTGACTTTAAATCATACCTCGAATTACGTGAGTTTTACACAGAGTCTAAAAGATACGTGAGTTTCCTGCTGAGACCAAGAGGAAAGCGAGTTTCATTCAGAGACTAAGAGATATATGACTTTCAGTTCGAGGTTACGAAATATATGATTTTTACTCTGAGACCAAGGACTTCGTGCACAGCACAGGAATCAGGAATCCTGTTCTAGACAATGATAAGGAAATGCGTAAGGAGCGGCGGAAGAATGTTAATACATGGATCATAATGCAGTTTTTATTGTAATCCCTTTCTTTGTGCAGTAGACTGTATCAGTGACCTCTTTAATAAAAGGGAAGAGAGGCGCTTTCCCCTGGTTCTTCACACGCACGAGGCTCGCTGTGTGGCAGTAATTACAGAGCGGCAGGGCCTCACGTGTGAAATCTTGCGGGCAGACAGAGTAGAGGTGGAACCCAGCACATGACTGGCGAAGTGACGGCACAGCATCTTGGAAGTAGGTGACAAGCAGGTAAGATTTGGAGATGGAAATAAGTCTGTTGAAACAAACGACACTCCAAATTGAATTTTATGCATTGGACGAAATAAGTCAATTACAGAAGATGATGTAAGAGTTGGTAATGAAGATTTGAAACGGATAACACGTTGTGTTGGTTACAGTAGGCAAAGGCGCGATATCGGGTCAGTCCATGTGGGATTTGTGGTAGACAAAGTGGCACTGGGACAGGTTTTTCCCCGAGTACTTCGGTTTTCCCCTGTCAATTTCATTCCACTGGTGCTCCATTACACGGAAACAGAAAAAAACTAATCATCTTTATCACAGGGTTGCACAATAAGGCTCAAGGCTGCGGTGCGTCCGTAGCTAAAAGAAAAAGAGTGATGTTGGAAAAGAGAAAGACACATACATAGCAAAAGAAGCAGAACACAGATTGCGGATGTTTGAGACCCAGCTAAGGAGGATACTTTGTCTTAAGAAGTTGGGAAGACGAAAAGAATAAATTTACATATCCACAGGCTTAAAAATTTGTATTGTTTTCTGAAACATTAGGGTAACAACATGAATAAGGATGTGACAGATTAGGCATGTAGCGGACAGATGATAAATAACACAGTCATAGAAAAGTTTAATAACAAATCTGGAGGAGAGAAACCACTTTGGAGAAACATGTGTAAATATGAGGATAAAGTTAATATGGATCTTAAAGGAATACGGTGTCACTGTAAGGAATGTTATAATGTGACTCATACTAGCTTTCAATGGCTGTCTCTTGTAGACATTATTATAAATGTTGGAATTAATTAAAAGTGAGGACATTCTTTAGAGGTAGCCACTATTAGTATCTCAAAAACAACATTCTCCATGAGGCTAGAGTGAGATAAATTAATGTAATATGTCGATTTAAAGTATGACATGGAAAAAGCAGGACGATGTAGAGGTAAAGCTCTAAACTTGTAAAGAGCTACCAAGTTCCAGTTTCAGTTCAGCTGACTGAAACTTTTCCACAAATAATGAGCCAATAATTCAAAGAGACCACGGACATACTTGTTCACATCAATACATGATTACAGTTCTTCCATCTCATTCAAAAAATAAATAACTGTAATTGCAACTGAGTGGTTGAATTACCTAACAGTCGTTATTATAGGACTGAGTAGTCTTTAAGTGATAGGGGGATGCATTCAGTGACATATCAGTCGTAGGAGTATAACATCAAAACACGCGTCAGGGCAAGTCAGGAAGGCGATAGAAATAAAGGTAAGATAAGTGTTAAAAATGTCCCTGTGCACGCCAAGAAGGCATAAAGCAGAGTGGCGACAAAACACCACTCACTCTTAACCTTGAAGCTAGATGGAGGTAAAGCGGTCAGCTTCATGGCTCGGCTGCTTTATGTCTAAGAAAAACGTTCCCGGTACCCTCTGCAGAGGCTACGTGGGTCCTAGATTTGATGTGGACACTTTGGAGAAAAAAATTACTGCCTGGAATAGAACTATGGTAGTTTGGTTCTCCAGCAAGTAGCCTAGTCACTATACTGACTGAGTTACTTTGGTTCAGGTGCTAGAAATATAACTTATAAAGTAAGAAATCAAGGTATGTCATGCACTGGTGCGAAATGAGGGTCTTGCCGAATTTACGTACATTCCGAAACGGAATTAAAATTTATAAGTCAACGGAACTTGTTATTAGAGAGAAAACTTAAAGAAGAATGAGTTACAAAGAAGAAAGGAAATATCCTATATTTAAGAAGAGACATAAAAAAAGAAAGAAAGAAAACGAGTTCGAAGTAAATTAAATGCGGAAAGAAGGAATTTAAAAATATAATTTTATTGTAAACGCACTGATGAAACTTTGCCCGAAAAGAATTTTCAGCATTCTCGAAAATATAAAATTAATTCTTTATACGCAATACGTACTTGAAGTGCGCAATTCTTTGACAGAAAATGCAGTAGCTCTAAATAAACGCAAATTCCAAATAACACAATATCGCTTAGAGTTTGTACAAGAGTGGTTCTCAATCTGTGACTAGCGGTTCAACCTGACGTAGCGAAACACATCTGGAAGGGACTATTTGTATCAAAATCAGTAAATTATTTATAAATGAACATTAATTGACAAACTTTGATGTGTGTGATAAAAGAAGGTTAGTCATTATCGAGATTGCATTGAGCAACGGGGATCATTTGAAAGTACTACTGATGTGTTAGCTTGGAAAAGGGAAACAGCAGTCAACCAAGAGGCATAGGAAAGAGGTTCCTCACGATTAAAATCCATTACACCGGGAAGCCCGATAAAATCTGTCAAATCATTTTTAACTTCATTCCTTTGTAATATATTATGTCGATGCTGCACTAAATACTCTGTCCTGAAAGACCATGTGTACACGTGGCAGGCCAGTTTCATCATATGCTGCTCGGTCTGTGTTTATAATACTAAGTATGTGTAAGTACTAGTACAGACCACGCCCAACTGTCCTTAGCTAACGAAATTAAACGTTACATCTGAGAGCACAAATGAAGACTTGAGGTGTAAGCACAAACATCAACAACTAATGAGAGTGTTGCTCCCCTTGACAGAAAATTAAGAGAGTGAAATAAACAACATGAGAAGTTAATAGAATTAAGCCTATAGATTTGGAGTTCCGTTAGCTTTTCACGGCCAATGCAAGCGCCAGATTTACACACACAAATTAATTGCTCTTCGTATTTAAAAGTTGTTCAGACGGGAAATGATCATGAAAATTCACACATTTATGGAGTTATATTGTACCTGAAGTTCACATATATTAATTTCTTGAGCTCTGCTTATTTAATGACAATCTTAGAGCTGCATAAGTTCTAGCGTCGAAGAGGGATATAATTGTACGCTATAACTGGAAAGAATGTGGAAAGAGAAGGTCATGACTTCTTCTAAGATAATAGTCTAGTTTTTGTATAAACAGGCTGACGAAAAGAAAGCAGAAACTCAATTACAATAGTCGGTCTTCCGGCCAAGATTCGAACCAAGGATGTCCCGTTTTTCACTACTTTGAGATAAATAAACACTACTCTAAATTTTTAGTGGTTGGAGATGCAGTAGGTGCATGGATTATTTCTGTATGTGAATTGTTTCCACCTTACACCAGAGAGCATGAGTTACTAACATAGACGGCGCCTGCCACTGAGATTTTCTTATGCCGCCTTTCGGAACACAGTGCGGGGGGGGGGGGGGGTATGACTGGCTAAATTCCAGGTGCTGCCTTGCAGTCATTGTCCAGCATAACACTTGGCAAGCTAGTATATTTCTTAAGAAGTTACGTATGCTGGCAGATGCTACCTGATTATTTGGCTTCTTCACGTGAAAATTTTGCGTGACGGTGCCGGAGACGGAGCGATAAAACATGACTCAGCTTCACCCATAGAAAATGTATTCTATGTTTGTTTTCATAGCAATATCTCATTACGTAAAGAGGACCTTGCACTTTATGTGTTTCATAAAATGCTTGCGAAATCAGAATGATTAAGTTACTAATAGAAAATAAGCGCGAAGTTCAACAGCTGCACCTAACTCGTATAACTTAATCGAATTATAAACCGACATCCCAGGACTTGATTGGACTATTTACCCCTTTGCGTTTTGCCACAATATATTGGTTTTATAGCCTAAATCATGAAATCTTTCTCTTCTCCAAAGCATCCAGACCAGCTCTAAGGCTCACAGAGCCTCCCAGACAAAGGGTGCCGAGGCTGTTCGCCCGGTTATAACGCGACGGGGGTGTGAAGCAGACCACTCACCTTCATCTAGTGTTGAGAATAAGAGTGTGAAGAGCTCTAATGTACTCCTCCTTATGCCTTCTTGGCATGCACAGACACAAATTTACATTTCTCACAGACTCATGCCTGTATACATAGGGATTCTGGCGCCCCACAGTACGAGGTACGCTCCATACTTTTATATATTGGCACAATTTGGGGGGGCTGATTTGACCAATGTAGACAATGCTGTTTAAAATACAAAATTTCAGTTTTATTGTATAAAACAGAGAGAGTGCTTCGTTTTCCATCCACTCAGATGCAGTGCTTTTTAGGTCCTGCAAGTGTTTTGAAATGTTCCACAGATAACGAGGTAATTTTACAGTACTTCGTTTACTCTTCAGGAGAATGATTTGGAAGTTTCAAAATAATATATAAAGGTTTGAATTCCATGAACTGTTTCTCTCTATTTTTCAAATTCTGTTAATTTATGAATTGGTTATATAACTGCAACACTAATTATTTATACTCGTATAATTAAACACATGCTAATCTATGGAAGCATTCTTATGCATTACAAGCTTATACCATGCAAATTAACACACATCTGCGCTCTTCTGCGATATTACACAGCGCAGAGTTGTAATTCTGTACCGACGTTTCGGGACAATCTACCGGTCCGATCTTCAAGGGTCAAGAAGTCTTGACCCTTGAACTTGACTGTGACTGACAGTCACCGACCACACCACATACACGGACGGAAACCTATTCGGATCAAGGAAGAATAGATGTTCGTACACAAAGATTTAATTACAACGTAAATGTGTATAATGTTTAACCATTTTAACAAACAAAGTTTGTTACGGTTTCACGAAAATTATATTATACTTATATATACTATTTTAACCAAACCCTGTAATATACTGCACTATTGTTACCCCAATGAATATACGCTTATTGTGAGTTATTTTATTACTGTAAGTTCTATAGTAGCTTTGGTGTCAGCTCCCTGCAGATGGCTAGATAATAACGTCTTAATACGTAGGAGCCATGTAAAAGATAGTAGGAATAAAATATAGAATTGTGCATTTGTTGATGTTAGATAAGCTTCTTAAAGTGTGCAACAAGCCGAACAGCCGGTGGCTGCCTCTTGGTGTACTCTTACGTTCTCCTCCTTTTAGCCCTCCACACGTCTATATCGGCACACAACCACATCACGTAGCCTTTACATAAGCATATCTTTAAATTCCCTCATTGAGGATCAGAAAGTATAGGGAAACTGTCCATCCTTATCAGGACAAACCTGTTTAGTTTTAATCGATCCGGATTTCTGCTCTCATTAAATGTTTATGTAGCAGCAGTGGACAAGGTAATGTTTCTGAAACCGTGACGGGCGAGCAAATTGGATCGAATTGCTCCAAGTTCTCATACACGTGTTTCCAATACCAGCTTCCTTATACCGGCTTTCGAGCGCGTGACTTTTTTAATTAAGTAAGTACATAGCAGCGACCATAAACAGAACAGCATGTCTTTTATTTTTTTGCTGTACAATCGTCTGTACAGCTTTCCAATTGTTGATCGGCAAGGCTAAAATAAACATACAAATGAATCAGCGGAAGAAATGTAAATAGCAATGTTGTCACCTACGCAGAGGAAACAACTGGAACGAACGTATAGTATAAAGCATGCAAGACGTATACCAAGTGTCATTATGAAATATAATAAAACAGAGCTTAAAAATAGTTTACAGTGACGCTCATCACCTACACCCTGTTTCTCACAGGACGTATTCCATCAAAAAGGCGAATGTACCAGTAATAAAGGTTTAGTTGCATCGAAATACTGACCGCTTGAGAGCTGAATAATTCAGCCATCGCAGAAACCCTACACCGTAAGAAAAATATTTAATGTGTCACAAATGATTCTGCATCAAAACAGTGAAGGTACTGGAAATGGTCTACAGTATATATGACTCAGTATATACGACCCGTTTGTTTTCTTATACATAAAATATATTTTTCTCATGTCACTTCTCAAGTTAATGTTTTGCGTCTACATTGTACTTGCAACTAACTAATAAATGTGTAATCGCAATCCAGAGATGATCCATAGTTTAGGTTATAACTGTGGTAGTACCTGCCACCCTTTCATGTCAAAGAGGTTCTCATATTTCGCAGATGGAAAATTACCAAACTGTTGCATTTTGTAATTGGTTTCGAAATTCAGTAAGAAAACCTTAACAAAACAGCCACTTGGAAAACAGTAAAGGAGACCGCAGGAGAACGTTAGGATTGATTTTGTGTTATTGAGATAGGAAAAAGGAGAGAAGTGGCTTGGGTTCGTATCCAATAGCTGGATTTGTTAAATAATTCACGGTGTCAATTCTGTACTGGGGTTTAGGTTGAGACATGCAAACAACCAAATTAAAATTGTTCAACACTCCGAATGTTGATCACAAGAACGTAGTAAAAACAGGTGCGAGTGTTTCAACAAAAATGACTAAGTTTATTGAAAAAAATCAATATCAATCTGTTCAGTTGACCAGACGTCGTGCCTGTGACTGTAAAGGAAATGTGACTTTGCATTCCGAAGAGTGGTTTTCCAAAACATTCACTGTATCTGAAAATATGATAAAAGCTATGTCACTTGCTTGTCATTTCGTCATTCGTCTACTCAAAATGTCTTCCTAATTTGAGAACTCGTGCCATGTTTGTTTTTCACTTGGTAAATCGCTTCATTTGTATGGATTATTTTACGGCCATAAATAAAATTCGTGTCTAGATTTAATTATAGTGTATGTAGCTTATTTATGTGAGTCGCATTGACCACATATTTGTGTTGCAGCCAGTCGGTAGTTACCCTAGCAAGAAATGGACACGAGTTAGCTAAAGTGACCGATCAGAATATTGATGCCAACTGAAAAAAAACTTGGTGCGTGCCCCCTTCTTGTTGACAAATGAGTGCAAGCTTTTAATTACTCAACTACTCTGTTTTGTGCACTTTTCATAATGGAAACTGTGTCAAGAAATGTATCAATTCTCTGTGCCCCTCACACGGCCCTATAGTCTAAATACGAAGTACTTTTCTCTTCGGACAACGTGTAATTGCTTAGTCTTTGTTTGTAAAGCAATGTCGGTACGTAAGACATTACTGACATTTTTTTCAGTAATTTCTACTGAATAAACATTCAGTAGAAAATGCAGATGTGTTGAACACAGATTTTCCTTTCTTCCTCGAAAATTTACACAATTTTCTTGCAATACTTGCAAAAATTTCGTAACACAGTCGCTTAAAATGAAGGCCTTAACCGTTTTTCTCTCCGTCTCTCTGTCCAACCGAATATTTTGTCCGGGAATTTTGAAAGTGTTTTGATTAAATTTTGTAGGGGGGACTTAGCAACTTAGTGTGGTGGTAATACTCGACGTTTTACATTCATAAGCGAGAAGTGCTCCTTTCAAATTTCAACCTGAGCAACTTTTTCACGTCTAACATTAAGTTCACAACAAACGTTTTTCAGAAAATCAACGTGAATGACGTCAGGACAGAAATTTGTAGGAAAAGGTTTAGCCCCATTTATGATTGTGTTTACCACATATTGTATATGCTGGTGTGACAGTTACTTCGTATTTAAGTATAATATATAAATAGGGCCTAAAAGACCTATCAGTCCAATACGAAAAGCTCATGCAAATATTCTTATATTTCGGTGTATAATGTTCTGCGTCTCTGTAAGAATCAACCTAAATCAATCAATGAGTACATGTTTATATACAAATGAATTCTAATGTAATCAAAACAAGCAATTCAATGTAATTTATATCAAATAAATACAAAACATTTATTTTATAAAATAAACAGCTCTTATTTCATTTGTCACTTCAGGCACCTTTTTTATAGATCATGGTCACGTCAACGATTATATAGTAGAGTATATTCTTCTTGCTTGTAGTTTCTTATAGTATTTTATTGCAGAAAACCCCCGACATTTAGGTCACCAAAATTAGAATTAGAATTAAGAAATGAAATATCCTATTACACATTGCAAATATTTTCATAATGTCGTCACCGAGAAGAAATAAAGTGTAAAAAATACAATTATACACGTAACGTAGAAAGTTTAAATCTTCTATATGAGTACTTCAATTTGAATTTTTATTTTTTTTTACAATGGTGCGACAGCCCCTAGTGGGCCAGTGCCTCCTCATTATCGAGGCTTCACAATCACACTCATATAGACACACCACACTCGGTAGCACACCTCTGGACGAGCGATCAGCCCGACGCAGAGACCTCTACTTGACAACACACAACACCCACAAGAGAGAGATACATTCATGCCTCCGGCTGAATTCGAACCCGCAATTACAGCAAGCGAACGGCCGCAGACCCACGCCTTAGACCGCAGGGCCACTAGGTTCTGCTTAAATTTTATTTACAGAAAAATATTTTCAAAACTACAAATATTAGGAAACATTACATAAGAGGAAATTAATTTTAAATCAGATAATTAGAGGCCCCCATTACGAAAGTGTGATGTCCAAAAACACGTAGCCGAGTAGATAAAATTCTTATTAGCTGCTCTATTTTTAAGTTACATATGCTGTGCTAACTGAATATATCATATGAATTAAATTTTTACATGTAACAGGATGAAAGCATACGGACTCTAAGTAAATAAAACACTCATTGCTGTTCACAGAGTGCAGTAACATGATGCAGTAGCATATTAATTAGGAATTTTTCAAATTGTGTCTGTTAAACTGGTCGATAGAAGCAAATATTAGAAAGCGTCTTGCTTCTCTAATATGTGCCAATATTTTCTCCACGGAGTAAATGCATATCGTAAATATAGAGCTCTCAGCTTAGTGAATCTTTGAACGTCGAGGCAGGTAGATTCTGTCATGGAGTGACGAGCGATGACACACGAATGAAAATCGCTTAGTTAACGTATTTATAACATAAAGAATATGTACATCACAGGCTGCACGCGTGTCCCTCGGTCAAGAGAGATTACCGATACGCTTACGCAATCTTCTAATGCCGTAAAATACAAACACACAGACATCTAGTGGAACTGTACGTACCTACGTATATGGTTCGACTGCTGCAAAAAATTTTTGAAGCCAAGTGCTATATATGGTATTGCTTCTGTTTGATTATGCAAGATCGCATTGACAGAGGTTTCGCAATAAATCCTCGCAAAAGTCTGCAGCATTATGCCTGCCTTATCCGGAGAATAGGTCGTTTAAACATGCCACCACACAAGACGCATAACCTCAACAACACTCCATGTTTTGAATGACTGGTATTTTCTTGTTTTATTTTCTTTATTTAGTACTATGATTTCTCTCCCTCTTTATTTAATTTTTTAAGCTTTGTTCAGACAGTAAAATAATGATTAATTTTCATGACTGCATCCTTTGAATGCACAATATAGAAACACAATGGTTGTAGTGTGACGGATGTATCTCACTGTCAACTGTATATTTCACTTCCCTCTCTCGGGGACATCCGTTATTCATGTTCGTGTCTTTACGTCACTCGTCTTCCACGTTAAGGCTGTTCCACACACCGTATACCTTTTCTGCTGTGTTTTCCGTGTTTAGAAAATGCATCCAGATACATTCGTACGATCAGCGACAAATAGAAACTACGTTGGCTCTTTACCAAAGTGTAAACTTTGAAAGCAACGTGAATCTTTAAAATAAGAAAATAATATTCATTACGGTTTCAACATACGTAAGAACCGGACATAGCGCAGGAGGTATAGAGACTACGCTATGGGCTGGATGAAGGAAGAATTGTATATGCCTCAATTCCCGGTACGGGAAAGATTTGCTCCTCTCCAAAGCGTCCAAATTCAGGCCTGCGAATCAGCTCCTATCCTATTCAGTGGGTATCGAAGGGGCTTTCGCCGATTGTCAAACGACGGGGCGTCAAGGTGACTGCACACCTATGTCTAGTGCCGAGGTTAAGGATGAGTGGAGCTACAACACCACTCCCCCATATACATCCATGGCATGCTAAGAGACTGTACATTTATTTTTACTTTTAACATATGGATGACGAGAAATTAATAAAATTTTGGTCAGATATCCTGAAGAAAAATGACTTTCGGGAGACCTAAACACATAAAAGATGGACTAAAAAATTTAAGAAGCTGAGACAATGAAACAATCTGGCGTACGTGTTTATGAATGTACTTCGTCCCAATAGTGGAATTTAGCAATCGTTGACATTGTATATCCGACTCACAGTTCAAAATTTAGTTATCTGAAAGCGAATCAGTGCTTTATTATGTTATTGTCTTAGCACATACATATTTTGTCAAGAATTTACACAAACTTATTGCTGAATTAAACTAAATGCAAAAATGACCACCCTGAGCCTAGTACACACCCTGACACATTCTTTATTCGAGCGTAGAATTCACATCACCTCATTAGGATTATACTTTTATAATTTTCTTAACATTCAACTAATGATAAATCTGTATCCAGTGAGAAACCGATCCATATTTAAATGGGATTTCTGATCGGAAATAGCCTCAGGATTAAACTCTTAAATTAATGCATCAAGCCGTGAATGGCTCTGAGTGTGTGTGTATACATGTACACGTATAGACACACACACACTTATAAGCAGTTTTATTGCTATCCTGTAAAAACAGCTATTCATTTTTCTCTGCAGTTTTTATATAGCCTATATTGTATGCTTGCGTTTGCATATACATTTCACAGAATGTACTAAGAATATGACCAAACTAATTTAAATTTTAACTTAATTCTAAGAATGAATGATATTATGTCACGTTTCTGACATTTCATATGTTGCGTTGTGGAATACATGAAAAATTTCTAACCTTAATATCTTGTATATGGTATGTCTACTTACAATGGGAGAAAAATTGTCGTAATTTATCTTTGCTGCTAACTAACTCCACGGAGTAGAGTCCTTCTTGAGAAGCGAACAGATCCTCAGCTACTCAATAAATTCCCTGCATTTTATGTAACCTGAACGTTCATTGCCATCGTAACAACACCCCGCCACTTGTCCATATCCTGAAACATATTAATTCAGTCCATGCCCTCCCATCCCATTTAAGATCAATATTAATATTATGCCCCCATTTATGTCTAGGTTTTCCAAGTGGTGTCCTTCCCTTAGGTTTCCACACCAAATCTTATGTGCACCTCTCCTCCACGCGTGCTACATGCCTCGCCCATCTCACTCTTCTTAAGTTTATTATCCGGACAAAATTTGGTGATGAGAGCAGATCATCAAACTCCTCATTTTATAGTTTCTTCCAGTTACCTCTCTCTCTTACCTCCTAGGCCCAAACATCTTTCTCGGCACCCTTTTCTCCTACACCCTCAGCCTACGTTCTTCCCTCAACGTGAGAACCCAGGTTTCACAGCCGTATAGAAAAACAGGCGCAACTGTAGTTCTGTACATTTTAATATTTATATTTCTGAAAAGAAAGTATGAAGAAAAAAAGGTCATGCAACTACAGCAGGCATTCACCGAGGTCCATTTGTTTTTAATTTTTTCACGAACAGAGTTCATTTCAACATAAACATATAAACTGCCTTCGACGACACCATTCCAGGTGCATTGACAACGTCATGTATCCTTCATTTATCAATGTCTTCTTTTTCCTCAGTATAAGTGAAGTTCATTTGGTCACATTAGTTGATCATAAGCATGACAGACTGTTACCAACCGAGAATTTCATCATAAAATATTTAAATTCACGTAACTGCTGCAAAATGTACATACTCTTTACACTATCAGTAGACGCAGGTTGAAGTATGAAGAAAAAAAAAGATGTGCTCATATTTCATTCATTTACCATCGACATTATACATGAGGGTCATTAAATGAAATGTCTTCCATCCCCCTCTCTCTCACCTCATACTAAACATTTATTTAAAGTTATTACAGTCTAAATTTGGTTATTATAATCAGAGATCAGTAACAGATGCCTCATTAGATTACATTATGTGCCAGAATAATACAATTATTTTCATTTCGAGAGAGAGTCGGACGGTTACACATACAGTAAGAATTGATAAAGTAAACACATGATAATATATTTATAGATTTATCTTACTGAGGTAAAGTGGATTAAGAATTCCGGAGCTGTTATTCGCTGATAATCTTGCTATAACATATTTTACAAGTTATGGATTGCAAAAACAAATTTATTTAGTAGATAAATATTTTAAAATGTTGAATTTGAGATGTAAGGTGAACAAACCTAAAGTAATAGTTTTGAAAAAAAAAAGGGAAATTAAAAGCAAAGGAAAGATGGAGAATGAAAGACAGAATATCGAAGAAGTAGAGGAACTTAGTTATTGAGGAGTAATGCTAGAAAGTACAGGAAGATGGAACAAAGAGAAAACATTAGCTGAAGCAAAAGGATACCAAGCTCTTGCGGCTACTGATAAATGCGCACGAGTAACACCTAATATAAACGTACGTAACCTGGAAAGTATTTATAAAATGGTGTGCAATTCTACGACTACGTATAGAACTGAGGCAGGGAGTAAAATGAGGCATGAAAAGAAATAGGCTAGGTACATGGGAAATTTCATAAGAAATTACAGTGGCTTCCGAGTTTTGCAGCAAATGGTTTTGCCGAAATGGAACTTGGTAGAGACAGCAGGAGAGGCAAGTTTATCGAATGATAGTAAAATACAGGTATCGGATTATGAGCATCGATGTAGAAGATCCGGTAAGGCAATGTCATGAATGGCAGAAGAGTGACATGAATGTGAGAAGGGATAAATGAGAAGAGAAATAAAAATACACTTCAAGGTACTTACTAAAGTCTATCAGGCAATGGCTTCATACTTAAGAGCTTAAAATTCCTTACTCACAGGTAAATTTTTGCAATTTCTTGCCTAACTTGTTATAGGTTTGTCGAAAAACGTGAGAGCTACTTGGGTACAAAGATATAAAGGAATTTCAAGAAGAACTCACAGTCTATTCTCTTAATGCATAGGTTTCTACTTTAAATACCTCCTGGAGTTAATATTTCATTCCTGTGAAAAATTTAGGACTAAAATACGCATTCAGTATCCGTTAAATCTGTTAAATATAGCTTCATTGTTTCACGCCGACACCATGTTTACAATTGTTTATGTACAAGCAACATGTATGCATTAGATGCATTATGTAGTTATGTTTATGACCTATCGTAGTAGCAAATTTCACATGCCAGCTCGCCTGCTTCATTCATTGTCACTGTCGCAATACCGGAAGCAAAATAACACTTTTGCACAACACCCGCCTTGTTTATTCTACAGTCTACAAAACTATTACAACGGTGAAAGCTACATTTCGTCCAGGGTTTATTACCGTAGGCCCACTTTTAGGACCTACAAATAGAAAAGTGACGCTAGCGTCACTTCCGCCTCACAAAATTCTCTCTTTGTCGTATAGCTTATACCGAGTTTCGTAAAAATCATCTAATGGCTCCGACATTGATGGTGGGGCAAACAAAGAGCATGGTATCTCCAAATCCTAACGACTTCCTTCTAAAACGTAAAAGAGTATAAAGCGTAACTCTGTAGAAATACTTAATATTTTCTAGGTTACCTAATAAAATGAGTAAAAGATAAAGAGACACACATCGATGTGTCCAAATTTGGATTACAAAACTATTTACTATTAAATACACGAAAGGGAAGCGTGACAAAAAGAACTATACACCTAAACTCTCAGTTTTTCTTTGTAAACCCTATGATATGGATACCTAATCCTATTGTCCTTCCTTCGCCTACCATTACGTTTCGGCATTTGTTCCTTCCCATTCCACGTATTCCTAGAATGCATTGCATTTTAACACCCACTACTTATTAAGAGGTGGGTTGGAGATACAACAATGGAATTTATTGCTATGCATACCTCTACAGCACTTGGCACAAGTGTAAGAAGGTAAAAGAAGCTCCAACACCTCGAGGGAAATAGCAAAGAAGATTTCAAATAATTTCAAAGTGATGGTTGGTCTTGCTTTCTTTTACCCGCTGCCGTGACATAGGTGGAGCCGATCCTTTAGTGAGATGTCCCTCAGCCCCACAAACTTAATTTTCTCTTACTCTTACACAGGAGTATACTTAGTTGCAGATGGCACCATATTGTACTTCTAACTGCCACAATCTTGTCCTCTTTTCCTTCCTCTACCCCTCCTACTGCTCCTCCAGGTCGTCATTCTAATTACAAGAAATAAAGTACTGCTACATCCCCGAAGTAACATTTTTTTTTCGTAGTGCAAAAACAGATAATGCCAAGTCCCTCGACTTCCATTTCTTTGCTTGACATTGTTGTCCTGTTGCATCAACTTTTATCTGCTTAAAATTTGAATAACAGAATATGCACGATGAAATTGAACAAAAAATGTAGTAATGAGAAGAAAGACTACCCCCCCCCCCCCCCAGTTATGCTTACATTTTATGTACTGACTGCAAATTACATACAAATGTGGAAAGTTAGTACATATCTTTTACACGAATTTGGCAATTTTTCCCCCGCACAAATAAGAATTTCGGAATGACATTTTTTAATTCGAAATTACGGGCTGTCGCCACACTGAAGTTGAGGTGTTTGCTATTCTGGGTTGTTGCGCAGTGTAGGTTAATTTGTTACTAACTTTCAGAATAGTGTATCCGTCGGAGCTTCAAGGGTCAAAAGTCTTTGACAAACCAAACTACCCTGCACAACAACCCCGAAGGGCGAAGATCTAGAATGATTTTAAACATTTGGTGATGAAGTTACTGAGCAAGATACATTTAAGGATCTGAACTTAACAACGGATATTATTCTTACTTATAACTTACACCTTTAAATGTGTCAAACTCACACCACAGCGCGTTCCAATTTTTTTCCTAATATTTTTGCGTCGATGGCGTCCAACACATTAAAGCACTGATATATACTACAGTCATCGTGCTGTTAGAAGAAACTGGTTGATCAGAGACAAGTCACAACGCCATAAAAAGTCGAACGGCTATGTGTTCCCTCATCCGGATGAATGAGCACTCTGCGGCCACTTACAGAATCCGTCCACGTCTAAGCAGCTTTACACGATCGTCTGTTTCACATGTGACATAGCCTAGATATATCTGAAAACTACAATGTTATTTTCCTAGTTTTCTTTTGAATTTGAAAATATAGAATCATAAGACTGCGAAGTGTCTAATGTTTGTACTGCTTTTAACAGATATTTATTCAAAGAACTTTCACCAAAATAATGAAAAAATAAACGATGGAGGTACATCTCCATGATAAACTTTTTCCCTGCTGTAAATAACGAAACTTCTTTAACAAAATCAGTTACAAAGTAGCATCAGAACTGAGGCCAATTTTAAATAGTGAATTGCGAAGTTTGTTTAAGAGAAGTAAGATGTCAATCAAGAGTTTTGTGAAGGTACTGAGTAAACTACAAAACGTCAAATATGACAGGTGGGCTCTGGGAAGAGTACTAAATCTGGAACATTCTGAAAAAACAGCAAACTTTCCAAGAGCGAAGGTGACGTTCTGTAATGCGATGAAGTTGAAGCAGCACTATTGAGCTCTATTCACTACTATTCGTTCAAAACCTGCAACTCAAGTTTCAAGATATAGTGCCCCTATTGTGGTCACATGTTTTTGAAAGAAAAGTCAGTGTCTTCTATAGACATTTTATCACCCTGTGTCTATTTCAATTGCCATAAAATAGGCCCTACAGCCAGCTGAATCTAGTTCATCCTTATCCATTCATTATTTTTAAAACACACTTTCCTTATTCCCTATGATTTACTTCTAGATTTCTGGGTGGTTTCTTTACTTAAATTATCGGTCTAAAATGTTTATACATTTCTAGTCTACCTCATATATATTACAGGTGCCCATGCTACATTTATGCTAGCCATTTCAATTAAATTGAACTATTCTTTCGTCAAACCGCCCAGACCGACTTTGGGGTCTGCCCAGCCTCCTAGTCAATTGGACCTGGAGATTCTTTTCCGGGAGTAATGCGATCGGGACGTGTGGCTGGCTACTTACCTCCATTTAGTTTCGAAGTTATGAATGAGTGGAGCTATACATCTCTTCCCCGTATATGTCTTTAGGGAGTTTAGAGGCACAACATGTTATTACAGTGAGATTGTTGCATTAAAAATTCAGAATACGCGTCTGGATGGCCAAGAAATCGTACTTCGTTTTCCTACAGGGGCAAGAGGCTTTTCTCTTTTCGAAAGCATCCAGAGCGGCTTTCGGTGTCGATCCAGCCTCCTATTCAATGGGTACTAGCGGCTCTTTCGTCGACGGGGCTGAAGCGGGTGGCGCTATGAATCTGACCACTCATCTCAATCTAGTGCTGAGGCTAAGAATACATGGCGCTATACCTCCAAACCCCCATATAGCGTCACGGTGTGGTGCTTAATTCAGCACTGAGATAATTCGACCTTTGTTGTAGAATACTTTTCATTGTCGTATTCTTGGTATTGTTTCAAGAGAGGGAGTAGTTGGAAGACGCACAGCGGACCGTCACACAATGTTACGTAAAAGGGCAGACGACGCCTACAAGTGTGTAATTGAACTAAACTGCAGTTTATGTTGCCAGGGTACCGGGAGTCTGCGTTTGCTTACGCAATTTCATCGGCCGGCGTGGCGCATAGCGTGGCCCGGGCGTGCAGCATGGGGAAGCTGATGGCTTGTGGGTGCGATCCGGCGAGCTACCGTGCTGCGGATCGGCATCGGCCTGGGTTTCGTCTGGGCAGCAAAGGCACCAAGGGCCTCAACATGCCCCCACAACAGAGAACTAGAAGCAGATGGAAGTGGGGAGGTTGTTCGCACAACCTGGACTTCGGTGTCGACTTCTCCAAGTCATTCCTCGACTCAAGAGAAAAGGCAGGGGATATCCAGTCTCGAATCAATCTCCACAACAACCAAGCAGGAAGACTTGTAAGTGGACGTGCACTTTGAGTGAGGTTGTAACCAGGACCTGTTTAAGGCTATCATAATATAAGCGGGTGCATGGAACCCCCGAGAAGAGTGGTTATTTCAGATTCATTCACACCTTATGCTCTCTCTGCATTGTCAGTTCAGGACCACGCAGTGATAGAGCCCCCAAATTTATTTGTCCACTGGGCCAGGAAAAGTCTAAAACCGGCCCTGGTTGCAACACATCAGTATATGACAAGAACGTTTCTTATTTCTAAATTACAACTGGTGCAGTAAAATGTGACCACTTTTTCTCTGCATGTGTTAAATACTTGACGTTTTTATTCTTCTCCACCTGCAACACGCAATGAGCCATACACTTACTCAGTCCAACTGATTCATTATTACAGAGGGGGCGAGTCTGATATCCATGGTCCCACAGATATTCTGTATCGTTTGCTCTTTACTACCATGGCGCGTACGGTCTTGGGCATATGAACATTGATATTGGCGGTTCTAATAAGATTTTAAGCGGTTTTCTGTGTTGCAAGGTCCCGTATATATAGAGAGCCTGTAAGGGGCCAAAACCCTATCTACAAAATCATAACAGAAAGCAAAGTATTCTACCCGTCCACACTCAAGGCCACCCACAGCCGACGATGATGTAAGATTGCTCCGACTGGTTTAGAGCTCGTGTACACCTGCTTCCGTTATAAGTACGATGTTGGTTTTAAACTGAGGAGACATTTTTATAATTGGTGCTCAAGGAAATGATAAAACTAACCTTTGGGGATATGGTACTGAGGGCTTAAAATCGATGCTGGCCTTTCTAACCCCAACTGTAGCAATCGATGACACAGTTATTCCACAACACAGAAATTGTAGAATTTGATGCTAACATCGGCACTGTACTGTTGTTCGTGTGTGCTTTTCGTAGTTTATTTCTTGCCTCACTTCATATCTTAATTATGGAGTTACTGTACCACTAATATATACATGGACTTCTTCCATTGTCACTGAACACAAATACACAAATACACAAATACACACACACACAAAACCTTTCGAACACAGTCTGCTTTCGTCTTCAGGTGAAAACAATAATTCAAACAAAAATTGACTAAATTAACGAACAATTTATCATGAATCACATGTGAGCAACAGCAAATACGTACCTCAAATATAAAATACAATAACATACCTAAAAGCATTGGAACCGTAACAATGAAAAACGAACATTTTAAAATTAGGTCTGTAAGTCAACATACTGAGACGTTTCGTGCTGTGATTGGATAGGAACGTAGACTTGGTGTTCTTCAGAAACTTCATTGTCAATTTTCTAATTCTATAATTCATCCCTCTCCGTGGTTTTATTTACCATACAATATATATTATTACACCAACTTAACCCATTTATCAGTTTTATGCATCTACTAAAAAAGGGTTTTTTGTCACAGGAACCATTTCAGTGCCTGTAGTGTCTTATTTATGAACATTTTGCCAGTATCCATATTATCGTTATTAATGCCTACAAAGAAATATCTATATTAAATATTTAAAATGTTTAAAATTACGTGAATTAATTTATGCGTGCTTCCTTGGTTCCAATTAAGCACATACAAAATTCTTGTTAATATTTAACTTACTAAAACTTAACTCTATGGAGCAGATTTTCTGGAGAAGTTATTATTCGCTCAGGTATTCAAGAGGTTCCCCGCATTTTATCCAGCCAGAATTTCTCAACATATTTTAAAACCTTCCATCGACTTTGGAGCCAGAAGAGTCCAATCCACCCAATTAACTCCATTTTCAAGATAATTTTTAATATCATCCCCTTATACATATGTAATTACAAACGTTCTCTTTCCTTCAAGTTCCTTTCTTTTTACTTTTGTGTACGTATTTCTAAACTTTCCAATGCGTGCTGCATCCCCCGCCGTCTCATCTTCCTTGTTTTTTTTTCCTATGGCTCGACAGCCCCTAGGGGGGCTAGGCCTCCTCATTTTTCGAGGTTTCGCGATCACACTTGAGACACACCACACTCGGTAGGATATCCCTGGACGAGTGACCAGCCCCTGACAACACACAACACTCACAACAGACAGACATCCATGCCCCCGGTGGGACTCGAACCCACAATCCCAGCAAGTGAGCGGCCGCAGACCTACGCCTTAGACCGCGCGGCCACTGGGATCGACCTTCCTTATTTTAGTCCTCTTAAAAATCTGGTGAAGACTACAAATATGAAGCTCTTCAACGTACATTCGGCCTCCTGTTACTTCCTTTCTTAAGAACTTTGTACATATTTCCGATCTCTTCCATGCCAAGCTCCTCAAATTCCTTTTTTAATCTACATAATAATGTGTAGTGAGGAATATACTTAGGATATACAGCTCTTTTTCAGGCATTTTAATACACCATCCTGCTACATACTCTCTCTTAGAAATTCAAATTACCCAGTGTCATTTTTTAACATCAATATGTTATTTTCTTCTTCACGCAATCAATTTGACGAAATATTTCTTCTCCTTTTCCGTAGCAAAGCAGTTTTACAGATTTGTAACAAAAGCTATTGCAACGCACGTATAACTGTCCACGAGGAACTGAAGCAAATGCATACATTTGTACTAGGCCTGCATTCAAGCTACCCTAGTCAATCCTCACAATAGGAAGCAAAGTTCAGTGAGCGCGCTTGCTAAACGCGTTTATCCAAGTCCTTTGAATGAGGAGCGCAGTATCACTGTTAGAACCTGAGGGGGTTGTCACCCTACCATTATATTATTACAGCATGCTGCTGTAACGACAGAGGACAAATAGAGAGTCAATACTACAGCATTACAGGATTACGAGCGGCAACGTGGCCTGTGATCTGCTAAATGTTTTCAGCGGACTTAAGATTACATCTGTAATCTGCCGACATCCATTCACCGAGATGAAGAACTGCTTTGGAATAAAAGAGTAAATACCTCTGAATGCCCATGTTGTGATTCATCTCTATAGAGTGATGTACATACACATGAAAAGAGTAACATGTGAGGGTATCACTGAATAGCCAGTGGTTGATTTCTGTCTTCCTAAACAGATATCATTCCATAGCACAGCTCTAATTACTAAGCGTCGTTTGATGTTCGCATGTTGAACAGATACGCCTGTCTCAATACAAAGGCTCAGTGTTGAATGTTGTATTTCTGAGTATGCTGCAGAGTAGCAGATATTACGAATAAGTTCGGTTAGTAATTTACTGATTGTAATACTATGCCTTCAAATAGTCGTTAGACAAAATGCTCTAAAAGTTATTTGTTGTCCACAGCTTCCGAAATAATAAATCTTGTATTTCAACAATCTTTCTAAAGTCCTGAATTTCTCACATTTTTTTACAACCACTTTAACGTAAACTTTGTTTATTTTCGTTAAACATTATAAAATAAAATGACTGATACATCTTTCGAAAATGTAGCCCTTTTCACTTATTCGGAAAAGACAGTAACAAATTACAGTTACACTCAATCAGGCAAGAAAGTCGGATTAAAGTCGAATAATGCTGCTAAACCTCAATTCGGAAGTTCTGTATATCCGTTCCGTATGTGAAAATATAAAAACAATAATTTAGAGATTTTATATTTACCGACTCTCCTATTTGGACCGAAACACAAATTTTTCACCTGCAAAACTACGTGCTTCAGAATGGCAAAATAAGAGCCATGGTGTAGAAAATTATATGTTTCGTGATGATTCATAATTTGTAATTCACTAAATAGTATGGGTTTAGCATATCAAGGGGAGTAAGACGTATGGAATAATATAATGTTATCCCTCAAAATAAGCAAATTTCTAGTTAGAAAATCATAAAATTAGAAAACATACGTATCTATGGGTATAGTTTTAAAACGAACCGCATAAGAGTAGAATATTAATATGTGGTCTCAAAGCAATGGGCTCACAATAGTGTCAAGATAAGGTGGGAGAAATTTCTTGACCAGCTGAGCAGCTACCATCTTCTCATAAAAACTCTGCACCTAGCAGCTACCGAGTCTTGCTACACTGAAAATAGCCTAATATTTTAAAACGTGTAATCTAAATTAAGTTAGAATTTTCGTCATATTCGACTGTTGATTCTGTTTATCTCATCTTTCTTACCGAAAAATCATTCGTCTTTGACTGAGACGTTAAATTATCCTGACTCAAATCTCTTATTACAGACACGCGTCTGTTTTCCCATACACAATACCTTATTGAGCCGGCATTCAATTGAATTAGCTACGGAATAACGTACTTAAAAGACGGATACACAATGAATGCATTTGTAACGAAACACAAACCTTTAAAATTTCGGGAATACCTGCAGCACTATTTACACTATACTTATTCAAGACTCTTTTGTCAAATGTTCACAATGTTGAAAGACCAGAATATAGTTTTCAAGTATGAGGAACGAATAACAAATTTTGAGTAGGCCTATTAGATGTTCGTACATCTGCTACCTGTTTCTGCCTATTTGTACGGATATCATCAGGTTGTCTACAAATACATATAAAAAAGTGTGGCCTAGGGCGAAGCCTCTCCAATTACAAGGAGTGAATATGTTGCTATAAACCTAAGCTATTACTCCAAAATGGAATAATAGCTAATATACAATAGTATTTTAAAATATATAAAATAAGTATTACATGTAACAAGATTAAAACCAACATATGCACTGTATTTTTCTTACACAGATGAACTAATGGATGTGTAGTACGTGTAAACTTGGGACCCTCTGATGATGGCTTCTTGAAGCCGAAAAATATGTAGGGCAATTGACTTTTGTATGAAAATACAGTGCATATGTTGGTTTTAATCTTGTGATTTGTTATCATGATGCACGGTGAATATAATGTGAAAAGTATTACATGTTTTTAAACACCCTGTACTGATGAAGAAGGTTGGTCTGCTCTGAGATGTACTGGCATGTAGTGGATATAGATTACGTAACTTTTACTTGAATTTTACAGTATATGTGCTTAAACGTTTAGTATGGGTCCTGGTTATGCGCAGTGTTGCCTCCTCATTATTTTTAATATGTTTGAATATGCTGTTTTAAATTCCTTATATTTCCTTGGAGAAATGTTTACTGTGAAATGTATTGTTAGGGAGACGGGGCCCAATTTTCATACCTCTATATATTGAATGACGTTTGCAGTACGTACCGGGTATTGCGTACGTTTGGAAGGCTGCTGTACGTTACGCATCTTCGTTAAGTAAACCCATTGCCCGAGAGATGTCAGTGCATGCCAGAAATGTTAAAGGGCTTTGGCGTCTCATCCGTTCAATCGATAATTAAGGTCTAGCTACTAATACTCGCCTTCCTCAGAATATACAAAGTACGCGTATTATACGATGAGTCGCTTATGAAAAAACGATAAAGTGTCCTTTGATCACCATGTAAAACGTTAGGGGTTGTACTAGACGGATACCAACCTAAGATGCAAGTCTTCTGGGATGGAATGTTAAGCCGTGTCAGCTTGTAAAGGGTTACCAAAATTTCGGAGAAGCGTAATGCATCCATCTTGGGGGGGGGGGGGTTCAGCAGCCCCAAAAATGATTGATCCTGAAAGAGAAGGAACTACAATCCTTACCAGTCGACATGCTGAATGTTCAGCAACACCGCTGTTAAAACTTGAACCCCAGAATATGAATCGAACTGAATTTCTAAATCGTTTTTGTATATCTCTAATACAACTTCCATTTGGTTGTTTAATAATGACGAAGCTTAAATAGAAGCACAAGCAGACACCTCATCATTTGATGCAGAACAAACACAAAATTCTATAAATGACTAATATATGAAGTGGAATATCTATCACTGATGTGAGGTATCAAATTTTCCAAATCTTTTACAATTTACGTAATAATAAGAACGGAGTTTCTAAATACATTTATTGGTTGTGCATATCTGAGAGGGCTCGAAGCATGTTACTTATTGTTGTGAATCTGATCATACTACACATACTCTACACACAGGAGTGCATAATTAGAAATGTTTATACTTTCATTTGATTTAATATAAACAATACAGAAAATATTTTAAATTGAATTTTTAAGTCCCACATGTTTTCAGTTATGTGCCATTTTGTTCATATTACGGACCAACTAAAAAAGACATCAGAATATATACGTGTTCCTTTAATGCAGCGTATTGTATTGGATCGACAAACATAAAATTCAAATTCGCCCCACCATTCAAAATGCACAGACGTGGGGTTCTTTATTTGCACATATTTAATTTCACTGCTATGCCACTACTTCACCACACAGCCCCCGACACAAGTGAGGTATTTATCTTATCGTAAGACGAGCGTTTCTCTTCCCCGTTGACAGCAGTCGGTCCTATGTTATCGAAAATCGTGTCACAGTTCTTCCTCATGCAAACAAAACTCAGTGTACCTTTTCGTATTTCCCATGCCACCGACCCTCATACACTAACTTCTACATACACGTTCATTCCATATTCTTTCATTGACTTTGCTTTCACGTCTAAACAGAAAACCTAAGTGTAGCTACAGCAGTGCAGTGCTAGAGAAGGTACTGGATCCTACTATTTGCATAATTAAAATGTTACGGTCAAAACAACAGTTGTCTTTTGGTGGCTTGAAGAAGACGTGTTCCTTTTAAACTAGGACAAAATGTACCAGTTGGGAAATAAACAGCTTGTAATATAGGCGAAAGTACTTCCGTACAGGTATAATCTTATATCATAAAAAAGACTTAAAATGGAGCTACAAATAGACTGTTCCTAACCGATCCCGGTGACCGTGCACTCAAAGGTATAGACATGTGGCCGCTCGATTGCTGGGATTGCGGATTCAACCCGCTGAGGGCATGGATGTTCATCTCTTGTGGTTGCTGTGTGTTGTGTAGGTAGCGGCTTCTGCGACGAGCTGATCACTCTTTCAGAAGATTCTTGATGTATGTATGGCTAATTGTGTGTAATCTGGAAACCAAAATAATGAGCCGGCTTAAGGCCGAGTTTGGGTGTAGCGCTACAGAAAAAAAAAACAGTGTGTTCCTAACCGTTCATTTAATTATCTGAAATTGTGCAGATCATAAAGATCCGACGAATATTATTAATTATTTTATGTAAGACACAAGCTATCCTGAAGGACTGGCATATTCTGTCGCTGCCATTGTAAATATTTCAATTCATTGCTACCGCAGATCGATAGCGCAAAACTCCTCAAGGTTCGCTGCATTAAATTTCTGATCACATTTTAGTGTAATTTGTAATTGGACGGGTACTGGTACTGTGATACGTGTGTGCAGCTCTTATTGCATTCTATGAGATGTACACGACAAAGGCAATAACTTCTTACCACCCAATAACAAGAGATTTCTCTGCCAGGTAGGATACTTGGTCTGACTAATCATTTCACTTCACGCATTCAATACAAAATTAGCATCATTTTTCTTACAAAATGCACTTTATAGGTGTTTTTGTGTGAGTCCGTGTCTGCACAATAATTTCCTTTGAGATGGGGACTGTGCCTTGTTGTTATGAATGCAGAGTACTATATTTTATGTACCTCCAGTTAGCCATTCTTTTCAAGTTTTCATCTTTCACAGAGCGAGACGTGCGTCTCACCGCCCACATGGTGGTAACAGTAGGTTAGGCTAGGTTACGCCTCTATTGGGAAATACAGTCTCCACCAATCGGAACGAAGATTTGAACACCATGGACTTGTGTTCGATTGGATATGGATGTCGGAGGAAAACTACACGATGGATATAATATACTGCTGATAATACGGACAGAAAGAAAGAAAAGTTTATGAGTTCCCCTTCTCCGCTTCTCTTTCTCTCACTCTCAAATCTTTCTGGAAGTGCCATCTTTTTCTTGAGCGGCTTCTCACAGGTTAATTATCTCTTGGAAGAAACATCAAGGGGGGCTATTTTTTCCCTTGTAGAGTGGTTTGTGGTCACGTCATGTTTGTGGCCTATAATGCTGTTATAAGCTACGCTATAGAAATTGTTAGTTTTAGACGAGAAAGAGTTTGGGTGAGTTACTCCGCCCTTTCTCGCCACCCCCGGTGGCCCACAAACACAACATGCTTGTAAAGAATTCATCTCTCTTTCTCTGTCTTTCTCAGACTACCCATGCGCCTACCTACCATAGACAAAGGGAAATAAACAAGGTTTTTACCGATGTTATATTATGATGAAGCCGCTTCGGGGCACGCGGAACCAACTTTGTGGTATCTGCTTATGCGTATGTATGTTTGGACCACCCGGGAGATATTCTCATTACTCCGTGTTGGTTAGTGATGTACAGTTTAGGTAACACCTTGTGACTAACTTGTCAGAAAGTGGCATGAGGTATGTAGACCCCATGATGCACAACACTGTGAGGCTCTCGTGCAGAGAACAAAACCATCATCAGTATCGCCTTTAGCCTCTTGCCTCTTCTTCTTCGCCTGTAAAGCGTTCCTTCATGCACAGAAAATATATGAATAACATAACACTGTTGAAATCCGGAGAGTGATGGTGTTCAGGAGAAATTTCTTGGTGCCACACATTCGTATCCTCCAGCGTTTATACAAAACAGCCCTAATAATTTGCGAGATGAACTCCAACGTCACATTAAGTAGAGTCTATTTAAGCATTAATGACTTGAGGCAGCTCTCTCACGTTTGAACTCGCACATGCACTAACATTGTTGTCTTGTGTTAATTCCTTGATGAGTATAATTGATGGAGCTAAGTACTCACACATGTCATGTTCCCGTGAAGTGATTATGGTGTGGTATTTCTAGATATTTGCAGCCACAATTTGAGTTCTATTTTTTAAATAATAACAGTAATAGAAGAACTGACTTGTCGTTGCCACAGGATGCAATTGATTTATTCCACTATTTAGAAAAAAATGTAACAAAACACCATTAAATATTTTAATTTTGTGGATCTCAAGTTTAGAGTCTCCCTCGCTTTCTTATGTCCCGAAGCTTGTTTTTTGTTACCATCTTGATATTACTTTACAACAAAACAAGATTTTAAGAGTTACCTGACCCAATGTAAACGTTATAGTCCTGTTCACTTTCAAGTGATTCATGGAAGTGAAGCTATTCATTGAACTGAATAAATAACTCTAAAGTGACAAGTTCCCTTACAACAAACATTATATTTACATGCAACTGTTCACTGTTAGTTGACGTTTGTACAAATTGGCGAGAAATCTAAATTATTTATTCCGTAAATAAACACTCAATAATGACTAAATACAAATTGTTACTGTAAATTTAAATAAAATTAAATTACCTATTAAACAGACCTATATAGTTCAACATTATATTGCAATACAGCATTACATTAAAATAATAAAATAAGTTGTATTTCAAAAGATTTTACAGCAATAACGAATTTGTTTTGCTTTCATGTCGAAGGGTAGATAAATTCATGAGACAACTGCTGATAGTGCGGTTCACTCGCATAAGTTCAGAAATGTATATATTCACCTTTTTTAATTACCTACTAAACTCGTGAGGTACATCAATCCAAAATGAAGTATGTTCTTCATTGTCCTTTACAGTTTTAGTTCGGAACATCTTTCGCTCCTTTAAATATTTAGCTAGTTCCTCTGATGTGAACGCAAAAACGCACTTAGGTATTCAAATGAAATCCATGAAATTTAAAAAGAAATAATATTTCTGTTTTAACTGGATCATCCGGATGTGAAAAAATTCAATAACTAAGTAGGAATAACACATTCAAAATAACTTATACGTATATTAAATAATGCGGTGTCTAAAAAACGTTCTGTATAGGGTGGCGAAAAAATAGAAGTAAAAATAAAAAATACAGCAAGTAGCGTAAATTATCTCTTTACACAGGATAATAAAATCTGATATACTATAAATAATAAACAAAACATCAAAATAGCCAAATTAATACACAAAAACGCCAAGAAAAATATAATAATCTTAAGACAGAAATATTATTTTTAATTTATTTCCAAAATAGCCGGTACGTTTATAAAATAAAGCCAGTTTTAAAATAATTTATAGAAATATAGAACTCAAAACACCAAAATATAATCTTCTAGAGATGAAACTGAAATAAGGAATGTACAAACGTGGGATCCCAATTCCAGGTGTATCCAAATGCATGGTTATTAATTTAATATTTCTTGTAATTCTTCATTTCTCCTGACAATAGCTTTGTAACGAGACAAAACGCCTAGCCACTGCATTGTACAATACAAAATTATGTTAATTCTAATACTCCTCTTTGAAGGAATTTATTACATTTATTTAATTCAGTAATTAAGGCTCAAAATAAATTAGAGCAATAAGTTACTTGTTTATAACCACAGTTAATTACAGTCCTGTAATTCATATTCACACTATCTGCAAAGTGACAATGAAAATTGATCAGACGGCTAAGAAATTCAAAACTTTTCTGGTAAAAATGCTTGAAACTTTAACACCATTTCCCCTTACATTTTCATGATCTATTATTTGTGGATAGAACTATTGAAGAACGTAGCCCCTTACTTACATTATCCCGACATGAAGATGGAAGTAGCACGATTCTCAAAAACACTGGTAACAATGTACCAGGCTACACAGACTCACATTCCAGAATATCAGAGTTAATTACGAAATCTGTATTTTGAATGGTTAATTTCAACAACTTTTTTACAGGCCACATAAAAGCAATTCAACACAGTTATATACGTGCTTCGTGTACTGAGATATGGAGAATGTTTTCACTTTCAACGTCGCCGTAATTATCGTCACTTGATAAACCATTGTCCTTACCTCTAACGTTCCATTTCCCCGTACAGAGAGGCAACTTCTTTAACACTGAAGTCATGCGGACAAGTATAATCACCAATCTGAAGGTTCAAGAACAAGAGATTTTGAAAAAATTTTGTGAATGAGAACTCCTAACATTGAATCCTTTTTATTTTTAACTTTACTTGTGGCTGCTTGGCCACCCAGATTTACTCGCAAACATTAAACATCAATGGGTGTTGAGATAAGACACTGAACGCTGGAGTTTTTAAATGAACCTGCTAAATAACACCAGTATGGCAGCAGTGTCATTGAGTGTAAAGTCTTAATAGTTTTTAAAGCGAAGTGTTACCTGTAGAGCGTTTACAGCTTTTCAAGAGAAAATAAACTTTTATGAAAATTAAATGAAGCCTACTTGGGCATTGCAAGAAGTATTTTGATCCATTAACAAAAGGTATTTCATTATTTAACTTCTCCATCAAAGACTTATGATAAGGTGTACATCTACTAGCAATACTAGTATTGTTAGAATCTAGAAGTTGCAATTCTTTGAAACTCAAATTTAGACCCAATAGATTAAGTCCGTCCCACACTTTGACTCATCAATTGTTTGAAAATATTTTTCAAAAAAATCTTGTAAGGAAATATGCGAAATATTTTTATATAACGATGTCGGAGAAGATTAGGGAAAAGGTACATTTTACAGAACTAGCTACAGATGGCAGGGTAATATTAAAACGGGTTTTAGAGAAATTGGATGTGAAAGTTTCTTTCATGGTTCGACAGCCCTAGTGGGCCTAGGCCTCTTCATCTTCGAGGTTTCGAGATCACACTCAGACACACCACACTGGGCAGGACTTCTCTGGACGAGTGAAAGGCCCGTCGCAAAGATCTTTACCTGACAACACACAACACTTACAAAAGACACACTTACATTCCCCAGGCGGGATTCGAACCTGCAATCCAAACAAAGGAGCGGCCTCAGACCCACGTCTTAGACCGCGCGGCCACTGGGATCGGCGTGTGAAAGTTTAGGCTGGATTTACCTTAGCTCGATATAAGTGTAAGCCGATTAATAAGTTTTCTGGTTATGCAAAAGGCGGAAAATTACTTAACTATGTGAGCGACAGTTAGCTTCTCTTGAAAGTAAAGTAAGGTAATTATAATTTGCATTGTTTATTAATTCAAGCACTCATTGCTACATATGACTGTTACTAATACTTCAGTATGTTGATACAGAATTCTGACGTGTTTTTTCACACACCTGAATAGTTGCAGATGCAGTTAAGTAATAGGAACTATTATCCAGTTTTTCTTTTTGTCAGTTACATGATCTTATCCCAACAATAAGTTAAACTTCTCACGTGACATGCGAATCTTTAAATATGAAGAGCAGATTGTAGATATGATACTCAAATTAAAATGACTATTGAGTGCAAGCTGATACTGCCCTGTGATATATTTCCCCCACTTCCCAATTCTACTAGCATAACAGGATTCTTACATAAGCGCATTCTTGCCTGTAATGGTATTTTCAAACACACAAATCCTGAAAGCCATACAAGAACAAAATCACTTTAGACATTTATACGATTTCTGGAAAGTCTATATTCCGGCAAACTATTCGTTTTGAAACCCATAGACCCCACATGAACATATTACGTGAAATCTGTTAAAGAGATACGAGAAGTTGAATTTTCTTAAACGTTTCGGCAAAAATTGATTGTAATATGTACATATAAATTAGAAGTCTTATCGATATATTTGGTCATGAATTTCCATAATTACTGTCCATGCTGGCGCAAGAGGAGTTTAAATAAATACGTCACTATACTTTAAACGGGGCGCGCGGTGGGGCAGTTGGTTGAGGCACTACGATACAAACCGGAACGTCGCGGGTTCGATTCCCGATGGTGTCATTGGAATTCTTCCTTGGCATAATCGTTTCGATTGCACTATGGCCCTGGGGTCGACTCAGCCTCTAACAGAAATGAGTACCAGGAATATTTCCTGGGGGGTAAAGGCGGCCGGTGCGTAGGGCTGACAACCTTACCACCTTCATGTGCCGATTGTCTAGAAATCTGGGAGCCTCAACCTCCTGGAACCCTAAGGGTCTGTCCAGGCCTGTAATGGGATTGCTTTTTTTATACTTTAAACGCTTTACTGAGACTATTATTTTCGTACGAATTTTTGTCAACAATTCAAAGAAGAGAAGTAATTATTCACTCTTAAATATGTTTAATTTATTCAGTTTGCAACATGGTAGGCTTCAGTGTTCTTTCTTGCAATGTAGGCCAACGTAGTTATCGGTAACTTCATAACCCTACGTGAAAAGTTTTCGCATTAACCTCTGAGTGAGTACAATATTACCCATTTCCAAGATACTAGTAACGTCTGGCAATAAGAGATGTTAAAAGCAATATGAGATTGATAAAATAATTCCCTAGAAGAGAGATGTCTTTGTATTTGCTCAGCTTTTCAAGAACCTCTCTGAGCTAATAGCTAATAGTTGTTGGCCTTACACTCCTTTGTTCTGGACAACTCCCTGATGATGGCACCCCGGTGGCGAAACACGTAGGAGTTTTATATTTGTTTCTGAATATATTTCGTTGAGGGCATAAGTTGGTTGATGTATGGATTATAAAAATATGCACGGTACGCATAACATAAAATTTCCATCGTTATTAACAACGAAAGTAAAAAGTCGCGCGACCTATGGCGCTTAAGGTCTTGGACGCTTGAAGATTGGAGCAGGCCTACTGAATACAAGTCCCGCCCAGAGAACAGACATTGTTAATGTGTCTGTAGTGTTTTCTAGTCATACAGTGCTTAGGTAGAGGCCTCGAGATTAACAGAATCCTAAAAAATGTATACCAGATAAGTATACAATTACTTCTGGAGGTAAGCACACGAGAGCTGAAGGAAAAGAGGAAGGCAAATGTGACAATCGGTATATACTGTAACTACTGTAGATATCAGGATTACCATGTTATGGCTGCAACCGGACGCAGAGCCTTCACAATAACCATGTTAGTCGGGCTAACGCTCTGCTAATGCAAGAAAATATAAGCAAAAATTTATAAATAAGAGAACACGGCTGGTTTTTTAAGTGCCTGCAACCTCCTTTTATGAGTGTCTACTCAAATTCTGTTCCAGTCTGTTGTGGAACGGCCAAGGTAACCGTGTAAACCCAGCCAGCATGGTTAACATGAACACTTCACGTCTGGCTCCAATGAAATATTCTGAATAGACTAGGCCAGCCGGACTAACTGACATACCATTGAATTATTTTAAAGTTGTCCATTGCGTGCATTGAATGTTTCAGGCTGTAGCAACCAACATGCAAGTTCGCTGTAAATGTCACGGGATGTCCGGAAGTTGTGAACTGAAGACGTGCTGGAAGGCAGCACCAGACTTCAGAATTGTCGGACAGGCACTCAAAGAGAGGTTTAGATCCGCCGTGCTGGTGGATCAGTCAAACTTAGGGAATGGGTCGCCCTTTCTTTTAGACGGACTTCGTCGACGGCGACCCCGTCCAAGACAGAGGCCCAGACCGAGAAGACGAACTCGGCTACGTCGTCCCCGAGACCTAGCACTGGATCTCCTCTACTATCAGCGCTCCCCTAACTTCTGTGAGAGAGATCCTAGTGTTGACTTCCCTGGCACGGCTGGACGACATGTAACCGCACTAGCACGAGTGTTGACGGCTGTGGTTCCCTCTGCTGCGGTCGCGGATACAACGTCATCAAGCAACGAAGAACTGACCGCTGCCATTGTCGCTTCCACTGGTGCTGCTACGTCGTCTGCCAGAACTGCACCATCGAGGAGTGGATTACTGTTTGCAAGTAACACCGCATGTGTCGCAGTGCAAGTCATTAAACAGTTGTCTGAACGCGTTAAGTTGTCTGCAAACAAGACGATATACTTCGCCACTGCCTGTCTGCAGTAACCTTCAGAGTGGACTATAATTTCCTGCATAATATTATTACAGATTTTACAATGAAAATATTAGTGAATTAAGTAATGTTTGTATTATAGACGGTGGAGTGTTTTCTGAAAACATATTTCTAGTGTTACAATACTCCAGGAAGAATTATTGGGTAGAATCAGTGCCATTAAACGTCACGGAGTTTGAACTAAAAAAATTTCTCCAAAGACTCATGATTCTGGAAAACATCAAGCTGTATGTTTCTAAGCGACATGTCAAATTATAGCGCAAAAACGGGAAAATAATATCGTGGTTTTTAGGAAAACAAATTAAACTTCCAAAGCTACATTTTATGCTGCAATCAAGACTCATGTACCGAAATAATATTCGGACACTAGTTCTCAAACTACAGCGGTCTATTTTATGAAGGCGGACTCCGGTGGGAGAGTCGGACAAGTTGGACCGGCCCACAAGGCATAAACTGCACTAGCTAGCACACGCACTGTATGGATACAGCAAGAACATTTCAAAGCTTTTGCTCGTAGTTGAGGTAGTGTGGTGCAATGTTTAGCACAGACCAGCGGCACACTTTCAATGCTACTGACAGGGATTTACTAGAATGTGTAGAGACAAAACCTTTGTAATTTCTTTGTCACAACTTTGAAATTATTACCGCATGAGCACTATTATTCGAGAGGTTAAGAGTCTTCAGTGGGGAGGGGCAGTATATACACAAAACACAACCAATCACCTCTACCGCTGAACAGTAATGTCTTTTTTGTAGATATTTCTTAATATTAACCACGATAAGCAATTCAGTATAAATTAACATTGTGGCGCATTCGCTTAATTTATTGGACAAAAAATATTCCATAGGGCCAATTGAGATTATCACGGATGTTTATACAACAAATAAAGGTATTCACATGAATACCATGAGAAATTGTATGTATATAAGGAAACAAAACTGGATAAACAAATAAACGATAAAAACACAGTCATGCAAAATACGTTATTCGATGTAATCTTTCAGAACGACGATAAGCTAGGTGGCGTACACAGATCACAGTAAGAACAAACTAAATAGATGTCAGTAAGAAGCTGTCACTCACAGAGTAAACATCGCTAGTAAGACGAGGTGATGGACCCCACAATAAGGCTGTTAAAGTGATTTTAAATACCGATAGCGAACAAAAGGCCGTGGAAAGCGAGTTGAAGGCCAAGTTTAATGTAAACTATACATTACATAGAAAAGCAATTTATAACAAATTCTATTAGTAACTTGAAAAACGTAAATATCAATATCGTTACAGGCAATAGAAGAAGAGAGTAAACGCAGCAACGGAAATATAGTGCAAAATATGTAACCATTACCGGGCCCACACCGACCTACTTTGAAGTAGACAGCCAATTAATTAATAGTGGATTTAAATAATGGATTCAAAATCATAAAAAGAAGAAACCTTAATCGTAATTTTAACACTTAATTAGGAACTAGCATCCTAAATTTTTAAATTTTAATTTTTAAATTATACACCACACCGTTTGTGTTAACGACACACAACCAAGAATTACAAGTCGATTGTAATTTGTATTTTACATTTTATATCATTTGTGAGATCTCGCGAAAAATTTACATTTTTACCTTGAGTTTTAGGTTTTTCTATAAAGAAACACCTGATGATAATCGGTTTGATCGAAACAGGTGGTGTTTGAAAAATAATAATAAATAAAGGTTGTGTCAGACGGCACACGTAGCGTTATTTATGTAATTCTGTATACACAAGGGGATGGATAGCGTCCAATTAACCAGTGTTGCAATGGAAAGGTAACAATGCGTTTTGTCTACATTCTTGAGGTGCACGTTACTGTCAACAATATAATAATATTGAGTGTCGCACAAAAATATTTTATGGCGAATTTATGTAGCCGGCAACAATAAAATATACTTAGTCTTCGTGTAAAGTGTCCGATATTTTTGTCGGATTTTAACCAAATTTGGAATAGCTCGACAGATTTTCATAAAGGTCCCCACCATAAAATTTCACGGAAATCCGCCCAGTATGAGCCGCGCTGATATGTGCAGACAAATGTATGGAGAGAAGGAAAAACGGACATGACGAAGCTAAAAGGCGCTTCTCGCAATTATTCCAACAGGCCTGAAAATTTCCATACAATTTTCCACAAACTTTTATTGTACTAGGTGTATCATACAGACACATTTCAGTTTCACTAAACTAACATCAGATCACGCCCCGCCACAGAGTTCTATAAGTTATAAGTCTATAAGTCTATAAGTTAAGAGCCTAATATTATTTATAATATTTTAATTTGGTACACTCGCCCAATGAGTTGATATATAACTAAGTTTCTGAGCACAAATTAGTTGCTTTAAGTTAGAGGCGTTCATATTTTATGTATTATTATTATTCACTTATATAAATGATCGTGATTCCCTAGCCTTGTGTCGTAACCTGTTCAACTTCACTTCCAAATTATGCTGAGGACTGCATAAGCGAGGGTTAAACATATGCATGCAGTAGTTCTGTATCATGTTGTAGGTCCGATGTCGTGTCATCCTGGACAAACCATTTTTGTTCGAAAATAAAATTTGGGTCCTGTAATTTTCGTGTACTCCGGGAGAATCCCCCCCCCCCCAACCTTCCAAGGGAAAACAAGTTTAAACTCTTACACTCCCTTTGTCTAACATGACACCCGTAGGCCAAATGCGACTCGCCTGACAAAGGGATTAGGCCTAGCATATATGTAATAAAAGGACCCTAGTGCCTAGCTACTTACTACCTGTATAAGCAGTTTATTTGGCTGATTTTCTATTACTGGTAAAAGAATCGCCGTTTTTAATAGTTAATAGGTTATAGTTCACCACTGTTATGAGTAAGATATTCTTGTGGCCTCAGCACGCTCGAGTTTTTTCTCATGTGGCCCAATATCGAGACATGGACATCCTTTGTAAGATGTCTTTATATTAGTAGACTCTTACAAGGAACGACGCAAAGTAGTAGAGTGTATTTGTACACCTGTTGTTGCCGACAAATCTGTTAATAAGCAAAAACAGTGGTAACACAGTGTCAGCGAAAAGTCCCTGTACACCTGCGCAAGAAAGGCGCTGCACTGCGCTTCAAGTGGCAAAGCCCCATACATAACACACTTTAGGTGGCATATATGACCTGTCACGCAGCCCCAGCCCCCTCAAACTCGCACTCTCGGTCAGTTGTGCTGTAAATTAATTCATGCGGCTCCCACTGTAACACATGTAATATTTCCAACAGGTGCGCAAGGACTTTTCGCTCACTCTGTATTATACCTCTCTTTCCCTTAACAATATGACTTACTGCAAACAAACGCAAAAGTCAGCCTCAACCTTTGTTTTTATTATTACGCCATTAGCAGAGGAGAATCACCGCAATGAATAAATGAGTAGCTTTTGGCACGTTGGAAAAATTTAAAAAAAAAATGCGTCTGTAAATACAAGCGTTTTTGTCCGTCTGTCCGCATGTACAAACTCAAGAACTGATGACTGGATTTTCGTGACATTTTAAGTTTGGAATTTTAGGAAATTCCTTGACATATTCCAATTTTTATCTAAAATGATCACCAATAATACACACTTTACATGGCCAGGTATCGCATATGTGTCTGTGTGTCTTCAAACATTTCGAGCCTAACTCGCTAAATATTTATCGATGGAAAATATGTTTCGAACAAATTTTCAGAGAAAAATCAAACACTCTTTATGACTGACACAATTTGTGCAGAAGTCTTAAGGTTTAGGATTAATTAAACGCTGTATGCGTAGAGCCTATAGTTCCTAACGTGTTATCTTCTGTAAACGAAACTCTGACAGACAGGTACTGATCAGCACAGGAGACGACCAATTATTTATAATGGTAGCAACTGTCCAAGTCACTTACGTTTTGTTCGCCTTAAATTTAAGTCAAAAAGGGAGTTTTGAAACAAATACGTATAATGTAATTTCCATTTCTCATTTATAATTAATCTAAAAACATTATTGAATATAAATATTTGATCAACCAAATATAACTTAACCTTAAAATTACCACTGTTAAAAACTTCAAATTTACATTAATATCAGACAATCCTTCAACGGATTTCAAAAGCTATGTACCCTGTGCTGGAGAGGAATAATGCCGTTTTTACACAAGAGAGTACGCTGACAGTGATGAATGGTAAACTCCGTCTTGTTGATGCCAGTGATGACAAATCGTTTACTGAAGCAGGTGCTTTCAGAGTTGTCATTTACAATGTGATCATTCATATTCTACATCTGTTTTACTACTCTGACACTTTGAAAAAGAGACTGTTTTTAAGCTTCATGGACAGAATTTTAATACAAAGAATACGCACTCACTACATAATCAGTGTTAAATATCCACAGTAATTTCTTCCACTTGCAGTGCAAAGCTGCTACCAGATATTTGAGTCCTCATGAGCATTATAATTACGTTATATAATAGAAAAGGTATATGGGAGCAGTTAAATACAGCAGGCTTTGTACAATAAATGTGTAAACGTTAAAGGTTGTGAGATGATTGTCTGAATTAGTACAGACTGCATTAAAATTAGTTTAGTTTCAGACGAGACAAATACAACGAAGCCTCGCTTTAGGATCATAATTTGTTCCTCGAAAACAGCTCGTAAACCGAAAACCCTTAAAATGAAAATCATTTTCCCATTGCTTCTTACGTTATATGTTTTATTTCTCCCAAGCAACAGATAGTTCATATTAATACAACACAGAACGGAACCAAAGTATGTAAAATATACTTAACACAAATGGTAAATTACCATATTTAAGTAATATTCTGCACTACTAACCTATGCATAATAATAGTTACTTTGTTCAAGTTGTATGGAGAATGCACAAATTTAGGCACTAACCTTATTATGAATATGATATATAAAAATTCACAGCAAAGCTACGAGAAAAAAAGAGACTGTGATGTTGCTACTTCTACGCAGACCGACCAGGGATGCCGTAATTCCTGAGTATTCGAGAAGATTTGGGAACCGACGACAGCCGAGAAGAGGCGCCGGAAACAACGATCGGTTCGCGAGAGGACGGAGCTCGTAAAACGAATAATTGGCTGACAAATCGAAAAACAATTATTAGTTTGTGCATCTCGTATAATCGAAAACTCGCAAACCCATTACCTTATACCGAGGAATTACTGTATGTGCTGAGATGCTCGCAAGCTTTCCTTGACCTGCAGTGCATATCCTTGCAAAACTAAAGGCCGCTGCAATCACCATCAGTCTTTCAGTTCACTTTTGCAACCATGATGAAACTATGAGGGTTTTAAAGATGGCTCGGAATTTCGATCCTTGATTATAATGACTGTGTGGTTTTATTTGAACTTCGAACTTGTAGCACATGGAATAAAACGTTGTGCTGTACGAAGCGTAGCGTACATCCAATATTCTCACGGCGACGATGGTGACTTGTGTTATCTGCAGGGTTGTGATATCATGTACCTTGGTAGCAGTATACCGGCGTTTCAGAGGATCCAGTTGCCTGTCTTCATGGTAGATTTACACACATCGGAAGATAATATTCTTAAAAAATATTACTTCATAATTTTTGTTCTTCACCACACATGAATAGGATGATGAAATCACAGAAAATGGGACAAGCGGCGCTAGTAATTGATATGAAAGATATGCGAAAAGCAGGGAAAGTTTTGTCGAAAACGCTGAAGACCGCTTAGGAGACGTAGGAGGAGGTGGGAAGATAATATGATTAAAACGGATCTGAAGAAATAATGGGGCAGGGTGTAGACTGTATACATATGGCTGATGATACGGATAAGTGGCGGGGCCTTGTGAATAACGTAATCAACTTCTGGTTTATATAAAAGGCCCGCAATTTCTTCACTATATTACCGACCATTAGCTTTGCAAGAATTAGTCTGCTCTGTGAGTTAAATGGTATTGAGCTCGGCAGTGAAGCCTGTATATTATTATGTTCTAGCCTTGCTTGCACCTTTTTCAAGCGATGTAAAACTTGAATTTGTTGCGCGCTCAATGTTGACGGCTTTATTTCAAGAACTTCGATACGCTAACGGCTGTGCAGATAAGAACCACCAGTGACTTCATGGGGGCATTGCAAGAAACAAAAACAAATGTAAGGTTTACATAAATAATACATAAGATATATTATAGTATAAAACAAAAAACCACTACAATCTGAGTGACAGAGTTTTCTTTCTAAAACAACAAAATTGCTACAAACTAAATATGCCGCAATGGCACACTTGGGAGAAGAACAGTTTCTAAACGATGGACTAAGGCGAAACAAAGGAAAGTCCCGAAGGCCCCGAGGGGGAACTCGAAAACCAATAATATCCACAGCAGATGAAAAAGAGTTAAATAACAAATACAAATATTAACAAGAAAGTTGCGTCAATTTGAAGAGTTCCCTCATGCCAAGTGCCTAAATTCAGAAACTGAAGAGTATTAGCATAATTATAGCGGTTACTGTCTGGGAGAAAAAGATTACTGTGAAGAGCTACAAACTTTAGCTGAATGAGTTCGAGACTTTTCAGCATGAGCAGCGAAAATTTAATTCCATACTACAGAGGCGCATCTTATTAAGTTTAACAGCTGAAAGCTATGAAATAAATAAAGCGTCAGGCTTTGAAAAAGTGATATTAAGAATGACAGCAAAATCTTAATGGACCGATAAAAATTATAAAAAATTGTAAATCAAAAATACAATTCAGATTAATAAAAACTCCAGGGGCCTTTGGAAAAACCATGACAAGTACTGTAAGAATCGCGAAATGTGTGTTGATAAAAGAAGGTATTTTTCTTCCAAGAGAAAGCAATGGTTGTTGTTTTACCATTATGGAGAAATATGAAATTAGTAGCACAACAACCTTGTAGGAAATCAGTGTCAGGTTGTAACTCAGTACAATCACCAGTGCCTGAACAATACGAATATTTTCATACAATCAGCACAAAAAGGAATTCAGGACGATTAATTTCACTGCACATACCATCAATAAATATAATAAAAGCATAAACCCTAAGACAGAACCTTGAGAAACTGCAGAAAGAATTCTACAAAGCAAAGAAAAAGTACCATAATTTCTAATACATGAAGGATTTCCACTTTTATAAATACGGAACCAGCGCACGTAACAGCTCTTAAGACCAAAAGAGCAAAGTTTACATAAAAGCAATAATAATAATAATAATAATAATATTTTATAATCCCTGAAAAGCCTTAATTTTCGTTAGCTCGGGACAATACTATCGCATCTTACCGCCCTCCGCAGCTGTGATTCGTCAAATTACCTCAAATCTTCCTTCGAGAGAAAATTTTTCCTTTCTATCAGTACAACATCCAGCCAAACCAATTCAGTCTCCCTCATTACTACACGGTGTGAAACCCCAAAAGGAGACCATCAACTGACCAACAAGAGCCTTCAAAGACTGAAAACTTATATAAAAAATTCCAAGCTACATAACTTGGACAAAATCTCAGATGCCTTTATATCATACAGCCTATACTATAAGAGACCGCGATCTGTGACCTCAGACGATACCAGGACATCGATATGCCACAGATCCAGGACTTTCGAGTTAGCAGTTCTTTGTAGAGTATGTGTGATCACGTGAGTATTAGAGGCATTCTACATTCCACAGCAGTAGTCAATAACCTATGCCCAGTTACAGGCCTATAACATCGCAAGCACTTCCATTATTCCAGAACATAGACGTAATCACTCGACCAAGCACAGACCTGTCATCCGGCATCAGTGTCAAATTCAACAAAGAATCCACCGCCTTGGAGTTTAAGAATTTTCGGATAATACTTTGTGCCATGTAAGTAACCAAAACCAATTGTTAGGGAAAGTGTTTGCGATAGGTCTAGCCTACGCCACATGCTGACCTTTTATGGTAGATACGTGAAAGAAGAAACTTTTATTGGACACGTTCTCATATAATTACTCAACACAAAAATAAAATAGCGCAAGTAATAAATTTATAATATATTTAAAATAACGATTCTGAACTGGGATACACAAAGCAAAATTAAGAATTTGACAACTGACATTTATAAAACTACAATTTATCTGTACAAGGAAAAATAAAGCTCGTTTAAAATAAGAAATTGCATTTTATCTTGCTTAAACACATAGTTTGCAATAAACAGCAAACCGCAATTGGAAAGGGCGTAAGTGAAGCCTCACTCTGAAAACAACGGGCACGCCAAATAAAAGAATTACTCAGAAACACCTACTTAAAACCACTTTGTGCTCCGCGTGTCCCTTCAGGTTTTCGTAAGATCGCTATAAATCTAGTTGCAAATTGTACTTCCTTAAGCTTCGAGAAAAGAATGGGTTTGTTCTACCTGTATAATTTGCAATAATATCGTATTTAAAAATGTATATTTTAATTACGAATAGGTAAGTTTCTTTTCCAAGTATAAGAAATTCCTGTTATATCAAGTTTCAATTTTTTGTTTCTCTGAAAGTGTGGGTAAACTCAAATACACCGTGTTTGTGTCAATAAAACACAAATTTCATTCTTCGTCCTATTTGTAATGGCGTATATTGTACTTCAGTGCTAGTGGGGTCAATACGACCCCATGACATGGCTCTATGTCCATTTGTATTTATGATTATTTATAGTAAATGACATGGATTGGTACCTAAGCCACGTGCTTAAGAATCAGACGATTTGTTGTAAATGGCGGGAAAAGAATTTAGGCTATGTCGCTTTCCTCCCCTTTCCTCATAAACATTCTTTATCTTTCCATACACAGTCCTCAGGTAAACAAGATGAAGTTCTTACAGCTGATTTGGGTAAGCACTGGTCACTCACGTGTAAGTGCATTAAGCTGAAAGAAGCACAATTCCAGTTCTTTACATGGCGTTCTCTATTGGAAGCTAACATGCTAGAAGTTATTCCAAGTGAGGTGTATATAAAAGAAAAAGAGCAACGGTTGCCATTTTTTGGCAGACAGTTTAATGCTAGCTTGATTTTATGCTAAGGAGAACATTGCTCTTTCCAGCAGAAATTTCAACTGAAAAACACGGAGAGATATTCAGCAAAAGTTAAGAGTGCGTGAAATTCTGATCAACAAAAGATATTTACAGCATAAAGCGTGGTATTATAGTCCACAAAACAATTTAAGGCGGATGTTAAACAAGGTCAGGTTGGTGTCGATATTTCTGAAGTCCTAGAACTGAATACCACAAGCAAATATCGGGATATTTGTAATGCCCAGCCTCCCTTGTGTGACACTCTAAGCAATGGAGTTCTCCTTGAGAAGCCAGTATCCGCTCGGCTGGTCAAGATATTTCACACCTTTCATGGAACCCAAAGAATCATTACTAAATCCGCCACTAGTATCTAACCTGAAGCTAATTAATTCAATTTAATTAATTAATTTCATATTTGTTTTCGACTTAGTTTGACATGCCATTTACACCTAATTCTTCTATGTGTTTTTGATTAAACCCCTCTATTTCACAGCTCTCCAACGTGTGCTATATGCCCAGTCCATTTCATCTTCGTCGATTCTTTCTTGCTAATAATATACAGAGTGATTCAGAAGGAAAGGTCAATATTTTGGGAGGTGATAGTATCGGACATTGTAAGAAAAAAAGTACATACGAACATGTGTATAATTCTGAATGGTTACCGACATACAGCTGCTTGAATTTCCAGACCTATTTCCGTTAGATTTTTTATGGGGTTGAATGAAAATCCAAGTTTACAAACGAAAGGTGGATACACGAGACGAATTGCTCGCTCGTATTTTGGATGCTGCTGCCCTCATAAAGAAATGTGAATCTCAACTCAGACGAACATCACGCGATCTTCGCACAAGAGTTTCAAAGTGCATTGAGGTTCAGGCTGGAATTTTCGAATGTTTATTGTGAACTCTTAACAAATTTGTCATTTCTATATAATAAATTTGTCATCTAAACATTAAATTAAAATTAAAATATAATTAAGAGTAATTTCTCTTTTTCATTACTACTCACAATGCTTTTCTATTATTAGATTTAAAGAGCTCTACCTCGGTAACCATTCAAAATTAGACACATGTTCATATCAACTTTTTTCTCACGATTACCGATATTATCACCTCCCAAAATATTGACCTTTCATCCTGAATCACCCTGCTTAATGAATAGTGAAATTTTTCCATCCTACTCTTACTTCCTCAGTCTTCATAGCTTTATATTCCCCTCAGGGCCATGCTGTCGCATTAGTTATACTTCTGTGTCTTACTTCATATAAGCGGTCACATCAGATATACTTCTCGTAATTTACGTCATATTATCAGTCGCATTAGTTATACTTCTGTGTCTTACTTCATATAAGCGGTCACATCAGATATATTTTTACTTCTCGTAATTTATGTAATATTATCAGTGTATTCTCATATTAAGTCACATCATCTATAGTCCGTGTCTTATATCCTTGTAGCAGTGGCATTAGATATACTTCTGTGTTTTATGTCATTAGCAGTCACATTACCTATAATTCTGCGTCTTACCTAATATTGTCAGTCATATTGCATATACTTTTTTGTATTATGCCATATTAACAATCATTAACTACGTATCCTTCACTGTACTATGACATATCATCAATTACATTAGACACACTTCTGTATTTTATGTCGCATTAGTTAACCTTCCGTGTCGTACTTCATACAAGCGGTCACATTAGTTACACGTCTGTTATTTTATGACACATTATCAGTCGCGTTAGATATACATCTGTGTATTGTCATATAAAGTCACAGTATCTATACTTCTGTGTCTTACCTCCTTGTAGCAGCAGCATTAAATACGTCCGTGTATTATACCATATTAGCAGTCACATTAACCATACTTCTGTGTCTGACCTATTATTAGCAATCACATTAGATACACTTTTGTGTATTATGTCATATTTACAGTCACATTAGTTTAAATTATGTTTTATGTCATATTAGCGGTAACATTGGATATACGTCTGTGTATTGTGTCATAGTAACAGTTACTTTAGTTATACTTAATACTTGCAGGTATAAGGGCCTGTGGTTACAGCAGAAGCATTACAGAAAATTTCAACACTCAGTAGGCCTCGACAATTAGAGAACTGCAGGCAGTAACGGACACTGGAACGGTAGCGAATATGACATTAGCCACCAGCATGGCGTATTTTAGAGTACCCAAGAATTATCCTTTAATTAAATAGCTAAGTACCACACTAGCAAGTCATTAACGTGACACCAATACAATTCTGAGCAATGCTCTATCTCTCATGTTTGAATTAAGACTGTTTATCATATAAATCATTCCGTTGAATGTTATTGGTGGAAAGCATGTATAGTTGAGAAAACATGTGAAAATACCTTGACACGTTGCTGATATTAGTTACTGTTAGTTTGAAGAATGTTGAAGTAACACAAGTGCTCTGAAAGCCGGCTGTTGAGGATTAAAGAGGAAGCCTTGAATCTGCAGCAAATTTCACAGTAATTGTAAGACTTCCTAAGCTTGCGACCGAAGTAAGGAATATTCTCCCCTCGTCAGTACGGAACCAGCCGAATCTGAGACCGGACATATTTTGAAATCCATCCCAAACAACCGACTGCAGCTTGAAAGGTAGGAGTTCACTACTAGATACTAATCGACAATTTGTGTAACTAACCTAAAAACCACGAACCTTAAGTGGAAATTCGGTATGTCATAAATACTACACGTTAATATCGGTAGAAAACACAGAATGATATATATTTCGTGATATTTCAGGGACGTTTGGATTCCTTTACTTCACACTTCTCTTCGGGACAGGCTTATAGTCAGGCCAACAAAATTTTATACAAGGTTATACTTCAGCGTAACGGAAGCCGAACTCACAGCAAAGTATATCTGAAGAGAATTGTTATTTAGGTTTCAGTTGCATAATTGTACACAATAAAACTTAGACCTTTTTTATTTGTGTTTTAAAGCGATGTCGCAGTTGCAACGTAACAAAATTAACTCAGAAATACTTCACTATGATAATAGTAACAAATTTTATGACCGTGATATTCAATAAACTAATTCCTAAAACAATCATCGTGTAGTTATATGTAACGTTATACATATTCCGTGCACTTACTTTACATATAAGTATTTATTACCAACCACCGCAAAACAAATAGCTTCTAATTTGGTAGGGTGGAGAACCCAGGCGATGGTAAACGACGTTTTTTTCCATGAGTAATATCTCTGTACTGTACAGTACAGAGTTATACTATATGCAATTACTGCTGTAAATAGCTAATGTACATATTACCATTCATTAACATACTACACGCTGCGTACGTCTGTGGAAAGTGACTTCCTGGTGATGGTTATGATGGGTAGCCGAAACATGTAGGAGTAAAAAATTTTTGTGCAGCGGTTGGTAATAAAAACTGATATATCCTGTAGCTATTGAGAATGTACGAGTATAATATTTTAAGGTAGGTATCGAAACTCGTCACTGATTTTTATAACTATTAATTTGTAATAATTTACAGTATATATTTTCAGTGTGAAAGCACTTTAAGGCAAATGGGATCTTGAGTTTTTTCCCATAATTTTATTTGTTTACAACATGAAATGGCGACAGATCGTATGGGAAGGAATTTTTCAGACTGAGTTAGCAAATTCCTTTGCTTGGACTTCCTCAGTTCGTACACGTCTTTAATTTATTACAAGACCTTTTACGTTCTAAAATCATTCTGTAAGGCCCATCTTAGTTCCAGTCAGCTTAACATTGCTCCGGGAAAAAAAAGAGAAACCACCAGCACCATAAAAAGCGACCTCTGTGTACAACCAAAAGAATTGCCACTATGCTGTTTATAAGGAAATGTTCTAATACGGCTGTTTTCATAAAGTAGCTACTTGCTGCTTGGAAGTGTAGAAGACATAGTAAGATACGAGTAATCATTTTCAAATAGACAGTGACTGACTCATATAAAATATTCCCACAATTTTCCGTATGTCAAGAACTGTTCAGTAACTTCTACGTTGCGGAGCGCACATTTTGTATGTCACCGGGGGGAGGACGCAATTAAACCACGGAAGAAAACATTCTACTGAAGTATTAATTAGCTAAAGAACTAAGTACTTATTCTTTAATTAAGTTTACGTCAGGGCAAGAGACAGTCCAGTCTTTAACAACTCACAAAATATAATTATCAATTTGCTGTCGGTGTTCCCAAAGCACTTCAAGTTACGCAAAGTATCGTGTATTACCACTGTACAAAGCTTCTTGACGTCGAACAATTTATGAGGCACATACGCAGGACTGCATTCCACTGTATTACTTGGTATTACGTGCACCTGGAAAGCGTATAAAATGTTTCATAAGCCCAGTAAGTTCACATAGCTGAAGTGCCTTCAAAGAAATGAAAATTGGACTTCATCATTACTGACGATTAAAAAAACGCATGGCATAAACAACCCAAGAGCTTTAATACATAACTTTTACATAACTGTATTTTAAGTTCCAACAAAACTGTAACCACTTGATTAGCTTAATTTCATAACTTTATATTTATTTTAGCGTACTGATCAGTCTAATACGTATTTAAAACTGTAATTCCCTACATCGTAATGTAGATTCTAAAAAGGAATAAACTGAATGAGAGTGCCTTTCCTTCCTTCGACCCTTTTGTGTTACGTACTATAGCAGAGTTCAAAAACTGTATACCCTCGGGCAGTTCTATATCCCCGGAACGACTTTCAGATTCCCGCAGTAATTTTAAATTATGAATACTGTTTTATTAATTCTTCGCCAATGATCGATCGCCAAGCATGTAATTAGTTATTTACGCTCCACGAACTGATTTTCTGCACAGTGCAGTAGATTTACAAATATTTAAGCTGTATTCATCTGCCACATTACTTGAACGGTTTGGGTGTAAATGACGATGCAAGATGTTATATTAATGGTTCATTATTCGCCATGTGTTTTTGTAAAATAGAGCCATGCGAAAAAAATGTTTTGTAAAGCACATCCAGTTGCGGCAGATTCATACGTTGCCCGATATATTCCTAAGTTTCTCCTAACAAAATATAAGGTGGTGACCCCTGTACTGAATTATCCAGGTGTACAAAACCGGGCTTATTTTACAGTACAAATAAACGCCCTCTTGCGAAATCTAAAAGACATAAAGCCTCGGTAACTCGGTCACATATTATCTACTTCCCTTTGCAAAGCTGCAGGTACATCAGCAGCTTAATAGTCGTAAAAGCAACAAAATATGGTTATAATTCGCAATTCAGACGATCCAATCCATTTTATGATAATATTCACCACATTTTATCACCATATAAATTAAATCGTTTATAAAAAGCATGCTAGGATATAGTCATTGTTGGCGACGAAGATGCTATGTAAGTTCTTTTTCTTGAATTTTAACACCGCTGTGACAACTTCAAATCTCGCTCCAATACTGATCTATTTTTTGGCACTGTTATATTTGTTAGCTGTACACCCTACAAAAATAATTTAATCACATATAAATAAAACTTGGTGTTGTTAACTTATACATAAAGTTAGATAATAAATCCTTTGAAAGGGTGGAACAGTTCAAATATTTGGGAACAACCCTAACAAATCAAAATTCCATTCAGGAAGAAATTAAGAGCAGATTGAAGTCGGGGAGTGCTTGTTATCTTTCGGTGCAGGATCTTCTGTCTTCCAGTTTGCTATCCAAAAATAGAAAGATTAAGATATACAGAACTATAATTTTGCCTGTTGTTTTGTATGGGTGTGAGACTTGGGCTTTCACACTGAGGGAGGAACATAGGCTGAGGGTGTTCGAGAATAGGGTGCTGAGGAGGATATTTGGGCCTAAGAGGGACGAGTTAACAGGGGAGTGGAGAAGACTACGTAACGAGGAACTTAATGATCTGTACTCATCACCAAATATTATTCGGGTGATCAAATCAAAAAGAATGAGGTGGGCGGGGCATGTAGCACGTATGGGTGAGGGGAGAGGTGCATACAGGATTTTGGTGGGGAGACCTGAGGGAAGGAGACCACTTGGAAGACCCAGGCGTAGATGGGAGGATAATATTAAAATGGATCTTCAAGACATGGGATGGGGGGGCATGGACTGGATTGATATGGCTCAGGATGGGACAGGTGGCGGGCTCTTGTGAGTGCGGTAATGAACCTTCGGGTTCCATAAAACGCGGGGAATTTCTTGACTAGCTGACAACCTGTTAGCTTCTCAAGAAGGACTCTGCTCCATGGAGTTAGTTAGTTAACTTATAGATAAATTAAGGTTGTTTTATTAGCGTCAAAATTCAGACACGATTCGTTCATACATACAAAAATTCACGACAGACGTTATGGAAGGTCATGTCCGCCATATGGTTTCATGTTAATGTATACATTACTCTCACAAGTCAAATATGTGAACTTTTGATACTTACATTTACATTGTACTGAACTGCTTCATAACGGCCCGAATGGGCAGAAACACGATGGAAATAGATTATTACAGATAGCTGGGTAGGTCCGGCAACAGTGCATACAGCTCGCCCTAATGTTATATCAGATTAGTGTTCATGACTGATGAACTAAAAAAGTGCCCGTCGACGTCATAAACGCGCAAAGAGTGAGTAGATGTATAAATCCACTCATTCGTAACCTCGGCACTAGATGGAGCTCAACTAAAAGAAACTCAACGTTCATCGAAAATTTCAGTTGATAAGAATACTCTTTTACAGACATTAAAAACATCTCCTTGCAAACACAAATACATATAAACGTAACTTCTGGACTCATTAAAGACACACTGGGTTGTCTGAAATACTTGAGAGGTCTCGTAATATTTTAAATAAATTTTGGAAAGGTACTACTACTGTGATATCGATAACCTAAGCGGTTTACAGCGAAGAGCACAGAAACTTGCTGGTAGCCTTGCAACGTCACAATCAGAAAAAAAATATTACAATGTAGTTCGCTTTCCGGTCTCTATAAATTGACAGCCGTATATGCAATTGAAACAACGTGCATATGTAAAGTGCCTGTTATAACAATTGCCTAGGATGTAACACGATAATATTAGGACAAGCTTCTAATATCCCTGCATGTCCGTATATGTCACTGTAGCTACTTACATGAATTTGGTTTAAATGTCTAATATGTAAAATATAATTCATGTTGTTTTACATAACTCATTGTGGATTGTACTCATTTTGTCACTCACTGCAAAAGCATCATGTAATAGTCCTTTTGCGGAGGGAAGGAGTATAGTAGCCCTTAAATTCTTCAATAAATAAAATAGCCTACTAATCATACACACTGCCATCTGACTTCTTACATTGCATTTTAAATAAATATGGATGAAATTTGACCACAAATAAAAAGTTATTCAGTTTTACAGTGTTGTTTCAAGACTGTTCCTTTGGATTTCATACAGTAGGCTTACACGTTGCTTTCACCAAGTTTTACGGTCGAAAGAGTAGCACTGCTGCCTCGTATTCGGAAAGTTTCGATATTAAATATCTTTCCGCAACCGTCTAAAGTCACTGAGGTTTTCAAAGTTGTCCTCAGCCCTCTTCAGGCACACATCAAGTTAGCCACCTACCGATTCCTTCCACTTCCTTTCCAGTGTATCGCCGACTAACAAACCTAGAGCTTGAGCACTTTTTGAGTGGTATATAAGAAATTACGAAACACTCAAATTAATTTTCATTGTTCGGACAACAAAAGGACATGAACCGAACAGCTAAATACAAGAGGATAAGCCAGGATAGATTATATAGTTTACTGCAATTTAGTGCTTCCAGTGGTTAATGCATGGTGTCATCGCATGTCTTCATATTCTAATGATAAGCATTATTAATCTAACGACAGAAATACTTTATTCTTGTGTCAAGAGCCATGGATGAGACCGGCTCCTTGCCTGCCGATTTGACGTTTTCCTCACTGCAAGACCCTGGCGAACGATACGCACTTGGAATTCTGCTGGGCTCTGGTGTGTACTCAGAGGTGTTCGAAGCTACAGACCAACAAGCCGGTAAGAGCAAATTCTGTTAATATAGTCTGTGAGATTCGGTCAGAAAATAAGTGTACATGGTGCATACTTTCGTACATACAGAACCCAGCTGGAACGTACCTCATGCAGCCCTGATCTGGCGCCGAGCGATTGTCATCTGCTGGGAGCGCTGAAGCATAATTTTGGCGGCCACAAATTCAAAACATGATAGCGAGTTGGGAACAATTATGATACGGTGGATGATAACAGAGGACACGGCCTTATACCAACACGAAATAGAAAAGCTCTTCCCAAGCCTCAATTTTAGCGGGGGTTATGTGAAAAAGTAAAGGGCTAGCAGCACAGATAAATCTAAAATATTCTTACTACAAGAATCCAAACTTGTTTTCTGCCCGACTCTCGTCTTCTACTAAACGAAAAGGTAAAAATAAGTTAAACTTTTTCCTACAGCCAACGCGTAATTTAGAAGTCTTCTGCTGTTCAGTGACGCTACAGGTTCATGTCGCCAAAGTCCTCCGATGTTAGGGACTCTGCATCTTATTGGTAGATAAATAGTAGGACCCCTTGGACGGAAGATCGGCCCGTCGAAAGGTCTCTATTCACACAGAGATTACACACTCACCTACACAAGAAACACAGCTATGTAGCAAGTGAATTTCGAGCCCAAGACCCATATATCCAAGCGGTAATATGAACATAACACAGCAGGAATAGCACCCCTGTACCAGGTACTGTGTACTTCAATGCCAAAAGCATTGCCGTAAAGGACACTCTAGGATTCGGGTGACCCTATTTTCTAAGGAAAATCCAAAACACGTTTTATAATATCTCGAAAAATAAATTACTCTGACATTTTTTAACACTGAAAGCTAAATTCACGTAAATGTTTTTAGAAGACAAATGCTATCTTAATATACGGGTTCGGCAATCACTTGACTGAATAAACTACTGTGCCTCATACGTGCATAACAAGGTGGATCTAAATTGACTCGGAAATATAAACGTCCTGGAAACTCAGTTAACTTCAGTGAGCAGGTTACTTCTTGGAGAGCTAATAGTCACAGCGATAGAAGTTTTTAGGAAATAATACTGAAATATTTTGCGTACATACAGGACAGAAATAATTCCGTACAGAAAAGTTACAAAACAAAAGACCATGAACGTCGTGTGTGTGCAATAGCAGCGTAATACTGTATTTTAAACCTCCGAAGCACGAATTTCATCTGAATGAAGTGATAAAACCTAATGTCCAAAATCGCAGGAAGCAAATGCTTCACCATTACAAACGCTCCCTGAAGAAATATTTTTTTTCTGAGAATCTTCTTTTCTTGAATATAAATACTCCACAAACGAAATGCAGAAATTTTTACCATGTGGTAATTAAATAGAAACTACGATCAAACACAAGTACCTTTTAAATTGACATACGTGCTGCCGTCAACCAAAATAAATTTTATTAGTTTCGTCAATACAATTATCTGTATTGTCTAGGAATATGTTTGTTACCAACGAGCTATATGTTTCGGCCTAAAAGGGCCATCTTCAGGTTTTGTATGAAAACATACAAAGGACGTAAAAATGTGAATGTTAAATGTATTTTTTAATGTGAGATCTCAGTTACAAAGTCTTTACAATTTTTCATTCCCTTTAAAATTTGCCTTCGTTGTGGCTTAAATTTCGTTAGTTACGTTTTTTGGACATAAATCTGTTTCTCCTTCCTAATACTTTTCGATTTTATAAGGTTCCCTTTGAAATTTAAACTGGAAGATTATAAATGTAAGGTTAAAATCGTAAAATAATTCTAAGTTTCTGTTTTCTTTATTCTTTAAACGCATGTGAGTTGTTAATCTTCTTTCCATTTACTGTGCATTCCACTTTGAATCGAGGGCGTTTTTATTTTTTAATGACTTAACACTATATACGTAGTATATATTTTTTTACTTAATGCTCGAAACTCTTTATGTTCTGGCTCGTTTTTGGATAAGTTGAATTTTCTGTACAATATAACCCTGTTTTCTCCCGCTTTCTTGATATTACCACACTCGTCAACTTAGTTCTAAGTTAAAGTATTACCACAATCTACATACGACGATATTCTCAATATTGTATATTTCTTAAATTTATTCCGTTTGAATGGCCGTCTATTGCTAAGTATGGTAAAAAGTCAATATTCACTCTGAGGTAATAAAAATACGTTTCTATGTATTCATCAGAAATAGCACTCTATTCCGCTAAGTGTTTCGGAAATTACTTTTCCATTTTCAGGCGTAGTTTACACAAAATGAAAAGTTTCAGTTGTTTTAAGATTACGAAACACCATCATATGAAATTAAATGTTTCATTTTTGTAAACTACGGCTGATGATGTCAAAATAATTGCAGAGATGTGTTGACGAGTTAAGTATTTCTATTCAACATATAAAAAGAGAGTTGTACTAAAACTGACAGAATAAAATATTTATATTGGTATATAAATAAAATATTGACCCCCTTCCTACGCGCCCTGGGCCCTTCAATCAAGGAAAGGGGGTAGTTACACAACAAAGGATAGTTCAACATAACTAATGAAAATATATTATAAGATAACATATAATACAAATAAGAATAATCACAAAATATCATAAGTTATACAAACCACAACTCCCTTAGCTTGCTCAGTAATTATCTGCCCATACATACCAGTAAAACAAAAGTACCTTCCTGGTACCGCGGGCCTAAACCCAACCAAAGACGTCAATAACGGGACCACGGCACCAGGCAAGGGACTCCGATCCCAGCCGCTACTCCAAATCGAATTTATAAACAGGCCAAGACTGAATTTAGATATAATCCCCAGCAAAGCCAGGATCACAGTACTGATGCGTCTCGCAAACACAAGGGAAACCTAGGGTATGAGAGGGGAGTAGGAGAGGAAACGATGCGCGCGCCGAAGTCCGTAACGTGGTGGGAATTTCCCGGCACAACATGACACAAAAATACGTAGTTTTAAGTGGCAAAATGTTGTAATTCCTATTCTTCGATGTGTGATAATTGGTACCTTTTTTCGATTCGTCGTATATATATATATATATATATATATATACATTTTTTTTTTCTATGGCTCGACAGCCCTATATGGGCCTGGGCCTCCTCGTTTCGTCGAGGTTTCATGATCACACATTTGAGACACACCACAGTCGGTAGGACTCCTCTGGACAAGCGACCAGCTCGTCGCAGAGACCTCTACCTGACAACACACAACACTCACAAGAGACAGACATCCATGACCCCGGTGGGATTCGAACCCACGATCCTAGTAAACGAGCGGCCGAAGACCCACGCCTTAGACCGCACGGCCACTGGGATCGGCATACATACATATTAATTAATTTATTTATTTCACCCCAAGTCCGTATTTACGTAATGAACTATGGTTTAATGAGTACAAAAGCAAATTCAAGAATTTCTGTGCTTGTGTCAGGTGGCAAGAGAGTAGCGATCAAAATTCAGGCAGTGACACCGGCCACAGAGGAGGACGTGCGCAGTGAATACCACATACTTAGGAAACTGTCCAGTCACCCCAACTTGCCAGATCTCTACGGGGTCTATCTCAAGAAGTCGTCATCACCCTCACAACATGACAAGTTGTGGTTCGTCATGGAGGTATGGCTGCACTTTAAAAAATTTTACATATAAGAGGACAATTATATACCCCTATAAACTAGCGACACTGATGCATTTGTGCAAGTCGGACTGCGGGTCATATTGATCAGCATTTTTGCGTCAATCAGTCGTTGGGACTTGGTTCGTTAAGTCAGAATCATCCTGATATGCTTTCCAGATATAAAAGGAACAATTTATTGCAAATCTGCTTCCCCAAAACAGACAAAAAAAATATAGCTCCAAGTTTTTGAAAGCTTATTGCAGTACGTTCGTCGATAAATTTAAATTTTTGAACTGACAATGGATTTTGCATCATTTTAATGCGGCTTATCCCAGACTCTTTCGTTAAAGCTATTTTTCCCAAAATAACTTACAAATAATAGCGTTGGCATATCTACCGTAAGCATCTGATTTGGCTTCACACGGCTTCGTCATATTCGAGAAATTACAAATTCTCGTCAAAGTATGTCGTTTAGATGTGTCAGTGGGTGTATATGCAAAATGATTTGGTTATTAAATTAGCAGCATCGAAACATTATGCCTCCCACATTTTTATTTATATTTCTTCAATTTACAAGCGATTTGCAAATCTACGTATGTAAAATAATATGTTATGTGCCAAATTAAATTTAGGAAAAAATTTAAGAATGATGATCTGTTTATAGTGCATATCTGTTTAAGGTAATTCCAAATACATAATTAGAGAAGTATCCTTAATTGTATGTTGATACTATTGTATTTGCTCGTCATAGACGAGGAGTGGACTTTTATTCGTAATCAAATTAAAAAATGTTCATAATTAATAACAATAATGCTGTCTTAATACACATTTACTTAAATAAGTACGTAACATAAATGTACCAATAATACTTCTCAGATTCATTGCTTTTGGCATGCTTTATTAATACGCAAGTGTTCAATTAATTTTAGAGGTTCTACTTTGCACGTTTCCTCATTCGTACATCGTAGCACAGTACGAAACAAAACAGAATTGTGAACGCTGAAGACTGCATCACAATGTGCTAGTGTGGCATGAGCCAGTTGGCCAACTTTCCCTTCGCTTGGTTCCAGGTTGTGACTTACTCACAAACCAGGCGTATTATGTAAGTTATGTTACCTGGACAACAATTTAATGATTTACTCAAAATTAGTTAAGTAAAACTCCACGGCTGTCTTCTGTGTTAAGGAGAACAAAGAAAGATAAACTAGTGTCACATCTTCTGAAACAAGTACAAAGGTTAGAAGAACATTGAAGTTCCTCTATACCCCAAATATTTAGTGCATTTTAAGACTTGAAATTAAAATTTATAGAAAATCATCTAGCGAATTAGTATATTATTTCGAGTGCAAAATACATTGAAGTTGCGTTTTACATCTTTCATTTGTGTCGTGTATAAATAACATCAACAAGATCTGTTGTAGTTTACTAAGACTCCATTTTATTTTCTTTATTATGTTGATTAAATGTTGTTTTGTGTTAAAATATAGTTCATTTTCTATCACCATACAATTGGTTTATTTGTATTAGAACCCATAACGTTATTCTGGAGTTCACTAAAGAAAAGTTATGTAGCAGATTAAGGATAAGATGAGCATCCCATTACAATAAAAATATTTGTTTCAAATTGAAAGTATGTAACATATTTTTATCGGTATAGTAAAAGTATACGATGCAAAGTAGTGTTATCACTGCAATATTTTGCGGTTTGCTTCAGTGATAGTTCTTACAAGAACATGTTTCTTTAAATGGACACTAGTAACAATATACAATAATCTGATAATAAGCTTGACACAAGCGCCTTTTCTTTAGCCATCAAGTTCTGACGTAATCTGTGGTCTATCTATCTTCCTATTCAATGCAGAATAGGGATAAAGTGGCCGAAACGTGAAGCCGATCACTCACTTCCATTTAGTACTGAGGTTAAGATGGAGTGGCGCTATAAATAGAAATACAATCCTCCATTACTCTACCTGGCGTAGTCTTAAGTATAGGAAGAAATTATATTTTAGCCTATCACTTGGCATGATCCTGGGTAGCGTGGTCACTAGTGACTAAGATGTAGGACAGAGAAGTTGTGTTCGATTTCCATCTTCTCCAAAGTCCAGACTGGCTCCCATCCAGCTTCTGTTTCAGTGGGTGCCGGCGGATATTTCCCCTTTGTTAAAGTGGCCGGGTGGTGAAACTAATCATTTACGTCCACCTAGTGCCGAAGTTGGGAATGGGCTATATGTCTACTCCTCCGTGTGCCCTCATGGCGTGCACAGAGACAATTGTACCTTGCCTGTCACTTGCAAGACCTACGAGTGAATAAAAGTACAATGGATCCTCAAGGAACAAGGTGTGATCATGTGGATTAAATTCACGCGACTAAGCATAGAGACTAATGGCAGGTTCTTTTTAACACGGGAACGAAAACTCGGGTTCTATGAAATGTGCACAATTTCTTTATTAATTGAAATATTGTTAGTTTCTCAAGAAAGGCTGCTCCATTTAGTTACCCACCCAGCTAGTTAATTGTTAATTACTTAGTTAGTTAGTAAAGGTAAAGGTAAAGTTCTCTCTAGAACGGACCATGAAGGCCCAGATGGGGAGTAGAGGTATAGCTCTACTCTTTCTTTAACCCTGGCACTAGATGAGGGTAGGTGGTTAACTCCACGCCCCGGCCACTTTACCCCCGGGAAAGACCCGGTACCCATTGTATAGGAGGCTGGGTTGGGCCCAGGGCCGGTCTGGACGGGAACGGACAATCTCGCCCCACCGGGGTGCGATCCCCGGACCGTCCAGCCCGCAGCCAGCCGCTATACCGACTACGCTATCCCGGCCCATTTAGTTGGTTAGTTATTTCATTAGTTTATAACACGAAAGATTTTGGCCATTACAACAAATGGTGAGTTCGTAATTTTCGTTACGGCTTGTGCTACATCTGCTGTTGTAACAGAAACGTGAAAACTCTCAAAGTCACCAGAGTAGTGGCAAGTTCCTTTAACACTGCTTATTTTACGGCCCCTGAGTTTCAAAAAAGTATTTTGCCTGCACTTCTGGAACAGCTACTTAGTTCACCCATTACTTACAATTCATTATTTGAAGTAATGTTTAACAAGTAGAAAAATAATCTCGCCGTGACGAAATGTATATGTATATGTCTATTCGTCAGATTCACAGGTATAAAACGGATACATTTTAACGTGAAAGTATCGCACTTAGTTGTTTTCATTAAACGATGCAGTGAAAGGCACTAATTGTTTCAAGTATTTCTGCTTCAATTCATATTGTTTACGCACTATATATCTGAGCCTTATTCTTTGACATTTTACGTTGTAACTTGTAACCATAACGATATAAATCTCGAGACTGAATTCTGTGAATTGCACATGTAAGTCAGTTAACGAATGATTAACTGTTGAAGCTTAAAACGTACTTACACCACATCAGGTATGCCACTTTTTTGTCAGTGTTATTTAGTTTCAGGCAACAGTAAATGGGAAAATACTTTTGTCCGAACAAGTTACGAAGCCTCCGTAGAACTTCTCAACACATAGCATTCGTAAAAAAAAAGAAAAAACTGTAACAGAAAGAATAAAGAAAATATGAACAAGGCAGACAAAATGACAGAAGAGACCAAATTCATCATAAATCAACATTAAAATATTGCACTTAGCTTGATGCATGCCATGGCATGCAAGTGAGCAGGCAAGAAACGTTATTCTTGTACTGCAATTTTAAACCGTATTCCCAGCCAATAATTCAGAATACAGCAAATGAAAAATAAGAAAGAGAGAGAGGAAAGAGAGGAATAACAGGAATAAGGTTGGCATTCGCACTTGATTTATAGTAATAAACTGCTGACAACGATTACATGCAGCGATTCAATAAGAATTCCAACGTTTCCTTGGCCTCAAATACGATGTGGATTTGAGACAATTTAAGTACTTTAATACACGGTCATGTTTTGGTTGTCATATAATTTGAATGCTGAATGTGAACAACAACAACAACAACAAAATACAATATTTTAACTGTACTTTATTTCAAGATCACTAAAGTGGTTGAAAATATCAAGAACAGGCTTATTCCGAGATTAACTCCTGTTCACTTCACTCAAGAGTAATAAAAACAACCACACACAAGGGTCGAAAGAAATTGCGAAGAAAAGGATAATAAATAGGTTTGTATTACAGGAAAATATCTGACCTTCAGTGGACTGTTATAGAAACGAAAGAAAGTGCGAAGTTACAGATTTCAGTATCGAACAGCTGTACATGTAGGCCTTCTACAAATACAAATTCATGGCTTGCAACAATATGATTTTAAGACTAAAATTAAGTAAAATGAGTAACTTCGTAAGCTTTAAAATATTGTGTCTTCAACTGAAAAGAAGACACGTTTTGCTAAAATTCATACATATGAAACACTTCATTTTAAGATGATTCTGAGAGTTTTATTAGATTTACGTAAAGGAAAGAATCATAACCTAGTAACTTCGTGAGATTACAGTTCCTTCAGCGATTACTGTGACGACAATTTACTGTCCTCTGTGACATGATGCCATGTTAGATAGGTGATGGTGTTTCGGAGGAACTTATTTCCCATTTTCAGAGCAGAAGACAGTTATCGTCACATACAAATTTGTCCCATTATCGTAGATGTTTCCAAAGTTCGCTGTGGTATTTGATGGTTATTATTGCGAAAGCAGCACACTAATTTCACGGAAAGGAGCGTTCTTTTGAAGACAGTACTCGTCAAAGGAAATTCCTCACCCTTTACGGAACTCGGAGGTTCATTACTGTCTTCACGGCAGCCAACTATTGGACCCTATGCAGAGCCAGATTACACCAACCCATTTACTCCCATCCTATTTCATAAGATACATTTTCCTATTATTTTCCCATAAACGCCTAGATCTTTCGAGAAATCTCTCCGCTTTATGTCAACAGCTCAAAACCTGTAGGCACCTCTAAGCTCTCATTCGTGCTACATTACCAGTCCATCTCATCCTTCCTCATTTGATGGCGCCATCAGTAATCTGTGAAGAGTAGAGATCATGAATCTTCTTATTGTGATTTTTTCCCAGCCCTCTTTCACTTCCTGACTCTAGGACCAACTATTTTTTTCAGCATCCTCTTCTCAAATCGATCCATCTAGTCCCCTCAGTATGACACTCCATGTGTCCCATCCATAAAAACCTCAGGGTAAAACAATATTAATTATATTTTAATCTTCACGTTATAGTTGAAAGCGGGAAAACAACACACGCATAAACAAAATGTGAATAACATTAAATGTTTTCCACATTACAACTACGCAATGTTCTACTTAGAATTGGACATTCCGTTGTGTGTGTACGAGAAAAAAATGCAAATTAACGTCAATCGCAACTACTTTATTAGACAATTCTAGTTATTGTCTAAAGAATGCTGCATGTTTCGGCTTTAATTTTAGTAAGCCATCATCAGGCACTGGTACCAAGTGTATAACAAGAAAAACTAAATTAATGATTATAAAAGTTAAGAGTGCTAGTTAAAACAGGACCGAGATTTCAATCTTACATTTCATACTAAAAATTTCCAAGTTTTTCAGCCACAACTAATTTCAAATATCCTAATATATTAAAATCTATACAGTAGTTACGTCGAATAGTAATTGTTATATGAAAATTTAGGACTGGAAATCCTTCTTCTTGGGGTTTTAGTTAGAAGATTCTATTTAACGAGATGTAGAGTAGAAAGCCTTGTCGCCTTACGAACGGATGAAAAGTACCAATTTTGGACAACGTGTGATTTCGAGCGGAGTTTTGTCGATTTTCTTTCATAGAGCCATTTTTTACTCAACTTATTCTGGGTATTCTAAATTGGCTGCTATATACCGGTATTTGTTTACTATACGTATAGGCAACACTCTTGTCAGGTGAAGGTGCGGCTGACTAAAGTTACAGCCGAAACATGTAGCATTCTTCAAACAATAAAAAGAATTGTCTAATAACACAGTTGTGACACCTCATTCGCTACGAAACGTTTACTGTATCGCAAAGCTTTGGCACTATATACCCAGAAAATCTAGGAGGAGCAGTTTGTGCTTAGACTATCTATTACCACAGTATCAACTTCAGAGTTTACGTAGAATTACACAAAAGGGAAAATTATTACAATGTTAGTATTTAAGGATTTGGAAGTAGGCAGCCGCAGACTGTCTGGAAGAACACATCTTTGCCTTCGCCTGGAGGAAAATGAGAAAAACTACGGCAATTATCGGTCATGATCTGCGGAAGTCCGGTTGATGAATGTAACTTCGTAACACGTGAAGGAGCGTGCAGACGTTGGTGCCCCTTTAGAGACGAAGTTACTTTAATTATTTAAAGACTCAGTTCCTACTAAGCAGTAAACAAATCCCCGTTTAGGTTATAAAAACCTGTGAGTTAATGCTGAATATAGAAATAATCGCTGCTTCTTCTAAGATCCGTAAGAATCTTACAAATACACTCTATAGGCAGCATGTAGAATATTTAAACGTTAAACATAGTGGTACATAAATAAACCACTGGGCCTTAGAGATTGAAACATTACGGAGATTGTGACGATAAATACATTGTCAGGTATACCTACTTGTTATTAATGATAAAGGAAATTAATGTTCTATCTACAGCTTTGTGAAGGCGGACCTGTGACTGATTTGGTCCGGGGACTGAAGGAAGCCAACCGGCGGATGCAAGAAGAACATATTGCCTACATTCTCAAAGGGATAGTTAAGGTTGGTACCCAGCAGTTATATATTTTTTTATTTATCAATTGCGTTACATGTACATACCTCTACGGATGGTTCTGGTAACTCCAGGATTTCTGCAGTTCTCATCCCCCGTATTAAGTCTAACTTTCTAAGTTTACAAAACGATCATTTAACCTATCAATGCATTATACAAGATCATCCACGTTCCTCTACCGACCTGGTCCCTATTTTCATCTGTTTTCCCATTTACATTTAGTCTTACATAAAAAAGTACCTAGATCTTTTAATTCTGTAGTATTATTACGAGTGAGTAACTTCTTTCATGCAATTCCTTCCTTCATTCCTTACACCTCTTGTTTCAGAAGTTCCTCGCCCCACCTTTGTGTATATAATTATTTATTCTGATACATATTTCCGCTCGTAGTAGTCAGACCGTATAAGGAGATTTTAAAAATCACACATCAATAAATAATTTACATCAACAGTGGATCTAGAAAAAGCCCGTGATTGAAGGACGCAACAAGCAATTGCAGTTTATGCTCAGGTACAGTAATTATCTTCTATGAAAAAATGATGGGCATATATTACAAAATTACATTTGTTCTCACTTATAGGGAAGGAAGTAAGGAACCAGATTCATAATTAGTTAACAGACAGAAGATTTGGGAGAAAAATTATAGTTCTTATCCTTCAAGGAACTAATTTAGGCCTCTGTGTTTGGAAAAATTAAGAATAGCTATAGAACGTCCTTTGTAACCCTAACAAGAGTGGCGTGTTGTACCCCCTGTTTGTCACCCGGTTCAATTGCACTCATTAAGTGACTTATTTCTGTGAAAGTTGATTTTAATACGAGTATGTCACTGGAGACTGCAGAAGTGCAATAAAGTTGACAACATATGATGACTGATCGAAACCTGACACGCGAAATATACGTGTACATGGCAAACGCCACCTACCCATCTGCTACTGTATGGTGTAACTGCAAGGCCCCAAAATTATGTTGGGAAGTATCCTGCCCAGATTTATACCGGATTACCACCTATCCTGCTTAAAGGATTTCCTTGATTTCTCGGTCTTCATATACGAATATTACGACAGTGTCTGCGGTAGGCCCCGACGGCATTCTTCCAAATCCTTATCCACTCAATTCAGGATAGTCCTGTCATCTGCTACGATGCTATACATCCTGAGCAGATAACAACGGGCTGCTAATACCCTAAGAATCAACACAGCAAATTTTTAATTCTTCTGAGCCCTAACATTTACCGTTAATTTTAATCTCCTCAAAAGAACAACGACAGTATTCACTGGGGTGTTTCGATGTTTCACACATAAGTTACGTTCCTGCTACGTCCTATATTTCATCAGACCTCTTTCCAAAATGTATTTTCCAACTTGACAGGACGGTCCTGCAGTGTCATACACCGACTGAGATTAATGCCTCAAAATAAGTTACGAACGCTTCCTTTCACATCTGCCCGTCACCACTTGGAACCATCCCCCAATTTTGTGCCACATAACAAGAGATTTGAAAACAATTAAGAAATACGGTTTACGACGGAAATAGCCTTCCTACTGAAAAAAGAAATGACATTCCGACTGCCTTCATCTTCATTAGCTCTGAGCCTGGCTGTCTCTCGAGATTCTCACCAAAATCTCTCCTACACATTTCTTCAATTTCGGACTTGGCTTTGATTACTGTGAATGTTCTAAGGACTCTAGCTCACTGCTCTGACTCGCAACACCATGTTAACGAGAAGACTTCGGGCGTATTTTACATCTACCTTGTCCTGTACTGTACCTTACCCTTGAAAAATATCTCTCATTAACAGAGAACTAGGAGTATTTATGTCATATCTTACATGCCCATCTCAAATTTATTAGACCATTATTTTCTTTATACTCAAATTTTCAAAACTTGTTTTGGGATCACTCCAATGAAAAGGCCTAAAAGCCTAGACCCTCTTCTTTTATAACAGAATTACTTCAAAACTTTCTCTTTGACCAACAAGCATACTTTGATGGGGGGAGCACCTCTGCGTGTATTTTATATTAAAAAAAGGAAAGTAGCCCAAGTTGGTGCGACATTTGAGGTTCTCACAGTGGTGCCGCTGAAAATTTAAGCCTTCTAGGATGTTACGTCGTGTCGATTCGTAAATAGTTACCAATCACAAATTTATGATTTAGCAACCGACACGGTGTAACACACAATAATACTTAAATCTTCAGCCGAAAAGAAAGAGAAGAGTAAGCAGAACACCAAGGAAACGATGGAAAGATAATTTTCTGATCAGTATAAGTAATAAATTACCTAATCCTTCCAGAAACAATAAAGGAGGAAGGGATAGGTTAACAACCCAAATATATCGCACGTGTTTACTTAAGGGATAAAAACAAATTTGCGAAATTTTAAACTTTCGCAGCGGTGCAGTTCAGGTCTCCGTCCTCCTGGGATTTGGCATCACGTCTCAGGGTGACTGGTGTCGCGGCGCCACATCGCAGAAGAAAGAAGGCCTCAAAAACAAAATTCTTTGATTCTTAGACTATTTTGTGGGAACAAATTTTATCTGGCCTATATTTAGCTTATCATTTTTATAAACATATAATTTAAAAGCAACATTTCCGAAACATATTTAATACAGCTTGTTAGTCTCAGAGCGATCACTTACAAGAGAATTTTAAGAAATTACTTGCTTCAGCATCCATCCAGTTTGTAAAAACAGCAAATTAATTCTCTGAAATTTTATATTCGTCTTTCATAAGTAAGAATTTTTAGCGCTGTATCTGTTTTTTTCTTGATTCAGCCTGTCTGTCCTTTAATAACAGGTTTTGGTCCATCTCCATGAAAACCACGTGATGCACCGGGACGTGAAGGGAAGTAACATTCTTCTGACTAAAGATGGAGAAGTGAAGCTGGTAGACTTCGGACTGTCAAGGTGAACATAATTTAGTTAGACGCATAATATCCTGACATAAACTGACGAGTATATCTTGTAGAAGATGGAAAGCTGCTGTCATAAAAGGCCTCACTTAACTCCTTGTATCCTAAAACGAAACAATCAACACTAATTACACTTTAGGCCCTTACTGCAGTGAATATTAAGCCCACATTCTGCTGAGACGTGACGCTGTGTGCTTTGCTAAATATGTGACTTCTACACTCAAGACGGAAGTAGTTTCTCCAAAATAATGGTACCTGTCTATCAGACTACTCTGCTTCACATCTCACGACGAACGTAATCTTAAAATAAGCAATAATGTATAGCCATCACATCAGTCGGTTTTGTTTGGACGTGTCTTGTTTGTGTCAACACTAACAATGGATTTTTTAAATCCTTAATCGTGTAGGTTTGACACGGATGTTTGATAAACCCCAGTGTACCAAACCTACATATAACATGTAATTCCACATTATATCCACCGTGCATTTTGATAATAATTCACAATTTAAAAAACCAACAAATGCATTATATTATCAAGTATTTTTTAATAGCTGTAAGACAGAATGCACGGTGAATATAATGTGAAATTTATCAAGTATTGTTTCATATCCCCTACATTTACTTATCACCACACTACAAGACACCTTGACACTTGATAATACAAGACAACTAACAGGGTTTGTCAACTCCAATTTGTATAAAAAATCACTGCCAGCAATTTTTAATGACAATCTTCAATTTTAATGACAATCTACCTACTGAAGAGTCTATTTTTATATTCTTATATTTCATTTATTTATACTTTAAACTCTAAAAGTGGACACAATTCATGTCACAGTTCAAACGAATACAACGGCATTGTATGCACTGTAGCCTGTTAATGTGATAGCAACTTGACTTTATTTGTGGTGTATATATATTATACCATCAGATTAACTAATGGATGTAATATGAATGTAACCTTGACCCCCTGAAGATGGTTCAACTGGAGCCGAAACATATGTAAGGGATATGAAACAATACTTGTTAATATAGTGCATTTGTTGGTTTTTTAAATTGTGAATTATGACACGTAAGTTTCGAAGCTTTCGCGACAAACTTGCTACATTTTTCGCGCGCCGTCAGCAGCATTAATCATGTGACAAAAACCAATGTTTCAGAGACCTCTGTAACCCCCCCCCCCCCCCCCCCCCCGCCACCCCCATCATTGTCGATTTCAATGCATTGGCACTGTGTGGCCTAACACGAAGTTTTATGGAGACGAATTCCTGTTATAGAACCTGATGGGGACAGAGCATGTCTTCCAAACGTTGGTTCTTGGGCCATTATTGACGCGACCGATCGACGGAGAACAATTTAGCGACTGTGACACATTTTTATCACACGCTCAGAAACGAGCTGCAGATGTAATACTCGTTGCAGGGTACTAGACAGCACATTCGACAAGCGCAGCACGTATCTCGGGTCTCCGTGCTGGATGGCGCCAGAAGTGATCGACTGTGGCTTCCGGGAGGCAGGCAGTACTTATGACAGTCGTATCGATGTGTGGGCACTAGGTAAGGAAGAAAAATTAGCACAGAGAAATTAAGAGTTTTTCCTCATTTAAAGGACTAAGCGTCATTGTTGTGAAAGCATGTAGTAGTAAACCTGACGACCTATACCTTCCATTCAAAGAAACACACACACACACAACACACACACACACACACATAATATATATATATATATATATAATATATTATATATTCCAACCCACCGTCATGCACAACAAAATTTACAAAATTTACAGGTTACTAGATTCTGCTTATCAATTAAGCCATCATCAGAACTATTAAATATCCAGAACCATACAAAAACTTATACTTTCATGCGGGATTGAGATCTCATACCCTTACAGTATACGTCATAAAAAGATGTATATGAAAAACCCCCAAGGTCCAAGAGAAACTAACAGGAAAACGACTACTATTCTAGAAAAATTCATGGAATATTATACATACTAAATTAGAATTGTAATTAACATCGGCTTATTAACTCACCTTCGTATAAACTGATGATTCCAGTGCCGCCGAAAATACAAGACTGAAGTGTGCCTTACGTCTCAATTATAAACTGCCTACCATCTTTATTCAAAACTATAGTTTGTATATTCATCTTATAATTTTACACAACCTTTATGTATTGTCACAAAGTTTTTATGACGTATGCTGTAAGGGTATGAGATCTCCAACGCACATGAAGGTATACGTTTTTGTATGGTTCTTGATATTTAATAGGCCTGATGATGGCTTAATTGATAAGCTGAAACTAATAACGTGCAAATTTTGTAAATTATATTGTGATGGTGGTTTGGAATATATATGTATACATATATATATGTATATATATTACTGAAGCACAACGGGGACGTTTTACCTAAAGATTCCATTCAAACAACTGTTGGGGATTAGACAAATGTCAAGTGTGTCATCAGGAATAACAGCGATGGCGACCGAGACAGACTACCAGCTAAATTGCAGAAGTAATACAGTAGCCTAGGTTAAAATTACAGCGCTACATTTGATTAATTCAAGACGTTGTATCCTTAACCAGAAATCACAGACCTGTAATTAGAGGTTTATACTAACAATGAAATAAAGGCTTGAACCTCCTACCAATGGATACAGGAAGCCAGATAATCTGTGTCACTACATCTAGTAGTTTAATAGGCCTTCGCTATGCTGGGATATTATGAGGCGTCGGATTGTAGTTGGTTACCGACGTTACGGCATAACCTGTCAGTCCCATTCTCAAGAGCCAAGTAGTCCTAGAATTATTCTTGAACATCCGCATAGCATCCCAGAAGAGCAAAGACCTCAAATTCACAGCGTCGCAACTTTACATTAATCCCGACGACAAGAAAATAATTCAATAAACTTATTTCGTACAGGGTGCGAAAATACTCCGTCACGTCGTCAAGCAAATAGCACATTCAGTAAATTAACCAATCGATAAATAATTTGTTCAGAAATAACAGTAACTTATACAAAACAAATATGTTATTCTTACAAATGTCCACATTTAATTTACACGGCCTGCTTCTGGGAAGGATAAAGTCGATCCTTTGCTTAAGTATTCCTCGGTAAAGACATAAGATGTGGAGGTAAGACTCCACCACAAGACAGAAATTAATGGACCCCAGAATTAGTCCGCAGAAAAGTCCATAACTTTTCTGACAGAGCTGTAGTTCCTGATAAACCACATCCTTCTTGATTCCTAATTCGGCAAACAGTCCAGATTATGAAGTTCATCCCAATTTTCTTTTTCGCCTTCTGTTACTTCCTCTCTCGCAAATTACGTTTCTGTTTAGGTATAACGGCTATTGAGTTGGGTGACGGAGAGGCCCCGTACCAGGATATGCACCCGACCAGGACCTTGTTTCAGATCGTTAGGAACCCCCCACCCCGTCTGCACCGCCCGGCCAACTGGTCACAAGACTACGACGACTTCATCACAGAGTGAGTAGCAAGTATGGGAGAAATTCAACGGCAGACTGTTCAGCATAAATTCTCTGTCTGTGCAATACGTTTTGCCTTAAAAACAAACTTCATCGGAACTACCTAGCCTCAGTAAAGGCAAAGGCAAAGTTCACCCTATAACCTGCCATGAAAGTACAGAGGGGGAGTAGACGTATAGCTCTACTCCATCTTTAACCTCGGCGATAGATGAGGGTGGGTGGTTAACGCCACGCCACGTCCGTTTTACCCCCGGGGATGACCCGATACCCCTTGTATAGGAGGCTGGGTGGGCCCGAGGGCTGGTTTGGACGAGTGCGGAAAATCTCGACCACACTGGGAATCGATCCCCGGACCGTCCAGCCCGTAGCGAGTCGCTATACCGACTGCGCTATCGCGGCCATTAGCCTCAGTAAAGCGGTGTGTAATGCACTTTAGTACCAACAGCACAAACTTTCTGATGTGTTTATAGGCCTACACAAAATTGCTAAACGTATTTCAATAGAGACGACTCAAATATACTTTTCCTTGCCACTGACCCCTTTCATATTATCTTCCTATTTGTAACCACTACCAATTCTGACGTCTTCTGCTATTAACTCATAACTATCACACAACAAGAGAATAGCAAGAGCTTTTCTATCATCTGGTCCATCTGGTCCTGTTCCTAACACCTACCAATTCTGACAGCTGGAATAATCCTAATGATACAATAAGAAGCCCCAGTCTTTTACATGCAAGTGTGTAGGCTCAATAGCCAAGGCCCCACCACATGATGGGGTTAAAACCCTTAATTTTATCCGTTCGTATATATTATCGCCCTACAAGTATATTATGTAATCACAATTTCACTAATATTTACGCAATGAATTTGTAAAGTCCTAAGCTTGACAGGTGCTACCGGCAAAGTACGATGCTAATGGGCACGTCTTCACTTCCGGAGGGTTTCACAACGCTGCAATCTGGAGTACTCTCACCTAACTGCTGAGGTGCGCAAAACAGAAGCGCAATGTAGGGGGTCCCTATTTTAGCCGACAGTTATAGGTTGAAACTTTCTGTCGGCTCGTTTATCGTATTTACGTAGCCCACTCAGCCTATCGCCTACAAGCGTGGCGCCGGTGACAAAAACAGTTTCCATATAAAACAATGTAAATGATTACCTAGATCATACCGTTTCAATAACTGCATAAGAGGATATGCGGATCATGGGTTACCTTACAGATACCGTATTACCGGAAGCTATACTGACTGGATATCAAGCATGGTAAGCTTTGGGAATGAAAGAAAGCGGCCGTGCCGTGCCGTATTTACGGCAACTATTGTCCTTTGGTTTGACGCACTGTTGAAGACCACGCAATCTGTCAGCCAGGAAGAATCATGTTACACCCGACATTCGAACCGACGCCTCCCACATACCAGTCAGAAGCGTTACAGTTCGAATCAACTTGTCTGGAAACTGTTATGCATACTGAGCTGAGTAAAACAGCACAACACGGAAAGAAGTAAAAACAATGAATCAAATTTTGTGTTTTTGCCCCACATTATTTTGAGAGCAGGATGGAATAGTGATAACGTTCTAAACGTGTATGTGGGAGGTATCTCGTTCAAATGTATCAAACATAACTACACTCAGTGAGAATTTTCATAGTTTTATCAGGCTCTCCTAGTAAATATCACATTAGTACCGTCAAGCATTTTGTTCTCACCGCTTTCAGAATCCTTGCATATTTGTAACATTATTAAGTAGCATACATAACAATAAAGAACTTACACTTTGTTCCAATAACTTTTAATGTATCGTGCCAAAATATGCAAGGATAAATTTCAAAACATACAAATTTACTTTCAAAGTCACAGCTATGATGTAAAATGGATATAAAATTGCAGGTGTCTTATAAAGAATCCTGAGCACAGGCCTCACATCATGGAGTTACTGGAACATCCATTCATCACAGGAGTTCCTCAAAATGACTTTCATGTAAGTAGTCTAGGGTTAAATTGTCACATTATGCACACAAGGCTTAGTTTATTTTCACAGTATTACTTCTGACAGCTGTCACAATTACCGTTCTTTATGTTTAATTCACTCAAAAGTTCTGAACATCTTCCAATTGAACAGAAGGCAGGGTGGGTCCCATAGCCAGTCTGGATGCTTCAGAGCAGGACAAAATCTCCTGCGCCTGTCATTCAGACCACAGCCTGGTCACTATATTGCCTACACTATCTCACTTCCCCACCATTTCTAATTAATTTGTAAAACCACTTGGAAATATAACTGTAATAAGCATGGAATTAACCAGTTTATTTATTAACAACATGAACAATTTATATTCCAACTTTTTCCTTTCCTTACTCCATTATTCAAGACTGATTTAGAGTTTAATGATACTTTATTGCCTGCAGAGGTTAGTTAGTTCTGAAAACAATGACTAGATGGTTACATATGAGAAACTGATCCCCCACAGACTACCATTAACTCTTAAGGTGTACAAATTAAGTATAAATACCAAATTCAAACTGACACCAGAAATAACCTACCATATCAAAGAGTAAATTCTGTCCTTTATTAATGTGCTGATGATGTCACAAACTGAAAAGTTAAGCACATAACAACATGATGGCTAATGAGTTAGTTTATATTTTTAAAAAAGCAAAAATAAGGGAACAATTCATATTTTTGGACCGAAATTCCCATCAATCACAACTACATAATAAGTTAGTGAATTTACACTACTGAGTGCAAGAGGGTAGCACATGAAGGTCAATGCTGAAATCCAACATTCAAGAACAAGACTATGTCTATTACATTTTAAAAATGAGTGAACCAACAAGACACCACATAGCTGATTTCATAGATCAAAACCCTAAGAATACTTGTGATCCCAGAAATCAGTAAAACAGTACAGAGATTTCAGGGCAGAAAACATGCAGTTCAGGGGCATTGAGGCTAGTACCCTACCTGCTACAGTAGTTGTAGATGTGCAGCATCCACTAACCCACTACTTTTTTTACATGTAACAAATGAAAATTCTGAAAAGTAATTACAGAAAATTTGGATGGCACCCCAACCTGACAAGGAATTACAGCCATCTACTAACTGCAACACAGAATTATGCGAATGTCATCACTATCCCACACAGCTACCACATCACGTAATAAAGTACTGTTTTCTTCTGCAAGATAAACAGTTCCTATACACTTATTTCTCAATAGAATCTTGTTTAACATTAAAAATATGAAATGCTAAAACATATATGCAGTTTTATGTACATCTAAACAAATAATATTCTTGTTCAGTTGTCAACAGAGCTGAAGGTTCTAAGACAACAGTTTGCTTGTAAAGGCAAATCAACTCGCAGAACAGAAGTTGCTGTGAGGAATGGGTGCTTAAAAACAGGACTCTCACCAACAGAGGAAGTGCTGCATATGGAAGATCTGGCAACAATGGACAAACTAAATGAAGATATAATCCTTACAGAATTACATGAGCGCCTGAAGCAAGGACACTGCCACACTTTTGTTGGTGATGTGCTTCTTGTACTGACACCAAATGAGCAGCAACCCCCTTACAGTGATGAGGTAGGATGACATCCACAGGTCTGTATTCCCTTGACACAGAAATGAGCTACTACAACTTATGTTTATGAGCAATTAAAGTACCAACATTCTTAAACATACCCACTACTTAACCCTTCACAGACATTTGGGTTTAAATTCCAACTACTGCCTTCAATTAAGGGTTTTCAAATTTATAGCACCCTTAAATGTATTCATGATCATATAGCCCAAGGATGCTGGCACATGTGAGGAATTAAAGAAGCACAGTGAACTGAGACCAGCATTGAAAGGTTAAGCACTATTTTCTTGCAGTTATGATAACTTTTCTGCCTTTGGACAGATGAGAAATACATACAAAGTTTTAGTCAGAAAATGTGGAGGGAACGCCCACTTGTAAGAATTAGGGGTAGATTTAGGACAATATTATAAAGGAGCAAAATAGTGTGAATGTGTGAACTATGTGGCTCAGAAGACAGTCCACTGCCAGGCTCTTTTAGTGAGGTGATTAAATTTTAAATTCAAGAAGGTGTGATTATTACACTTTCAAAAAAAGACTCTCATACACAGAAACAATCCAGCTCCTCTTTGGTAGGTAATGAGTCAGCCAAATTCAGTTTTCTAACAGGGTTTAACAGCATCCAATAAGTACTTTATTGGAAAACAATGTAACTGTTACTTGCAAGCCAGTACCAGTTAGGTTGTTTAAGTTGCACTCCACAGCCTATCTTGCCAGCTTATCCTTCTTATTATTCATTTTGTTTGATGGTACACAAAGCCAACTTTGTGTCATAGCTCAGCAACTCCTGCTTCTCATTGGCTCTTCCTGGCACCAAGTGCATTGAGGCAGGACTTCAACCCTACAAATACTACTGGTCAATATATGTACCACATACTGTAACATTTAAAGCTTTTGAATTTTGCCACACAGTGTATTTGTGTTTCTTATTGTAACAATCAACATATCATTTCCCTAAACAGCATCCAGGGCCCTTTTAACCCCTCAGCATGGAGGTATTTAAATCCCTGTTCATACTGGTCTGTGGGATGATTTTCTGCAGGGTAATTAAATTTAGAGCCAAACTGTGGAGTAGTTTATTCAGAATGGTATATTTGCGTTAATTGTTGGATTTCAATCAAACATGCGCCAAAATATTCAAGAACCTCTAATCTTTTCGAATATGACATAAAATCTTACCTTCAAAATTTAGCTTGGTGTAAAATGTCTTGAAACAGCGCTAAATGCAAAGCCCAGCCTGACAATCAGGGCACCAAAACACTGTCTCCTTCCTTTTGTTGTGTTTGTAGCACACCACACACCTTTTTGTTGGCCTGGCCTTTTTCTCTGTTTTTCGGGAAAATGTCTTTCGAGCAGTGCTGGCACATTTTTGTCAGTGGAATGACAGCCTTGCACTTTCCTTTCAATTTGACTGCCATGTTCAATAAGTACAGCCTGTACCAAATCCACTCTGACTTCAAAATTATCCATTTTGGACTGGCCTGAATTTGCACGGCATACAATTTAGAATGGCAACATTGAGCAATCTTCTAAACATTTTTATTTGCCATTTAGTCACTTTCTTTCTTTCCACAAGATATGACTGAAGGAGTTGGTCTTTTAGATCAACTCCTCCCGTTTTTGTTGTAATCTAGCACAGATACAGGTTTTTCATTTTCCTGTCCACATTTTTTTAGCTGTTTTCTTGTTTCCTTCCCGTGATAAGTAGAAATCATTGTAACTTATTTTTTGTCACTCCACCTTAGGCTGGACACCTACCCTGAATGTTGAGCTATCAGCTCTCTTTCTTTAGCTTCTTTTCTTTCACTATTTTTGGAACATCTTTTCTATTTAGGCAAACGGTTCCAACACATTGAGTGTTCAAGGACTTTCGTTTTTGAGCCAGAGCTGGTGAGTTATAAAAACTGTCCACCCACAACGTATAGCCCTTTTTCAGCAATGGCTCCACAAGTGACAACACAATTGCCGCTGTTTTGTGTCGCCTGAAATGAATGCAGTTTGGAATACAGTGTCTTTGCCCGAATAAATAATAAACGACCACAAGTACCCCGAACTGGACTCACATAGTTCATACGACTTGATTCCAAATTTTGAAGCCTTTAGGGGAATATACTGTCTGAAAGAAAGTCTTCCCCTCCATAGCGTTAGTGATTCGTCTATTGTGATATTCTGCCCGGGTAAGTACAAACTCTGAAATTTTTTGTTGAGATAGGACAGGAAGGGATAGATTTTGAAAAGTTTAAAGGGTCCCTGGTATGGTCGTATACTCTCATTGTTACAGAAGTGCATGAAATTGCAGATTGATTCAAGAAGATCCACAGAAATTACAGAGCCAAAGACAGGAGTTGCCAAAGTAGAATTTTTTTAAAAATAAGATCGCAGTGTAGGCTTCTGAATTATACCCATTAGCATGAAAAGTGCTATCACAACATACATTTCGCCTGCAGTAACAGGTTTCCAGTGCCGCATTCTCGAACAAAATGGAATGAGGTTTCTCGATCGTATTTTTTGTTCGGCGTCGGTGTTTGTTTCACGCACTATTATATCCACCAGTTCGTCAGTAAAATACATATTGAACACCTTAGCACAGTTGGTTTCATTTCGTGCTTCATTTTGTGGCCCACAGTTCCCAACAAACTGGTCCCTTTGTCCTGCATAGTTTGTCTTATCCTCCCATATAAACGTCGCACTTGGCGCACTGGGTACAGTAGCACCTCGCATAATGTCTTCTTCATCACTACATTCCACTGCAATTACTTCGTCCACAGACAAATCATCGGCCTCACTTGATTCATCATCTGAACTAGAACTACACTGAGCAGAATCTGTTACGTTTTTCTAACAAAGCTTGCTCAATTTCTTCCTCGAACACACCCTCCCTACTGGACGCCATGACTGCAGCAGAGTGCAGCAGCAAATAAAACTGAGACGAATTATCAGCTGAGAAGAAACAAGGAAGCCATTGATATGTAAGGGTGATGTCATATACCATTCGAAAGCTCCAGACGTCAGCTACGTGACGACAGTAGCAGCATTTGTGTTTGTTTTCATTTGGCCGATGGAGAGAGACCCAAAGTAGCTCATGCATTTAGAGACTGCAAAACATCAATCCACATTTCGAGGCGAGAGAAAAAAAAATAAAAAATCGATTTTTTGGAACTGTGTTCCACATCGTGAGACAGCCAGATTCTCTATCAACAAGAATAACGCAGACGGATAGCGTTTGCTTCTCATGTGTTCGAGATATAGTCGCATACGTCTGAGCATTCTGTCCGCGAGCGAGGCTCGGCACTCCACTGCAGGTGATGTTTACGTCTGGCGAGCAGAGCGCGACACTCCACGCTGAGGGGTTAAGGTTACCACAATCAACACAACTGCTGGAGTCTCCGCCGTTGGATTCTGCGGTTCCACAGACGACAGGGCCATCAATGATAAAATAGATTTAAAAACGTTTAGCCGCTTAATATTTGACGTAAAATAATTCCCACTGAACTTGTTATCGAGAATCTACTTTAATTATGATCGATTATACTGAATATGCTTTCATGGAAATTTCTGAATGCCGTTATCGAGCAATCGATTATGCACTTCCGCAACATGCGACATATGTTGCGCGGTTGAAGATAGGCAGTGGCAGCATTTGCACCACTATATTTGTCGTGGTATGCATATTTTGTATTACAAGAAGCATAAACATTGTGTAGTGTAGATTGGGTCGCGTCTACACTTATGACCTAAAAGCAATCCGTGTACAAGCTTGGACAGACCCTACGGTTTCCAGGAGGTTGACGCTCAAAGATTTCAAGACAATCGGCACATGAAGGTGGCAACGTTGTTAGCCCTACGCACCGGCCGCCTTTACTGTTATTCATTTCTGTTAGAGGCTGAGTCGACCCCAGGTCCATAGTGCTGCCGGAAGGATTATGTCAATGAAAAATTCCAATGACACCATCGGGAATCGAACCCGTGACCTTCCGTCTTGTAGCGTAGTGCCTCAAACAACTGCGCCACCACGTGCCCGCACGTTTGTGGCCTATCACCGCTTATATTCAGTGGTCCCCAAATCTTGGTTTGCAGGGGGCCCCAAAATTTCTTGAACCAGTCCTGGCAATGTCAGCTGATTGCTGTTTGTAGTGGAGAGAAGAGTTTGTCCTTTGGGAGGTACAAGCTGAATATTTGTGTATAGTTCAGGTGAATTTCAGTCTTTGAAGGGTTAAGGGGCAGACTTTTCTACTTGCTCACAAACTCCATTGAGCACAGTCCTTGAGAAGCTAACAGTTCCACAGTCAAGAACTTGCCTGTGTTTTATGGAGCCCAAGACCTCATTATTGTGTTCACAAGAACCTGTCACTTGCATCTGTCATCAGCCCAATGAATCTAGTCCATGCCTTCTCGTGACATTTCTTTGAATATCTGTTTTTGTATTATCTTCCCATCCATGCCTAGGTCTTCTGAGTGGTCTCTTAGGTTTAGATATCCCCACCAAGACCCTATATGCACTATTCATCTCCCCTATTCATACCATATGCCCCACCATTCTCATTCTTCTGGATTTAATCACCCAAATAATATTTGGTGAGGAATACAAATAATGAAGCTTCCCATTATGCAGGTTTCTTCAGTCCTCCATTTGTTGCTCCATCTAAGGCCCAAATATCCTCCTGAGCAACCTATCAAACTTTGTTACACAGGTTTCAAAAACAGTAAGCTAGTTTTACCTGGAACCCATAATTTAGTATAAATATCCTTCTTAGATTTATTATGCACATACATATATACGTACATTCCTTGGATCCATAAGTGTGTCACAAAGACACTAGGATGTGGAACAAGTTATAAATACACTAAATACACAGTCTTTACAGTATAAAATACTATAAACACTTTACAAACAGTATTATAGAACGTCTTTATGCATAAAATTTCATCTACATAGTAAAAGGAGTGTGTCTTTAGGTATTTTCTTAACGCTAATTTAAATTTTGGTTTTTCATTCTTACGTGGTAAGCTGCTGAAAATTTTGATGTTAGCATAAAATGCACTTTTTGAAAAGAAAATAGGTTGGCATTTGGTCTATGAAGATGATGCTTATTCCTTGTATTAATATGGTGTATAGATGAATTTGTTTGAAAATTTTCCTCATTTCATTATATATTCTTGATATCATGGATGTTCCCAGTTTTGTATTTGCAGTGTTATGATTTGTGTTAAATTTGCAAGTGTAGGTGTCAAACTGTATTTCAGTAATTTAATGAGATTTAGTGTAGTGCCATATTGCTTTAGTAACATGTCCCAGTAATGTTCCTGTTGAGTTCAGACAGATCTTACAAGGAAGTTGGAGACTGTCATAGCAAAAGTGCAGTGTTTCAAAAATGTTACAACAGCAACAGATTTGATCACACTTATTTGTTCACTTGTAATTATAACATGCATTTAATCATGCTCACTGTGGCATTCATTCTGAAGTGCTTGTACACTTCTTACACACATTCAACACAATGTACTCAAGTGTGTTCCAAATTATTAAGATCAGAAGCCTCTCATCTCAACTTGTCTTACAGTTCCGTGTAAAGTACAAATTCAAAAGTAGATCAGACAATGCACCACACATCTTCGTAGTGGCAGATCAGGCCTACCAGGACATGCTGCACCACAAGGAGCCACAGCACATCCTGCTGGCAGGGGAGACATGCTCCGGGAAGACCACCAACATGCTGCACTTACTGCAACATCTCCTTTACCTTGGCCAGGTAACAGCACACTGCAGACTTAGGTGAACTAACTCCACAGAGCAGAGCCCTTCTCAACAAGCTATCAGCCACTAAGCCAGTAAAAAAGTACCCTACATTTTGTGAATCCCTAAGGTTTCTTATTATATTCACAAGAGCTCCAGTTGATCTTTGTCATGAGCCAGATGAATCCATTCTATGCTCTTAATATTGTATTATGATTTAATTCTGCATTCTGGTAATGAGACATGAACATATACATAGCCTAAGATGGATGTGAAAAATCATGGGTGGTGCAGGTTACAGTATTGCTCAAAATTACAGTCTTCTGAGATGTGACACCAGTGTGGTAGCATATGTAGGTGTTTTTTTGGCCAACACTTTACTTTGTCAATACAACCATAAAACAATATCAAGAGGAGGGGAAATGTTAAATATTCACTTTCATTTACTGAGAGTACAGGTAGTTCTCGTTTTACGTGATTTCGTTTTGCGCTATTTCGCTTTAACCGACTTCAAAATTTACACAGCTTTTCGAATTTACGCGATAATTTTCGGTTTAACGCGAATTGACATAGACGATCCATGGTTGCGCTTGTCGAATTGACACGATAATTTTCGGTATAACGCGATTTGACGTAGACGAGCCGTATTCGCGATCAGTCACGTGTATGGATTTATTACGGTGGTGATATAACCACGCGGTTAATTTAGTTTCCTCTTCAACAGCATTGGCTTTTCTTACCAATATGAGTGAGAAACGTAAATTTGCATCACCTAGTGCAATCCAACTGAAAAATCAGTGAAAGACAATCGGTATTGACGAGAAATTACATGTAATAAGCCGACCTGAAAAGGTGAACGAATTGTTGATACATGCTGTAATGTTAGACTCGCTCATAGTAGCGTACATACAATTCGTGATAATGCTGATGGAATAAAAGAAAGTGCTAAGTCAGGAACTAGAGTGTTCGTTTGTATAACAAGAATACCACAGTGCTATCCGAATGAACCGTACCAAAAAACTATGGATGTGAGTCTCTTATATTTTTATTGAACTAGAAATAAATATATATATATATTGTATAGAAATGTATGTATACTGTATGGAAATGTATATATGCTGTATATACAGTACATATATGCTCTACAGGTCCGTATGTCCACTACTAGTATAGTCATACACTACACAGGATGAGGTTGTCAGTCCCCTAAAATACATTGTTTTAAATGGGAATTTTGTGTTCGATTTGCGCGATGTTTTTCAGGAACGGAACCCAGGCGTAGAAAGAGAATTACCTGTACCCGAACACACACTCTTAAGGTGTATGTTTCAGTGGTTGTTTAGTATGGATGTTAACTTTAACCTTTACGAGATGGATTTCAATGCCAATTGCATCTCATGACAGCCTCAGTTTTTCTGGCTGAGCATGGACATTTAAATTGCTACCAAGCAAACACACAGACCATCATATGGCATGCAAGATCAGTTGCCAGTACATTTCAGAGATCAGCATATGGTGTCATTGAATGATAAAGGTTAATCTCAAATTCTAAAGGTAAATCACAGATAGAGGGCATTTGAAAATAAAGTGCAGTAGGAGATGTAAATATATGGACTTCTGAAAGAGGAAATAACAGGAGTATGGAGAATGTTACAGGGTGAAGAGCATCAAACCTTATATTTTTATCTAATATTGTGAGGGTGATAAAATTACAGAGGTTGTATGAGCAGGATGTGTAACATTTATGGTGTAGTGACAATCCCTCATACAGTATTCATGAAAGTGAAGAAATTTGCTATCCAACTGAGCATATATATGCTTGTGAATGAATACTTAGTTCTGTGGTGTTAGTTTCAAAGGAACTTTCATTTTCCATATTCAAACCAATTTTAGAATCAACTGAAGCCCATAATTTTTTAAATGAATCATAAATACCCCACTAGTCTTCTTCATGTTTAAAATCAGAGATTGTATTGGAAGGAAAGTCGTTTTTATTAATTTTGCAAGTTTTCTAATTTTTATCACGTGACAAAATCTGTTGGTTAATAAAGATTATGTTCATTCAATCCATGCTATGCATTCTTGAGCTTCCCACCTGTTCTGTTAAAGTCTGTACCATTACACCAGGTACCAGAAGGGAAGAAACCAAAACAGTACATGAGAAATCTTTCATAGGGTCTGGACAAAATTGGTGACAACGTGAACAAAGCAACAAGCATCATTCATGCACTGGGCAATGCTGCAACACCATCCAATCCTAACTCAACGCGGCATGTGCTGCTACTTGAGCTCACTTTCACAGCAACTGGAAAAGTGAGCAGTTCTATATTCAGGCTGTACCAACTGGAGAAATGGCGGGTTACATACCCAGAGAGGTAAGTACTGAGCAAAGTGTGAGCTTCCATCTTGTAGTTACACCAAGTGGCAAAAATAGAATATCAGTTGTACAGATAAGTAACACCTTATTCTGAATTTTGAAACTTAACATTCCATTGCATTTGTATATCACTTACACTTACATAGAAGGAAAGAACTCTCAACTGTGAACATGATGCTTGTTTTGTATGTTGTGTTCATGGCTGAAAGGTCTTTCCTTTGTAAACCTCAGTAATACCCTATTTGCTTGAATGGTAGCTGATGAAATACTGGGTTACTGCCCCAGGCAAGCATTCAAGTATACATCAGGGTACTAGATACCACCTTCTTTGTACCAGCTGATGAAATGATAGGTCACTTCTCCAGACAAGTACTCAAGGATTCTTGAGGGTATGAGAAACCAACTTCTAATTGTACCAACTGATTACCTGGTAGGTCACTTCTCAAGATGAGTATTCATTTGGGTGCTGGATGACCAATTTCTAAGTATATGAATTGGCGAAACAGTGGCATACTGCCTCAGACAAGTAACTACTATGGATTAGAATGTGAGACATAGTATTCTAGCTACATCAAATGGAGAAATGGTGCGTCACTTTGTTCACCACTTTTCAGATCAGAAACGTTGCTTAATCTTTGAGCAAAATGGCAGTGTGCTTGAAATGAACCAATTGGATACATTGTGTTTTTAACACAAGGCACATGAGGAGCCACGATAGTGTAGTCAGTATAGTGACTACGTTGCAGGCTGGATGATCCAGGATTTGAATCTTGGCAGGGGCAAGAGGTTTTCTTGTCTCCAACAGACCAGACCACCTCGGGAACCCACCGAGCCACCTGTTCTGTCTTAATACTCGTAGAATCTCTTTCCCTGGGAGTAAAGGAGTTGGAGCATGAGGCTGACCACTCACCTCCATCTAATGTCAAGGTTAAGAATGAGTAGAGCCATACATCCACCCCCCCCCCCCCCCCCTCCCTATATGCGTTCATAGTGTCTACAGGGACAACTTTACCTTTACCTTCACACAAGGCATGTAAGTTACAAGTGCCAACTCCCATTTATACAGTCATCATGTCATTCCAATTTTCACATGCAAGTATAAGTGTTCACTGAAATTATGGCCTGATAGTTCTGAGGCAGCAAGTTCATTTTGCTGTGCTGTTGTAATCTCACACCAAGCCTGTGTCATTACAAGAAAGACATCCCATGACAGCAACCAAATTGAGGGACACCATAAAGCAACACCCATTGTGTGTGTGTGTGTGTGTGCGTGAGAACACATTTTACTTTTGTGCATACAGTTAACAATGTCAGGAGATTCACACCATCTGATCACTATTATACCCTCCAACAAGAGACATGACCATACACACATACTACAGTAAACCCCAAAATTATGTTCCCACCATCTTGCATTTTCCACAATTTTACTCACTTTTCATCCAATCCCAGCCAAATGCCCCAACCAACATTTCCCAGATTTTACACTTCCCAGAATTTACACCATTTTTAGGTGGTTCCAAAAAAAAAACATGAAATTGGGATTTTAGTGTAGTAATATTACTAGTAGCTGTGAAAACTTGAGTCTCTTTCTCAAATTAGTTATTTGTATGGACATAATTCAACAAAACAAACAAAGAATATGTCGGTCTTGATTATTTGCATTTAGTACTGCCGTTGATATATGTTGTTCGACACACATTGTCATCTGGAGTCACATGGCAGCAAAACTGGTAGTATCAGGAGCAATGATCAGGAGGAGGGCTGCAACCCATTCCAACAGGGGGCATTCTTTCCCATCATGAGTTAATATTGTAAATATTTATTTTTGTGCTAAGTGTAAACAGAACATGCATTACATTCTTTAAAGAAAGATAGTGTGGTTCATTTGTTAGCCTCTTCCATAACTGAGTTGTTAAAATGGAAATAACATGTAATGTTTTTTTCAAACTTTAGGTGGTACTAGTACGTACAGAGTTAATTCACTGTTATATTTGACTTACCTTTCCTCTTCAAGCTGCTTTATTTTATCACCCAACCATTTTGGAACAGAGAGTAAGCCAGTTCATAACTGTTTAAATGAGTACTCTTTCAGTTACTATGGATGATGTACATGGCACAGTCTTAGTAACTGACAGCATCACTAAATAAAACACCACACATGAGATTGAAATACACATTGTGCTAGTGATGGAGCTGCACAGAGTAGAGTGGTATTTTGTGAATGTAAGTAACATGCACCCCATTACTGCATAACAACTATAATACTGGGGGATTCAAATCTTCTGGAATGTGACGCTGTGTCATTGGGTGAGTGGTTTCCGATGTTTCAAAGCATCATGGTGCCTTCATCTTCATGAGTCAAGCTATTCTTTGTGGCTGTTCCTTTTTGACTGCTTTATTGTTGGAGATGAAGTTGTCACAGTCCTTTGAAATGTCAGTAACCGTTCACCCAGTGACACAGCATTACATCCTAGAGGACATTAATCCTCAACTACGCCTTTGTGAAAACCTTAAATTTCACAACCCTAATGTCTGTCCTTTGAAAAATGGAAATTCATGCTGAAAGACGCTGTCCTTGTTGCAGGGAACAAGCCAATTTTCATATATTTTATTACTTTTATGATGCCATGGAATCCAGTGGCCATCTGAAGCAGTATGATCTAGATTCCGGCCGTAAGTATCGTTATCTCCGCACAGAGCCACTAGACAGCAGTTCTGGCAATGATTTTGGAGTTAGAGAAGATCCTACAGGGAATGTGGAGAAGTTCAAAGAACTGGAACAACATCTGGTTCATCTTGGCTTCCAAGACAACCATTTGGAGACCCTGTGGAACCTGATTGCTGCCGTCCTCAATTTAGGAGAAGTACGGTTCAGTAAGAAACAGGAGGAGCGAGCAGAATTAGAAAATCCAGAAGCAGCTGCAAAAGGTGAAGAACTATTTCTCAAGCCATATATGGTGTGTGTTCACCCTGTTAGTTATCATACTTAGAATTATTTGTTTCTGAACCTTGTTCATTGTATAGTATTCCAAAGAGAGCACGTTGAGAAACTGTCCACAGGTGAAAGGGCAGGAAAGCGTGTAGTCCAGACATCTTACAAGATGACTATAAATAGCTGCATCAGTCCCATGTTTATAAATGTACTCAGTAGTAGTATAATAGTACTAGTAGTAGTAGTAGTAGTAGTAGTGTAGTTGGTAATAGTGACTAGGCTACAGGATGGATGATGTGGGGTTCGAATCCCAGTATGGAAAGAGAATTTTCTCTTCTCCAAAACAGCCAGACTGGCCATGGGGCCTACCCAGCCTCCTATTCATTGGGTACCAGTAAAATGGCGAAGGCGTGAAGTTAGCCACTCACCTCCATCTAGCGCTGAGGTTAAGAATGAGTGGAGCTATACCTCTACTCCCCCTATATGCCTTCATGGCACAGACATGGAAAACTTTACCTTTTTTATTAAATTGTATTCATAGTAGGACATCTGTGACATATTTGACATCCTTGGCTTTGTATGATACTTTGAAACATGTATGGACTGTAAATAAACCCTATTCCATTCTATCCTATTCTACTTGGAGTAACTCTTTCTATTGGACCCAACTGTGTACAGACAGTGTGAGTATAATGTTTACTAGCAGTAAGTACATGGGACAGCTAGGCATAGTAAATGGGAATGTAATCTTAAAATGGATCATAATCGTGAGTGGTAAGTTCTGGCATCAGAATCAACTGTATCACATATAAGTGCCTCAGTAATTTAAAATCAAGATCACTTTCTGAAGCAGAATACTTTTCTACCATCTCAGCTCTCAAGTCATTAAAAATCTGTCATATTATTGCTTTCAAGAATTCTGAAATGTTTACATTTCATGTTTGTAGGAATAACTATTTGGTCCTCATATATATCCACTGTAAACACAAACACAATCTAATAATTATGGCTATCTCATTATTGGCTGAGTCATTTCTTTAGCTTGTTATTGTTATGGCTTCAAATTCTGATCATTAAACTTGTGGCTGTCTCCCCCCCCCCCCCCCCAGCCATATGCTCATAAAAACAGAATGCCATATTTTTACAAAAGAAGATATAGAGTAGATGATTACATGATGTTATGTCACATTTGCTGCATACAAAGCAGGCTAGAAGGAATACCATAAATAAAGGAACTGAAATTTCAAATCTAAAGAATGTTGATGATTTTTGTGTGAATTTTGAGGGTAATGATGCAGACCTGTTACTTTCCCTCAGCATGTGGGAAAGGAACATAGTAATGTAATATAAAATTTAATGGGCTCAACATGTGTGCAGTCATGGACCACTTGAACACTGGGATCATGGTACAATTCTGTAGGATTATAATAATTCCAAATGTGGATCATGATTTCGAATCCATACCAAGGCATAGATAGGTGTACATGTCCGGGCTAGTGTGTGATGTGTTGTCCTATGTAAATATAGGTCTTGCATTTGGCCAGTCCCCTGGCTAGGGAGCCCTACCAAATTTCTAACAAAGAAATTTATCAGGACAAGCCTGAGGGCTTAATTCATGACAACTGAAATGTAACTTTGCACTGCAGGCCCTGCAGTTCACAAACAAGTAGGGCTTTCAAACCTGATAACAGGAAACTTGCTTCTGAAGGAAGGAAGAAAGATGTAATTTGAAACAGATTTTGCAGTTTTAAGATATCATTCTGTAGTACTGAGCTCACTGTTCCTTTGAAGTTAGCAGAACAAATTTGTTGGATAGCTGAGCGACTAAAATGAGGAGCATAAATGTTGAAAATAGGATTACCTTGCAAGAATGACCTTAGATCATATTTATTAAGGAAAAGGACTTTTAGCACTGAGTTATGGTTGTCCCATATGGTTGGGAAGAACACAGAATACAGGTGAATTGCAGCTTACAGATACAGTATGCAGGAAAATCTGTAGATAAATTGCAGAACTTATTTATAATTACAGTGGCCAGATTGTTGAAAGTGGATGAGCAGAAGTTCTCATGGGCTCTTATCAACTACTGTACAATCCAGGAAGGAACTGCAGTGAAGCTACGGCACACAAAGACAGAAGCTGAGGCAGCTAGGGATGCCCTCGCTTGTGGTATCTACTTCAGACTTGTGGACTGGATTGTCACTTTTATTAATCACAAATTTTCTTTCACAAGGACAGTCTTGTAAGTCAGTTTCAATTTCTCATGTCACACAATTTTGTAGTTTGACAATATATTCATATATTTGACATACATAGTACCAAAATTAGTTTTTTACATTTAACCAATAGATGATTTTAACAAGGCACATGTACTCACTTAATTATTTGATTCCACAAACAAAATGATAACCCAGAAATGTATTTAAGTGTGATGGATCATCATCATCATCATTTATTCACATTCCATAAATCCGTGTTTACAAAGAAACAAAGGAACAGAATTGGTCACTTGAAATATTAAATAAAAGAAGTTATAAAAAGAACAACAAATGTAATAAACATTGCATTGATCCAATACAATACTAGATACAATAAAATGTAGATTTCACTTATAATTTTTTAGGTCCTGTAATGAATAGAATGAATGGAAATAGAGAAAATCTTTAAGGCTCTTTTATATAGTTTGACACTATTGACAAGTGCCTTTATTTCGAATGGAAGGTTATTAAAACATCTGATTCCCATATAAAAGGTTCCCTTCTGATATGTTGTTAACCTAGGAGATGGCAGATGAAGATCAAAACTATGTCTTGTATTATTGATGTAGACTTCAGAGTTACTCTTGAATAGGTGGATGTTATTGGCTACAAACAATAGTGTAGATAATAGGTATTGTTATTGAAGGGGTAGTATTTTGAGTTTTTTGAAAGAATCTCTACATGAATCTCTATTACTAATGCCAATGATAATTCTTGTGGCCTTCTTTTTAAGGCAGAAAGTATTAATATAATATGAAGAGTTTCCCCAGAAAATTAAGCCATAGCTCATTAGTGAATGAAAACAGGCGTGATATACCATAATTAAAGTGTTAACTGACATAAAAGGTTTAATGGTCCTTATAGCATAACAAACCCTACTTAATTTAGTAGTTAAGTGGTCGAGATGGGTGTTCCAAGATAAAGTATTTTGTATGGTTATGCCTAGGAATTTAGTATGATGGATATTAGTAATTAAATTGTTGTGGTATCCTATTTGAATATCAAAAAGGGATGCATTTCTGGTTTTCAAGTGAATGAAATGAGTTTTTTTGAGGTTTAGTGATAATAAATTACTGTTAAACCATCTGAGTAATTGTTTAAAGGAATCAATTACACTTTTTTCAAGATCTTCCGGTCTAGGGACTGTTATAAGTACACTGGTATCGTCAGCAAAGAGAATGGGTATAGAATTATTGACGAAGGTACTCGGTAGATCATTGATATAAATTAACCTTTAAGAGCCGAAACGGACAAATCTGTCCATCGTTATGTGTAGGTATGAATGCCAAAACGGACATTTTTGTCCAAAAAATATATTTAAAGTTTTCGCATTAAATATGATATTGGCGGGGCAATAAGCGTGCGTAAATATTATGTATACATACAACAGACTTGAAGGTAATTTTACAGTTGTGCCTCATACCAAGGGGGCGTATTGGGGCGCGGAGGTAATATACCATAAAATGATGTATTCAACACTATTTAGAGCGTATTCAGCTTCATGCTCCAGCATCTGTACATTCATGTGCCCCAGATACCCATCGATTAAAAAGCCGGTAGGATCGAGTTAAGATTTATACGAGTCGATAGAAATATTTATGTACTTTCCGGGAACCGAACCCTGATCTCCTTTCTGGTAGTCGTATAACTTATTCACTGTTTTAGCCCGTGCTTGTACTCACAGAAAAATTTTCAATACATTTTCACAATATATTTGTCCAAATATACGAAAAATTAAAAGCTTCCGGCTGTATTTACTCCTACGTACTTGATGGAAGAATGAAACATAGCTCACCCGAGAAAGGCAGTATATGATGCGTCATCAGAAGGAAGTTACTTGTTACAGAAATTATTACATACCTTATTATTAGATGTTCTCATCCCAATCAATATCACAGATCAGCTGTGATTCAATATCTTCATCACGAATATGCCTTCTGCGAGCCACGATGCTGATTATGTACTCACAAGTAATAATTTTCACAAGCGACAGGGCCACTGCACTGTGCGACAAACACTGAAAGAGTGTGGCCACTGGTAGGAATACCGAGAAACATACTTTTCCTTTCGCAGGTCAGATTCCTCATGGTTGTAAAACTGTAAACCTCTTTGTAAGTACACCCTTACAGAAATCACACCAACGAAAAGCATTTGGCTGTTGTTAAAATAACCTCACAGAAATATTTTCCCTTGAAAGTGGGGACGAATTCAGGAGAAAGGAGCCAGAATTTAAGGCTAAAGAGAACGAAACATAACATATTACTAAAATTACATTAATGGTCCGGACACGATAAAGAAAGAAAAGAAGACTAAAATTTCTGTCTCTTAGGGAAGTGGTTCATTCTTATTTTGCATCAAAATATTTTATAATAAACTATGATATATATTACCGTGTTCTCCATCCTTTACTTGAGTAATTACAATTTATTTCACAGATCCAGCGTTAATATTCTTCAAGATATTCAAAATTTTCCTAACCATTGCAACAAACGTTTAAATCCCCAGAGAAAATTCCGGTCCGCTGACAGTACAGGGTATTTAAATCGCCGGCGTTTAAAGGTTAAAAAAAGTAAGGGTCCAAGGATGGATCCCTGAGGGACACCCTTGGAATTTACTCCCCAATTGGAATATGTATCCTGGTTTAAGATTTTAGAGTTAATTATAACACGCTGATACCTTCCTGTTAGATATGACTGCATTAAAGAGTACATGGAGCCATTAATCCCATAAAATTTCAATTTAGATAACAGTATGACATGATCAACACAGTCAAAAGCCTTCTCGAGATCACAAAATATTCCACCTATTTTAAATTTCTTGTTTATGACATTTAAAATTTCATTTCATAATTTAAAGATTGCATTATCAGTGAAAGAGTTGGGTTTGAAACCGAATTGGTCCTTGGATAAAATGTTATTATTAGTAAAATGATCCATTAGTCTCACAAATATTAGTTTTTCGAAGATTTTGGAGAAGGAAGGTAATATAGAAACAGGTCTGTAATTAGCCATTATATTCTTATCACCATTTTTATATATTGGTTTTATACTTGAATATTTCAGATATTCTGGAAAATTTCCTGTTGACAATGATTGATTAAATATCTTTGTCAAAGGTGAGCTGATGACGGGAGAACTTTCCTTTAGAATTTTTACAGAAATTTCATCAGAACCGTAAGAATTGGAGGATTTTAAGGATTTAATAATTTTTTCAATTTCATGTTTGCTTGCATAGTTAAATTTAATATGTGGAAACGGTTTTTTGAAAGCATTTGATAAATATGTGATGGGAGAAAAATTAATGTTAAGAGTCCCGTATACTCTGTATTTTATTTACAATTTTGTCTGCTGTAGATAAAAAATAACTGTTGAAAGATTCCGAGATAAATTGAGGATTGTCAGTTAAGTTGCCATTAACATAAATTGTATTTATACCATCATTTAAGTTAGTCCTACCTGTAATAGTTTCTGTAATTTTTCATGTAGCTGAGATTTTATTATTAGAGGTGGAAAATAAATTATTATAATAGGATCGTTTTGCTTCTAAAACAATTTTAGACAGTGATTTACAGAGGGCTTTGTAACATTTTTTTATTTTAGAAATATTATATTTCTGGGATAATAAATAAAGAGCCCTTTTAAGATTGCATTGCATTATTATAGTAGGAGTAATCCATAAAGTGCTGTTATATACAGTACCTAATCAATTCTTTTTAAGGAACATTCCATAAATGCTCTGATTTTGAACAGAAATCCCAAGGCTAGGTCTACGGGGTCTTACCACAATGAAATAACGAGACAGAAAGTGAGAGATGGGTAATATCCATAGATATGACTCTGATCTTCAATCATTGTCTCTCCATTTCCACACTGGCCACAAATTTGAATTATTTTGTAAAAAGAAGTTATGGCAAAATTGGTGATGGTGTAATGACAATATTTACCTGTATTTGCGAATGTAAGTTTTTATGTAAAGAAAATGTCCAAGTATATCACAAAACATATTTACAATGTTACTGTTACTTACATACGGTTACTACCGATTGTAATGAAAAAGAAACATCACTGTTTTGGAAAATATCAAAAAGATTTGTAATTTTTATGTGCAACAGTGCTGTGAAACACATTTAAACAAGGCAGAAGGAGGCATGTACCTAGACTGTTTCCTGTGCAAACCACATTTTATATTTGAACTAATGAGTTTCTGGACTTTGTCCAGTGTATGGAAATCTAAAATAACTAGATAACACGACATTTCGGAAACTGGATCTGCTTCCGTCCTCAGGTGAAGGGGGAGGGAGACACCTACTCTGTTGGGTCCCTTAGATAGAGCTAACCTCAATTACTCAATTAACAGAGTAAAACCTTGCGTTTTCTGTAATTTTCTGCAGTTTTTGTAAATACACATAAGAACTGTGTCATATTTTAACATATTTTAATTTCCCCAACTTTACATTTTCCCAAAATTTACACTTCATTTTCATAGTCCTGACTACAGAATCCACCCTATTTTATGTTTCATATCTTTCTTACCAAAGTTTTTATTTTTGTCTGCAATAGCATATCTAGCAATGAGGCAGTGCGTCAGCTGTTTATACACTTCAAGAAAGTCTATGATTCAGCTAGGTGGGAGGTCTTGTATAATACTCTCATTGAGTTTGTTATCCCCATGAAACTAGTAAGGCTAGTAAAAATGTGTCTAAATGAAACCTATAGCAGAGTCCGGGTAGGCAAACATTTGTCTGACACATTTCCTATTAAGAATGGTTTGAAACAAGGAGATGCTTTATTGCCATTGCTTTCCAACGTTGCTTTGAAATATGCCATTAGGAGGGTTCAGGCAAACCAGGAGGGCTTGAAATTAAATGGTACACATCAGCTTCTAGTTTATGCTGATGATGTTAATATATTGGGTGGAAGCATACATGCTATAAAGAAAAACACAGAAGCTTTAGTAGTCGCTAGTAAGGAGATTGGTCTAGAAGTAAATGCTGAGAAAACTAAGTACATGGTCATGTCTCGAGATCAAAATCACAACATAAAGATAGATGATAAATCCTTTGAAAGGGTGGAACAGTTCAAATACTTGGGAACAACCCTAAAGAATCGAAATTCCATTCAGGAAGAAATTAAGGGCAGATTGAAGTCGGGGAATGCTTGTTATCTTTCGGTGCAGGATCTTCTGTCTTCCAGTTTGCTATTCAAAAATACAAAGATTAAGATATACAGAACTATAATTTTGCCTGTTGTTTTGTATGGGTGTGAAACTTGGTCTCTCACACTGACGGAGGAACATAGGCTGAGGATGTTCGAGAATAGGGTGCTGAGGAGAATATTTGGGCCTAAGAGGAACGCGTTAATAGGGAAGTGGAGAAGACTACATAACGAGGAACTTAATGATCTGTACTCATCACCAAATATTATTTGGGTGATCAAATCAAGAAGAATGAGGTGGGTGGGGCATGTAGCTTGTATGGGGAGGGGAGAGGTGCATACGGAATTTTGGTGTGGAGACCTGGGGGAAGGAGACCACTTAGAAGACCCAGGCGTAGATGGGAGGATAATATTAAAATGGATCTTCAAGATGTGGGATGGGGGGCAGTGATTGGATTGATATGCTCAGGATAGGGACAGGTGGCGGGCTCTTGTGAATGCAGTAATGAACCTTCAGGTTCCATAAAATGTGGGGAATTTCCTGACTAGCTGAGGACCTGTTAGCTTCTCAAGAAGGACTCTTCTCCATGGAGTTAGTTAGTTAGTTATAGCGTAGCTAGCGACATATCAGTGATATCCCCCAAAACTAGACATTGAGGTATTTAAGACAGCTTTTGTATAGATGGCAGTAGTTTCACTGAGAAAATATGTTAGATTTCAATTCACTGACCGTCATCAATAGCTACTGATTGTATGGGGTGGTTGGATAAGTACCACCTTGTGTCTTTAGTTGTGAATTGTATGTTGCTTGTTAAACCATAAGCAGGGAATATGCAGTAAGTTTTGTAGACCAAATTGTATTGTGGACTAAGTGTAATTTCACAGCAAAGGGTAAAATATGAATAAAAGAAAGCAGAAATAATTTATGATAAGTGATAAGACAGATGCTCTAATGCAATTTGATGCACATACTGGAACACATGTTGACCTGTCATCACAGTTGGGACTTCCAGTGTCTGCATTAAAAACAATTATGTAAAACCATGAAGCAATTGATAGAACTTACAGCCAGTGTGGGTCTTTCTGCAAACAGCAGAAATAATTGAAATACTGCTGGATAACTGGAATCTTCTCTTGCTGTATGCTTCACGCAAGCACGTGCAAGCAACACTTCCACAGACGGTAATGCTATCAGGGAGAAGGCCATGCAAATCACTGCTCATTTGGTAGTAGACACCTTAAGAAGTTATAATTATTAGATTTACAGATTTAAGAAGAGATACAACATTGTTTACAGAACTCTTAACAGTTTAAAGTAGAAATATTGTTTCAGAAACAGTAGATGACTGGAAAAGTGACCAACTGTTGCAAGAAATAAAGAATATAACCTCTGTAACACATATTGCTGATGAGACTGGTCTGTTTTTCAATCTACAACCTAGTGAAAGCCACACTTTTCGTGGAGACACCTGCTATGGCAGAAGAAAGTGAAAACAGCAGGTTACAGTACTCCTAGCACCTAATGCTGATGGCAGTGATAAACTACCATCACTTGTAATTGGCAAATAGAGAAGTCCATGTTGCTTTGAGAGTGTTAAGAACTTCCACAGACTATGAGGATAAATTACCACCACTTGTATGGCAAATAGAGAAATCCTGTTGCTTTGAGCGTTTTTAAAACTTCCCACAAAATATGATATGAATGCAAAGTCCTGGATAACCAACAGAATATTTGAAGATTGCCTTACACAACTAGAGAGAAAAATGGGTGCTTAAAATAAAAAAAATCCTGCTTTTCATTGAGCAATGTGCTGCTTACTCGAAGAACACAACATTTCTCAGGAACATATAGGTTGTGATTTTCCCAGCTACCTGTACCAAGCAGTTACCCATTCAAGTGCAGCTACAGAAAGCAGGTCATTCCAAAGACTGTTGTTGTCACGATAGGTGGCAGATTGCTCCAAGATGCTTGATGTATGAAGTTGAATGAATTGTCTTTCACAGCACAAGCCTGGAAGTTGATAGCTCTGACTGCTGTCAAGAACTCTTTTACAGAATGTGGTTTTTCAGTTGATCATATGTTGGCAATGATGACAGTGCACTAAAACTTAATGAAAAAGAAGAAAATGACTGGCATAATTTGCAACTTCTTAGAATTCAGTGACAGTGCTCTCTAGGTTTCTGGAGTTCACAGTGCTAATCGGGTGTTCAACCAGCAGTTGACCAGGCCAGAGGGAGGAATGAGAAGAAGAAGAAGAAGAAGGAGGAGGAGGAGGTGACCTTTTTGAATGCACTGAAAGGACTAGAAGTGGCCAGAAATTACATGTGCCACTTTTATGTCAAGGACAATATTATTTTAATGTGTAACAAACTGGAAAATGAACTGTACAGATTGAAAGCTAAAGAAATGAAAAAAAAAACACAAGTATAAAATTGGTGCTTTACCGTATTCCCATCTCATCTGACATCATGTAACCTCTGCAGTTCAGATACCTCAGTTAAATGAACTTCGAACAAATAAAGGCAGTGATAAGGCCGTGCAAATTAAATCTATAGCACCAGACTAAAGTCATAGAGCTATAAAAATGTTATCAACATATCAGTTGTGCAAGAATTACTGTATTTACCTGAACATAAGATAATAATCTAATCCTAAGTCATCATCTGAAAAATGGGAGGTCGCCTTGTAATAGCACACAAAGTTAAACTTTTTTTTGTGTGTGGGTATTTTCCTGAAAGTTGAAGATTGCAAAGAGGGTTTCCTTGTTTTTGCATAAATACTGCAGTAGAATCCACATTCACACAAACAGATGGCAATAATGAATGTTCAGTGACCACAATGAAAAGCTTTGTGTATGTTTACATCACATTCTGCTGTGCACTAACAAGGTTCCTTAATGTTGCAGCAGTGACAGTTACTCTATCACTTTGATGGACCTATTTGGTTTTGAATGCTTCAAGAAGAATGGTCTGGAACAGCTGTTCATCAATACCCTGAATGAACAGTTGCAGTGCCACTACAATCAACACATCTTTGTATGGGAGATGGTTTGTACCACCCAAATTAATACACCATGTTATAATTTTTTGTTATTTTAAAGTAAAACAATATTTCTTATCTTGGTAAACATTTTATTGTTTGTAATGATGCCAACACATAAGAATTCTTCTAGAATACTACTTCATTTTAACTGATAAACAGTTACTGAAACTGAGAAGGGCCATAGTCCTTCTTCTTCTGGGTCAGGCAGTCCAAGAAGTAACTCTTTACCAGTCAACATGGTGTAACATCCCAGAAAACTTGAATTTTCAGCAGCACCACTGTGAGAACCCAAAATCTCACAAGGTTTGGATGCTTTATAAGAACTAAGCATATGTGGCAAATATCTTCATATTCTCCCCATTTCTCCAGTTCAATCAGGTATTCTGTATAAATCAGCAGTTAGAAAATCATTCCCTTAGTAACAAAGATTGCTGGATGGCTGCTTGGATATATGGCTAGTTATGTTACTCTCTCTGTCCTATATTATGCCTCTCACATAACAGTTACCTGTATTGTCTGTTCACATGATCAGTTACTTGGTATGACAGGTTTTGATACAAGAAGAAATACTCGTATGCTTGCAATATCAAGCTTTGTAAATTAGTGAGGTGATGGGCTATGATCTGGTTGATCCAGGTTCAATTTCCTGTAAGAATGATTTGATTCTTAGGTCATTTAACAAGGCTGTCTCAACTCAGTAACTTACAAGTATATCATGCCAATTTCTGTTTTGTATTTATACAATTTATAAAATTAATAAGTATGCACAAGTATTCAAATATGAAACACATTATTTAATATGTTTAGCAAACATGAGACAGATGAGAAATAAATAGAAAATTTTTAGTCAGAAAACCTGAAGGAAAGACACTATTTAGAAGACTTAGGCATAGGTGGTAGTATTAAAATTCATCTTAAAGAAACAAGATAGAAATGCAAACTCGATTTACTTGATTCAGGATGAGGGACGGTGCAGGGCCAGCCAGGCAGTTGCCTGGGGCTGCAGTAATGGAAAATATGGTGCCAGTACACTCAGGTTTCCACACATGGAAGAATTTCTCTGAAAATTATCCGCAGTTTGGACTCGCGCCCTCAAAATGTTTACCAACCCTGTCCTAGGCTGAGAAAGTTTAAAGAATATCGGTTTGAAGGGGCACCAAATTATTAGCCTGCCCAGGGCACACACATCTTCTGTTGGCCCTGGGCTAGTGGTGTGCTCTTGTGAACATGGTAATTGAACCTTCTGGTTTGATGAAAGATGGGGGTTTCCTGGATCACATGTGTGACTAATAGTAAAAGAACTTTTCTGCATTGAGTCAGTTGTTTACTGTATTGTCTTGGTTGTAAATATAGCAATATCGCTTGATTTTATTGTTAGTGGATTTACATGTCAAATTATTTTTAAAATATAACTAAGGTTATATGTTTTGCCATGTGTTATGGGTATAGCACCATGTCCTGACATAACAATGCTGCCTTCAGTTATGCAGAGGAATCAGCAAGGTCCTCCAAATCTGTGGTAGTACAGTGAAACCTGTTTAAGACAAAACCTGCATAAGCTGTGAGTACAATTTAGAATCAAAAATTTCCCATATGATTAATATATGCATTGCCCTTTCAATACATTTCCTGCTTAAAAGGATTTCCCACCTAAGAAACATGAAAATTTCACAACCCAACGAATCTTTTATCCATTTATTACATTTCTGCATCAAAATTTTAAGCAGTCCCCCATTTGTTCATTTTGTTACCAACATAAGTGTCAAAAATTACACCCTCACGCAAAATAACACTCTCAGTTCATAAAGATTAATTGGCAAGGTAATTTACACTATGGATCCAAGGTCCAGTAAGCAACTCAGTGTTAATTCATGGAAGGATGGTGAGATGACATCACATTCTGACTTTGCTGCCATCATTTCCCACACGTGCATTTTACACAGTGAGATGCAACATCAGGCAGGTGGAATTATGAGAAGTGCAGTGATGAAAGATGGAAAAGGACACTGTGTTCCTTTGAAACGTCAGGATATGTTGAATTACCCACTACACAATGTAACTTCCCAGGAGACCAGAATCCTCAACATCAATGCTGCAGAGGCCTCAAATCTCACATCCATTTTGTTATTTGTGACACCTCACAGAAAAGTCTCTCAGTCGTCCTTGTTCAAATTTCTGTGCATTTAATTGCAGCAAGAGCAAGAGGCAGAGGAGATATCAGTCGAAATGCTACATTACTATGACAATAAGCCTACTGTGGATGAGTTGATGGCAAAACCAGAAGGGCTGTTTCACTTACTGGACGAGGCTAGCAAGACCAGCCAAGGCTCTGACTTCATACTTGGTGGGTTCAGGAAAAATAGTGTATCAATATCTACGGTTTTCCAGCTGCTCTTCATATCTACAAATATTTAGGATTGAGTATGTTTCACAGAACAAGGGAAGCTCACAATAAATAAAATCTGAAGCCTCATTGTTAAACTCTCATAATTTTGTATGGTTTTGATTTGCTCATACTCATGAAATATATTGACAGTCCTGTAAATTTGTACATTTAATTTAGTCTGTAAAATATGTCATGCCATAGTTCACAGTCCTTCCAATTTAATGCTCACTTAAACTGTCAGTAACAAATATATAAGAGGGAAACAGTGAAATTGCAGAAGTTTTTTAAACATTACATTTTGGACTTCTAAGAAAAATCTCAATTTATTGTTACTAATAGTCTGAGAGAAACACCTGTATGACAAAGCATTACACACAAGTCAATGGGACTCCAGGGTATATGCTATTTATTTAAAAGTTTCTAATTGTTTAGCTCAGATATTACACACTTTATGGCACCCAAACCTTTATCCCCATGTGATGAGAATAGAACATGAGCCACCATGATCCAGCTTACACCTTTCAATCACACTTCTAAAAAATCCATTAGATATTATATTCCCATCTATGCTTGCATCTTGTAATCAGTCTCATCCCTGAAGATTTTCCACCAAAAGTTTGTATGATTTTTTATTTTGCTCATGTGTACAATAGTTTCCAATAACTTTTTGTTTTTATTTAATCACCCAAATAATATCAGGTGAGTAGTACAAACTATGAAGGTTCTTATGTTGATTTTTGTAGTTCTTTTTTTGCTTCATCCGTCCTAATTTCAAATACGTTCCTCAAGATTCTGAACGTAAGTTCTTTGTTTACAGTAATATATGTTCCACACTCCTAACATGTAAAAGTATACTTTAAAATTTACATTTTTTGACAGATATGTTTAGCAAAAAGATTCTGAAATGAATGGCACTAAGCATTTCCACCTCTTAAGCTCATCTTAATTTTATTACAAACCTAATTTCAGTTCATTACTCTCTTCCAAAGTACTTGAACTGTGCCACAATTTCAAAGGATTTATTAGGTTGCCTTATACTGTGATTTTGTTATGTATTCTAGTGACATATATGTAAGTTTCCTCTAAGTTTATTTCTTTATCAACATAATTACTATATTGTAGTATAGGTTTTGTGTTCTGTCTTTCAGTATATACCGTTTCACCTCATAAATTAACATCAGTGGGTAGACTATCAGCTGATAAGTTGCATTGTTTTCCAATGTAACACTATGTAAAATAACTAAATATTTTCCTGTGTCAAGGAATCAGGTCATACAGGGTTCAGTTGGAAAACCAGGAAGAAAGAGACCACTTGAAGATCTAAGGCATAGATGGGAATAATATTTAGAGGGGTTTAAAGAATAGGATGCGCATATTGGAAATGGATTAATTTGGCTCAAGATAGGGTGTAGTGGCAGGCTGCTGTGAACATGGTACTGAGTCTTTGGGTTCCAAAATTCAGAGAATTTGTTGAGTAGCTGAAGACGTATTAGCTTCTCAAGAAGGACTGGCTGCATTGATTTATTAGTTAATTAGTTATGCTTAAGGTGGCTATACAAAAATTATTTTACTGCAGGGCTTCTGGACAGTTCTCGAAAGAGTTCCAAACTCAAATTACTGGGTGATGACATGAATTCAGCATTGCACACTGCACAGGCAAAGTGTCGTATGATGTACGAGATATGGCTGGCAAGAATCAAATTTCCTGTCTCCAGAAATGGTGGATACAATGCGCTCATCATCTGATATGGTGGTGAAATATCTGTTCACTAACCAGCTCTCCCGCACTGGCAACCTTATCATGTCTGCTGAAGCCTGTGGTGTCATTTCCAACACAAATAAAGAACGCTGGGGAGCTGCTCTCATAGCAGGCAACACCTGCAGAGCCCAGGTGAAGAAATTTCATGTATCAATTTTGGGTTATTTAACTCTTCATTCAACTGGACTAGTCATAGTATCAGACTGTATGTGAAGATATAGCAATGAATCTGAAGGAAGTGGCTGTAGCCAGCCACAGCATTTCTGAAAACTCTGTCAAGTTTTGAGCCATAGGAAGCAACACCTGTGTTTCAGAGGTCTGGGTACACACACAGGTTTTGAAAAAGTTTTACAAGTAATGGCAAACTAATTTCTCTGTTGGATCATCTGTTTGATTTTGATTGAGCTGTACAAAATGTTTGTTACTTTCCTTTGTCTGTTACTATGACATATGTGGTATCAACAGGATCACATACTCAATACAGTGACTAGCCTGTGAACTGGATGATCTGGGGCTCAAATCCCAGTAGAGGTAAAGATTCATCCTTCTCCAGATCATCCAGACCAGCTCTGGGACCAATCCAGCTTCCTGTTCAATGGGAACTGGGGGATCTTTAAGCTGACCACTCACCTTCATCTAGGGCCGAGGTTAAGAATGAGTGGCGCTATACTGTCAATCCCCGTGTATGCATTCTTGGCATGTATAGCATCAACTTTACGTTTTTTTAAACCCGCAGTACAATTTAATTATATTTTTGGAGGAAAAAGCCATGGCTTAAGAGAACTGCGTACCTCTGGAAATGTCACGCTAAATGGTACTGTTGAGTGGTTAGCTTCATGTGTGGAAGATACAAGTTGCAGAGAAAGAAGTGGTTTTTGTCATTCTATTTGAAAAATACTGGGATATAACTCTTTAATTTAGTTACATAATGACACATTCTCAACTGCACAGGTTATATAGCAGTAGTGCCTGTTAATGGTTGCAACTGCTTCATTCCACACATTGATGAAGATCATGTCTATTTAACCTTTATGGTATGTTATGTGACACCCATGGAGATAACTGTTGTGTGTCCAATGTTTTGGCACTCCTTCATGGCATAGGGCTTACCAAGTATATTGAATTTATGCTGCTTCATGTCAGTTTCTGCTGAGCAGCAGAAATCCTTGTGTCCATCGAGTTTATTCACATCATACTTTTAGGACCTCAATAACAGACTCCTGTGCATTCTTGCATAATTCTTTCACATTTTAATATACCATACTTGTAATATTATTACACTCACTGTGATCACTGTCAGTTCTTATTACAGTCTGACATCATTTGTATCTCATTTTACTCCTGGTTAAATCATGGATTATTTAACTTTAATTTAATGCAGGTGTAGTGCTCAATGCTGATGCACTTTCAAACTCCTTCCGCAAGCACGCACATACATACACACACACACACACACACCCTTTCCACATTCTGCTATTTCATGTAGACTCAACCTTTTATGTGGTGCAGGCAACTTCACCAGAATTTGTTCTGCGTGCTGACAGCAGGAAATTCAATACACAGAATGAAGAATGAATAAGTATATATGTTTAATTATATGTATAATTTTACTTTTGTATTTTTGTACACATCATGTGCAATAAAATTATACTGATAATATGAAAAATTGGTAAAGAATGCAATTCGCAACCTAGGCTAAGGAGTTGCTATTTTTAGCACATTTTTATAAAATACATTAGTAATGTAATGTATGACCCCATAAACAAATAGCTCATAAGATCTTCACTTTTCTGGGATATTTCACACCCTTGATTGGTAGGTAGTTACAGACGTTCCGGGACAACCTATCACTTCCATCTTCAACGGTCAAGCAGTCCAAGAAGACCCTTGAAGATGGGACTCATAGGTTGTCCCAAAATGTTGTTAACTAACTACCAATCAATGCTGCATAACTTTCCAGAAGAGCGAAGATCTCATTTACGCTGTGGCAATAGCTTGAAATCATGCAAACAACTCATAAGTTTTCAAAATTGCTTTGGTGTTCTGTTTTTGCTTTGATAGAGAAAGAGTTGAAAAAATGCTTTCATTTCTAATTTCTCCACAGGCTACATGTTGCCCACAAGCTACGGGTTGAGCGGGCCGTTTCTATTTCATCATATACAGTTATCCTCCATTTGATGCTACGTAAACTACACTGTTGAGAAGGAATCATTAAATAAACCAATAAAACATAACTCATTATTCCAGTATAAAAAACAAAAATATTAAAAATCTAGGTCAAGTGTTCAGGAGTTTTTAAGCCACAACAAATAGACATATAATATGCCATAATCTTTGTAATTCAGTTATCTTGCAACATTCAGTTTTGGTGGAATGGGAATTTGCCAGCAAAGTAAACTATTAAATACACATTTGCCTACTGCTCATCGTGCAGGTGCAGTTTGGTAGTAAGAACCCTGCTCCCCTTTTTCTTGCCATGTTTTAGGTCTCAGATAGAAAGAGGGAAATATCTGGATAGTTATTCAAATACTCTGTAAGTACTGGGATAACAAATGGAAAACTGGCATTATCTTCGGGGAAAGAGCAAAGAGTGTTGTGAATTCAGAATTCGGTAGTTAAATGAAACCCATTCTTTTCAGTTTAGTGTAGTTATACTATATTTACTAGTTCCTTAATATATCACCAATCATAAACAATTCTCTGCTTCTTCCACAAGGACTTGGAGCTCTGAAGCCTGTTCTGAGGTTCAGAGGTCAGCTGGAGTTTCAGTCTACTCCTACATCTTCCTGTAGGCCTACTTCCTGTTACTTCTCTAAGCATATGAGTATGCATATCAGTACAGAGATCCTGTCTCCTCACATTCTGTTTACATGATGTCTCCAATTTAACTTACTCGTAAAATACTTCATATCATGAAGTATGTTTTTAGTCAGTCTCCATCACTCTGAAGATACTATACCCAGAAATCTAAAAACTCATACATACAGAGTTCATTCTGTGGTCTGCTGTCTTTCTGCTACACAATTATTGATGGAATTTGAGTCATTTCAGTTGTTACTGTAGCTTAAATCTGCTCACCGAAGAACATAAACTCACAACAGCGAATACCATTACTATGTTTCTGTCATTCAGTTAAGCCTTCATAAGTCCTTTAGACATCCAGTAGGACTCACAGGACAAAGAATTAACTTACCAAAAGACCACCACCTATAAATGACTACACAAAACCAAAAGCATGGGCATGAGCCTATGTGCCAAGCAGAATTCAAATGCACCATCATAGTGAGTGATCAAAGACAGTACACACTCTTTATCACATGGCCATCAACACCAGCCAAAACCATGAAATTCGAGGATTAATGTGTTATTTGAGGTTCTTGTAGCAATAACTACAAATATATTGTCTTGTAAGATATGTGATACCTGTCTACCAAACTACATGAGGTTCCAGAAGATAATAACCTTAAAGAAAAAGACTAACATGTACCTAGTCAGGGTGTGTCCTCAACATCAGACATAATGGTTACACCATTGGTACTCAGTCATCAGAATTTAATTTGGTGCAGGTCATAAAAGGTCTTTATAAAGTCATATTCATCCTGCAGAAGTTGCTCACTGAGTCACAAGGCCAGTTCTCCCAGACAAGGCAGATGCAGACAGCAGCTGCAACATATCGAGCCATCAGTCTGGAGATTCTGCGGGGAGCAGGCAGCAGTGGCCCCACTTTGTTCGGTGTATACGCACTGACCTGATAGGACAGCCTAGAGGCTTTCACCATGAAATCGTGCGCCAGCAACTGAGGGCCCTCGCTGTGCTGGACACGGCCCAGGCCAGGCAGAAGGGATACTCACACCGCATTCCTTTCGCTGAGTTTATTTGCAGGTAAGTTAAGAAATTAACTATTCATAGATACTGTCATACAGCTAGGGTTGTATCTTGTTGCATGTTATTTAACCCTCTATAACTTGATTCAGACAAAATACTTTAAGTACTTAATTCTGATCATTTATTGTATTTGAAAACTTAGCTTATTACTATCAAGTCACAGAATCAGGCACCTTTTTTCAGGCCCCTGCAACTATCAGCATCTCTCAGTTTTAGAGTCATCAAGTAAAGTTTCTATACATAGTATTGTTCATTATTATATATTGTAAAGTTATTTGAAGTCAATTGCTTTCACAAACCTTTCTCTGGCAAACAGCCATGTCAGGTGGTTGAACAGCAAGTGAACCAACATTTTGAGAACCCTCTCTGTTCTCATCATCAGGGAACTGAATCAGTTTTATTGAGTTCAGTGCTGTGAAAGCTTTAGATTTTATGAATTTCTTTGATTATAAACATATGTAAATTACATATTTTCCCTTTTCTTAATAGAAAATCTTCTTTTCCAGAACATGTACTTTTGTGGGAATGAAATTCTTGTGTTCAGCAATGTGTCATTGTTGTTTCAAGTGTTTGATTCTTGTTCATTTTGTGCAACTTGCTAGTTACTCATATTCAAAATACATTCTCCCTATTGCTTTTATCAGTAAGTCATGATAAATCTTTACCAGCTGATCCCAATTTTCACAGAAGTGGAGTGCAGACAGCCTGATTCCAGCACAAACCACCCATAAGCAAATTCTTTCTGTGTAGTTTAGGATGTGGCAAGTATGAAGTTCTTTTACTATGCTGTTCTTAAAAATATTGGTCGTTCCATCATCAAACCTCCCCTTTCTCTCCAAGTTTCATGAGAAAAAAATTCTTCCATATTGCCCCAGACATTTGAGGATACAAGAGATATACAGCTCAGCAAACTTTCAAGCTTTGAACGTGGCACTATGTTTCAGGTATAAATTTCTGGCATTTGACTTTGATGAGACAGTGGATGTCACCAAAGACAACAGTCGATTGCTTCTGGTACGCCTCAAGATGGAGGGCTGGGTTATTGGCAAGAGTAAAGTTTTCCTCAAGTATTATCATGTGGAGTATCTTGCCAGGTGAGTCTGACCTCACATTACCATGATCCTTATCATAAAAACACATCAGACGTCTGTGGACAGAATCACAATGAAATGAACATTGAACATGCATTTAAGTAATAATAGACAATGGATCGTCAGTCACAACAAAGAATGTTTATATGTATACATATATATATTATATATACAGATCTCATTAAATTCAAACATCTTACAGTTGTATTAATCCTTCTTAGTACTTTTTGCTACTCTGTATTACCCAACGATAGCCTATTCCGGCCAAAACCTGTTGTAACCAAATTCCTGTATGTATAATAAATATTCTTAGTTGTGATTGACGGTCCATACTCTGTTATTGTTTATTATGACGACAGTAGGAATAAAGTTAAGATTATGGGCACAAGTGTTGCTCTGCCCAACTGTCAGTTCATCGTAATGTGTAACACTGTGTGCTGTCTGGAATTTAAGTGTGTACAACAGCCGTGGCAGCTCCAAACAAACTCCATGTGTCAGAGTTATTCTTGAGAAAACTGACATGACCCAGATGCTGAGTAAGTAGCCTACCTTTTTTGTAACCTGACAGTTCTTTACAGTATTCACATATAGTTTATTAACTGTTTTCTTCAGTGGACTCATAATAGTTCTGGAAGAAAAGTGACACAGAGCATTAAGGAGACAACACTTCCCTAATGGTGCCACAGTTAAGAATACTAGGAGCTTTACACCACAAAGGGAAAACCTTCTGTTTATTCTTTGCACAAAATGCATTAATGTGACAGAGTGTTTCTCTGCACACTGATCTGTGTGTTTTATCTTCAAAACTACTGAGCACATTTCATTTACATTTAGTAATGGTTGTCTACACTGAATGTTGTTAACTGAAACTACTGACTTTCCAGTAAAAACTCATTGTGCTAACAATTTATGCATGGAACGAAATACATACCTCATTAATATCTAGAAACTGTATTTGGAATATTTTTTAATCTGGTGCAGATTTAATGAAATACAAGTAAAATTATTTCAGAATCCTGTTAATGTGAACAGCTTTGCAATAATAAACTTGTATGTGCAGTGTTACATAACTGACAGTCTTCATCTGTTTTTCTTACTGAATAAAATACATAGTTTAATTTTATCACAACATTTAATCCTGTTTCTTTTCAACAGATGCATTTTGACTTTTTTAAGCCACCATTACTGTACACTTTCTGTGTATGTAACTATCATTTAACCTTATTTTGTGACACTTAAATCAAAATAAACACTGGCAATGGCATAAAAGGCTGAAATTTGTCATCTGAAAAGTTAAAGTAAATGTGATAAAATGTGGTTAGTATTTTATTGTGATAAAACAAATTATTTAGACACCATAGAAATCATTTCAGTTAATAATACATACATAAATAAATATATATTTAATTAGTAACTAAATTTCATAAACTGCAAAGGTAATTTGTTTCCATATGTATGTTCATTCCGTATATATAAATATAACATCATAGCGACTAGAAGGTAAATAAACAGATCAGTGAAGTAATATGAGTTCAGTATGTTTTGTAGAGCTGTTGTACAAAATATATAAAATTGTTAAATTATTCATTAAATATATCTGTAGAAAATTCAGTTCCCACTGCCCTGCCATAAGATTCATATCAACAATACACGAACATCAGGAACTGCAAGATGTATAAAATCATGAAAGAAAAACACTCTTGGAAAATATGTCTGCTCTAAATTGGATCATAAATTCAACACTCTTTCATATTATTAAATTACTGCATAGTTATTCAAAACTTTTAAACTTCACAGTTTGAGTGGCATCATGTCATTCCTAAATTTGTCTTGGTTTTACATCTTGCTTCATTCCAACTTCATCGCCGATACTTCCACATTTCACTCCCACATTTCAGAGAGCATTCTCTGAAGATCTAAAGGCATATGTATGGTTATTTCATCATACTATGATCCTGTGTGTGTACAGTCATTATTATGACAAGTGGGAGTTACAAATAAAACAGAGAGCAAGAAAACAAGAACACTAAAATAGCTGTTTCCGCTAATCTCTCACCTCTCACTTCCAAAATGTAAGCCTTCCCAGTATAAGTTCACATGATTTTCATTCATTCATTTATTTCACATTCAGAAATCCAAATCAGACAACCCAGCCTTTGGATATGGAACAAGTCAAAACATAACAGCAAAACACAATATAAGCAATACAAATCACAAAAACACAATACATGCAATACAAGTCACAAAAATACAATACACAACAGTCACACATACAAAACAATTCCCAAGAGAACAATTGAGTGTATCACATCATAGAACACAAAATATGTATAAAATGCTCATCCCAGTTAATCAAATGAGCACATCACAACTCAAACAAACAATGTATATAAATAGAATATAAAAGACAATTAATTATTTTTGTAATCAAATATTCCGCTAAAGTATAAAAAGAATGGATTTGTAGGAAATCCCTAAGAACTGCTTTAAAATGTTTAATATTATGTGATAGTTTCCTTATTTTGGAGGGAAGATTATTATACACCCTGATGTCAAAATAGCAAGGTCCCTTCTGATAAATCATTAAATGAGATGATGGTTGAAAAAGATTAGAGTTATTCCTAGTTTTAATGTTGTGTACTTCAGAATTTTCCTTAAATAAATTTTTATTGTTAGCAACAAACAGGGCTAAAGAAAAAATATATTGAGATGTTAAAGGTAATATTTTTAAAACTTTAAAAAGTTCTCCACAAGAATCTGTAGGTCTGGCCCCCATTATTATTCTAATGATTCTCTTTTGTAGCTTAAAGATATTTCCACTATGTGAGGAATTTCCCCAAAATATTAGCCTATAAGTCATAGTCATAGTCATCTTTAGAGTATCTCATGATAAAAACTGTTTTGATCACTCTAGCTACAAAACAGGCCTGGCTTAATTTAGAAGCAATCATATCAATATGATTTTCCAGGACAATGTGTTATCAATTATGATTCCTAGAAATTTTAGATTAGAGGTGTTTGTTATTATTTTGTTGTTGTCAGTAATATTCATTTCGATAAGAGAGTTGTTTTTAGTTTGAAATTTCATAAAATAAGTTTTATCAAAATTTAAGGAGAGTAAATTTGCATTGAACCATTCGTTCATATTTTTAAAAACCACATTAATATTTCATTCAAAATCAAAAAAATTGGGGCTGTTGACAATTACACTTGTATCATCTGCAAATAGTATTGTTTTAAGGTTAACATTTGAATTCATATTAATTGTGACTTTAGGTATATCGTTTATGTACAGTAAAATAGTAGCAGTCCTAGTATTGATCCCTGTGGTACACCATGCTTAACAGTACCCCAATTAGAAGTAACATTATTATTAGAACATTTATCATTAAGTATCACTCTCTGATATCTGTTCTCAAGATAAGATTTAATTACAGTATACATAGTGTCTTTTATTCCATAAAACTCTAATTTAGGTAATAAAATATTATGGTTAACACAATCAAAAGCTTTCTTTAAATTGAAGAATATACCTCCAACTTTTCTTTTTTTGTTTAAAGCTTCTAATATTTCGTTAATTAAATTGTAAGTGGCCTTTTCTGTTGACAATTTAGATCGAAAACCAAAGTGTTCATTTACTAAAATATTGTTAGTGGTTACATGTGTTAATATTCTTCTATATATTACCTTCTCAAACACCTTAGAAAATGAGCTTAGTAATGAAATTGGTTTGTAATTGGCTAAATTTTCCCTATCACTCTTTTTAAACAAAGGCATTATAACTGAGTATTTTAATCATGCAGGGAAGATTCCGGATGATATGGCTTTATTACAAATGTAACATAAAGGAGAACTAATACAGGGAGCACTAATTTTTAAGATCTTCGATATCTCATCGTATCCATGTGAATTTTTTGATGGTAGAGAATTAATCATCTTTTCAGTTTCTTTTGCTATTGTATAGTTAAATTTAATTTTTGGAAAAGCAGTTTTTAAATATTTGTGTTAAATAATGTATTGGATTTTTAATGTTATTGGTGTCAATTTTGGTATTATTGCAAATGTTATAAGTAATTTTTTCAGCAATCATTAAGAAGTAATTATTAAATAAATCCAGGTTGGCTTTACAAGTATCGAAACCATCACTTTTCATCATTTTTCGCCCTGTTTCAGATTTTATGATATTCCACATTGTTTTTATTTTATTGTGAGAGTTCATGATTTGTTTATTATAACTAGATCTTTTAGCCTTTCTAATCACATTGGTCAAAATTTTGCTGTATGATTTATAGTATTGTTTTAAATTTGTGTCACTGTTACTCTTAGTCAGTAAATACAGGTCTCTTTTCCATTTACAAGATATTCTTATGCCCTTCTCTTTTGGTAACTGGAGGTTTCCTCTGTCTTTTAGACATTCGAAGTGTTTCATTTCTCTGGTCTAGGGTACCAGTCAGCGAGTAATTACTATCTGAACAAATATATGTTTCAATGTTATCATTATCAGTATGATTATCCTTCCAATGCATGATAATGGGGACCACATTCTTTTCAAAAATTTTGGTACAAATGGCCACTATATGCTTAGCAATCATTTCCTTCCCTACATTACTCAAATAAGGCCGTGTCCAGTAAAGAGGTCTCTATTCAGATCATTTCTAACTACTGTGACATGTTCATGGCATTTCATAATTTTTTCCAATTTTCTGTTAAAGACATCTACCTCACTATTAACGCATGACCAACTAACAAGATCATGCCTATGAGACACAAACATCAAAATAATGTTAGTATGAGTATTATTCCTTACAAAATTCAACACATGTCTTAACCCTTCCTTAGTATTATTTTTCTTAACATCATTAGCGCCTCCCCAAAATATAATCACATCATTTTTGTCAAATTATGAAAAGCACCCTTATCAGAATTTGTCAATGTGCGGATGTCAGATCCTGGCTTCACCAACCCAGTAACGTTGAAAGTCTTGTTAAGGTTATCTTTTACCTTGCTAGCACACCCCCTTGTGTTACTGTCACCATAAATCACTACTGTACAACTTTCATCTCCATTTGAAAATTTGGGTACTAAGTAGCCGACACTATCATCACTATTCGTCTTTTCGTTCTTTAGTTGACACCACAACACTATCACTATCATTTGTATTTACAGTACCACTAGTTAACACTTCAACATTATGATTTGTTTGTATGGCACCATTTACGATAACAGGAATAGAATACGATATCTGTTCACTATATTTATCCTTAATTTTACTGGACCTTGGTGAAACAGTGCTGTTTACCATATTATTTCAGTGAGTTTTCCTTGAACCAGAGAGTAGCTTCCCTCCTATTTCAACTAGTTCTGGTGCTTCATTGAGGTTAGACAAGACTTCAAAATGATTGATTGACCTAGTAGTTGTTTTCTGGGGATCTTTTATCACACGTCTGTCCTTCGTAAGAAAATTTACCGGTACTTGGGTCCAATTTCCGGATTTTGCTGACGAATATGTTCCCTCTTCTTCAATGTGTATGTTGCTCGCATTATTTCACTTCGTCGTGTTAACAAGATCCAACTCTTCTTTTAAAATTTTTATAATTTATGTTGCAGACTTCAATTCAGATATTACTTCATTCAGTTCAATTTCCAATTTTACACAACATTGACACCTTACTTCATCATCTTCCACCGCTTTTCTTGTGAAAACCGGAGCAACATCCTTGTTGCGAACTATAGAAGTCGCCAGTTTGTACCTTGTAATATTATATTAGACAACTGCTGATATCCTCCCAAAGCATATGTACAGATACAAGCCAAGGGGTCATAGACATATACAGGATGATTGTAAAGTAAATGCTGAAAGATACAATGAATGGCAACAATTCTGTGTTATTCATTTCTCAATGGGACAGTCATGTAGGACTGCACTTAATGCAAGATGGAGCACCACCACATTTTGTGCCTCCTTTTTCTTGCAGGGCATGGTAACCATTTTCCTGATTAGTGTCTTAGCATCAAGGACCAATAAAATGGCCTCCACAAAGTCCTAGTTTTACTCCATGTGATTTCTTTTTTGTGGAGATGGTCCAAAGAGAAAGTCTACCAATCAAAACCCAAAACACTTGAGTAACTGGAACAAAGAATTCAAGACATGCTTGCCACTCTTCCTATTGACTTCTTAAGGAAAAATGTTGAGTCTGTGTCTTCCAGATTGCTTTAGTGTGTGACAAATGCTAGGGCCTATGTTAAAATCTGAAACTCAGTGTAGTGATGGGCTTTAAAATGGTGCAAAAATTGTAGCAAAGTAGCAATCTATTTAGGAGATACAGCCATTTGACATTATGACATTAACTGAGGCAGAAGTCATATGCACAATTACTTCATTAAAAAATAATAATTCATGCAGTTATGATGGTTTATCTAATAAACTATTAAAATTATGTGGTAGACATATTTCTAAACCTCTCACTTACGTCTATAACAAATCATTGTTGTCTGGTATCTACCCAGAGCACCTAAAGTATGCTATCATTATACCCTGTTTTAAGAAAGGTGAAAAATCACAAATATCATATTATAGACCCGTATCATTATTAACTGGTTTTTCTAAAATATTTAAATTGCTTATTTTCCAGAGGTTAAAACATCATCTAGTAAGTAACAATATTTTAGTCTCTGAGCAATATGGCTTTAGGGATAACGTATCTACTGAAAGTGCAATATTTATACTTACTGATTCGATTCTTAAAGCTTGGAATAACAAAGAATATGTAGCGGGGTTATTTTGTGATTTGACAAAGGCCTTCGATTGTTAGTCATGAATTATTGATCTCAAAGTTGGAATTTTATGGAGTAAATGGCTCTATTTTAAATTGGCTTAAATCTTATTTGTAAAACAGAAAAAAAGAATGCAGTTGCAAATTGACAGTCCACCTAATATTTTATCGGACTGGGAAACTATTAGACATGGTGTTCCTCAGGGATCTGTGTTGGGTCCTTTACTATTCAATGTCTATATTAATGATTTTCCAAGCATCATAGGTAAAGTTTCTCACACCATTCTTTTTGCTGATGATACTAATATTCTTGTTTCGTCCAATGATCATATTGAACTAAATACTAAATTAAATAAGGTATTTTGTTGCATTTCTGAATGGTTTCAAAACAATCAGTTGGCACTTAATTTAAATAAGATGCAATTGATCAAATTTACTTCCTCTAAATCTTCTACTTATACGTTACATGTATCGTACAATAATCAAGTTGTTACTGTTGCTGAAAATATTGAATTTTTAGGTGTGTATCTAGATTGTCATCTTACATGCAATTTGCATCTAGACAAGTTAATTAAAAAACTGAGTTCTATCTGTTTTCTCTTGAGAAAATTATCATCTATTGTAAATGTAAAAACACTACGAATGGCTTATTTTGCACATTTCCAATCACAAATTAATTATGGTATAATTGTCTGGGGTTCATCTTCATCAATGAGAAATGTTTTCACAATTCAAAAGAGAGCAATTAGGATTATGCTGAGGCTGGGTCCAAGGAGTTCTTTTAGAGAAGGTTTCAAAAAACTGGATATACTTACAGTTCCTTGTTTGTATATCTATGTTTTGATGTTATTTGTAGTTAAAATCCTAAAATCTATCTAACCAACACCTCAGTTCATGGCAGGAATACTAGGCAACAAGATAAACTGCATGTACCTTCTGTGAGATCTTCCACAATACAGAGAGGTGTATATTATTCATCTGTTAAAATATTTAATCACCTTCCACAAAATATTTCAAAACTTCATAACAATATACATATTTTTAAGACTATGTTAAGGAATTATTTTGTTAAGAATGCTTTTTATTCTATTGACGAATTTCTTTCTAAAGATTGTAATAGTTAATCAGCAACAAATAATTTTTCAACTGCTGTTGCACTCCTTTTATAGTTCATTATTATTAGCAACATATATGTGTATTCTGTGTATGTCCTTTATTCTACTTAATTTTCAAATGTTGAATTGTTATTATTTATTGTAATCCATATATTTTCCTTGTCTTAGTAAGTGAGTATGAATTCTCTTGTTATTTATAGTGTTTTACTAATTGTATGTAACTTTGTATCTCATTTGTATCTCAGTGTTTTGACTTGATTGCATATTGCAATCTACACTGTTCTTGACGAATTCCATATCCAATCCTACTTACGTGGATGTTGGATCGGTGAATGTATATGTGTATGTATGTATGTATGTGTTTACTGTTCAGTCACACTGTAGGTGGACAATTTAAAAGATGTCTCTGAAGTCAGAACAGACAAGAGCCAAAGCTGTGGAGCACAGAAGAAGAAAACTCATAAGCTTACAAGTCACTGCATAAACAATAAGGGCAAGAAGTATACTACTTACCTCTGGTAACAGACTGAGCCCATCACTGGGCATGGTCATGAGCTGGTTCAATTCATTTCATTTCCTGTATCCCAACTATCCATTTTAATATCTTTCAATCTCCTTCTCAGTCTTCAGGCTGGCAATTTCTGAAGAGATTTCCCTACTTCAATTCCATGTGAATTTCTCTTCCTCACATGTCATTGCTAAAGCATGTCCTCCTATGGTTCCAAAACCCCATTCATTGAATATTGCCTCCTGTCTTTTACTGCCTTAACATTAGATGAAGCTGTATATATCACAAATCCCTCCCCACATCCAGCATGTCTTTCTTGGGTTTAAATAATTACTGAGGAACTTATGTTCAACTACAAAATTGAAGTAATAGCCTAAAAACCTTATGAGACTTCTTTGTTTTGCATTGTTCAGGTTATATGAAACCCAGGTGAAGAAAATCATAAAGGTGCAATCAATGATGCGTGCCTTCTTGGCGAAGCGGAACATCACTGCCAATAAGCTCAAACTCTGCAAGAATTCTGGTAAACAAGATTCTACAACTGCAGAAGTCAGCAGCCATAGTTAAGCAATTCATAACACTGCTAATTTTATCACAGTTAACTATATTGCTGTTCATTATGCTAAAAGAATGTAAATTTACTGACAGTAGCTTTACTGCTTGATACACAGTTTGTATGTAGCAGATTCCATATAAGATACATTTGGGTCCTTGAACAGGATCAAACAAAAGATCGTTACTTTAATAAGGACATTTATTATATCAGAAAGATCAGTTTTTTCACTTCAGCAGAAGTCAAGAAACTATGAAAAAGGGATAAATGGAATGTTCCCTAATTTATGATACTTATATATGCATAGATGTGAGTATAACATTAAAATTGATCTTTAAAAAATCGGATGGGAGTCCGTGGATTGGGTTCATCTGTCACAGGGTAGGGACCAATGGTTGGATCTTGTGAACACAGTAATAAATCATTGGGATCCATCAGTTGTGGAGAATGTTTTCACTAGCTGAGCAGCTATTAGCATCCAAAAAGAGACTCTACTTAATAGAGTTAGCTGGTTAAAATATAAATATAGGTAAATACAGTAACAAGTGAGTAAAAAAAGAAATAGTCACTTCTCTGAATAAATTAACGTAAAATTACATTAAATGAAAAATCACATACACCATGAAATCTCATGGAGCTCAGTGCCTAACCACCTGTGTTGTGGCTCCATCCGCACAGTCTCATGGCTGGGCACATATGGTGGATGGAAGGATGGAGAAATGCACTGCTAGCTGCCTCGCCCATAAAGAGGGTTGCTGTCAGCCAACAGAGGCAGCTGTGCCTTTTAAATTGTTTCCAAGACAGTAATGCAAAATGGATGGCCCACAGTCTGAGCACTAGTTTTTGTGCTGTATTTACACAGTGCGTAGGAAGTATTCAGATAAAAAAACGTTCCCATGAATCAGCTTTGGCCAGGGGCACACTAACCAGGGGTCACCCGTATATTATAATTACCATGCAGTATATTTAGTCTTACATGCTTGTTATTTGGTTGATTTCCAGAAAGATGTTGTTAGAGTATCAATCTTGCAATATGTTTTAATTGTATTTGAATGTAAAATTAGTTCACTGTGCTCCATCTGTTATTGATGATGGGATTACTAACTGTATGTAAAAGGTCTATTTTGAGTTAATAAATTGGCATTGCATAGTCACATTTTATGTAATTATTTCTGACTGCAAATGTTTTGGAAATCATCCACAAAACTGCCTTTTCAGTAACCTGCACCTCTGCTAATCAGTCTTTCATAATTACTGTTTCCATCAAAACCACATGGCTGGATTATATGATGATACTCTTTAACACAAGGCAGTAAAACACATGATTCATTCATAAGAAATTTTTATACTGATATCACTAAAGGTTCAATAACTTTACAATGAAGGAACTGGAATATAAATAGTAATCAAAGTAAAGTAAAGATGTCTCTGTGCATGCTATGAAGCCATATAGGAGGAGCAGAGATATAGCTCCACTTGGCATTACATGGAGGTGAGTGGTCAGCTTCACTCTCTGGCCGCCTTACCTCTGGGGAAAGAAATCCCACTACATCTTGACAAGGAGACTGGGCGGGCCCCAGAGGTGGTCTGCATGTTTTGTAGAAGAAGAAGAAAAAAAAATAAAACCACACAGAATTTTATATACTTCTTGTAAAGAGAAAATATGGTAGTATTTATATGCTGGTACTTCTGGCCTGACCAGTAACTTTCACAATGGCAAGTCCCTGGCCAAATGCAAAATTGAACATGGATTTGTCTTAATTTAAAGGAAATTCCCATAATACATAGAGACAAACAAAGTGGTGTCACCAGTCAAATTACAAGTATGTTAAACATGACTGCATTCTATAAGTATACTACAAATGACCACAAAAAATTAACTTGGTATGATTATTTGCATATCAGCCATGAGAGATAGGAACAAAATATTTCTACTGACATTTCATTTTATTTCAGTTATTTTCTACATCATATGTCTCTAATGCAATATGAACTAAGTCCACATTTCACTGTTCCATTTGCAAGTGAGCTCTTGTGATTCTACAAGAGACTGGTGAATGAAGTGAGGTCATTGTGCTGATGAGGTTGCGACTGGCTTGCTGCAATTATGACATGCAGCATCATGTCCCAACATGTAACTAAGCCAGGATAAGCCACCTTCCTTTCTCCAGAAGGCCATCTCATCTAGAATGAACATTGGGCCCTAAAATTGTTACAAAGTATCGATAGGTTATATAATATATATATATATATAATATATTCTCCCCTCACCCCATCCACATTACCTCAAGTGTGTTTATAACCACCAGGTCGTTTCACTCTAATTAAAATTTTCTGAAATACAGTGCAGGAACTCATTAATCTGAATGATAGGCACAGAAAATTTTTCTTAACCGTGTTACATTAATAACTGTTATAAATTCATAAATTCTTTCCTCCATCTCTTTGGAATATAAAGTGTACTAATTCACACTTTTAACACTTTGAAGTCTGAAATTTGTCTAACCAGAATTTATAAAATTCAGTTCCTTTTCTTAAAAAAAAAAAGTGTCCCCATCACAAAGAAGAACTGATTAATACTGTTTGTGGAAATAATCACTGTTTATTGTGAGAAACATACAAAACGTATAACTACATGATTGCATGCAGAATTCAGAGTTTTTTTAATATTACAGCAGGTGTTACACGTCATCAGTGTTCTTTTGCAGCCAGTATACACAGTACACTGGTATGCATACTGGAAAACTGGAAAGCATGTTTTAGGAAAAAAGGCTGTCTATATTAAGCATTGTACTTTGGAAGTTAACTATTCAATAGACCTAGCCAATGACAAAGTAACAACAGTTTCATCAGATTATTTTATTTGGTAACTAAATAAATCAGCATCAATTTGTTGTTCTGTTCAGTGTATTAAGGTACTTAAACCAGGTCTGGTACCAATTCTTTGCCCACATTCATCTCAAAAGAAGATCTGATATACAGTAGAACCCTGTTAAGAAGTCTTTCAAGGGACCAGAGGATTAGGGACTCCTTAAGTGGGAAGACTTATTAAGAGGAAAGCTTTTTATCCAGGTTCTACTGTAATTAAACTGCCCATTTTCTATATCACACATCCTTACCTTAATAAACTATGACTTAATTCTCGTTACTGTGTGTATATTATACACGCACATTTAAAAGATGTTACAAACCATTAAACAGTTATAAGACATTGTAACCTACTGCCACAAAAACTTGGTACACTGCAAGAAACAAGGATTGACTTTTCTGACTGACTCTTCTGGACTGTGACAAGGTGAAGATGCAAAGAGCTTATGAGGGTAATCACTGCCATTAAACCTTAAAATTTCAAAACACTGGATCATTCTTACACATCATTAAATTTTGGTTCTATAAACAAACTGATGTGGCATAATCTTTTCTGTTATTTCTTGCTATGGCATTGCTGGTGTAAGGCTTTAAAGTACCAAATTACACCTTGCTGCCACCAGATGTGGACAATGGAAGGAAATGCAGATGCATAAGACATCTGTATTATAGATTACAGCTCTTCTGTCCTGTTTGCTGTTGGAGCATAAATTTGAAGCTTGTCTCTGACAAAATTCATCATCAGATGTCCATGCTTACACAGAATTAAAAACAGTTCATTCATCAAGAACGAAGTTCATTATAAGATATTTATAGGTAAAGGTCACCCCATGACATGCCTATGCAGGCACCGGGGGGGAGGGGGGGCAGAGGTAAAGCTCCAACCCATTTGCAACCTTGGCTCTAGAAGGGATGGGGAAAAGATATTTGTAGACCTATGAATGTAAATATTACTGAATTTAAAATGAGTATCTCTGAATACAAAAAGTCACTGGTTATGGGCAACAAATTTCAGTTTGTAGTATACAAATCTGTGGGTAGTATTCAGTATGGAAATCAAATTTTAATAATCCCAGGAATACCATAATCAATGGAAACATGAATTATTTTTATCACTGTTACCCTTTCACTCATCTGAAAAACATTATGACATGCAAGCTGTATGTAAATGACAAATTTACACAGAGAAAATTTCATAAAACACTGCATTCAATTGTCTGTACAAATGTCCATCTGATATACATGACATGCTTGATTGTTACAGGCAAAAGGGTGTAGTTGCTTTGATGGTGCCTGATTTACTATTGAATGAGGTTACAATAAAATGCTTACAAAAAATTATTTCAAATTGGAAGGTGGGGAAATACTTGACCCTGAAGATGAAGGCACTATGATCCTTCAAAATGTGAGGAGCTATTTAACTGATGACACAGCATAATATCCCAGCAGACTTGAATCTTCAGTCTTCCTATCCATTTCTATCCCCTGGTATTTCCTTTTTTAAATATCCAGTGTGACTTATTGGTTTTCATGTACCATAGCCATAAAATGGTCTCTATTTGACTTCAAAAACTGCACTAAATCTATCATTTTCAGATATACGAACTGTGAAGAGTCTGAAGCTTTTAGTGTTTGGCCTTTTAAATGTCAGGTTTCTGCTGCAACCAAAACTCTATTCAATTTAAATGCCTACTGCAGGACTGTTTTTTCCCTTTCAGATAAAAAAGGGAATATATTTAATGGGACAAAGTTGTCCCCTTCCTCCAGTAAAGATTAATGTAGTGGTATAATAAAGTTACCAAATACAGGGCTTTTATATTTCATAAAACTGCTGACTTAATATCACATATAAGTATATATGGAATTTATGAGTTTTTTAATTGTGGTAAGTGTTGTTAGTTTCTCATATGTGCATCAGGCATATAATACTTCAAAAAGCAATGGTACAAATTGGGAAGTAGTAAAAACTATAGCACATTTGTTACCTGCCCTCACATTACTCAGTTAATACTGCTACTATTAAGTCTCGACAGGTAACAGGCACCACTCCTACTTACGTAAATTTGCTCTTCTTTCCTCCAATTTATTTACTCTAGACACAGTAAAGCAAATTTCATACATAATAAGGAATGTGATAACTCAAATTGTAAAAACAAAATACTGCATAAAGAATTAGCTTTGTTATTCTTATAATTATGGAAACTGGCCAGTGCATAATAAAGCTTTTCTTCCAAAACAGCTTTGTATTGATAGTCATGTTCATTTTTCATTACTTTCTGACAGCACATTTTAAATGTTAAATGATTCATGAGAGATATATAATTGTATATTTACATCACAGACTTCCACGATCCCTCTTAAAAAAATACACATAATAACAGATGTACTAAATAATACTGATTGTCACCAGTGATTGAATTAGGTATTTTTACAACAGATAAAAGATCCCTCATAAATAAACCAAACTGTTACACTTAATAAGATAAATTTACTTATGCATTAACATAAAAACAGAAAAGAAAATGCTCTTTATATTTGCTCACTTCAACAAATTCAGATTCACCCATTTACAAAATATCACCATTATTTTAAATTTATTTTATTAAATTTCTGTCCTTTAGTGGTTTGTGCCCTAATGAGTGCCTAATCACCCCAACATCATTGCAGTACTGATTACATTCAGTTACAATATTAAACTGTATTTTCAGTTGACCGTACAACAGAGAAAGATGGCAAAAACGAACAGAAGAGTTCAAAGACCAGTTCACATCTGACTGAGGAATCAGCTTCTGTCATCATCCAGAAACGTAAGAATCGGTTTTGTGTGTAACCTATAATTTTCTTTTTCCACCCTTTGTCATATCTGCATTCACTGTATATTGACACTACTAGACGAGTTAATTTGAATGTCCTTTATAACACTGTAATTCAGTATGTTAAGCATGACAAGAGATTGTAATTTTATTGTTTGACTGTGTCATTTGGCAATAGATTAATTATATTAATTGTGTATAGTTTCCATAGTGTTCACTTCAGTCCAACAATTTCATTTTCATCAAATTACCAGCACTTTACATAATATTGCATTTTAACATCAACATACACATATTGGCACCATGTGCCATCATCAGTGCTCTTTGTAATTTCTAGTCCAAGAAAATCTAAAAAGCATGTTTTAAACTACATAAAAATTTATTTTTAAATCCTAAAACATTTCCGGACTGAGGAAGTTTAAAAAATGATAATTTGAAAAATAGACAGTTAATTACAAAACTCTCCAAAATAGTGCTGTATTCTATTAACTCTAAAAGTGCAACTTGTCACACAAAGTAAGAAACTAATATTCAGTAATGTTTTGCTAACAGCCAAGAAAGTACATATATATTTTACTTCAGTGTGCTGTGGTGCACATATTTGATGTCAGTTTTAAATTCAGTCTCTCAAAGAAATTGTAAAACTGCTAGTATCCTGCACTGCACAAAGGATACAATTATTTAATCAAGCTCCAGATAACAATGAATCCCACACATTAATAAAATTTGTAACCCTTTTTAACATTCTTCCTGGCCTCAGCATGAAGTCTGGAGTTTAAATTCTTTTGTCTGTTTTAACTAAGACTAAGTGATGGAATTCAAACATCCATTACACCAGAAGGTGCATGTAACATTGAAGTACTGGTTTTATTTCAAGTTTAAAATTTTTCCTCGCTCTACCTAATAGTGACTGAAAATGAAAATGAGTTCTAAAAAATCTCTACAGAGAAGAGCCCTTCTTGAAAAGCTCATGGCTGCTCAGCTGGCCAAAAAAATAGCCACTTTTTATGGAACCAGAAATGCATTATCATGTTCACAAGAGCCGAGTTCTTAACCTCACACCCCGTTTCTTTAAGATTAGTTTTAACACCATCCTTCCATCTGTGCCCAGATCTTCTAAGTGGTCGCTTCCATTCAGGTTTTCCAACCAAAATTTTGTATACCTTTCGTGCTGGCCCCAGCATGTCATTCTCTCAAAACTATCATAAGAGCTGTACATATCCTACTCACTTTGAAATGTAAAGAGATATAAAACCCAACAGACATATAATTACAGAAATAACAAACAGAAAAGTGATGTCTCTCTTTCAGAATTCCGTGGATATTGTGCAAGGAAACAGCTGGGGATGATAAAGCATAAGATACCTTACAATTGTTGTTGATTTTCTGTTGTTGTTGGTGATGGTGGTGGTGGTGGTAGTAGTAGTAGTAGTAGTAGTAGTAGTAGTAGTAGTAGTAGTAGTAAAATACACATACTATGTACATGATAGTACTAATGAGAATACAAGTATGAAGTAGGACATCGGTGTGACCCTGTGAATGCAGTGAGTGAGGTAGTGCTTCAGAATGTTTTCACTTTGTTTCTTATTTTATGGTATTGTGTGTGTGTGTTGGTTCCCACATAATAACTTTTGAATCAAGTGGTGAATGTTCATGAATCCTAATGTGCACATTGTGCCATCAAAGGCTATCCAAACTGCCTACTTCTGATTTGAAACATCCCCAGGAACTCACTATTGATTTTGGTACTCTTCTTGGGTGCTAGCAACATGTACAAGTGCTGCGTTACCGATGTTTAGGAGAATATGTTGCCTCCATCTCCAGGGTCAAACTGAACTAGATCCCAGCTCCTCTTTCCCTCCCTTAGGTCAGATAAGCCACCTGCCTACATAATCCCAAAACTTATTAGCCTTACTTACCTTGACCCTGAAGACTGAGGCCGAATATTCCTCTGAAAGATTGGCACTGCAGTTCACTTCCACATCTACCAAAACCCAAAAACAGAATCAACAGGCTTGACATAACTATGGAAGTCATGTGAACTTCTGATGTGGTAGACCATTTAATGTAGAGTACTGAAATGCCATGTGGTAACATGTCATCAAAAAACAATAAACTGTTTTACCTATATGATGGTAGTGCTATTTAACTATTTAACTATAAAAATTAAAATTTTTGTGTCTACAAGTTGCATATGAACTGTTTGTAATCATGGTCATAATGCAGAACTTTTAGTTTATATCAGGTAAAATTAACCCAGCAGGAATCCATGTTAATGACATTATTTTCAAAAAATTGTATATTTTTTACTTTATATTATCACCTAAATATCACCATTTTGATTAAGGTACTTCAAAGAATACGAGTATAAGTACTTCCCTAAACTTCTTGTTTTCAAACTAAGGATCCAAAATGAACAACGTAGCATGTGTATTGCTCCAGTAACCTAAAAATCTAAACTCTGCTTGAAGACTACTGCCATCTGGCATGTCACTCCTTGTACTGTGGTAGAAATTTACCAATGTCTTTGAGGAACCTGCTGTCTCCATCACCCTGAAGGTGGAGGCAAAAGGTCCCTCCGAAACTTCAGTGAATTTCTACCAGACTACAGGGTATCACACATAAGAAGGCAGTAATATTCTGTTAATCTGGCAGCCATGGGACCGGACAGGTGCCAGATTATCAGATGGTGCCTATTTTGACGTAAATTCTTACAGGTAATTATTTGTTACTGCTCCTGTGCTTGGTCTGCACAACTAATCAGAACAGTATTCCATTTGGTTATCTCCTTCATCTGCTAGTTCAGGGTCATCAGGGTCCTCTTGTGTGTTTCCTGGAGTCTTCATAGCTTCAGAAGTTGATGAAGTAGGAGGTAGGGGGTCGGGAGATACCACAACAGTTGATGTACAGACACTATTGGAGGCTTTTTTGAACATGTCCCTGAGATCTGCCCGTTTCATTGATGAAGCTTTTTTCTTGGTAAAAAGCAAAATTTCAGGTCTTGGGATCATCAGATGATGGATTAAAGGAATTTTGCTGTATTCGTAGTCATCACCATGAGAACAGAATCCTCATGTAAATTAATCCTGCCTTCCTCACACAGAATGGGCAAGAAATAACAGACATGTTTACAGTACATGTAGAAAGAAAAATTTTATATAACCTGTACAATAAAAATATTATACAAAGCAGCAATTTGTACACTTCGTAATATCTGTATCTACAACTGTTCTGTGGGCTTTCGTATTGTTTGTGGAAGCTAACACTTTATTTATGTCATCAACACTCATGGGTCACTTCCTCTTGACATCTGTTTCCAGCAGTAGTTCCTCCTGTATTGCAGCATAGCATTTGATAATGGTTTTGACACTGTTCTTGAATTACATATATTTCTTCTGTATCTTTCTGATTGATTAAAATATTTCATTACTTTATATGCTACTATTTGCCTTCCATGAATATCATGCTCTACTTTATAGATCAGTTTATCCCATGCCTATTAATTGGGACCTTGTAGGTACTCTTTTTTTTTCAAAGGTTCCTTTTCCTGCAGATACAGCACATACAATTTCTCATTTTCTGTTACTGCACTTTTTGTATCATTATTCCACAGTCTTAAGCATCTTGTTCATATGTTACTCCTTTTTTCAAAGATTTCTTTATTTTTTGAACATGTCCCGATTCCCAATTTACAATATTTATCTCAATATATGATGAGAATTTTTTCCTCATTCATCATCTGAAAAACTGGGGATCATCACCTTGTAATTGCACACAAAGTTCTGTATAGGTATTTTCCTGCAAAATGAAAATTGTAAAGAGAGTTGTCTTACATTCAGGTCAGTACAGCACAACATCAAAAGCTGGGTTTTCAGTTCGCATATTCTGTTATTCTGCTTTGATACAACTATTGGGTGCTTTAATCTTGCAATAGGTACACTTTAAATATTGCTTCTCCTTTGGTGTCATAATTATTAAAATGCATTTTATTTACAGTGTTCCATAACATGTTTAGATTACTACCAATCAAAAAGCAAGCAGCACAAATTTGCATTCAATAAAAAGAAAAGAAAATAAAGGCTTCAAACCTACCACCCTTAAAACTGTGCCACCCCAGGTTCTATCACACCAGCCCTGTATAGAAGTATCTACACACTCCCTTTGCAAAATGATGGTCTTAGAAACTTCGATTATTTAAAACATTTACTGGATATTTCAATTATATAAGAAAATTAACATGCTACTGATGATTATGATGGTGGTGGTGAGGGTGATGGTAATAACAACAAAACATATTTTCTTTAGTTCGTATATTGCATGGTGAAGTCCTTACTTTTAAGCAGACCATAAGAATGTAAGAATGTACACTGTATATTGGAGTAATTTTCTTATGCGCTCACAGGAAACACAAATGTAAACACAATGGAATGTGTACAGAAGTATTACAGAAGATGGAAATCAAAAACCATATTTCAAGTGTTGCTGATGTACCGTGCTGCCAAACAACAGGATCTGGTCTATTTCTCTCAGCAGGTTAGTTATAATTTCAGAGCTTCTGACATGCCGACAGCAGCTTTGTTATATGGTTAAGAAAGGCATAGATGTTTTTATTAAAATTCTTAATATGTGTTTATCATGGATTCAGTCTACAGCCACGCATTTGTACACAGAATTACATGGGATCAAACATATGAACTTCTTAAGCAATTTATGTTTATGTGTGTTAAATAAAGAATGTGTTGTAAGACAGTTATGTTTATCTGTCTATTAGTTTACCAGTGGTGTTACTTCATGTTCCATCACTTGAAGGATTTGGATAAAATTGGGTAGAGAATGTGTGTAGCCACTACAAGTCATCATGGGAATTTAATTTCTATTCTATCAGTGTAAAGGAACTCTACTCTATGTAAAGGAATAAATTCATTTCTTTCATAATTTAAAAAATGTGTCATACACTCATGTTCATATATATATATATATATATATATATATATATATTATAGCAAAACATTTTAAAAAGTTGCAAATATTTAATTTGAATACACATTATTTGAGAACAGTGAATATGTATGGATTCTTAAGGTGACATATTTCCATTATTCAGTCTTTTCACATAAGGAATATATGCAGATATATGAAACAGAATCAGCACATTTACATGTCGCACTGTACATGTGTTAAGTATGTCACTCAATGTTAAGACTCACCTAATGTTAAAAAAAGTATTATTTCTTACATGTATGTGTAACCCTGGTATATTTTATTGTGCTAGGTCCACCTATACAACCAGAATGCCATGGGTCAACTGAATAAATGCAGCAACATATCCATATCCCTCAATGGTGTCGAATGTGGAGCCCATGCCTCACTTATCCTTGGCAACAAGCAGCCCACAGTCTGGAAATTGCCCGTCCATCTGCAGCAAGACTTCCCATACTTTGACACAGCATATCTCAAGAATTACGTGATATCAGGGTGAGAGTAAAAGAGGAAGGGTACATGGAATTTCATCATCAGAGGATGGTATTCTTTTGGATTTCTGAAATGTGTACTGGTTAAATGTTACGACTTTTGGAGAAATGTTGGAACATTTAACCACTACATGTGGAAGTTAAACAGTGATAAAAAGTTAAAACCTGAAATAGGTTTGTGGTCTTGTGCAATTTGGATGTAAGTGTGGGCACTGATATGGATTGGAAAAATGTTAGAGAATATGTAACCTACATTTAAAAAAGAAAAGGCTAGAGTACCGTGATTTAATGGTGCTTAAACTGTTTGATGAACATTACTCTCACTTTTTACAGGGATGGAAGCACATGAAACCAGAGCTGTTGACCAGTCTGGGCCAAATATATAGAGATAATCAGTCAGATGTGAAACTAGTCAGAATTTTATAAACAAAAAAAGAAATATATGAAACTTGAAAAATGTATACATTTTAAAAACCATAAGACAAAACAATTAGAAATTTCCTTAGATACATAAATTAATTTCAGAATGGCTAACAATTAAAATGAACTTGATAAAAATAAGAAAGATTGTGAGGAGATGTTTCAGCTATTAAATGTACATTACAATAATTAACACAGACAGAAATGCATACAGATGGGCTAAACATGTCTGATCTTAGTATTAAAAATGTTACTAAGGGAAGTTAAAATCACCCATCACACTTACTGATTAAATTGTAACATAGTAATCTGAACAGGAGGAAAAACATTCCAGCCATAAAGCCACCAATTTATACATCTTATTTTGAACAAGGAAGAACTGCTATGGCAGTGGGACAGACGCTGTTGTTTACAATATGTACAGAAAACTGTATCTCTGATTGGAGCTACTTATGCTAGGCTATTGTGCCACCCACAGAGCAACTCTGGGAAGTCAAATGAACTACCTGCACTTAAAGCTGTAAGAGATAAACAAGATTAGCAAATGAAGTCAATTCACACTCTGCCAATAGGAGATAGTTTGGAAAGCCACTGACACCACAAGAGTTTAAAATTAATTTTACTTGTAATTCTGTATATATTGTAGGCTCTGACATTAAGGCATTTTTGACACACATGTATTATTTCAGATACTGTGTTATATATATATATATATATATAATATATAATACATACATACATATTGATTTTTTTATGTTTAGAGTAACTAGCATTGTTCAACTGGAATTCAAACTAGCAAATAAAGTACACATACTTATAACTTGGAGAGTCTGGGAATAAAATTAGCACTGGAATGAAATTAACGTTGTACGAGGGTTATCCAGAAAGTAAAGATACAAACACAATAAAATTTTTTAAAAATAGTTATTAACAAAATTGAGTGAAAAAACTCTTAACACATACCTTTAGCTATTTTTCAACATAATCACCACCTTTGTCAAGGCATTTGTTTAGCCTGGGTACGAGGTTTTGTATTCCGATGTCACAGAGCTCCGCCGCCAGTGCACGCAACCATGCAGTGACTTTGTTTTTCACCTCTTCATCCCTCGTCTTCTGTTCTGAATTGCACGTCTAAGCCTTTTCAGTGTTTCACAATATGCCGCAGAGTTTATGATGGTCCCGTGAGGCATAAAATCAACCAGAAGAACCCCCTTTCATGCAAGACGAGCGATGCTGACACGCGGCGTCACCTTACTGCACGACAACGCAAGGCCACACACCGCTAGAGCAACGCAGCAGTTGTTGCAGAGTTTCAACTGGGAAGTTTTAGACCATCCCGCTCACAGCCCAGACCTCGCTCCCAGCAATTTCCATTTGTTTTTGCACTTAAAGAAACATCTGGCCGGCCAGAAGTTTCACGAAGACGAAGAGGTGAAAAACGAAGTCACTGCATGGTTGCGTGCACTGGCGGAGGAGCTCTATGACATCGGAATATAAAACCTCGTACCCAGGCTAAACAAATGCCTTGACAAAGGTGGTGATTATGTTGAAAAATAGCTAAAGGTATGTGTTAAGAGTTTTTTCACTCAATTTTGTTAATAACTATTTTTAAAAAATTTTATTGCGTTTGTATCTTTACTTTCTGGATAACCCTCGTAGCTGAGCGATTTGTTCTACTGCAGTCATCACAGGGTACAGTTTGTATATTAGTAAATTCAGAGTGTACATCATTCTTAATTGCAGGTCAGAGTCTACTGAAGACATCCAGGAATCATGGGATGCACCACTTCAAAAAGGGAAACTTTTGCTACAGAAAATGGATAAATGTTACATGAAAGGTAATTTTATACACACAGTGCCTATAAACACAATCTCTCATAAGATTCATAACATGTTCAGCACTGCTTTCTCCACAGCAAATGTCAGAAATCTTCAATAATGCGTATGACTTGTAATAGGGAGGTTTACAATTTGTACTGCAGCCTCAGCACCAGCTATCATGAGGTTCCTCATGGTTTTCCCCAGTCCTTTTTATCATACAGCCAGAATAATATCGTTAAATGGATAAGGACGACTTTCTCCAGTTTCTTTATGCAGTAAAATCTAGATTTAAGGTTTCTAGATTTAAGATTTTCCCGCAATTTAGGTTCATTTTTTGTGTTCTTGGCCAAACTCATATCAATGACGTGTAATTTTCTCAATTTCGGTTTTCTTAATTTTAGGTTTTTCCTGCATCTAAGACATGAAAATTTGGTCTGTACACCGTTTTGGAGTCTCAATTTAGGGTTCATGTTTATAGCTTTGGAATTTGGGTTGTCTGATGCCATAATTACGAGCAGTGGAAGTGAAGCAAGATCAGAATTGACTGCAAACCATCACAGCAGTGTACTATCGATTCTCAAGCGTTTGCATGCATGTAGTCTGTTAAAACAGACCATTGTACAAGCCATTTACATAGAAGCATGGTTATAACTCAACACTCTTATTGGTTGATCATGAATCATGGATGTAAGCTATCTTATGATTGGTCATCATACACCAATATGACAAGAATAGATTCACAGAATGTCTTGTGCAGTGAAACTCTGCTTTTAGTTTCTTTTTAAAGTTGTTTCTTTCTGTCCCAGAGCCAGGGTAATGTAGTTGGTATAAAGACTAGGCTATGGGCTGGATGATCCAGGATTCGTATTCTGGCAGGGGCAAGAGATTTTGCTCCAAAATATCCAGAATGGCTCTGGGGCCCACCCAGCTTCCTTTGAGCGGGTACCAGGATTCTTTCCTGGCAGTACAGTGGCTGGGGTGTGAAGTTGACCACTCACCTCCAGCTAGTGCCAAGGTTAAGAATTAGGAGAACTATACCTCTTCTCCCCCTGCATGCCTTCATGGCATGTACAGGTACAGCTTTATCTTTTTCTTTCATGTCCCATTAAATAAACATAAATACATAAACATAAAATGGATTGAAGGAAAACATAATTAGGTGTAAATGTAGAGAGAAGATAGTGTTCTTGTAACCACAGTGGCAATTTTGTGTTTAATTTTGACACAAACCCAATTCAAGATTTTTCTCAATCTAAGGCATAAAAAGTTCATCCCCCAGACAAATCATAAATGGGAGCTCTACTGTATTTCAATGTACATAATCATCCATTCTCTCACCTAACCTGATGCTATAAAAGCTCTGAAATTGATAAAACATTATTAAGTAAGCCACACATAGAATAAATACCATATTTTAGTCCTGTTCATGGAAAAGTCCACATATTTTTAAGTGAAAATGTTATTTATTTTGATAGTGATCTGCTCCATCTCAAAGTCAAAGCATTAACCACTCAGCTGAAAGTCAGACTGTGATGTGGTAATGAATCAGGTGATGTAATATCCTGATCATTTATACAAAAGAAGGTCATCTGTCCTACAGTATGTGCTTACAAAACAATTGGAAACTGGCAGAGGGGTAATCAAAGTAGTTTTTCCTGAAGGACTTATGCAGAATCTGACAAAAGCAGCTAGAGAAAGGACAACAAGATTGCTAATGTTGTGCTGTGCAACATAGCACATAGACTTTACGAAGGCATTCTTTACTTTCAAAATGTCATATGGTTTCATGATACATTCACCGTACATGTGTAAATGCGATTTCATTTATGCCTATAAGAAACGTACAGCCTTCCCTGTGCTGATTTTTGTGACATTCACGAATGGATTACAGCATTTTATGCCCAAAGTAAATTATGGCTTTCACTGCACTGATTTACACAAAACTCATACTCACCCAGTAATTTTTTCGGACATCTCTTGCACTGAATTTTATCCAAGCAGAAAATATGGGCAAAATTTCACATATGCCTGTAGGTAAACTATAGCTTTCACTGTACTGATTTTCACACACTCACAATCACTGCAAGGACTTATATGACGATATTCTGTACAGAATTTCACTCAGATCAGTCAAGAAATATGGAAAGTACAACCTGTAAGTAAATTATGACTAATAGCTGATTTTCACCAAACTCACACTTGCTTGACAACTTTTTGTAAACCACTCTTATACTGAATATCATGAAAACCTGACAAACAGTTCAGTCACGGATGAGTGTGGGCACCACATAAGGTGTTTTTTTACTTTGTAAAGAATGCCTAAAATTAATAATTATGTCATTCAGTGTCTATGATTTGCAGCATTATAGCTAAATTCATCAACAAAATAAATGAAAAACTGTAATGTGATGACAAATAATTATTTCATTATTTTTGGATGTCAAAGACAAGCAGGTGCAGACCAGTTTCTCTCCCATCCCAGAAAAGCATGATCTGCAGGAGGAGCATTTCATACACATGCCATTCTGCAGGGACCCAAAGCAAGTATCAGCAGGAAAATCATCCTTACAAGAAAGAAGAGGGACACCTAATAACCAGAATGCTGCATCTGAACAGACAGTATGTCCACCATTACGTGTTCTTCAGTACAAGAGTCCAAGGAATTTTGGTTTCAAGAAACCAGAAGTATACAATCCTGGGAAAGCCAGGCGCCTTGGGGTAAGGGTCTAACAATCAGTACCTTCAATTATGGTCACAGCCAACTGCTTCTTATGTAGTGACCCAGGGCTTTGAGATAATTACGAGGTACAAAGAGATGACTACACTCTACTACATAGCAGCTGACAGTCAATAACATGAAAGCACTAGCAGTTGCTAAGTATGAAGTTACCAAGTAAATCCTTGTCGCTAGGGCTGTACAGAATGTTTCTCCAGTTAACATTTTCCCAGTAGAACGCCTCTTGGTTTGTAATACCCAAACTCCATAGAACATACGTATCTCTCAATACAACATTTTTAAGAAAATGATGTGCATGCAAACTGTACATGTTACTGCATACAAAGCAACTATTTGTTAACAACCATATTGTTTGGTGATTAGGATGAGATGTTTAAAGCATTTTACATCCTAACATGATAGTCTGTTACTTATATATAGGTGGTTTACTGTGTTTTAGTTACGTTTTAGGAACTGGTTGGGGGTTTTGGGTTGACATAACGCATTATAATTTCTTTCATTTAAAATAATGGGAAATATTCTCCTGGTTAGCGTTTTCATGCAGGATGTCTGATTTTCAGAAACAGATTACTGACATTAAGTGGGAGATGGCTGTATTAGTTCACAGGCACAGTATGCTAAAGTAAAACCCATGTCCTAACTTAATGAGCAGATGCATGTTTACTGTATTGTTTACATCACATTGATAGGCGTGGATTACAATAGTTTTTGGCCCCATGAGCTTCAGTATCACTTCAGTCCACTGCCCTGTATCCCCTGACAGAAGATGTTTCTCATGTTTATGAAACCACTATGGCTTGAAGGCGTCTGGCATATGCATCAATTCCTGAAATGTTTTACCATTGAGAAAATACAGCATAATGGTCAGTTGGAAGCAGCACTCTGATCACAAATGTCAGCAGTGTCCTCTATAGAAAGATATTCCCCAGAGCTCAGATATTAACATTTTTCAAAGTGACAAATACCATATCACTACTGAGTAACTCCATGGAGAAGAATCCCTCTTCAGAAACTAACAGTTGCCCAGCCATTAAAGAAATTCCCTGCATTTTAAGGAAACAGAAACTTCATCACCATATTCACAAAGAACCCACCACTGATCTCTATCCTAAGTCAGAAGAATCTAGTCCACATCCTCCCATATATGCCAAATATATCCCATATAAGGGGGGCATGCGGTGGCGCAGTTGGTTGAGGCACTGCGCTACAAGCCGAAAGGTCACAGGTTCGATTCCCGATGGTGTCATTGGAATTTTTCATTGACATAATCCTTTCGGTCGCACTATGGCCCTGGGGTTGACTCAGCCTCTAACAGATATGAGTACCAGGAATATTTCTTGGGGGGTAAAGGCGACCGGTGCGTAGGGCTGACAACCTTACCACCTTCATGTGCCAATTGTCTAGACATCTGGGAGCCTCAACCTCCTGGAACCCTAAGGGCCTGTCCAGGCCTTTAATGGGATTACTTTATCTTGTTTTTATCCCATATAAGCCACTTTTCTTCACGTTTCCCATACAAGAACTAGCAAAATGATTGATCTTAGTGTGTTTGAAAGGAGCCTGGATAACAGTTTCTGAACTGGAGGAGATGGCCTCCAGATATTGAGAGTAATTGCAAATTAGCAGACGGTCGCTGACAGCCAGGTGGTTGGAGGCAAGGGTGACATCTGTAAAGTGTTCTATTTTGAGTTCTGTCCCAGTTACTTTAATGCAGCTGATTAAAAATTTGTGTTCCCAATATGCAGAGCCAGTTAAGACCACTGAACAGAGGTCTTTATCTGTCCAACTGATTATCTTCTGCCCCTCAAAAGGAAAATAACATACAAAGAGATACAGTCCAAGAGCACTTAACCTACATTATACTAATCAACAGATGGCAATTCATATTTTGCCTAAAAGACGGCTGTTATTAATTAAATTTTTAACATTTATCAGATTTCAAAATCTAGAATCCTAATAAGAACATGATTACGAATGAATGCAGGGTCGTATATATGAATGCCCACATGCAGGTCTTAGAAAAATGTAGTATAACAGTAATAACCTGTAACTCTTCTAATGGTGTAACATGTAACAATAATAAGTTGTAACTCCTCTAACAGTGTAACATATAACAGTAATAAGCTGTGACTCTTCTAACAGTGTAATGTATATAACAGTAATAAGCTGTAACTCTTCTCCTAGAGACAGAGACAAGAGCCAGACAATCATTCTACGGATTTGGAGAACAATATAATACATGATACTATCCCAATGTATAACCAGAGAAATATCATCCCACCAACATTGCAGCAAACACACAACAGATCAGGGGATATTTTCAATAACAGAAATTCACAAAGCACAGATAATAATGTAGAGTTAAGAAGATATTCTGGATATACTAAGAAGGCCTCTACTGGTGCAATGGAAAAACAACGCGCATTGAACTTAGAAAACGAAGACAACTGGTAAGTTCATGTAGACAGGAGCTTCAGAAATAAGATAATGAACATTCTGATACTGAGAACTTTACCCTGACTTTAGAGTATAAATGACATGCAGATAGCATGTAGTCATCATTGACGTTTAAGCATCTGTCGCACTGTGGCATCAAGGCTTGTATCCAGGCATACAATAAATCGGTGTCAAATGTCTGTAGCCAGGAGGTGACAGCTTGCTTCAAGCTGGCATCGTTTGCAAATACCTTGCCAGACAGGTGCTTCTTAAGGGGTCCAAAGAGATGCAAATCACTTGGTGTGAGGTAGGGACTGTAGAGAGGGTGGTCCATAACCTCCCAGCCAGTGCCATAACCAGTCACAAGTCTGATTCACAGTATGAGGACTAGTGTTACTGTGCAGAATGATGGTGCAGCAAGCCAGGTCTTTTGCAGTGCATGGCCAGCTGTAACCTCTCAACAGTACCACAGTAACACGCAGCAGTTGATGTTATCACAATCAAGGAAATCCACAAGCAAGCATTTATGGCCCAAAAAGAGTTGCCATAATCTGACAGCGTTGCTTTAAATTTCTTTTCTGGGGAAGATGATGGGTGTTTCCAGTCTTGGATACTTTTTCAGTCTTGGGTGTCACATGATTAATCCATGTTTCATCCCCTGTTACAATACACTGCATAAACTGCTCTCCTGATTGGTATAGCATGTCAAATGCATGAGGGAGAGTCCCATATGAAGAGCTTTGTGACTGCCTGTGAGATTCGTTGGTACCCAGCATGCACATATCTTTCTCTAATCCAGTTGGTCATGGACAATGCTGTGTGCCTTACCCAGTGAAATGTCTAAACACTTGGGCATTGTCAGTCAGCTGAATGTGTCTGTCCTCTCTGATAAGGGCACTGACACAACACATTGTTAGTGGTAGTGGACAAGCTTGGGTATGTCGCTGCTTGTCATTGACATCTGTCCTGCCATTATTGAAAGCATTTCACCATATCCTCACCTGTTGTTATGACATTACATGTGCTCTGTACACCTCCACCAACTGACAATAAATTCCCACTGGTATGGCATCCTTCACACACAAAAATCAAATCACACTGAGTACTTTGACATTTGACCATGTTTCCAGTAGGCCTGCCATCCTTACATTGATTGTATGGTGATACAACATACTCATGGTGCCCTCTCATGGCTTTATGACAACACAAATACTCTACATTTGCCTGTTACATGTGAAATCCACAGTCAGATGACGCTATTTACAATTAAACATAGTTACCCTATTCTATTTTAACTTTCTTGTACTTCTTTTCAGCTATTTACTTTCATCTAATTCTTTAATCAGTCTTTATTCCACTTCATATCCAGGTCAGTAAATTACATTCCAGCACTTAATGCACTGTCTCCCACTGCACTACAAGGTTAATCAAATCAATTCCTTATGAAATGTGTGTACACTTCTATTACCATCATGTATCTACTTACTAATTCTTCTTATTTAATGATTCGGTATTAAATCCAGCTATCTGAATATTAATACCAAACTATCACGGACTATATTTCATGTGCAATTTTTTATGTTGTTTGCCGCCTTTTTCGAAACACGATTTTCTAAAGTTCCATGACCACCTACGATATTCGTCCAATTTGCCTGTACACCTGTACTCATATATTAGAGTGGCTCTCACTGAACGGATTTCAGACAAATTTCATACTAAAGACACATAAATTGAGGTGATGTTTTCAAGAAAACATGTGGCCACTTGCTTTGTTTAAAAGTATAAATAATGAACCTTGTACTCACATTATTACTGATATAATTGTAAATTTGTAACTTTACAGTCATCTAACTGGAAGCTATCAGCCTGGAACAGGGGATGGAGGGACTGAGTATTCTAACAACTTCATAACTGAAATGGAGATGAAAGGAAAGCAATTGTGTGATTCAGAGAAAACTGATAAACCACCATTTAACTTCCAGGTAACAAAGAAATTGTATATTCCTTCCAAAGATAGAACAGTCAAGAACCTAACACAATAATTTAACCACAACAGGTCCAGTAGTATAATAACGTATTTTCCAAACATACGTAAAATATATGATAGATTAGAGAACACCGATGATGCTAATATTAACGTTGAAATGCACGTGACTAGAATAAAGTTATAAAGACTAAAAAGGCTGTTGGCTATTCCAATAAACTTGTTTTACTCAAAGCCAAATGGTGGCATGCATATAATGAAGACAATAATTTGTACTGACATCACAGTACTAAGTGGGTAACTGTTTCACTGGCAAGTAACTAGTGACTGGCCAGATGAAATACTTAACTACAGAGAGCAATGATTTGAAATCCATCATGTACACAGCAGATGTAAGTATATGTAGGTATATACCCAGCAAGTTTGAATACATTAAGATTTGTCTGAGAGATTATGTTTCTAAGTCACTCTTGTAATGATACTTGCTCAGCCAGGTCACATTGCATGTGCCCATACTATGGGACCAGCAGTAGTATAAATGTCAATTCACTGTCATGATTCAAGGAAAGATGAGCATGACACAACAGTGCAAAAATGTTATGAGGATATGAATATTTTCTTTTAATACACCAAGGTCCAGACACAGGCACATATTCTTCAGTTGTTTCCATTGACTACAAATTATGATCTCTTCCTCTGAGGGAAGTGTTTAAGTTACAAGCGTCTGAAAACACGGGGTTCAGGAATATATATGGACCTAAAACAAATGAAGGACATGTGAATACAGAATATTACATGATTTTAAGTTCATAATTTATAAAGGTCACCTAGTATTATTATGATAGTCAAATTTAGGAAAATGTGATGGACAGAGCATACAGCTAGGATGGAGAAGACAAAGAATCGATATAGATTTTGGTAGGAAACCCTCTTGGAAACATACAAAGACATGAAGATTAAAGTCCTCTGGTATGTAACAAAGACTCTTCTTGGACTGCCTGACCCTGAAGATGAAGGACTTAGATCCCTTCACAATGTCAACAACATGGAGTGACATTCCAGAAGACTTGAATCTTCATCAGCACCACTATAAGCACCTCAAATCTTGCCTCCATAAACACCATCAAAATGACAGTGTGAAGATGCAACACCTACTTTTGTAAAACATATTTTGTCTGCATAGTCTTTCATCCACCCATGAATCTAACAATTGTCACTTCTCTGTAATGAAATGTGGACATTTCAAGGTTAAAATATCTAAGTTAGGAATTCTTATTTACAGGCAATGCTGAGAAAAACTAACATCAATCGAGCTTCTATAAGGAGAGCTACAGACAGTATATCAGAAACTGCAGCAGAACAAACCCTTGAACAGAAACACAACAAAGACTCTTCAGTAAATGAAGAATACAGTCTTAGGTCAAAAAGCATCATATACAACAACATAATTACATCTGAACACACACATCTTACATCTAGCTGCAGCAAGTCTGACTCAAAAAATCCCTGGCATGAAAATAAACATTGGAATAGAAGTGATCCTAAGAGCTCCAGGAATGGAAGTGCAAGTACATACAGTTCCATTAAATCTTGGAATGGTGCTGGAAACAGTTCTGATTCCAGTAAATCTGCCTCTGTGGATCCCTTGAACAGAAATGATGACAGTAAGGTCAGTTCCCAGAAGCCTTGGAATGAAAATAAACTGTGTCAGTCTGAGTCCACGAAATCTCAAAATATATATAAAAAGCATGGAAGACGGGATTCTAACAGACCTTCCCTAAAAAATGACCAACACTCCTCAAAGAATAGGCCCAATTTCAGAAACTCGTTAAATAAATACGAGCATAATAGCTATAGAGAAAGAAGAAGTCAGTGGGAGGATAAAACCAAAATAACTACAATAGAACTGGTTCCGGGTCTAATCATACAAGGACAAGTCACAGAGCTTTAGAAATCTTGCTGAAGAACCTGAAATAATACTTTAAATATTCAAAATATGACATAATGGAAACTTCCCAATTTCATTACGTTACTGAATTTGAATATATTATTAAAATATGTTGAAAATTTGTCTGGAATATAATACCATGTCAATTGGTAAATAGTTACCAAAATACAAAATCATACATGGTGTAACATCCCAGCAGACTTGAATCTCCATCAGCACCACTGTCAGAACCTCAAATTTTGCAAGGATAAGTCCCTATTTCTTCATTCCTTTTCACATGACTTATAACTCCTAGGAGTTGTATAGACCAGATATAGGCAGCTGTAAAAATTTGTTCTGCGCATCTCCTAGGATTTCCAAGCCACAAGTGAAAGAAATATGTAAGCAAAGACTGGGAATATATTTAGCTCCATTTTGTGTTCATAAACAAATAAACATTAAAAATGTTATGTTAGGAAGTCGATAATAAAACTCTATAGAAACATCTCCAAAAATTATTTATTATGATACTGTCAAATTAAGGCGTGAATTATTGAATTCAATTTTATAAAACAAGTGTTCATTTCTGTTACATGTACACAGTGGCAAAATAGCTGTATTTAATTCTAGTCCTTCAACGTGGCTATTCTTATAAGTAAAGAATTATACATTCTCAGTTCTAAATGTGTATTTCAAAATATGAGAACATTAAATTATTTTATGATTTTGCAGCCCTGATTCAAAAAGAAATGTAGATTAATCAGTAATTATTTAAAGATTCACAACTGTTTATTTTTAAAGATAATTGAAATTATGAGGAAACTGTTAATTCAGTGAAAGTCATAAATGTAAATGTGAATGCCCACCTAACAAATCCACACTTGCAAAGAAATGGCACTGCTTAGGAGTGAGAAACCTGATACCCTGTTTCTACCATGTTTAGACACACATTCCACTTTCATGTGATGTTCCTGTATTTGGTCCATTATCATAGACCTAAGTCAAAGGATATTAATTTCAGACTACGTCTTACTCTGAAGCTCCAAAACTTGACTGTAAAAGGCAGACTCAAAAGCTGAGTACATGCCAACCACCCATATCTCATGGAATACACCGAAGTGATGAAAAGAGTTGAGGAATTGTGAATGCTTGCCACTTTCAACATTGACTACTCAGTGCAGTTTTACAAAAGAAGTGTTGCATGACCTATAAATACATTCTATATTGCATACATATTAAACTTGGCAACATACCCTGGGTGTGAATGAGTCACACTCTGGTTGCAATGGTTACCACTGTTACTGTGTTCTCTGTGCAGTACATACTGAGGTAGAAGAAACATTTGAGTGCTCAGCATGGTTGCCATGGTTATTGTGTGTGTGCTCTGTAAGCCACATGCTGAGGCAAAAGAAACAGTCAAGCATCAAACATATTGTACAACATTGCAGAACCACATGGCAGCACTCTGATAGATGAGATGAAAACTTGGTTTATTGTAAGAATAAAGAAATAACTGATGAAAGATGCTGTGTAGTAGCATGTTTATATTATGGCAGCCCATCATATAATGGGTTACTGGGTGTTTTCTTTGTGAGGTATGCATTAATGAAGAAGAAAATGTTAACCATAGCATAGCTGCCATAGTTACCAGATGTGACTCACTAGGGATGAGGACAACCGGAGTACATGACTAAGACACAAAAAAATAATACTAAAAAGAAAAGACAAGAAAAAGAGGAGCAAGAGAGAAAGAGCTTCCAGACATGACAATGAGGAAAAAATATCATCACTACCATTTTTGGTGAGAACGTTTTCAAGGAAAATAACTGGCAGCATCAAGGTAAAAGCGTTTTTCTTCCTCAAATTAACTTGGAACCAAGTGAAATCTCACTTCTCTTCACTATGATATGTCAGTTTCCTGTTATTTCTGCTTTCAGGATGACAATCATTATTGCAGCCAGTCATATGATGGGCACATGGCTAGTATTATATCACTGAAACATGCATAACTGTGGCTGAGCATTAATTGTGTGATAAAACCAACTATTCTAGTCTTCTTTTATATTTGAAAATATCATGCCATAGGCTTTATAGATGAATATATTATATCTGGGTCCCATATTACAATTCCAAGTTCAATTACATGCATATTAAATCTAAATACTCCAATTTCTTTTTAGTCAGAAAATAATGTATAGAAGTAGTATATTCAGCTCATATAGTATATGTATATGCTTCTGTATTACACCAGTGGCTTCATTCCTGATTAGTATTGTACACTTGGCCCAGTATAACAGTACCAAACACCAGTGTACATAAACTTGCAGTGTTCCCACACAGACACTGATGTAACCCTTTCACACCTATACGCCCTTTCACTGAAACTGTAGTAGTGTGTATGAGTGGATTTTAAGGCACTGATGGTATTTGAGATGAAAGTTTAAACACACAGGCAACAGATTAACTACATGGTGGCCACAACGTTCACTTGACACTAGGCAGCATGTTGAACATCGAGTGTCCAAGTGATTTTGTGCCACTCTGTTTATCAAAAATGAGACTAGCTGAAGTCAGATTACTTATAAGACCCTTGCAAAAGATCAGAGCACAGCAATATTATTATAAAAGAACAACATTCTCATATTTGTCACTTAATATTTCCATCCGTAACCATGAATACACAGAGACAAAGATTCAGTCCATAAAATTTTAATAATAATTTGAAGTTAATACTGAATGAAACATAGGGACAAAAGAAAGCATAGATAAAGTATTTTGCTTTGAAAGAACAGAGTCATTATTTCCTGCACTACCTGCAGAAAAACACGCTTCTTATTATAATGAAAACGCTCATTGTCATTTTCAGTTTTACACTTTCTTATTAACAATAACTACATACTAGTGCCTAAATGTATGGAGACAGGTGTGGCCAACACACTAACAACAAAGTAGTTTGGCCATCTGTCCCAAATTATCAGCATCTGAATTTCCTAGCTGGAAATTAATTGTAAAATGTTAAATATATAATATATTAAAGTATTGGGAACAAATATTTCGCATTAATTTGATGCAGATTCAGAAAATTAAACTGTAAAGTTGTGATCTATGCTGTACTCTTCACTGTATATCACAGACATACCTATACAATTATATATTCTTTATTCATATGTGTTTCCACAACAAACATTTCACTAGTTACTGATATTATTACTGGAATTAAATTTAAGGAAGAAACTAGTAAAGTGCTACATTTGGAGCATAGCTTTGTATGGTGCTGAAACGTGGACACTTCGGAAAGTAGATCAGAAGTATCTGGAAAGTTTTGAAATGTGGTGCTGGAAAAGAATGGAGAAGATCAGTTGGACCGATCGTGTGAGAAATGAAGAAGTATTACACAGAGTCAAGGAGGAGAGGAATATCCTACATACAATAAAAAGAAGAAAGGCTAACTGGATTGGTCACATCTTGCGTAGAAACTGCCTTCTGAAACACGTGATTGAAGGAAAGTTAGAAGGAAGGATAGAATTGATGGGACGACGAGGGAGAAGACGTAAGCAGCTACTGGATGACCTTAAGGAAAATAAAAAAGATACTGGAAATTGAAAGAGGAAGCACTAGATCGCACCCTGTGGAGAACTCGCTTTGGAAGAGGCTACGGACCTGTCGTAAGACAGACTACAGAATGAATGAATGATATACCCCGAGCCATTCTCTGCTTCTTTGGCTTGTGTATGTACTTACTGACACATCCTGCAATATTAATAGTAATTTTACGGTCTTACCTTCGCTACCAGGTCAAGAAATGGCCCACATTAGTATATAAGCTTCCTATGTCATATTTATGTTAAAAGAAAAGAATAAATATTGCAACTTGTAATGATTAACATTTCTGTACTTCTTCTAACATTCTTAACGTATTTTATCCATTTCACACTTTTAAGCCTTATCCTACCTTGATTTCCCTTCTTCCTGTTCTACAATCATTTCTAAATCAAGTTGAATTTCATAGATACTTTCTCATATTCACATATGTTATTGAGACAGCATTTTTTTTAATATTTGGTATTCTGCCTCCAATTAATGGCTGTTCCCATATCTTTATCTACATATATGTCTCTCTCTCTTCCTCTCCCCCTCCTCTCTTTCTCTCTCTCTCTCCACATTTGTATAATGGGAAGCCAGGACAGCCATTATTAAAAGTTTTCCCCCTTCCAGGTGTACTTAATAGCAACAAAAGAACACTACAGTGAGGATTACATTAAAATGTGGCTCACGGAGATGAACTGGCTTACAATTCTGCCTGAAGGTGGCTTCTTTTGGTGTGTGGGGAGGGGGGGGGTTCAATGTAACACTAATAAATGATTGAGATCATTTAAAGACCATTTACTGTAAGAGCTGTGATATCTGACACCTCTGGGACCAAAGGGTTGCTGGATATCGTAATTTTCCAGATACTGGAATGTTATACTTAATAGTGTATTTTACAAGTACACAGAAATCTCATGGACAGATATAACCATTTTCATGTGTCACTTGATATTGTTTCCTGTTTTCAGTGCCACACTTTCTATTCCCTATCATCACTACTTATGTAACATAGTGTACATATAATCTAAAAACAACTAATTAATGGCCAAACATTTGGAATCGGTGCTGGATCTGCTAGTTGATGAGCTAGTGAAATGCAATGGCCCTCTAAGTCACTTTCACTTTACCAGAGCTATCCACATAACCAGTGTCAGATATCACAGTTTTTACTGTACCAAAGAGTTAGTAATGTGTTACAGATTGGAATATCTGAGTCTATACATCACATCTTCCTGTCATCTATCTCTGTAATACCCATCATTGTTCCCAGTCATTCTAGCTTTATTTTAACCCACTGTAACTATTTCTTTCCTCCCTTCCTTCCTTTCTTCCCCCGTCCCTCTGATGGTATTTGTAAATGAACCACACTCTTTCATAAAGTTCCCAATTACTGAATTTTACTAGATGTAACCCCCTTCTTTTAATCAATTTGCACATTCATTCACCAATCACGGCACAACTTACATGCAAGAATGCTGCGTACAAGACTTACGTGTATTTTCCTACACACAGCCTCTGTGAGGGGGCAGAAATGGCTTTTCAAAACTAGGTATATGCTCAGGTATCAATTTAAAAACATGAAGAATAATGAACACATATTATAAAAGGAATTTCTATTATGCGGACTCACATGAAGTGTGATTCGCTCATGTCTGCACCTCATCAAGTGTTTATTCAAAAGTTACTTGGCACAGTGAAACCAATATATGTTACTTTTTTCAGCATACTGCAGAAGGTGTGCCAATAGAATGTGATGATTTTCAGATTGCTGTTTCGGTGAATCAGTCTCAATGTTAGAAACACAAAAATTACAGAGAATCAGTAGGAAAATGCCATCTACAATATGCTCCTTATTTTGTTAGAAATTACATCTCATAGGTGGTCTCCCTCACATGCAATACAGGCGACCGCATAGTGACTGTAATCTCAGCACCATATTGAGCAATGCTGGAGACATCAGAAGTGGTTGCAGATGATGTAAATGGTGAGCTCTGTTTTCAGCATGTGAATAAATGGGTCGTTTAAGGATCTTATTTCCTGAATACATCATTTAATGTTTTTGTGACATCACCTGGCCAGCCAGGTCTCCTGACCTCTCTGCAACCAACTACTGTTCTTTGGGGACATTTGAAAGTGTATGCAAACAAATATCCCACATTCAGGGGGAGTTGAAACAGCACATCACGGACAAAGTCAGAGCCACTGATAAACGTCTGTTGTGAACAGGTATGGTTGATTTGTGATCGCAACTACAAGAATGAACTGCATGCCAGGGACAACACTTACAAGACATAATGCTTAAGAAATTAAAAGAATATATTAATAAGCATTTTATTACTTATTCTCTGCAATTTCTTTGTTTCTTACATTCAAACCAACTCATCAAAACAGCTATCTGAAAATTGTCACATTCTACTGATGTAACATGTACATTTAAAAATGACAAAGTATTATGCAACACATGAAGGCATATATCAGCCTACATGGGAACTGACCATTTGAGTTTTCATCAAACACACTATCAGTGTAAAAATGGGAAGTCAAATTAGTCCACCTAGATCCAGACACACTTCAGATGAGTCAGAACACTTGTTCAGCAGTGTCCAGTAACTCATGCATTCAGCTATCATTAATTTTATTGCCTACGTTCAGTGTTAATGTGTGTGACTGGGCAATTTCAGAGATATCTTTCAAACTCTCATATTAAATAATGCTAACTTGGGTGATATACAGAGATTTCATTATCTTATTTCTCCAGTGCAACGTGAGGCTAAATCAGTCATTCATAATTTACCTATCACGAATGAGAATTTCAGTTGCACGGAAGTTAGTCAGTCCAAGATATGATAATGTCAAGCTAATTGCAAGGACACGTGCAGCTGTTATACTAACTTCTCTCAGTTAAATGTCTTACAAACTCTGTCATTGAACATCAATTGGCAAGAATTATGAACCAAATTATTTTAAAACGACTGGACCCAGAGACACATCGGAAATGAAAGCTGCTTTGTCATAAGACATTCCAAGCCAAGAAGACATCATTAGCCTCTTGGAGAGCAGGTGTAGAGCTCTAGAACTGAGTGATACATCTTAGGCAGGTATAAATGCCAAATATACACCAATGTCAACAGTACTAAGGTCAGTGAACAAAGATCTAATTGTAATCTCACCACAAGTTGAATGTCCATGCTGCAAGGCCAGCCATCTTCTTTAAAAGTGTGAAAAATTTAAGAGCATGTAACCCAAGCAAAGCTATATCTTTGCAAAACAAAACAAATTATGTTTTAACTGTCTCAAACCAAATGTGTCATCCATCACACACATACTCTGCTTTCACTTGTCGGAGATTTAGCAAACAACATCATAAATTCTTATACATTGATAATGTATCTCAATGGCAAGCTAACAAGCAACAAACTTCACGTTCCAGAGAATCCATACCAGAGTCTGACACACGAGCATATGTTAACACAGCTTGTACCCTGTTGAGCCTTGCTAAATAGCGCCTCACAATCACACTTGTCACAGAAAGACTTGTTCTGTCAGAAGCTGACAAAATCTATGAATCTAACTGGCCACTTTTATATTAAAAATAAGACAACTGCTAATTACAATCAAATTTAGTAAAAACATTTAATTATCTTTAGTCTTTTCATCATCAAAAACCCGCATACTGTGAAACTTAACAGTTCATACTCTTCACCAAATATTAAGGTTATCAAATTCAGAATGAGATGGGTGGCATGTAGCAGGCATGGGGAATGCACAGAAATTCAGTTGGAAACACTAAAAGGAAAAGACCTCTTTGCAGATCTACATGGAAATGGAACGATGATATTAAAATGGGAATTGGGACATATCACAATAAAACAGTAATTAAACATGAAGGATTTGAGGTTCCCATAATGGTAACTAGAATATCATCTTCTGGGATTTGACACTGGGTCAATGTGTAAAGGTAAAGTTTTCCCTGTCCATGCCATGAAGGCATATTCGGGGAGCAGAGGTATAGCTCCACTCATTCTTAACATCGGCACTAGATGCAGGTGAGTGTTTAACTTCACGCCCTGGCCGCTTTACCCCCGATAAAGAACCCCTGTACCCAGAGTCGTTCTGGACGTTTTGCCCCTACTGGGATTCGAACCCCGGACGGTCAAGCCCATAGCATAGTCGCTATACCAACTACGCTACCCTGGCTCTGAGTCATTGTGTAGTCCGGCTGAAATTTACCACATTTCTACCAGAACACATCACATTCCAGAAGATAGTATTCTCAAACAATAAAACATGATAAAGATCACCACATGGAAGTGCCCACGCTCATAGCAAGATTCAAAACACAACCTCAGGAACTAAAACACCAACAATGCAGTACATGAACCACATGTATTGGAGTCTATTCGGGCTATTTGCAAATCCACTACAAACTAATACTATCACAAAAATATGTCACATCTTAAAATGGTTAAAGAAAGAATCCTTTGATACAATATTTCAATATTTTGCTCCAGTTTCTCTGAAAAATATAATGTTGTCCCTGAGGATTCACCCTCTCACTTCGTGACATTAGACTAGCTGAAACATGCCAGCTTGCCAGCATATGCCTTTCCATATCATTCTTACCACAATAACAATCCAGTTAGGATTCCAAAGTCTGTACTATGTGCTCATCTTTGGTGTTTCATCGGCAGCTTCTGGATCTTGGCTGCTGCCTGAACCACTTGATTTTTCAGCATCATTAAGGTTACTTTTCTTAATCATACTAACAAACGTATCTAACCGAGTTGGATTTGGGATTTGTAGCACCATGTGAGCCTCTTCCAGAATCAATAATCCATTATGAGCATCTCCTGGTGACAGATTATGCTCTGATGTAACATGTTGTTCCCAGTCACTATGTGAAGGCAGCACCTGAAGGCACCACTTACATGAAAGCCTTGGTGATTGTGTATGAACTGCCTTGATGTGGCGACGCCTGAAGCCCCAGCTTGTGTAGGCCCGGTCACAGAAGGGGCAGGGAAATGGTGGATATGGGAAGTTCTTCGAAGCTAAATATGTAAACAATTACAGAGACCATTACTGGCACCTTTTATAAAGAATTCCAGTTTTATATCTCATACTTTTAAACCACTGAATATTTTGATTATTATGTGGACCCTTTTGCTTACGAATATTTGGGGTCTTTAAAATATTGCATTACACTGTGCAACAAATTTGGGGTTGTATCCTGTTAGGGAAACGAAAATATATTTACTTAGTAGCATTTTCAATGGAGATCATAAAACTAGCATTTAAATTGCAGGATTGGCTCTGGTTTAAAAAACTTCAGTATATTGCTGTATGGAAACAAGACAAAACAGTGAATTTACATGAATTAAACGAGGCGCCTTTTCGCCTGTCGCTTGTACTGAATTCTGGAGCATCCCTCTTCACCGTCCAGCAGTAATCGGCTAACATGGCAGCACTCCATTCGCTCTTGTATCTGTTCTCCATCGCTGAGATGTCCTGGTGAAAACGCTCACCGTGTTCATCAATTTGGGCACCACAGTCAACCGGAAAGGAACCCAAGTGTGAATGGAAGAAATGCATCTTCATGACATGTTGCAGCCGAGCTTCTCGTAAGAAGTTATAAGATCCTCCACAAGCCTCCTGAAGCTGACGGCTTTTACATTTCCTAGAAAACCAGTCACAACATGTCTAAAGGCATTCCACGCTGCCTTCTCATCATCACTGAGAACGAGATCAACTTGAGGGTCTCTGACGAGCTAATGTATCTGGGGGTCAATAAATACACCCGCCTTAATCTTCTCCTTCCTTCTTCTTCCTTGGGAATTTCTCACACAAGAATGAGAATGCTGGGTCATATCTGACTAGTGCCTTCACGGAGTTTTTCATGGCGCCCAATTTAATATGTAGAGGTGGAAGCAGCACCTCACATGGATCTACAGGTAGTTCTCGTTTTACGCCAGGCTTACGTTCCTGAAAAAAGTCGCGCAAATCGAACACAAAATTTCCATTTAAAACAATGTATTTCCTGGGGGTTAGAGGACTGACAATCTCAACCTATATAGTGTGTGACTATACCACTATTTTACACATGGACCTGTAGAGTATATGTGTACTGTATATACAGTATATATACACTTCTGTGCAATATATTTATTTATTTCTAATGCAATAAAAATGTAAGAGAATCACATCCATAGTTTCTTGGTACGGTTCATTCTGATAGGACTATGGTAGACTTGTTACACAAACAAACACTTCAGTTCCTTACGTAGCACTTTCTTTAATTCCATCAGCATTATGACGAATTGTATGTACGCTACTATGAGCGAGTCTAACATTGCGGCATATGTCAACAATTCGTTCACCTTTTTCAAGTTCGCTTATTACGTGTAATTTCTGTTCAATACCGATTGTCTTTCGCCGATTTTTCACTTGGATTGCACTAGGTGATGCAGATTTACGTTTCTCACTCATATTGGTAAGAAAAGCCAGTGCTGTTGAAGAGGAAACAAAATTAACCGCGTGGTTATATCACCAACGTAATCAATCCATACACGTGACTGATGGCGTGACAGTTACGTCACTTCCTTGTAACCTCCTACAGAAGATAAGCGCCACCACGGACCGTATATGCCAAATCGCGTTAAACCGGAATTTATCGCGTAAATTCGAAAAGTGGTGTAAATTTTCACGTCGCGTTAAAGCGAAATCACGCAAAACGAAATACCGTAAAACGAGAACTACCTTAAAAGCGGCTGATGATCTACGTTCTTTGTTCCAGGTGTGATTTACACAGAGGTCAGTTCTTTTTGCTGTAGCGAACACTTTTGGCACGGCTATCCCATTTGCATAGGAAAGAACAAAATTTTGTGTAACCCTTTTGCAGTCCCATAAAAATGGCGATTACCTTCAAATCACCACAAACGTGCCATTGATGTCTTATAGTTCACGCGACTAATAATTTCCTTCATGTTTTCGTATGTTTCCTTTCTGTGGACGGCAAAGGCAACAGCGATTGAAGGCAGCACGTTTCCCTTGTGCGATAACACTGCTTGTAGGCTATGCAGGGACGAGTCTGTGAATAGTCGCCATTCTTCTGGATTGTACCCGATGTTCATTGCTGTCATCAGACCCTCGACGTTCTTACAAGCACTGAGTTCACCTTGTGTTATGACGAACTGCTCAAAATCTTTTTGGCGGGAGCGGAATGCTGTCACTAGTCGTCCGCTGGGCGGTAACTCGTTCTTATCAGATCCCTTCCGTAACTTGGAAACCACAGCCAATTCTCTATTTGTAATGTCATTTTCGTGTTCAGCGCCCCAAAATTAGCTAAGATTAGGTATTCTCGTTTCCATAATTTTTTGCTTGTTGCACAGTGTTATACTGCACATTCTGTAACAATATCTACAGCTACAACATGGTGTGGGCGGTAGCAGGGCAGCAAACAGGGGAAATAGTCATGAAACTACTAAAACTTAACTGGATTGCAAATGGTCTACTCCGTGACATAGTACACAGACTTTACCAAGGCATTCTTCTTTACTCTAAAAAGTAATAAGGTTATACGGTATATGTAAATGTAATTTCATTTACATCAGTAACAAAAGTATGATATTCATGGAACTCACAAATGCTCAACATTACATTAGATGCAGATCTCTCATATGAAACTTCATCCAAATCGGACAATAAATGCCGAAAGTACAGACAGAAATTCATTTACACCCTGAAATAATTTATGACGTCTATCGATTTTTACGAACTCAAGCCCCTATGCCAAAATGTATCCAAAGAGGACAAAAAATTTTGAAAATATGGACAAAATTTAATGTATGCAGTTTGGTAAATTACAGTTTTCACTGCACCTACTTTCACGAAACTCACCAGTAATAAAGAGCATTACGTTGGGATCTCCAGCACCGCACTAGAGGCTGAAATTCATTCATGCCCTTAAGTAAAGCATGACAGTCACTGAGCCAGTTTTCACGAACCTCATACTTACTTGACAAATCTCTTCAAAGAAATATTACACCGAATTTCAAGAAGTCCAGCAAATGGTTAGTCACTGATACTAATCAGACATATGGATGGACATTATCTCTACACAAGGCATTTTTTATTTCATAAGGAAAGCCTAAAAAATAGTACAGTGTCAAGGTATAACTTGCTTCTGGGTTAAGTAACTACATCTGCAAAGGCATGGAGTACAATATAACAGCCATCAGCTGGTGAACTTCAACAAAGCCTATGATTCACTTACAACAGAAGAAATGTGCCACATCTGAACTAAATTTGGTACACCCACGGAACAACTTAGGTCTAGTCCACGTACGTAAACATTTGTCTAATGCACTTCCTATTCAAAACGGTCCTAAACAAGGAGATGCTTTATCATATTTAAACCTAGCTTTCGAATATGCCACTAGGGAAGCTGAGGAAAACCAGGAGTGAATGGAACACAAGGTTCTGGTCTATGCTGATGTAAATTTACTGGGCACAAACATAAAATACCACCAAAGAACATACAAAAGCACTATTAGGTGCTACTGACCAGTACGAAGCAAACACAGACAATTAGATCTGTTCATGTCCCATCATCAGGATGCAGAACAAAACCAAAACAAGGAAAATTACTATCATCTTGGATGCGATGCCATACAGTCTGGTAGATACATACATCCACATTTCAGAGGAACCTGGAACAAGCTCTGCTCCTACTGGACGGAATTTTATGAAATTTGATGAATTTGAGACTTTTTCGAAAATCTGTCCGAGAAAATTCAAGTTTGATTAAAATCCGGCAAGAATAAAGGGAACTTTACATAAAGAACTATGTATATTACTGATAATATCTCACTGAATTCTTAGAATGAGAAACGTTTCAGACAAAAGTTATACAGAAAATCAAAACACACATTTTATATTCAGTAATCTTTTTTCCCCGAAATTCGTGCCGTTTATGAGATAGTGTGGAAAAATATGGTAGAACCAGACAGGCCACAGTTGACAATATAACATGGCGCATGCGCTTTGCATGCCGGATAATTAAGGCAAGATACGGACACAATCGCAGAATATTTAATACTTACGGCAACAATGGTTACGTGAACGCACCTCAATGTTACGTTATACGTACACTGCCTGTCACGTAAACACATGGTATCTTACGAGGGGCGGTATGGAAGTAATGCCTCCAAATGCCTCCTTTTTTTTCATAAACTCTAATTATAATTATAATGAAATTTGCATATATCATGGGTACATCCTTTACAAAGTTGAGATTATTTTCCACAAAGTCTCCATCATTATCAACACACTTTTTCCACCTTTGCGTAAGACGCAGTATGCCGGTCGCGTAAAACTGCTGAAGCGTCGGATCTCTTCCCGCACGCTTTGTTTCAGCTCGTCGTCTTCCGCAAAACGTCGTCCTCGAAGTACATCGTTCAGAGGGCGAATAAGATGGAAGTCGAAGGGTGCTAAATCGGGACTGTAGGGAGGATGAGGGAGAACAATCCAGCCCACTGTTACAATTGCCTCCCGTGAGGGTGCAGTCTGGCGTTGTCATGCAGGACTTGATTCATCTTCCTGTTTGGCCGAACCCTTAGAATTCGATTTTTTTTAAATTCTTTGGTGTCTGCACGTATCGCTCTGAACTGATTGTGGCACCTCTGTCCAAGAATTCTACTAACAAGTGTGCCGTAATTTTTCATTCTTATATTCTCCTATGCCGGTGGAGATGGCAACGAACGAGAGCTGTCGTGGTACCAGGGAGCTGTTGCTGTGGAAGGAAGCTGTTGCTGTGCAAGGGAGCTGTTGCTGTGCAAGGGAGCTGTTGCTGTGCAAGGAAGCTGTTGTTGTGCAAGGAAGCTGTTGATGGGAAGCTTGTCATGGGATTGGCTCATTGTAGTTGAGAAGGAGCATGGCAGGTACGTTATCCAAATACTAAAAGCATTAAAACATCACGGCATCAGTGGTGATAAAACTACAAGGACCGATTGAGGAATTGGATGGATTTCGGTGTGTTGGGCTGGACTACGTACAGAGCAAGGTGCTGTCCGTAAAATTACCTCCAAACGAGATGTATGTGAACACGACGTAACTTTTAACCGTTCCGGTGCGGATCCATCTACTGGCCACCGGATGATGCAACCTCCAGCTGGACCACTGTGATAAGCTAGCAAGTTACTACGAACTCTCTCGCCCCGGGTGGATGTGTTTGCGGGTGGAGGTTGTGCCGTGACAAAGTCTCGACATTCCACGGAGATCCACCCGACGATACCCTACACCCTTGATCTACCTCTTGTTGGACTGTTCCTTCCTTTCATTTCCTCCCCTACCCTTAGTTTTGGTATGCAACCACAGTTTACCTTGATAGCTGTGTATATCTTCTTGACCACTCACAACCTGGCTTCGAGGGACGAGCATCTAAATTTCGTTTCGGCAAGAGTTGTTGAAGTCCTTGGTAGTGCTACGGTCTGAGTGTGTTTTTGTATCGACACAGCACTACCAAGTGTTCGATGAGCTGTTTAGAGCTCCTCTTTAATTTGTCATTGAGATTGCTTTGATTTATTGCGACTGTAAGTTGTTTCTACTACGCTTCTGTAAGTACTGTTTTGGTTTTCATTTGTTTGTTATAAATAAATATGTGCGTTTTGATTTGGATTTGATGTATTTACATTGGGCATCTTTGGGTTAGGGCTGGTTGTGCCGCCAGAGATATAACCGATCCACGGTAATAAAATAATAATATAACCAAGATAAGAAATTCGATTATACGGCACACAAATTTCCATCAGTCCCAGAAGACGGTAGCCATGACTTTACCCGCAGAAGTCTGCACCTTACATTTTTTCTTGCGCGGCGACTGATATGATTCCATTGTCTTTTCGTCCGTGGGTCATAACTGTGAACCCAGGTTTCATCACTGGTAATTATTCTTACCAGAAAAGCATCTCGTCTTTCCCACTGCGCTGGAGAAGTTCTGCACAGAATATTTTCGGTCTGTTTTGTGTTCGACGATTAGCATTTTCGTCACCCACCTTGCCAAAGTTTTCAGTAGCCAAGTTCTCTGATGATGGCCATAACCGCCAATTTTCCAATCCCTATTGCAGCGCACAGTTCATTTGTCGTGATGCGGCAGTCATCCCGACTAAGCCCACCAACCTTCTCTTTAGCCTCCGTCGTCGCTGCCGTTGCTGGCCAAGGTATCCAAGCTCGAGCATAAGATATCACATATTTAGAAAAATTGATAGGAAACATCTGGTATGATTGAACCTACTGGCACAGTCAACATTCGAAAACCACAAAAAAAAGAGAGACCTGTTCTGTTGCCATTCTATATACTTTCCACATATACAGAGACAAGGGCAGCATAGCCGACTTAATATAAACTTCAAGGAAACTTAAATGGACTGTCCACCAAGGGGAGAGAGAAGGTATACTGTTGGTAACCCATGCATTGCTGAGTCTCTGGATTCTCAGTTCTGAGCAGTACTTTCCTGAATGTGTGTCAGTTCTCTTCTGTAGTTGAATACAAACCTAATTAAACATAATTTATGGTGAAGAACAGCATTACTAAATTTTGTAAACATTAATTTTATAATCTTATAACTTCCTGTACCACCCATGACAACCGCTCATAATACTTGTATGTGATGTTTAAAATCTGTACATTAACGACGGCGTACATAAATGTGAAAAAAAAAACACTCTCAAAACCCGAATGTTTTGTTTTATGCCGTTATCCTGACTGAATTTTTATATTAACGTTTTTATATTACAGTTTCACACCTAATTTACAGAAAACCTTTCAAAATATACCTGATAAATATTAACACTAGATGCACCCCATTTGATGTTCGGTTTTGCACAAAATTATATTTCAACAAACTGCAGCTGACAACATGATATTTGAGGTTCTCATGGCAGCAAACATTCTTAACATGACCGTTTCCTTGGACGCAACGCCGGCCACGCTCTCTGGTACCCAAGGAGTAACGTTTCACAGGAACCTTCTACCTCCATCTTTAGGATACTTGTACCCTGAAGATGGAGGCAGCAGGTTCCTCTGCAACACTGCTATGTATCAAACCAGACTATGAGGTGTCACACCCCAGAAGATCATGATTTCAATGTAGTTGGTAACACAAGCTATCATCAGATATGACTCGAGCAGACCAACGTTAAAAACATGTACATATGTCAAAACTCATACATACACAACACATTAATCCCCATACAGCCCCATACCAATCCACCATATTTCCTGTTTTGGGGCTACATCAACAAGAAAACTACCCTTCAAAAGTGGCATCACAACAGTTATAAGGAAATATTATACTAGATACTGCAGCTACAGCTGCCCAAGATAAACTGCAGTACACGCAGTAATAGCAGAATTACAGGACAATGTACTGAACAATAAACAGAACCCTTACAGAAATATTAAAAATAAAGATAGCACTATTATTGGTATTATTTTTACAATTTTGTTGTTCTGTCTTTCTGCACATAATAAATACTTTATTATGAAATACCAACTTCTGCACATAAATTCTGTGTAACTCAAAATATCCACAATCAGTAAATATATTGTGAGTAGGGAAAGTATGTTTCATTGTGTTCCCTTGTTTCAGCTTTATCACTGTATGAATTTAGAACAGCAGCGAGTTTAATTTCTGCGGTTAATTCAGGGTTCCAGTTTACTGTTCAAATGCATACACAAAACAAATCTTACCTTGTGTTGGATCACAGTTTGGGTCTGCATGAAAAGGTGAGCCCAATGACTTTGAACCTGCAGGAAATAAAAAATAACGAAAATAAAGAAAACAAAAATGAGACACACTTAAGCAAAATAAACACTGAAAAATAACTACAAATATCAAAATCATCATAAGCAATAGCACCCTCCCATTAATGCAATATAACAAGAGGTCATGAACATGCATGTGATAATGGTAAAAAAAGGCATCAAAACAAACTTAAGACAAGTAAGCACAGCTGAGAGCCAGACACAGGAAATTGGCTGCTTTTGGCTCTCGTGAACAGCCATTTGTAACCAACAGGATAAGAAGGATCTAAGGCTGTGATAGACACACCACTGAAGACCCAACCCAAACTGTCCAGTTTATAAAATTTCTGTTTCTTTCCTATATCACAGATGTTCATACTCCTGCATAGCATACACACAGGAATAATAACATCCCTTCATACTGTTGATGCAAACTCTGTTTAGTCTTCTTTGGACAGGTTTCCAATATATGAAGTATAAGCTGTTATTTTGTCAGCAGAACTTTACATTTGTAAACCTTAATTCCATTTTTACTTCTTCACAAAGTCCACATATGCAAATCCTTACACAGGTAGACAGAAGGATGGAAATAATAAACTGTACATTCATTTGTGCACTGCAGACACATTTTAAAAACCTGATTATGTATTTGAAGTGTAACAATTTAATTCAGTCTTCACATAAGGTAGAGTTACATCCTCCAGGAGTTTCATGCTTGATCACTATGCTTCTGATCTCAAGGCATTCTTTCAGCCAAGATGTCAGCATTTTGTACACCTGTCATTCAAATTGCACCTCTACTACGTTAACCCTTTCAGTGCCAGAACCTTAAGTGGAAATGTGTTTGTGCCAAGATTTTCTACAAGAATAACCTCACCAACAAACCAAGTAACTAAATTCATGGAGCAAAGCCTTCTTCAGAAGCTAACAGACACTCAGCTAGTCAAGAAATTCCCTGCATTTGATGGAACCTGAAAGTTCATTACCATGTCTACAAGAGCTCAGCACTTGTCCTTATCCTGAACCATACGAGTCCAGTACATGCCCCCTGATCCTATTTAATCTCAATTTTCATTTATCCTCACATCTATTCCCAGATATTCCATGCAGTCTATTTCCTTCAGGTTTTCCCACCAAAACACTATATGCATATCTCTTCTCCCCATACATGTGACATGCCTTGCCCATCTCATCCTCCTTGACTGATCATCCTCACACAACAGGGTTAGTGGAAAACCCCTGTGCAGCTGTGCAAGAAGGGTACTGCACTGTGCTGGAAATGGTAAGATCCCATACATGAACAAGTTAAGTGACATATGTGACCTCTGGCACAAGCCCATTGGGGTCACTTTCAACACTTACTGGCACCATAAGTACTGCACATTCACTGTGACTTCCACTCCAACCTACATCCTACTTCTGACAGATACAGAAGGACTTTTCACTCATCCTGTATCTGGTAAGTACAAATCATAAAGCTCCTTACTATGCAGGAACAGCTGTATATGATACTGTTTCATAATATATCGTGTTGTACCCTTCCGTTAATTTAACATTAAAGCAAAAATTGTCCCTAATCAGGATATTGTATTGTTTAACTTTTTCATTATGTTAAATTAACTCGACTTTAAGAGTTTCTGATGAGCTTTTACACACAAAGCCATACAGTAAACTATATATATTTATTTGGTACTCAAAGTGCAGCATTACACTGAAAATATGGCTAACGTAAAAGTTGCCAATATACTGACACACAACAAAAGTAATGTACATATGAAATAAATTCAAAGGACACACATTTCCTACACAACCCTGACAATACTTCAATTATTAATATTTCACTAGCATCAGTAATTATTGCAAGGTGCATGTACATATACACACACCTTTTATTTACACAATACTGGCAACTGTTCGAACTGAAACATATAGCCACTTCAACATTACTATACCTAAAAGAACTGTGAAATATCAAAGGGGAAAATAATAAAATGTACAGTTCACTTTAATTCTGTCACTAGTATGTTTTACTCTAGTATATTATCCTACTGTTATTTACCTTTATTATACATCAATTAGTTGCACGTCCCACATTACAAAACCTACACAACTGCATGCATTTTTTTTTTACAAATAATGCTCAACCAAACAATGAAATGCTTCAATAACATAACCATATAATCCATCCAATACACAATCCAATGCAGTAATCATTTTAGCACAACTTAACATCCATACATACATGTATGATCAGATAAAACTGCTGTACAAGAATAAGTATACAACCACTTTTCACTCCCCCACAATGGGGTGTCATGGGAAGCGTATTTAAACAAAATTTCTGGTTTCAGATTTTCAAAAAAAAAATCCACACATGCGCACACACACATACACACACACACCACACTCACACAGACAACTGAAAAAAAAAACCCTACTTTTAAGATGTAATATCTCACTCTCATATTCTACAGCTCACATAGTTCATGTCAGAGTGACTGTCACACTACAAACCTATTACAGTATGTACAAAGGTGCCAACTCAAGACTTACTAATACATCACATATAGGGTAAGACATTGCAGTAGATTTAAAGAAACATAAAGAGTGAAACTTAATGTACAAGCCTTAAAGTTCTCAGTGTGATGAATGCCACAACTGCAATGATTCTCTCATGCATATGTATCAAGTCACAGACTTTCTTGACATTAATGTTTCACACACTTCCACAAATAAAGATTGAATGGTGAGACCTGAATCTTTCACAGGTCAGTTTATTAGTTCAATTCTTTCTATACACTGATTACAAAACTCTGCATTCAAAGTATGGAAAACCTGAAGACTGAAATTAGCAAGAGTGCAGTTACAGTATTCATTCCTATCTTTGGTTGAAATATCTTTTCAGACTTTAGGAGTTGCTTAAGTGACAGCTGACAAGCCCAGGAAACAATTAACACTTATCACAGAAGTATTTACAAGCACATTTTTCAAAAGTGCATTGTCACTTGGTCTGCAACCTCATAAAGTGTTGATTTACTGGCTATTGGCCAAAGTAAAACAAGTGTGTGTTATTGGTTTGAAAGTACTGGAAAGTGCAATCGTTTAAAATGATGGAAACAATTATTTCCAGCTTTCTCAATCACACTCACAGAAATTTCATGTTTCACATTGAGAACTGCTGCAGCTAAATTTTCCTCAAATGTACTATCAATGTAAGAACCGAGAGGCTCACCTTGATAATCTACATGATGCTGTATTCAGCATTTTCTTCTTGGGTCATGCCATGAATCAAGCAGATGGTTATCAGCCTCTCACCATAGAGGTCTGTGTTTGATCCCAAGCCAGTTCACGTGGACTTTGTGGTAGACAAAGAGACATTGGGAAAGGATTTTCTCCAAGTACAGTACTTTGGTTCAGCCCTTTCAATATCATTCCATCAATGTTCCATACTCACTTGCTCATCTATCACTGATGCTATGTCACCACAGAAACTTACGGCATCATAACATTAAATTTTCTTCTTCAACTGTTGTATTTTTTCTGCAACAGTCCTTTCCTCATGCCTTTGCAAATCTAAAGTCATTTCATCAGCGCTGAGTTTAGAAAGAGGAAGTCCTACTAATGTGATGACCAATAAAGTTAACAAATGACCCACCCGAGTAGAAGACACTGAGGTAACATACATAAATTCATTTGAGTGAAGCTCTGTTCACATTCAGCTGTTGAGACTCAATCATCTGCACAATAGTTAAGAGCCCTTTAACCAACGGTTCTGCCATTTCCCCAATTTCACTATTTCCTTTCAGTAAAATTGATGCCCTGTGACCAATCATCAATTTCCATACATCACAACAGTCCAATTAACATTTCACATCTCTTTTGAAAGCGCAGTCTCAAGTAACTTTGATATTACTGATCAGACTCCTCAAAAATTGTTTTCTCTTCAAGACATGGATTTTACTGGCCTTCAGTATTATCCCACCCAATACCCTCTTTGTATATGCTTTATGGCCAGCAGAATAAAATTGTCCTGGCTTTCCTAGCTCTGGAAGTTCACTCTATTTCTGTTTGCACTTCATCAAGCAAACAACTTATACTCTACAGCTTAATCAACAATTCTGAAATCTCAGACAAAGTACCCAGCATCAAAACCAAAATTCCAACGAATGTTAAAGATACTAATATATTCTTTGGTCCCTCACACTTGGGTCTTTCTGCACTGCATCTTGAAACAACAGCACCTGCTTTGCAAAAAACATTCCCACACAGCACATACTGCGTTCACAGTAGAGTATGATGCAGCAACTCAGTGAATGTAATTTATTTTGACACATATAATCATGGGGTTTGTTGTGACTTGTTTAGTGTCAAACAGTTCTTGCCTACTAAACATGTGCACTCACCTCTTAGTGACACTACAGTTGTATGTCTAACACAGTATGATAGCATCCATTCACAATGAAGTCCAATGCCATATGGTTTGTCCAATTCACGTTCATCTAAGCGCTACAATTTATGATGTACATACAAATATTGTTAAAGAAAAAATCAGCAGGACAACCACAGACGAGGACGAGGACACTCAATACAGTAAAAGTTGTGGCATCTGGTACCTTCTGGGATGAAAGGGTTGCCAGATATTGTAATTTTCCGGATATCAGAACATTACACGTAATGTGTGTATCAGTGTACCTAGCAACCGCATGCACAAACATAATCATTAAATCTGTCACTTCACATTCTGCCCTGTTTTTCCTGCTGCACATTTTATTTCCACTGCTACTTATGTAACACAGTGCACATATAATCTTTAAAAAATAGAAGACACTAACATTTCATTCTTTTTAATCATCATGTTCACACTACTACTGCCAGTTGATGAAACAGTGAAATGTAATGGGCCTCTCAATTTCTGGTTAAGAAAGGTTTCTGGACCATCCAGTGCCATATACTGTAGCTTTTACTGGATATGGGTATTCTATGTACACGTCCACAGGAATCTACTGCTCACTGCAGTCTGCAGCAAATACAAGCTCAAATGCATTGCACAAACAGCTGAGTTACATACTTCCAAAATAAACCGAGGTATAAAATCTAACACTGCAATTCTGCCAAATGTGCTGATACGGTGTTAAATGAAAATGACAGCTGAAAGTTTTAAGACATGTACTTCTCACAAACAAAGCTTAAATTCACAATAATGGACATGTTACTTGTCACAGCTCTCAAATCTGGAAAGCAGAAAAGACACTCAGATTTGAGTATGGGCATCATGCCTCAACGGTGAACACATAAGTGGACTTCTGCATAAGGTACGGTAGACTTTTTTTTTTCACTGAAAATACCATTAATGGAAACATCTCAACATGTTAGAAGTGTCTGCTTTCCCAGAGACTGAAGACACTGGAAGTGAAAGTGTCTGTAATTGTTTTCCAATAAGACAAGGACCTACTTTATTTCAGTCATAAGGTTCAACATGCTACAAATATTAGGTTTCCTAATCGATGCAATAGATTCAGCACATCAACAACCTGGCCTCCAAAAAGATCAGATCTCACATCACTGAATTTTTTTCAAATGAGGATGTGTAAAAAACTCTACACACAGAAATACGTTATTTACACTGCCTGGAAGAAAAAATTTACAGTGCCAAGCAACAGTCACTCCAGACATGCTTTGTTATTTCTGGGATAAAATCAGATACCACCAACATGTCTGCAGGATTACACACAGTGCTCACATCGACACTTATCATGATGTGGCAAACAGTAATTTGTTTTTATATTGCACATATCATTACATCCTGAATATTGGGAGTTCTCTTTCAGTGACCCAGTACACCTAATAACACTCACATCATCTCTCTTGCACTCCACTGGCTTTTGAGGTTAAGCCACATACAGAAAAAAAAAATACTTCCTATGTTTCAGCAAACAATAAGTTACCATCTTCAAGGTCAATCAATCAGAGGAGGCTTGCCATGGGAGTCTTTCATGGATTTGGCTATGGGCAGGGTGTGAGCAGCGACAGCCCACTGGTCAAGGAAGGACTGCATTGCTAACCTACAGAGCAGCTTCCTCCTGGTAGTGAAAGAAGTAATGAAAAAATTTTCCTAGAAACTTAGGTGCATAAAGAGTTGAGAAACAGAGCTGAGGCAGACGTAGAACCTGAAAATAAGACCTTCCAGAAACCAGCAATCAAAAAAAGAAGTGAAAAAAGAAATGTGGATGACAAGAGTATCTACAGGCGGTCTGCAAGTAAGGCTTTCAGGCACTGGTCAAAAGAGGTAAGTGAGCAGAGAGTGGGGGGGGGGGAGGCAGAACCAGGCTTTGCTTAGTCGGTATTGATCCCCTTGGTTGTAGTTTTGTGACAGTATTTAGATATCTAGATAGCATCCTGTTGAAGCTGTGTGCTTAGGTATTTAGATATAATCCTTATTAAAGTTGCATGGGTGTTTAGATCTCTACATATCATCCTCATTGCAGATCTGAGTGTTTAGTTATCTAAATATTACCCTGATTGATTGTGGCTGACAGGATCCAGATATAACCCCAGTTAATGTCGTGAGCATGTTATAGATATCTACACATACAAAAACCAAACATTTGAGTCTCCAGTTATCTTCTCTAAACACTGTGACAGCGAAACTTCAAGCAGGACACGTAAATATTAAGCAAAATCTCGTTCCTCCTTTTCCCCACACACCCATCCACCCTGTCAGTCATCCCTGATACAAAAATATGCTTTACACTAGCGTAGTGAATTGTTCATGAAACATAATACACATTATGTAAATTTTTCTGCAATTTCAGCCAAAACATATCAGCATGTTCTTCAATGAAATCCCATCCACGATGGAGTACCTATCTCTTATAACATGGGCTATTATTGAATACTTATAAAGTGTAAATAAAATGCCATTCAGGTACCAACTACTGAGATCAAAACCATATACTGTACTAACCTTCCAAATAAAAATAATTGCTAAAAAATAAGGCAAAGTAAGTATAAATATATACCATACTAAAAATATCATCTGAGACAAACTGATGTGGGACAGAAATATTTAAAACCATTGAAAAGAAATGAAATCACAGGCAGCAGCAAAGTTGCTGCTAAGCATGAACATGTGTGAACATACACCCACCACACAAACACACACACACACACACACAGAGTTTTTCAAAAATGTCACTTGTAAATTAATTTTTAAAAAAGTATTGCAAATTAATTTTTAAAAAAGTAAAAAGTAAATGTTCCTACAAATATAATTATGTTCGAGTATGAAATAATGTTCACTTAATCTCAAAGTATCAACTTTTCCCATGTATGCATGGGTGTTCACTTATTGAGCATGTTTCTTTTTCAGACTAAAACTGAAAAAAAGTTAAAACCCTGTTCCTGCAAGAATCACCAAATACTAAAGTAAACAGGAATGAAATCTTCCACTTACTGTCCAGAACAAGACTGAAAACACGATCATCGAAACAAGTTTCAACTGCATGTCACAACACGGCAAGCCACAGGTTTGCTCACAATGCTCCAACACAAAGTCAGGAAAATATTTATGATCATGAACTTTGCCAACAGTAATGACACAAAGACAACAAAGCATTCATAATGAAATTCACATAAATGCTACGTGATGAATACCAGATCAGTTACATAATAGCAACACCAATTCTGCAATTTTCAAATAAAAAACAGAACTGCAGTTATAACTTCTGAATATGCATTAAAACCAGGACTGTCAATAATTACACACATCAATTATCTTACACTGCATATTTGGGAACAATACAGTAGTACTTAATTTATTATTACATGAATAATAAAATTTATTACACGTCTAAAACTTCTGAATGTACACGCATTTATCAAAACTATTAAATGCTGTGCTTCTTCTTTCTGTCCTCATTAAATACAGGACATCAGCTGGTACTACTTTGCTTGAATTTTTTTAACACTATAAGATCTTACCAACCTTCATTTTAATCTCTACTACTACATCTTATTTAACTTTTCATCAGAAAAACAAAAAAATCTGGCTAGAGATCAGCAGTCCAGGTGTTGCATAATTAGGAAACACAAGAGCTGTGATTTTAGGACAAACTTCACTCATATTAAAATATATAAAAAAATACTGAGAATCTGCAGTATAAATACAATGTGCAAGGTTGCAGTTCTCTGTAACTGAACATGCATTTTACAGACGTTAGTAATTTATAACAAATGCAGCCTTTACTTATGCTTTCTGTACTTAGAACCCTTGCCTACATAGACTGAACTTTAATATGCAGATTAGTTATACAAAGTTAACTGCATTTATGGAATATCAAACAATAAGCAACATATTATTTTTATCTACAAGAAAACAGGATAACATATTTCAGTCTTTCATACTGGTTGCAAATTATATTGAGAAATAATTTGCTTAGAACTTATAATTTCCATTTCATATATTCCTTCAGACATTTAAAATGTTGACAAATACGTATTAACATAACTTCTTGTAACATCGTAATTATGTTATGTAACACAGTTAACCTCATTACAATTATTTTATATATGAAATGATTACACAATTACAAAATGTCACCACAACTTTAACATCATACAACCATGTAAATTACAAAAAAACACAGCTGCAAATTTATATTAAAAACATGACACATCCAAGTGAAAAGAGTATGCCTTCTTAACAACATCCTTGTTATGACACTTTCAGTGTTAATTATCACACATTTCAGTACTCATACCCATGAAACCACAAATTAACAAATATGGACTTACATAACAAAAATTTTTCAAACCTGAGCACATTAAGATAACTCTCATAAGACAGGCACTCTTTGTACTTGGTTTCAGGATGCAGCATCATCACCAAATTCAACCTGCACTTTTCATTTATGCTTCACCAAAGTTTTCAATCCAGAACACATTTCCTTTATTAATTTCAAGTCAATTATATGTAAAACTGCAAATATAAAACAACATTTACATGCAGATACAACCCAACGGTGGCTCATAATATATCTGCTGAAGTACAAGTTTAAAACATAGATGTGAATTAGGTACTGCTATAACACTGTGTCTGAAATAAGTTTGTCAATGTCACACTACAATTGATGATGATGATGATGAGTAAATGGGGTAGGCCACATCGACAGACACCACAGCAACCAGCAATCTTGTGCTGCACACTGCCCTGCTGCCCTCCAAAGAGTGCAGTTCATATATACAGAGGAGGCCCCAGAAGAAAGGCCAGTGAAACACTACACATAAATGACAGCTCCACTCTGCTTAGCCTTTTCTTGTTGTATTTTGTGGAAATTATCGTACCGCTGGTAATGAAGACTAATCGTCATTATCATTATCACTTAGACAATCTCGATAACGGACTTTGCATACACATTTTAAGTAGAAAAAATAAAATAAAACCAAATGACAGTAAAAGGGATATTTTTAAATATTAACCCATCACATATAAGGCTATAAAGGTAAAGGTAAAGTTTGCCCTGTTCACACCATGAAGACATATAGGGGGAGTAATGGTGTAGCTCCATTCATTCTTATCTTCAGTATTAAATGGAGGTGATAACATTACGCCCTGGTCACTTTACCCCCAGGGAAGGAGCCCCAGTACCCATTGAACAGAAGGTCGGGTGGGTTCTGGAGCTGGTTTCGATGTTTTTTGAGAAGAGAACACTTCTTGCCACTACTCAGATTTGAACTGCTGAATGTGCAGGCCCTAGCCTAGCCTCTATAGTGACTAGACATTCTTGGCTCCCCATGGATATAAATAATACATATTTTGTTCTGGGGTACAAAAAGTACCCCACTCAGTCAACCACATACTTTTTTTAGCTTAGCCACGAACGGGTTAATAAATATTATGGCAAATTAACCAAACATTTCAGTCAAGAGGTTAGCAGTCATGCTTCATATTTTGGAGGTCCAAGAGTTCAATTCTTGGCCCAGAAAACAGCTACCTGACAGATTACATTCACAGTGTTCCTCAGTCTCACCCAGAAAATTCTAGAACAGTACCTAAATTACGTCACAACTGCTTCCTTCCACATCCATTCCAATGTGTTATTTACAATTCACCCTGTTATTCAGCACTTATTACCCAGGCAACTGAAAATGTTGTTAAATAAATGATCAGTACAGTATAAAGGAGCAATATTGACAAAGTAAGTGCATATCCAACTGGAAGCCCTGCAAGCTGACAGTGTTAATTCACATGAAATATAATGCAACACTCTCTGTATCAAGCATCAATTGGTGTGTGGAATAATCCACTTGAAAGATCAAATTTCATCAGTCTGCAAGTGCCAACATGATGAGGACATCTTCTGAAGCACAGTCACAGACATGGCTTCTAAAAGAAGTCAGGGTAAGTCTAATGTGATGCATGCCACTCCATTGACTTCAGAAGCAAGGACATCTGGACAGCTGGGGTGATATGGTCCAACCTCCAGCAGACCAGTGCAAAACATCTTGACAACTTGATTAAGTAGTGGAGATGGAGTTGTGATGTGGAACACCCAAGGGTCTCGAGCACACGCAGAAGCTGGTAAAGCCATGGACAAGTTGCATGATGTAAGAGCAGAATATCAGCTGGCAGTGTAGAAACAAATTCCAAAGTACAATGAATGTGTAGCAGCTGCCATGTAGCAAGATGATTGATTCACTGCAGGGACTGATACATTGTCTGGGAAATCAGATCTGGTGTCAGACAAGTATCAGCTCACACTTCTTGCAGAATATGGGATAAAATACTCCTCCAGGAGAAAGGTGATGAGATTATGTTGACCAATGTGCTGCATAAATGCAAAGATTCCTACACATGAAAAATCTGAGATTCTCCAAATCCTCAAGAAAGCTGGTACAAAAGGTGCCTAAGTCAAGGTTTATTCCAGTGTTACATACAGAGTCTATGATGGAAGATTGGGACATTGATGCAGACGCCAATAGTCTATTTTGAGGTGTTTTGACAATGACTTTAATTTAAACTACCATAATACAGTCCAAACTAAATTAGAGAAACATTACTATACAGGGCTTTAAGAAAAGAAACAGAAAAATTAGTATCCTTATCAAAGGATTCAGGAAGACATACATTTTTGAAGATGATCTATAATGTGAGGAAGGAAGAGGATACAATTACAAAAAATAGAAAACTGTGTGAGAAATATAAGGGCACTGAAATAATTAGATTAAAAACATAAAATTCATAGAAAACACAAGTTCCTTTCTCTCTTAAGGCAGGATACGACAGGAACATACGAATAAACGAAGCTGTGATGCCTGTACTATACTGAAATGATGAAAATGTGAAGAAAATAATACCTAAATTTATTAAATCCACAATTCATCACACTGAATCACATCACTTAATTATAATTATATGCCTGTAGTTTCAGTGACATTACAAAATCTGAGCTGCAGTCAGTTGATCTCAATTTGCTCACAGAGACACAGCTTCAAAAACCAAATGATTTACTGAGGAACATGTACGTCTAGCGCTTCATTACAAGCAAGTAAAGGCACACCATACCCAGAAAGTCACCTCTATGAACAGGGCATATTCAAACTACCCATTAATCTTCATAAAAGAAATGGGAATTTTAGACATTACTTTCATCTTGGAAGAGCCTAACAAACTGATTACACTAATCCAGTCACACATATCAACTACAGCAACATTTGAGCTTTGAACCTCATTACAAGTCAGTACTTAACACAAATTTAAAAAAATAATCCACCATATAACAGAATATCAATGGAAATACACATTCACTACTTGAAACAAAAATTAGTCCCAGTTCATTTACCACATTCATAAAGTTGTAAAGTTTTGAGATGTATTCATAAACTGTCATGAACTGTCACAAAATAATAGCACAATACCGGCAAAAATCACAGTGCTTGAAATTAATACTATCAATGCGTCTCTGAATTTTACAAGCTAATTTCCATTCAGTCCTTTCACATGTATGTTACATTACACAACTATGTATAATTTTTTTGTCAAATATTCATAGATAATAGACATACAGTACTTCCTAAATATTCACTGAACACATACCATAATTTTAACAGACTAATATATTACTGTTGCTGTTGCTACTGTGATACTGCTGACAACAATAATAACCTTCAGAATGATAATTTTCAATGTTTCTAAAAATTAAGGGCATGGAAATTTACTGAGTATATGCAGCTAGGGTCATGGTACTTCTACAGGCCTTTCACTTGATCTGAATGTTTTAGGATATTACTGAGCTGCATCATCACTGTGGTTTTCAAATGTGTTCCATATTAAAAGATGACATGACTGTCATATTTTATAATCAGCATTATCTCAAATTCCACCTCAACTTCACATTGTCCAAATTTTATGTATGCAAATATCCAAATTTTTGTTCTGAGTAACAATGGTGACACATAAATGACTCAATATATGTATTTTCATTTATGTTTTCTTTAAGAATAGGTACAGCAAATCTGCTGAGTCAAATATACATCAGATTTCTGAACCTTAACACTACATTATTTAAGGGATGCCACACATCTTGACTAATCACCAATTACACGACAACTCCTTATCACATTTACCTAAATTTCTAAAACAATTCTCTACTTCCAACCAACTACAACAAACACTACACAATACATCCAACCACCAGCACTATTATCACAAGGCTATTTATTCCATTTAATATTACATAAATACTGCATCTCAAATATAATACTCTATACACATCACTAAATATATTGGGTACTGTCGGACACGAACAATTACCCTAGCAAGGTTAATGACTACAGGACCTAAATGGTCCTTTCTTTGATTTTACATCTCAAGAATGTTTTAACTGTAACATACTGCATATGAAAACTGTACTGAAATTATTTTCAACAGCACAGCCACCTGAAGGTTTCGTCATGGACTTCTCAGTGTTTACCTTGTAAACATGATAAATTCGAAAAATAAATACAGCAAACTGCACTTTATACTTAAAAATTGGCACATATTTTGTCATGCAAGTGGATGGCATTTCTTAGGTAAAATCCAAAACGCGTGTGAAAATACTCAGACCTGACGTGAAAAAACTTCCATAAAAACAAAATTTTAAAATGTATGTTATATTGTTCCAGAGCTGCACCAAAACTTTTGGCACTTCATTTCCTCACAAGTACAACACTACCAGTAACTATTTCAGTACAGAGCATTGGATGTAAAATTATCAAAGTTTGGGCTTCATACATCTGTACAACAACACTACTTTAGACACACCGGTAATATTAACATTTGTATGTCTATGATTTATTAAACATTACCTGCTTGTTTTACAACTTAGGACTCTACCAATTACAACACTAATGGCAGGAATAACAAAATCTATCAGTTTACACAGCCTTAAAAAGTTTCTAATGCATTGTTTTTACAAAATGTGTCCTCCCTCTCAAGTTCAATTCTGGGTCAAGTTTGATGTACAGGTATCTCAAATGTGTCTTTAGCTTTCAAATACAAACTAATTCTTTTGTAAACTATCATTGTTCTTGAACTGTACACTGTATTCAATTATTTCACTGGAATTAGTTGATGACAACACTACCTACTTATCAGTAACTATGGGTCCAAATGTTCAAGTTACACTTGAGACATTAAGTCAGAAGTTGTTTAATCAGACCAATGACATCAAATGAAGTGCATAACAGAACACAAGACAATAACTACTTTCATTATTAAAGAGGTAGATTGTCTTCTCCTTAACATTCCTGCTGAGCAAAAATTTATTGAGATTATAGCTTTAATAACAAGCCTTTAAACAACTGAATAAAGAAACTCACTCCCTATCCAATTATGCCTTCATCAGTGCTCTCCTTGCACTCACAAAAATCTGTTTTCAAGGGCACAGGAGCAAATAACATATTGTAACATGAAAATGTAGAGCATTCCATCCAAGGGAGATATCTATAAATTCACCATTACTATGTCCTGTCTCACTCCAGCTATGCTTACTAAATATTTTTATGTAATATGCACCTGTGCCATACACTAAGGCTATGGTACCAGCCATACTAGACAACTCCAATTCAACTACAGGCACAACTATTTATCTAATTTGTCCTTCCTGGCTACAAGCCTCACTATATGAATGTACAACCCTTTTTTTAAGTGGGTGAATTTCACACAGTATCCAGTATCATAAAAATACCATTAATGTTTTATATCATCAGATAATTTAATAACAGTCTGCATCCTGCACTTGAATCACAGGTGTGTGGATCACCTCAGTGTGTAATTCTGACTTCACATATACTTTCTGGAACAGCATATTCTTGACAACCAACTACAACAGACATGTTGCCTTCCTCCCTCTAAGCACAAGATTCCTTTTCAACCCTCTATTTGCTGTATCAATCTTCGTAACACAGCTCTTCCACTGTTCCTCAAATTCAGCTGGAGGAAGGCTGCTAAAGAAATGTAGAACTTCACGGATCAACTGTATTTTGTGCACATTAAACTGGCGCTTCCCCATTTTCCCATTCACATTGCAAAGGATGCGCTCCTCAGTAGAAAACAGGATCTTCATGAGGTCACACGCCAACTGCTCCAAGGTTCGTGCCTTGGCCCATGTGGACAGCACCTGAGCCCGGGGCAGCAGACATGCATATGGCAGCTTCTGGTAAGGGAGCAGGAGGTCCAGCCTTGATTCATCACCTTTGCCTACACACGCCACAGAAGATAACATGGACGTTAGTCACATGCTCTCAATGGCGTGTCTCTCCTATGCCCACCTCCACAACCTCAGCTTCTTAACATGCTCCTTACTTAATAGCATGGCCCACACAGAGCTACTCTTGTAATCAAATCATAAAAATAACACCACACCTATGATAATCACTGTCACTAAACACACAGGTAAACCATACTCTATCAGTAGTCAGTTTACTGGCAAAATTAAGTAGCATTATAACTGCATGAACATACAGTATCTGACCTTCTCACAATGTATCTAATTTAATATTTTATTAATATAATATGCAACAGCACTTTCCTCAGTAAGATGTGTGATCAATCTGTGTGCTTCAATAAGGTCAAGCGATTAAACCATCCGAACACCTGAAATAACTGTGTTCCACAAACACATTAATTCACCAAAAATAACATCAAATGTGGATAAGTCCAATTATTATCGAGGATTAATCTTTTCTTACAACTTAATGAAAAACAGTTCCAATAGAATCCCCTTTTAACAGTTTTTAGGCATGTTTGCATAGCCGTGAAAGGCACCTATTAGCTTCATCATGTCCGTCCGTCTGTCCACACGTATCAGAGTAGCTCCCATAGACAGATCTCAGTAAAACTTGATACTGGGGATTTATATGAAAATCTGTCCAGAAAATCCGAATTTCGTTGAAATCACGCACAAATATTGGACACTACATGAAGACTAAGTATGTTTTATTCTTGCTGGCAACATTCAATTGTCACAAATGCACTCTCTTCAAGTGAAATGGTATCAGGCTGTTAGGACAGCCAAGGAGGTATAAACATTACACAAACACACCACAATGTTACGTTATACGTACACTGCCTATCTTCTCTCACCCCCACCCCTCAGATTTAAGGTTTTCCTCCACTTAGTGTTCAAATCTATGTTACCATCTCAGCCACCTCTGCATTAAATTCTCCCCACTTAAGGTTTTATCAGTTCAGCATTTAAATGCATTTTCTCATAGAAATACCCTACATCAGGCTTACATTTTACCATTTATTTGAAACTTTGCACAAAGTAAGTAAAACAATTACACATGTGACAAAAGTATTTACCTCACAAATTAGTTCTATAAATATTTACGTGTTTCCACAGACACTACATTATAGCAAACTACTCAAAATTTGTTTTGACAGAACATGCATATAACACTGCCTATAACATCATAATTCTACAACAGATTCATATAAAGCAACACAACATAAAAGGGTATGTTCAAGGTAATAGACAATGAGCACAGAATAAAAAGATCATTCTCTCAGTAACAGTAAAACCTTCTTAATTCAGAATGCTTGGGATAAAAACCATGCCCTTACCAATACCTTTCACTGCCACTACACCCCCTTCCCATGTGAGTCACTTCACTGAAGCCAGGCCACTTTCTGCAAATCTGGGGGAGCTGTAGGGATATAAACTGCTTGCTGCATATTTACAATTAAAACATCACAATTTTGGTAAATATATAAGGTAAAGTTGCCTCTGTCCACACCAGAAAGGCATACAGGAAGTCTAAAGGTATACCTCTACTCATTCCTAACCTTGGTACTAGACGGACATGAGTGGTGAACTTCAGACCCAGCCACTTTACCCCTGGGAAATGAACTCTGGTACCCAGGAGATTGGGTGTGGCCCAGAGCCGGTCTGTATGTTTTGGAGAAGAGAAAAATCTGTTGCCCCTACCAGTATTTGTATGCAGACTGTCCAGCACATACCCTGGTCACTAGACTGAGTAAATTATCCCTGCTCCAAATCATATTTGTGGATCATATTTTTGTAACTACTTCAAATTACTGATTAACTGGATTTGTAATTATTCACATTAAATAACAAACACCCTATAACTTCTCAGCAGACAATGATAATTAATGTACTACACATGCTTCTAAATTACCTGACATCAAATTAATGAGGTTTTACTGTATCTTCCCTTATGTGTCTGTACATACAAGGCTTAATGCCTCACATTCCTATGGACATAACTAAACAGAAAATATCAGATTCCAAACAGCTCTCCCACCACAGTTACTGGCCTCTCTATGACCACCTTTGTGACTATTTCAAGTCTACTTTCTTCATAAAACTTACATAAATGCTTTCAATTACATGTAAATAAAGGAGGGAGCCAAAACAAACAGAGACAGACCATACTAAGCCTTTGAAAATTCACTTCTGTCTTCCACTTTCTGTAATTAATTTCAATTAAATACTCCTATTATAATAATTCATCTTATTTAAATGTAAGCAAACATATACAAATAATTAAAATACAGATCTAACATATTAATTTTATATGAACTCAAACAGCTTCCAAACATCTTAAATACAGGTTGTTCCACAACACAATGGCCAAACTTAAGGAGCATGTTCTACACGTCACTTGGAGAAAAAAATGTCTACGAAGCTATAGCTTGTTTCAACACTGTTATCAAGTCATGCACTAGTGAAGTGTGCTAGCACTGCTGTAACTTGATCAAGTTCCTCTTTGCTAGTGGCTGTGACTGTGTGGATGTGTTGTGTTGTAGTACAGTGGGGTAGTCAAAATGCCCCACACTTTCACAAACACAGAATATGTATGCCAACATGCATTCTGTATATGGTTTCTGCAATGGAAATGTTAAGGCTGTTGTTGTGGAATAATAGCAACATTACCAACATCACAGAATTCCACAGTGCAAAATATTTGAAACCAGGCACAGAATTCTGGTAGAGACTAGTTCATGTCAACACCAGTATAAAGTTACACACTAGTGAAGCATGCTAGGACTGCTGTATCTTGATTGAGCTCCTGCTTGTACAATGTCTTGGCCAGTGGCTGTGGCTGTGTTATAGTTCGGTGGGACAGTCAAAATGCCTAACACATTTACAAATTAAAAACAGGTATGCCAACATGCATTTTGCATACAGTTTCTGCAATGGAAATGGTAGGGCTGCTGTTGTGGAATACTGGCAACATTACCCATATCACAGAATTCCACACTGCAGAACATCTGAAACTACGCAAAAATTCTAAGGAAGACAGTTCCTTCCCATGAGCTAATGCAAGACATGAACAACAACGGCGTGGTGAAGACGATGTTCTGGCAGCAATACAACAAAGCCCAAGTACATGCAGAATTTCCAGGACAACTGGTGCAGCACAGAGATACGGAGAATTTTGCACAATGATGGTCTCTATTCATATCACCTTCAAAGAGTACAACACCTTTTATCAGGAGATCACACCAACCCTCTACAATTTTTTGAATAGCTGCAACCATGGCTACAAATTCTGCCTGACATTCTGTTTATAGACAAGGCTCAATTTACCTGGCATGGTATTACCAACACAAGGAATTCACACACTTGGAAATGGGAAAATCCACACCAGCCAACACCATGCCATTTTCAACAGCAATTTCAGTTAACATGTGGTGTGGGGTATTAGCCAATAACCTGATTGGACCACTGATATTGAGGAATGTTTGGCAGCTCCGTATTCCAGAAATTTTCTGGAAAATAAATTACCTCAGTGTTTTGAGGATGTGCCTCTTGCAACACCAGGACAAATGTGGCTACATTACAGGGCACCTCCACATTTTGGCAGAGGTAACAGAATTTCTGAACTAAAGTTATGAAGGTAAATGGATTGGAAGAAATGGACCAGTGGCTTGGCCCGCTCTGTCACCCAATATGAACTCGCTTGACTCTTTCTGCAGGGTTGCATGAAGGTAACAAGTGTTTCACAGTTGTAAACCAGGAAGAAGGCATCAGTTAGTAGAAACCATAAATGAAGCAGCCATTGGCATCAGAAACAAACTGGAATGCATGCAGTGGCAACATTATACAACACAGTCACTGGCAGCATGCATACTATGTGATGGTGGGCATTTTGAACACGTGTTGGAATAGCCTTGAAACTTCAATGTTGTTGTAAACATTTAAAATGATAATAATAATTAAGGCAAGTTGAGAAGAAAATTTTATTCAGTGCTACATTAAGCTAGTGCATATGGCGTCAAAATGAACTAAAATTAACTAGACTTTTTTTTCCAAATGATCTGTAGACCATGCCGCTCACATTTTGCCACTATGTCTTGGAACACTCTGTGTATCAACTGCTCTACATATCCTAGAGCAGTCTAACTTTCAAACATGTACCTAAAGCTGCTTCCCATTAGCTGCAGCATAAAAAGAGTGCATTATGAAATGTTTGTCAATATATTTCATACAATGAATATGGAATAATTATTTTTATGCTAGAAACACAATATGAAACAATACATACAAGACTTCAGTAAAATTTTTTAGACAACAAAAGTAATGTCAGTTATGCATATGTTTACACATTAGAAAAGAAAAGCAGACTGAGCTTCAGAAAATCCCAACAAAACTATTTTGACTCAGATTTCTGAAACACACACAATCTGTGTGCATTTTACGTTCCTTTTTATTGCAATAATCTAATATAATACCAACTGCACTTCAGCCATAATATGTGCAATCACAGTTTAATACACAGCCTGCAAACAAAACAATAAACAAAATTACAGAACTGAATTCATTTGTTGCTCTGGGTGAAATATGTTATGCACACGTACAAGTGTATGGGTACACACACATACAGGTGTCTGGTGACTTTGTTGATACTTCAGGATCTTACAGCTGATGTCATTCCCAGTCACAAGTATCATATGAATATGGATCCAATTGCCAAAGGTTACAGAGCTATGAATTAATAAAGCAGTGTACAAAAAAGAACTGAAATACTGTATTCACTTTTCATGAAGAATTAAACACATAAATATCAGTTTATTCTGGAAGAGTGATGAATGTTTACAAGTTGAAAGAAATCATTCCTGTATCACAACTTGAAAACTGAGCAAGTTTCCTGCACAACCCTACTGATCACACATGTCTGTGAGAGTAACATAATGACCAGTTCTTTGCCAGTATATAAGACAGAAAGCAAGCAACATAACACAATCATTCCCTTGGACTACAAGTCACTTCCCTGTCCTTAATTTAAACTTCCTTGACTAAACATTTCCATAAAAGTCGTATAAGGTTGAAAATTCAACCAATACTTAAGTATTGCAAATCTCCCATACTGTCACTGCACTGTATGAACATAATCATCCATGTCTCACCAGAGTAACATGCCATCAAAATGCAATAATCGTTGCAGCAGAAATAGGCATAGCCTCTGTGATTTTCATGACACTTTTTACATATGATTAATATACGAGTACGATAAACTTCCAACGCATGCTTTGTTTTTAAAAATTCTTCCACTACTCTGTATCATGCACACATATACAATCCTTAAATGTAGTATGCACCACAGTAACCTATAACTGAATTAAACATGCACTGCAATGAAGAAATTGTTACAGTACACATCAAAGAACCTAAACCTACAAAATACTGCATTAATAAAGGCAGTAATGTTCAGTTAAAAAAATGTTTCACCAAATATTGTATTCGTTCCTACAAAGACAAACACATATATTACTCTGTTCATTGTTATGGGAAAAGAAAACCCTAGGTCAGGAGTGTGCAACATTCCCAGAGTGGGGCCTCATAAGCAGATGGAGAACATGGTAAGTCAAACTGCATTTTTTCATCCATGACAAATTAATTTAAAGTATTTACAATTAATATCACATATACAGTAAAACCCCGATTTAATGTTCCTGCATTTAGTGAAATCTCAGATTTAGTGATGACTTTTTCATGTCCCGACAATAGCTCCACATAAACAAATAAACCTCCATTTAATGAAAAACTTGATTTAGTGAAATATATTCTAATCCCCAGCAATTCATTAAATAGGGGTTTTACTGTAATTAGCACGCAGGATAGTTTTAAACTGATCAATATTAATGAGGTATCTGGCAATGTTTATCTTTGATCAGATTAAGAGTGTTGACTTTAATGTTACAGGAAGCAACCCCTAATTAACTCTGTACATGTCTGCCCACAAATCTTCTCCTTAACTTTTATTTACAAAGCTTCATTAAAAAAAACATTGCCCACATATAAAGGTATTTCCAAACAATGATGTAATTGCAATAACATGTGTCAGAAACTGAAGGAAATTTTTAATAGGATAGTAGTTCTGTCAAATTCTGACAGAAATACTTCAGAAATTTCAATCCAATTTCTTCCACACTCTGCTCTGCTCTGCTCTGCTACATTTGCAATATCTGAAGCATTGTGTCAACTCTGAAATGATGCACGAATATATGAAAATATGTTTAACTGTTCTTAAGTCTGGAAACCTGGATGCAAAATTGTGTGTACAAGCATGGTGCCCATACAATGATTCAAATGTGTTCAGAATAATAGCACTTCACACATTCTTCATAGGTTTTGGCAACTGTGACATGGATTAGGTAGACCTTCAACACTGATCACTGGTTAAAATTTCTCACAAACTAAAGTGAAGCTTCTAACAAGATGTGTAATCAAATGTCCAAAGTTGACAAGTGTGTCTACAAACACCTAAAGTTTTGGAGAAAGCAGTATAAGAAGGGAAGGGCATTAAGTGAAGACAACTCCATGTCTTGCCATGCTGCTGAAACACCAGCTCATGGTACAGGCAGTTGGAACATCAAAGTTTCTGTTTTAGCTCATGACCTGAAGATATCTGTGGGTGATTTTTCACATCATTCATAAACAATTACTCAAATTCAAATTCAGTCCTAATTTAGGACCAGAGAATGCTAAACCCAAGGCAAAATAGGTGCCAATTTGAAAGTCACATTAAAGGTGTATACCTTCTGAACAGAACTGTCTTTCTTAGAGCAGTGACAGTTTCACAGCTAGGATCTGGAACCCACAAAGATCATGCTATTGATGCACAATTCCCATCACCATGCAAATTTCATATCCAGACACCTGCTGCCGGAATTATGGACACTGGCTTCTATTAATTTCTGAGTTCATACCACACAAATCTACAATTAAAAATGAATCATATTACCACTCTTAAAGCATCACACTATCAATTAAAAATCTCAAGGAAGTCTGACAAGAGTACTTCTCCAAATCTCATGTCCACTAGTTGTGCAAACGTTCCAGGCACTACGCAAGATTACAGCTGTCAGGAGCCCAACCAACCACCCTGCATCATGGATCCTGTCCCTAATAACTTTCAATTCAGATTTCTGAAGAAACTTCTACAGGGAAAGAAACTGTTTAGCACTGACTGAAATCTGCTTTCCTGTTTGGTTTCAAACTCAACAGAATGACTTCTACTCTGAGAAGATCACGTTCTTAGAAGCAACATGAGACAAGTGTGATAAGTTGGAAGATAATCACACTCAAAAAAAGAAGATTAGCATTCTACTCGTACGTCATTTCTTACTGAGGTACCTGCTAAGGTACTGAAAGAATTTTGTATTTCAGTAGAGCAGATTCTGTGAAGAAAAACCCTGGTCAAGTTAGAAGCTCAGAAGTCAACAGAAAGGCCAATAGAATTGGAAATTATTATATTACGTCTCGACACTAGGGTACAAATCGAATACATTATGCTAACCAGAGAAACAGGGTCACCTTCAGTCTCTAGTAGAATAGCATAAAGTATCCTAATTGTAACACTTCTAGACAAAACCCACCATCAGATAATTATGAAATATTTGAACCCTTTGAAGACTAAAACTCATTTACATAACACAAAAAACTTAAATCTTAACTTCAAAGACAGAATACTATACCTTACTACAAAGACCAATTGGTTAATGCTGTTTACAATGATAATAGATCCTTACTCTGAAAATCATGCAAAACCCACATACAGTAAAACGAATTGCTGGGAGATTAGAATATATTTCACTAAATCGAAGTTTTCATTAAATGAAGGTTTATTGTTTATATGGAGCTATTGTCGGGACATGAAAAAATCATCACTAAATCCAAGATTTCACTAAATGCAGGAACATTAAATCCGGGTTTTAATGTATGCATCATGGGCAAAACGCATACATTTTTAATGCTAAAGCAACTGGTAACCAGAGACATTTAAAGGTTTATTCCCATGATATTTTTTGGCCATTAAATTATTTAACAACCTGTAATCTGTCAATTATTAATGATGTTCTCCACAAAACAAAGCCATACAACAGCGAAACTTAAAATAATAGAGTTGTCTGATTATGAGATCATTACTACTACTACTACTAATAATAATAATAATAATAATAATAATAATAATAATAATAATAATAATAATAATACCACTACTACTACTATTATTATTATTACAACCAGCAGCAGTAGTATTAGTGGTAGTAGTAGTAGTATAAAGTAGTAGTAGTAGTAGTAGTAGTAGTAGTAGTAGTAGTAGTAGTAGCAGGATGATGGTGAAGAATTACCACTGCACCTAACTCAATATATTGTACAGCCCATTAATTCACATGACCACACAGCCATATGACTAAAGACGGTTGCAGATTTGGGATATGACGTATATTTTTCAGAAATGCAAAGAATATCAAATACAAAATATTTCAATGTAATTGAAATCTGTGGTCTTCTGGGTTATTACACGGCGTCATGTGGTAACTATTTACCGACGTTTCGGGACAACGTATCGGTCCCATCTTTTGTCCCGAAACGTCGGTAAATAATTACCACACGACGCCATGTAATAACCCAGAAGACCACAGATTTCATCAACATCGCGGCGGAAGCCTGAAATCAAAGTTTCAATGTAATTTCTTCTTTAAACATGCATCTAATTGCAGAATAAACAATTTCACAAAATTCTATGCCACAAAATGGGGTGTTAATGCTATCTAACATTTACCACAATTCTGGTGTCCCACACCTCTCATAAATGTTTGATATAGCACATCCTTTCTGTTGCTTTGTTTCGGCTTTCTGCTGACAAACACCTTTTACTTAAATACAGGAAAACTCTCACCATTCAAAATGTAATGTTCCTAAAAATCCCATAAATGGTAAAATTGTGATGTGCAAAATTAAGATCTTATGGGAAAAACTTGGTTTGAGAAACCAAAAGACACACAAAACATGACACAAACATTAAACACATGTCTGTCTTGGCATTTACTGAAATGTCAGTCTTCATGGTAGCAAGTTGTCAAGTGATCAAATGCCAGTGATGATGTAGAGGGAGCCTGAAGACTTCATGAAGAAACATGTAATGTTTGATTGCTGCACCTTCTCCTGCATGTCCTTATACACCCCCTTGAAAGTGCGACGATAGCCTCCACCTCAAGCTTAAATTTTGGGCCTGTCTCATCAAGGCCAAAAAGTATGCTAAGGCAGGTAGTCCTTTTCCTCAGTTATCTTTCTGAAATGCTCTACTTAACGCTGGCCACATGATCAGTATATGCCAATTCTTCTACTCACTTCACACTGTGCAGGCTCACCCACTTCTTACAATTTTCAAATCACCCTTTCCTTGCATGGATGCTGCCTTTCTCTTCACCCCCAGACCCTGCATAGTGGTTCTGTAACTATGCTGGCTTCTTCCTCACCACACTATGACTGCCAACTCTTTATGAACTTCATATTCTGGCAATACACACAAGGCCACGTTCCGATCTTTTCATCAAAGGAATCATGATAACTTGCACAAAAAATATTTGCACTTGATGGAACACTGACCTTAATGCTTCCCTTGACCTTGTCTTTATTTTTATTGATAAAATGGTTAAATTGTTTATATCGTAAAGGCATCTGACTGCAGCAATTCTCATTCCCCAGCCCAACTTACACATGTCCACTTTCTTAACATAGACATCACTTTCCTTTTCCTTTAAATCCTTAAGCTCTTCATCAGCATACACAATCACCCTTTCCAGACATAATTAAAACATGAGGGCCATAATTACTTCTAAAAACTGTGAGAACAGCTGAAGTATGTTTTATACCATGCAATATCTATACAGCTACCAAGTCAGGCATGTGCACAAATGTGACCTCTTGTGTATTACTTAAACACACCTGACCGCATAAGGGAGGACACCACATCACAGTGCACAAGGGTGGTAACAATAATTCTTCTGCGAATAAGCAAAACCACACTGCACAAACCCGCTACCAAGGCTGGCCAGTTGTACATATTTTTATACCCCAAAATGTGTGCAGCTCATCCAGGAGGTGAAGTGAGTGAACTGAACACAGAATGCAAACAATACATGATTCAAATGTACAATATATAGTCCTGGTCTGAAGCAATAATTCAATCATTCTGTTACTTTAAATGTTTTGTTATTAATCAATATACAGGTATACTCTGCAGAACATCTCCCTGGTTAACATTTTCCCACTAGAACGCCTCTTTGTTTTTAATATCCAAACTTCACAGAATGTACATATCTCTCAACACAACGTTTTTTGGCTGATGTTTATAAAGGAAAAATTTATATCAACATTCCAAAATTTCAATACAACATATTTAATAAAATGATGTGCATGCAAACTGTACATGTTACTGCATACAAAGCAACTGTTTGTTGACAACCATATTAATTGTTTGGTGATCAGGAAGCAATGTTTTAAGCATTTTATATCCTAAAACGATAGTTTGTTACTTATATATAGGCATTTTACTGTGATTTATTTGTTTTAGGAAACTGGTTGGGGGTTTTGGGTTGATTTTGTACCGCACTATAATTTTTCCCATTTAAAATAATGGGAAATAGGTTCCCAGTTAGCATTTTCGCACAGAATGTCAGATTTTCAGGAACAGACTACCGACGTTAAGCGGAAGATGGCTGTACTATGTTACTTCAGAAAAACCCACAATGACAGAAACATGTATAAATCATAATTACCAAAGCATGGGAGCAAAAGTATGCAATTTAAACTGATTCAATGTTCACAGAAACTACACTGTGAGCTTTCACGTTCTACATTTTACTGATTCCTATATTACTACTAAGCGTAATATTGCCATTTAGAACAGTATGAATTGCAGTCTTATAAATTTCATAGACTTTCATCATTTACTGAGGAACAAAGTATACATGTATATTTACAAATAAACTTCACTACTATTCACATGAATTGGTGAATTTCCATCAAACTGATTAAGACCATTCTGGTAATGCACGCATATTAAATGCTGCTTCTTACCTCAGACATGGATTTCCTAGACATTAAGGCCTCTGATGCAGTACTTACATTAAAACCTTCTACTACAACATTTGAGGCTCTCAGAGGTTTGTTAGTGAAGATTGAAGTTTTCAGAGGTACTACACTGCATCAACTATTAAATAGCATACTTAGCAGAATATAAGATGGCCCTGAACATAAGACACCCTTCACAATCTTCAATTTTCAGAAAAACACCTATACAATATAAGGCAAACCCCATTTTTCAGATGATAAATTAAGAAAAATTCTTACCTTGTATTTGGATTAATATGGTAATTACTAACATTTCAAAGACACAAAGACATCATAATTATTCCAGGACTGCCTGACCCTGATGGTGAAGCCAGTATCCTCCTTTGAGACACTGATAACTACTTAGCATTCTACATGGCATAACACACCAAAAGATTTGAATCTTCAGCTTTTATTATTTCAGTTTAGGGTAGTATAGCTTTCAAAACATCCAAAGTACAGACCAACATCACACTTTTCACACTAGCGTACTACATCTTTCCTTTTTCAATGTTTTGTATACACAAAAAATCTTCTTTGACACCTACACTACCCAATAAGCAAAATCTTGGTGATGAATATCTTTCAGAAAGACACTGCACTGTGCTGTCTGATGAGTGTTGGCCTGACACTGCTTCCAATAGCATTCCTGAGTTGCATAAATTATAAATCCACATTGTCTATCCCTACTGCAGCAGGGGGCCCACCAACTTCAGGAACAATGGAAGTTGTTTTGTTTATATCAACTGGCATGACAATTGACTCAAATTTTGTGTCCTTGCCACCTTAAACAAGAAGTGCCATAAGCAGCAAATCAATGCATCCCACATTTCACTGTCTTGATCACAAACTGCGAAGACTTCAATATTAGTTTAAAAGAAAGACAGCCCTTCAATTAGGTTAAGACTCCCAAATCCTCTCTGCCAAATCCAGCTACATGGACTGACTTATCTGGGAGGCGGTTGAGTTGGAGCTCCACCCAAACAATATGAACAGGGAGGATGGCCTGATTCTGAGCAGGTCATGGAAACCTCTTTTTTGCCTCCTTAGAGAAAGCACACGGCCCCACATTAGTGGTGACTAGCCCATGGTCCTTTTGAGGACCATATTCTCCCTCTTCCTCTTCCACCCTCTTCTATTCCCCAGCGCCACTTTTTGTCAAAGCTCCTGCTGGTTCTAATCATTCTCTTCTTCCCCCCCCCCCCCCCCCCCCCCCCACCTCAGGCAGCTTACCTTCCTCCTTGTTTCCTCCATCTGCTTTTCTGCTCCTTTTCCTTGTTATTCCTACTGCTTGGTTTTATATTTTTCCAATTTATTTATTTATTTTAATATTTTCCTTCTGTTTTCCCTTAGTTTCACCTTCCTGCACTTTGTAGTGACTTAACCATCCCGGGGCCATCTCCACCTAGGCATACCATAAAGCTTAATGTTCTCTCTCCCTGTCCCTCACGCTGTTTAAACCCTACTGGCAGTCATCATGCTTACTGATTACCAGTCACCACCCACACCTTTCCCTATATATATTGCACACCCACTTGCTGGCTTTCTTTTCTTCTTGGACTTCTTGACCCTTGAAGATGGGACCGATACGTTGTCCCGAAACATCGGTACACGGTTACCATTGAACGCTGCATAATACCCCAGAAATGCACAGGTCTCAGGTTAAGATTTGTCCACAAAAACATCTTGGTTTGGCAGAATAATGCCTGAAATTTCTTATACAGACTTAAAATAACAGGAAATACTTTGAAAAGCTTCAGTGGGAAACCTTCTCTTCACTATCAGTGGAACAACAGAACTGACACACTCCTTCCACTCTCCGCTAATGAAGTCACCAAAGTGTGATGCTGATAGAAACCCATGTGAACAAACGCAAGTACATAGTACATGCTTCTGAATTATGGCCATTATCATGAATAACCCCACGCAACACACATTTCCTCCTTGGTCACCAATCTGTATAATCTAGTAACTAATCCACATACAAACAGTCATCCTATTGAATTCTGAAATTGTTTCAGCTTAATAACTGGGTTCCATTAAAATCACTACAAAAATTTCAAGAAAATCAATTTCAATGGTGGCCATATCCACAGCACGTTCTGCAGAATTCAGTTTACATCCTACCAGCATAATATATCACATACTCCTAATCAAAGTTTAGAACAAAACTGTTCTCCTAATCACCATCACTGTAGTTGCATTCAGAATCCAACCTTCCTCCAACAATGCAGCCAACCACTTTTTACCAGCAGATGCCATGACTACTGTCTCACACTGATGTAAATATGCAAATGTGACAGTCCTGAAATACTGGAGTGGACCATGTGCATCCATATAGTAACAGTAAACACAGATACAAAGATAACTGACAGTGAAACATCACATTCAGTGAATTACACAAAAACAATTCTGATGGAAGCACAACACTGAAAACCAGACGTTGAACATATAAATGCCCCATACACTCAGGAATTTACGTGAAGAGCTTGTTCCACCAACAAACTGCTAAGGTTTAATTTCATCAGAAAAACAGTCAGCATGTGGAGTTACTATGTGGTCTCTTCAGTAATGCCCAAGACAGCTTTATACAATGCTTCTAGGTTAGCTAAAATTATATTGGAATATAAGCAGGAAAACAATATGATCCAACTGAAGTTCTGTTTCATGTTTCATCTTATACTGTTTAGTATAATCCACTATTCACTTCAAAAATAGTAAGAAAAAGCTGTAGGTGTGCTTGTCATACAACATACATTTGACAGCAGCATGTAATGTTCCACACAAACATACATATTATGTCACATAGGCCTGAGGGATTACATAAACAGAAATTTTTATTCTAATAAAAGAACAAAATCAACTAGTTAAAACTTAAAAGAAGAAATAACTGAAGCCAAAATCTTACCTTTCACCTGATTAGCATCTGATCCTGCCAGTTTTCCCTGCACCTGTGCCAGATCCAGAGTAGCCCCAAGTGAAACATCTGTACTGTCTTCATGTGGTTCTTCCATCGATAGTAAATGTGAGGACGGGCTGCATGACTCACTGTCTGTAGGTTCCACCTTGGGTGGAAATTCAGGTTCATTTGGCTGCTGAGGCTGTTCCCAAGGCTCCACTGACGACGTTGACAGATGTCGTGAACGAATGGGGCGAGAAGTAGGAGTAAGGGCAAGAGGGGTATCAGGCAGAGGTGGAGACTGGGACTGCTGTAAACTTCGCTGACGTTTTACAGGTGGTGGACCTTCCTGCGAATTATCTTGTGGAGGTACCAACGAATTTTTCTTAGTACAAACTGCCATCTGCAATGAGCAGGAACATCATCAGATACAGGAAAATGGCTGCAATATGTCACTAACATATCAACAAAAATTGAATGTTTGTATACAAACAGAGGGCCAGTTATCCTCCTTAAACTCAGGGTGCACCAACAGCCAACTTCTACATCACAGAGTAAAATTTAATACACAAAATGTGGATCTTCTGCACTCCAGTGGCTGTTATTTTGTGTGCTCATATGTCCACTGAAATAAAACCAAGTATCTCTAAAAATTACAACTCAGGATCATGTTTGCTATTGTAAAATGGCTGAAGACACCAGTGACAGAACTGAAGTATGACTCCTGGATCATGTGTCTGCAACAAATGCACAACTACTGCTGTGCAACACTGTAATTTAATAACTCTGCAGCAGAGTTACACATCACAGAAGGTTCATACAAAAATACGGAATGCTCTGGCATAAACTTATCCACATCCTATTCAACAGAATGCTAGCACAAAACTGAGTCACACATGAATAGCACAAGCCAGTATCCACTTCCCCTCATCACCACTCTTGAGCCATCAGAAAAGCTCACATACTATGCAGTAATCACACATAGCAGAAAAACTGTGCTCTGCCTTAGCCCAAAAATAATCTCCTTGTAAAGCTGGTTCATTTCTGTTGCAAAAGACATTAACCCCTCAACTGTCTCCGACATAATATTACGTAAGACCAGGAAAATGCCATTCTGTTTTCAACACAATATTCTGTTCTGATTTACTGCTTCAAATTCTGTCTGTTTTTGACATAGTTTTTCATTCAGACGAAGAAATCCGACTACCGCTGCAATCTCGACATAAACAGGAACTATAAGAACAGTTTCTGCCTGTTTAAAGCAAGCAAGCAGTGATTAAAAAATCTTTATTATCTAGCATGCCACAATTTTTTATTACACAGAATTTAAAGAGCCAAGGGAATTATAACAGCAGGAGAAAGCACTGCTATCAAAATATAAACAGTTAAGGAGTTAAAAGCAAATGTTATAAATCTGGTTCTTTATTAATTTTTTTAGATATGCATATTATTCCAAATTATAATAACTGTAGAAACAGAAAATAAAATAGAACACACTAAACTGAAGACTTCTTCAATCACTGCTTAACAAAAAATCCAGAGCACTGAACAGAGCTCCAAACTTATGTCATGCAGAAAGATGGCACTGTGCACATGAGCTTGCAACAGTGTGAGTACTCAAAAAACAGCTCAATTACAGATCATATAACACAAGGAAGTAGTACCTTCTCTTTAACTTGTTCTGATGCTCCAGAAAGTCCTCGAATCTGCAACGTTTCAGCTGCTCGCAATAAAGCAGGAAGATTATCTTGTTCAATGTTGACTTCTCCTTTATACACAAAACACAGGAGAGATTCCAGCTCTGTGAAATGCACATCCTGTAGAATGATCACTGGATGCTGACAAGGATTGCTCTGAAACCAAGAAATGGCCAAACTAAATTAAGACATTTAACCTTAACACATGAACATGATGCTGTCCCATTAAATGTACACCCTTTTCCCACAGTGGGTATTTAAATTGAATAGTGCTTCAGCTTGCAGCAGAAATGGTATATGACCTAAGCACTTTAATGTATATTGAAGTAATTTAATCATGCTCCTGAACACAGGCAAATACCATACCTGCTAGTTCATGGGTTCAGACCATACAGCCACCATCTTTTCAGTGCTGGAAGGTGAAATTAGTACTCTGTCATGTGTTATAAGTCATAGACTGCATGGTTGCTGCATGTCAGAAATGTATTCTATTGAACAAAAAGTGTTCATTTGCAATACTTCCATGAACTATGTATGTGTCATAAAAAATCTTTCAGAAAATTTAGTATAAAAAAATCCCACATCACCAGTGCCATGCCAAAGAACCATGACAGAATGGTGGAAGTATTTGGAATTATATGTTCACTGCTGGACAAAAATAAAATACAAAAACTTAAGTTTTTCTTGGCTATAGAATGGTTCACATTAACTGAAAATGTAAACAGCCAACATAACACAGAATGGTGTGACAAAAATCCCCTTGCATCTCATCAGCTTCCTTTACATGACCTTAGAGTCAGAGTCTGGCGTACAGGGACAGCAAACAAAATCATAGGGGGCCCACATTTTTTTTAACATCTCAGAATATATAAGGCCTGCTCAGAAGCTGCAGGTTTGCACTGTCACACTGTTACATGCAACACAGTAAGTTGAAATGCAGAAAAAAACAAACTCCATATTCTTGGCAGATGCAGGCTTCATATGTGATAAAGCTTCTGTGGCAGTAGCTGTGCGCATGAATACGGTCTCTCTCTATTATGAATCAGAGCAGTGAATATTTTCTCACACTAAAGTAATGGGAAGTTGCAATAAACAGAGGACATGGAGAAAACCAAATTAGCATACTGGGTGTAAGAGAACTGAATGGAATCACACCATACATAAAACTACTGTATAAGGAAGAGTTACCAGATTTTAAAAAAAAATGTTGATTATGACAATGTTAAAATCAGGAACATTAATATACAAATAGGAAAAGGAAGGGATGTGAATCATGTGAATCAATCCCAACATATCAACACAGTAAGAGACTCGAAGGATGAAAGAATCTGCTAAACAGAAGCACAAAAAACATTTAGTAACTAACTAATAAGAAACAGCCATGATGCAAAATTTAAGTCCATTACAGGTATTATTATCAAACAGGAAATAAGGCTTTGTCAGAAGAATGTTTCATGGTATCACAGGTTAATTCTGATGGTGACCATTTGCCCATTTTTAACCTTGATCATCCAACCTTCAAATTCCAATATACCTGCTGATGGCCAGACTCATTTTTGTTTTAAATCCCCTTGCTGAACCTGCACAGGACAGTATTTTCCTTTCCGTCCGTGAAGAGTTACACTTTTAACAGGACAAGGGCATCCTGTTTGCCTGATGAAGGTTAAAATAATTCATGTCAAGAGACTGGTGATACAGAACTACTTTCACGAGTAAAGTTACGAACATAAAAGAAACAAATCTGAAGAAACAATGCATCAAAAGAGTGAAGTCACGTGAAAAAAAAAAATAATTTTTTGGAAACTGAATTCAGCATATTTAAATCAATCCTAACTAACTAACTAAGTCTAACTAACTCCATGGAGCAGAGTCCTTCTTGAGAAGCTAACAGGTCCGCAGCCAGTCAAGAAATTCCCCGCATTTTATGGAACACGAAGGTTCATTACCGCATTCACAAGATCCTGCCACCTTCCCTATCGAGCCATATCAATCCAGTCCATGCCCCCCCATCCCACTTCTTGAAGATCCATTTTAATATTATCCTCCCATCTCCACCAAAATTATGTATGCACCTCTCCCCTCCCCCATATGTGTTATATGTCCCGCCCACCTCATTCTTCTTGATATGATCACACGAAAGTTCCTCATTATGTATTCTTCTCCACTCCCCTGTTACCTCATTCCTCTTATGCCCAAATATCCTCCTCAACACCCTATTCTCAAACACCCTCAGCCTATGTTCCTCCCTCAGTGTGAGAGACCAAGTTTCACACCATACAAAACAACAGGCAAAATTTAAATCAATCCTACCATCCAAAATGGAAGAAACATCATGAAGAACAACAGGAAGATATGAAAAAGCTGCCTGGAGGAATTAACAGTTATGACAGCCAGTAAACAGAATGGCAGAGAAAATCTGGTCCAGTGACAAATCAGAGGAAAATGAAACAATATGTTAAATCTTAAAAAGGTGATAAAACCGGTGAAAACAGTAACACACTGAGCAATGAATGAGAATCATTCCACACGTAATGGCAACTTTTCCTTTCTACTGAAAAAAAAAAAGTGTGAAATCCACATACAGTCACCAACCGACAAAGCATTCCCTGAAGATGTCTATGGTTCAATGCAAACAATGGGGAAGGCAAAACACCATCGGCATCATCTTGCACCACACTGCTACTAAAATGTCCTCTCTGCTTGCAAATCATTTCCCACGCAACACCAGCTTCAATTTGTGAATGAGACCATGGTCACATGGACCAAGGTCAGAATAGGGAGGGTGTTTTTAACATTTCTCACCCCCAATGCCAGCAAACATTCCTAACAGTGTCTGCTGCATGGGCTGCAGCATTATCATTTACGATGATGGCATTTTCAACCAGATCTGGATGCTTCTCCCTAACTTCATGTCGGCAGAACTGCAGAAATTACTTGCAATACTCTGGATTCACAGTCTGAGCATGTAGAACAGGTTGACACACACATCTTGGGCATCATACACCAAAATCTGCTTCATGAGTCACAGATTTTGTCAAAACTTGTGTTTCTGTGGTGACTGTAAATGATGCCATTCAATGGACTGTCACTTCAGTTCTGACTCAATGGACCTTGCCCATATTTTATCAGTTGCAACTATCCAATTTAACATGCTGTCCCCTTCATGACAAAACTGTTCCAGACTGATATAACATGTCTCACGCCACATCCACTGTTCATTCATTCATTCTGTAGTCTGTCTTACGACAGGTCCGTAGCCTCTTCCAAAGCGAGTTCTCCACAGGGTGCGATCTAGTGCTTCCTCTTTCAATTTCCAGTATCTTTTCTTTTCCTTAAGGTCATCCAGTAGCTGCTTACGTCTTCTCCCTCGTCGTCCCGTCATTTCTATCCTTCCTTCTAACTTTCCTTCAATCACGTGTTTCAGAAGGCAGTTTCTACGCAAGATGTGACCAATCCAGTTAGCCTTTCTTCTTTTTATTGTATGTAGAATATTCCTCTCCTCCTTGACTCTGTGTAATACTTCTTCATTTCTCACACGATCGGTCCAACTGATCCACTGTTGCACCTCATTTAAATTATGTGTCACCCACTTGGTAGCAATCTTGTGCACTTTTAAGTCTTGTTGTAAAATCTGAAGCACTGTAGACCCATAAATCCCTGTACACTCTGCTAATCCGTTCAGAGTCTAGTGCCTGTCTTATCCATGCAATGTTCAATTACAGCCACTGCCATGTCTGTGTGTGAACAGACATGGAATGTCCACTATGCTGCAGCTAATATTTGTCCACTTCTGAATGCCTGTACCCACCTTGCAACATTCAATATGGTACAGCACAATCACCCAATGTTCACATAGCTCTGCATGAATTTCTGTCATGCAGAGCTTCTATTTTCACACACACAAGCTGTTCCACTTCACAGACTTTCATTTATGAACAAGGTCACCAACACAATTATGTTTGCACATGAAATATATGTGCACTCATGTGCATATACCCCATTTGTTGGGAACAGTTACCAGCATATGTCACGATCTTTCAAATGCATATGCTCCATTTCCAACAATGCCATATTTTTGGCCAAAAAGAATACCTGCCATGTCTTACAGAGTGAATCACACATTATTTCAATGAAGAGCAAAGAAAATTAAAAAAAAAAAACTGAATATGTGGTGAAATAAAGAGAAGAAAGAGGTATGCAATTTCAGATATACTACAGACAGTCAACAGGTGGTAAGGTAAAGAAAACAGCAGACTGTGAGAAGAAAATCTGAAAAATAATTATGCTGGAGGTAGAAGAAGAATATATGGACATCTATTAGAAGCTAAAGTTCATATAGGTATGTTAGAAGTTGAAGGTAGAAAAATAAAATCCAGAGATAGATATGTTCGAGTGAGGAACAGCTTTGAAAAAGTTAAAAACAGAAATGTGGACAGGAGTGAAGAAATATCTAGAAACATGACAAAATGCTGAATCGTCAACTTGGCTTCAATGACTGAAAACATAACAATGTGACAATGGTGAAATAACTGAGGATAATAAATGAAAATAGTTTCACACATTTCAGCCCATAAGAAAGGAACTGTCATCTCACAAACCGCTATTCAGCACTATCATGCATAGAAAAGTAATGTCCAGTGGTCATTTAAAAACTTAAACCCACAGCATCCCATGACACAATGGCCAGACTTTTGCAACATAATTTACAGGTCACTTGAAGCAAAATATGTTCTACACACAGCAGTTTAAATCTCCACTGTTACTGACTTCAGTGCTAGTGTAGTACAGATGGCACACTACCATCACCAAACCGTTTATTTTCAACTTTATATTATACATACCGTGCATTTCATTAATTAGTTAATAATTACATACCAACAAATGCATTTGTTGGTATGTAATTATTAACTAACGTTTATTTTCAGTCTGATTGTTATATTCAGCAGCATAGTTCTTCTTCATCATGCACAAGTTACTCCAATGCAACAATTCACAGTGCATACATGCAAAGTCACTGTTGCAACACAAGAAGAGAAAGTGTAAATATATCACAACATCAGACTGACATCCTATGGAGCAATGCCTAGCAGCAAGTATCTGAGTTGATGGCAATAATTCAAAAAATTTAATTTTCTTATAAATCTTTAGTTTAAAATAATCAGTGAATTTGAAAACGATTTTGTCGTAAACCCTTAGGGTGGTAACAGAACAGCTGAAAGGAAACCTGATTTTGTAGTCAGTGCTACACTACACAGCACTTAACCTAATGGTCATAAATCAAACTACTGTCTACAGACAACACCTTTTACTTGAAACGACCTGTAAGAAAATACTTCCAGTCTGGCCATTATGTCCTAAGACATGCTGCATATGCAGCTGATGTCCCACTGTGGGAAAGTAAAGAAAATGTGTACACATTAACAAGAATACATATTCATGCATTTCAAGACAAAAAATATTATGCATGGTAATTTATCAAGAATGTATATATGACAGTCCAAGGCAGAGAATGTAAGAACTTATATGCATATTGTCACTGTAACATAGTAAAACTTTCAACAATACCTGAAATACTCTCCTAAAAAATGGACTGCAAGCTGATAAAATTACTTTGTGAGCTCGAATACACTGGCCATCACTAGCCAATGTAACATCGACAAGTCCTTCTTCTTCCCACAAATTTTCAAAACTTGTCACAATATTAGACTGGAAACTATTCCACTTCAAGCAGATTTGTTGCCCTGACATTCTTTACAATATGTTCTGAAAAGAAAAATTATGTTTACAGTATAATTTGGAACTAATAATAAAAAGGGGAAACAGAATCAGGATTAAGAATTCAGATTCAAGAGACAATTTTAAACTTACATATCTGCCTAGCATAATATCCAATCATATTTCAACAGAAAATTGCTAACAAAAAACAATATCAAAAGAATGTAACCTCAATAACTGGACCATTGACAGAGAGCAGCTTGTTCTCTCAGACCCAAATGTGTAGGTGAATCTTCATTTAAAACCTGCCAATGTTAAACATAGATGCAACCTTATTTACCGGAGGTGGGACACTCCTTAAGGGTGACAGATGTAGCCAAATACAGGCTAAGGACTGGTATACGTGGATGAATCACTCCACTTCACAACAGTATAGAACTAGCAACACATACTGTCAATGGAATTCAAGACACTTGGATACAGGAATACTGAAAATTCCGAACTGGCAGTCTGCTAGAGCCCATACGTGGACTAGAACATATACACACAAACACACGTATATATAATCATCTTCAATCCTGAATGGATCTTAATCCATGTGTTGATAATGTGTATGATAAATCACTCTGTATGGTGAACACGTTTTTTTCAACACACATGTTAAGACCAACTAACGATTGACAATCATTATACACATATAGATGTTTGGTTGCAAAGTGCACAAGCATGAAAATAATGTGATGATAAGTGTACATATAGACTAAAACTGCATAACTTTTAAGCTAAATTTAGCTATTATATATGCAACATCAAACATCTATGTTTTAATTACTTGATACACTAATATTTGGTTGTAATTTCCAGCACCCATTTATGCTGCATATTTTACAATGCTTTGTATGTAGGGGTGTTGTGTGTAAAATGGTCCTCTGGGTGAGGCAGCCATTTGCTGTTATTCTTTTACTGATGTTGCCATTGGCCAGGCTTGGAGCCTACGACATTTGCATTAGTGTCGTGAGATCAGACACAGAGAGTAGATGTGCTTCTACGAAGGAACAATTTTGTGTGAGACAAAAACTTTTCCTGATACCTCTCTGCAAGGTACGTACATCGTATTTTTCAGATTTTAATTCAGAATGTAATTAGTGTATCAACGTGCCATAATTTGAAGAGCAGGCAGTGAGCTAAAACATGTAGGTGTTTCAAACCACTCCAAGATGGCTGCATTGCTATTATACATGCTTCTCCTGGAAAACGACTTCAGGGTAAAACGGCCACCTACAGAGCTGTTTCACACTGAATATAAGATTGAATATAACATAACTTCTGATTTCAGTTTCAGTGATGGGAAACGCCCCAGAAAACCCAGCAGAAATTTGTTGACTAGGGAAAGCATAAGAGAAGCCCTTACAAAAGATATTGGTTGAGCTGAAGGAAAAGAAAGGGCAAAGTGATAAAGCTAGACCTAGTGGGAAAACAGGATGTGATGAGAAGGGCAAAGGCAAATCAAAAGCCCATTTGAATACCAGGAAAATCAGAAGGTATAATAAAATAGATGTTCACAAGAAAAAATGTCCAGAACACTGCAAATGAGCATGAAACATGCAACAGTGAAAACACAAATGAAGAGGAATATGCAGAATGCATTTTCTGCCATGAAACCTTCTTGAATTCTGCTAGCGGTGACAGATGGGTTTTCTGTATGTCATGTTCGAAATGGGCACATGAAAAGTGTGCTGGAGTTGGCCCAATAATCAATGATGACTTCATATGTGACTTCTGTTCTGTTTACATTTCACCTCCATCGTTAAGACAGACGAGCAGTTTGGCTTTTATATTTCTATAATTATTACAAAAATCGGAAGGGTAAAATTACTGTTAAAGTGTGGTGAAAGGATCAATAAAGTGGTCAAATTTATATCATTGCATTTATTCAAAAGATTCTCTTAACTATGTTCCATTTATAGAACAGAAAATTTAGGGGTCCGTCTTATCCAGGAACCTAGATAAAATGGCCATTTTGTAAGGTTTCAGAAGTTAGTTATCAGCCTTTCAGAACAAAGGCCCAAGTTCAATCCCAGACCAATCCATGTGAGATCTGAAGTGGACAATGTGGTAATAGGGCAGGTCTTTCTCCAAGTACTTCAGTCTTCCCCTGTCAGTATAGGTCATTTGTTCAATGTGGGCCAGTGGGATTTTCAAGTAGACAGCTAGGAGTGAGGCACTTGTACACAAATAGCTAGTATGCATTGACAAAACAAAACATACAGAGCAGGCCTGTTCACCATCAATCATCTATCACCAAAGCCCCAATACCCCCCCCCCCCCTACTTCTTGGCACAGTGATAATATAACTAACAAAACAGGTTATGGTGGTGGTGGTGGTGGTGGCAATTCCAGAGACAGGAATTTTGTGTGATAATTTTGAAAAACTCAAAACTTCCACAAAACAATCTTCCTCCAATTCACATCCAATCCAAGCATTTACACCTGGATGAATCTACTAATATACATAAGGCCCTATTTTAAAAAAGAGAACAAGAGTGCACAAATCCTGAGTGCCAGGTCACGCAAGTGACTAAACTTTGTTCAGTGGCACATAATATCTGTAGTCCTCAGCATGGTACTTGCTTTATGTAACCACTCTGGCACATAGAATTTTTACGTGGTTCCTAGACTTGGGGATCATAAAGGCCATAAAGGGAGGGAGGAAATTTCATCTGTTCTGCCAAACTGGTTCCAGCACATCTCTATCTACAAGCCATCTTAACCCTTTGGCATCATAATGATGACTTTAGTCGATACACAGCATGATGCTGAAAAAACTTAATGTTAATTACAGTCATCAACCAAGAACGCGCAAAGTAATGGGTACCCATTTGAATCCTGATCTCTTGCAGAGCACAATAGGCACATAATTCCACCACCACAGGGTTAATGTTATCCTTCACCTTCTCTGTCTTCCACCTTGACTTTACCAAAAGTCAGTACTTATTCTTCATTGTAACCATCCCAGAAACATGTCCAACCTAACACAGCCTCCTAGATTTCGCAACCTTAAAAATACTACAAACCTGTAAAAATCATAAGATGCTCATTTAGTAATATCCTAACTGGCCACGTTCCTCATACATATTGGTGACAGTTTTTTTTCCCCTGCATTACCTTCTTTTCAAACACCCACAATTTATGTTCGTCCCTCAATGTAAGAGATCACATATAACACCCACAAAAACTAGGTGGCAAATTACTGTTTTTTTTTACATCTTGATCTTCAGCACATAAAGTTGATGGGACAATAACAGATTTTGAACCGAAGAATAACATTTCCAGAACCGATTTTTCTTTTGATTTCATCATGAAGTTAATTCGTGTTTCTTAGCATTGCTTCTATTATTTATAACAGCTACCACATGGTTATATGGCTTGGTTGTTAATTTTGTTTTCATATTTATCTATACACAGCAGTTCCCAGTCTCACAAATTATTATGTTCCTGCAGAGAGTTTGTAAGGCAAATTCATAACATGAGGGCTGGCTGTATTTAATTTCATCTGCATTTACTTCTAGGCCAACTTCCTGACATGTAAGAAAATTCATTTCAGATTAGTCCTTACATACCAGCCTCAAAAAAATTATGTGCATAAACCATTTCAAGTAAAGTGAACTTACTACATGTTTTGCCAATTACCACAACCCAATCCCTGCTGCATGACACATAGCAAAATAATATTACTATATATCCTCAACAACTAGACACAATAGTCTCCCTGGCACAATTTACCAACTGCTATAATAAGTCAATCTCGGTGATAATGTCATGAAAGGGGCTGAATAACTTGTGTTGTTATAAACATGTGTTGTGCTAATCAAGGAGTATAATTTTATGGTTAGCAGTATGAAATTAACTGGTGCCACATATCTGATGCTATAGGCGGGGTGTCGCATAAACTGATGTGGTTATAACCAGGTTCGACTGTATTTTATTTGTTAACAGTTTACTGCATGACACCAACAATAAATGTGTCGAAATATGAGACAATAGTGCGAACAGAATAGAACAGAATACAAATGATGACTTAGGACGTAAAAAAGAGCGGTTATGGCCTAATTTAACTAATGCCACCTGCCAAATACACGAGTATATAATCATTACACATTTGTATGAAATTTATCAGAGCCAGTGTAACTGGTTCGGTGTTTTTGTAATAATGTCCATGTTCTCAACAGCTCGCAGTCCGTATAATATGTTTATATGTAAAGTTTTGAGCTATGCAATGCTAGGTATAACTCTTTGTTATGTTGACTTCATGGGGTAATATGAAGGTCATGAACTCAACCACGGATAATAAAGGAAAACATGGATTCAGAATTTATGTACCTTCAGGTCTGAACTTTGTACCAAGACGGTTAACCCGCATTTACCTTACTCTTCGTACACTGCATCATACAAACTATACGCTTTTAAGTAAAACTGGTGATCCATGCAATCAGAGATCACTGTACCGGCAACTGTTTACAATACTTTAATGCTGACTGCAAACCAAATTCAGTCATGAAAATCTCCTACGAAAGTCTTCGAGATTTCGCAGCATAACATATATTTTTCTCCATCCCTCCCCACTGCTCGACACTACAATTTGAAGTTAATTGGATAAGAAACCACTTCCTTATTAAAGATTCTTTAAAGCACAAATAACAACTTGTGTTTTCAACAGCTGACAGTAAATATATTTACTGTGTTTCTTTATACCTACATTGACTCGTCCAATATGCATCAGCTCAAAAATAATATATTTCAAACTTCACAAACCCACTGACAGCCATTCTAAACACTTCTGGAGAATACTATGAGAATATATAGTTCACGCATTCGATTATGTTTCGCTGTGGTGGTAACGATCACAGATTACTACCACTGTGGGGAAGACAGTCGGTGGCTGCGTTCTATTACTATTCGGCTTGCTGGGCGTGTTTACATGGTGCAAAATTCAACGCAATGTTTCCGAGACTTTTGTATACCAACAGCATCGAGCAAATATCGGAAGTCATATTGTCACCGAGTGCTTTATAGAGTGGTGGAGGGTGGGGGGTGATAATTATTTCTACTTGTGAACGATAGACGAGCCGTGCTAGTGTCTGTGTGTGTGTGGGGGGGGGGGTTCGATGGGGCCATTTCGAAATGACAGCAGACAGGACTACTCAATATTTAGGCCTTGACTTAAATCTTCAGCAACACCTCTGTGAGAACTTTAAATCTCGTAAATATTCAATAATTCAGAGACGTATGGAGTCATCAATCAGGGTGCGGAGGCAGCGCTTTAGAAAAGACAACACTAATCTCACTGACACGACCTGCTTGCCGAGAAACTCGAGAAGGACTTTGATACATCTATTTATTTACATATGTATATTTATTTACTTATCCTTTTGTTTATTTGTGGGTGTGTTAGTTAGTCATTGAGAATTAACCGTGCAAAATTCACTGCATTACTGGCATAATTCTTATTTCTTTGTTATAGGGTAACAATGCACCAGCTTCATTCCCACAGTCTACAAAGTATTATCTTCTACACTTGCTAATTCGATTCCCGGTGGGGACATTGGGATTTTTCATTAACTTAATCCTTCCGGCCGCACTATGGTCCTGGGGTTGACTCAGCCTTTAACAGAAATGAGCACCAGGAGTATCTCTTGGCGGGGTAAAAGCGTCCGGGGCGTAGGGCTGAAAACCTTGCCACTTCATGTGCCGATTGTCTAGAAGTTCTGCGAGCCTGAACCTCCTAGAGCCCTCAGGTCCTGTCCAGGCTAATTCATTCTGAATATTATACATAGCCTATGCCAGTGCTATTTATTACAAGAACTGCCACTGCCGAAAAGCGCAGCAACATTTTGGAAATCTCAGATAATTACCGAAAGTTTCCCTGAACTCTGACATGGAGAGTACTTTGAAACATACAAGAGCCTCATCAAGGCGTAAAGTGGATTCAGCGCGTGCGACTGCAATCGGCCCTGCGATATTCGTAGGTTCCTCCTCGCTTCTTCAGTAAAAATGCTGTAATGGAAAGCACTGATCAACTGACGGATTGCGGAGTTCAATATGCTCAGTATGAAGAAAAATTGGAACTAGAGAATGAAAATATCCTACTTAATAAAGACTGAGGTGTTTAAGTTGAAAACCTCTACACGGCCCAGTGATAAATCAAAATAAATAAAAATCCTTTTAATTCAAAACGGTCCAGTTCAATAAAGATTTTATGTTTGCTAAAAATGAATGCCCTAGATGGTTTGCACTTAAATAGAGAGTGACGCCGAAGTCAGTTAACAGGTTGTAAAATTTACACTAAAATACGTTGTAAATTCCTTTACTGTGTGCTGAATTTACGAAAACTTTTCGAAACTAGTTCCTACAAGTTCAGTTCACAACCCAGAAAGCTGTAACACCGTCTTAAAAATTTACTGTCGTAACTCTGTATTGGCAACCTCGTTAATACTACAGAATGTTATTGGTTAACTGATCCTTGGACCACTCTATACTATACAAGGAGACAGACAAAAAAGAAAGACACAGACAATTTTTTTAGCAAGTAAGTTATTTTTTATTGCTTTCAAGCTAAGTAGGAACGTTCATCAAACCATTTAAGCCATGTGTACTTGGCTACAAATTACACTGGGCAACAAATTTTGATAAAAGTCATGCCTCTGAGATTAAAGTAGCCATTTCTTAAAGATTTCAAGGTGCTGAACACGAATATGACAATGAAAACGCAAAATTGGCTTCGATTTCTGAGAAATCCGCAATAGTTTCTTATATAATAGAGTAATGCGTACATATGACATGTACCAGTAAAGGTCCGCTTCTACTTCCGACGTTGCTTTGCCTGTCGCTTGAATAGCTGATCAGGATCATCTCTGGCGAGCGTCCAACAGTAGTCAGCCAACATGGAAGTGGACCAGTTTCCCCGATATCGTTTCTCCATCGTTGCAATGTCCTGGTGAAAACGTTCACCGTGCTCATCACTAACCATGCCGCAGTTGTCGGGGAAGAAATCCAAGTGGGAATGGAGAAAGTGGATCTTTAAGGACATATTGCAGCCAAGTTTGTGATACAGAGACAACATGTCCTCAACCAGTTCCTTGTAGTTTTCTGCCCTGACATTCCAGCGGAAGTTAGTTGACACCAGACGAAACGCGTTCCAAGCTTTTTTCTCGTCACCCTGAAGCAGGTTGTCGAACATCTCGTCTTTGAAGAGCTGGCGGATCTGAGGACCCACAAAAATTCCCTCTTTAATTTTCGCTTCGCTGAGTCGAGGCAATTTGAGAGCCAAGTACTTGAAAGCTGATCCAGTCCGGTCCATGGATTTTACGAAGTTTTTCATCACACCGAGATTGATGTGTAGGGACGGTAGCAGGATTTTGTGCGTTTCTGCCAGTGCTGGGTGTTGCACATTCTTCTCTCCGACCTTCAGAGATTTCCTCTGAGGCCAGTCTCTCCTCACGTAGTGCAAAGTCTTTGCTCGACTGTCCCATTCACATAAAAAACAGCAGTACTTCGTATATCCCAGCTGCAGACCCATCAACAGAGCCACTACCTTCAAGTCACAACAGAGATGCCAGCCATACTTGCTGAATTGAAGACAGTTCAACAGCTGTTTTAGGTTGTCGTAGGTTTCTTTCATGTAGACAGCGTGTCCGACCGGAATGGATGGAAGTCGGTTTCCATTATGCAGCAACACCGCTTTGAGACTCAATTTCGAGGAGTCTATGAATAGTCGCCATTCTTGAAGGTCATGTATGATTCCGAGGGCATTCATCGGGCTATCTACATCGGAGCAGAACACAAGGTCATCTTCCTCTCTGAAATAAGGCTCCAACTGCTCATGACGAGTGCGAAACGAAGTCACTCGGACATTTTCCTTGAGAAGATTCCATTCTTTAGTCTTGATCCAAGTAACTCCGCTTTGGCCTTGGACAGCTCCAGATCGCGAACAAGATCGTTCAGTTCTTCTTGGGTGAGAATGTGTGGCGCAGATGACGCACCGTGGTAGACGTATAGATCATCATTAGATGCCGAAGGCTGCGGAGAACCCGACGTCTGTTCGCTTCCCTCCTCATCGTCTGAATCAATGGAAAATTCTTTCGGAGGTTCGGGAACGGGAAGTCCTTCGCCGTGCGGAACTGGTCGGAAAGCAGACTGTATATTCGGGTACGCTATTGTCCACTTCTTTTTCCTTGTGATGCCTCCAGAAATAGGTGGAACCATGCAGAAGTAGCAGTCATTTGCGTGATTGCTTGGCTCTCTCCAAACCATAGGAACAGCAAACGGTATCGCCACTTTTTGGCCTTTTAGCCACTTCGGAAGATTTCTTGCACACGTACTGCAGCATATGTGTGGGGCCCAGGCCTTGTCCTGGTCCCCGATCTTGCATCCGAAATAAAGCTCATACGCCTTTTTCACTATTGGAGTAATGGCCCTTTTCTGGCTTACAAACGTCACTTCCCCGCAAATGTAACAAAAGTTATCTGCACTATTAACACAGTTATGAGGCATCACTACTGATGGATTTAAACTGCAGGGATCACTTGCGTTGTACTTATGACGCAGGGTAAATGGGAGTCGCTCAAATGACTTCCTCACCCTACGAGACGTCGCTTTATACAACAACGATTGCATCATCTTTCGTCAGCGATCGTAAAGCCGCGATGTCATGTCTCAACTGCATTGCATCAGAGAATGATGCAATACCTCCGGGGGTGGTGTGTATGGCGGGCTGATGCAATACGACGCAATATGTTGCAATCTGTAGTTTGAAATACAGCGTTGCGAAATGGTTACCTATCTACACAATGCGGACTGAGTCGTTTATACATGACCATCTCTGTCTCTCCTAAACAAGAGCCAATCGACAAATTTTATTGTCATTTTCGTGTTCAGCACCTCGAAATCAGTAAAGATCTGCTATTTTCATTTCAAAGGCATTTTGTGTGTTGTCCAGTGTTAGTGAAAGCAAAAGAGAGGGAAAATATACCGTAAACTCACAAATGTTTTTGAAAAGAAAAACATGGCTGAAAAAATGTATTGGCGCAAAATTAATCCTGTTTTGGAAGATAACAATATTCTTATTTCGATTAGGCCTACAAGTGAGACAAGAGTGGAGCAGTTATTATTTGTCCCATTCCATTGTCGAAAAATGAATAATTGCCATGGGAAATAAAGTAAAAGAAAGAGTTACAGGCATGTTTTAAAATGCAAAATATTGTTCAACTTCTGATATAACTCGTCAGGTAGCAACTCTCTCTTACTCTGCGCTTCGTCCACACAAAGTATATAATCGTTGAATTTAGGGAAATTTTTTTTTCATTTGAAGTAGTTGACGAACCCACAGGAGAGAGTTAATCTCAAACGATAAAGTCTCTTTTGCACACTGAAGTGCTGAATTGGTCAAAGATATGAAAATGAGTTTAATATGAACGGTGCATATCGAGGTAAAAGATAAACTTCACCCTAGAACAGGCCATGAAGGCTCAGAGGGGGAGTAGAGGTATAGCTCTACTCTTTCTTTAACCTCGGCGCTAGATAGGGTGGATGGTCAACGCCACACCGCGCTTACCCCGGTAATGACCCGGTACTCTTTGTGCAGGAGGCTGGGTAGACCCCAGGGCCGGTCTGGACGGTTGCTGAAAATCTCGCCCCCACCGGGATTCGATCCACAAACCGTCCAGCTCGTAGCGAGTAGCTATACCGGCTACGCTATCCCGGCCCACGCATATCGAGGACTGCAGACAAATATTTTATGCAAAAACCCAAAAGTTCTCTGCTTGAAAATTACGCAAAAATTTTTGTTACAGCAGTTAATTTTTTGTTTTTTTATTTTACAAAGCATACCAACAGCACTTTCAGTTTTGGTATACTTTTCGGACATGTGAAATGTCGCTCTCCAAAGCGCCTTTCGGACTCAAGATGTGAATGAGGCATAAAATGCGAAACCCCCATACGACTTCAGGTTCCATATTTTCAAGGTGCTGTAGCAGAAACTCGAAATATGACATCTGTTAATAAAGTTAAAAGGGAAATAAATTCACTGGAAAAAAGTAGTAATAGGACAGCTATAGTCCAATATGGCGGCGGCGCCCGGCGTCGCGACGCCTTAACCTAAAGAAGAGTGTGTGTGTATTTCAGTGTGTGAGGGTGTGTTGCAATTGGCGGATGGTTATGAGTTGAATATGGTGCCGACGTCCTGCGTCGTCGTCTCGACGCCCCTAACCTAAGGAAGTGTGTCAGGTGGTGCTGTTGGTGGAATGGGGCGGGTGGTGGCGGCGGTGTTTGTTAGGATGGGGTATAATATATACAGACAGTTGTCCTGCAGCAGACGATCTATAGATCACACTCAGCACACGACGACGACGACGACACCAACAGTTTCGTCTGTATATGAAGTTAACCTGGCATAAAGAAAAGTTTGAGTCAGAGGAAAGAGGTTTTTCTCTTCTCCCAAACGTCCGGATCGGCTCTGGTGGCCACCCAAACTCCCACTCAATGGGTAGCGAACTTATTTCCCCAGGAGTAAATCGGCCAGGGCATGAGGCTGACCACTCACCTTCCTCCACTTCTGAGGTAAAGAATAAGTGGCGCTACACATCTACGCCCCCTACATGCCTACTTGACATGCACAAGAGGACAAATTTACCCTTTTGTTAATAATAGTGATATACTAAATGCGACACTCTGTAGTCAGTCAACTGCCGGGTCACAGATAAAGCCCCCACCTTAAACACTGTGGATGTGAAAATGTACTGCCTGATGAAGCCTATCACACTTCTCGGAGGGGGAGGTGGAATAGTTAACTCGTAAGTATGGAACAATGGTGAAATTGTGATTATCAGGAAACCCCCGAAAATATAGGAGAAAACGGTGCTCCTGTGCCACTTCATCCAACATGAATATCACACGAAGCCATCTTGGATTGAAACAGAGTCCCCGCCTTAAAAGACCAACCGCTAACAGCCTAAGCTCTGGCATGAATATCGACAACTGCTGCAGTGTCATCGCTCTTTTATACAATACGTAAAATATTAAATCCTTGATCAGCTGAGGCGATTCTTCTCTTTTACAATTAAAATTTTATGGAGATTACAGCCTTCTGGGATATGACGCCGTGTTGATTCATAATTTTGTACCGACGCTTCGAAGGAGCTTGTCGCCTCCATCTTCAAGACAGCTGCTGGGGGAAGTGGTTGCATTACTCATACGTAATGACACAGCGGGTTAGGCGAAGGGCTTTGACGGCCCCACAATATCTCTCATCCTACTGGCTCGCTAGGAATATCGCCTAACTCGCTCCTTCACCCAACTGTACAAGGAAGCCTAATTTTCTACCAATTTGTTTTTCTTTGACTACTCTGAAGGTGGAAGCTTCTAACATAAATAGGTTCATTCTTTCGCTTAGAATGTTCAGAATAACGTCAGAGTCTATAAACTGCACCCTATTGCCCTTTACGAAGTTGGCTGGAACCCTTCTCAAATTCACTTACTATGCCTCTTAACAAGTCTAATATTTTGTTTCTACTCTGTTCCCACCTCAAGTCCAGGTTCCAGTACTTGTCCAAAGATTCGTAAGTTTTTATACTCAGTCACATACTTCGAAAGTAAGGATTTTTACCTCCCTCCATACTTTATCACGTATAATTTACCACATCATCCAGCATACTTTCCGCATGCCGCCGATCATATTAGATCAACGCTAAGTAAACTATATTTTAAATAGCTTCGTAAATTATTATTAAAGAAGCTGTCTCGTTTTTTTAAAAAAAATGGACTGTTATTTATTTACGAGTAAAGCTAGAAATTAAAAAAAAATTCAAGCAATCTTTGCATTTATTTTAAACTACAATGCGTACAAATTCTTACACTATAATTTTTCTGCTAGATTTAAATGCTGATATGCACATTCCATTCAATGGCAATCTCTAAAAAATTTTATCTTTTCCCATCTTATGCCAACAGATATACGTATGTCGAAGCACTACGTGTTATAACTTGACTTTCTTCCAGGGTATTGTTCTGCTATGTACCTTGTTGAAAGATACCTTTATATGTACAGATTTAGCTTATTGTGTCATAAGAGCTATAACATGCTTAAATATAGAAAGGGCGATTCAGTAACAGCCAATGTTACTGCTTCAAAATCTATGTCCAACAGAATAAGGAATAATCGAAAAAACTTCCAATTCTGTATATAATCGTTAGAACGACAGAGAAATTTTTCCCAACGATGCACAAACCATGTTATTCCAGCGCATAAGAAATCAGGGCTCAGTGTTTGCTCTCACCGGCGCCCCTCAGATCGTCATTATGCCTAAGTGTTGGTATTCACTGTTGTCCCTTGGCCCAGGAGCTGTAGAAGAAGAATGTCCTGTGCATTCCGTCATGCCGTCAACAACGTCTCTGCAGAATGTTGAGAATATTTTCATATTCACCATTTAGCCCAGTTGTTGCGCCTAGTGTTATCATCTGTCAATCAGTGAAGAGATACTTCGATACTTCTGGAAGATGATGGGATAAGAAGCTGAAGTGCGCTGGTGGGTGTAAATAATAAGGCCCTGTTTCTTCTCCAAAGGAATCGAACCTGTGCCATGTCGATGGCATAAAAGTCTCGGCTGGTCTGACGGTTACGTTACTCCGCATTTTGTATATGTCCAAGTAAGACTACACATTATTTCAAAGGTGAATCAGTCGTGTATTTAATACCCAATACAGTTAACTCGTGCTCAGATACTGCTGCAAGGAAAATAGGCCAGCGTTGTGCTTGCGTGTTTCATTCCTATGACTTTTATCCGAACTGAAGTTACACGCAGTCCACATTTCGGATTATGTGTTGGAGGAATAAAATGCGCTTTAATATGGCTTCACACGAAAGTCATGCAACGTATAACAACATCCACTGAAATTTATCTCCGTAGGACCAATAACTCAGAAGTATGATATTTATGTATCTACAGGAACAGATTTTCAGTAAACGTGCCCAATGCTTGATTCGCAGTCGTTATTCGGTTCTTAATGTCAAAGTATAAACTTTTCAGAACAACTGCATTGACTATGACCCAAAATGTTAAGAATGAGGAGAAAGGGAACTGTTATAAATGAAAATAAAAAATCCCGATACTAAAATTAGCTGTTTTAAGTCAAACATGGCTACTCATGTGCCCAGATTAAGTATGCGAAATTTACTTCCTTTGTTCAGTACCAGAGTTACAAAAGAACTGAATTCGACGTGCTGGAATTTCATGCAAAACGAGTGCCTACTTCTGTTCCTAAACACACGTATCAATTCATCGTACATGACAGAAAATATGCGAGAAGTGCTTGTCCGGGCTATGTGTCACTTTAGCTTTCAGATCTGGCTATAATTATGAGAATTTTGAACAGCCGGGAACACTGGCTGCAATCTCGCAGTTCTGGGTTGCTGTGCTGTATGCCGAGCCACTGCTGCAAGATCCAACCTTGACGGACCCGTCTCTCAGACACATTATGAACAGGAAACAGCTTCCTGGGTATGGATGGCGAGAGTGGTCTCCGAAAGGATAAGGGTTGTTTTCAGGGCACTTAAAACCTGAAACCCACAGAACAACGAAGCATACAGGACTACTATCGCTATTTATCACGTCGTAACCTATGGTTAAAATGTAAAGTTAAGATCACAGTGACGGTAAGCATGCATGAAGAAACATAAAATGCACACAATTTTTAAAGCGAAAACTTCTGTAATGATGTAATTTTGATAAGATATATAAAACGGAACTCTGCAAAATAAATTGTAAGGAGGATTCCATTCGTCTGGGATAAGACACCTTGTCACCAGGTAGTCGGTTCCAGAAGTTTCGAAGGAATACAGTTTTCTATCATATTCAAGGGCTTCGAGGTTCGACCATTAGACCCCTGAATATGAAGAAAGAATATTCCTTCGAAACTTCTGGAACCGAATAACTGGTGACGCGGCTCTTATTCCAGACGAATGCAATCCTCAGCGACACTGTTGTGAGAACGTCAAGATCCACAAACTGTGAGACTGAGCTGAAGAGTGAACATATGTGTGTGTCATGTCTCCAGAATTCAGGACAAAATCAATATCCATAATAAAAAGTTGCAGAGTTGAAAAAATTAGGAATGATGAAAATAATAAATCAAAATTGCAAAACAAAAATGTAAGGGCCAACGAAATTCGGGAAATGCTTACAACCATCAAGTCCAAAAATTGTTGTCTTCCCGTCTGTTATCTAAAAAAAATGTAAAGATTAAGTTTAACTTTTCCTGTCTCGTTATAGGTGTGAAATTTATTTGCATACACTAAATATTGCAAACTTGTTTTGGGGATACAATATTATTTTATGTCATGTTCTCCCACCATGTGCTGCAGAGAGATTTATTGCAATCTTGTATTAGAGGTTATGCATTCAAGGCACTGAGTTACACAAGTTAGTATGACACTTTCTAGATGTCACTGATGTGGTTACAGAAACAAAATACTCGTATGGGTAGATACTTCTAGCCAGGATCAAAACACAATACAAAGTGTAAAGACATCATACCTGAAGAATTGGATGGACGAGAACACTTCTCTAGTTCTTGAGGCGTGGCTAAACGACACAATTTTGAATGGTCATCGAATTCGAAGCCGTCTGAACATTTATCAGGAATAACAGTGCCATTTTCACATTTGTAGAAATGTCCACATCCTTTTGAATCTTTATGTAATCCATTCAACCTTGGACAACTTCCTTGACCCTTAGGCGATTCTGAAATGCAGAGCGTAGATAACATAACTTAAAGTAGGTAGATGGGAAGATACTGTTTATGTTGATCTTAGAGAAAGAAAAAGGGAGGGCGTGGACTGGATTCATCTTTCTCAGTATCGGGACGAGTAAACACGGCAATGAAATTTCGGGTTCCATAACATGCGGGGAATTTCTTGACTGGCTGAGAAACTAAAAGCCTTCGAAGACTGTGTTGCATGTACTTAGTACGTAGTAGGTGCAAGATTCGTGTCATTTGTAGACACTCACGCGAATACTGTCAAACTCAGAATATTTTTGTTACTCCTTGCCTGAAAGAATTTTAACATTAATGTAACCTACATACATTCCACGCTCCTCAGCTTACTGGATATAGTAGCTCAATTTATTTAACGAAGCTTCTACAAGATGCTTGTTTATACAGCGTTCTGTGAGAGGATGACTATGTATTCGGGAGATAAGAGGCAGAACCGCCACCAGGTGTCCAGAAGTGTTACTCGTAACAGCAATTTGCTAAATGCTTACGCATCCATACAGACCTTCATATGGATCACTCGGGCTTACTCAATCACATAAACTGCTCCAGCAGTATTAATTTCATGCGGAAGAAGAAGACGTTTGTCCCTTACGCAGTTTAACTCTCCCTGAACAGTTGACCAAGTGGAGTAACTTGCAGCCACTGAACGGTACGAAAGCCATACCGTCGTCGCACTGTCCTAGATAAGCTTGTCCGTTCTGGCAGACGAAGAAGCGGTCACAGAATTTCTTGTGCGGGAGAGAATAGGTCCCACCTAACTCGCAGAAAGGCCAGACTGAAACACGATCATCCAACAAATGAAAGCCTCGAACCTGTATTTTCGAATTTAGTTTGTTCGTTTCTTAATTAATTTATTACGTATTTACGAGTATATTTACGAGCGGCTATTACTAGCGTAATGAATTAAGTATGGAAACTGATAGAATATATGATTTTTTAATATTGTTGGGAAGTTGTATGTGTTTAGAGCATAGACTGTACATCATACTTGGGTTAGTTCGAGCTCACATGCACTTTGAGCACTTCTAACCGTGAGAATGTTTAGGTTTGCTTAAAACATATATGGTCATGAGTTGTATATTGGCTTTTTATTGGCTTGTCCATATACGGATATGAAGTAGATGTTTAATTTTAATTGGTTAAAGGATTTAAGGTACGTGATTTTGATGACGTAAGTAAGGCGTTGGCTGAGGGTTAATATATACGAACGCACATGAAGTTGCGTGGGACTTTCGGCTCGGTATTTCGGTTGATTTGGATGGTGAAATTTTAAATTTAACCTTTACAATGTTTATACTGAAATTGTAATGTAATTTTGCAACACTTAAATTTTGTGTAATAGTGTTGGTGGTGATTATGTTAAATTTTACTACGAGAAATTAAGTTATGTAACGGTGATGTGGCAGTGTAGCACCTTACTTGTGGTAGTAATATTACAGGGCTGTGAAAAGTGCCATGATTATGCACCAGCGATATATAACCAGATTAAGGGATTACGACCGAGCAGCAGGTGTTGGTGAATCCGAGAAGTTCGGACTATTTCTACGCAAGGTAAGGTTGGCGAAGTATAAGTTTTTTAAATTTTCCCATACCCCTATTGAGAGAGGGAATTTGGAAGGTATTTTTAGAAACGTGTAATAGCAATATGGCGGATGAATTACCTTGTAAATTGGCAGCGATATTAGCACCGCTCAGTTTAGGATTCCGAAAAAAGGCAGTGTAAAATATCTTCCAAAAAATAATTTATAAAACTTCTCTTAATGTGACTTGTTAGCAGAACACGGTACTATATGACCTGTATCCGACGTTTTCGTTTAGCTTTCAGTTTGACAGTATTTAGGCAGATAGTGTTAAAAAAGTTGCAATAATTTAGTTCAGCTTTAAAACATACCTACAAAGTATGCATGATGTAATTGTCATATATTAAGAACTACAAACATGTCAAAGTTACCGTTTGCTCACCGTGGTAATTATTTCAGTATTTCTCGTCTGAAATAATTTTCTAACACGGTGTTAAAATTCTTAAAATTTTTGTGTATTTTATATATCAGAACACTTATTTTACTTAAATTGATTTCCTGGTAATGGTTTAAACAGGCCTATAGCCGAAATATGCAGTACAGTGCCAATGAAAATATGACTATAGTATTTGTGCTTACTATATTATATTTTATTAAAAATGGCATATTTGTAGCCTATAAGTTATACCACAACAGGATGTTTCAACGAAAGAGAAGACAGTATTCCATTTGACTGAAAATGAGGGGTTTACAATTTCCTTTTAGAACAAAGGACTGCGAGACCGTCTAGAGAAAAGTGAGATGCATAATTTTTTCTCCTTATTAAGGTGATCAAATGCAGGACGATGAGATGGGAGTGGCATGTAGCATGCATATAGGATGAGAAATGTACCCAAAATGTAGCTGTGAATCATAAAGAGAGCGACCATTTGACCCTGTTTTGATGTAAGTATATAATGAAAGGGCCAAAAAATCGTGCGAGTGGGTGGACTTGATTCACCTGGCTCAAAGACGGACCCACGTGAACAGACACTTAACCTTCCCTTTCCATACAAGAGAAGATACTTCTTGATTAGGTAAGCGACTGTCAATTTCCAAAGAGGAAATTTTCTGTTTAGTTAAGAATGAAATCCAAAATTAGCGATCTCGGCTTCCAATGAATTTTCTGCCCCAACAGACCTCCAAAAACTCTTTCCGTACCTGCGACCAAAACACGTCTTCTGAACTTACACAGAAGAATTCACAACAAAGTCCATGGCTCCGAGTTCCATAGGCCGTCACAATTATGGAAAATCATTAAGCTTAAATGCTTTTATATTTCAATAATAATCAGTCGAAGTCATATTATGTCTAAACGCGAAATCTCAAATATCATAATTAGGCTAATGTTACTTCTTTTTTCATGGCTCGACAGCCTTAGTGGGCCTCCTCATTGTTGAGGTTTCGAGATCACACGCAGTTAGACACACCACACTCGTTTGGACTCTTGTGGACGAGTGATCAGCCCGTTACAGAGACCTCTACCTGACAACACACAACACTCACAGGACACAGACACCCATGCCCACGCGGGATTCGAAATCGCAATCCCAGCAAGCGAGCGGCCGCAGACCCACGCCTCAGACCGCGCGGCCACTGGGATCGGCAGACTAATACTACTGCTGGAAGCAAATCCTCATTAACGTAGAAAAGCAGGAAACTGCAAGAAGAACGCTAGTTTTTAGACCCCATGTGTTATTTACGTAGCGTGCTGTAAATACATGGTGTACGCGGTGGCGTAGTTGGTTGAGACACTGCGCTACAGACCGGGAGAACGCGAGTTCGATTTTTTATTGACTTAATCCTTCCGGTCGCACTATAGCCTTGGGGTCGACTTAGCCTCTAACAGAAATAGTTCCTGGGGGGTAAACGCGGCCGGTGCCTATGGCTGACAACCTTATTACCTTCATGTGCCGACTGTCTAGAAATTCTGGGGGCCTCAACCTCCTGGAGCCCTAAGGTCCTGGCCAAGCCTGTAATGGGGTGGCATCAAATAGGTACACAAGATGGATGCAATACCCTTCCTTCCGCGCTTTACATGTGCGAAATCACAAAACGAATTACCATTAATTTCGGTATTTTATAATCCACGCGACCGGCAAATATATGGCTCGAGACCGTAACAGAGCACATGGTCTAACATATGTTTGGAAGATGATGATAATGATGATAATCACGCTGAAAGTTATACGCCGAATTTAAATTTGGTTGTTATCGATCCAACACGATTTTTATTTTAAGTAAAGCTCAAATATAAGTCACGTTATTGTTTATTTATCCCAAAGCTGCTTATGCTGTAACCAATTTTTTCGTGACGTGAATTATCGATTTCATTATGGTCTACACGTTTTATTTGTAACACATGATAAAACGAATATTGAATGAAATGCAAGAGAAAACTATCTCCGTATCGTGTAACACAGCGTTAGCACGTGCAGTAAACACTTCTAACAGCAATCGATGAATATCAAGGCCAAGTAGATACAACAATTGTAAAGAACGCACTTGAAAATAATTTATATTCCATCACATTAAATATACACTTTTCCGTTCAATTATGTTAATATCTCAGTGTTTTCTGTCCACTTTTACTGTACGAGGCTGTTTTCAGAGCAGTGTTGCTGAAAATTTAATTCTTGAAACTTCAGATTTCACTGCTTCTCCCTGAGCAATGTACCCCCCACCCCCACCCGGATGGTAATTTTAAGTAGGCCTAAGGGCTGCAGTTTGAGAAAGATAAAGATCGAACTTTTTAATTTACCTAGAATTTCATGGAGGTTAGTAGTGAGATTAGAAACCAGTTCAATGAGAATCTTTGTTTTATTGGGCGACTTCACGAACCAAAATTGGCATAAATACGAGTACACTGACCTAACATACGTATATCTCTCTCTTTTAACTACATTTTGTTAGAGAATAAATTTTGTTGTCTAAAATATTATAGTATTGATGACGGAAGTGATTAAACCAATAATGCACTGAGCGTAAATTATTAGCAATGACGGTCGAGGTCCACATGCAAATGAATACCTCCTTGTGGTTAGTACAAATTAGAAAGATCTTCCTACAATTTATAACACAAAAAATTTATATTTACCTATGTTACATACATACAGGCTCTACAAAATATTGCTAATTTTAAAGACTGTCATCCCGTTGTGTTGTTAATAGTAGAAGAATTAAATCAGTATCTGTCCAAGCACAACTAAATTCTATTTATTATATAGAACTACATGTTTCGACCTATCTCAGGTCATCCTCAGGTTCACAATTGATCTTTAAAACGTACTGAGGAAGAAATATATACATTATGGAAGTCCATAAAACACAATTAAAATTCCTATTTATGACCATAAAATTTTAATAATTTTGTGTATTATCCGTGTGAAAGTATAAAACTGTAATTGTTATTTTTAAGGCAAAAAGAGCAAAACTATCCCTGTCCTAATTAACTATGACATAAATTACATTCGATATGAATTTAACCAATAAATCATTATTTCATGAATTTACTTCCTTTAAACGTAATGTCGGTACAGATCACCTGTATATTCGTCCCATGGCTTCCCTGGCGTGAAGAAGACATCGCCTTTTTCTCCGAAGACTGCTAGGAAAGACGAAAATAAAATTATTCCTTTCCAGATTCTCATCATTCTACAGACAACCATCCTGACATATGTCACCACTATTACTGCCTATGCTTTCCAAACACATTACTCTCTTTCGACAGTCGTTAACCTTTCACACAAATATCATTAGCTACTTTATGAAACAAACGTCGTTAGAAGATGATAACAAAGAAATATTTTTGTTTGTTGTGAGTTTAGAAATATCGTAATGGAAAGTTTCAAGACGTCGAACACTTAATCGTGTACATCAGTCTGTCATCATGTACCTTAAATCGTATAAAATGCGTCACAGAATCGTACTACTTAGTATTAAAATATAATGGGGAGATTTTTTTCCTTCCGTTTCTCTCAGGCAGGCGTTAATCCCCGAAACTACTGGAGATATTTAGATGAGATGTAATGTTAATATTAGTCTAGACTACGGACAGACGGTGGGACCGATTCATTTTGGTGCGCACATATCAATTATAGTTCCTGTTTCAGTCGTGATTTCTAGGCTACGGGCTGGACGATCCGGGACTCGAATCCCGCTAAGGGCAAAAGTATTTTCTCTTCTCCAAAACGTCCAGACCGGCTCTGAAGCCCACTCAGTCTCCTATTCAATGGGTACGGGGTTCTTTCTCGGGAGCAAAGCGGTCTAACTACTGACCTCCATCTAGTGATGACGTTAAGAATGAGAACTACGCCTCTACTCCCCCTATGTGCCTTCATGGCGTGGACAAGGAGAACTTTTTCAGAAGATTAGTAAATGACGTGTAAATTATGTTAGAGACTGCGTAATGTACGTGTACATGTAAAGGCCTATATGCCACTAAAATTATAACTGCAACTTGAAGTAGTTTTAGATGCGTATACTGTGATGTGATGCATTCCGATGTGTTACAATGGATCTACAGCTACGTAGATAAATGTTTCTTTTGTCGGTGCAACTGTAGTTGTTATTTAATACTTCTTAGGCCCTATACTACAAAGGACGAGGAGAAGGCGAGAAAGAGGAGGAGGAGAAGAGTCACGATATCTCAGTCAGTGTAGGGACTAGGCTACAGGTGCAACAACCGAAGAATCGTGGTTCTTTTCGTGGCAGCACCAAGAGATATTTCACTTCTCGAAAATGTCCACACCGCCTCTGGGTCCCACCAAGCCTCCTCTTTATGGGTACTGGGGGCTCTTACCCGTGCTGCAGTGACTGGGACGTAAACCTAACTACTCATTTCCACTTAGCGCCAAGGTTAAGAGTGGGTGGACTTACACTTCATGGCATGACCAGTGACAGAACTACCAGCTACTACTACCACCACAACTACTACATATTACTACCGCCGCCACCGCCACCACCACCTAACCGAGTGTGGTATTAAAATAATACGTAATAAGTTCAGCTAACACAGTCTTGAGAGCACATAGTTGAAAACAGACCAACAGAATACCTATTTTTGCAGTAAATGACAAGGTAAACAGCAACCCCATTACAGGCCTAGACAGGCCCTGAGGGGTCCAGGAGGTTGAGGCTCCCAGATTTGTAGACAATCGGCATATAAAGGTGGTAAGGTTGTCAGCCCTACGCACCGGCCGCCTTTACCCCCCAGGAAATATTCCTGGTATTTATTTCTGTTAGAGGCTGAGTCGACCCCAGGGCCATAGTGCGACCGAAACGATTATGTCAAGGAATTAATTCCAATGACACCATCGGGAATCGAACCCGCGACGTTCCGGTTTGTAGCGTAGTGCCTCAACCAACTACGACACCGCGCGCCCCAAAAGACAAGGTACATCTATCAAAATGAATACATACTTTATTTACGTCAAATAAAAGCAGAAACATGGCTAATTTGATGTCAAGGAGCATCCAAAGGTACGTTTATCAGAACACATTTTATTTTTTCATAACACAATACTTTATGTAACCAACATGTAAACCTACAAGTAGCTGTTACATAAATCAAAATAAATATAATCACATGTTAGTAAATAATACAGAAACAAAAAGTAAAAATCAGCAGTATTGGTGTTTTAGTAACCAAAAACGTTTAGGGTCTTTAAAATGGATTAGTGACTCAAGTAGTACACAAGAGTTCTAGGATTTTTTTCAGCATGATCAGAAGTTTAAACAGAATATTACATATTAATTTGATATTGAACTGCTGGAAGATTGCAAGACAAGCGTGTACTACGTAGGCTTTTCCACAGAACATTTTATTTATTTCAAACCAAACATTTCAGCAAGGTTGAAAAGTGCAAATCCTCACCACCTCCCCCTTTCCACACACACACATACATATATACATACACAGGCGCTATCTATATCTGATCCTGATTGTGCACTCCAGTATCTGACTTCCTGGAGAGCAAAGGGTTAAAGCAGTGCATTATGAACATTAGGGAATGCCACGAAAACATGTTCACATAATTTGATGCACTATTCTGGCATTTTTCTGAATTAAGGAAAAAAATCACGAAAATACTGTCAGTATACCTAGTCACTAGGCCCAGAGGCGAACCCAGGAACTCCCACACACGCAGCAGACAGCAACGTTTGGTAACTTATTTTTTCATTCTACTTGGAGCAGTCAGTTCAGACATGACACATCTTCGTGTATTAACGTATTCATATATGAGCCCTACTACTGTGAGAAGAGGCTTGTTACAAACTGAAACGATATACAAAGGAGAAAAAATCAATATTGCAGAATATTTGAACACCAAATACAAAGAAGACCAGTTTGTAAATATTGTTAAAAGCTACAAAAGCCTTCCAGCAAATATGAATTCAACAATTAAAATAGCAGCAAAAGTTATAGAAGAATTAAACCAAAAAAAGGAAAGAAGTGACACAAAAAAAGGTATACACCACACAAAAGCAAGATTAGGAGAGTTCTTAAAGAAAAAATGGGAAAGCAAAGTAATCCATGGAAATATAATGGAAGTATAAATAGACAGCTTAGTATTATTACACCAACCAGCTTATGCACTAGATAAAATACATTCATGAGCTATTTTAACACTCTTACATGCTTCGGCACCGAGGTGCCATCATCAGGGAGCTGGTATGTATAACATAAAGTAGACAGCTTATTAGTGAATTGAGGGTAGACCTGAAAGCAGAAACTGGAAGTGAAATAATAGCAGCACATGATCAGATGTTAATAAACCAAACATCATGCAACAAAATTACTGAAAACAGAAACAGCAAATGCAGATTATGTCAACAATATGACTAGACAATAGACCACATTATATCAGCAGGTCCAATATTTGCAAAATAACAATATGTGAAGCAACATGATAGAGTGTGTGCTCAACTTCACTTTAACACATGCAAGGACCTAGGGGCAAAATAAGACAAGAACACTTGTATGAGCATGTACAAAAATAAGTACAACCAAGTCATGAAAGTAAGGTATGAATATTATGGAATTAACAACTTAAAATTGACAGTTCCCTAACAAACTGGACATCATCATCCATGATAATAAAAAAAGAATATGTCTGCTAAAAGACACTGCAATTTCAGGAGACAGAAATGTGACTAAGAAAGAAGCTGAAAAGGTTGTAAAATACAAAGACCTTATAATAGAAATATAGTGTTTGTGGAATGTAATAAGAAAAGTGATGCCAGTAATAATAGGGGCAACTGGAACCATCAGAAAATCATTCAGGACATACCTGTGCAACATACCTGGAAAACACGACATTAAGGAACTACAGAAAACAGCCATAGTGGGTAGTGTGCACATACTTCAAAAAGTACTAATGTAACAGTGCAAAACACATAACATGGGAAATAGCATTACATGTACCATAAATTGCAACCACAGAACAGCTGCAGAAATTATATACCCTAGAAACATGGTTTGTTTCATGAATATTATCATAAATAGCCTGTATACAGATGATAACAACGACAACGACGACGACGATGATGATTACTGGATGATGCAATATAATCTTTCTCACAGAGTGATGGAATTCTAACAGGGTTCTGTTATGTTTCATTAATCCCAAACCAATAAATGGAAATCAAAATAAAGAGCTGGAATTTAAACTGCTGAATCATACATTTCACAACTGGCTATGTGTTACTAAAATCTACAATGTGTTTCTTTTACCAACTGTTTTAATCTGATCTTGAAAGTCAGAATGAAATAACTGTTCAAATTACTGTGTACTGTGTTCATATGTAACAAACTGAACACAGAAACACTACTACAAGGATACAAGTACATGGACATTTCAGTAAAGTTCTGGACTTGTATTTGGGAGATTCCTGTTTTGAATGATGGCCAGAACAGTTAAAAAATAATGCTCTCAGTTCATAAAAGTTCATCTCCGCAGTCTTTTCCACCACAGATCAGAGATACAGATAAGCAACTCCACATTAATACACGGAAATGTGTAAAAGAAAATGACATCACATTCCAATTGTGCTGTGTTACACACTACTTGATGTATAAATAAGCTACTGGTAATATATTAAAATCCTTAAATAGCTGTCTATAGGATGTATGTTTACTAACACAATTAATTATGTGCATAGTCCTTTTTGTAATTTAAATATGCTGTTATTTTCGTTATTCCCACCCCAAGAAAATACTATACCTCAGAAGTGCATGAAAATGTGCACAATAAATACTCCTTGTCATATGAGGGCTCATTACTTCCTTTAAAGATTTGATAATCTACCATACAGTACTCAACTTTGGGCATGACCTCACCTGGACTTTCTATTTTAGGTTTTCTGTGACATATATGCCTAAAAATTTTAATTCTGATTTACAGACAATATCCATATTATCGAATGTGACTTGTGGTGTTAAAGAATTTCAATTCTGTTTAGTATGAAATTACATTGCTATTGTTTTTTCTGTATTTATCATGCGGTTGTTTTTGTGAAACCATGTTTCTAACTCCTATGTAACATTTTTAATTTTATGTTGAACAGCACTTTCATCTTTTCAGTGACCAACAAGTTGGTATCATCTGCAAATAAAACCAACATTGCCCCTTGCATATTTCATGGAAGATCATTTATGTACAACGAAAACAAAACTGGTCCAAGAATTGAGCCCTGCAGTTCTCCATGTTTAATTTCCCTGTAGGAAGAAATATATTTATTGTGAATAGAGCTTCTACCATCACCACGGTTTATTTCAAAAAACTGTTTTCGGTGTACAACGTATGATTTAAACCAAGTTTTTTTTTTGCCCCATATACCATAGGAATATAGTTTGTCCAGTAATATGTCACAATTTATGACATCATATGCTTTTGTTAAGTCAGAAAATATTCCAACTAATTTTCTACCTCTATCAATAAACTCCTGTATACATTCAAAAAAAGACTGAGTTATGTTTCAGTTGATTTCTTCTCCCTGAAACCATTTTAGGTCTCTGTTAATATGTTTTTTATTACAGAAGATATTAACCGATTATATACATTACTTTTTCCAATATTTTTGAAACACCAATAGAAGTGATAATGGCCTATAATTCTGTATGTCATGTAATTATATACACTTCTTTATAAAGAGGTTTTATTTTAACTATTTTCCACAAATCTGGAAAAATACTGGATTGAAATGAAGCATTATAAATATGAGCCACAGGCTTTTAATGTATGTTATGCACTGTTTGACTATATTTTCTGGAATTTCATCAAAAGCTGTTGAGAGTTTGCCTTTCAAATTTTTTGTCACATATTCTACTTCATTTTCAGTTACTGGAAAAATAAATATGGTATTAGCACAACAATTTATTTTTTGTTTTGGCATTTGGCTGTTCAAGTTCCTGCTATTTTGATTTATAAGTTCATCTGCAATTAGTGAAAAAAGAAGTTTAACATTTTTGCTACATTTTGTAGATCTGTTATTTTTTCTGTTCAATTATTCACTTCAATTTTTTGTTCGTATTGAGGGATTTTCCAACTTCTTTATTTAATATTTGCCAAATTGCTCTAGTTTTATTTTTGCACTTGAAACATAGAAGTACCTCTCATTTTCTCTTCTCTCAGCTTCCTTTATTACTCTTCTGTATATTACTCGATATCTGTTAACACAATCTTGCGTTTCCCTTGTTAAGATTAGTGTTCTCTCTCAAGTTACTCAAAAATCACATTCTTTTACTGGAAATTTTTTAGCCTTGTGTAATCCATCTATTTCTATTTCATTCACTCAGCTAACTCCATGGTGCAGAGTCCTTCCTCAGAAGCTAACAGGTCAAGAAATTCCCCAGATTTTATGGAACCCAAAGCTTCAATACCACATTCACAAATGCCCGCCACCTGTCCGTATCCTGAGTCACAGCAAGCCAGATCATTCCTCCCCATGCCACTTCTTGAAGATCCATTTTAATATTATCCTCCCATCTACTATACCTAATCCTTCCAAGCAGTCTCTTTCCATCAGGTCTCCTCACCAAAAACTTGTATGCACCTCCTCTGTCCCCCATATGTGCCACATGCGCTGCCCATCTTATTCATCTTGATTTGATCACCTAAATAATATTTGGTGAGGAGTACAGAGCATAAAGCTCCTCGTTACGTAGTTTTCTCCACTCCCCTGTTACCTTGTTCCTCTTAGGTCCAAATATCTTCCTCAGCACCCTGTTCTCGAACACCATCAGTCTACGTTCCTCCCTCAATGTCAGACACCAAGCCTCACACCCATACAAAACAACAGGCAATTGCAGTTCTGTATATCTTGAGCTTTATATTTTTGGAAATTCTATATTAAAATAATAAAGTATCATACCCATAAAAACATTACATTTGGCATTTACTTCAGAGTCCAACACTACCGCCTGCCATGATTCTTTAAGCAGTAAATAATTAAATAACTCTATACTTTCCTCAACTGTTTTTCCTGACTTTATGAGTCCACTTTTTGGATTTTCAGCATTTATGCACAATATTTATGCTTGATGATCTGAGAAACCTAAATGCAATACTGTTGATGGGTTTGCATGATTTTCCTTTTTTATTATGATTATATCTAGCAATTTTTTAGTATTCTCTGTAATTCCAGTTGGGGCATTTACTATACTTATCAAATTGTACATCAACAGTAATTTTTTTAATTCATTTAATTTTACACTCTCTTGCAGAAACTTTACGTTACAGTCACCATGTCACACAGCATGACACTACATCATGGCACATGCGTAATCTAAAAAGTGAAGAAGCATAGATTAATTTACAGAGCATGTTATAGCTGTGTAACTGTTTTACAACAATTTCAATAACCTGTTGTACTGTGTGTGCAAAATTTATGTACATTCCGCATTCACTTAAAATGGGGTGTGTGCAGTTTGCATCCTGTAGAGCCACTGATAATGTGTTCAATAGTTATTGAACACATTATCAGTATGGCTGCTACATCAAAAACCAGCATAAAGCATAAGTGGCTATTGATTCATGGACATTATAAACCAAGTGGATGCTACTTAAAATGTTCCTCACATTCAAATCACAGTGGACACTATGAACAGTTTTTGCAAATTTTCAATACAACCCTGTAGTTATTGTATGTATCGTACTTTCAAACTGCCATGACTCCTCAACGTTAATATGTTTTTTTTTTACTCATCATCACCTTGTTATGTATCCACAAAGTTTGGCAGACTCCTCCTGAACCACCCTGTATGGGTAACTGATATGACATAATTCACACAACTCTCCCATCAGTTAATGTTTTCACAATTTGCATGCCACATTGCACTTCCTTTGTCTACCAGCATGAAAATGCTGTAAGATACAAGATGGGTTCCCCACACACTAATATGCAGTAGAGATACTGTCAGCAACAACACACAAAATGCTGCAATTTACTCAATTTTCTTTTTATCTGGTTGTAAGCTATATAAAGTAGTCTCTTATCCTTGCACATCAAGCTAGAACAGCATGCATCTCTGTACCAATCACGCAAGATAATGACTGTGATGATCATAATGCCAGTTCCTGTAGTATGTCAATTTATGACCTCTATCTAAGAAAATTTCCTGATGCAGCAGGTAAATGATGGACTGTTATATTTGTACTTTTTACACTCACAATTTAATGTATAACAGATTCCTTTAACACTATGCATGAAACAACATGTCAGTATTCTGAAAATCAGACAAGCATTATACACTATTCACAACAATACACTCATAACTGATACTTTATTTAGTGCTGTCACCCTTATTTCAACACACACATACACACACACATTAATGTTTTAATGTCACTGATTACATTCTTGTTTCATTTTCCCATTTCACATCCTTGAATAGCAAGTACATGTACCTTAAACAGTACTCTCATTTTCAAATGGTCACTTTTCACATAGTGAAGCTGAGATTCATTGGTGTCAACTGATTGTTGGGAGTTGCATCAGCTAACCTTGGTCTTACTCTGATGACAGATGCAGAATCTTCTTCTACCTAGAACGTGGATTTAAAATGCATATACAATTACCATGTAACATGATGTGTAGTAATTAAATTATTATTATGCACTAAGGGAGTCAGACACAAAAAAAAGTCACATCAATGAGATGAAAATCAGTACTGTAGAACATAAGTGATCTGAAATCTCCAACACTGACTATGAGTGATCACGGCTTAAAGTCTATGCAAACCAGTAACTACTGATGCAAGAGAAGCAAGTTTGTTTTTTGATAACTGAAATGAAAATCTCATGAAGATATGTCATAATAAATTTGTAAAAAGTCAGAAAAGATCATGCCAAGGAACGCTCCCCCCCCCCCCCCCCCCCCCCCCAACTACTGAAAAAGATGCCACCTCTTAGCAACATGCAGTTAAATTCAGAGCATTACCCCTTACCTACCCATCCAATTTTGCAAATTATAACTGTTTCTGTCACCAGCAAATGGTAAATGACAAGAGTCACTTCCATGCCAAAGTGCCACACCATGACAGCATTTAGGGGAAATAGGGAGTAACACATCCTTAACCTTATAACATTACTGAATGCAGCGGTGAGCTTCAGAACCTAAAGGCATTACAATGGGGACAGAACCCCAGGAGCCCAGTGGTTGAACTCTTGTAGCCAGCCCAAACATGACAGCAAAGAGAAAAATTTCAAGCCCATCAAGAATCATTCAGTCCATATCCAGCTTCCTCAGTTCATCATCTGTTAGCAACATTTTGTATTATGTACACAGTCACACAAAAAAATAATGCCTCAGAAGAATGCTTTTAAAGTGATCTGTTTATTCATAACACTGTTACTTGTACAGTGTTTTGGTATACTAAGAACAGAATCCTGTTTCTTTACACAATAACCATCATGCACAAATGGCCTTCACCATCCTACAAATACAGACAAGGCAAAATTCCTGCTCTGCATCCTTTACCCCAGTGTTTCACAGCTTTCACAAAGAAGTCATTATCTGAAAAATTGTCCCATAAATGCCATTCTTTATAATTTACCAATGAGATGGCAGCCCAAAGCTGTCTGGTTGGGACTGTTTGGAGACTGGGACAACACAGTTAATTCAAGCTGGGCAATTGCTGTCATGGTCTGTAATTTTCAGACAGCTGTGGAGGTGAGCAATGTTTTGAGTATTTTGTAAAACATGCATGTACATGTGCAAGTGAACACAGCACAGACATGAAGTTCCTTTAGTGTGGTCATGTTCTGTCTCTGAATTGATGGTGGGTCTTTTTGACAAGATGTCTACCAGATAATTTCCTCCATGTCCCACAAAATGTCACTTTAACATTAGCATACTTCTTTTCCTTGGAAAATCTGAATTTTGCTACTGTATTGACTGTCTCTTTGGCTCTGATTTAAAGCGGTACAAGTAGCTTGCATCTCCCATTACAACACAATAGAGAAATTGCTGCCCTTCACTATCATATGGCACAAGCTATTTGATGAACATGATTTTGCACTGCCTCTTGTGTGTGTGTCACTTGTCAAAAAACTCATCTAGCAACCAGGCAATAGCTTTACTATTCTGCACATGCTAACTTCAGCAATATCCAGTTGGAGTGACAGTTCTCTAACACCTACGCATATGTCTGCACATGTTGTTCAGCCTTTTAACAACGGCATCTGTCCATGCGGATTATGACCTTCCACCAGAAGCAGCTCGTCCGTAAGGGCTGCAGAGCTGCAGCCCCACCAGAAATTTTTAGAAAAATTAAAATAACACCTGAATAAAAGTTTTCATTATGAGATACATACATTCTTTAAAAGAATGTGAATGAAATCATTTTAAATTCAAACACTCATGACAGAATCTCAAGTGCTGTGGAGATTACAGCAGGCTGCGCCCTACCCAGACCTTGTGCACTGGCTTCAACACAGCTAGGCTGGGTGGTGGGAGACTCACCCAGCTATGCTTGTGGGTGGGCTGCTGTCAGTGCAGCCTAGAGAGCATTTCAAGGAGGATTTCATACATTTGTTTACCTTTCCTAACATTTCAAACGCTGGCATTTTGCTAACTATTTTTACCTGGCTGCTTCTGAAACCATATTTGTAAATGTTTTTAATTTTAGCAGTTGCAATGTTAAGACAAACATGAACAAGAACAGTACGCAGTACTTACAGGGCATACATTTTTTTGCAATCAGCTCTCACCGAGAAGACAAAGATTAAGAATTTAAGTCATGTAACACCTGATTTAGTTATTTCTCAGTCATCACTAAGCAGAATATACACTTATGTGAGAAAATTTAACCGTGCTATATACGCTAAACATAAGTGGTTGAGTGGCTGTGCTGAAAGAAACAATCTATTAGGTCTCCTCATTAATCATATAATAATCCTAGCCCCAGCCCCACCACAACAAAGCCCCACAAGCTGTGACTGCCTTCCACTATGCAGGCAGGTGCACAGATTGGCAGTCAACATTCTGCAGACATATCTGCATTACCTGTTATCCAACTGTACTGTGGTCAACATGATCATCTCCAACATTTCCAACAGGTTGCTCCTCCCACACCAAAATCAAAGAGCAGAATGCTTTCCAATGGACATGTAGTGTTTAGAAAACACTCGGGGTCATCACTTTTGGACTGACATTCATATAAACACTTCTGTTTTTCATGCAGCAATGAATGAATGTAAAGAAAGTAAAGTAAATGAAGGTATACACATTTTTACAAAAAGTAAATCAAAGCTATGCATGATGGCACGTATAATTTTATTTGAGTATACACCTTCAAAACTGTTCTGAGAATAACACTCTTAGAAAACAGAGACTTTTGGAACACACACAGTAAAGAGAGTGAAAATTTCTTCGCTGACCATGAAATTAAAAATATTTAAGACCCCAGCTTATCAGCAACATCAGACACACTACACTTTACTCTCTTAAGTTTTTTAGTAATCAGCACTGCAATATATGCAAGAACAGTAACAAAATGATAATCCTACACACTTTACATGTTTAAGAAATCAGTTTCCTGATGCTTCTTCAATAAAGATAAATCATGTTCAATCCTTGAACAAGGATTGCAAAAATAAATATATACTTCCCTACAAGCACATTACTGGTGATCCTACAAGCTGTAATTTTAAAAGGGATGGATTGGGTTTTTTAAAGATGAAACAATTACTGTCAGGCTAATTGATCACGACTAGGAATTTGCTGTCTGCCACTCCTTCCCTCTTCTTTGTAATCAGCCAGGGTCCATAGTTCAAGTCTCGGACTGAGCTCCAAAAGGATGAGCCGATAAACTGGTTATCTGGCTATTAGCCAGTTTATGTAATGACATAAATTAAATCATAAATGCACTATTCAAATTTTGGAATGTGCAGAGGGGTTTAGCAGTTCAAACCTCTAACTGCTCTCCACACTTAAGCCTTGTATGTCATTAAGATGGGTAGAGATCTAACATGCCTCTTTTCCACTAAAGGCTTAAATTCTCTTCCTTGTTATAGTGACAGGTAGTTGTATGCAGGTAAGTGGTCCTTTGTTCGGAAAGATATTTTTCAGACGGGCTTGCCTGCTGGCTGGCTGTTTTCTTGACAAAGAGGGAGACATTCCAGAATTCGTGGCACTGTAATATTTGAATTCACAGACAGAACATGAAAGAAAACATGAGTGGTGCAGTTCACAACTTAACAGCTTCATCGGAATCGATCTTAAGTTTTCTATGACTGTAGTTCACGTATTCGAATTGTGTAAACTGTTGCTGTGATTTGTTAATTCATAATTAAAAACAAGCTGTGTGATCATTATAACATTATAATTGTATCAAAGTGGCTTCACACCCCCCATATATTCCTTGGGAGGGATCCATGTTAACCGACAAGCATACAGCAGCACTGTAACCATGAGTCGGGCAGTTCAAGGTGGACGGTTACATCTTCAAATTCTGTCATTTCCTCTCTTGGCCTTAGCCTTGTCAATATGGTCTCAGAATCCATCTTATGAAGGTCTTTAAACAAATACAAGACAAATGTGGAAAAAAATTCTTACTCCATATTAATATGCATGCCTGTAAACACACAATATGATAAATTTTTCTGTGCCTTTGATGGCTCCTGTTAATGCTGTGATAAATCTTCATTTACATGGGTGGAGGGGAGTCATTACACACTTTGTTCCTTGGTTTACTCATCTATAATCAGTCAGCTGTTTCAGACATACAGCATGAGGCAAGAAATGAATGATTATAGATGAAAATCTGTGGAAGAAATCATGGTGTATTTAAGGCACCATACCAACATTCACCATAAGAAAAATAAGCAGGATACTTTTCTTTTGCCCAGATGATTCAAAGTGGGGAACTTCCAAATATGTAGCAAGAATAGTGGCCATTATGACACATGGTACACCAAATACAAACATTAAATATTTTGTAGAATGAGGACTCAGACCTCAGTAACAGAAATCCATAAAAGTCAACACACCCTACACATGACTGTAATCAACATTCCAATAACATGTAACAATACACTGGCCTATGAAGGGTTTATTAAAAATAAACATACTTGCATCTCGCCTTCTTCCTGCTGACTCCTCTTCTGTGCAATTGTCCTTAGCAAAGCCTTCCCTTCTTCTTTAGTCTGTAACAACACAGATCATCATGATTAACATACTAGGACATGATAATAGTATGACAGTTGCAGAAATTAAATTTGATATCCATGTCCATAAGTCTCCTAGCAAAATTACCCACAACAATATTACAGTCATGGTGACAACTTTCATTAACTTTTCAAAATGACATTATGATTAAGGAACTCACAAATACTGGCATGTTTAAAAATGAAAGCAAGGGATGTGTACGCATTAACTGCTTGACGTAAACTCTGCATGAACCATTTTTTATATGTTGACAATCACATACATAGCAACAGCATGAAACTTGGAAGGCATATCCAACAAGTTTAACACAGAAACAGTGGAACCTACACACAGAAATGTATCGCCACCAAACTGAATAGATATTGCAGTTAAGGATTCAAGTCTTGTAGGAAGTGACACTGTGTTACTGGGTGAGTGGTTACCAACGTTTGGAAGGACTGTATTGTCTTCATCCAGTCTTCGTGGCAGCTGGATCCTTAAGATGAAGGTACTACAGTCCTTTGAAATGTTGGGACCTACACACCCCATGACACTGTGTCACATCACAGAAGACTTCAATCCTCAGCAACACCATTGTGAGTACCTCAAACCTTGTAAAAATTTGTAATCCTGCTAGTGTCACCATACAGCCACACATACCTGAAGCAAAGTAGGATCATAACAACTGTTTTAAGAACAAGACTGTCACAGAGCATTTACGAACTAAAATTATAAAGGCAGTACTCCACAGTGATGGTACATTTTAGCCTATATTCCTTATTTAATAAGGTAAGCTTTATGGCGCCGATCCCAGTGGCCACGCGGTCTAAGGTGTGGGTCTGTGGCCGCTCGCTTGCTGGGATTGTGGGTTCAAATCCTGACGGGGGCATGGATGTCTGTCTGTTGTGAGTGTTGTGTGTTGTCAGGTAGAGATCTCTCTTGTCCAGAGGAGTCCTACCGAGTGTTTGTGGTCTCAAAACACCTAGGCCCACTATGGCTGTTGAGCCGGCGGGCCTATGTAATTATAATGTTCATGTGTCTATCCATGTTTGAAAGGTGAGTAACACTAGCAATGGGCCTTGAAATTTTGCACTGTCATATAGCATATAAAAGTATGCAAATTTTGTTATGGCAATTTTGTTTTTGTAAAACAAGCTGGTTGCTCTGCAAGAACTACAATATATGTAGCTTCTGGTTTGATGTTCATAGCCAGTAAATCAGCAGAGCTAGACATATAAAATATTGTCTGGAGAGGGACAATAAACATACATACAACTTCTGTATAAAATATTCTTTTATATTAATAACTACAAAACAAATATGTAGAACTTTGAGGCTGTCTCTGGCAAACTGAATACAGGCAGCAGCTACTGAAGACTCAAGTGTGTTTGAAGTAAACAAGCATCACAGAAAATTACATAAATTTCCTGTCTGTGGTTATTTTGTGATGCTGTCAGCATCTGGACTAGAAGATGCAGATGGCAGACGAACATGAATATGAAGCATTGGTGGACTGGGGAGAGTGGAAAACCGAAGCACTCTGAGAAGAAACTTCCCCAGTGCCATTCTGTCCACCACAAATCATACCTGAAATTCCATGGAAGCAAATGTGGACCACCACAGTGGGAAGGTGGCAACTACTGTAAAACCCTGATGTAAAATCCACGAAATGAAAATTATGCACTCCAAAAAATGTGGGTTAACAAAATACATTGACAAGCTATTTCAAATAGACTTCTGAACATTTTAACAATGTAAATGCAACATGGTACATATATGTAAATTGGAAACTACTTTGTCACAGTATTATCACAATGTGACCTCACACACAACACCATGATAGTTGGGCACCCACATCACACATCCTCGTACATTTTAAACTGAAAAGAGCAAAAATGATAGGAGGGGACAAGTTGCTAGTCACAAGTAAAGATTATTATGTATTTTGATGATAACCACGCAGCAAGAGCAGATTCCAGTTCCTCCAGCAATGAATTTTTCAATTATTTCTGCTGCATAGAGAAAGTCCCACAATGGATGTAACCTTTTTCAGTTGCTTCACAATTTTTCAGTTGTGTTTCATGTGGACACCAGAAGTCCAAACTCCAATGCCAAGTCAACACATCCACCAGTATGTGCAACTTTCAATAAATTATCTACTTTATCACTTACTGTAAAAGATATCCATTTTATTTTACACACATTTCACCCTTTTCAGAGAAACTAAACCCAGTCTACAATAAAACTGGGTCTACAAAATTCTATAAAATTCAAGACTGAAGATGCACAGCACTACTTCCTTGTACAGTTGATCACTACTGACTACAGTTGATAAATTGAAACATTCGTCTCTTCCTATTCAACCTACTCCCATCTACACAATAAATGTTGTAACTACTGCAACATTTAGTTCAGTGATTTTTCACTGAGATGTCACCAGCTATGCCTTACCAGACACAAATAGTAATTGAGAAGAAAACTATGAAAAATAAAATCAGGTGAACTCCGTAGTTGGGCTTAGGATAATGAAGTGTAAGTTCCATAAAATATAGAACCTGGGAACATAAAATCTGGGGAAGTGTAACATTGTTCTTATGGGCATTTGGCCAGGACCATACAAAAAGTGCGTAAAATCTAGGATAATGCAAAATTCGGGAATGTGAAGTTGGTGTTTTACTGTAACTGCTTGAGTATGACCTACCAAACTTCTTGTTGCTGTACTACACTTACCTCTTCAAACTCCAGACACTTTTGTGCGTACTGATAGGCTTCATCCACCTTATTTCTCTTGACATAGTAGTTAGCCAAATACTTGTACGCTTGGCTCATTTCACTTTTATCTCCACGTGGCTCATTCTCTGTCACATAGTCTGTGAATGCAGCTGCTGCATGATTGAACTCATTCAGTTTATCATACAACCTGGCAAAAAGACAATGTGTACAAATTGATATTGCACCATATATCTATAAAACCTGGCAGAAGGGCAGTATAAAAGATATCATGTTTAGAATATTACTTTTAACAAAATTTTAATGCCATGAAACATTATTTATGAGACAGACCATTCCGGGGCTTTAAGACTAAGGTCATACGTGGTAAAACAATAAAGATCTAGGACTGATGCTAAGATGCATGTATGGCTTGGTGCTTAAACCAATTGTAACTGTTTTCTGTTAGTACAAGTAATCAACACCAGGGACTAGTGAAAACAAAGATGTAACTCAATTCCTCTGTAGCAGCCCTGTGTGTAATTTGTGTTCTTTGCTATCACTGAGTAGCATGAGCAAAGATCAATTTCAGTTTCAAATTTGGTGAAAACAGCTACAGAAACACATAAAATGCTTGAAACTGTTTAGGAAAACAAAGCTCCAACTTGGACATGTGTCTCTGAATGGTTTAGAACATTCAGAGAGGGCATGAGGCCCTGGAAGATGAATCAATGAGTGGGCAGCCATCAAATGCATGAAATTCAGACAAGTTTATGAATTGGTGGTCAGAGACTGCCAAATGACCACAAAATTGATGGCAGATCAACTGTACATTAACCAGGAATACATCACATTCTCCATGAATATTTGTGAATGAGGAATATCTGTATTCAGTTTGTTTCACACTGTCTTACGGAAGAGCTGATTCTTCCAAGACAGAAAAGCGCCTACTGGTCACCCATGGTTTGGAGCAGATCAGCCACCCACTTTATTCACCTGGCCTTACAACAGCCAACCTTTTATATTCCCTAAAATAAAAAGCACCCTCAAAGGAAGAACACTTCAGGATTGAGGACATCAAGAATAGCCATCGAATGAAATGCAGTTCCTTTGGATACCTGTGAGGACTATTTCGTGCAACTTCCAGATGGAAGCAAAATGTTTGTTGCACTTGAGCAAGTTGACTTTGAAGGAAAACAGGACAATTTTCATCTATTTCATGTGTCTCTGTTCTTACAGCATCAATCACAGACTTTATTGTTTGACTACATACAAAGAGTTTTGAAACAGTATTTACTTTTCTATGCATATTTACAAACAATCAACAGAACAGTAATATTTCAGCCATGATATACTGCTCTGTAGAACTCAAAACGTCCATATTTGTTCACACAACATACAAAGGCAATCATGAAACTATACTTAAATTGCAATTAGATACATCTGATGCATTACTTTGCAAGTTTAAGAAGTGCTGTCCCTTCAATATCACCAACACTACGTGCCTTGTAGTAGCATTTCAGGGCATCCTGTATCTTATCCAGTTTCTCATATGTTTCTCCAAGAGCAATAAGCATGCGACTATCATTTGGTCGCAACTGCTGGGCCTGTTTGTAGTAATATAAGCAGTAAAAGAACATCTTCAGTATCTCGTATGTTTGGCCAAGTCCATACCATGCTCGGTAGTCTCTTCTGTTCACCTCTTAAAAAAGTGGAAGACATCAAATTAAAACTTCTACCAGCAGACAGATATTACAAGAAATATACAAGGTGTGTCTAAGGTTGGTTAGCTGAAAACATTCAGATCATCATTTTGATGCAATTACAAAATTATAACAGTCAATTTTAAAAAACAGTATCTGGGCACTGTGAGTTATACACTGAATATGGAGGATCCCATTTCATTAAATTTTTGTAAATTCATTAAGTATTAAAGTAATGTAAATGTATTTTAGCATACATTGTACTAACAAGTCAACTGACTTTTCAGCCACTTCATAGCTTTACTTAAAGAGGAAAAAAGTTAAAAGTAACCCTGCAATCTAGGTCTTCTACTTTATAACTTGCAAGAACGTTCTATTACCTAACACAACTTCATGCAAGATTCACTGCTGTGACAGGTGTCAGCAATTAAAAAGACAAAAAGGAGCCTTACAGAAAGTTCACGGAGCAAAGTCCTTCTTTAGAAGCTAGAAGTTACTTAGCTAACCAAGAAATTCCCTTTTCTGGAATCTGAAGGTTTATTACCACGTCACATAGATGAATCCTGTCAACACTCTCGAACCCTAATTCCCTTAGGATATTATCCTCCCATCCACGACCTAAGTCTCCCCAAGTGGTCTTGCCTCTTCAGATACTGCAGCCAAAATTCTACACACACATCTCATCTCTTGCATGTGTGCTGGGACAGCATAGTCAGTATAGTGATCGGGCTACTGGCTGGACGACCAAGGTAACATGGTTCAGATCCTGGAGAGGGAAGAAATTTTCTCTTCTCCAAAGCATCCATACCAGTTCTGGGGCCCACCCAGACTCCAATGGGTAATATGGGCTTTTTCTCAAGGAGGCAAAGCAGCCAAGTTGTGAAGGTGACCACTCATCTCTGTTGAGTGCTGACATCTAGACCTCTTCCCCCCCCCCCCCCCCCCCCCCCCCACGCCTTGATGGAGCATATAAGGACAATTTTACCTTTTACCATGCATGTTAAATGCTCTGCATATTCTCACCCCCTTGAATTCTTCTGCTTACTGTGAAGTAAAGCGTACCAATTATGATGTTCCTCATTACGCAATTTCCTCTGAACTCCTGTTACCACCAATTTCTTACATCATACATGTTCCCCTCTGCACCCTGTTCTAAGACACCTTAAATCTAAGTCCTTCCTGCCCACAGAAATGGACAGGTAACATAACAGTTCTGTACACTTTAATCTTTACGTTTATATACAGGAGATGAAAATACAAAAGATACTTAAATGAATGGTAACAAGCATTCCTCACATTTCACTTGCTCATATTTTCTTTGTGAATACAAATTCAATCCATTACTGACATTTCCAAGCATTTGCACTTTTGTCATATTTTCAGGGTTTATTAGCTACTTTGTTCTAAACATGTCAGTAACAGCACAGAAGTGTACTCTAATAAGATACATGTTTCCCAAATTAAATCTTTTTGATGTTGAGTACTTCACTGGTGCTGATATCTGTTACATAACTGCAGAACCATATGTTCTGTAAAACTAACCACATTGCACAAGGTTGAAAACTGTCCTGTATTTAATCAACAATGAAAATTTCCTACATAAACCACAACTTACATTTATCGATATTTGCACGAAAATGAAGTACACCAGTGGCTTCACCACCTAACTGAATGGAGCAGAATCCTTTGAAGCTAATAGGTCCTCAGACAATCGAGAAATTCCTCACATTTTATGGAACCCGAACACTCATTACTGTGTTCACAGCAGCCCAACACGCTTACCCATTCTGAGCAAGATAAATCCAGTCCACACCCTCCCATCCTATTCCTTTAAAATCTGTTCTGATATTATCTCCCCATCTGTGATAGGTCTGCCAAGTGGTGCAACAATGGGTCTGAGAATCAGAAACTGGATAGAATATTCTATGGGTTATTTAACAAGCAACTGGCAACTCCTGAGATAAGGTAATGATGTTCACACTTGGAACCTCATGTTTGGCTCCACAACTGAAGCTTCAAACTTCTGCAAAAATGTTCATTTACAATAACATATCATAAAATGTTTCACAGTCTGCATTTGATTTCTTCAGTCTGAGAACCCTTCTATAATTGTATTAGTACTCACGAAGTTCAAATTTATGTTTTTCACACAAGGTACCTGCATGACAAAACCATACACAGTAAACAGCATACAAACTGAATAATATAATTCTGGTTTTCATTCTATTATAAGTAATGAGAAAAAACAGGTCACTAGTATTTACAAGATAATGAAAACTGTAATAATACAGTGGGATAGGCATGCATCTCAGGCACTTAAGACAAGGAATGCACACAAAGTTTTTATGGGAAAACCTTTTGGAAAACTTCAAACTGGAAGGTCAAGCAGATGGGAAGGCAACAATACAATACAATAAATACTATAAAGATCTGAGGCAGATGGAACTGTGTCAAGCCTGCATCGAACAGCAGGCTTTAGTTTTAGTGTTGCTGCAGGTTCTGCTACATCACTATTGAAGCAGCCACTGCTCCCAGCCTTTTTAAGATTATATAAGAACCAACCTAATGCTTGTCTGTAGCTCTGTATTGCTGCATTTGTGTTCTTCATCTCCATAAATTCATGCCCCATAAGAGTCCAAGCTGACAAATAATGAGGGTTCAACTTAAGTGCTCTTTGGAAGTACAGCACAGCTTTCTGATGTTCTGATCTCAAACTGTAGTAGTTCCCTGTAATAACAGTGTATGAATGAACAATATAACAGGCTACCATAAAATTCAAAAACATAAAAGTACTGTTTTACTTAATGCATGGTTTCCTCTTAAACCACAGATCATATACACATAGTGTGCCCGTTAAATAATGAGACAGCATTCATTACGAAAAAACGAATGAATATATTTATAAGTTTTTATGACAAACTTTCAATATAATCGCCCTCCACTCCACACAATGCTGAGATCATTTATACAGGTCCTCGAAAGTGTGCTGGAAGTCCTGCAGTCAAACCCCTTTCAGTTACTTGGTCACACCGCGTTGGATGTCACTAATGTCGCTGAAACGCTCTCCTTTTACGGTCAATTTCACCTTGGGAAGAGAAAAAAGTTTGCCGGTGCCAAATCTGGCGAATAGGGGGGATGCTGGATCACATAGATCGATTTGGAAGCAAGAAACTGCTTCACATTCAACGCGCAGTGAACAGGCGTGTTGTGACACAACAGCAGCCAGGTGTTGTTTCAGAACTGCTAGTTTTCGCACGTACAGACATTCCATCACTCCTAAATAATAGTGACTGTTCACTGTGGTGTCTTTAGGAACAAACTCGTGGTGGATAATTCCAGCAGCATAAAAGAAAACGATCAGCATTGTCTTGACACGCAATTTTTGCAACCTGACTTTCCTCTACCGGGGAGAATTTTTCCACACACTCCATGCTTTGTCGTTTGTTTGTGGATCAACTTGAAAACACCAACTTTCATCACGAGTCGTAATTCTTTGCAACGCGTCATGATCTTGGTCAAAAAACTCCATGAAACTGCGACAACATTCAACCCAATGCTCTCTCTGTTCAGCCGTTAAGGAGTGCGGCACAAACCTCAAACAAGTCTTCCTTTTCAGCAAACCTCTTTCCAAAATTTGCCTGGCCGCTTCCTTACCAACTCCAAGACATTCAGCGAGTAGCGTAGTGGTTATTCGCCTGTTCTACATCACAATGGCACGAGATTTCTCCACATTTTTATTGGACCGAGAGGAAACTGGCCGGCCTGGAAGAGGATCATCCTCCAGCAACTCCCTGCCTTCAAGAAAAAGCGCGAACCATCGGAAGACTTGCGCACGACTCAGTCATTACCGCACACCCGTTTCTGGTCTTGGTACACTTCCGTGGTAGTTTTCCCCTATTTAAAGTAAAATTTAATCATGGAATGTTGCTCCATGTCGAAAATTTTGACACAGGAAACAAACATACGCTTACTTTGATGGCGATAAAACGACAACTACTGACGCTACAGAGACAAGCGTGTGCTCTTTGAAAAGAGGACACTAGCGGTCACAACCATATACTATTTTGCTAATCTGTTTCCAGGCGCTCAGAAAAAAATGAGTATCATTATTTAACAGGCACACTGTGTACAATAAAAAAAAACCCACTCTTTCAGTCAGCACAACTGTGTCTATCAAAATACGGTAATCTGCTACATGTTTCAACCCCTTCCAGTCATCTTCAAGCCAGGTCAATTACCGATATTAAAAAGTATACAGAATATGGAATGCCATATTCACATGGGATCCCAGGCTTTTAATATCATATATTTGCATATTATGAGATTACATAAATTTAAAATGTTGTTTAACCTCATAATATCTAAATACATAACATGAAAAACCTGAGATCACAAGGTAAGTCTGGCACTGCATGTTTTGTGTACTTTTTAAATTCTGATACCTGAACTTGCCTGCAGATGAACAGAAAGGGCCGAAACATGTAACAAGCCACATTTTAATAAAAACATGGTTATGCCAACTAAAGATTGTATTTATTGTATATATTTGTTATTACTAAAGCACAATGGGACATCACTTCAGAACATACATAAATCATTTTCTCTTTAAATTATGTGTTAGGAATGCCTATTTTAAAATACTATCCAAGCACTTGCATAGAAGAACTAAGGAAAATCTGAAAAATCCCATTAGGACAGCTAGCTTCTGGGTCACTTTTTTCCTAAGTGGTTTACTTTGTGAAACTTTCTGTATCTGGACTGCACATCATCAATGGTAGATGCATGAATATGAGTATGGCACAATTGTGGAATCACACAGACAGGGAAAACCTGAAGTACTTGGAGAAAAACCTGACCCCATATCACTTTCTGAATCAAACCTTGGATCTCTGAAATACAAAGCAAGTGTACCAAAACAAATCACTTGGAAGTTAGAAGTGACAAACAACAAGTTGAAAATAGGATTCGTAACTGAGGGTTGTTGGTATCATCTTCAGACAACCTGCACTATGGCAAGCCACAAACTTGTGTGGCTGGAGAACCTGACACACAAAGACAGACAGCTGACTGTGCAACAGGCTCTGAGCACAAGCATTTGTTGTCAGTACTACCAAACACTGCTGGCAAGATGGGTGCCTAAGCAAATGACTGCAGACAAGGCACTGCAAATCAGACCCAACCTCAATACTACTTGAAAAACAAAGACTGCAAAGGAAGGTGTAGTTGAGGGAATCTGGGATGCAGAAGTCATTCTCTCCCTCGAGTTCCTGGACCACGCAGACCATTGCAGCACAACATTCAAGCACCTGAAGCAAGCCATACAGATGAAATGTCCTGGCTTATCCTGCATGACAATACCCAACCTACAGGCCCATGTTACAACACACCTATGTGAATGACTTGCCCATCCACTCCAAAGCACACACAGTGCCCATACTGACTTTCACCTCTTCAGACCAATGATGAAACATGTCAAATGAAAAGTCTTTTGACATGATAACAAGGTGAAACTGAGGTGCACTGGTAGGTGCAAACACAGAGCTGTGAGCAATTCTTCACAGGAGTCACATTTATTTATTTATTTATTTACCAACTTCTGGTCTACAAGTGTAATGCAGTTATATTTTAAATAACTGGCTTAAATGTGACACTGTGTAGTGTTGTAGACACCTACTGATGTGTCACAAGCAACTCCTGCCTCCATCATCAGGGGGATGAATAAAAAGAGCAGGTTCCTCTCAAATGGTGGTACTTATCTATTATATTACATATCTCAGAAGACACTATTATTCATGGTCACCACTGTAAGAACCCCAAACCTCAAATTATACTTTGTAACCACCTCATTAAACAGACAAATAAGTGGTTCATCCAAATCAGTCCCAATGTGATAAATCTGGCAGTTAAATTAATGTGTGTCTGTAATATGGTGGGGTCTATTTAAGCCAATGTCTATTACAGACGTAAAATATCTGCCTAAATACATGGAACATGTTTTTTCAGTATGCATGGATATCTTATTGCAATATATAACCCATAACACAGCAACAAGTTATTTGCCTACCTCAGATGCCTGATGTTTGAATGGTGCAGATTCCATTCACAGTTCTTGCATTACGCAGTATAAGGAGATTTTACTGTAATATTAACTCACCCACAACACAACATGTCTCAACACGGTACTTGTCTATCTCACATGCCTGATGTGCAAGATGTGCCAATTCCACTCTCAACTCTTTCACATATAGGAGATTTGAGTATGTATCCAAGTTATCCAATCGGAATGGGTCACACAGCTGCAGCTGACGAAATGTGGTTATTGCTGTATCCACATCTGAACACAACACACAAATGACTTGATTGAGGGCATGAAACATGATAATCTAAACAAAGTCAACAGAACACTATAGCTCATGAAAGAGCAATTCTCGTAACCCACCAATACACAATTTTACAGAAGACAGAAGAACTTGATTGATTGCCAATAGACCAACACTTAAGCATGTTATGTTTTTACAAAAATATAAGGACAAGCAATATTTTTGTGGACACAACATTTTGACAGAAGGCGTGTTTGTAACCCAACTGTTTAGTAATGCGGAATCTCAGTTTGGTGAATTGTGTGGGTTACAACAAATTGTCATTTCATGAGCACTATGTGGATAATACACTCATTACTCCCTCAGTTCTGTTCATAATCAACATGGTACTCAATTCATGTAAGCTTACAGCACATAAAAAACCAAGTGTTCATTGCAAAAGCAAAATAATCAATTCTAAGATATTTCTAATATGAAAATGAAACATTTGTAGACATTAATTATGGAACAGCAAAGGAATTCTTCCCAGGAGTCTTTTTTAATCTACATTAATATAAGACTAACTCCATGGTACAGAGCCATTATAAGGCTGAAGTACTCAGCACATCCATAAATTTCTTCATTTATGGAACCGAGTTTAAATGCCAAGTTCATAAAAGCATTCCGCCGTAAACCATCCTGAGCAAGCTGCGTCAAGTCCACATTCTCACACCCTATTTCTCGAAGTTCTATTTTAATATTATCATCCTCAGTACCCCAAGGTTTATGAGTCAACAATTTTCGACATGTATCCCACATACTCCGCCCATATCACAAGAATTAGAGCGTAATTAATAACTGTATTGGACTACCTCTTCTATTATGGAAAGCAATTGCAGTCTGAGCTATGAGGTAAGTACTCTTCTGAAATCCATGTTGCTGAAGAGCAAAATAAATATTCAAAGCATCCTCATTCAGTTGCAGTTCTAGGAATGTATGGCCAAGGAAGAAGTGTTTCATCCAGTGATCAGGTAATACAAGTGAAACAAGCTGGAACAACGCATAAATAATCCTGAACTTGGATCAATAATCCACAACATGAACATTTCTTTTAATACTGACAAACCCACAGTACTTTTGTAATTGCATTGCCAAGCAACAATCTTAATCACCACCACGAAGCTGCCACTTGTTATACAAACAACAATAATTCACAATGCAAGGGGCTACTACTGTGTGCAGGAGAATGCAGTGCAAATCAATCCTACAATTAACTCAGTATCCTAACAAACTGGCAAAAGGACATGAATTTATAAACATGAGGTAATCAGACTATATGAAACATTAATTTGTTATAACCATCAAATATAACACTTTTTATTAGTTCTTGCTCATTTTACTCTGGTCCAGTCAGTTCATTCGCCAGGGTTCCATATTTAAGACAATAATTGTGGATTTACAGCGTGACTAACAATATTAAAATGAGCAAATTTAAGCTTAAATCTAGCATATATCATCTAAAAATGGAACCCATAAAAATAAATCAAACGGTTCAAAATATACACAGTAACACCTAATCAAATGTATTGTATTTGACTGAAGTTTATGATCAATTAAACCCACAATACAACACTATGGAATTGAAAATCATAACACAGTCAAACTCAGTTATAACAATCACCACTGGACTGGATAGTTTCGGTCAATATGGCTGTCATTTGTAATACCCCTGAATGTAAAAACCAACACATATTACAGTAAAACCCCAATTTAATGTTCTCGCATTTAGTGAAATCCCGAATTTAGTGATGATTTTTTCATGTCCCGACAACAGCTCCAAATAAACACTGAACCTACATTTAATGAAAATCTCGATTTAGTGAAATATATTCTAATCCCCCAGCAATTCATTAAATAGGGGTGTTACTGTATATGGTAAAGGATATACTGAAGTAAAACTACATAAAGGTTTCATGTTTAACATACTGATGAAAAAATATAAAATTGTACATATATTAAGAATTTACCAGTAAACATATATAAATGATCACCAGCTTGTAAGGTGGCATGGATTTCATAGAAGTTGCACCTTCAATGCATATATCATGGTATCATCACTCTCCAGAGGAATTCTAGAAGTTATCAAGTCATTAACATGAACATTGTAAATGTCATATAAATGATCAAAATTTGTAATCTCATTTTGTTTCAGCAATTCTGACAAAGGTAGATGACCTTCATTAACATTCTGGTTAGAAGCCAAAAATTCTCCTGATTATAAGTTAGAGTTCCGAAAACAATTTAATGCTACTGCAAGTGTAACACTTTCCCATGCATCTTTCATGACACAAACTTAATCCAATACAGACACACTGTCATCTGATCTTGTTACCTTCAATCCATCAACTAGAAAACCAAAAATTGCCTGAAATAATCCATGAAGCTTTAATTATGCCTACATCCATTGGCTGCAAAACACTGTAAAGCTTTCAATTATGCCAGTGTCCACTGGGAGCAAAACAGCAGTTGCACTGGAAGACAAAAACACCACTTTTACATTGGATAAATCCTGCACAGAAGGGGGTACTGGACAGTTATCTATGGGGAGTAAAATTTTTCTACTTTTTCTCTGCAACTCATTATTCCACTGTCACAAAATATTGGCAGTCAACCATTCCTTGTCATTAGCTGCATGATCAGTGGCCAGATTCCATACATTTAGGAAGCAATGTGTTTTATACAACTTCCCATTCACAACGTATTTTGTCAGTTCCAGCTGTGTTCACACACAATGAAATTGTTAAACAGTTCTGAGGTCTTTTTCTGCCAACCCATTTTTCACCTTTGAATGTAAATATTACATCATGTATCATGTTACAGAACAGTACAGTTTCATCTGCACTGTAGATGTCTTCTTCGCTGTAATTTTTTATTAACATTCTGTTCTAACACTTTTCATTGATTCACCTGCTGTTTTTTAATCTGCTGATATGGCCTCTCCACTGACTTTCACACAAACAATGTTATGGATATTTTTAAAACAATCAAGCTATCGACTGTCAAACATGTAATTCTCATGCCATAATTCTCTTTTTGCAAGTTTTGTTTTATCCTTAAAATGGGGCCAATGATTGAGAAACCACCACTCCTCTGGCCTTGAACCATTTCAACAGTGTTGATCAACAATACTCAAGTTACATTTCCTCATTTTCTTCTATCTGAGGTTGTTCTCTAGTGCAGATAACATAAAGTCTTCATTTTTCCACACAGATAAAATGTAGATGATAATATTTAAAGTTGATGTAACATGTTCTAATAATCTCGACTTTTTCACAAATAAATGAACACTTCGTTTTATTTAGAGACATGTCAACAGTTAATAGGCAAAATTTCCTGATTTTTGTGACCAATGTCAGTATGTTTCTACTGAAATTGTAAGCATATGAGTTACAGGAAGAGTTATGTAGACATAGTAAACCAGGGGTTCCCAACCTTTATGTGGAACAGGTGTCTTGTTCAGAGAAGGCAGCAGGCACCACTGTCCTTTCTCTCAGCCCCCATCTATTCAGAACTACCTGGTACCTATTCTATAATGTTCTGATAATACTGTAACATTGTTTCTCAAAGACTTTATAGACTTTTTCCACTGTATGTATTGAAATATAATACATTACATTTTACAGACAGGTTCTGCTTTCAGGCTTACTTCTTCCAAAACACTGTCACTATATTATGATTATTTACACTGTAACTAAACCCAGATTAACGTCAAATTAGTAAATACCACATATTCCAAAAAGTTTAGAAAATATGGTTATGCAAATTTCACTAGACAGCAAATACATAAAATACATAACTGGTCACTGTAACTATTTCCTCTCACTAAACAGTAGCACTGTGTAGGCGATCCTGGTAGTCGGAACATTTATAGCAATAACTGTTCTTCTTAGCCATGAGAAAGGGAGGGTTGCTGTGCTGCTAGGTGCCATGTTTTCCTGACTTTTAAACTGAACACTTGCTCTTGCCTCTTGTAGACCGTGTCAGTTGGTTGAGTGTTGCTTCAGCTGTCACTGGTTTTTAACGTTTTAAAGACCTGCGTTTGCATATACAAACACACACAGGAAAACATCCCTAGTAGTTAATTTTATATATTTAGGCAACAAGGAAACTTACTGCACTTTTAAGACATGCCACATGATCTGTTTCATTTTGTACAAAATGCCGTTTATTTCAACATTTTATCTTTCGCTGTTAAAATAATACATTTTTCATAAACCATGCACTAAATTTAAACACCCATCCCAATATAGGAATGAAGGTTAAATACTGTAAACGCCGTCTGTGATTCCATCCCAGACTACCACCTGAGTGTGTTGGACAATATATGTGTACAGTTTTGATTCCAGAATCCATCATTCCTCCATGTTGTTTGTTAACCTCTTTACTGATTAGGGGGATCCAAACAGGTGAGAAATCCAAGCTAGGTTGGCTGATGGTGGTCTCTGAGCACGCCATGTGGCTGACTCCTTATATTTCCTGTATCTGCTGTTGTGCTCTATCTGAAAAATCTTGGCCTCATCCCAACATACCTGGTGGCCTTCTTCAAAGGCATGCTGGGCAAATTTTAATTTTTCCAGATGGCCCTCTTTCAAATTCTATGCTCCCTGAACCATACAGCTAGCAGTCTACATGTTTGTCCAACATAATTTCAACCACACTCACATGGGGCACTGTATACAGAGTGTTCCCTCTATTGTGGATCTCCTTGTGGTTTAGTTCTCATAAGTGAACCCCTGTGGGTAAAAGTAATGATTCCAAGTGGCTGGGAGAGGACAAACTGACTTCAACATGGAGATTCCTGGTTTAAACAAAGAGTTCTTTGTTCAACAATGCTGCAGTCAGAAGCTTCCCTGTGGGGGAGCTGGGTTCATAAAGTCAGGAAAGTAGCCAATCAGATGGGCAGTCAAAGAATCCCAGGTCCCATCACATGTTAAGAGCTGACTACCATAGATGAAATGCTGAGTGGACATAGTTTACTCAATATTCTGGTAAAGCATGCTCATTATATACATGAACTACTTGAACTTAAATGGCTGTAAACTTAACTTGCAGACACCATTTGCTCACTATAGCTGTTACGTTGTTATACATGAGTGTTATATATATTCAATATGTTTTAAGTTCACTGTATAAGCTTCATCAATAGACATTTCCTTCTGACCTACCCACCTTAGTTCGATCTGTAATCAGTGTTGCCAATTCAAGCCAAGACCCCCAGTGCATTGGTTCTTTATGTACAGCTTCAACAAGAACTTCAACAGCTTCTCTAAGCAATTCTAGTTTCTTGAGCACAACACCGTATAAATAAAGACCATAGCCATCTAGTTTCATGGCTAAGTGATCTTTCATTAGTTCAGATCTAAGTTCACGGAGACTTGCATTTTGAGTAGGATCAGGTGGTGTTGTTATATCTGTCATGTCCTCCATCCTCTTCTTCTCACCAGATAGATAACGTGAATACAAATGGAGGAAGCGTATACGAGGTGCTCGGCAAAATTCAGTGAAATGGGCACACCTGAAATTTAAATGACAACTATAAGCAAAGAAATCAGTACTGTATCTTACAGTCAGGGGTCAGGGATGGCTAAGTTCAAATAAGCTCAAACTTGCCTCAATTTGGCTTCAAACTCTGAACTCAACTTTTTAAGTTTTTACTTAGCTTTATCCACTGAACTTTAAATGCATTCTTGGAAATAAAACAAATGTTGCGTGGTTCATGTCACTACCAACAAAGGAATCCCAAAATCTAGGAGCCATGCCTACTTTACTCTCACCACAAATCCATGCAGTATAGCACATTTTCACAAATAAGGCTCTGGTACACCAAATAACTCATATACCAACTGTACCAGCTGTCCTAGGTTGGAATGATTGTCCTGAAGGATGACAATGAAAATGGCAAAGGAAAGTAATGGTTGAAGAAATGACAGCAAAGAGTTTAGCTCCTTAGATTAGTCACTGAACTTGTTTCAAAACCAGTGTCTGTATGGTAAGATGTTACTGCTCAATTTTCCATGACCATATTCTGGAGATGGTATCTTACCACACAAAAGGATATTCTTAACAATAAGTATCTCACTTGAAAAGGGTGTTCCACAAAAAGAACTTAAATTCTTTTTCTCCATACATTACAATGACTTTTATTCTCTGGGCAACAACAATAAAGTCCTTTACATCTTTTAAGTCCGAAGTAATGTAAGCATACAGCTGAAATCATAACTGCAATTATTTGTCAATTTCTTAAAATCTGTTCATATGTGGCTTTTCTTTACCTTCCACTAATTATAATTATTTAGGCCACATATCTATTAAGCAAAGACAAAAAAACAGTTAAACTTGGTTATAACAAGAAAAATAGAGGACGACCAAGGCTCTCTTACATCAAGAATCTGATGAAGGAACTCTTTTGCAACTCCTACGCCGAAATGAAGAGACTGGCACAAGACAGACATCTATGGTTGCAGCGACAAGGCTTAGCCTTTAGAGAATGATGATGATAACATCATGAAAGGGACTGAATACTCTGTGTCATTATAAACGAGTGTTGTTATAACTGGGGACAATAACGTTACGGTTAACAGTGAGGAATTAATTGGTACCACAGAATATATATGACACTATAGAGGAGGTGTCATATAAACCCATATCATTATAACTTGGTTTGCCCGTACATATTACAACCCCTACAAAAGCTTTCCAACACTGGCACCTTTAGCATGATGAACAGAATCCCTGAGCTACTAATTCATATGTTGTAATACAATAGAATCTTAGAAATAAAACTGTCTGTAACAACATGGAACCTTTAAACATCAGAATGCCTAACAACAACAAATCATGGAAATATAACAGTAACAGCTGCTTTCTTTGCACTTCTATGCACGCTATCCCGACCCACTAAATAAAACAACTTGCGTTTCTTATTTCGTGTGCATCTGTTCTTATAGATCAAGTCCTTTACAGTACTGTTTCATCTCATACTGGGGGGTGGCGGGAGGTTAAGAAAAATGTTGTTAACATCACTTCACCTCGCATATTTGGCCTTTGCGTTAATGGTAGTCTCGTACACACTTTTCTACCAGCAAATATGGATGTCCATGCAAAGTACAGTCTTTACCTTTGTCATACTGTGGAACCTAGCTACAGACAAATAAAAGGAAATTATATATGATTGGAATTATGATGCCAGCTGCATGCCCGTTACACTTCCAGTTTTGAACTTATAAAATTTTAGACACTTGGCATTTGTTGCCCAGTGTACAGTTTAACATACCTGTCATATTCTTCAGATCAAAGTAGCTTTTGGCCAACAAATATCGTTCAGTGTCCTCATCATGATCTACAAAATACTGCATGAAAGCATCAGGATTATCTAATTTAACATCCTGTAATGCAAAGTTCAGCTCTGACAACCTGCAACAGTTAATAATAGTGACATCATACACAAATATCATGATGATACAGGTAAATTAACAGACTGGAATAGCCACAGTAGAAGGGATAGCCAAATCAGAAATCATATTTATACCAGATTTCATTTACGTATTTAACAGGAATTACATTCTAATTTACCATAGCCCACACCTGCATAACACCAGGTTGCTACCGTATGTGGTCCTCAAATATGTTAAAACTATGTGCTTTATACCAGATGCTGCATGGTCACACAGCATGGTATTGCACAAAACATGTTTGAATTCATACATACTAATTGTTTTCATCTTAGATAAATTACATGTCTTAAATAATGGCAGAATATCAAGTCTTACCTCGGACACAGTAACAATTAAAAAATAAGGAATACAAAATATAAGAGACACTACACTTATACTAAATGTCCCATGACACATCTGCCAAACTTCAGTCAGTTATTCTGAGTGATAAATGCTACAGCAACATGTTTTGAAATCTCAGCTGTTATGAAGTTCAGTAGGTGTTTTTAATGTAAACTGTGATGTAACATATATCAGGGGTGCACAAATTTCCCAAAAATCTAGAAGTCACCTCAGAATTCTAGGCACCAGAATGGTGACATGAAGCAAGTTCTGTACTATCATGGAGAATCATTAGGTGCCACGATATAAAATCTAGTCACCATGGCAACCTGGCACCTGGAACTTGTGCATCCCTGACAGACATACACACTTATAAGACTTGCTGTTCAAAATGCCCTCCCACAGTGGCTGTGCACAAGCAAGCTTGTTTTACAACAGCATTACTGCTTTCTGTACATCTTCATAACTGTTCTTCATGACAGCAGCACCAATGATGATGCACTGTACCAGTTAATCTCACAATGTGATTCTCCTGATACATCATCTCCTTCATGTACCCTCATATGCAGAAAACGAGGGGTGTTACATCTCGTGGATGGGGCAGTCAAGCACATGTACCTCCATGACCAATGCAATGAGTTCCATAGCACTGATTAAAATATTCTGATTTGTCAACTTAAATGAGGTGGAGTGTCATCACACTGCAGCCCTGTGTTTAATCTGGCCTGGAGAGGGACATCTTTCAAAAGAAGTGGTAGCTAATCCTGCAGAAAATTAAGGTAATAGTCTTGTGTACAACATCCATAGTGTAAATGCAGTGTAAAAGTAAAATCTAGGGCTCTAGTCCACAATTGTCAATGCACCATTGTTACTCTGCTCGTCCACGATGAGTTGCCACTTTACTTACCTGCCACCTTCAAACTGCTTATGGTATGTTGCCACATCCTCCACGCAATGATGTATGTTGACACATGAGTTTTAACAGCACTTTTCACATAAGCACTACATTATGCCTGTCACTGTATAATACACATTCTTCACCTCCTCCTGGTACCAATTGCTGGTCCTCGCAAGGGCCAATTTGTATGGCCAATAAAACAGCCCACTCCTTTGTTGGGGTTACATTACCTTAGGTTATGTTTCCTTCCGTAGGTTAGATTAGGTTGGCTTAGGTTACCTTAGCTTAGCTGAGGTTAGGTTGGGGAAGGGTAGGTTCTGTTACATAATTTCAGTCCACATTTTCCACATCCTGTGCAGTGCTCCAATCTATGGGGTCATCCATAAATTACATCACATGATTATGGCATAAAATTGACCCCCACCCCTCCTCTTGTCACATTTCATCACAAAAGTCTGACCACCTCCTTCCAAAATGACATCACGAACTTATGCCCCCCCCCACCCCCAAGCCACAAGAAAATGAACTGCCTATAGAAAGTAGTTGCCACTGGTTAAAGCCAACACACTTACCAGTCTATACTATTTTACTAATGCAAAACATCATAAAATACAAGGTGCACAATTCAGGCCTACTGGAAACAGTAACGACAGGCCATCTTCTACCGATTCATCAATAGCCCGCAAATTTCCTAACTGCAGTATGAGAAGTCTAGCCAGCTCTGCACAGAATCATACTGGTTATATTAAGATTTTTGTGACATAACAACATTTCAAATTCCTCCCCCATTAGTCACACATCATCACAAAAGTCCCAGCCCCTCCCCACCCTCGGAGCATGACGGCATTTATGGATGACCCCTATACTGCTTACTGCCATCATAACGTACAGAATGGTTCCATGGCTTCCTATTGACACTTCTTTGTGAACAGTCTGATCTCCTGTTGTATGGGTTCAGTGTCACCTTTACCTGACACCACGTCCATTCAGTGATGTTCATGTGGGTGCCTGTTTCTTTATGACAAAGGATATTGAGTGCTTTACTGACATGATCATGTATCCAACCTCTTCCAAGGTGTTGTACGCAGCCCAGCTATCACTAATGATTGTGGTGCCTGAGACAATCAATTCCTTTATTGTAGTCATAAATTTCTACACTTGCCATGCACCACCATGAGGAAGGTTTCCCCACTACCCCTTTCTATCCCCCTGAAAACCCAATGTCCTCGAACCCTGTGTCCTCAACTGCACTCCCGAACTGGCTTTCATCAATTTCCACTACTGTCTAATTCTAGTAAACTGAAACTTGCAGAGTGAGAAATGGGGAAAGGACCAAGCAAATGGAGGCACATGGTATGAGGCTGGTACTTGTTTTATGGCACTAGATGTCAGTGAAAAATACCAGTCCCAAATACATGAACTGCTAGAACATTTGAAGATTTCTGTACCATGCAGAAGATCTAAACATGGCAAACTGCAAGGCTGCATTTATTTACAGGATGATTCAGGAGGAAAGGTCAATATTTTGGGAGGCATAGTATCGGTCATTGGGAGAAAAAGTTCATATAAACATGCGTCTAATTCTGAATGGTTACCGAGAGACAGCTGTTAGAATCTCCAAACCTAACTCTGTTACATTTTTGTTTGTGGAGTTGGATGAAGAGCAATGTTTACAAAAGAAAAGTGGACAAATTAGACAAATTGCTTGCTTGCATTTTGGATGCTAGTGCCCGCATAAAGAAATGCAAAGAACAACTCGGAAGAACAATACGCGATCTTCGCACACGAGTGCATAGAGGTTGACGGTGGGGTTTTTTAACATTTATTGTGAACTGTATCAAATTTGTCATTTCTGTGTAACAAATCTGTCATTTAAACATTAATTTAAAATTAAAATAAAATTAGAAGTAAGTAATTTCTCTTTCTTTATGACATTCACAATGCTTTTGTATTTGTAGAATCAAACAGCTCTGTCTCAATGACCACTCAGAATCACACATATGTTCATATGTACTTTTTTTCTCACAATGACCAATACTATCACCTCCCAAAATACTGACCTTTCTTCCTGAATCACCGCGTATATACTTAATGTATCTTTTGTGAATATTTAGTGTGTTTGTGCATATTTAATTTGTGTTTGTGTAGAGTGTAAAATACCATGTCACCCCTATGGTATAAAACTATTCACCATGAGGGCATGGAAATTATAGCAAACATTATTCAGAGACATGACGAGGAAGCAAGGCAGAAACGACTATTGGTACCAATAAGTTGAGCAACAGAAAGGCAGTCAGGTACACAAGGAAATCTTGATCAACAATTTTAAGGATTCAAAGAAAACCCAGGGATAGGAATGCTACAAATCCACATCAACTTCTGAAATCTACAGGAAAGAAAAGGCCGAAGGGCACTCATAACATTGTATTTGAGAATAACTTTGATAAGTGTATTACCAAAAACACAATCCAGGATTTCTATATGTATGAGAAGAAAGACCAAACTATTCCCAAGTTGTTACCGATAATTAAAAATAAAACAAATTTTCCTTGGGAAACATTGTCATTGTATAGGGTTGTAAAGAGTTTAGGATTTAAGAGAGGACATGCCAGTCAGAGAGAAAAATTCCGGTAGAGACAGCAGGCATTGTTGTCTGTAGGTCAAGATATCTGAAGGAAATACAGAAGTATCAGGATAATGGAAGCTCAATATTTCACACTGATGAGACATGGATACAGAGAAACTTAACATTTCACAAATGCTGGCAAAAAGATGAAGTCATGGGCAGCCCTACTAATGTGAACTCAGAAAACAGGCTTATAATGCTGCACATATGAGGAATTAATGATTTATTCCTAATGCACAATTAATATACACAGCTGGACTTGCAACAGGAGACTATCATGAATGCAACAAATTTTGAGAAGCCACCAATTGTTCCAGATAATGCTCCATAGCACTGCCTCCAGATTGACAAACTGCCATCACCTTAAGCAGTAAAAGCAGATATACAGTAAAACCCCTATTTAATGAATTGCTGGGGGATTAGAATATATTTCACTAAATCAAGGTTTTCATTAAATGGAGGTTAATTGTTTATATGGCGTTATTGTTGTGACATGAAAAATCATCACTAAATTCGGGAACATTAAATCAGGGTTTTACTGTATCATGGTTCCATAGGAAGGGCACAGTGTGTGATGGGACCATGAGCAAAGCGACCAACATCAAGTAATTCTTCCACTGAAGTCCAAAAAGAAAATCTATAAAACTGATCACATAATGGCTAATCACCGTCATGCAGTTGTTCAACTGCGTCCATATACGTGTGACCTAAACCCTATAGAACTCACATGGGCCAAAATTAAGAGACTTGTGTGTGAAAACAACATACAGGAGATGTAAACTTCCAGAAATTATTACAAGTTACCAAAACACTCAGTGTCACTTGTAAAAAAGGATGACTGGCAAGGACACTATAAACACATTTAAAATATCAAGAAAGAATATCAGGAAGGAGATACGGTTGTTCCAGATGTCATACACCTCAATCCTGCCAGCAATAGCGATGGTGTTAGTGAATGTGAAAGCAGTGACATAGAGGATCAGAATGATCGTTCATCAAGTGAAGACATGGACTTCAAGCTGGCACAATCTATGTAATGAGTGGGATACATGCTTTTGCACGGATGGCAGTCACTGAGTCATATACCCTCAAATACACACCCCATGCTACAAACATTCCTTAAATACCTTCCAAGTCTCAATCTACCAGAACTAGACAGTACCTTTCCCTCTCCTCTGAATTGCTCTGGCCTGGTTTCCATGTAGGCCACAATCACCTCACTACAATACTGAAACTGCTTGCTTCATGTGTGCTTTTGTAGGTGGTATTCTTTCCCTATCGATTCCTATGGAACTTTGTCACCAATATCATATGTCAGGTGCACACTTCCACTAGGGTCAGCTTACTTCTACTGAACCATGAGGTACATCTGGGGCTTCATGTTACAGTGCATGAATTACATCTGCCTCCCATGAAGCATCTCCACCGGCATTTGCCCACGCCACAAAGATTCTTTTAACAGCCTCATTGCGTTTCCACACTTCGGACACGCCATGCTCCTCAACAACCTGCTTTCCTGCAGGAAACGACAGCTCTGTCTTTGTCTTGAAAAAGGTAGGCCATGAACAACTCCAACGGCACCCCTTCTTGACACAGCAGGCCAAGTCCTAAAGACGTCTTTGGCAAATTACCCATCGTTTGTAACACCACCGGATACTTCTACACAGATCCTTCAAATGATGTCATATCTACACTGCTATGTCATCAATGTCACAAGAACATCTGCAAGAAGTCCCCTTCCTGCTCAAACTCAACACTCACTGCTGTTCTATTACCTTGCAAGTGCCACCCCTGGCCACCCCTGAGTCCATCCGCTCACACTTTCCACTTGGCAACATTGCGGCCAACCCTTAGTGGCTCATCTTCTTCTTCGACTGGCCCATCTGTTGACTATCATGCACTAGCTCCAAATACAGACATCATGTAAAACAAACGAATAGTCATTCAGTGGCAACATTGGTGAAATGTGAACCTGACCCGGCTTGGCCTACATACGCCATCATTGACTACCATCGATGACGGCAGTATATTACACTGCATCCCTAAACGCTTCGGAATATGTTGATGCAATATAGGCCGTTTCGTGTTTTTGTGTAATTGTGTATGTGGAAATTCTATATGCTTACCATTTTGTGCTGTGCAACAAACCTCGCTGTGAAAATTCTACAATTGCCCTATGAAGATCCTGCTTCACCTCTTTTAAATCAATCTTGAATGACTCGTCAGACATTTTAACGACGGATTTTAAAAATACAAATCACATATACTTTCGTTATACACAACACAACGAACAAGCACACACCATTTCAAACACTCTTTCTGCACGATGTCACTACCAGTGGTGCCAACAGGTACTGATTATTCTCCACCAGATGAATGCTGAAACCCCACCAGAATCCCACTACATGAAATGTAGTTGAAAACGTTACCTACAATTTTGTACTAAATCGCAATTTAAAGTTCCCCAATTCCCGTAACTGAAACACGAAAAGGCAAAAATGATTGCAGGTTCGTACAGATAGTATACATATGTTAATTGCGTTATATACCGTAGTTAAAAAAAATAAAATAAAATATAGTACTTATCTAAACGTACAGCAGATGATCAAATAATTCTGGATCAGCGACATCTACGGTTTTCAAAAGAACGTGGGAAGAAGAAGTAAACAGTCCACTAACGTCCAGAACTATACAAATTGGTTGGCCCAATTCTTTTAAGGACATTTATATGAAGTTCGTAAATGTGGCAGTATTGTCTGTTTCATCGAAGGCCTGTACGAATTCCTAAAATTTAATTCACCACTTTCGATCTCATTCGGTTCCGCGTTTTATTTTTCATTTTGTTCAACTAGCTGAAAATTCTTCCTACCTCTGCGTTTGACCACAGGAGGTACAACCGAGAAATTGCAAAAAGTGCCAGTTCTCTAAATGGATTTGTGCCACTAGCATCACTATATTTTAAAACTTCGCACCAGAAACGTGCAGTATTATTGACATTCTGGCACTTAATATTATAACAAATTTCATCACTGAAAGTCAATTTTTGTGACTATGTCAGAATCCATGTCAGACGCTTAAAGGATCGGAAACAAAGACTCTTTCACAGCAGTAAAGGCATTTGCCATGGACAGAACAGATAGTTTTCGTAACACTGTAATGTTTTCGGGAATTCTCTGCTGTAGCTGCTCGACAAGAACGGATCGAATGCACCTGTCCGTGAGAATCTTCTCTTGTTCCTCACGCGAAATTGCCTTACGCAGCTCTACCACCTTGTGCTCGAATGTTTAGCCTAGATATGACGTAGGATCTAAATGTCGTTCAAAATGTGAGTTTATGTTTCTCTTGACGGAGTATGTAGGAAAGACTTTTTTTTTGTGGGGAGCTGAATGAGCGTGGCAGGACAATTGAGAAGATTACGTGGATGTCCAGTGTTAGTCTCAAAATTCTTGACCACTGTCCGAACTACAGACAGAATGGGTTTAAAGAATAGTAAGTATGCCAAATTTGATTCGTCAGAGAACATTGAAAACAGCACTTCGGCAGTATAGCACTTATCTTTCACAAGATCAATTTCAAAGCGAGATACAAGTTCCTCTCAGGGGTCAGTTATTCTCGGCATTGTAGGCTCTATAGACAACCATCTTCTATTAAGAGCACGATGAATACACAGTGGTTCTTAAACAGCATAAAATGTTCCGATAATTTCACGATAAAATACCTACCGCGTTGGAAAACATGAAAACCAATTGCAAGTTTCAATGCAAAAAAGTCCATATCTCTTGGGAGACACTTTCTTTATGGCATTCAAACAAGCTACTGCAGAATAGGGAAATAATTTATTCAAAAACCGCCAGATTTTCCACTAGCCAATAGACGGAAGAATTCGTAATCAGACGAGTATCCAAAACTACCAGATTTGTAAGGAAACTCACTGAATTACCACGGGTCATTGAGTACGGCTACGTAGAGCCGATGTCATAACTGTGGTCATAACGCTGTGTATACGCAACTGCACTGCCACACATCACAGATATACTTCCATTGATAACGGGTCAGAGACACAGATTAATGCCTCTCAGATTGTCAACTCCGTGGTAACGTACGATTGCACCGCTATATGCGGCGTGGTCGTGAGTATAGCCGGCATGGCACAGTGGATGTGGGTAAGGCATGCTCCTGGTGGTAATGTTAGGAACTATATACGAGTAGCATGAAATCGGCAACGCAGCCTCCTGCTGTACCATACCCTCCCCATCTTCTCCAGATATCTTTTTCCTAGTATTTATTTATATTCAATAGAAATTGCGTGGGACTAAGTTACATGACCATCCTCGGTGGAAGGTTATGTGACTGCATAGGTTTTTAGTTTTACAATATTTCGGTTTCTTACAATCATGCTGAGTCCGTTTCGACCAACTGTCATTTCAAAATGTCTGCGTCAATTAGTGCGCCGTATGAATGATATTTTTCTTCTTCTTCGCCTTTTAATTCGTCTTCGTCTTCTCTTTCGTTTTCTTGTTCTTGTTCTTCTTCACTTATTCCTACGTAAGCACATATACATATAAGCACACATCGATGCATACTCAATTATCAATATTGGCTTAGTGAACATTTTCTTATAAGACCAAAGGTGATATAGGTTTCGCGTGATGAGTTTAGGTGTCATGGGGCTACAGTTTGAAGGCCTCGCTCTAATTAGATTAGGATTTGTAGAGGTTAGGCATGTCACCGACACATGCGCGTGTGCCAGTGCCATGTGGTCATTGTCCTCATTACATTTCACATGATCATGCTCGGAGGCAACTTCAACGCCAGCATGGGTTTAGCCGTCAGCGTCGATTTTTCGATGTGTACTGTATCGGCTTCTGAGGTCCATGTTGAATCACATTTGACAAACTGTTCTCGAACAGTATGGTCCGTTTCGGTTAATGCGACTTAGGATTTGCTTTCTTATACCTAGCTTATTCTTTCGCATGTGCATATGCATCCATGTGTCGATCCCAGTGGCCGTGCGGTCTAAGGTGTGGGTCTACAGCCGCTCGCTTACTAGGATCGTGGGTTCAAATCCCACCGGGGGCATGGATGTCTGTCTCTTGTGAGCGTTGTGTGTTGTCAGGTAGAGGTCTCTGCGACGGGCTGATCACTCGTCCAGAGGAGTCCTACCGAGTGTGGCGTGTCTGTGTGTGATCGTGAAGCGTCGTAAAATGACGAGGCCTAGGCCCCCTAAGGACTGTCGAGCCATAGGAAAAAAATAATAATATGCATCCATGTGTATTACATAATTATTGAATTCATTCCCTTTATTGATCTACGCTAGTGAAATTCGTATTTTGCGAAGAAGAGGTGAGATTGGGTTTGGTTAGTGAGTCTGTGTTTTGTACATAACGTCGACGAAGGTAGTGTTAAATGGTATGCAAATTTATATATAAATAAATATATTTATGTTTATATATGAATGCATATAGGAGGAGTGGAATTATAGCTCCACTCATTCTTAACTTCGGCGGTAGAGAGAGACTGGTCAAGATCACGCCCCGACCGCTTTTACCCCAGAAAAGTACCCAGTGTAAGCATTGAATAGGAGGCTGAGTGGGCCCCAGAGATGGTCTAGACGATTTGGAGAGGAGAAAAAGCTGTTGTCCCTGCCGGGATTCGAACTGCGGATCGTCCAGTCCGTAGCATAATCGCTATAGAGAGTACACTGCTGATGGTGGCATAATTGAAAGAATTTCCGAAAATACTGAGAAGTTTACCTTGTTGGTTTTAATATTACGCTGTGTTCCGTGCAGTAAGATAATTTTACCATGTTTATTCTTCCAACTGCAAAACAGTTAGATACAAAAGTATGCAATCACATAGCAAGCCTCCTATATGTTTCGGCCCTTTTCGGCCATCTTCAGGGAGGTATTGGACAAAGAATAATTACCTTCCTGAATATGGCCAAAAAGGCCGAAACATGTAGGAAGCTTGTATACTTTTGTATCTAATTATTTTGCAGTCGTTGGAATAAACATTGTAAAAAAATGTACCTTGTTGGTTTTGCTATTCATTAATGCAAAGTGTGTTAAAATGGAGGTTCAAAAATTCGAATTTGAACTTAGTTGAAAAAAAGTGTAGGATAGAAAACAGATTGTTCAAAATAATTCGGAACGCCTCAAAAAAGAAAGAAGCTGCCCAAAGTTTTCTAGTGATCAAACGATTGTCGATTGACAATTATAACAGTGTTTTACACACAACAGTAGAGACTCAAACTTACGCAAGGTAAATTCATTGATTATTGCGAATACTGGCGAATAACTGATATTTACCACTTAAGTATATTTAATGTTCAATAATGGTTGCGGTACTGATCGCGGTGGCCGTGCGGGCTAAAGCGTATTTCTGCAGTCGCTTCATTGTTGATATCGCGGGTTTGTATCCTACTAAGGACATGGATGTCCGTCTCTTGTGTTTGCTTGAGACAAGTTGATAACTTGTTCAGAGGAGATCTACCGGGTGTGTGTGTCTAAGTATGTATGATCTTGAAACCTCAACAATGAGGCAGTCTAGGCCCGATCTGGGCTCTTGCGCTACAGAAAAGAAAATGGCTGCTTTCGGAGCCCGTTACTAATATTTCTGTATTATCTTCTGCATTACGCACATCGTAAGAATACAAAAACCTGTGTCAGACCAAGTTCTTTTGGAGGGGAGGTAACCACAGTGACTGTCAAGTGTGCTGATTGGTGAGACAAACGTAGTGGATAAAGAAGTTGGAAGGAATTAGTTATTGAATCGAAGAATTAAAGCATATGATTATGATAATACTCATGATAATGATGAGAATGATGATGATAACATCATCATCATTATCATCAACAACAACAGGTTGACACGTGTATCACGAACATCACAAATTAATTTAAACTGTAATAGCTATAAACATCTGTAATGCCACCACTTATATTTCATTATATGTTAGTCACCGGCCTCTTACTTTGGAGGTCCGATTTCTGTCCCAGGCCGGTCCGTGTGAGATTTGTGGTCGACAGAGCTTCACTGGGACAGGTTTCTCTCCAAGTATTTCGATTGTCCTTTATCAGCATCATCACACCAATGCTCCATACACATTCATTCAACTGTCGCCGACGTTATAAAATCGGTCACCTTTTTGAAGAAACACAGGACTTTCGCAGAAAAGACAAAAAGGATTCAGAAAGTGAAGTCCTCGCCAAAGAGTACAGTGAAAGATGTTGCAGTTGAGCTAGGAACCAGTCGTGTCGCGGGTGATTCGAGGTACATCTTTCACTGACGGCTGTTGCGTGCACGTAACACGGCAGAGGACAGCGACATCTGTAGTGACAGTAGTAGCTGTTATGTGGGAAGAACGTGTAAGTTTTGGCATATCAGGCATAACTCTACTACGTAGATATATGGGTAAACACACTCATAGATTTTTAAATTTCTCCCATTTCATTCCCGCGTTTTTATGATATATACTTAGCACAATTAAATTTATAAGTATTGCAATTGGAATCTGAAGTAATTACTAACTAATTTTATTTTTATATCACCGTGCATTTTTGAACATTAATACTGTTTTACACCAACCAAATGCACTTATTTATTTAAAGAACACTAAAATATTCTTTAAAATATTAGATAAAAAACCCCTACATATGTTTCGGCTTATCGATAAGCCATCTTCAGGGGGTGTCACAACTGCTTGTTTTTAAAAAACACGTACACATATTGGTCCTCTGTTGAGGAGTATAGTCATCACCATGTCTCACTAGACTTTCACCACTTATTATGTGAACAAATGCGTTCTAAAAAGCACTTCCTAATAATTGTACACTTTACAAATATACCGTCTTCACCCTCACTATTGTTTGTAGTGTCACTTTTTGTAGTTTTAAAATGGATGTTAAAATGTAGGCATATATACATATATTGTCACAGCCTTCACTTGTGCCTGTGGTGCCATTTTTCGTTTGTTGAATTAGAAGTTAAATTGTAGTAGCATAGGCGTCATGTTGGTTAGGTTGGAAAATATGTCGCTGCATTTTTGTGTAGGTACGTTGGAGGAGCCTGGTACTGTACTTCTTAAGTACTTCTTAAGAAGTACAGTACCAGGCTCCTCCAACGTACCTACACAAAAATGCAGCGACATATTTTCCAACATAACCAACATGACGCCTATGCTACTACAATTTAACTTCTAATTCAACAAACGAAAAATGGCACCACAGGCACAAGTGAAGGCTGTGACAATATATGTATATATGCCTACATTTTAACATCCATTTTAAAACTACAAAAAGTGACACTACAAACAATAGTGAGGGTGAAGACGGTATATTTGTAAAGTGTACAATTATTAGGAAGTGCTTTTTAGAACGCATTTGTTCACATAATAAGTGGTGAAAGTCTAGTGAGACATGGTGATGACTCTCCTCCTCAACAGAGGACCAATATGTGAACGTGATTTTTAAAACCAAGCAGTTGTGACACCCCCTGAAGATGGCTTATCGATAAGCCGAAACATATGTAGGGGTTTTTTATCTAATATTTTAAAGAATATTTTAGTGTTCTTTAAATAAATAAGTGCATGTGGTTGGTGTAAAACAGTATTAATACTAACTAATTTTTTTAACAATGTGCTAAGTTTATTTCTTAAACGTACATTAACATCCACATACAGAAATGATTTTGTTGTCCTAGATTTAAATTTTTGCCTGGTGCGAGCGGGACTTAGTTAAGCACACGGACTATTTTGTATTTACTTACACTTTTTTTTTTGCGTGGTGAAGGGCCCCGCAGCAGATGCTACGGACGCACCGCAGCCTTAAGGCTTCTTGTGCAACCCCTATGATGAAGATGAGCAGTTTTTTTACCAAGTTTTACAATTAATGGAGCACCAGTGGAATGAAATTGACAGGGGAAAACCGACAACTCGGAGAAAAACCTGTCCCAGTGCCACTTTGTCCACCACAAATCTCACATGGACTGACCCGGGATCGAACCCGGGCCTCCGCGGTGAGGCCGGCGACTAACCGCCTGAGCCATGGCACAGCCTACTTACACTTACTTTATTCGCGAAAGAAATTCGTTAATTGTTTATCAAATTATTTTTAGATGGTAATTGTTTAGCATCAAAGAAGACGATATTCTTACAACTCCAGTAAGCCTGGGTATAGGCCTAACGCCTGATATAATTTTTGTCTGTATTTTGCAGACAACTGTGTTTTGTCGCTTCCGGCCCAGCATCGTAAACATCACTAACGGAATTCATGGTATGGATGTTTCCACGTACGTATTTGGAATCTTGAAACATGTTACTATATGGTTCTAGCTCGTTACGTTACCAGAGCTCCTTGGCCGGACATTTGTGAACCCAGACAACTGCCCCGCAGAGCCAGTAAAATGAAGTTTTACAAGCAGTGCTGGGGTGACGCGTTGTGATGACGTAACAGACTCTTGACGCTGGTTGGCCTGATGACATACCAGCTGACAGCAGCACGGCTAGCAGCTAGTAGCTAGTGCTACGTCCGCTTACTGCACGCGCGGCTTGAGTGTGAAGCACGAACGAAACTTCGAAGACAAGTGATACCAGTTCGCAAGAATAATGGCAGGAAGAGCAAATTATAGTGCAACTTGCACCATTATATTATTATTCTTTGCTTTCACTGCAACTGAGGTAAGTGTTACATGCTTTAGGAGTACACAGCATTGATTCTTGTCGTTGAATGTCATTTCAGGCTTTCTTTACTATGTAAAAAAATATTCGGTCCTCATACTTGAAGAAAAATAACGCCTTCTGTGGAAACCACGTCCATCAGTCCGTCCGTCTGTACGTCTGCCTGTGACTCAATATGAGCGAATACATGTTTGTTGGATTTGAATGAAATTCGGCATAGGTGTTATTTACAAAAATTCGTCTAGCAAGCACGAGTTTCGTGAAAATCGGCTCAGTGACAGTCATACTTTACTTAAGGGTGTAAATGAATTTATATCCGTCCTTTCCGTATTTCTTGACCGATTATGGCGAAATTCGACACAGGAAATCTCAATATAATGCTCTTATGGAACTGTGAGTCTGCGGAAAATCGGCTCAGTGAACGCCATACTTTCGTAAGGACATCAATGAAATTTTGCTCATAGTTTCTGCATTTTTCGTCCGATTTGAATAAAATCCGGTACAAGAGATGCCCGCAGAACTTTATTCGGTCACTGTGGGTTTCGTTAACACTGATGCAGAGAAAGTTATACTTTATTTACGGAGCGTAAATTAATTTCTATCCGTACTTTTCACATACTTTGACGGATCTGGGTGAAATTCGGTATAAAAGTTTTAACATCATTTTATCGAAACGTTTGTGAGTTTCGTGAAAGTCGGGGCAGGGAAGTACATTTAGGCGTGCATCTTGAGACCGTATGACGCTTTGTAAATAAAAAACTCCTTGGTAAATTGTGTGTACTACTTCATGGAATACACCATTCGCAGTCGTGTATTTCATGAATTATATTGCTCTATGAATTCTTACGCAGCTTTTGAGTACTTGGAATAATTGTATTAGGTATATACGATTATTGTCAAGTTCACCCTATAACAGGCCCTGAAGGCCCAGAGGGCGAGTAGAGATATGGTTCTACTCTTTCTTTAACCTCGGTGCTAGATGGGGGTGGGTGGTCAACGCCACGGCCCGGCCGCTTTACCTCCGGAAAAGAAACCCGGTGCCCATTGTACAGGAGGCTGCAAACAATATTTGTGCAAGTAAAAACGCAGACGCTAGTCAGGTCAGTCTAGAATTAAATGAAGAGAAAACTAGGTGCGCGTTCATGTCTCGTCACCAGTGTACAGGACCACACTCTAATTATTAGAGCTATCATTGTATTAGAGTCTAATACAATTATAGCTCAAGAATTCTTAGAAAATGTGGCAAAATTCGCGTATAGGGGAAAGACCTATAATATCAATATTAAATTCACGAAGAAATTAAGAGCAAATTAAAATCAAGAAATGTTTGTTCCCAATGCCTCCTTCTTATCTCTCTCCCTCAGTGTCCTACCCTCTCCCAAAAAGGGTGGGAAAATGGACGGCTTTAAGGTAATTTTAATCTACTTTTGTTCTTTAATTTTAAAAAATTGCGCCTGTTCTGCGTACGGTTGCGAACTGCCGTAAGACATGTGCTGCTTTCTTCGATTTAGTTTGGACATGCTTGCCTTCCCATTTCCCATCTGAAAGAGTAAGAGTCTGAAATTCATAAAAACTATAATTTTACACGTCGTATGGCTTGTCCTGAGGAATGAACGTAGATTAAGAGTTTCTGCTGCGGGGAATTTCTGGATTTGGGAGAGAAGAAGCAGTTGGAGAGAACAGCAAAACTATAAACGTCATAATTTGTAGATAATATAAAGTTCGGAGCTTGTGGCAAGAATGGGAGAGGTATGAAATGCATACAAAATTTTCAGCCGAAGATCTGAGGGGAAGAAAGCACTTATATGTAGAGAGGAGATAACATTAAAACGGATTTGCATGATTAAGATTGGATCAGTGGCGGGCTGTCGTGTGAACACGTTACTGGCCTCTCGAGTTCCACAATGTATTGGTTATTTTTGACTAGCTGAGCGACTATTAGCTTCTCAAGGAGGACTGTCGTCCATGAATGTGGTTATAAATTAAGTTTTAGTTGGTATTTGTTATTTTCATGTTTGCACTTCGGTGTGTTATCAGATTGTTGAACTTGAATTTCTTGGTAGCCAATCAAATGGCGGGTCAGTAAAGAATTAAAGTTGTTCCTATGCTTAGTTAAGCATCACACAAGACGTGGTGGATTGTAGGTATAGCGCCTTCCTAATCTTGGCACCAGATGGAGATGAGTGGTCCACTTCACGCCCCAGCCGCTTTATCGCCGGGGAAAGAACCCCCGCTACTCATTGAATAAGAGGTTGGTTGGGGCCCAGACCTAGTGTGGACGTTTCGGATAGTAGCAAAATCTCTGCCCCGCCGCGAATAAAACCTCGATTCCTCTCTCATACAGCCGGTAGCCAAGTTCCTTGGAAACGTTAGTAAGGATAGGGGACGCAGACTCCACACAACGCTGCAGCTGGGAGACTTCGCTGAAGTGGCCGAACAGAAGATTCGACGATAAGGGAGTAGCAAAAACAGCTTTCTTAGATGTGGCTCTCCTTAACAGGAGAAGCGGCCGGTCCACCATGAATGGAGTACTACTTTATAAGTAAATAATCTGTCGAATAATGGATTATGTGTGCCCTAACGGGAGGCCCCCTGCTCAGCCATGCCCAGAAGCTGCCAGTGACCCTATAACCCAAGTGTTTTAGCAGTGAGACTAGGCACCCTGCTGCTTCAGTAACAGGCAGGTCCATGATGACTTAAGAGGCATTCTTCCATGTGTTGTCGCATCATGGGTATGGGTAAATATTTTAAAAATTTTCACAGACTGTAACACTTCTGCGCATTTTGTCGTTTTTTGCCCTTAGATTTCTAATTCATGATTATTTTTAAGAAAACCCCCGAGAATGCGAGTACTTGAAATGGGTCAACTTTTTTACACAGCACAGTCTAAACTTTATCTCAGCAACATATTTTCAATCGATTATAATCGATATTTTGCAAACGGCGAGATGTGGATGAAGCTAGATTATTTTGTTCAGATCGCCAACTTTTTCTTCGGCCTCAGCTGGTTGCTCACAGAGAACATCTGTCTCAATTATGGAAACCAATTACGGCGATATATAAACCTGCGCAGGTCTTCGTGTAAAGTGTCTCTTAGTTTTGTCCGATTTTAACCAAACGCGGAAGGTGCTGACATATTTTACTAAAAATTCAAAATAGGAAATTTTACGAAAGTCTGGTAAAAGTCGTGCTGTCTCATGTGTGCAGACAGACGGACGGACGGAAACACACATGACGAGGCTTAATAGTCGCTTTTCGCAAGGTTCAGTTCAGACAGGGACTGGAATACAATTTCGGTCCCAAAACAAAGGCGGTGGGGGTGGTGCGTCTGCAGTGTCCCACTTCAGTAACTGAATAAAGAGATATACCAGTGAAGGATACGCGCACGTAAAATACAACAATATGCGTGTGCACATATAATTACTTACAGTAAGACAAAGAAAATACACAAAAAGGACATAAAGCCGGAAAACCTGTATTACAGTGCTTTTATTATTGTGATATTATTCATTCTGTGCAGTATAATATACTTTTTATCATTAAAAATCAACTACTTGCACATGCAAAGTATACGTAAAAATATATTACGCCTACATGTTTCGGCGGTCGACTGCCATCTTCAGGGAGCAACAACCAAAACACGTTTAATTGAAAACCTAATGAAGCCAGTTTATATATACATACAAGTAAAATAGGGCGACATAACAATATTACTGCCTATTATTATATTATTATATTATTATTATTATTATTATTATTATTACCAGCTCGACAAGGACTGTAGATATCAAAGCACACAAGTCCAAAAAATATTTGGAGTTATCACCAATCGAGACTGAAATTCCATCCCCCAGCAACCACGCCTGCTTACGGCAAGGAACACACAAACATCACTCCTCTGCATTTCATGATCTCATGGTTTTGTTCTTACATCCAAGTCTGACAGCATACAACTGATCAAAGAAGTTAAGCAAAAAAGAGAACCCACTCCGAACTTCAGCAGCAGCATCGGAGCTGGCCTGGAGCACAGTTCATGTTTCTCGCCTACCACATCAGAGAGCATCAACAGAGTTTCAATGAAAAGTTAGCTGACTCGGGGAAATCCAGATGACATTTTCGGGCCCCATTATACTAGAGGTGGGTGGACATAAAATATAGAAAATTACAAAGTGCAACGCAACAAATTTTTCTGATCCAAAGGAACGTGTAGTTTCTTTTTGAACTGCAATTTGTGCCAGTCCGTTCAGTCGCCTTTACGTAAGATTTTAAGCGACTAAACTTTTTTTGAATCAGTTCTTTTCAATGACGGCCCTGTCGTTTGGGACCCCTCCAATTTCGGTGATCGTGATAACATTAAACCCCTCCTGCGGGGAAACCCTTATTTCTGCAATTTGGAAGGCAAGTTTGTCGACCAAGTGCTGAAGTCGCCTGTGTTCTTAAAAATCAAAGGCGACAGAAGGTTAGCAGGCCAGCCAAGGATGCCCGTAACAAGGCCGCAAATAGGCACAACAATTACCGTCTAAACTTGACTGAGGCTTTTCCGACATTTTTCTCACTTGTAAGGCCAGCATCAGGGTGTAGTTAAGGAGGGAGAATGCCCCCCCCCTCCACCAAGGAGGCTGTCAGTCGAAGTGATCCCATACGATAGCAGAGGCCTTCATCCAAAGTGATCACAAAACATTCTATATCATTATGGGTGGAAGAAAATATGTCCTTCTAGACAAAGATGGAAACATCAATTTACGTAGCCTAGGAAGGGAACGTTATAGCCCAATCTTTGTTATGGTGGAGGAGGAGGGGAAAGGAAAGAAGATTTCTAAATCAGGACTCTTTGTTATCGCCAAGTTCTAATGCATTCTAATTAAATATGGCTATAATTATATTGGAATTACTCGCAGCGTTTCTGCACCCTGTAAACATTCACCAATGCATGGTTATAAGGCGTAGAAAGCCTGTTGGTAATTCTAATAAACCTGTATTCTTCAAATACGCACAGTAGGCACAAACTAGTCCACAGATTGACTAAGGGAATGGCAACTACAAACAAAATATTTAAGTCCTGATCATCACTCGCTCTTTCTGCAAACCGGATATACCCAACACCCACCAAATGATTTTCTCCCCCCATATTCAATTGTGATCAGTGTACATCGAAAGATTGCATCACACACAATACAGTCGGTTCTGAATTATGTCGTATATTATATACCCCTGTTCCTTTTATTGATGTCATCAATACACGGCACAGGGAATTAATCCTTCTGGATCGAAAACTTCAATATTAGATGTTTGTGTACATGCAGCTACACATATTGTACACAATGGCATATTCGTGAATTTTAACCAAGAATATGCCAACTACATACTAGCCATAGTATCAATATTATTATATTTACAGCTGCTTTTATGTATTTTTTAACACTGTACATGCAATGTTGATGCATTAATCTTATATAATATTTTGTACTGGCATCTCCCTGAGGATGGTGACTTATCGCTGGAACATGTAGGAGGGTTTATGTTTATGGATAAGTTATAGTTTTATACAATTTGTGTGCTTATTTTGGTATGTATACCTGATTACAATGCACGGAATTAATAACATTTAAAAAGAAGCAAGACGTATTTATTTTCCTTGGACATGTCATAGTGGCTTATTTAATATGATACGCTAGGCTACATGAGCAAGGAATATGAGAATTACGATAGTTAAATAAGCTTCTAAAAGTTACAAACGTATAATTTAAAATGCACGCATAGAGCAACAATTCTAACAGATGTATGTTGTTATTGCCTCGAGATGCTCCTTTTTTTCTTTTTCTGTGCCGCTACAGCCCAACTCGGATATAGGCCGCCTAATTGTTGAGGTTTCTAGATCACACACAATTAGACACACACAAACATACACCCAGTAGGACTCCTCTGAACGAGTGATCAGCTCGTCGCAGAGGTCGCTACCTACACAACACACAACGAACACAAGAAACGAACATCCATGCCCTAAGCGAAATTCGAACCTGCGATCCCAGCAATCAAGCGGCCGCAGACCTACGCCTTAGACCGCTCGGCTCTGTTATAAATATCGCAAAATGGGAGGGGTAGACGAGCGGGCAGGCACAAGGATAAACGGGAATAAAATATTCTTCTTCCTCATTATTGAAAGAACATCTGTTTACATTTAGGTATACTGATTCCAAGAAAAGGGGAAATTTTATTACAATCAGTGTAACGATTGTCAAGACGACGAAGTGTTTAAATCACTTGTGTTTAATTATCTCGAAAATCGTAAGATTTAGGGAAGACGTGTATTGGGTATAAAATGACTGTTACACTTTTATCTACAATATTTGTTCAAAATGTTTTCATTCCTATAACTACTTAGTAAGTTATACTTGAGAAACGCGCAGAAATGCGGCTAAATCTTCATGTAAAATGTCCATTATTGCTGTTCGGCTTTAGTATGTATTGGAAAGTGTTTCAAAGTTTAGTTAAACTCCTTGGTACCAAATGTCTTGAGAATCTGTGCGGCAGTTCTCGAGTTGCTGTATGCAGACAAACGGATGGACAGACCGACATGGCGAAGCTAACAGGCGCATTCATGCAACGTATCGTTACAAATGCGACAAAAATCATTTTTAAGCTGCACAATAACATGGCGGTTCGGACTGCACGAAGGGGTTAGAGAACGTGTCGATCTAAATACGTGCACCGAAGACGCAGGCGTTAGCATGCGCTCAGATAAAAAGACAGGCGCCTTCCAAACTCTTTCAAAACTCACCAAAGACCAAGTTCTAGCAACTTGTAGTGCCATTGTGTTGCATTCCATCAGATAAACATAAGAATAATAAAATTAGTTATTGAGAAGCTGATAATTGCTTAGCTGGTCAACAGATTACCGACCTTTCATGCAATGGAAAGTTCACAACCGTCTTTACAGGAGCCTCCCACCAGACCCCATCCTGTTTCATGAATCCAGTTCACACCGGCCCTCTCTCTTCGACATACACTGAAAAATGTGTAAGATTAGGCTACCATAGCGATAAATAAGAAGGTTATGATCTTCGGGGACGTGACGCCGGTAATTTGGTAGATGGTTACCAAAAAACGCGGCGTCACATTCCAGGACATCATGATTTTCATTTAAATGTGATCCTCTCATCTACGCTTGTCTTCCAATTGGTCTGTTCCACTCAGGTTTCTCCTATAAATTCATCTCCCTCGTCTGATGCATAGCACGCCCATATCAGCCCCCTTCATTTCATAACATTAACGACATCTGCTGAACAGTAAAAGTCATGAAGCTCGCCCTCCTTATGCAAAACTCTCAATCATCGTGTTCCTTCCCCTCTCCTTGATCCAGATGTTCTGTTTACTGCAGTGCTCTCGAGCAACCTCAGTCTATTTTATTGAGACCAAATTTCGCGCTCTGATACAACAAGCGTAAAATTAATCCTTCAGATGGCATCAAGCATCAAGCGTACCTGAAACTTCATCTGCTGTTAGTATTGAACATATGTGCCCGTAAACGGGTACTTAGGTTTTGCACCAACCTCCTTAGTAGCCTCTGAGTTTATGCCCTTTCACCAACTTTCCTTCCTTTTGGCTAACTAAACCACCATACCACTTCGTTATCGGAGTGTCTCCCCTTTCAGTGTTTGAAGCAACAGAACGATTTTCAGTAAGTTTGGTACGAGCGTTGTGTCGTCGGTACAGTGATTTGGTTATGGCCTGGACGATTCGGGATTGGTTTCCCGACAGAAGCAAGAGATTTCTCTCATTTCCAAAACCTCCAGACAGGTTCTGGGGCCCACCCAGCAGCCTCCTATTCGATAGGTACCGGGTGTTCTTTCCCCAAGCGTAAAAGTGTCCAGGACATGAAGTTGACTACACACGCCCATCCAGTGCCAAGATTAAGAATGTGTGGAGCTATACTTCCAATCCCCCTATATGCCTTCAGGTACTACAGAGGGATAACTTTGCCTTTACCTGTACGACCTTTGCGTCAGTGGAGGCCACACCAACTTCGTATTTAATAATATCCTACAATCGGTAGCAACAACAAGACGAACGTTCGAACGTCTGAGATGAAAGCGACATTAGTGCCACTAATGTGCGTTCCTGTAAGTATGTATGGTCATATAATTCGCAGCATCCACATCTTCTCTTAAGGTTCTTTTTTTTTTCACTTTTGTAGAGTGTAAAATAACATGACGCCTGTGAAAAGATATTTTTAGAGATTACTGCCTCCTCGGATATGCTGCCATGTAGTCGGATTACAGGTTGGAATATCTAAAGTATAAATTGAAAGTAAAAATTGCAGAATAATAATATATAGAATCAAATTTTGTATCAGTCATTCTAAGGTTAGCAGGATAATCTTGACATACGACATCCCCGTTGGTGTATCAGATCACAAAGGTGCATGTATTCAGTTATAAATCACACACAACAACAACAAGCTAATTGTAAACGTTTTCCTGCGACTAATTTCGGCTCTAATGATGATGATGATGACGTGTCTATCTTAGAACCGAAACTAGTCGCCAGAAAACGTTTACAATTAACTTGTGTGTGATTGATAATTGAATACACACACATTTGTGATTAGAAGGATAATAGTGACGTGACTGCATACTCGCAGACACAGTGGTTGTATGATATACTTTTACTGACAAGAACAAAACCTAAAATAAAAATGAATCTGGGAAAAAATTTCTGATGAAATTACGACTAACACCACACTAAACAGCTTATACAAACAGCAGGACGTACAATTCTGAAGTGCTTAGTCTTCGAGTGTCACGTTTAGGAGGAGAAGGAATTCAGAGCGGTCGTTGATGATTTGTGTGTCATGAGGTGTTATCTTGTGGGTCAGTAACGTGACTGCACTTTCAACTAACATGAGTTTTGTACAAAGGAGAAAGGCGTGTTAGCCGTTTTGGGTTACAAGAGTCCATGGGTCGTCTAGTTTCTTTCATAATTGTGATTAGGTTTACACGTGGAAAATCGCCGTGAAAGAGTGTGGAGTTCCTTTCAGCATGTCGAATAGGTCCATGACTCAACGGGGCAAGTAAATGGGTGAATACTAAGAGCAACCTATATGATCTTCCAAAGCAATGATAATTATGCGTCCCGCCTTTTGCTTTTGTTTGGCTTGAACAATTATAGCACAGTTCAGAAAAATTTAAGTTTGCAGGTTTCCATGGCGGGTGTTGCTTAGGAGACAGTGCCCTAGTGTAACCGTCTTAACCTCAAATTTCCCGGCGTTCAGATTGTTTTTACACTCAAAAAGAGAAAGAACTAGCTCACATCGTTTTGTGTGCTGTACCTCGAGGGAGTATTTAACGTGTAGGGTGCATCATTCGGACTTAAACGTCTAGCCAGTAGGGTTCAGTATCAGTTTATATACTTTCTTGACACTAAAGTGCCTTGACCAACGGCAGCCTCTTATCACACTACAGTTTTAACGTCTCATACACAGCAGGCGGGTCTGCATCCGACTTCCCCGGCACCGAGTGCGCTAGTCTCTCTTCACCACTAACATCAAAATCACGCATGACGAAGAAACCCCACACTGAAAGTCTATCTGTGACCTACATTACAACCGGACAATACAGCTTTCCTCTGTTGCGATACAATAGATCCCTGGCTGCAAGTTTTTGGTCGGCCGAAGTAATGTTTTCCCAACAGAACAACAGTACAGTGTTTTATATCCTCGTCCATCCCGTCGTGTTCGAATCCCTCCTGCAAGCAAGAGCCAAAACAAAACTTCACACAAGCTTTAATAATTTCCAACGGTAATACTATGTTCTTACATCGTGTAGGATAGTAAGTTTGTTCTGACGTTTCAGAGGAACGTGCTGGCTCCAACCTCAGACTGAATTTGGTTTCGGTTGATACTGAATTCATTGGGAGGGAAAATATTTCAATTATCGTCTATAGGAAAGTTGCAAGTATTGTGGCCAATCACAACTACAGAACGGGAAGTGGGGATAATCTTGTACGAGCTCGGTGCAATCGACTAATCTCCTCCACCCACGCACTTCAGCATCCACCTGAACCAATTTCAGTCACGCTGAGGAGCGAGGCAGCACGTTCCTTGGAAACGCTGGAACGAACGTACTGCACGGTGTAAGTGTAGGAACAAAGAAGACTATCGTGCGAGTTCATAGAAATCTAGTTACATTTGCGTCATAAGGCATTGTGAAGTGTAATTGTCTATTAGCTGTCAGTGTAGCCTGTCATTTGTTATGGGAAGAGAAATGGGTTTTAGGTGAAACTCATCATTAAAGTAAAGTGGTCCCATACAGGCCTTGGCAGGCCCTTAGGGCTCCAAGAGGTCGAGGCTCCCAGGTTTTTAGACAATCGGCACATGAAGGTGGTAAGGTTGTCAGCCCTACGCACCGGCCGCCTTTACCCCCCAGGAAAGACTCCTGGTACTCATTTCTGTTAGAGGCTGAGTCGACCCCAGGGCCATAGTGCGACCGAAACGATTATGTCAATGAAAAATTCCAGTGACACCATCGGGAATCGAACCCGCGACGTTCCGGTTTGTAGCGCAGTGTCTCAACCAACTGCGCCACCGCATGCCCGAAACTCATCATTACGGGTTTTATATTAGAAGAATTAGACCTGTGTTTCTGTTTTGTTCTAAATGTAAATAATGAGCGTATTTCGCTGCGTGAGGACCTAACATACTTTTGCTTGAGGAATCGCTGTTCAATTCACGTCAGAGGCAAAGTTTTTTCTCTTATCCAAAGCGTTCAGACAGGTTCTGGGGCCCACCCAGCCTCCTGTTTAATGGGTGCTGAGGAACCGTCACTCGACAGTAAATCGGGCCGAGGCGTGAAGCTGCTCACAAAACTACAACTAGTCCCGAGGTTAAGAATGAGTGGCGCTATGCCTTCACTCCGCCATATATCGTCATGTGATGCACAGGGATAACTTTACTTTATACATATAGTCTACATGACTTTGGTACAGTACTTGCAGAACCACTAACAGACTGAAGTGAACTCCTGTGAGTCATTTCCTACACGAAACATGCCAATTGATATGACTTCCCACTGTGCCTTTATTTTGTCCACTTAAGGCAACGAATGTAGAAGAACTGTGGAGTGGCCAACACGGATACACACATCACTGAGTGAAACTTTTATTGCATGGAAGGGACATAGCGAAAATGAATTATGCATGAAGATGCAGTATCCAACCACGGTCATTTTTAAGTGAAAGGTGATAAAGAAACTGGTTATAGAAGGGTTTTCAGGTGACCCAAAGAAATGTCCAGACCGACTCTGGGGCCCACCGGTCCACCTATTCAATGGGTACTGCGGGGCGTAAAGTAAGATTGAGTGGAATGATACCTCTACACACCCCTGCATGCCTTCATGGTGTGCACAGGGACAACTTCATATTTATTTATTCCTACTGAATTTTCGACCTGTTAAGAATTTTCTTCAGTTTTGCCCAGGCCTGTCACACACGCGGCACGCAGAGCTTTATGATGATGTCATCACACACACAACATATAAGGTCTTACTGTCATTGTTTTTGTTGTGTAATACATCCAAGTAATCTTGCAAAATTAAATTCAGTGGATATTTTATATAACTGGATGTTTATACATTGAAAAATTAACAAATGAAGGAAGCTGTAATGTGACATATGCTGCGGCCCGAGATGTAAAGTCGGATTTGGATTTGGCTCGTATCCTCTTTTGACTTTGACAGGCCTGGTTTAGTGGAAGCTGCAGAAAACCTCCGGAGGATTAAATATAATAAGGAGCCAAGTATCTTACAGTGGAAATTTGAATCAAACAGTCATTTTAAACGAAAAAATTGATTTAGCCTGTATTAAATTTTCCTTGAGACCTGGCAGTTCGTTGTCCGTGTTTCCCATCGTGTTCTCTGAAAATGCGAAACTTTTAACGCCTCTAATTCTTGTAATATGAAATTAATTACAAGTTGCCACGCCTCAGTACATTTGGTTGTTCCGCTTTAATTGAAGGAAGACATGTGAACTTATGTCATTGTTGCCATGAGAGATTTTTTTGGCTTCAGTAGGGTGACAATCTATAAAGGCAACGTTGTCCCTTTCCACGCCATGAAGGCATACATGGGGAGTACGTTTATTGCCCTACTCATCCTTAACCTCGGCACTACATGGAGGCGAGTAGTCAAATTCACGGCCCCGCCGCTGTACCCCCGGGACTAAACCCCTGCGCCCGTTGAAGAGGAGGCTGGATGGGTCCCAGAACCAGTCTGGACGCTTTGGAGAAGAGAAAGTCTCCTGCACTTGCCGGGATTCGAAATCCGGATCGTTCAACCCGCCAAGCCTAGTTGCTATACCGACTACGCTATCCGCAAGATAGGAGTATGTTTTTAGATCTACTTCGTCTCGAATTCGAGGTCAGGTTTTGGACCACGTCCATTTCATAACCATCAACATGTTTAGGACGAAGTCCACTGAACATGACCCGTTTCAGTCCCATGGATCGCACACCGGTAGGCCTACTGCGGTATTACTGCACCGTCCTTAAGCCAAAGTCCAGTGCCTCTGAATGGCAGTTTATGATTTGTTTTGTGATCTTTCCCTTCGTTCAATGACATCGTAATCTTCTGACCGAGGAAGTTGGTCTAGTGGGGCTCGTACGTCACATTCGAAAAGTGCCGCTTTCGAATTTAAACTGGGACACCAGTTACCCTGACTGACTTCTTCATTGCTTTCCTCAGTCCGTCCTTTGCAAATTCCAGGATAGTACCTCGAACAGGTCACGCCCGCGTCCTTACAAATCCTTTCCGATTTATCATTAACCAACATTCTTCCATCGACGCTGTGTAATTTGAGACACTGACAGCAACCTAAAATAAGCAACAAGACAAATCCCGTCGGAATTTACTTAAGTCTACAAACATCTGTCCGGATTTGAGTCACTGGCTTTCTACTGATTTCCGCAGGGATCGAAGCGTTGCGCATAGCGTTAGTTACGTTTTCATTTTTACGTTTGTCATCCCGTTGCGTTACATATAATAACAAGATAAATAAATTGCCGTGAACGGAGCTAGTAAGTGTTATATCTTATTCAATAGTCGTGGTGACGGCAATTTAGTTCTCTTGTTTTAATTAAGCTTGGTTTATATCACAAACCGGACAGAAAAGGAAACGTACTGTAGGCTGCACATTTGTATGCGAGTCTTGGAAGCAACACTAGGCTAAACAGGCCTAGCCAAACACTGCCTTAATTTAACAGCCTACTACAAATATTACATGTAAAAAGATATTGTTAGGTTGAGAGGGTAGACGGAACTTTGTGGTTAATACTCTGTTATATACTGGTAGACAATGTTTTTTTCGTGAATGGTCTTCAAATCTGTGGCTTTCAGCTCCGACGCACGCATTAAACTTAAACGTTTCAGCAGAAACACATTAACTTTACACACAACACACAGAATGTCTCATGCTATGTGTATTGAACGTTATACTGTTGTGGTCAATACTTCTGTGTCGTATTTGGCAGGTTTTGGGTTCGAATTTTGGTTTATAAACAGCCTACTCTAAGGTCTTCCTCAGCTTCTTCAGGCAAATACCGACAATGTACCTTAAATAGGTTACGACCACTTCCTTACACATATTCCCATTTAACATTCATATCCATATTGCTATTAGACACTATTAAATGTGTGCTACTGATTAGGTCTATCATGACAAAGATTTTTAATGAATTTTTTCAGACCAGTTTCGACATAATACGTTACACTTAAATAGGCCACAACCATCATATTCCTGAACCTTGCTACTCTTATGATAAACTGGCCTTATTTGAAACTCAACATTCTATGCCATTTAACAAACCAGAGTAATACCATTCTTGAGTCATGAATTCGCTTACTCTGGCGAATTGACGTGCTCTGAAAAATAATACAGTTGTAATTCCTTTGGATACAACGTGAGAATGTTTAATAATTATTGTATGTGGACATATTAAGTATGCGCATATCTGGCAAATATACGGCAAGTAGGCCAAAATAAAAAAAGCAAAATACAGTTAAGAATGTGCTTGGAATCCAAGGCTATACTTGAATTAGCGTGAAGGAATGTGTTGTTTCGTAAGATGGCACCTTGTAGATAGAAAATGATGACACTGTAAGTTTGAAAACACAACTGTTGACAACATTTTCCATGACAAAATTGCTGGAAGTTTCAGGGGTGTCGACATTAGGTAAGTGAATGTGAAAGACATATTACTAACACCTTAGTGTTCAGGGTTATGACAGTGTTATAGTACGGTATGTGTATATTGTGTTTTGCAGAAACATGCTGCATCCATCTCCAGGGTATGAAAGCAGTATACTTCAGAGTATGAAAACATTGTGTTCTTCTCAAATAGGACTGAAAGATGATTATGCATTATGATTCACAAGGATGATGATGTAACTGAATGTGACTTCCTTAACGTTATTCAGTCCATGCATTGTGACTAAACTTCTCATTTATAAAGCCAATATATATGCACATCTAACATACGCAACAATACAATCTCGTTTACTTATACATGTTTCGACAGAACTCCTCCATCTTCAAGGAGTCTATGCACCAATGTTTAAAACTCACTCGAGTATAATATATTACAGTACAAGTAGTATGCATAGTATACCGTAGTGATTTCTGTAGCTGAATTCAAAAATGCAATATCTTGTAAAATGTGGTTAAAATCCTAGATGCTTCATACATCATTGCAGGTTTCACCATTGTATACAAACATCTAATCTTATTCTTGAGTCATTATGGATCTTGTCTTGTAAGTACAGCAGATTTTTTAATTAAAATCATAAAATATACATAATATTCTATAAAGTATATAATATAAAATAGGTGCAGAGACTTACAACGTATTTTATGTAATTGTGCTCTGTGCAGGGGGTAACTTGATACTGGTTTTGTTTACAGTGCGCATGTCCCAGACACTGTGACTGATACACTCATACACATTCCTATACAGCAGAACCAATAACAAGTTACATCCTACACAGAGCATGACACACAACACTGGTTAAGTCTCTGCATCTATTTTACATTATACATTATATATTTTATGGGATATTATATATATTTTATGATTTTAATTTAAAAGATTTTTATACTTACAGGACAAAGTCCATATTGGATCAAGAAAAAGATTAGATGTTTGTACACAATGGCGAAACCTACAATGATATACCAAGCATATAGAATTTTAACCACATTTTATGAGGTCTTAACTAACTACATGGAGCAGAGTCCTTCTTGAGAAGCTAACAGGTCGACAGCTAGTCAAGAAATTCCCCGCATTTTATGCAGCCCGAAGGTTCATCACCGCACTCACAAGAGCCCGCCACCTGTCCCTATCCTGAGCTTTATGAGGTCTTACATTTTTTAATTCAGCTGCAGAAATCACTACAGTATAATATGTATTACTATTGTCATGTATTATACTCTAGTGAGTTTTCAACGTTGGTGTACAGACTCCCTGAAGATATCGGAGTTCCGCCGAAACACATGGCAGTAAACAAGAGACTGTACTGTTGTGTATGTGAGATGTGCATATGGAGGTTTTAGAAATGAGAAAATGGATGTTACTTATTTGTAGCTAACCTAAGATTCACATGAAAAGGCTGAAGAAAAATTAAAGAAATCTCTGAAATTCTGCCCTATTCAAACACCTCTCAAACATTCACTATGAGGACTGTCGTGATGGACTGGGACTCTCCTACATACTCATATGGAGGGAGTTTCATGATGAAATAGGGACTACCTGAACAATGAGAAGTGCCATGATGAAATGGGAATGCCTATCATGCTTTCTGAAAACAGTCTCTAGCAACTGAACAATTCAACCAATTCTGTGCAGTTGGTATACTAGTACAAGTATATGTCAGGGCATGCATGGGCAAATCCTAGACTATCTAACACAATGTTGCTCTATTCACTCTGTCATGCAATATTCTGAAGCTGCCAAACATCATGTAATAGATTATTTTTACAGGCTGAAAAGTACAAAGTCACAGAGCAAGTGTATTTTGATATAAGCATTGGTGGTGAGCATGTCGGAAGAATTGTGTTTGGATTATTTGGAGATGTTGTTCCAAAAACTGTGAAAAACTTTGTGACAATTGCATCTGAAGGGATTGATGGGAAAACTTATGCCAACTCAAAATTCCATCGTGTGATCAATAGATTTATGATACAAGGTAAGTGACTTATTTTATTGTTTTGTGAGAGTGCTGGAGTAGCAGTCTATTTAGTTTTGTTCAAGAGAGTTTTGTAGTGATAGACCTTTGATCACACTGCACATTAAAACCTGTTCTTCACTGTATGAGAAAAGCATATGGCAACACTACTTTATATCTAATCTCTGTTTAATGGAATCCTGTGGCAGATTCAACATGTAATAACATAATTCATTCATTCATTCTGTAGTCTGTCTTACGACAGGTCCGTAGCCTCTTCCAAAGCGAGTTCTCCAAAGGGTGCGATCTAGTGCTTCCTCTTTCAATTTCCAGTATCTTTTCTTTTCCTTAAGGTCATCCAGTAACTGCTTACGTCTTCTCCTTCGTCTTCCCGTCATTTCTATCCTTCCTTCTAACTTTCCTTCAATCACGTGTTTCAGAAGGCAGTTTCTACGCAAGATGTGACCAATCCAGTTAGCCTTTCTTCTTTTTATTTTATGTAGGATGTTCCTCTCCTCCTTGACTCTGTGTAATACTTCTTCATTTCTCACACGATCGGTCCAACTGATCTTCTCCATTCTTCTCCAGCACCACATTTCAAAACTTTCCAGATACTTCTGATCTACTTTCCGAAGTGTCCACGTTTCAGCACCATACAAAGCTATGCTCCAAATGTAGCACTTTACTAGTTTCTTCCTTAAATTTAAGTCCAGTTTGCTGGTGAAAAGATTTTTCTTTTGTTGAATGCTGCTTTTGCCATGGCAATTCTGGATCTAATATCACATGTACACCTTGCATCACTTGTTATCATGCTACCCAAATAATTGAAATATTCCACATTCTCCACTTGTTTTTGATCTATCATAATTTTCATTGGGGATGGTTGCCTTGAGATTTTCATTACTTTAGTTTTTCCAACATTCATTTCCATTCCATAGCGTCTTCCAATTTCAATTAGACTATCAAACATGCCCTGTAGCACCTTTTCTTCCCTAGCCAGTAGCACAAGGTCATCTGCATATTTCACAGTGCGAATTACTTGTCCTCCTATTTTGAAGTCTCCAAACCCTTCAAGAGCTTCCTTGGTAAGGTACTCGCTGTATAAGTTGAACAGAATCGGTGACAAGGAGCAACCTTGTCTAACTCCTCTTCCAATCTTCACACTTCTTGTCTCCCCTTGGTCCAGTCGTATTTTGACCCTCTGTTCCATGTACAATTTGCTGATCAATCTTCTTTCGCGCCAGTCTATCCCAATTCCTTTTAGGATTTGCATTAATTTGGTCCAGTTGACATGGTCAAATGCCTTCTGCCAGTCTATGAAGCAAGCACACAATTCCTCATCTATGACCAAGGTTCGTTCTGATATTATTCTCTGCATCCCAATTACATCCCTAGTTCCTTTTCCTCATCTAAATCCAAACTGATCTTCTCCAAGTGCATCTTCAATTTTCCTCTCAATCCTTCTTCTAAGTATCCTCGCTACTATCTTTGCTGCATGAGCGATGATGCTGATTGTGCGATGGTCGCTGCATTTTGTAGCTTTGGGCTTCTTCTTTAAGGCAATCATTGTAACTTCAATAAAATCTCTGGGCCTTCTCCAGTTACATACATGCTGTTGATCAGCTGTGTCATTAGCCTTAGACCACCTTCTCCCAACAATTTGAGTACATCCCCAGGTACATCATCATCTCCTGTAGCCTTCTTATCCCTCATCTCCTTGATAGCTTTTTCCACTTCACTTTGCAAAATATAAGGGCCTTTCTCATCTTCATCTACTTCATCTTCAGGTTCGACTTCTAGGTGTTCTGGTCGATTAGCTCGATCGTAGAGCTCTGTGATATACTTCTCCCAAATTTGCAGTACTCATCTCTGATTTATTATTATATTGCCTTGACAGTCTTCGATGCCAATGTTTTGAATCCCATGGTTTTCTTTCCAACCTAGTTCCTTTGTCTTCATGTACATTAAATCATAACGTCCTATTCTTTGAAATTCTATGATCTCGTCGCATACGCTCTCCAGATATTCCTTCTTGGCATTGTCCGTGGCTCTTTTCAATTCATTCCTCAGTCTTCTGTAGTTCTTCCTTCCTTCTTCATTGTTGACATTCTTCCATTTCCTTTGTTCATCCATTTTACTGATCATCTCCTGTGTAATCCATGGCTTTCTTGCTCTCCTCTCGACTTTTCCCACTAAATCACTCATAGTATATAACACACATTTCTTGATATTGTTCCATTGCACTTCCACATTCCCACTTTCACATTTGATTGCACCAAGTTTTTCTTCTAGACTATCGTGTACTTCCTGTCGTTGAGCATATAGCTTCTCCAAATCCCATCTTGGTTTTTTCTTGTGGAACCTCATAATCTTCTTCAATCTGGTGCAGATCTTTGCAACCAGTAAATTGTGGTCAGAGTCAATATCTGCTCCAGGCAGTGTCTGCACATCCTTCACACTGTTCCTGAATCGCTGTTTCACTAGTACATAGTCCAATTGATATCGACTCCTATCCCCTGGTGATTTCCATGTGTACAATCTTCTTTTAGGTTTTTTGAACCATGTGTTTGTTATAACAAGTCCATTTCTTTCACAGAAGTCAATAAGCATTTGACCTCTCTGATTCCTCCTTCCCAGTCCATATGGTCCAACGGTGTTGTGATGTGCTTTATCTCCAACCACACTGTTCCAATCTCCCATTATAATCGTGTTTGTCGCGCCCTTTCCATCTTCTTCAAGAATTTCTTCAATTACATCATACAACTCTTCCACTTCGTCATCTTCATAGTCCTATGTTGGCATGTACACTTGCACTATCAAAATACTTACCGGTTCTGCCTGCAATTTAATAGCAATGAGTCTGTAACTATACACACTCTTCTTAACAACACTTTTCAATACGCTTTTATGCACTGCTATTGCTACGCCTCTTTCAGCACTGTCACCCCCGGAATAATACACTGTATAATCACCACTTTTTATTTCGTCTTGACCCTTCCACCGCACTTCACTAACACCTAGCACAGACACTGCGTTCTTCTGCATCTCTTTCTTCAAATTTTCGAGTTTTCCTCCTTGATTCAAGGTCCTTATGTTCCAAGTGTCTATCTTGAAGCTGTTATGTTACATTCTGTGTCTTCTGCTTTTGTCTGTAGTCATTACCGCGTGGTGTCTCCCCTAGAAACACTCCCCCTGGAGATCCGAATGGGGGAGTAGTTTACCTCCGGAATGTTTTGTCTCCAGAGGAAGCATCTCGCATTTGGCATTTGTCTCTGTTTCTGGAAGAGACTATCCAGGGAAAGTAATAATGTGGTAGTTCTTCCATTTGCTTTCCACATCGCAGTACAGCAGCCGTTCAGACCACTCTGGTCACGCCTGTTGCTACACGATCATGAACCATCTCGAGCATCATTTGCTCTGTGCTTCGTGTCGCTACTGATGTCGCTGCTTCTGGCATCAGGGGAGTTTTTATTCGGTTTCCCATCTCCTAGGCATCTCTCTTCGTCTGGTTCCTACCCTCTTGATCTGTCCGGCTTGGAGACCCTACCGGTAGCAATGCTACCGCCGGCTTAGCTCTCAGGGTCACTGGAACTCACAAGCCCCTCTACCACGGCAAGGTGAAGATACCAACAAAGGGGAATAACATAATGACTAAAATAAATGTAATGTACAGATAAATTGAAATGTTCACATTTTTTTACTTCTGCTGGGATTTGTCAATTGGCAGGTAGTTGCAGGCATTTCAGAGGAGCTTTGCTTTCTCCATCTTCTTGGACGCTGAAATAGGAGACAGCAAGAAGGCTAGAGTCTTCATAATATTTTGTGTTTATATCAATGTGTGTGTGTGTGTGTGTATTAGTATGTATGTATGTATGTATGTATGTATGTATGTATGTATGCATGCATGTATGTATGTTTGTTGTATGTATGTATGAATGTATGTTTGTAGGTATGTGTGTGTGTGTGTATGTATGTATGTATGTATGTATGTATGTATATATGTATGCATGTATGTATGTATGTATGTATGTATGTATGTATGTATGTATGTTTGTAGGTATGTGTGTGTATGTATGTATGTATGTATGTGCGTTTTGTTCATTTTTTTACATGTATTACTAAGAACTCTTGGATCTCCGACTCAGTGTAATTACCTTACTGTCATAGAGAATTTGAGAGCTGTAAATTCAAATATTACAGAAAAATTACTTTATATTATCACAATTGATTTGCAGAAATGGTTTCATGTTATACCATTCATATTTCCACCATTGATGAATTTCTGTAGCTTTACCGAGGTGTTCGCAGGACAGTATCCCTGAGGTATAGTTTTTTTTTTTTTTTGGCCAATTCATAATTCATTAACATCCATTTGTGCCTTACCATAGATTAAATAGGTGGAATATTAGGTTATAATTAGGTGCATTCTTTTGTGTGTAAGAATTACCAAGAAAAAAGTTTGATTCCTTTATTATGATACAGAGATGTAATTATTTTTGTATTTCAGGTGGAGATATTGTCAAGTACGATGGTACTGGTTCTGTAAGCATCTATGGGAAATACTTTCCTGATGAGAACTTTGAAATAAAACACACAACACCTGGTTTCATCAGCATGGCAAATGCAGGTAACAGTATATTATACTTCAGTATCATTGCTGGTATCCGTAAATTTAAACATCTCGTCTTTGTGGTGGACTGGATTTTCATCTTCTGAAGGGATGTGCCTCAGATGCATTCTCATCAACAACTTCTCTAGAAATCAATTCCAGATTCAGCTACATTATGACATGCCTTTAGATAAACATATTCTTTCAAGTGAATATATTCATATAGTTTAGCAAGTTTTGTAATCAGACACTAAAAAGTATTGTACTACTAATATCAATTTTATAAAGGTAAAGGTAAAGCAATCTCATTACAGGCCTGGACAGGCCATTAGGGTTCCAGGAGGTTGAGGCTCCCAGATTTCTAGACAATCGGCACATGAAGGTGGTAAGGTTGTCAGCCCTAAACACCGGCCGCCTTTACCCCCCAGGAAATATTCCTGGTACTCATTTCTGTTAGATGCTGAGTCGACCCCAGGGCCATAGTGCGACCGAAAGGATTATGTCAATGAAAAATTCCAATGACACCATCGGGAATCGAACCCGCGACCATCCGCCTTGTAGCGCAGTACCTCAACCAACTGCGCCACCACATGCCTCCAATATTAATTTTATATATATTAAAATTAAATATTATTCTATTGCAGGATTTCAGGCATCTGTTGTGGTGTAGACTAGGTATTTGCTTTTCTGTGTTGTTACACAGAATTTATATGTACTTGTTTACCGACGTTTTTGAAGAGCCTATTTGTCCTGCCTTCAAGGTCAAGCCATTCAGGAACTGCTTGACAGGCGGGCCCGAAACGTCGGTAACAAATACTAACATAAGCTGCGTAACGGCCCAGAAGAATGAAGACCTCAAATTTTTTTTTCTCACAGTATAGTAGGATTAGACATTTCCATGCACCAAGTGTAGAGTGTATTAATTTTATGTTTTCGATCATTCTTATCTTTTCAGGAAAGGACACTAATGGCTGCCAATTTTTCATCACTACAGTGGCAACTCCATGGCTTGATGGTCATCACACAATTTTTGGCAAGGTATGAATTCAGTAAGCCTACCAAAACCTGTTACTCAACATGTTACAAAGTGGTGAACACTACTGCTGGCTAAACTGAGTGAGATGGTTTGCATGATTTTACTTAGCATGTAGAGCCAGACTCTGAGATGGTATCATAATATAGGCCATTACAACAACTGTAGAATTTTGTGTAAATAGACCACACTAATTTACTGGTTTATTGTACTTGAATTATCTCATTCACTCTTAATTGCTATTACAGGTGGTTGAGGGGCAGAATATAGTTCACAAGATTGAGCACGTGAAGACTGATTCAGAAGACCAACCTCTCCAACCAGTTGTCATCACAGAATCGGGCATTCTGCCCACGCCATCACCCTTCTACATATCCGATGAATCTTATGAGTAAAATATACACTATTTTTTTGGTACTCTATGTATAAGTAGTAACTCAGGCTCAGTACACTTGTCTGCACCTGAGTAGATGAAGGGTATTACACTCTCTGCCAAACAGTGCCTTTTTTATCTTCTGGGATGCTGATACAGACGCAAATCATATTATTATGGTTGTTGTAGTTGTTGTATTTGCAAGAGAATTAATATTTGTTATCCACATACTTAAGTTATTTCTAAGTAATGATGATACTGTATGTATATTACTGCCTATTTGCAATTTATGCAACCAAAGGTGATATTTTACAATGTAAAACATGTTGGGGTAACATATAGAGGTACACTTGAAGTGATATGATTTAAAATTATCTGTTTTCAGTGAACATGACAAAACTAATTAATACGTATATCACAGCGTCGCATATTAGAACAATCCACTGGAAAAATTTTTCTTGTGCTTATTTAAGAGCAATTTTCATGGTTTTTTTACTCTGTCTTTATATTTTTATCTTTTTCAGTCTATCATATTTGTGCCAACTGAATTTTTTTTTTGTTATGTAATAACACTGTTGTCTTTAAATAGTGTTACACATTAAAAAGCATTAATTGTGCCTTATTGGACGCTGATATAAATGCAGACGTTATTGGAGAATATAAAAAAAATTGTCGTGTGAAAAGAATTTGTTTGCGCAAAATCAAAATTTGCCAATTAAATACAGTTCTCAGTATCTGAATTTCTTTTAGTATATACAACCAGTAAATATGTCGAGTGGGGGAGAGAAAAAAAAAGCACAGCTTACAAGACAGCAGTTCCTACAGTACTTCACGTCATGTACAAGATGATATTTACATTGTACTGTCTGTTATCTTTATTCTGATTTCACCGTTATCTGTTATTTGTAAAAGAGAACTTTTTCATTAATTTTTTAAATACACATATATGCAATCAAATGGATTTTCTTATGTTTATCAAAAAATTCAAGGTTTTTCAATTGAAAACTATTGAATTTCTTGTACACTAGTTCCTTAATTCAGGTGACTTACTTTGGCAGGGATATGTGTTGGCGCAGTTGCTTCCGGCACTGCGCTACAAGCCAGAAGGTTGCCGGTCTGATTTCCATTGGGGGTCATTGGGATTTTTCATTGACTTAATCCATCCAGCCGCACTATGGCCCTGGGGTCGACTCAGAAATGAGTATCAGGAGTTATCCCCTGAGGGTAGAGGCGGCCGGTGCGCAGGGGTGACAACCTTGCAACCTTCATGTGCCAACTGTCTAGAAATTCTGGGAGCCTCAACCTCTGGAGCCCTACAGGCATCTCCATGCCTGTATAGGGATTGCTTTACCTTTTGTTACTTTGGCACCTGATTTTTGATTTTTAGTCCACTGACAATATCTCATCAACTTCTTAGTTTGTGTAGCTTCAGACATGTTGATGAGCTGTGATTGAATTAAAGAGGATATGGGAGGCAGTAGTTACAGCCTGTTTTAAGGGAAATAATGAACACCTCAGGGTAGACAGCCTCTAGGCTGAGATCTGAACCAGGGACCTTCCAGACACAAATCAGGTGTGCTAACCAATTAACCATGACATTCCTGGTTTTAACAATTTGTAAATAGTAGCCATTAGGCTTCAGTTGTTACTTATTTTATCACCACCACCAACATTACCATTACTACTGCTGCTGCTCTGCTGCTGCTGCTCTGCTGCTGCTGCTCTGCTGCTGCTACTACTACTACTACTACTATTAATAATATAATAATAATAATAATAATAAATACTTCATAAACCACTAACGTAAGAGTACAAAACATTCAACATGGGAAATAGCAGTACATGTGCCATGAATTTTAACTACAAAATAGCTGCAACACTATATACCCTAGAAACATGGTTTGTTTCAGGTATATAATTGTAAATACCCTGCATAAATGTGATAACGAATGATGATGATGATGATGACGACGATGACGATGACGATGATGACGACGAAGACGTAGATGATACAATTACTGCATAGTCCCATGTTTGATCCCAAGGCTGTGCGTGTGGGATTGATGGTGCACAAATTGGCCCTGGGACAGGTTTTCTCTGAGTATTTTGGTTTCCCTTGTCAGCATCAATCCACCAGATCTCCATACTCATATTTTACTCATCTACCACTGGTAATATATATTATTAGCACTAGACGTTGTCACTAAATAAAAAAGGGAATTAAATTCTTGATTCCCTGTGTTAATACTTCATGTGCACATACATTTCGGTGACTACAACAAGTTATCTAATTCTACCAGCAATACTCATAGATCACTCACATTACTGTCCAAAATAAAGATTTTGTTAATGTATTTCATGACATGTACTGTTTGGTGTTGCAGAGCTGCTTATTATATCTTTTTATTTCCTTGCATGCTGCAGTTTGTGGGAGTGGATCCAGGCCTCATCTCTTCCCCTTGGATTTTCATTCTCAATTCTTGCTTTCTTTCATTGGGTTATGAAAAAGTTAGACATGTCAGGGAGTCTTGATTAAACATTTCCAACAGAGTTTGCCATTATTTGTCAGTATACAGCATATAAAAATGTTTACTGTTTTCATCAATCTACTTCCTTCATAATCAGACCTGATATTCTGGTGAGATATGCTGGAAATACATTATGGACTAACTTCTTTAAAGACAGTCAGAGACACGTGTTTGATTTGTACATATTTGTGAATGAAATTGTAAGTTCATTAAGCACTCAACTGAGGAAGGCGTTACTGTTACCAGGGCTGTGGTTTATCCTATGATTTCCTTCAAATTGGGATATGAGGATTCAGAAAAATTACAATACATTTCCTCATCTTTCCCTTTAGAAAATAGATATAAATCACCATGTATTATCAATGTTAAATATTTGGTAGTTATTATTGTTTGATATGTTATTCTCCTGCATGTATGTGACTAACTGCATCATGAAATGTACTTACTGTGTACGTGAGTATATTATTCTTAAGTTATTTCAGTGTTAAATTTTTTATTTACTTGCCTATCAGGCAAGATATTAAAATCATTCTTTACCTTTTAAGGGTCTATGTACCATATAAACCATCTAAAACGGAAACTGAATATAATGGAAACTCCTCCTGTCCTGAGAATATTGATGAAATGGTAATCTAAAATTACTTCTAATAAACTGAAATTCTTTTGATGCAAATGGAAATGAAAAGCGTGACAAATTCAAATTAGCCTACTTGAATGCTTCTAGTTTTCTGTTCTTATAATCCTGTTCCATATTGCTCTTCATGAAATCTCTTTGTAACAGATGCAAAGGCATCAGAACTAAGTGCAGAGAATTGCTGTAGTGGTCTGCTGGGGAAAAAATCTGTCAGTATTGCAAAAATGTTTCTCGTTTAGGCAAATAGCTGAGTCTCAGTACTGTTAAACTGCAGTAAAATTGGAATCTTTAGGAATTTTTATTTCATTTTTCTTCCAGGGCCTTGTTTTATATTTTTAAAGGTTCAGCATGACTGAACATATAATTTTTTTTATAAACATATTGTGAACTGGTCTGGAAATTGCACTGACTCATATTGATAGTAAAAGTGACAACTCATACATCTGCATAAAATAAACTTGCAGCCTTTAAATAAAGAAAAAACGTGGATTGTGGACTACATGAAACACCAGCAGATTAGAGTATTTTCATGTTATTTTTGTTGTTTTTAATGCTGTTGCTCAGGGCCTGTCATGTCTTGAGACCATCCTGCAGGACAATATCACAACAGAAACACTGGTAATAAATCCTTTGGAAGGGTGAAGCAGTTCGTATTTGGGAACAACAGTAACAAATCAAAATTCCATTCATGAAGAAATTAAGAGAAGACTGAAGTCAGGGAATGCTTGCTATCATTCAGTATAGAATCTTTTGTCTTCCAGTTTGATATCCAAAAATATAAATACAGTTGAACCCAGTTATAACGACATCAGTTTATACAACACCTCGCTTATAGTCTGTGGTACCAATTAATTCGTCACTCTGAACCATAACATTACACTCCTCGGTTGCAACAACACTCGTTTTTAATGACACAAAATATTCAGCCCCTTCATGACATTATAACCGAGTTTGACTGTATTAAGACATACAGAACTATAAATTTGCCTGTTGTTTTGTATGGTTGGGAAGCTTGGTCTCTCACATTGAAGGAGGAACATAGGCTGAGGGTGTTTGAGAATAGGGTGCTGAGGAATATATTTGGGCCTATGAGGGCGAGGTAACAGGGGAATGGAGAAGACTACATAAAGAGAAGCTTTATGATCTGTACTCCTTACCAAATATTATTCGGGTGATCAAATCAAGGGCATGTGGCTCGTATGGCAGACAGGAGAGGTGCGTACAGCATTTTGGTAGGGAGACCTGAGGGCAAGAGACCACTTGGAAGGCCTAGGCTTAAATGGGAGGATAATATCGAGAATATTAAAGTGGATCTTCAAGAAGTGGGATGGGGAGGCATGGACGGGATTGATCCGGCCCAGAATAGGACAGGTGGTAGGCGCTTGTGAGTGTGGTAATGAAGCTTCGGCTTCCATAAAATGCGGGGAGTTTCTTGAATAGCTGAAGACCTGTTGGCTTCTCAAGAGGGACTGCTCCATGGATTTAGTTAGTTACTTAGTTAGTTAGTGTCTAAAAATGAAGTGACCAAGCAGCTGGAATTGGCACGTGTCTGACTTTGTAAATATATATAATTAAGCAAATTTGATATTAACGTATGTACAGTTTGTAATCATATTCTGTGCATTTGTTGGTGAAAGGTATTAATTATTGAATAAAATTATGCAGTTGTTTGTCAGTACATTATTGATTTGTTTGGTTGCAGTGAGTATGTTGTGGGCTCAGACGTTTGTTCATCGATCACTAAAAAAAGAAACTGCTGAAGGCTCTTTAGAAAGATTATTGGAAATATCCGAACCCAGTACATACTTCAATCATAGCTCACTGAATTCTGACAATGATAATCAAAGAAAATTACCTGTTCAAGAGTTTAAATTAACTTTTATTTAAATGTATACAATGTACCAAACAGTGTTCACTAATGAGTACCAATCATGTATAAATGAAAACAAGAACGAAAACAACAACATTTAAGGAACATAATATTCTAGTAAACAAGAATTGTGAGTAATTTTATTTTAGTATTCCTCACAAGTAAAATATCCACGTAATATTAAATAACCCATGATCATTGCAAGAGATGACAGACTTGCCAAAACTGCATGATTAGTGTCAATAGCTTCCGGTTGTTTCAAACTTGACAGAGAAACCTTGCTCCTGAAATTATGCATACCAGAGAAAATAACCCTATAATACAGATGAAAGTATTTCAATGTTATGTATCATGTTATGTGGAAAGGTGCTTGGATTCATCGAGCTGGATTCTAATATTTTTTTTATTTCCAAGCATCTAAGTATTTTACAATATTTATGGCATGCTGCCATGACTAAACCTAGAATGTAAAATTGTAAGGTACATGCTTGATAAATAACTAAATAAATTTCTTTGTTACTTCATTAACTGAAATTCTTCCATAATGTACAGAATATATTTCTAATAAGAAGAGTACTGAAAATAAATATTATTAAGGTGACAACAGTCCATCTATGAACAATCCATGACAGACTCAATTATTTGCATGTTTGCTGATCATTAACCTTTTAGACTCTAGAGGTTTGAAAGCCGTTGAAATAAATTTAGTTACCTGAAACAGAACACAAAATCCGTAACTAGTATGCTTCTCCCAACTCCCAGATGGATTTTAGTTTAGTAAGTGAACTGAAGTGAAAAAAATCAGTATTTCAAGAAACTGCCATGCAGTGTGAAGCAGAACATTTATACTCAGTTTTCACAGCCCTCCACATCAGTGAAGAAAATTCAATGGACATTCTAGGGCATCTTGCACAAACAATTGCAGTTTCAATTTTAAGGTAAGAGAACATGTTGAATAAACTGTGAACTAAGGTAACTCATTAATGCTGTATCACATATTTTCACATTTCCCAGAAACAAAATTTTGAGAGACATTTAAAAACATATAGTCTTCTCGGGCCATCAGCCGCGTCAAATGGTTTAAAAAATACAACGTTTCGGGGACTGGCTCCATCGTCATCCTCAGGCAGAACCGGCAAAACCCAGCACTAGTCTGTCCTGTGTTATACCGGTTCTGCCTGAGGATGACGATGGAGCCAGTCCCCGAAAAGTTGTATTTTTTAAATCATTTGACGCGGCTGATGGCCCTAGAAGACTATGTTAAATTATGTCGCCGCGAAGGTTTTAAGACTTATATTTAAAAACATTGTCAGCGTCGAGAGTGGTATAGCGCCACAAGATCGTGTAAATCGTGAACAATAAATTGGAAAGGGTTTGGACGGAAGCGTATGTAGCCTAACTGGGTTCTCTCCTACCATATGCAAGCAGATATTAGGAATAGATCTTCATTCTTCCCGGGATATTGCACTCCGTCATTGGGTGCTTTTTGCAGCAATCACCCAGTGATGGAGTGCAGTATCCCAGAAGACCGAGGATCTCAACTGCACAGCTTTGAAAGCCTGAAAACTTGAACAGATACTAAGATAAGTCACTAAAAACTTCAGTCAGGAGAGCCGGTGCCCTGTCTGAGATTCAAAACAGGTACCTTATGGAGCGGTGTAGCAACCATACAGCAAGAGTATCTCTGCTTTAGGGCTTTGAGTCAATTAACTGACTCATAAGCCTAAAGATGAAGGCGATGCATATCTTCGCAAGGTCGGAAAGAAGTAACCCAATCACACCCCGAAGACATTGTTCCTCAAAAATCACGCGGTGGAAACCTAAAATCACTGCTTAGATATTGTTAAGAATATATTTACTCTGATTATTTTATCTTCCTCCTTTGTAGTGTTTTTGATGTATGATTGATTTTCTACGAAAGAATGAAAGGAGAAAGTTGTCATAATATTTGGACGTCAATAATTACAATGCCTTTTACAAGGACAACGTAACCCTCCACTTTGAAATTAATGCGTAAATAAATCCCATAGAAAGTGATTACAAATGCCATGACTAAAATCAATGTCTGGTATAGTTACTGATGCTGGCACGCAATTCCATTTATAAGCGTTGACGTGATTCAGTAGTTTTGTGATGTTATGTAACTCGGTTATTAGATCAAACACGTGTTTAAACATACGCGTCAAGTTTCTGAATGGTAATTGTGTTTAAACGTCACACTTTACTGTTACATAGAGTTCACAGTTGACACTGTTCTGTCAGCTGAAAGCAAATGCATTATTAGATTCGGATTGATCTCGATTAATCTCACAGAGGCGAGAGTATATTTGGCGCTAAATACTGCGTTACGTTCTGTTTGCACAGCTATTCGTTTATCGCATACATTCTGCTCTGTGCTCTGCTTGCTGTAATGGAAATAGCTGCATCATTTTGGCTGAACAGGAAACCATCTAAACCCTGAATATGCCACATACCAGTGTTTCCTGAAATTTTATTTTTTCCAGAGTCTTTATCTTGAAAATCGTTTGGCGGATCCTTACGAAAATAAAACGCGTAACTAACTAACTAATTAACTCCATGGAGCAGAGTCCTTCTTGAGAAGCTAACAGGTCCTCAGCTGGTCAAGAAATTCCCCGCGTTTTATGGAACCCGAAGGTTCATTACCGCAATCACAAGAGCCCGCCACCCGTCCTTATCCTAATAAAACGCGTATTAAAATTAAATGCGGTAGAGCACGTTTAATTTAATCTAAAATCAAAGAGAAACTGCACCTTTTTTTGGCTTGAGGAGCAAAACTTTAATAATCTCTCTTTGGGTCCTTTTCTTAACCATCACTAAACCAATATGAATTGGCACTATAGAAATTAGACAAAATAGAGAAATAATCAATTTCCACTTTAGGTTTACGCACTTTAACCTATAATATTTGACGGTTACGCACTCCCCACACCCACACACTTTGATTGGTGTGAGGATTTGTAAGCTACTGTTTTAAACTACTTCTATGCCTAAAAAGTTAGAAAATGCACGTATAACGTAAATATTGTGGCGCCTTAGGTGTATATAAATCTTAGCACAGGCTACAGACGGTGCTTAGTTTCTATTAGGCTCGACTGTAGTGCTGTTGCTAGGATACGGAGACAACGTTAACAATTTGGAGCACCTGATTTTTATTTCTGGCATACTGAATTAAAATGTTTATTTACAGAGTATGGGTCCAAAGTATAATAAAAAATTCGCATGGCCACTGCAGGGATTCAACGCTCATAGGCATAGAAATTTAGTTAGGTGGTCATGTAAACTGGTCGCTAAGACTGTCCGATCTAAACCAAAATTTAAATTCCTCGAAAATTATTCTTAAGATTCTCCACTATGAAATTACATGACAATCTCTTCAGCGGTTGTATAGTTGTTACATAAGGACAAACGGGCCGAAAGACAGACACAGTTATTTTAATAGGCACTCAACAGGGATTCGAAGGGTCTTGAAATTTAGACTTATAAGATAATGATGCTGTCTCCACCGCTACTTCAATTCTCAAACCAGTTGACCGATGAACTTCACGACACCTGCACTCCGTCGCCTTACTTACGATTTCCTGGTAGCAAAACAACATGGCAGAAGCGCGAATTCTTGAGGTAGGTGCAACACTAGCGCCACTTGACGCCAGTCTCCTAAACTGCTGTATGGTAACAGTTCCTGTAAAAGTCAGCTTCTGTTCAGGTAATATTTTCGTAAAATGTAAAATAACAACAGGTTTGCCGTGCGAAAAATTATTCAGCTTGCGGTGTCTGTAAGTAGGCCTAAATGATGAACCACTGGAGCTAGGCAAGCGAAACACACTGCATGACAATACAAATTATGACCTCTAACGGCATAAGATACATGCTACGTTTTTCAGGGAAATCGGTCAACTTGATCAAGAATTTAATAGGACACCACACACACACACACACACACACAGATGATGACCTCATTTTTCCTTAAGGAAGAAAAGGAGTCTAAAATGTAATAACACTTTTATCAGTATCATAATTACTAATCACCCGGGGGAAGGGGTGGAGTCAAGTTCCGAAAAGTCGTGTATTTCAGAATGCCTCAGACAATGGACGATATTCAACAAAATGTTCCTGTGATGAAAACGGGTAATACGACGGCTTGGGTTTCATTGAACTGGCTGCGTTTTGAAAGCAAACGTGTAATTTTAGGTATGCAAGAATGGCGGGGACTTTCTTGATCAGAGGACTGCATATCAGATTTTTAAGTACTGCGCTCAGTAAAGTTTGTGATTCATTAGCATGGATTTGGCCGGAGCAGTTGTTACTAATTACGCTGACAAACTTCTTTCACAATTCATGTCACAGTTACCGCCCAAATCATTTGAAGAATTTGCACTTGCGCAGTATGGGTAATTGCTACTTCTGAGTGTTGTTGTATTAAATCCGTGACTTTTGTTCGAGTTCATTTAGATTTTGTGCCCACTATCTTCATTACAAGGAAAATTTTTGCAACGGTTTTTCAAACTTTGAAAGATTCAGAGTTTAACTTCGGTGTGCCGGTGACACAGAAGTAGTTTGCTGCAAAGTTCCTTGAAATCGCATAGGAGTATAACACTGTTCATTAGGTCAAGACAGCTGCACGCACAGGCAAGATGGTTCACGCAATTCTATTTCTGAATTTTCGAGCTAGCTTGCATAATAAATATCCTATTAAATTTCCCAATTACGAAATCATGTCATGCCCACGGCTTAATTTAATATAAAGCAACAACTTCAACCCTTAGAAGCATTTTCACGAACACGCCCTAAAAAATTCTTTATTTCAGATTACTATATTTTCTTAAATTCGCGGGTGTGAAGGGATTGTGTAAGTTAGGTTTGGTTACTGAACTTTCATAAAATATTATAAAGTGACCAATGTCTCTTATATTTACGGTCTACTGTGCAGTGTTCATTTTTTTATCTGTTTTAAATGTTTCAAAGAAAATATTCTACAAAATTCTAACAGTACATAATAATTTTAACTCCGCTTCGTCTAATCAATAACTTTGTCAATCAGAATATAAAAGTAAAAAAGAAGGAAATCCAACTGCATATACAATTTATTCTCTTTTTCCAATTAATCTTCAGTATCTGATGAAAATAAACATGTTTCTATAGAAATGTTTCTTTAAAGAATATTAACTTAAATTCATGAAAGCTCTGACTAAATTGTTATCAGCAAGAGTCAACCTGTCACATCGTTCTCAGATGCTTGCTGAAGGAAACAATACACCTTAAATGGGAACATGACTCGGTACCTACAGAATTCGAAAATTCGAGTGTAACAGAAAACTTCCAGTCTTTGAAAGAAATGTTTGCATGCTGTTCTAACTTGTAAAATTCAAAACAACAGAATTGTTGTTGTCGCCAGAGTATCTGAGAAATTTTCGCTGTCTGTATTGATATATAATTATGTGAAATACGGAATTCACAGCTTCGAAGTGTCATAAACACTTGACATAACTTGCATTTACGAGGTACATAGGCCAATATTATAAGTGCAAATCTTCGACGTTTCCGTCAACTCGTACGAGTGCAAGTAACAAAGAATAAAAGGTGCGTCAACAAGAAATAAGACATTGTATCGTGTACTATCACTAGTATACTCGTATGTCTAAATTATGCTTTTATTTTAATATAATTCCATTATGATAAAGGCTGGTATAGTCGTTTATACAGATCTACACGCGTTGGTACACGGTGTGCTCTGCAGTACCCTGCTGAAATAATGATGTTACACCGAGTACGCCGAATCAAGCTGTAAGGCTTCTCACTTCTTTTCAGAATGTGCCCTGCCCTAACTTCCGTCGAGAACTCGACTGTCCTGACAGAAACCTTTCACGATTTTCGTAGTCACTCCGGGTAAATTCCGGGATAGTCGTTTTATATTAGGACACGTCCGTCAGTTATATATCATTTGCAATTCAATCATTCAACGTTCTATAAATTTTAGATTGACAGGGTCGTTATTAATGACAAATGAGCCTAGAGACGACTTTGTATGACAGTATGAATATTGCAGGGTTGAGGCCACACGAAATTTGAATTTTTGAATTCCCTATGATAACAAACGAAAGATGTGGCCATGCGGCTTCATTGTATAAGAGTCAAAGAGTTAAATTAATTTTAGATCCGGAAATATGTGATGATAAAAACATGCGACTTCTTAGGATCTTATCACGTTGGGTGCAAAATAATTGGTGACCTAACCCGACGTATCTGTTGCTAATAGCAAGAAGCCTAACTCAAGGATCTTTGCAATTTACGAGTTCTCAATTTCGTAGGGAGACAGGTCGTGTATTTTCTACAAACTTTATGGAAAAATGTCTTATGTAATTACAAATAAGGCCATAGTGTTTGCAAAAGTTTGAAGTTTTCTATCCCCGACATCTTTTGAGAATGTGGTATTTTGCATAGGATTGCCGAAAAAAAAATTATAGTTATTAATACGCATTTCACATGCTACTCTGTAGAGATTGAAGCACTTGAAGGAAATACAAATTCTTACGGGAACTTCCAATTCTTTAGTAACTGTCAGAATAAAAAAGTTAGATTAATTACGGCGTTCTCGAAAATGTCTATTAAATATGGTGTAAAATATGTAAGGCCGATACAAAGCTCAGTAAACCTAGAAATTTTTAATTTACTATGCAGTGACACAACTGAATAGTAACTTCTTGTTGTTTGTGTACACGAGCCACTGTCTACTACTGACGTCATACTTACTGAGCTCTTCTGGACAAACCGTCTCATTTGCAATGAATCTTTCCCTAAACGACGAATATTTCATACTGTGCTTGTCTATCGCACGGACATACAGCTGCAAGACGGCTGGTGCCGATGCCGCATCGTTAGTTCATAGGCGACTTTAAACAATGCTATTTTATGAAATTACATACTGAAATGCTCCGTTAACTAAGTAAAATATCCATTAAGCGGAATGTTATTTTATCACTCAACTACATCCAGTTCAAATTAATTACCAAACACTAATAAATAACATATGATAGTAAAATACTATAATCACATGTGCTAACAATTTCACTTCACTCCAATATCATGCAAAGATAATCAAATGTGCATTTGGAATTAATTTCGAGAGATGATAATGAAAATAAATTATCCCGCCCCACATTAGTGAAGATGAAGCCTAGCGGGCGGTTTTATCCCTCAGCCTCTCACCGCAGGGATATGGGCTCAAACACGGGGCAGCCTATCTGAGATTTGTGGTGAACTAATTTTCAACGGGAGAGGTTTTTTTCCGAGTACTTCGGTTTCTTCAGCCAGTATCATAACCTAGCAGCTTCCATGATCATTCAACATCTATCATCGACGATGTACCATCTCAGCAATTGACAGCTTCTTTATATAAAACACTTAAAACTGAAACGTGACTAAGTAAAGGCTGCAAAATATATGGCTGCCCATTCTAGCATCGCCCTTGGAACGGCCGCCATTCTTTACGCTCAGCGTCACCATTATGTCTATGGCACTAAAGGCAAATGTGGCCCAGTGGCCCAGTGAATCCCGCTTTTTTGTGGGGTTCGGAATCTTCGTTACAGACATTTCGTACGACTACTTGGACGGGAGATGGGCCCACCGGAAAGCATCTAGCTACATATGACAACAGAAACGCAGAACAACTGCAGTCTTACATTCCTACATCGAGTGGTACTCGAACGCACATTGCCAGTGTTCGAGCAGTAAAAAACGGCGAGTACTGTGTGCAGCACAGTCACTATGATCGGCCAGTGTTTTTTTTACATGGTGAAGGGCCCTGCAGCAAATGCCACGGACGCACCACACCCAGCCTTAAGGCTTTTTGTGCAACCCTGTGATGAAGATGAAGATGAGCAGTTTTTTACCAAGTTTTACAAGTAATGGAGCACCAGTGGAATGAAATTGACAGGGGAAATCCGACAACTCGGAGAAAAACCTGTCCCAGTACCACTTTGTCCATCACAAACCCCACATGGACTGGCCCGGGATCGAACCCGGGCCTCCGCAGTGGAAGGCCGGCGAATAACCGCCTGAGCATCGGCCAGTGTCACTGCCGTAGTGTTAAAATACTGCAGCGTAGGATGGTGTTTGCACGGAACAAGTATTGTCACGTTGTGAAGGTACGTAGTAGCATCTAAAATTCTCTCTCGAACGAGAATTTCATAGCTCAGACCGAGAGAGAGAGAGAGAGTCTGTGTGTGTGTGTGTGTGTGTGTGTGTGTGTGCAGTAAGGTGTATCAGGTGTTCGTTCCTTTAATGACATTCTACCGCCGTTTAAAAACGGACGAAAAGAGATCAAATGTTCAGAGACAAGCTATATAGCCTACTACTTAACTTTAATGTGTACAAATATTGCAAGCGTGAGTTGGAGAATATTCGACGTATAATGACGTGCTGGTGGTTTTTGGCACTAGAATTCGTATCGGTGGATTCATATGGAATAAAACCTTCATCTTTTCCAGTACGACAAATCATCAGTAAAGAATGAACAAAACATGCTGGTAACGCTCTGTGTCTGTCAAATATGATTATAGGCCTACTAGCACCGTTCATCCTGGGAGATCTGAGTTTCTCAGAACAGTTTCAAGCCTTCTGGGACATGATGCCGTGGCGGTTGATAAATATTTATCCATGTTTCGGAGGAACTTATTGCATCTATCTTCAGGGTATAAGCAGTCCAAGAAGACTTTTTTCTCATCGTAATAGATCTTCGAGAACTCAGTATTAAAATTTTATCACAATTCAAGCTATACCTTCAGCTGTATGTCCAAATTAATCGTCACAAATGTCTTACAAGTTCAAAGTTTTATGAACTTTCTGTATGGCAAATGAGAACTCTACCTCGTACACTGAAAACTTTACGTGATTTCAGTACAAGGAGACAAGGCGAACAGAACGATAGACACATCCATCCAGTCCTTTCCTTTACACTGGGCCCGAGATCCACTATCTCTCTGGAGATATTCTGAGTGAATTAATAATTCGGTTTACCTCCGCAGACAAGAAAAGGAATCAATACAAGTGAGACAAGAAAGAGTAACATAGTATGAGAAAACGAGGAAAAAAATGCCCAGAACAAAGGGAAGAATAGTCTATTGCTTTAATATACCGTCACAATAGCACGTGATCTGGGACGTTATTCAAGGTAACCTAAAGAAGAAGAAATATCAGATTGGTAAAACGGTGTACCAAATTTTAAGAGTATATACGGCGAAACGTATGATGTATCAAGTACTGTGAACTGGAAATTTGTAATAAGAACGGAAGTGGTAATAACTCGTTTCAAGTTACTTTACTCCAAAGAAACTTAATAAAGAGGAGATATAAACGTGCATAGCGCAACACTTCTGGGGTGTTCGTGGAATGATAGCAACAAATGAATATTGGTAACCTTGATAAACGTGGTAGCAAAAAGATCCATATGGAATATTAGTAAATTTGTTGACAGGAAAGTCAGTGGTACCTAACCTTAGAGACAATGGCAACCACTGTACCAAGACACCATAACAACCACAGTAAACATTGACAACCTTAATAACCAAGGGAACAATGGTAACGTTAGTAACCAAAATAGTCATAAATTTACGTATCTCTTCACATAAAGTGCCTGTTATTTTGCCTGATTTTAACCAAACTTAACTTTGGTCGACAAATTTTATTAGCCCCACCCAACACAAAATTTCCAGAAAAGCGTCCAGAGTGAGCCGAGCGGTTCCATACGCAAGGAAGGACAGACCGAAGGACAGGCATGACGAAGCTGTAGTCTCTTAGGAAACTTTGCAAACGTGCCTATAAACCCTCAAACCGTCCTGTCAGTCCCATGTATGGAAGGCGATTCTACTTGAAAGGTGACGAATAAGAAATAGAGAAATGCTGACCACTACAACGGCACGTCCTGTATTAATAGTAAAAATGTTTTGATCTAAGAAAGAAGAAGAACGTGAAAATATTATATAATTAGCATTTTCAATATAGACCATAACATTATAAAGTTACAAATCCTTGTTAAAAAGTTTATTTCTTATGAGGGAAATAAATTTCGTGCTGCATTATTGTGTGTAAAGCTCGTGAATAATGAGATGAAAAAGGAATGTTGACTGTGTGGATCTGACTGATGACAGAGATGTGTCCTAACGATTTGAAAACATTGAACCTAAGAGGAAAGTATTAATAACTGGCACGATAAAACTGCACAAAGAAGATCATTACGACTTGTAATCTTCAACAAATATTAGGACGAAGGAATCGAGAAGAGAAGATGGGTGAAGCATGTGGGTTGGGAGGATGATATTAAAATGAATCTTAGCGACACAGTATGAGAGGGAGTAGACCGGATTTATCTGACTCAGAACAGAAGCTAGTAGCGGGTTCTTGTGAACGTTGTTACGAATAGTAGGGCTCCATAAAATGCAGTGAATTTAATGAATAGCTGAGAAACTACTCCCTTCTTAAGAGTGGCTCTGCTCCGTGGAGCTTGTTACGCTTCATTATGAACACTTTTATTTACACGTCTACAGACACACGTGCACAATTATGGGCGGTGCTTCAATAACAACTTTAGGACGTTTGGAACTAAACACAACTCGATGCACTTGGGAAGAAAAAAGTTATAAATTAAGAATTTTGGTTTCATCGCTTTAATAGTATGACATGACGTGAGAAGACACTGGACAGTTTCAAGTCCGGCTCCAGTTTATTGGTCCCGAGGGTGTCTTACTGTGCGCACTTCGTGAACTGTTATAATGTCGAACTGCATGAACAATGACATACAGCATTTCGAATGCACGGAGACCGTTACATGCGCCGTGTTTAGGGAACTTGCCACACGGATATGTATGCTTTATATATGAGAAGTGCATTTACAAATCTATAACCTACTAGGTAATTTCTCTTTCTGTCGAAATTACCGAAAATTAGAAGATACGTTTAGCAAAAATTAAGCGTAGAAATGCGCGCTCCTGTTTTAAATAGACATAACTACGAGTGCACTATTACAATTTTCTTCATTAAAGGTCAAGAATTAGGCTTGTGAGATCACCGTGATATTTCTGTGCGTGTCACCTTCACAACATTCGAATAAATTTTGCGTACATTTTATGCAAATTCAATCCACACAGCCACCTTATTCTTAATATCCTACAACTGCAAGGCAGAGCTACGAAATTGTGAGGTGGGAACGACACAAAAAGACCTTACACAGACATGTAGCTTTTGTTAAGGAACTACTGTGTAATGTAAAACAATTACACAGCCGCCGTGCGAAAGGAAATCTCACATAATTTGAAGTTTAACAGCAGTAACAAAAGACAAACGCAGCTACAAACATATTTATGACGTTGTAGGGAGGTAAAGGTTAAGGTTGTATCTGATAAACTGTACGTCAAGAGAATCTGTAGGTAATCAGCAAGTTCTTAGCTAAAAGAATGACAGTGATGGTGATGATACTGATGATAGAACATATTTATAGTTTCAAACATTAAAAATTACTCGTTCGAATTAGAGTCGATCCTACGACCATCTGCTCACATGTTCAGCACGCTGAATTGTATTTCACTGCTGGCCATTGAACTTATTTCATCGAAATGTGATCAAACGTCGCGGTCGAGTTGGTAGCACTGCTTCTCCATCATTTGGAAATCCAAGTTTCAAACACCGGCCCAAAACGGAGATGTGTTTTTGCGCTCTTCGTTCTTTTCCCAAGTTACTCTGGGCAAATCCTGTAACACTCCCTCAAATTAGGCTGCGACAGCTTCCTTGCATATTCTCTCCTAGTCATTATTAGATGTTCTTACAAAGTAAAAAACAGAACCTTATTAGAAGTCGGTCTGTCCTTCTGTGACATAGCTTGGGCGCGTAAAATTGGTCAAAGATTTTACATTGCGAATACATTGTTTACAAGATGCAGGTTGGGATAAACAGACCGATGTTCACCATGTTAACGTAGAAATATTCTATGTAGAATGCACTACGTCGTAATTATCCGTGACATTATTACTTATGGTTCACAAAAATGAAAGTTATTAGAGTATTACAAATAAAATTGTCGGAAATCAGTCGATTTTATGTGTGTTATTGTACGATGAATGTCCAAAAACCTTCCATTGCAATGCCCTGTTCTACTGTGCAGAAAACTGAAATATTGTGTTCATTTGTAAGGCAAAATTCCCGACGTGTTCTAGAATCCAAAGAAATCGTGTAATAAGATACAGGCCCTACTTTTACTGTAACTGGTAGGCGTAATTTGACTACTTGAAAACACTACAAAATGTGAGCGGATTTTAGTCCTTAAACAAGGATTCAGTCGTGTATTTCAGGTGCGGGATTACAATTAAGTATGTGCGTCGGTTCAATATTGGGTGCAGAATGGTAAATTCCATCATCCAAAGAGTGATGGTTATAGGGTGACACAGAACACATACGGGAAGCCATAAGCCCTTCAAACCCTTCAAACCTCTGAATTGTGGATTTTGAAACAAACCACGCCCTAGTAACATGGACTGCAAGCTTATACCACAAAATGGCTCTGAAAATAATTATGAAGCAGTCTAGTAGGCTTCAAATACAGCACGAGATATCTCAATGAATATTTCAAGCTTTGGGTGTGCAGATTATGATATAATCCAGTGATATAGTTGATTTGGGAAACACTAAACCTGGACGTGTTATTTCTATGCTCACACTGCTGTTCTGTCCGTAGAGTTCCATATAATGCGGCAGCTTGTGTATGTGTTCTGCAAGTAAGCTTCATTTCGAGTTGGGACTGGGAGGGGGAACTAATCCCTTGGCTCACTATTTATGAATTAGGAATCTCGTTGTTCATTTAAATTATTATGCTATACTGCTAGATGGCTTATATATCCTACCATACGGTTTACAACGCTGGACCGTGTGTTCATATATTTAGGCGAACAGAGGTACAGGAATAACGTCATGCAAATATCCATAACAGACTATGCGGGCTTAAAGAGCCTAACCTCAATAATGAAGACGCAGCTAATTAATTATTATTCAACGCATGATATCGTTTAAGGTGGATGTCACATGACTCTGGTTTTGCACGAATGAAGGACAAAAACCAGTAGGGTGCACGATGCGACAAATTTCTGAAAGCCCGTGTATGATTTCAGGCTTCCGCCGCGATGCAGATGACATTTGCACTCTTCTGGGATACTACGCAGCGTTGAGTGTTAGTCCTGTAGCGACGTTTCGGGACAACCTATCGGTCCCACCTTCAAGGGCAAGAAGTCCAATCTTGACCCTTGAAGATGGGACCGGTAGGTTGTACCGAAACGTCGGTACAGAAATACCACTCAACGCTGCGTAATATCCAAGAAGAGCACAGATTCTGAAAGGCCATTTCTGATAATCTAATGCACAGTCCTCTCCTGAAGCCTTCTAACCACGCTAAGTATATTTTTACCAGTGTTTGTCCAATAAAGCTTTTCATTTTAAGGAGCATTCGCAAAATTGTGAAAAGCGACTATTAGATTCACCACGTCTGTCCATCCGTATGAATATAATAACTTTGTTCCCACTGGAGAAACGTTCATGCCATCTGATATTGGGAACTTTTACTAAAATCTTCCGAAAAAATTCAAGCTTGGTTACAATTGGAAAAATGGTGGACACCTTGTAGGAATATGTAAGCACATTTATAATAAACATCGCGCTAAATTCTTCCGGGTGGAGAAAGGCTTCAGATAAAAGTTGTACAGAAAATAAAAACAGAGTTTCATGTGAACTGATTTCTTTTCGAAAATCGTGCCGTTTACGAGATAATTACAGAAAATACGGCACAGCCGTACAATCCATACATGATCGAAGACAATACGGCGCTAATAAATTTCAATTTCCGTGTCGGGTAATTAATATAAAGATACAAGAAAGGACAATATTTAACACCTATTGCTTTCAATCCGATGAAACTTTGAGGTACAGACAAATTTTGCATGAGTGATAATTAAGGCAAATTAAAGGCAAAGATCCGAAAAGTTACAATATTATGTTATACCTACATTTTATATCATTTTGCGTTTGTATTCATTAGAAAATACAGTAACAAAGTAATCATACGTGATTTTATACATTTTTATGCTCCGTATTCCTTAATGAAGGTTTTTCGTCCCCATTTTTTATATGGAAGACTTGAACACGTAAAGAAATACCAATACTATAAACTATGTTACGCCTCTGGAAAAAACAAATTACAACCTTCGTTTATAACATAATATATGGAGGGATGGTGAGCGTGAAGCTTAAGCACTGCCATTCAGTATGCGGTGAAGAATATATTGTTTAAAGATGATTCACTAAAATTTAAATATTCGCTAGCCCACGAAAATTAATAACAAGAGAACTTCTAATTATTAAGGTAATTTAATTATAAATATGTGTTTTTTCTATGTATAAAGTTTTCTGACACACCATTAATTCTTTATAGACCTTCTTGTAAACAAATAAATTTTATGTGAATATTAAAATAATTACAATAGAGCCAAATTAATTTATATGGGACAACCACGGAATAATGCACGCCTGTGTATAAAGCAGTAATTTAGGATGTTAATATGTGAGTCTGTGCTTAAGAAAATAAAGAAAACTGAGTGTGATACAGAAGATTTCGACAGAAGCAAGACAAAATTAGTGTGAAAATTAAGAACATTTATAACTCAAAATTTTTTATTGTTTATGCGCTTGTTATATTCAGATAATAGGATAGAATAAACGTGAGACCTGACTAGAATTTGAGAACAAGAAATCAGTAAAGGATTTTGATGAGAATTTCTTATAAAATAGAATGCTCCGAAAAATTAAATAATAATTATACGGACTGAGGTGACTTCAATATGGAGGGTAATGCTTATCTTTTGTTACAACAGCCTGGTGTTTGAATCCTGTGGATTTATGGTGTTCAAAACAGATAGGCCTATATTCCATCTTATCCGTGGCTATATATTCGGTAGCTTAAACCCGCGGTTCACTAAAACTCCTAAGGCATTTAAATTTATTTCATAATTGAGTTATTAATTTATTCTGCCAAAGAATTCAATTTTTCAAAATGGTAAGAACGATATCCTTCTGGCAAATATACATATACCGTCAAACAAAATACACACTCGCCGTAATTACCACGTAACCTAAGCAGAGTACTGCAGGGGCAAGGTGTACTTTTAATTGTTCTGACAACCAGTCGATGATGTATAATATTACGCAAGTACATACGTGCAGGGTGCATGGACCGATCGTTTTGTGTTCGAGGATACATGAAACAAATCCCAAGCTATTCCACAGTTGTCTGGTGTTTCTCCGTCACAGCATCAAGGTCTAGGTCTTATTCGATTTCATTTTAAAATATTCGCCAAATCAGCCGAAAATGCACGTAATAATAATAAAAATGATAATAATAATGTTTATTAACGTGCTGAGTCAACGGTCAGACGTCCAATAACAGAACAGCACAAACATAAAAACACAAATGGCAAAGGACAATAAACAGGACACATAAAAAACACAACAAATAGAGGAATGCTTAAATAATTCATTAGGACACCTAACGATAATAAACTCAGTGTAGCATTTCTGAGTGTGGTAATTTGTTTACGGCATTACTAAATTCACCGCAAACTGAATTTGCCGCAGTGGCACACCTGGCGGAGGGATAAATTTGAAGGATAGACTAACGCGAAACACAGGACATTCTCGGAGGTTCCTGATGAGAACTCAAGACCAAAAATATCCATAGAAGATGGGCAAAGGTTAAAGCACAAATACAAATAAAAAAAGGTGTCCAGTTTATGTCATCTCTCATGCAAAGTCCGTAAATAAACTGAAGAGCATTAGCGTAATTACGGTCATTAATGTTTGGGGGAAAAATCGATTATATCAGAGAGCTACAAACTTCCTGTGAATGTGGTGAAGTTTTTCAATATCAGTGTAGGTAATTAATTCCATACTCCGGATGCGTACTGTAATTTAGGTCTAACAATTGGAAAATATAAAATTAATAAATTACCAAGAGACGAATATGGAAAATTAATATTAAGAATGGGGCCACAAAGCTTAATGGATTGTGTAAAAATATAATCAAAATGACAGTAAAAGTATAATTATAATCAATTAAAACTCCTAGATCCTTAATACGATCAGTATTAACAATATGAGAATTCCCAAGTTTGTATCGAAAGAAAAAGGTATTAGTTTGTCTGGAGAAGGTAATGGCTCGAGGTTTAGTAATATTGAGTGTCAAAGAGTTAGCAGCACAACAACGGTGTATGGAATCAATATCTGATTGTAACTAAGTATAATCATCGAATGACTTAACAAAAAAGAAACAGTTTTATATCATCAGCAGAAACAAAACTATGGGATTTGTTATTATATTAAAATTATTATCAATAAATACATTAAATGCGGAGACCCTAATACAGAGCCTTGAGAAACACGGAAAGTAAATAAAAAGTGGAAACAACAACAAAGTCTTTAACACAAAAAGATTTGACTGATAGCTATGAAACCAACTAACCAAAAGAATTAAGATATAAAAGCAAAGTATGAGACACAAGGTCAAAAGCCCTGCTAAAATCATAACATACGGCACCAAGGTGACACTGTCAGCTAATTAAAGGTTTACATAATTAAGATAATTTATCAAATTAGAGGTGCTAAACCTGGAATTTATGAACCTGAACAGAGGTTAGGAGCGAGGGGTCACTACTAGCACACGAAGAGGAGGGTCTACATACAACGGAATTTTCAAAAGAAAAAACTTGCTCAGGATTAAGAAGACCAACAAAGAGAGTACGTAATTGAACAACCATCTGGCCATACGCCAACATTATTAATAATGGGGATATCATCGTCTGTCACAGAAAAGTGAAAGGAGGCATAGGAATTGAGTTCAGTCTTCAGCCTAGTACAAACTAAAGATGTGAGCAGAAATTGCCCTCGCAGGAAGTCTTTAGAAGTAATATCAGGTGAGAAACGGGAGACGAAGAGATCCGTGGATTTCAACATTTCTCCAGTAAGATCTAGGGAAGAAGAGTTTCTTACCCGAGTCACAAGGGTCTTATGCTTTTTAGTCGCAGTAGGTGTTAAAGGCCCGGGCACGCCACGCTTCTTCCTGCTGACAGTAACCAAACCGTCATCGGATATGATACCAGTGCAGCTGAATCACAGTTCCTGCAGACGCGACATCAAAAGTGGTGGAATGTTGGTCATGGCGCGTTTCAGTAAGCTGCTGACACCATCAGTATTTGTGTTATTCTTCACATTCCTGACCATTTTCAGCGCAGCTTCTAGGGGCAGGTTGCGACATGGTTTTACTTGGATCTGCAACATTCTTGCTACGTTCAGCACCGGCCTTCGGAGGTAATGTGAGCTGCGAATGATGACCCAGTTTTCCAGGACGTATGTTGTCCTGTAGCGGCACCTTCAGGGAGGCGTTACCTTTTTTAAATGGCCATCTTCTCTGCACAATTTTTTGCCGTATCTCTAAGTGATTTAATGAGGTCCATGGTAAAACCCCATTTAGACGTACAGTCTCTAATTGTACGCTCAGAGACTCAGAATTGTCTGAATCGAAATCTGGAGGTAGCACTAAAAACCTCTCGGGAGAAACGACTTTTTTAGGGACGCGTGATGCAGATGCAGAGAGGGTCTTCACCAGCACAACGGCGTTACAATGCAGACGTGACTGCTTAATACAGGTGGCATAGTTTTACTCGGAAGCCTCAGATTCTGTGTAATAGGAGACTTAGTGTCAATAAGCTGTAGACAAGAGAGAGGATTATGATAATGATAATAGTAATAACAACAATAATAGTGTTATTATTATCAGTAGTTATTTGCAACTAGTGGTTAGCGTGCTCGCCACTGGACCTAAGGTTCGCGGGTTCGATCCCGACCGAGGGCGATGGATTTTTAAGGGTGATAAAAATCCGGAGCACCACTTCCTTCGGAGGGGAAGTAAAGCCGTCGGTCCCATGTCGTAGATTTACGGCATGTAAAAGAACCTTCGGGCATGAATAGAACCAGTAATGTCCGTAAGCAAAATTCAAGTGGCCATTTCTCACCCAAGTCTCCTGACTGCTTGCCAGATGGCTCTGGCAGTCTCATCAGGATTGAGCAAAAAATACTTGTGCCGTCAGTGAGCCGGTCACTCACTACAGAATGCACACTTACCGACCAGGAAACCTTCGGGATGAAATCCCAAAAGAAGGAGGCTTTGGCCCACCCCGGGCTGTAACGCCATGGAAGAAAAAGAAGAAGTTATTTGCAAAATATTCCTAATTTTTGTGTATGAGTTCTGATTTTGTAATTGGCCATTAAAATGTTCAGTCAGCATTTAAATTAACAAATAATTTAACTGAATTACTATCACTACCAACACCAACACCGTTACAAACACTACTACCACAACTAACACTCCTCCACCACCACTACTACTACTACTACTTATTATTCTGTACTCTATCTTACGACAGGTCCGTAGCCTCTTCCTCTACTGCTAAAACTGCTAAAATAACAACATGGATTAGAATCCTCTTTAAGAAGCTAACATTCTCTCAGTCTGTATAGACATTGAAAAATCCCCTTCGTCTTATAACACTTGAAATTGTAGTGCAGTATTCACAACAGCCTGACATTGGGCCGTGTCTGGTGTGAGTTACATAAAGTCAACCTGTACCCATTTTATCCCTTTTAATATTATTGTACACCAGCACCTATTTTTCCCAAGTGGTTAGTACCATTAAATCATCCAAATAAAAAGCTGCAAGCGTCTTTATTTCCCAATGCGTGTTACACATGCCATCCATTTCATGCCCTTAGATTTGATCCCTCTAATACCAATCTTATGTACAGCGTAAATGATTAAAATTCTTAATTACGTACTTCTCTCCGTCCTCACTTTACTTTATGTCTACTAGGCCCAAATATTCTCCTGAGCACTTTCTTCTCAGACATTATGTATATTCTCCTGAGCACTTTCTTCTCAGACATTATGTATATTCTCCTGAGCAGTTTCTTCTCAGACATTATGTATATTCTCCTGAGCAGTTTCTTCTCAGACATTATGTATATTCTCCTGAGCACTTTCTTCTCAGACATATGTATATTCTCCTGAGCAGTTTCTTCTCAGACATTATGTATATTCTCCTGAGCACTTTCTTCTCAGACATTATGTATATTCTCCTGAGCAGTTTCTTCTCAGACATTCTGTATATTCTCCTGAGCACCTTGTTCTCAGACATTCCGTATATTCTCCTGAGCACCTTCTTCTCAGACGTTCTGTATATTCTCCAGAGCACTTTGTTCTAAGACATTCTCTATATTCTCCTCAGAACCTTGTTCTCAGACATTCGTATATTATTTTCTCGTAGGATTAAAGACAGAGGTTCTTCTTGTTTTAGCCGTTTACCTTGCGACACTCTCGATATCAGTGTCTACATGGCGTCAACACTCGTACATGAACAATATGGTCGTCGACTGGATAGCTATTAAAGATTTTTATAATGCCTTCATTAATCCGCAAATTGACGCACTTTTGAAAATGGTTAAGTGTGTTGCTCACACCCTTTAAGATAAAGTAGCCTAATGGCCTATCCTGAAACATGGCTTCTGTAGGTGTTTTTGCTGCTGTGCATACCACACTGCCCTTGGTGTTTATTTATTTGCAGTTACGAAACTGCTGCTGCAAAGCTGATCATTCTATGACAGATGTCACAGCAAAGAATAACACAGTTTTGTCTCTTGTATTTCGAAAACCAAATTGCGTTTCTTTAAATATTCACCGAAAAGAAAAAATGTTTCTTATAACAATTATGTCACTTTTGCTAATCTCCTCTGCGATGAGCAACTTTATGAGAAATTTCATAAAGTTTAATTTGGGGGTTAATGTAAAGCAGGACTTACAATTGGCCGGTTGCACAAATATTAAATTCTCGCAGCAACGTTAAGTGTGAACTCCCCACTTAGAAACACAATAATAATCCTTCCTGCTTTATTTGAGAACTAAAATATGACTTCTCTGTTGTGCGTTTCTTTCATCACTTCGTAAGAGGAAAGCATAAAAATAAAGACAAAAACTATGTAATATTCTCCTTGGCTACACTTTAAGTTAGTGGGCATACAGTGCTCGATTCAATTGGAAAAATGTGAAAGGCTCACAACTCTCCTCTGCCTACAGAAGGTCATAACACATCCTTAAAATTCGTTTCTAATTCTGATATATCTTAAAAGGTGATAATATTTAAGAAGCACATTTAGTCCTTTCTGTTTTATTTAAACAGCTGTGAGGCACCGGTATTTGGTTCATTTAATATACAGTATATTCTAAACAGGTCAAACCTACTTATCCAAGTCCATTCAAAATAAGAGTATAATAATTAAAGCGTTTGATTGGTCAGTAATATTTTCGAAACCATGAAATATATACTATGTAAATTACTTAAGTTAAATCACACTATTTATTAAAATTAAAATACTATCTACTCAAAAGATATGAAAAATACTTGTCCAAAGTCGTTAAGTGGCATTTCGTGATCTGTAAATTTGCAGATTTTGTCCTAAAGTTTACTTTATTGAGTGCATATGTACATACTTTTGCTTTGTATTAGAGTTCTGGTTCGGGTTATATTTGACTTCATCGATTGCGTAGTCTGTCATACGACAGGTCCATAGCCTCTTCTAAAGTGAGTTCTCCAGAGAGATCGATTTAGTGTTTCCTGTTTCAAATTCCAGTTTCTTCTCTTTTCCTTAAAGTCATCCAGTAGCTGATTACGTCTTCTTCCTCTTCTTCTCTTCCCTTCAATCTTCCCTTCAATAACATATTTTAGAAGCACTTCTTAAGTAAAATGTAAACAATTGAGTTAACCTTCCTTCGTTTTGTTTTCCTTAGCATGTTCCGTTGTTCCTAGACTCTATGTAATAGTTCTTCATTCTTTACACAATCGGTTCAACTCATCTTCTCCAATTCTTCTCCAGTACCATTAACTGTGTTTTTATTAGTTATCTTTAAATGCTGCAGAGATATATTAATTAGGCCACAAACATTTCTTCCCTCCTTTCTCCCAGTTTATCATTCTAGTGTTTCACACACATAATCTATACTGTATAACTAATAGACTTTTCAATACGCTTTATGTGTCGGGCATTTCTAATTGCAACAAACAAGTTTCTCCTTACACAGCAGCAACAAACGTCCACTCCACATGTGTGTGTGGCTACTATTTGACGTACTGCACTCTCAGCTGCCTTTTAATTATCTGAACATTCTACTGTGGGTACCTTGTGGAGCAATAGCCGGCTCACTGCGATGTCAGGTGTCACCGCTGCACCCGTATACAAGTGCAGGAATTTATGGTCAGTACAACTCCCACGAGAGAAATATCGGTGGGATGGCTCAAATTCAATACGAACAAAACAGCCAGGGTGTAAGCTCTGTTGAGGATAATGAGTTTCAGGATCAAACAAATTTCAGTGCTCTTGTCCTTAGATTAAATATGGGAAGAGTGATTTTCTTTAACAATGCACAGTAAATACATAATTAATTGGAAGTAACGATTTCTCAATTGCACAGCACAAAGGATTACATAATAACAGTGCTCCAAGGAGGCAATACCAGAGCGTGGGGTACAACTTTACAATCAGAATATAACCTTGACACTTCATCAGACCTCACAATGTTTATACCATACAAGCCCTAATTGTTTCTTACTAGAAACATTCTGAGAAGAATTCTGAGAACTGTCTTCAAAACACTCATGTACTATATAATAAACAAATTAAAATATTGAACATTATCCTAGACTTTCTAGTGTATATACCACAAACGTTTTCCCCTTATCTTTGCAAGGATTGACAATTGATTAGAGCACCGTATTAAAACAACAACAAAATTTCTTGATGCAGTACAAACGCAATCAGGATTTTACCTTTCTCTAATATTGATATGATGTTTGGGCCGATGCACGACTTTCTTGCTGTCTGCGTGTGGCTCGATAAGTGTGCGTGTGTACGCTGAAGATGCGCAAACAAATGCATAAGGTTTTCATTTGAAATTGTAGTTCTGCTGACCCGATATGAAACCAAATTTTAAGGAAAGGACAATTCCTCATAAAATTTTCCAACATAAGCTCCTTCCAGCATTTGCCTAATATGTGCACACGGACCGACGGACAGGAAGTTTCGACCAGACACTCCGCAGATCCCTAAAAACGCTGCAAATTTCTCATTTTGTCCACACTTTCATGTCATTTTATAAGGTACGGCCATATTCTCTAATTCTTCGGAGCAGTGCGCGTAAATCTGGGTGTCAACCAAGAGGCTAAAGGTAGAGTTGTTTTTCAAATGGCAAGTGCAGGATCTTCCATGGTTCCATTACAAAATTCAGCTATCCTTGAATTCGCATTATACAGTCACGTATATCCAGCAAATTATATATAGTAAAACAAAAAAGTGTTTTAGCGAACTTAATTTGAATCTAATGCAAAGTGCATGATTGAAAACCCTGCGGTAATGTTAAAAATCAGTTACTTTTCTTTCACCTGAAAACATGTTTTCTAATTCATTCATTCATTCTGTAGTCTGTCTTACGACAGGTCCGTAGCCTCTTCCAAAGCGAGTTCTCCACAGGGTGCGATCTAGTGCTTCCTCTTTCAATTTCCAGTATCTTTTCTTTTCCTTAAGGTCATCCAGTAGCTGCTTACGTCTTCTCCCTCGTCGTCCCGTCATTTCTATCCTTCCTTCTAACTTTCCTTCAATCACGTGTTTCAGAAGGCAGTTTCTACGCAAGATGTGACCAATCCAGTTAGCCTTTCTTCTTTTTATTGTATGTAGTATATTCCTCTCCTCCTTGACTCTGTGTAATACTTCTTCATTTCTCACACGATCGGTCCAACTGATCTTCTCCATTCTTCTCCAGCACCACATTTCAAAACTTTCCAGATACTTCTGATCTACTTTCCGAAGTGTCCACGTTTCAGCACCATACAAAGCTATGCTCCAAATGTAGCACTTTACTAGTTTCTTCCTTAAATTTAATTCCAGTTTGCTGGTGAAAAGATTTTTCTTCTTGTTGAATGCTGTTTTTGCCATGGCAATTCTGGATTTAATTTCACGTGTACACCTTGCATCACTTGTTATCATGCTACCCAAATAATTGAAATATTCCACATTCTCCAATTGTTTTTGATCTATCATAATTTTCATTGGGGATGGTTGCCTTGAGATTTTCATTACTTTAGTTTTTCCAACATTCATTTCCATTCCATAGCGTCTTCCAATTTCAATTAGTCTATCAATCATGCCCTGTAGCACGTTTTCTTCTCTAGCCAGTAGCACAAGGTCATCTGCATATTTCACAGTGCGAATTACTTGTCCTCCTATTTTGAAGTCTCCAAACCCTTCAAGAGCTTCCTTGGTAAGGTACTCGCTGTATAAGTTGAACAGAATCGGTGACAAACAGCAACCTTGTCTAACTCCTCTTCCAATCTTCACACTTCTCGTCTCCCCTTGGTCCAGTCGTATTTTGACACTTTGTTCCATGTACAATTTGCTGACTAATCTTCTTTCGCGCCAGTCTATCCCAATTCCTTTTAGGATTTGCATTAATTTGGTCCAGTTGACACGGTCAAATGCCTTCTGCCAGTCTATGAAGCAAGCACACAATTCCTCATCTATGACCAAGGTTCGTTCTGATATTATTCTCAGCATCCCAATTGCATCCCTAGTTCCTTTTCCTCTTCTAAATCCAAACTGATCTTCTCCAAGTGCATCTTCAATTTTCCTCTCAATTCTTCTTCTAAGTATCCTCGCTACTATCTTTGCTGCATGTGCGATGATGCTGATTGTGCGATGGTCGCTGCATTTTGTAGCTTTGGGCTTCTTCTTTAAGGCAATCATTGTAACTTCAATAAAATCTCTGGGCCATTCTCCAGTTACATACATGCTGTTGATCATTTGTGTCATTAGCCTTAGACCACCTTCTCCCAACAATTTGAGTACATCCCCAGGTACATCATCATCTCCTGTAGCCTTCTTATCCCTCATCTCCTTGATAGCTTTTTCAACTTCACTTTGCAAAATATAAGGGCCTTTCTCGTCTTCATCTACTTCATCTTCAGGTTCGACGTCTAGATGTTCTGGTCGATTAGCTCGATCGTAGAGCTCTGTGATATAATTCTCCCAAATTTGCAATACTCGTCTCTGATTTATTATTATATTGCCTTGAGAGTCTTCGATGCCAATGTTTTGAATCCCATGGTTTTCTTTCCAACCTAGTTCCTTTGTCTTCATGTACATTAAATCATAACGTCCTATTCTTTGAAATTCTATGATCTCGTCGCATATGCTCTCCAGATATTCCTTCTTGGCGTTGTCCGTGGCTCTTTTCAATTCGTTCCTCAGTCTTCTGTAGTTCTTCCTTCCTTCTTCATTGTTGACATTCTTCCATTTCCTTCGTTCATCCATTTTACTGATCATCTCCTGTGTAATCCATGGCTTTCTTGCTCTCCTCTCGACTTTTCCAACCAAACCACTCATAGTATCTAACACACATTTCTTGATATTGTTCCACTGCACTTCCACATTCCCACTTTCACATTTGATTGCACCAAGCTGTTCTTCTAGTCTATCGTGTACTACCTGTCGTTGAGCATATAGCTTCTCCAAATCCCATCTTGGTTTTCTCTTGTGGAACCTCATGATCTTCTTCAATCTGGTGCAGATCTTTGCAACCAGTAAATTGTGGTCAGAGTCAATATCTGCTCCAGGCAGTGTCTGCACATCCTTCACACTGTTCCTGAATCGCTGTTTCACTAGTACATAGTCCAGCTGATATCGATTCCTATCTCCTGGTGATTTCCACGTGTACAATCTTCTTTTAGGTTTTTTGAACCATGTGTTTGTTATAACAAGTCCATTTCTTTCACAGAAGTCAATAAGCATTTGACCTCTCTGATTCCTCCTTCCCAGTCCATATGGTCCAACAGTGTTGTGATGTGCTTTATCTCCAACCACACTGTTCCAATCTCCCATTATAATCGTGTTTGTCGCGCCCTTTCCATCCTCTTCAAGAATTTCTTCAATTATATCATACAACTCTTCCACTTTGTCATCTTCATAGTCCGATGTTGGCATGTACACTTGCACTATCAAAATACTTACCGGTTCTGCCTGCAATTTAATAGCAATGATTCTGTCACTATACACACTCTTCTTAACAACACTTTTCACTACGCTTTTATGCACTACTATAGCTACGCCTCTTTCAGCACTGTCACCCCCGGAATAATACACTGTATAATCACCACTTTTTATTTCACCTTGACCCTTCCACCGCACTTCACTAACACCTAGCACAGACACTGCGTTCTTCTGCATCTCTTTCTTCAAATTTTCGAGTTTTCCTCCTTGATTCAAGGTCCTTACGTTCCAAGTGCCTATCTTGAAGCTGTTATGTTCATTCTGTGTCTTCTGCTGTTGTCTGTAGTCATTACCGCGTGGTGTCTCCCTAGAAACACTCCCCCCCGGAGATCCGAATGGGGGAGTAGTTTACCTCCGGATCGTTTTGTCTCCAGAGGAAGCATCTCGCATTTGGCATTTGTCTCTGTTTCTGGAAGAGACTATCCAGGAAAAGTAATAATGTGGTAGTTTTTCCATTTGCTTTCCACATCGCAGTACAGCAGCCGTTCAGACCACTCTGGTCACGCCTGTTGCTACACGATCATGAACCATCTCGAGCATCATTTGCTCTGTGCTTCATGTCGCTACTGATGTCGCTGCTTCCGGCATCAGGGGAGTTTTTATTCGGTTTCCCATCTCCTAGGCATCTCTCTTCGTCTGGCTCCTACCCTTTTGATCTGTCCGGCTTGGGAGACCCTACTGGTAGCAATGCTACCGCCGGCTTAGCTCTCAGGGTCACTGGAACTCACAAGCCCCTCTACCACGGCAAGGTGAAGATACCAACAAAGGGGTTTTCTAATAAGTGAACCCAATATTCAATACCTCTCATTAAAATCTCGTATGTACCCGAATACAAGCCATCTCAATCTCTCTCACATCCACATAACACAGTTCCAAAAGATTCCGCTTTTATATCATATTCACGTTTCTTTCTGCTGCTTCCAAATTGTCATGTTCCATGTATTACGACCAAAGAAATTTCGAAGCTAGTGTTTTCTCTCCTTTTAAAATACGTTCCAAACCTACTGTGAAGCAACAAACATCTCAGCATTGCTAGGAGCACAGTAGAAATCACAGAATTCCTTTCTTTGTAACATTCTAATACTACAGAAGAAATCCCTTCTTGAAAAGCTTACAAGCCCTCAGTTTGTCATAAAAATCCCTCTTTTTTCCATGGAAAGCGAAGTTACACCACCTTCTTGACAATCGCCCGCTACAGGACCCTTACACTATGCGAGGAAAACTTTTTGACATTCCGTTAACCTCATACATTCCACAGCTCGTATGTCCAAATGTGTTTCCTGCAAAACATTTTTCAATTATAATTGTAAAAATACTTCAAATGTGGACAAAATGAAACACGATTACTGTCTGGACTGATTAGTTGCTATGGAAGCATGGAAGCCTCATGCATTTTTTTAATATTTGATTTAAATTACAATAATGCCAAAATACCTTCCTTATTGCATTCATCAGCTGACAGTGATACCGAAACAAAATGTTTCCAGACATGTCAATTAGTGTTCTTAATTCGACACGATATCATTTAGATTTTAATACCAAGCAAAGGGCACTGTAATACGAGTACCTTGTATTAGTTCAAGACCACTTTCTTCCATATCGCTTCCAATCTGCGCGGTGAAAACAATGATTTACGAATATAAATTACATAGCCTATTGTCCTACTGTAGAGACATCCAGCCCTACTCTTTTTGCATTCTTAATTCTGCGATTATATACTAAATTATGGGCAGTTTATCACCTTAGGTCAGATTTAGATGTTTACAAACCCGAATTCTGCTCGAAACGAATATCTTATTACTTGAAATCCTAAATACTTCCCGTAATGCTACAGTTGTTGTAGCTATTATTGTCACTGACACTGTTGCTATTATCATCACTGCCGTATTCTAGAAAAACGTTTACGTAAGTAAAATTTGTAAAACTTCTTTGGATATTAATTCGTTGAAAAGCCTCAATGTCGTTGCCATATTTTGATTTTTAATTGCCTAAAAAATTCAACGTGCATTATTTCACCGCCACACATTAGAAAGCGCTGCCGTTACTAGCAAACAAAAAGTTCCCTGCGTGATTTTGTTATTACTTATTTTAAGAAATTAAAACGTGCGACTTAGGCGTAGACTTCAACGGAATAATTGCCGGAATAATTTCCAATTTCAAACTTAGGTTACCTTGTACGGCTCCTTTCGTTTGTTAGGTGGAGCTATACTTCACAGTACTGCTACGGCCCTGGGTAATAACACAGCTATAGGAAGACACTTAGGCCCGAGATTACCGGATTTCATATCCATATATTTTCTTCCCGTAGTTTGTTAAAGATAATATTTATGCCCTCCAGTTCCGGGTAACAGCGTAAGAGCTCAAGACATGTTTCACAAAGGTCTGTGCAAAACCTGACCACAACTGACCACGGTTTTCTTTAAGACGCACGGCAGTATGTCGCGTATCGGTTTGACATTTCTCAAGCCGATTTGACGCCAGCACGAAAATTTAATAGTTATTCATAACCCTTTTGAGCTCATGTTTCAAATGCTTTATATTTCTTGACATTAACTTAAACACTGTCTCAGCAATACAATATTAAAACCATAAACACTATTTACGTACACATTGCAAGAGGCTGCATCTGCCAAGCACAATATCTGCCAATGTTCTACGCAATAGCACATTACACGACGTATCAACCGCGTGTAGTCTTACTGATATCAGTTAATGTCAGTAATGCTGCATAATAACTACAGCACTGATAATAGCGAAATGTGCTACAGTATTCAGCCGGTAACTTGCTGAGCAGAAGAAGAGTCCAGTATCGACACAGTTTGACAAATCACTACTGATGTGCTTGCAGTGCTGCATGGATGTCATTGTAATGTAGGATGCATTGATTGTGTTGGTGTAGAAACCTGAGCAATCAGCCAACGAAATCAATATATAAACATCACAAAAACAATCCGCCCACTGTTTACATGATTTGTGATGTTATGAAATTAATTTACATTTGGAGCTTTTTATAATAAAAATGTATCACATATTAGCTAATTTCTAAAATACGAAGTAAAAGATCTGCATGAGTCTCGCTCCATTACAGAAAACACGGCAGGTACTTACAAGTCAGATTTTTGTGATTACGGGCCATCACAATTTGACGGTTTATTACAATAATTGAATCAAATATAATAAGTTTGGTTGGGCACGTAGCGCCTGGGATTGAAAAATTCATTTATACAAACTTTTACTCTCATATAATAAAGGGAAAGATAATTTGGGAGTCGTAGGAGTATATGGCAGGATAGTATTAAAATGGTCTTGAAGAACTACAATATAGGCACAGGATTAAAATGGGTCCGAATAAGGCCCAGAGGAGGGCTGTGGGGCACATATTATTTAGCCAACCGGTTGATTATTTTAGTTAGCTGACTGGCTCGGTGGTTATTGAGTTTAAAACATAACCAAAATGGTGGACGTACAAACGCATTAGGCTCGAAGAATATCAGAGCCATTCAACTTGAAATTTTGTGTGGACATAAAACCATTAAGACATTTTAAGTCATCTTTATAAAAATGTATACAATAAAAATATGAAGGCTATTAAACCTATTCTGCTTTTATGTATCATTTTATTGTTTGTTAAGCTGAAGTAAATGTAAGATTACAAACTAGTGGACAGCGGTTGTGAATCGGATTGGGGGGCTGAATTTTTCGTCGCTGGGAGTAAGGGTCCTGTGCAATATACGTTTATTATTTTAAAATGTTAGAGCAAATATATTTTTAATATTTTAGGGCTTATTCCTTCGGAAACATGAAATAACTACGCCAGGGTTCCTGGTGCCTTTACTCACTTTGACTTTGGTTTCTATTTTTTATTTAAGGTTATCATTGCTGTTAACAAGGAACGTATCTGCACTGTATGGGGATTGTGACTTAGTGCATTATTGTTTCTTTATATAGGCCTACCATATGAGTCATGCTGTAGGCCAAATCATTAGAATGCTATGTAAAGAGACGCCCATGCAGAAAAGAAACTTCATAATATGACATGAAATTCCTAACTTGTATTCTGATTACTGCTTTATCCAAGTAATCTTTCCCCTGACGTTCTATTGGCTAATAATCCCATTTATGTGCATAGTTCTCAATAGATGGCTCTAAACGTGGCGTGAAATGATGGATTTTTCATCTAACGACTAGCTGACGTGGCGAAGGCGTAATAACAGCAGCTTTCTCTGCCGTCACGTGCTCTTGTATTCTCTGTTACAAGAAGACAAAATCACGTAACGCCATATTCTTCTAAGACATGAAAGGCACGCGAGGCAGGCTGCAGACTTATACCGACGCAACTTAAAAAATCTGAATATCATATGTGCTTGCGTATATAGTATAAACAACTTAAAACTACAGGTAACCAGCTCTAGAACACATGTTTCTTTAGAAGCTGACAGTCACACAGCCGGTCTAGCATTTTACAGCCTTAGATGAAATAGAAAATTACCCGACAGACTGTCAAGGTATCTTATCCTAAGCAAGGTAAACCCCTTATATTTATTTAAACCCCATTTAAATATTACCTTACCATCTTGGAGGCTTCCGGAGAATAGCATGAGAAAACTACATAATATCCGTCGGGAATTTCGGAGTAAAAACTGTCATGGTCACTAATTGTGACAATCATTGGAATTAGGTACTAAGGCTATTTAGCTTTATGCCAATCCACAAAGTCGCTGGTGTGAGTTGTAGTCTACCTACTATGAGGTAAATGCGGCAGCATTCACTAAAGTTTTGCCTTAGCGGAGTTACCATTATACCCTTCTTCAATATACACTACGTACACAAAAATTACTGAAAGCTAATTCATGAAGTTCTCTCTAACTGAACCATTTGGATCCGACTCGAAAACACTGTTCGTGGCCTATTAGTACTTTCTGTTTAGCTTATTGCAATTACTACAATTCAAGTTTTAAGATACGTTACATACTTACTAGGTTATGTGGCAAAGACTCGCTCTGTAGAAGTAGATTTATGCCCATCGGTTTCTTTATGATCACCATCATGCAGGTGCATGTCAGATCGACAATAACTGATCGGAAAATTATCGGAAAATTTTCCTCCAAATCTTTTTCCGTTTACTCTTATATTTCGTTGACCCTCTCATGATGTAATGAGCGGCCAGTTGTAATTTTTCAATATCACGTTATGACTTAATCAATAACTAGTCCAAACTGAGGTAAAATAATGTGCTTGCTTACATAAAATATAACGTTAATGGCTGCCAATGGCCAGCAATTGCAAACCTGTGTGCACTAAAGTAAAGAAATATGTTTAGATTATAAGGAATAAGAGTAAACGGCCCTGAATATTTGATGTATGTAATAGTGCAGTCGCTAGTCAATCCCGGTGGCCGCGTGGCCTAAGGTGTGCGTCTGCGACCGCTCGCTTGCTGGGATTGTGGGTTCGAATCCACCAGGGGATATGGATGTCTGTCTCTTGTGAGTGTTGTGTGTTGTCAGGTAGAAGTCTCAGTATCGGGCTGATCATTCGTTCAGAGGAGTTGTACCAAGTGTGCTGTGTCCGAGTGTGATCGCGAAGCCTCGATAATGAGGAGGCCCTGGCCCAAGAGGGGCTGTTGCACCTTGGGAAAAAATAGTACAGTCCCTATACTAAGCATGTTTACGGCCTGGAGTAGAAAGACTGTAATTTTAGAGTAATAGTATTAATGTAGTAATATGATAGTAAAGTAAGGGTACATCAATGTAAATTGGTGTGCATTTAAGGAATTTGTGCTTAGCAAGAACGTAGCTTTACACTGGTACGGATTTACATAATACTCAAAACAAGACTTAATACACACCAAATAAATAACTTTCCTATCCAGCCTGTATCAACAAACTTGTTTCTTCTCTTCAGGTTTTCCGACTAAAATTTTGTAGAAACTATTATATTGTTGTTTTCAACTTAAAACGTCGCGAATAATTTTGCAGTTCCGCTTTCAGCATACACAGACGCTGGTATAAAATTCCAGAAGTAGACAGTCGGTATTACACAACTGACAGTAACGTCATTTTCTTCAGAGAGGAAAAAAGTTCAGAGTTTAGTTTTCGGTCGTCTTGGTTATAATGTCATGCGTGCCAGAGTTTGAACGAAATTTGTTGCAGCCCCTTCCAATCTTTTATTTTGGAATGACGTCTCCGTGTAACAACCGAAACTTGTATTTCATGGTTAATGTGAACTATTACTCGTGCAACTTTAATCCGCCCCACACAACTGAATTTACAATGATATTCTTAATTTTGTTTTCACACGTTGCAATACGTGAAGGAAATGATAAAATTTAATAAACCTATAAGTTAGCTAATATTTTAGTGTAAATGTAAGATAAGAATCCAAAGTTAATATACTTTCCACAGAATAGTATAGTCATAAAAATTATTCTCTGTTCACGTAATGCTTCTGGTAGATTAAAAACCTTCAGGACATAGGAGCATGTATTGCACAGATGAGAAAATAACTCCGTTCCATAGAAATATAGGTAAAGGTAAAGTTCACCCTAGAACAGGCCATGAAGGCCCAGAGGGGGGGGGGTAAAGGTATAGCTCTACTCTTTCTTTAACCTCAGCTCTAGATGGGGGTGGGTGGTCAACGCCACGCCCCGGCCGCTTTACCTCTGGGAATGACCCGGTACCCTTTGCACAGGAGGCTAGGTAGTCCCCAGGGCCGTTCCATAGAAATAATTCAGGTAAATAATACTATATTAAATATTTTTTTTAATTATAAGGCTATTTCATCAGCATTTCATGAGGAAATTTGTAAAACTTTATTTGCCAATAATTTACTGCCGATAATATTATTTCCAATTTATAGCATCCCTCAACATGGATCCCGAAAACCAAATGTGCTACCAAAACGTGGGATGTGAGAGCCGCCTGATGTGTCGTGAATTTTCAAAATAATCAAACTTATGGTATTCTGTATTCAACAAGTTAAACTTCATTCATAAGAAGATACAATTGGAAGAAACCAAGAATTTTGTCAGTCAGTCCCACTCCCAACCCCCCCCCCCCTCTCCCCCCTTCCCCCTGCCCGCCCGCAATTTTTTTAAAATAATGCTGCAGATCTTCGGCGATTTGCTAGCGTTGGCATTGGTACTGCTACTAGCACATTTGCGTTGCACGGCCAAGGCCATTTCGTGATTTGGCGCCGTGGACGAAGAGGTTTAAAAACCCCTGCCCTGATAGGCCTACGTAACCTTACAGCCACCCCGCTACCAGAACCCAAAACGTTAAAGTAGTGTGGGTGTGCTTAGCCTGCGTTAGACAGATGAAAGCAACGTTAAACTACCAGCCAGCATGTGTTACGAGACTTAATTAAATATGAAAGCGTTCCACATATAAACACTAATTCAGCCACGGTCCGTGCAAAGCATAATACACGGTATCTTATGACTTCGTAGGAACGTCTTACTACTGTCCTGTCAAAAGACTTGGTACTCGACAAATAAGTAGACATATATATTTTCAGATTTATATATGAACGCCTTGTCCTACGTCCCCCCCCCCCCAAACCCCCCCGCTTGGGGTAAACGATCCCATACATCGTAACTGCTGATGCATCGCGCTAAATACTCTCCGCTTGGGTGGCGACAGTTGGAAAGCCGACGCCTGCATTAGTCAACCATTGCCCGTGCATCTCTATCACAGTAGGCGTAAACAAAGTGAACGTCTGCCTATTCTTTATCTGCGAACTCTGTGTCCATCTTTGCTCGCGACACAGGATCTTCTTCTTATGAACAACCAGACACATAACAACCTTCTTTCCACGACGACTGAATGCAAACTGCCTGTCACCTGTCGGGTGTGTACACATGGCAGGAGCAAGTCCACTGTCTCAGCACTGGTCAAATGGACAGCAACTAATTAATGATTGGGAGTTCGATCCATGTTAAGGTAACATTCTTCGCTTCAAGCAAACCAATAAATGACCAACTTACGTTTGGCAGACGTATTTAAATCTTTCAATACTGTGACTTAAACGTAATAGGTAAAACCCTGGTGACTTTACAGTCAATACTCGTATGTCCGTAGAATTTTCCATATTTTCGTACATCTCAGCCGATCCCAGTGGCTGTGCGGTCGAAGGCGTAGGTCTGAAGCTGCAGATTGCTGGGATCGCGGGTTGGAATCCCGCTGTGGGCATGGCTTGGGTTTGTTGTGTGTTTTGTGAGTAGCGGCCTCCGCGACGAGCTGATCACTCGTTCAGTGGAGCTCTACCGGGTGTGTGTGTGTGTGTGTGCGTGCGCGCGCGCGTGCGTCTACTTGTGTATCAACAATGAGACGGCCTACGCCCGAGCTGGGCTGTTGCACCACAGGAAAACTAGAGAAATCCTACACCTCTACAACGACACATTCTGTATACTGCAAGACACGTAACAATCCTACACCTCTACAACGACACATTCTGTATACTGCAAGACACGTAACAATCCTACACCTCTACGACGACACATTCTGTATACTGCAAGACACGTAACGATCCTACACCTCTACAACGACACATTCTGTATACTGCAAGACACGTAACAATCCTACACCTCTACAACGACACATTCTGTATACTGCAAGACACGTAACAATCCTACACCTCTACGACGACACATTCTGTATACTGCAAGACACGTAACAATCCTACACCTCTACGACGACACATTCTGTATACTGCAAGACACGTAACAATCCTACACCTCTACAACGACACATTCTGTATACTGCAAGACACGTAACAATCCTACACCTCTACAACGACACATTCTGTATACTGCAAGACACGTAACAATCCTACACCTCTACGACGACACATTCTGTATACTGCAAGACACGTAACGATCCTACACCTCTACAACGACACATTCTGTATACTGCAAGACACGTAACAATCCTACACCTCTACGACGACACATTCTGTATACTGCAAGACACGTAACAATCCTACACCTCTACGACGACACATTCTGTATACTGCAAGACACGTAACAATCCTACACCTCTACGACGACACATTCTGTATACTGCAAGACACGTAACGATCCTACACCTCTACAACGACACATTCTGTATACTGCAACACACGTAACTCCCTCAGCAACGGAGACGGAACGGAACTGAGACGTGGCGCTGACCGTGTTAATTTTACGCAAATTTAAGCCAATGAAATATTATTATAGTACGTTGCTTCTGTTGCTGGAGGTACATTATCACATTATAGTTGGTCCATGATCATAAGCAGATCATGCGATAGGCAACTGAATTCTGCGGAGCCGGTGCTGAGGGTTATAACGTGGCAGCCAGCGTCAGTGTCACTCTCATTACACGCACCATCGCTCCCCTTCATGTCAGCTGCACAACCCAACTCATACAGAACAATTCCTTCGAGAACATATATGTATAATATTACTGACCTTAGCTACATGTTTCTAAAATGGGTTCCTTTGATGCCTCGAATGCTCTTACAAATTGCATGCTTTCTTCCCAAAGATAATGAGTATAGCTCGTTTATGAATTAAGAATACCAAAGGACACCTTGCATTTAGATTTCCTTCTTCAGAAGGCTACTAATGAGCTGCATGTTTCTGAATTCCTTCGGTCTCTCCCCCTTTTTCAGCAATGGACATCATTACACAGTGTATTGTGGAAATAAATTTGAGGCAGCCTCATATAAGCCTAATACTTTTAACCCTCTTTATAAGTAAGCTTTAAATTCTACGTAAAATTAATACCAAACTGATGGGAACTGAGAAGAAAGTTAAAGTCATGCAGCATAAGGAATGTATGGGCATTCATTATCCAGCGGGGAAATATTTATGCCTTTTCATATGTAAAATAATCCGGTTCAACTTACATTAGAACAGAGTTTAGGAAAAATTAACACATCAATACAATATCAAACAGTGCTATATATTTTAGTTTCATGACCACAACACATCAATCACTACAAGCTAAAGTATGCGATTTGCACCAATTTAAAAGAAAAATACTTTAGTCCTTTTGTCTCGTTTCTTCGACCTTTAGAACACAGAGAATATACGTGTCACCCACTTTAACACTAAAAAATCTGCACTTTGCCTGCACAGTGTACGTCTTCATATGTATCTTACAATTATCACAGTCAACAGCGATTATTTACCTAAACAACATTAACTAGTTCTTCTTTGCAATGGACAGACGGCGCGTGTGGTTTGAGGTAAGATCTGAGTTAGTTTAAATTCGTGATTTAAGGAATTAAAAATATTTTTGCTTCGAAGATATTTTTTTCTTCTGTCATCTCATCACGCTTTATCAACTGAGTTCGCGTAGATCTAGATAAGAGAAGGCAGGAAAGAGGTGTGAGACAGAAACCAGAAGTGATGTGCTGTGGATGAATGTTCTAGCACATTGCTGCAAGTACTGATGTAATCGAAAGAGCAAACTGTGGCAGGAGGGACAGCCCTGACCGGCCGATATTCGAAAGAGAACTCCGATGACAGTCCAGTCACTTAGGCTACCGCAAAGTATTTCACTGCGTGCGTAGTACTTACCATTCCCAATATTTTAACGGTGGCAATGTCTAACAGATTGGTTCCGTCCAGTCTAGGCCGGCTGTCTATTATTCAGTTTATTTCTTCATTTTATTCGTGCTAATAGAATCCAACACATATCCGTTGATACACAAATTCTAAATGCCTTCTTTGTGGATTGTTGTGAATATGTTCATAAATTTCTTGGCCCCATAAAAGACAAGGAATTTCTGGAATAACTGAGCGACTGCTAGCTTCTTACGAAGGACTCTGCACTAAGTAGTTGTTTAAATGTTCTTTTCAAATTGGCACTCGTTTAAAAACTCAGGGTTTATTAATGGAAGATACAAACCAATTTCCTTTTTCTCTCATACTTTCCATGTTGTGCTAAACGCCTCTGGCGAAAACGAAGGGTAAAATTCCGTAATGTAGACTGTAGAGCATTAATCAAGTTTATTGCCCACAAATAAAATTAGCAATAAAAAACGTATCGTTTTTCTTTTGGGTATTTAATAATACAAAATTCCGAAATTTTTGTGGATAAAATTTTGGATCTCAAAGAAGTTAAACAAAATATGTTGTCTCTGTCTTCCACTAATCACCACGTAATGAAGGCACACAATAGCTGCACTCGTTCATTGACTAGGCACTAGATAAATGTGTTTGGCTTCACGCCCTGGCCGCTTTACACTCAAGAAAAAAAGCCCCCACTACTCACTGAATATGGGACTGGATGGGCTCCAGAGTTGGTCTGGGCGCTTCGGGGAATAGACAAATATCTTAGCCTTGCCAGGATTAGAAGCACGTTCCCCTCTTGTCTTTCAAAAAGTTTTTTACGCAGCTTACAACTTTGATTAAGGTAACATTACTGCACAGATCCGTACCAAAATAAAATTTTCTTGACAGCTGTTACTACAAAGTCAATTGCACCAAAATGTGATGAAAATTTCGAGAATCAAGGCAAGTGAACCGAGGAATGGACACGACATTCTGATTGAATGATCAATTTAATGAAGTACATCCCTTCTAGATAAGGTAAAAGCCAAATTACCCACTCAAGAAATGCCATCGTTTCCCTCTGTTGCTCTTGTTCCAAACTACCTTAGAATTTAAAATAATTTGGAAGTCGGCCTACCTAGTACATTGACGTATAATGCTCGTATGGTATGGCTTGACAACAGAGCAACAGTGATTCATTTACCGGTAAGGGCAACAGATTTGTCTCTTCTCCAAAGCGTCAATACGACCTCTGCAGCCCGCCCAGTCTCCTATTCAATGGTCACCAGGGGCTTTTCATGGTAGATAAGGTTGCCGGAGCGTGAAGCCAACAACTGACTTCCATCTCGTGGCGAGGTTAAGAGGAGTGGAGCTATAATTCCACTTCCCCATATGCCTTTATGGCGGGCACAGAAACAATTTTACCTTTAATGTAATTCTGTGGACAATATTGATTCCATACAATCATTGTTCGAATAATCGCTATAATCCCGTCTGAACTGGGAAGGCTGTTGTGTGTAACAACTGATGCTCAGTTACAGTGCGCATGAGCAACTACTAAACACGGTAGTGATGCCTCAAATAGATATGGTCTACATGCATGTAACTGCAGTTTCAAAATGAAATATATAATCAATATTGCACGTTAAATTAAGTTGTATATACACACTAGCACACATTAACATCTGTCACACTACGAATGTCACTTCGCATTCACAATTTCAACATATATAACCAGGGTGCATGCCATACCCCATCTGTCATTCCTGTTTGGATCGCCTCCTCACATGTCCTGTGTTTGTTAATCATTCACTCACCGCTCGGCGTGGCACGTTGGCAAATTTGCAGTGGTTTCCAGATAATCAAGCTTAGTGCGCGCGGCATTGTTTCGTCACGATGCGCCAGTGCACGGATCTTCAATACAAATAACTCTCCCTCCTCTTCCAATATTACCCCATTCTAACGATTACTATGCAAATTAATTGGATCTGGGAAAGCGACACGTAAATGTTTCTTTTATATTTAGCTTCAGGCTACAGAACATCGCCGTAACACGGTTGCAACACTCTGGCTACAGCCAGCTTCACGAATGGGCACGTTAGTGTTAAATTTCTTCAAAATTGAATAGTTGAACCCCACTCTCTTAGTCTGGTTTATTCAGTTATGCGAAATAAGCTGCACTGAATGAGAAATGAAAAAGGTAATTACAGAAGCTGATGTGGGTAGGAAATGGAGGAAAGTTCCGTAATCTTAATTTAGAAGTAGGTACGGTGACCCGGGTACGGGATGCATGATCGAGGAATCTTGTTTAGATTCCGGGAAGAAGCAAGAAATTTTTCCTTCTACAAAGAGTCCTGTGCTCCCTGGGGCCCATCCAGCTTCCTATTCAAAGTGTTGCGGGCTCTTTCCTGTGGAACAAAGAGACTTGGACATGAAGACGACCACTCGCCTTTATCTAGTGCCCACGTTAAGAGTGGGTGCAGCTACATCTTCATTCCCAGATATGCCTTCATGGCGTGAAGCTTAATGAAGCACCGGGACAAATTTGTCTTTATGTTATACCCAGGGACTTAGGAAAACCGGCAATACATCGATTATGTAATAACACTTGTTAAAACTCAGTTATAATTCGCCGCGAAATTTGTCGTTTGTTCTACACTGTAAAATTTATTTGCTGTCATTAGAGCTGGAGCATAAGAATGGTGTGTAAACCAGTGTTTACAGACTTTCTGAGCGGCTACACAGAATAGGTGAACAGCTCTGCTTTGCGACCCCAGGAGTCAGAAATAAAGATAGGTGCAAAACAAAAAAAAAAACACGAAGTGGTATAACAAATGTGACATTTTAAATGATTTTATGAAATGAGGATAAATACACATGCATTTAAATCCTTCTGCATGAGCTTGAGTTTAGTACTGTGACTCCTTTTACGGCTCTTACATTTAGAGTTAGTCTTCAGGCTTTTGTAAATTTGAACTTTTCCCTGTTTTGCGATGTACTCCTCAAATTGAATAAATGTTGTCAAACGTACGATAACGTAAGCGAGAAAAACAATATTTATTGGCTGATCTGAAAATTTTCCGTTGAGAAGCTGGCAACCCTGGCAACATGATGGTTAAGCCAACGTTGCTAAAATGTCAAGTGATTGCATTTACAAAAATTACTGCTTACAACGCTTATCAATGTAGTGTGAGTTAGTAACAAGTGGATCCACGAAACTTTTTCGCCAGCCAATCAGAATAACTTTTCTACCCAAATTTCGACCCACAGGTGCAAACTGCACGAGTAAAATACATGTTTCCTGGCTTAAGTTCACACTGCAAGAGCCCAGGTGTTACTGAGTATACTAAGCGAATAAAATAGCAGATCATTAATCAGATTATCTGTTTAAATTTTCAAATGCTGATTCACTTCATACCACATATACATATTTGATACAGAGTTACATTCAAAAATATGTTATCTAAATCAATGTTCCACAAACTGCGAAGCGGTTATGACAAAACGTTTTAACGGATCCGATACATAAAAGCGCATGTAGTGAAAATGAAATGGGGTGGAACGCGTTTATTTTAGAGTTGTTGCTAAAATTCTGGACAATATCTATCATCTCAGACTAAACAACCCACCAGGCTTCGGAGCCTGGATCGGCCTCGGTCATTAGGTGAAAAGAGGAAAAAGGAAAATGGGCCCATTGGAAGCTAGTCACAATCTATGGATTGAAAATACACAAAATTTCAGTCACGACTGTGGCGACGTACCAACATAAGAACATTTTAAATATACATGGATGTAAAACTAACATCAAGAAAACTCTTATTGGACATACTGAAGCCAACTGTAATCGAATTGAATTTGTTCGTTTCAAATGAAGTAAAATTTCGGTCTGGGAAATATAATGTCAATATTTCCTTTTGGTTCTCGTCTTTTTTAGCCGTTATTCTACAGAGACTTTTGTAAATACAGTTAATAACGGCAATGGCAATTCAATGTATTCTACAATTAAAGCAACTTCTTGCTCATCATAAGGTATTTATGTATTTGTTACTAATAAAACTTATCAATTTAACAGTCATCACAGATATATACGTTTATCACCTGCTATCCATATGCAGAGCCCAGGATTCCCTGATCACAATTCTTCTGAACAATCACTATATATCCTTTTCAATTCAAATTTAATTCAAAGTTAATTCAAAATATGCATGGCCGAAATGTCGTAAGCACAAAGCAGTTTGCGTGACTGATTCAACGGATGCGAAAGTCGAAATACTCACAACGCTGTTGCTGAAAATTTAAATTTTCTCTTACGTGTTGATGTACCGTTGGGCGAGTAATTTCCGACTCTCCGAAAGATCGAAGGGCCTACGTGAGGAGCTCCTCGCCCAACGACACAGCATCACGTCCTGAAAGATTTGAATCTCCGAGTAGAAGGTTTTTTATCGACGCTGTCTGAATGCAAAGGTTGCACAGCGTCAACTGAAATTGGAAGATTGTCATAAATTGTCAGGAGATAAGGTTAGAAGGAGTGGTTAAGCCTCCTGAAATTTACATGAAGGGGTTTCAAGAAAATTATGTAAAGCCTGTCAGGCTAGCCAATAACCAACCCAAATTCGAATCAGCCTCTTCCCAAATGCAAGACTATGTACCGTCACAGAACGTTGCTCTGTAGTCTGAATTGTCAGGTTTATATCAAATAATAACATAAACGGGTCTCGAAATGCGCTAACTTGGTCTCATTTATTAGTGTAGAATGCTGCAAATTATTCGACTGCCTGTGAAAAGATGTACACACTGAAAATGATTAGTTTTATAATCATGGTTGCAAGGCTGACCAGGTGTGCAATGCTTAACGCACTCTGGTAGCTCAACTGTTGCTATAAACATCCATTAGCTAATGAATAGTTCGGTTTGGCGACGTCCCAGTTTGTGGCAACTGTATAAAATGTCGTGGTTTTAGAAGGAACATACAATGCGGAAGCAGTGGTCGTGGTATGTGAAAGATCATTATTAATGGGAAATCATGAAGATTCAACTGGTTTTTCTTAGAGGGATACTTTATTTATGCTTTTATCTATGCATTATTTAATTACTCTGTAAGTATATCAGGCTATATAGCGCCAAGTGATAGGATTATCAGTGAATAATTAAGTTTCAATGATATGGCAAGATCCTGGCTAATCTGAGATAACGTCCGTAATGTCCTGGCGTTTGTGTAAGATGAATAAGGAAAGAATGAGAAATGTCACGACAGCTGGCCAATGAATTCTGTCATGCTCCATACAAGTCCAGTCCACATTCTGTATGTTTAGGATTCACTCCTTATTGTCCTCTCTTCTATATCTAGTTCTCCCAAGTGTTCACGTCCAGTTCTCTGCTGTAAGCAGGTAGGCAGTTCTAGTTTGTCCATTAGTGAACACAAATCATCCTCAACATCCTCCTTTATTTGACGGCCTGAACACCATCCACGGTATTTCTTCTGTCTCCAGTGTTGCCAACCATGGTGTCTGGTCTTATACTCGTATATACTTCATTTCTGATTCTCCCTGCCGCGCCAGATAGAAAAACACGGGACAGACGAGTTGTCTGTTAAATCAGTTTTGCCTGAGGATGGGGACGGAGCTAGTCCCCGAAACGTTGTATTCAAACGAATTGACGCGGCTGTGCGCCCGAGAAAACTATATTGAAACACATATAAACATTTGTGCTTTGATGATTTTATTTCATTTACATATGTCAAGTTGTTTTACAGTTCACGAATATCACAACAATATGAGCAATAAAGCTGTAAACAGGAATGGGGAAGCCTCTGGCACCGTGTTCGACATTATTATGAATCTCGTAATAAGGCTCGCGTTTATCTGACCGCCTTGTAGGCCCTCAAACAGTAGTCACTCTCTCTGAAGAGAGTGGCAAAGCCAGCCTCAGGGAGTAGCATGTGTATATGTTTTCTGTTACAGACCCTGGACAGTAACTATATAAAATACTTGCCTACCCAACCAGTTGTAACGAAGTGGATTAGGAATGTAAAATATAGTGAACGCTGTATCGAGTTACAGACAGCGCCGTAAAGTAAGACAAAAATGCAAACAATAACTTTCAAATTCACCCTTAGTGTGGCGTTAAAACTGTGTGCCTCCTTTACACATGACTGCTGTTATAGATACCTACAGTCTATGTTGGAGGCACTGTTCTCTCACAAGTCTTAGTCCATCAAAATAAATTAATGCGAAGAAAACTTGTCATCATAATATCCATACAGTAGAAGTAGCACATATCAGTAAGTCTACCTTCAAATTCTGCCTATGAACTAAAGACGTTTAGTCTTAACTACACTAATACTTAACACAAACATCTCAGCGGCTCTAAAATGCAGCGCAAGTGGAAATTTATCGAAATCGGTTCCGTGGTTTCGGCATTGATATTGACAGAAGAACAGGTGGACTTATCGAAACTAAAATGTTCTTTTCAAATCTGCTTCGTAAATGTAAATGAAAAGTTAATTTTAACTGTAATATAACATTTCACGCTGTCCTTAAATTTCAAATAATGAATTCGTGATTTCCAAAAACAAAAAAAAAAATCACATTCAGAAAGCAAATCAAAATAAGGAAGTATCCAATTCAGAATGGTATTGCACGTCACGAAATTCTAACACAGAAAACACAACAACATGACATTAATTTTTCGTTCCATGTTAAGGCACCAACATAGTACATGAATGGAATTTTTCATCGATTCACGTGAGAACGCGGCAGTAGCCTACAGAATATTGCTCGAATTCCATCAGTGCTGCAACTTCGGAAAGACTGTGAAAGTAATGCTGCTGAGAAAACCTTCTATGCGCCTTCCCTTAGTAGCGTAATAAGTTGTGTTGATATATTTAGGTAACAGTTAAGACTAACGTTACCTGCAGTCTCGTTCTAATAAATTCCTCCTACTGCAGTCTTGGCAAGTAACTGAGAACTTACAAAGAGAAAGAAACTTTGATTATTTAAATTTACACAAAATTAATTAAACACACGACTTTAAAAAGTTTCAGTAATTGTAATTAAATTATCCTTTGAAGACTGACGTTCATCTGAATTAAATACAGCAATTCAGTTTTTGTTTTTAGCAGAGCGTGTTTTGTGTCCATAAATTAGAAACAATTAATTTGGACTGTTTGTGAACCTCAGCAGTTTGCGTTATCCTGATATACTTTGAAAAGTGTTTTCATAACAGTAAGTGTGTTTCAAAAACGTCCGACTGGCTATATGAATGCTCTACATATCGTGACATACAATTTTTATCCAAGTACTGATAATGATAACATTTCTCCATATAACATGTTTCACAACAACAGTAATACATTACACAATAGTCAGTTTCTTTGCCAACTGTGTTACATGTAACTGTCTATACCTCAATGCCCATATTTCAGCTGTTTTATAAGTTAGCTCTGCATTTAGCATCATAAATGGCCAGTCAGAATTCTCTATAGAACTTGAGTAAATTCGGATATGGGGGTAGGCTGCAATACAAACTGCATGAAACAGCCTTACTCCAGATCCATAAATCCAGACGCAATATTGATTTACTCTGCAGACAAATAGTTCCCATTTATCTTGTGGTCATATCTTGGTCTTGGATATCTATTTATGCAGGGGTGTCCATCCTAATCCCAATACGATCATTACAGATTTGACCATATGTGGCTTCGTTGTACTTCCGATGTTAGTTCAACCCCCACAAACCATGAACGCTTCTGTGTCGCCAGTAGTGAACATACATGAAAGCTGCTTCAAACTACCGTGGACTAAGGCCGAGTTATTCAGAGCTAAGCCCTCAAAGTTATGTGCATGTTGCATTCACACAATTAGCTGCTCTTCAAAATACAAGTAAAGCTAAAATACAGGCCTGGAGAGGCCCTGAGGGTTCCAGGAAGTTGAGGCTACCACATTTCAAGACAATCGGCACATAAAGGTGGTAGGTACTCATTTCTGTTAGGGGCCGAGTCGATACCAAGGCCATGGTGCGGCCGGAAGGATTATGTCAATGAAAAATTTCAATGATACCATCGGGAATCCAAACCGCAACCTTCAAGCGTGTAGCGCAGTGACTCAACCAACTGCGCCACCGCGTGCTCCCTCTTGACCCTTGAAGATGGGACCGATACATTGTCCCGAAACGTCGGTAAACAATTACCACACGACGCCTCGTAATAACTCAGAAGAGCGCAGATCTCAAATCCATTCTTGCTTCACAATTGGTGTCGCAGAGTTCGTGAACCAGAGTTGTCTTCTATGGATGAAAAAGCAGTAATTCTTTCGCAATTCGTGCTAATGATGAACACTCATTCGTTGTGCAGACTGAAGCAAACTTCTTTTTGGAGCTGCATACAATCTAGCACAATTTTCATCTAGTTTTTCCTCAGTCATCCCGTGTCTTCTGTGTGTTCTCTTCATGTAAGAAATAAAACCCACTGCTCGAAACCTTTTAACGTATTTGCAAATTGTTGTGTCTGGCACAGGAGCATCAGGAAATTTCGTCTGAATTTACGACGACACATGTCGTAGCATCGGTATTTAGCATATACTCGTACATCGTACAGAAAGTCGCAACGTTGTAACCGTATTTCTGTTACGACAGGACTTCACGAGAGACAGCACGCGTGCAGCAGATCGGGTTCAGGCGGCTTGCTGAGTCAGCCAAGTTGAATGCGATAAGCTAGCGGACAGGAAGTGGCCAATGATACGAAGCAGACAAACTGAGGACTGTAATAACAACACCCAATGCATATCGAGGGCTAAAGTGACAACATCCGTGTTTGATACTGAGAACACTGGTGCTGAGTGAGTCTCTTCCAGTAACACTAAATTCCTATCGAATACTAAAATCACAATATCCGTTTCTGGTATTACAGGACATTAGCACTGTGTCTCTTCCATAACACTAAATTCGTATCGAAGGTTACACAATATCTATGACAGATATTACAGAACACTGGTACTGTCTGAATCTCCGGTAACCGGATTGTTTTTGTTACTTGGCACACTCCATATTTCTAAGGTATCTACCCAGCAGACGGAAAGCATACATTCCTTTGAAACGTTGATACGCCGTGTTGTAACGCGGTAGAACACAATACGAACCTTCACGGCTAGGTAAATCAGAAATAACCTAACTCCCCCCGCCCCCTCACCGCCCCGTCTCTAAAATTCTTTCTTTTAAGGTAGTGAGATTCCTATTACGTACCTTATTTTCTCATATCTATCCAGAATTCTCATGGCTGATTTATTATAACAAATAATTTTATAAGCCAATAAAAACTTATCCTAATTAAAATTAAAATTCATATTTTCAGGTGCCAGAAGTGATGGGGTGCTCATAGTAAATGTTTTTTTTAACCTTTATTTTCTCCTTCCTTGTATACATCATACCAACCGGCATATTACATATAGATCAGACAATTGTTCCATTAACCAACTGATTCGGAATCCTATTCTCGGTACATCCCCCCCCCCCCCGGCCTATACGTGTAATGCTTGACATCTAAGTAGCTGTAGTGAAAAATTCTAACTATATCAAAAAAACACTACCCACTTAGTAAATGTTATAGTACACTGCATATTGTATTCGATATGGTGACATGCAGGCCGTTATCGCTCAGGCTTGGTCGCGTGTACTGAGGAAAACCGATACAACTGAAACTAAGCATCCACGTACTCTAGGCAGTTGTTTGTGTTACGATGTGATACTTCGCTACTGATGATTTATTTTTAGCTTAAATATGTTAATTTGTACTTAGGGCTTAGATATCATACAATTACTCTAGCCTTCACTTTGTTTTATGGAGTAAATCTACTTTTCGAAATCAACTGACCATTCCTTGATACCTTTTTTTTTTATTTCAGCTCATTTGGACATATACCATGTCTTAGGCATACACCATGCCACACAACACCTGCATTCTTCCTGGCAGGGAGTGTTTCGTTGTCACACGCTTTTTGCCGACTTTAAATTCCTAATATTTCTTTACTGCCTGTGTTATAAATGTGAAGTATTTTCTAATTTCCTTTCGTAAACTGTTACGTACCTATTAATACAGAGTGTCCTTTTATCTGATCCCCGAGCACGGCAGCCATTAAAGTATGTCACGGCAGATGGCAAGCTTTCTATGCGATAAGTCTGCTCTGTTCAGTGCAATGATAAAAGCGAAACCTGTATTAGTAAACCTATAATTATTATTGTTCGACATGTATATAAACTTCCAACATTACAGTGAAAATAATGTGTTTCATATCTTGATAACTTCATCTTAATATCAATCTGTCTGGGAGTATGTTCTGATAAGGTGAGAAGAGTTAGGCCTACATTTATGGATTATATCTCAACCACGGCTTTCAATTAAGCATTTAATATTTTAGTTACACTCTTCTCTCAAATACTCATTCCCACGCGTTAAATATTCTCTTTGTATTATATGGCATTATATAACCTTTTTTTCCCTTTTCAGAATACTTGACTCAAGATTTAACACTTGCTGCGTCTACACTCAAGCTTTTACAGGTATAAAATAGTATCTTTGGATGAAAAATTCCATTGAAGGCTTAATATCCTCACTAAGGAGTAACTGCACTTACTGTAACCTTTTCTTAAACATTTGAAGCCTAGTTGCAATATACATACCGCCATGTTTAACACTAGAAGCACTGTCTTTCTTCCCGCACAGTGTATTTACTTTTACGTGTGATTCAAACATCAATTATTTTCCTGTACAGCTTTTACCGATTGGTCTAATTGATGCACACTGTGCCCTCTGTGGGTTATTCGGTTTTCCGTGGTTTTCCTCGGTCCTAGGGTAAATTATGCGTTATACTAAATTCCACCTTACACTGCCTTATTCTTGCGCAGCCTTCCAAACAAAACTATAACATTTCCACCCAAACGCAGCCCTCCAAATTTTATCAAAATTTCATTCTAATACAGCCCTCGAAAGACAAAATTCAACAAAATTCAAAATTCAGCTCAAATGCTAAACTTATTTTCAGTCCACTTAGCATCACCTCCCAACGCTCTACCATGCCTCTAATCCACTTTAACAGAAGGATGAGCGGGCATAGGTTGGGAACATTCAGAGAAATTAATTTTGTTTCCCTCTCCCTGTAATAAATTTAGTGCCTCTCATTTCACCCTTCCTTCTTCTTATTTTTTTCTTCTTTATCTTCTAAGGTTACGTAATATATCAAATAATAAACCCCATGTGTGACTAACATTAAATCAAGACTGTTCTTTCATCTCGCCTTCTAAGGTTCTACACGTGGAACTAAGATCTGAAACTCAACAGACATGCAAACAGCCACAAAATCGAGAACACAGAAAAGTGACACGCATTTCTTAATCCTATATCATTTATCTGAGCGTTAACTCTTATACTGTGCATCTTCTACACAGACAGTCGGAAAAATAATGGCTCAGGACAAATACGACTTTTTACGAGCGTATTCCAGAAACACGGAGCATCAGACAAGTAGTTATAAAAATGCAGACTGCAGAATTGTGGCTGACACACTGTACGTGTGGTAGACTATGGAAGAGAAACAAAATTATTCTTTAAAATGAAAAAAAAAAATTATCAAATGTAAAAGAGGCCACAGATACCTTAAAACTGCGTTCATTACTTCCTAAGCTAAAGGGGAGAGAAAGTAAAGACAGGAAAACAACAATTTTTAATTCTTGCTACTACAAATCAAAACCCGTTGAATTGTTAATATTAATTGCGGCGTACATCAAAACCTCAACAAGAAGCGTAAGTTGAAAAAATAACAACAATATATTAAAACTACTCATTCGCAAACGTTCGTAGAACTCTTTCTCTATTGTAATTCATGCCTGAAAACTAATAAATATGTATGTAAATGAAGAATGGAAGTATACGAATTTTTAAGATCCACAGAAAGTTCTTTGCCTCAACAATTTTGAAGAATTTTGGGCAAAATTTCCTCTCGCAATAGTCTCAACTTCATTAGTCTAAATTTCTGACGCGTTTCTTCTCACAAGTCCTACTTCAGCTTGCCCACCCCTACCCTAGATGATATACTCGTACTGAAGGCAATGATCATCTCCTCCCGCAACCTTAATACTGCACAATTCACTACCGACCTGTCACGTAAACTCTCCCCACCCCCCTCCAGCAATGTCGGAAGCAAAACGTTGATAATTTACACACAAGACATGGAACTCGAAACATGCTGCAACATTTTCAGTAACTTCTGCGACACAAATTCCCAAAAATAAACTATTATTAAACGGTTGCAAAGTCTCCAAAGCAATAAAATACAGAGTGAGCCAGAAACACCTGATGGTTTTTGAAATGAAATAACGTTTTAAAGCAAAGTGAAAAAAATTGTAAGAACACTGATAGATATTTCAGTATCCATGAAAAATCGTGTTAATTATTAGAATTTGAATATGACACTTTTAGGTGACCACCATGTCGTTCAATACACTCCTGAAGTCGCGATGGAAAGGATGTCATAAACAGTTGTAGCATTTCGTTAGGGATCCCTTCAATACACTACATAATTCGCTGTCTTAAGTCATCAGTGTTGGCAGCACGTGTTTCGTTTACCTTGCTTTGGACGTAGCCCCAAAGAAGTAGAGTGGCACTGCACGATCAGACGAGCGGGCGGGCCAGGTGCGTCAGAAACACCTGACGGCGTTTGAAATTTGAAACTCAGCTTTTCAACTAAGCGGCGCTTCCATACTGACCGTCACCATGCACAATGATATTTGGAGCAATTGCTCACGCAGCACAGATTTCCATGCAGGTTCTCAGAAAAACTTTTCCAGGCAGACTCATTTCTCGTTTCGCGGATATCAGCTACTATCTGCCACTTCTGGCCGTTCTTAGGCGCGCACGCAAAGCTGCAAAAAGCGACTACTAGCTTCGTTCTGTGTCCGTCTATTCGCATGGAACAACGTGACTCTTGCTAGAAGGATTTTCGTGAAATTTTATATCGTGGGATTTTACTAAAATCTGCCGAGAAATTTCATTTTTGCCTGAAATTAGACAAAAGTAACAGGCACGTGCCATGAAGACATAAGTACATTTATGACTACTTTGGTTACTAACGTTACCACTGTTGACGTCTATAGTAATCGATACTAATCTGCCTCGTTTCTTCATGCGATGTACATGAGGCATAAATAAGGGGAAAAAGACATGACGTCATAATATTTCATGTGTTTATTACGTCTAGGAATATGAAATGTGGTACGTAAATATGTTATAAATACACATACAAACTATGTACGAGTTATTCTTTAATGTTAGCAATTAAAAATATTTGGACTGAGTGAAAAGGTGAGGTCATGCATGACGGATAAATTTTAAAAAATCAAAGTAGACTCATAAGTAATACGTTCTGCAAATAAATACAGCATACGCTAATAATGTCAGTAGTCACAACACTCTACAACACACAGGTATGTACAACTGTGAACAGTAGCAAACGCTGTGACTACAGTGGATTAAATTGTTGTAACTCTCTGAGAAGGGCCCTAGAGAAGTTCAGTGTTAAGTTATTCTTACAGTTTCTATCTTGTTTCAAATGAAGCTATGTGTTTGTGTGCGCGTGTGTGTGCGCGCTTCTAACGTCATCCTGTATCTATCTATTATATATACATGCGTGTGTGTATGTATGTGTATATGTTTGTATGTATAATGTGTGTGTGTGTGTGTATGTAGTCGAGTTTGTTTCTCGTTAATGACGCTTCACTATGGATCCTGTTCCTTGCATAGGGTTTACATACTTACACTTTTTTTCTTTTCCCCAGTGGCTCGAAAGCCATAGCGGGCCAAGGCCTACTCATTTTCGGGGCTTCGCGATCACTCTCAGACATATCACACTTGGTAGCGCTCACCTGGACGAGTGACCAGCCCGTCGCAGAGACCTCTACCTGACAACACACAACACTCATTAAGAAACAGACATCCATGCCCCCGCCGGGATTCGAACCCACAATCCCAGCAAACGAACGGCCGCAGATCCACGCCTTAGCCCGTGCGGCCACTGGGATCGGCAAGGTTGATATATTAGTATATTTAAAGACACTTCAACAACAGAATTGCTGTAGCGCCAAGTGACAGACAATTTCCAATCCGTTATATCAGAAAGCAAGCGATCCTACTCTGCGCATGTCTGAGAGTAGGAGACCATTTCCAACATCTTCTCTAATATGCGGTAAGTTTCATTACATATTACAGGCCTATGTGAAAAAATAAGGCCGTGTCTGGTTTCTTTTTTCAGCTGAATTCCCTACGTAGTGGAAAACATGTACGTAGCAGTCAAACTCAACGCCCAACAATACCTTTAATACTGAAGTTCGCTGTCGAGTTTAATTATGCGTCATACTCGGGAGGTCCCGGGTTCAAATCACGGCCCGAAAATTCGCTATCCTCATTGAGATATTTCATAGTTTTCCTCAGTTTTCCCAAGAAAATGCATAGACAGTACTTTAAATTAGGCCGCAATCGATTCCTTTCAAATCCCTCCCTGTTTTTTGTTTTATCATCTTTTTATTCCACTGTATACAGATGAGATACTGGCAGCGTCATTACATAAGCCATAAATCAATCGGACGTTTCTACGTATCGTCACCTCCACATCAAAAAGACGATGTCACTTTGTCTCCTGCGCAGTTAACACTGAGACTGGTATCGCTGTGCGCTGCGAATGTGTGGGCTTTATCTCGTAAGATTCTACGTCTTAATGCGGCATTGTGAAGCAAGTGTTTTAGGTTCTAAATTCAACGTACATTGTGCTGTACAACACTACTTGCATTCCTGACAAACACGAAGTTACGAAAAACAAATCTGTTTACAATAACGTCAACGGGAACTACTGTTTTAGGTGATATTAGGTCCGAGAACACCGACATGACCGAAAAAGTTTCTTTACAATTTGTTCCGTTATTGTTAATTTTATATGTACTTTTAGGATAACTGTTTTAGTTACATAATATCATTCACTCGAATAAAAACATGAAAGGTGTATAAACAATCGAGCCACGAAAACATGACACGTAGTGTAACTGCATTTATTTATTATTCATAATAGTCTATTCATACAGTGACGTGTCACTGTAACCCATAGTCAGGTGTTCCTGACTGGGCTTGGTTCAAGTGACAAGCAAATCAGGCGGGTCATCCCCGGATTACAGCAGGTGGCTATTGCTCGCTGAACACGACCGCCCTTAGCGTGTCATATTGTATGTTGGGCGGTACATGAACCGGCCAGCCGGGGATTTCGCGGGACTTCTGTATGCGGTATAGGAAGAGGCACCAGTCCGGGATGTCGCTGACAATCACCGTTGAATATGTATTGGATACAAGCAGTAACCATATATTATATTGTGTCAATGCAATATCAATAGAAATGAGTCTCTGGACACGTCAACCAGACAAAATCAATCAGACAATAATTAGTAACGTCTGTGTCGAAGACAGCGTGTCCGCAATTAGTCTGGAAGTGTTAGTTATTCTTGAAATAAATGCTTTTCTGGTAGTATTTCTAAGGGGTTTATTGCTCACAACCTACAAATTGCTAGCTTTAACTGGTGCCAAGTTTCCTTGACTGGTCTCAGACACCAAATAAATCCAAGCCAGAAGACCGATTGCTTCTAAACGCGACACTCATACTCGTGCTTAGTATGGAAGGGTTAATGCCTGGTGTATGATATTAGAGACAGGTGGTGGCGATAATTGTTACAACGTAATAGTGAGTTCTTTCTGCAGGATTGCATCATCTGCTCAAAATATTTTGGACAAGCTGGCAAGTTATGAATTTAAAAACCCTTATTTCTTCTTCCCCACTGAAACACTGTACAAACGCAAATTTTTAATTTCGTATAAACGTTCAGGTCCAAAACCTACGAAATATAAAGAACAAATAAAATATGTAACCTAGTACGTGGAAACCCCGATTAATTTCTCACTTCTTCGTCTGTTTTTGAACATTCCTTTCTTTGGTGCTTTTATGTGCCGAATTATTGTAAAGCCAATCTTAAAATTTATAAAGATTATTAAACTTTCTTTAAGTTTGGCGACTTCAAATAATACTGGCACACTATGCCAGTTTTCATTTATTTTTGTACTTCTTGCTTACAATTGGCGAAATGGCCGTACCTCATCCTAAGTCCTTACAGAAGTTATAATATGCTTTGGCAAGCTGCGATGAGCTTCTGATAGGCATTTAACTCTTCATGAACACGGCAGTAAGTTATCCTACTAAAATTTTTACTTTTCTCATCGCTACCATGGGTGCTACACGCACCAACCATCGCACACATCTTGATTTGATAATCCTAATAATATATGGTGAAACGTATAAACGTAAATATGAGGCTTCTCAGCCTACATTTTTGTCCAGCCTCCTCAGCACGTTGTTATCAAATGTTCTAAATTTCGGTATTCTATCCGTCGAATTCCACCCCGTTGTGTTGTACGTATGTTTTTTTTAAATTAAAGACAGGTATGAAACACAACATTGATCTATGATTCAGCTTTATGACGTCCTCTGCCTGTTTCGACTTAGCTTAGTCATCGTCAGAAAAAAAATTACCTTTATCTCACAAAAAGTTTTGTCAGTGTTATTAATTATTAAGTACTGTACCAGCCCCGGTAAATATAAAATATGAGGCATTAAAATTCCACAGCACTTACTTTAATTACATTAAAACCAGTAAACTGAAAATAAAAGGCCCTGCCATGACTGAAGTCGTAGTTGCCGGCCACTCACCGCGGAGGCCTTGGTTCTATATCAGGCCAGCTAATGTAGGATTTGCAGTGGACAACGTGGCACTGGAAGAGGTTTATCTCCCATTACTTCAGTTTTGCTTATCAGTATAATTCCGAAAGTACTCATTTATTTGTCCATCGTCAACACTGTATAATCTTAGCAGCTGACAGCTTTGTTAAGTAAGTTTGAAAATAAAAATCTTAAATAAACTATAGTTTTTGTATAATCATACATGTACTATTATATATATATATATATATATATATATATACCCAATATTATCCTATTTGATACTTGTTATATTAAATACATTAAAACCTCTACTTTTTAACTCTCCATATGAAATTCTAATTCGCCATTTTAAGTGTATATCGGAGTAAGGCAATACAATTTCCATCATTTCAGACAGAATATGCTTTAAGGCGTAAAAACACGAATTTGGTTAAGTATCAGTGCTGACACTTGTTCTATATACCTGGATTAATATGTGAAATTAATATCATAAAATAATTTTTAATAGTTTAATTATTTAAAACATAAAAATCTTTAACATTTATCGAAAATATACATCAGTAGGTAACATTGTGATCACTTGCGGGTACAATTCTGATCACAGGCATCTATCACAAAGGAAGTGTTTTTTCTTCGCACCAACGCATATTTCTTGGTTTCAGATAGTACATTTCTGGCAAGAAATCCAATCATCTTTTCTCACAGATTTAGCACTGCAATAGTTTGAGAGGCAAAAACCACACTTGTAATGCTTTGCTGGCTGTTTGTAACAATGAGTCTCTCCTCTGCTCTTGTACGTATGAGCTTACCTTGATTACTGGTCTTTTTGTTTTGTTGTTGTTGCTGTTGTTGCTGCTGCTGCTGCCGCCACCGCTGCTCCTGTTGAGGATGTCAGTTATTATTTCGGATTTCCTCCAAATTTTTTCCGACGTAGGTGGACGGAATATTGCGTTTTTCGTTTTCTTGAAATTTTCTCTTCGGGTGTAAATAATATTTTCTTCGTATCTAGCCTACATCGCGCTGAGATGTTGCTTCATACTGAATGTTGTGTTGTGTTTAAAGGTTGAGGCTACGAAGTCGGTAGTGTCTCCGTTTTACTGCAGATGTGATAGTGGCATGATTGGCAGTAGATACAAGGGAAGATTCAGAGACTGAAGCAGGAGAAAACTTCTTTTCTGGAAACATATCTTCAAAGAAAGGCGTACTGGTAGTGAATTTGAAACCTATGGCACTACATCCAAACACTTTTGTTTCAAGCATCGGAAGTTACACAAAATCATTGTTTCGTGATGAGTTTATTTGGATTGCAGTAAACCCGATTTGCTGCATTCTTGTATTATGGAGATTCTATGGACCTCAGGAATGTTCTGGCCAACGGTTGTAGGACATAATTTCTGTGAGGAGGCAGTTCCAAAAGTGTAATTTCATTCTCCTGGCAATAGTTTAAAGCTCCTCGGCTCGTACGGATTCCATAGCTATTCAAAACAAATAAAATTTCACCTGGTGTTTTGTATTTTTTTTTAAATTCCGAAGCCGCGACAAAGACAAAACTTCATTCACACACCTACAATGCAGGACCTGGAGGTAAACAATCTTCAAATTCTGGAAGTTTTCTCACGCCCTTGAAAATTACCATCGAGGGAATTTATACTTATCGTGTATTGCAGCATGCTACGATGGTAATATTTTCTCCACTTCCAGCTTTTCCTGACTATTTTGGGAGGGCTTTTTTCAACGGAAATCCAGCTTCATCCGTTGTTGTACACATTTTTGGGTTTATAAAAAATTTGAATTATATAATGTCCTTCAGGTTATTAAAACAGTGAGCCACTTCTCTCTTACAAAGCTCTAGAGCTGTGACACGTGAATGAGGTTCAGCTTATGGAAGGCTGAGGTTAGAAAACCTTCTTAGAAAGGTTCGAAACGATCTGTCGCTGCAGTCTTAGGAATATTTTCAGTGTTCAGCGGATGGATTATTTCATTCATCTCTACTAAATTAAAAACAGCGTACCCCAATTGAATTGGTGTTAGTCCTAACTCATTTTTCAACACAGAGAATTTTCTCAACTAATACGTTTTCCATTTCAGATGAAGGTACTTTTGGCTTACCAGTCCTGTCACCTACACGAGGATTTAACGCGCTGTCATTTCTTTCATATTAAGTACTTTTCCATGCAGGGTGCTGAAGGGAAAGTCTCACAATTATGACGCACCTCGAACTGGTCAATACCCTTCTATCACACTTCTAAAAGAGGTTTCCATTACACAGGTTTCCACTTCCAATTAACTTTTTTTTTTTCGTTTGTCCGGCATGTACAACGAACAAATTAAGGTACACATTTATTTATACCTCAGGAAAACTATGTCAAAACTACAAAATTTGTGCAGCAATATGTTTCGTAAAAACAATTAGGCCTACATTAAAAATTAGGTGGTGGGACACCTAACAACCAGTAAAACGTCGTATACGTGCCCATTTGTGTCGAAACATAGCCTAATATTTGTTTGTTGAGCAGAGAAACAAGTTTCAGTGTTCCTACTGAACCGTTTAATTAAAAGCTTTCCAGCCGTTAACAACAATCGCTACCATGCTGTTTAGGGCTTCGAACAATGTAATGTTTTTTACAATTACGAATAACTGAACATGAAACGTTTAGGTAAATGCCTGTTTTGTACCTCTATAACCACACAAAATATTCCGAAATATGGGCACGTTTCATTAACCAATAAGATTGACGGATTTTTATGTTAGTCATTATTTCAGCATTCCTGTGCTTATAAATTCTTATTTATAAATATTTTTGCAACGACCACGACGAGAGAAACAACTATAATAACAACATTAAAAATGTTAATTTTGTAGTTCTTACATCATCACTTCTTTCAATACATTTTAGTTCGTTTCCTAACAAAGACTTCCTGTTTATTTGTTGGATTTAAGAGAATTTTATAGACACCTAAATAAGATTTTGGTATCTAAATATTCGACGTCTATTAATAACATTCCCTGAAGCGTAACAAAATTTGACAATGCTAAACTTCAGCAAGCTAAGGGTAAATAGTTTCATGCTATAATCTAATGCATATACTACCCGTGATACTAAAGGACACACGAAAAAGAACTGGATCTCCCGAACACTCAACTGTGAAATATTTGATTTGCTCAAATTTTTCAAATTTCAAAATTATATCAACGGCCTACCTTGAGAGCCAGGTCCTCTCCATAACAAACTCTAGGCCTACTTCAGGTAGAGACAAAATAAATAACCAATTAATACCAAATTACGTCAAGAGATGGCACCAACTGTCACACAGCTCAGTCATTTGGCGATGTCGGAAAACGCGAGCACAGAAACTTTGACCCTAACCTAACACTAATAACCACAGAGTGCAAACGCAAATTAGATGGTTAATGGGGCACATAGCAAACAAAAGTACTCACCTTCCCACAAAAAAAAAAAACAGCTCTGAAACACAAACTGTGACGTAGACGAAAACAACACAGGTAATTCAACAAGCCTTCCGCATCACAGCAGTCAGGAAGTACTGTCAACATCATTAAGCTAGTGGTATTCGTTGAACCTTAGAATGATCGAAACTGTAGCTATATTGACAATGTGTCATGTCACCATACTATCTTCTGATAATCAGTGGTTAGTTGCTTGCGTGTTTGACCTGTACGAGTTACTCTTGCTCTCTCTACATACTTGCGCTAGTGATTATCTGACGTAATACATTATTGATCAATTATTTTCCGTCATACTCAAACACTGTAATTGAAAACATTATGTAATATTACTTCATTCTATATTCACTAAATTTTGGGCGTCAATCGGCCCATACTCTGTTGCTTACCTCATATTCGAACATCCTTAAGACCTGACACGTGAATTGTAGGTATTACTAAGTTCGATGTTATTTTGTAACTTGAATTATTGTCACTATAACAATTACGTAATATAACGTTATACAAAATTTGGGTTTACAACAGTTTTATCTTCTTTTTGCTTACCTCCATTCCCTCAGTTCGTAGCACCACGTCACATCTGTCTGCAGTGCGTATGACAAATAACCTTATGCTACTCGCTTTGTACCTATATTACTCCTATCCCTCCTCCCCCCGTCCTTATGAAGGGACCCTGCCTCGTGCCAACTCAAAGGGCTGTTATGCCCAATGTACACACTCCTGCTACCTTACTTTCCTTTCTTGTTCCAAAAATGTGCAGACTTCCCTCACATTCACTTCTGTACATTCATTTCTATTATTACGTGTTTCATTTTGTCTTCAGTTCTTCCATAGTGCCATAATCTGCATGATAATTATTAGCTTTTATGCTGTGAAAGTGTTCTTGGTATCGTATTCGAACACTCCTACGTGTCTTAATGGTTCACGATATTAGTTTTAATACAAAGATTTTGACTGAGAGATTCTACAATACTTGATAAATAACAACACAATATAAGACGAGATTATATTTTATGAAATAAACTTACTGCCTCCTGACATTGATGAAACTTGTCGAGGGTATTACAAAACTGTTGTTTCAGATTAAAGATGTAATTTGATAATTGTATAATAATTTCCTTCAGGAAAAGAAATTAAATTTCACATCCAAAATAAGCACTGGGTTAAGTTGTAGTTTACATATACTTATATATGCACCTTTTGCATTAGACACAATGATATGCGGAATTTTATGATAATATATTAAACTTACATAAAATAGGTCGTTTTAAGTTCTCTGAAAATAATTAACACACTTTGAAGCTGCAGTTAAGCTTTCCATGACATACCAAACTAGCGCTGAACCGCATCAAAACCACTCTATAAATATGATGTGCCACTGAGTCAGGTGTATCAATAACGTGAAATTTATACAACTCTATACAAAGTAATTTGTAAGTTCACATATTAAAACCAAACGAATCTGAGACGTTAAACAATGTATTACCCTACTATAAGGTATTTTCTTTGGTGAAAAACTCCAATTCAGAATTGTGGCCGCACATCTAACCGTAAGCTCACAACTGTAATGTTCAATTTCAAATGTCTTCTTTAAATCAGACGGCAACAAAGTGTTGTACTTGGCAAGACTGTAATTATTATATTACAAAAATAAAGAAACATATGCCAAACATTTAAATAAAAAATCAACTTTGTTTTTAAATATATCCTTTTATTGGATTACAATGTGTCACGTGTTGACCATCACAGCTATAGTACTTCAACGTGGCTGCAATTTTCATTAGAAATAAGTTGTCAATACTGATAGTACTTCAGATTTTCAGTAATAAATGTTCTCATGCCTGAATGAGACTCCATGATTTAGAGCGTTTTCTCTCTCTAAGAAGAAACAATTTTTCTTTAACAAATAATTTTATTCACTGGGTAGCGGCAGATATGGTGTTCATGCAGACGTGTATTTTAATTTCATTTCCAGTTTATGCAAATTAAATTAACTATATTTTACATATTTCTGAAAAACAACAACTGAAATTACGAATACATTCACAAAGAAATTAACAGCAGAATATACGTATTACAAAAATGCTTGTAACCTTTCAGGAGCGTCAGTCTTCTTATGTCATACTGAAACTCCTCTCTCCACAGAAATTCTATATTTGCATCCGTGTACATCAATTAACTAAGAAAGTTTTAGTCTTTTTCTGCTCTTCTCACCCTAGATCCTATTCTCTTGTAAATTCATCATACAACTTGTCAATCTTTCACTTCAAATAATTATTCATACCCCTCAACTTCATTTCTTTCACAGACCATTAGACTTTTTATTCCACAGGCAGTTCACATACATCAAACCACTTGTTTCTTCCCATATCTTGAAAATTACAAGAGTTCGTAAAGCCTTTACGTCTCCACTATAATCACTGTTGTTCATAATTTTTTTCTGCACTTATGATTATCTTTATTTCCTTTCTGGCAATGTGGTGTACAATTCTATGAAAGGCATTTCACATCTATTACTTTAACAAAGTACGAAGCATTTGCATTAATGCCACATTTTAGAGAATATTGGCCGCTCTTTTACCATGCTTATTTCCCGTACATGTTGATGGAGACTTTCATAACCCTCTAATTTAAAGGCGGAAGAAGTAGTTTCATGAGACCAACACATGTCTGCTGTGTCCCTTACTGTAATTACTCCTACATACTATATTAATACAACAAAACTTTTGTATTTTTGTATGTCATTGATAACATGATGGTACGATACGTTTTGCTCTTAAACGTCTCCGTTGCCTATCCCTTCCTAACAGATCGTGTTCAATAATCTGTACGCTTTTCTCCGCCATAACGTACATTGTTTACTGCCGTGGTACACACAAGATTTATATCTCAAAACTCGGTGTCATCTTGATTTACACATAAATGCTCATATCGATCGCTGTTAACAGCATTCAACTCTGTTTTTGAATCAGTGCTAACCTCATTAAGATCTAGGCTGATACGAGTACTTGCATCTTCTCGGTGGGTATATTGACTAGGGCACGGGTCGGACGACAGAGAAATCGGAGTTGTATTACTGTAAGGAATGCAACATTTTCTGTCTTCTAGAGCTGGATCCAGGGTCCATCCAGCCTCCTATCTAATGGGTACTGTGGTTAGAGCGGCCGGAACAAAAAGTGTAACACTCACTTCCATCTACTCCCGAGGTTGAGAATGCGCGAAACTGTACATTCACTCCCATTTCGTCTTTATGGTTTGGTGTCTAATTAATTAAATCCATTCTCACCAACTACTTTTCTCAGATGTAGTTTAATATTATTCCCCTACATAATGTCTGCAAGCAGTCTCTTTCCTTTGGTTTTTAGACTGAAATGCTGTACACATTTCTCGTCTATCACATGCGTGCTGCATGTTCCGTCCACCTTGATTTGACCATCCTAATATAAGAATACAAATTATGAAGCGCCTAACTGTGTAGTTTTTTCCGTGTTATGTTCCTTCCTATCTGTTACGTCCACATGTTCTCCTCATATATTAAACAATTACATACATGACGACAAAACGTAAAAGAAAGAATGCGTACATCCATGCAGCGAGCTGGGCCCGAAACGGACATTTTCGTGCTAAAATCATCTTAAACATGGAAGCACTATCTTCCTCCGAAACGTCGGTAAATTTACACCAAATTACACAGTACCACAGAAAATTATTCGTCAAAAAATGTTGTTCGTGCTCACACTGTCCGCCCGGGCCAGTGACTCGCGTGATAGCAGTACCTCAGGCCTGCGTGGCTGCCCGCCTCAACACGCGTGTTCTCGGTTCACAGATACTAAGCCCTAACGTGATAACCGTATAAAACGTTAAACTGATGTAACGCTGAAATGGCTTTCCATTTCAAATTATTTCGCCATTTCGGGTTGGCTTGTTATATATATATTATATACCATTTCTTGCCTTCATTCTGAAGTCTGTAAAACTTCACAATTTCCTTTTATTTATGTATTCTTTCCTGGGAATGAACTTGACAACCGACAGTGATATACTATAACATCTAACAAGTAAACATGTTTGAATATGCACATGAATGTCAGTTCTTTTCTGGAAAATAAATTTAAAGACAAGCTTAGCTGTCTAAAATGTTGGCGGCACATTTGGAGACTATCATCGAGACATACAAATAATTTTAGAACTCAAATTGTGTATACACAACAAAGTGAAGTTGTTCCTGTGCTAGCCAAGAAGACATAGAAGGCATATTTGGGAGTGAAGGTATGGCTCCACTCATTCTTAACCTTGGCATGGATAGAGGACAGTTGTCATCTTTACGCAAGGCTGCTTTACTCCCGGAGAAAGTGTCCTCAGCACCAACAGAATATGAGGCTGTGTGAGCCCACCGACGGTCTGGTTGCTTCGGCGAACAAATTAATTCCTTGCCCCTGCCGGGAATCGAATCTTGATCCCTGTTGCCCAGCCTGTAGCCTAGTCACTATTCTGAAGCTATTCCGGCTCCTGTATATGCAAAGTAAAGGTAAACGTCACCTCATGACATGGCTATGCAAGCATAGAGAGGTGGAGGTATAGCTCGCAACCTCGGCATTAGGAGGAGGTGGGTGGTTGTGTGTATGGAGTAGTAGTCAAAAATTGTTAACAAAATATTATTTTCCTTCCACGACTACTTCAAAATGTAACTGCGGTACTTAAACATTTAATTCACTTGTATTTCTATCAAAACGGAGACAGGGGTCCCTCTCTCTGTATGCACCGACAGGAAAAATGCATACAAGCTAAATAAAAGTCTGAACTATATTCTGAGAGGGAAATTTGGGCTAATCTTGAGCCTTATTTTCAGAGATATCTTACATACAATTAGTTAAATGTATATGATCGAAACAGCCGAACATATATACACAATTATACGTTTCTAATAATAAACCTATATTTTTAATCATAGAGCCAGCTGTAATATTTATCATTCTTGTCATTTACTTCTGAAATCTAATACTTCATTTGTGTTCTATTTTATTGTTATAAACTGTTTCTAGTTAAATTTCCTGTCATTTTTTTATATTAATTTGGTACAGTTTCAGAAATGGTTGAAATGTTTGCAGATTAGAATGGCTTTGCCTGATATGTTTCTGTAAAGTAAGTTATTAACCATCACATATTATTCAGTCAACTTGTTCATTTGACATAAAATTGGATTTCATGAGTTATAATACCGCAAATCAAAGACGCGGTAGTACCATCATATCATTGAGTTACCCCTTACCGTGCGAACACAATATGCTTCGAAGTAACTTGCTTCTTCTACCAGATCACGTCAATATTGATTGTGTTCATGACTGCACTACCTGTACACGAGTGCCTACCGCTAAGAACGCAAACGTTCGCCATATTATTTCACAGGGGAAAATTTACAGTTCCGAAATATCTCTCTCAAATTCAACTGGTAGTAGAGAGTAATTTAAAGCATAATGTAGCTAAGATCAAAAAGCCATTCCAATTAACATAACAGTCCTGTCAAGATGTCATGATTATGAATCCATCAAATTGCTTCAAGTAAGAGACACATTAATTCAATATCCCATTAGGATGTATGCCTGACACAACCAATTTGTTATCATTATAGATCGCTTTTACCTTCCACACACATACTTGAAAGAATTTAGAATATAATTTTATCATTCTTTCAACAAAGTCAAATGACAGTGACCTAAAACAAACACTGTCTTCTTCATGCTTCTCGCAAAACACGCCACAGACGGACCACTTCTTGCAGTCGCTCGCTAAGTCGCCAAATTCGCCTGAAAGATATAAACAAAATACTCGTATTAATAGGAATGTACTCATAAACAAAGTACGAAGTACACAATACTAGCTCTCATTTCTAGGTCTCCTTCGAAGATCTTGGTGACCGACATCATATTACGGCAATTCTGAACTTCCTACGTGTTGATTACTTACATCCAGGAAGCAAAGCCATGTTTCATAAAAGAAAACACGTGCTTATAACAGAAAAAAAACTTTTATCAAAGGGAACAGCCAATCGCAAACCTTTATGACATTCTCTAGCACAGTTTCTATCAAGAATGAGGTCCTAATACCTCAAAAATGTACTCTCATAACTACAAGTAACTGCTTATATATACAAGTATCAATCATCATAAAAGGACATGGCAAAGAAGGCTATAAAAGTGAAAACACACACCGCCGCGCTATTCATATTTTTCCTCGCGTGGTTTAAATAAGAAGATATTGACAACGTTTCGCAATGTAACAAATTCGTTTTGGTGCCCACTTCGGCTTGGCGACCACCCGTGAGCCGGCCCTATTAGTAAATACTCAGTACTACATACTGAATTTCACAGGGATAATCTGGAAGAAAGTTCTTCCCACATAAATATATTATGCCCTTCCTCAACTCTTATATCCCTCTGTAATCAACTCAATATTGACAGTTCTCGTGACTGCGCTTTTTGTGTTCAAGTGAATACTTCTACAGACGTCTTCACATTCGGTGAGCCTCGGCCGTATCTGGAACTATGAGAGTAAACAAACTTTTCTTACATGCAGTTTGTCCCGCACTTCCGCGTGAAGTCTACATGGACCAATCAGAGAAATAATACAGAAACAGATACGGAAAAAGTTGAGTGTTGTCTCACGTGTGTTCTTGTACCGCTATCTGAGCAGAAACGTGTATTCTCCACTTTCATCACAAAGTTCACATCACGAAGATCGGAACATACGTATATAGTTGTCAGCGTACAATGCATACACTACTACTCTGCATTTACATTTTGACTGCAACGCTGTAGTTCTTTACACGCTCACCAAGTTTGAGAACATCTAGAACAGGGATGGCCAGTCAGACGAGCTTCGGGAGCTGTAGTTAGGGGGCAACTTAGGCAAGAGCGATATCTTTATCTCTCAAGACAAACGTGCTGCTTACTGCGTGAGACACAAGGCACCACTGCTTTTTTAGGAAACCACTAATCCATTAATAAAATAAAACATATTTTCAACATTTGATCGCTTCTTATCCCTGATAATTCAACTACAAGGTTAGTTTCAGTTAGTTACTAGTCTTCATTTTCTATAAAATCTTTTAAATCGCCGTTCACGGTCAGTCTCGTTTGCATCTGTATCTGAATATTACTTTTATAGGCACATTGAGCGAACCGCACCAGTGACCCAATGACGTGTGTGAGCTGCATTATGGCCTGGCCACCCATGTTCTATAAGAATGGCAACGTCAGGTGTCTGGGTAGGAATGCGCCTGAAAAATATGCTGCAAAAACTGTTGCAAATCACCAGGGGCCCTGCTCTGACAGATTAGGGCCATCGCCATTAGGGATCAGTGGCCTATCTGCTGAGAAAGTGGGGGAAAGACAAGTACAGAGCTAACGCGAGAATCACTAGACACAGTGGACCTGTACTGCCTAAACCAGTTCGACTCGCTCTCACAACTCTGAGAAAGCAGAAGCCCTGGCTGACACTTTGAGGGTTATTAGTTTCAGCCTCTAAACGGAACCCGCAGTGACTGCGAACGTTAAAGAAGCAGTACGAGCACACGTCCTTGCTTTTGCAAGTGAACACAAGTTAACCAGCAGCGTTGACGTTCAACATGTCATCCATCAGTAATCTGCTTGACTCGACTGATAAGCTGTTTCAGATAATTTTCTTCTCATGGACCCTAACCGGAGAGACGAGCGGGCGTAAGGATAACTTCGGATTCCGGCCCAGTCACAAAACGGTGCTGCAGTTGGGCCGCCGCGTCTAAAGTGTGAACAGGTACTCCGACAAGAAGAGGCTAAAAGGCGTTGCTTTCCTAGCTGACTGTGGCTATGGCCTTCGACGCCTTGTGTATCGAGGGTCTCCTCTACAGCTAAACATCTTCAACTTCCCAAGCTACCTGGCCAAAAACATATAATCCAGCCTCCATTCACGGATGTTTCAGACATCCCTCCACTCAGCCACATGGACATGTAGCAAGCTGACTGGAATGGCTCAGGGTGGGGTAGTGTCACCATCCTCTTCTGCCGGTACGTGAACGACATGCTAATTCCATCCCGCCACGATGAGTTAGGCCTCTACGCGGATGACACTGCCGTCATTACCACGTCCCGCCAGCCGACCCTGCTCGTTAGCCACCTGGATACAGCCTCGAGCACCGGCTTCAAAACTGGACAATCCCCGTCAACATCTCGAAGGGCACCGTGTCGCTCTTAGTTAAGGCCGCGAGACGCATCCAAAAATCTGGGTCAGTACAGATCTTTGGGGAGCAAACCGAATACGTCGATACAGCTAAGTATCTTGGGGTGACCTTGAAAACCAGCTGACCTATTTCCCGACTCACATAAATCAGTTTGGAAAGAAGGCAGCTCAAAGACTGAGTATGTTAACCCCTCTCGACCCGCTCTTTAATAGTTCATCAGAACGGCGCCCTGCTTCATAAGCAACTCATTTGTCCTATGATGGACTATGCGTGACGGACGTATCTGGCGGTCCCGAACCGATGTCAGGAAACTGCAGGTGGTAAAATACAATTGTCTTCGCACTACGAGTATCGCGCCGTGGCACACTGTTAACAAGAAAATTCACTAGAACTTGGGGATTGTGTTTTTTGCCGCCCACATCAGAGCACAGACCGAGAGTTTCAACTTACAGTTAGGTGATGCGAAAACCCCCCTAGTTCGGCAATTTTGAAGGTACCTGTGCTGACCAAGGGCTGACCAATGTTGCCTGAGGCCTTACAAAATGATGACTGGAAATCAGCAGGCCAGACTAGGCTGCCCATAAAAAGGCAGCCAAGTAGACAGAACGAATTGTGCCCAGCAACTTCCAGCTACACTGAACGAGGTCCTGTGATTTTCCTTAGTTGTAAGGCGGATGTCGGGGTAAAATTAAAAGACGAGGCACGGGCCACCCTCCACGGAGGTCTTGAACTAATGTGACCTTTCTGCATCTCGCAATGGCTTTCAACCTACGCGACCAAGCCACTCTGAGTTCAAACCTCAGACAATCACCCAACCAAAGCTCTTCCCCCAAAATATATTTTGTCTTCTGCAAAACAAGCCCTGGGTGCGACCACATCAAGACCAAACGGGAAAGACGTTAGCGTAAGCAAAATCCCGGCTCTAGTTACAAGGTTTTCGTGACACAGCCACGCAACACATCTTGTGCACAGGAAGAGCTGAAAAGGCCAAAGGACGTCGACATGCGCTCAGCGCTTAATTAGATTTTTGGTTGGTGGGTGGGTTGTCTGAGTGCGTGGACCGACGGATATTAATTTTCCTTGTGTTTTTACATCTTCTGTGCAGTGGATATACATAAGTAAGTTTCATTTCCAACAAACTGCACAACAAATTTCACTTACCCATATATACATGTTTAGGCTATAGCTTATAACCATCTCCAGGGAGCACTGATATACAAAGGATATATGGAGTTAAAATTTAACACTATGAACGAACAAAGTGTTCGATCATAGTGAACACAGCTTGACGATGCACAGGACTTACCACTTAACAATTTCGAAGCGAATTTTATCAATTTCTGATATTTGGATGCACTTCATTTTAGTTTGAGTCCTGTATAATTTTAGTCTGTATATATTGTCAATATCACACATGGATACTGTAATAATATACCTATTTATAATATATTTTGCCATTTACTGCCGACGAAGTTAAATTTTAATTACATATATATCCTTTGCATAACAGTGCTCCCTGAAGATGGCTATAAGAAATAACCGAAACATATTGCAGTAGTCTCCTGTACATGTGCATAAGTGAAATTTGTTGTGCAATTTGTTAGAAATAAAACTTATTTATTATTTCTCCTGTTTCTATCTTCTTTATGTAGCCTTCGCCTATTAAAAGTGGGCATAAAAGCATCACCAATTTCTTGAAGCTGAAATCTAAAGTGGAGGAATTTTCAGTACAAACTACTATATACTGGAAAAAGGAAGGCCAAGTTTCAGCAACTAACAGACATTGCAGAGGATTCTGACTTCCTGCACTTGGCGATGTTTGACTTTGTCGTGACCGTGAATAAAATATGCTGCCTTCTAAGATGGACTACATGGCATCACGTCACAGAAGACAGTTTCTTGTACCTACTGTGTTTGGTACCCTGAATTAAAAACATTTATTTCTTAAACAAGACTGCTACGTGTTCAAGGTATACAATCACCTGATCACGTGGTTTACAAACTACTTCAGAAAAACATCCTTTCTGACTTGGAATCAGTAACCATGGGGATATACGTCGATTAAGTTTAGAGAACTGTTATTTCCTGGCGTAACATCTAGATTATTGTGCAGAATCTTTGGTGGTTGGTGGTTGCAACGTGTCTAAAAAGGGACCAACAGTGCGTCGTAGAAAATAGCATCAAAACCTCAAAACTATTGATGGACAGTAGACACTTCTTTGCCCAGGCTCTGGAAACAGAGTTCACTTAACTTGCCAGTCCTACACTTCCACACGAGGCATTATTTTCATGCAAGCCTCTACAGTGTAAAACCAAAAGGACCACAAAGTAAAAGACTGCAGCTCTAACTAGCACGTAGTAAGTATCGCATTCAGACTTCAGTCAGCATATCCGTATTTACCCTGAACTATTTCGTGACTTCCTATCAGTTTCTCCAGGAAAATTCTGGGATACTGTATTACTTTGACACCTCTTCCTTCTGCATCCTTCCAAACTCATTTTTAATATTTTGAATTTCAACTTAGTTGGGAAAGACACCAACATATTAAACCGCCCTAATAAAATTAAAATGAGATTAAATTCGGAGAATATGTGTTGCCATCTGGCAGAGAATCTTTTGTCTTTCCGTCCCCTATCGATAACAAGATAGGCAATGTACTTATAACCTCACATTTTGGAGCGTTCGCATAATGTTTGTATCTCCTTGGCTATCCTAACCGCCTGATACAATTTCACTCGGAGAGACGGCTTTTATGGCTATTTAATGTCGCCGGCAACAATAACATGTACTTAGGTCTTCATGTAAAATGCCCGATATTTTTGTCCGATTTCATCAAAATTGGGGTTTCTCGACACATTTTCGTAAGTTTCCAATAATCAAATTTCACGGCAATCCGTCCAGTGGGACCCGCGCTGATACATGCGGACAGATGGACACAAAAACGGATAAACAGACGGACATGACAAAAGCAATAGGCGCTTTTCGTGGTGGCGCAGTTGGTTGAGGCACTGCGCTACAAGTCGGAACGTCGCGGGTTCGATTCCCGATGGTGTCATTGGAATTTTTCATTGACATAATCCTTTCGGTCGCACTCAGCCTCTAACAGAAATGAGTACCACCAATCTTTCCTGGGGGTAAAGGCGGCCGGTGCGTAGGGCTGACAACCTTACCACCTTCATGTGCCGATTGTCTAGAAATCTGGGAGCCTCAACCTCCTGGAACCCTAAGGGCCTGTCCAGGCCTGTAATGGGATTGCTAAAAAAAAAAATTCCTTTTGCACTTTTCTTATAGGTATGGACAGGGGGTCCATGCCATGAAGGCATATAAGGGGAGCAGAGATATAGCTGAACTCATTCTTAACTTTGGCGCGCTAGATGGAGGTGAGTGGTAAACATCACGCCCTAGCCGCTTCACCCCCTTTCCCTCCCGGGAAAGAACCCCGGTACCCATTGAATAGGAGGCTGCGTGGATGAATAGGAGCTGGTCTGGACGTTCTGGAGCAGATAAACTCTCTTGCCCTTGCCGAGATTCGTCTTGTATATCCTGCGTACCCCGCAAGTTCTTTTGTACGACACAACAAGTTACAGAATAATATGAAGCATTTTGCATATCAAGGTAAAAGGTAACGTTGTCCCCGTGTACACCATGACAGGATATGGGGGAATAAGGGTATAACTCCACTCACTCCTATTTAAAGTTTGCACTAGGTGGAGGTGAGTGGTCAGCTTCAAGCCGGCGGCGTTAACCCGGGAGAAGAGCCCCCGGTACCGATTACGGCTGGATTGGCAACAGAGCCGCTCTGAACGCTTTGTTGCATACAACCTACAAAAGTCTACTTTCCTTCAGGTGACTATGTAGCCGATCTTTATACACAGATTACAAATATGACGTCACAATTCAAAACACTTGCATAATTAAATGTAAGAATATAATACGGTAGCGCAAACACGTGTGACATTAATTCCTAATAATACACGCATATTAACAATGCGGCAGACAGTGGAGTACCGTTGACACGGAACGACAGTCTATTGCCTCGTAGTTTGTACGTTGTAACTGTAATTCATCTGACCAATCTCAAATTATTCTATATATTTTTTTACTCACCATGTCGTCATAGTGACCGGCTAGAGACTGCTGGCTTCTATTGTCCCCGTGGTGATTGCAGTAACAATAGAGTACAAACACTACGACTGTACATATAACTGGCAAGAGGGTTTGTAAAATCCGACTTCGTTCGTAAGTTCGTTGTGCTAGTAACTTTTTGACCCCTGGAAGTCGAGCAAAATCCTGTGCGGTCACATCCAGCTGCTCTGCACTTCTCATTATGTGCTTCAGGCGCCTCGTTGCCTTCTGACACTCCATACCATACACGCCACCACTTCACTACGTGCTCCGTAAGTGGCGCCTGTCGTACCCACCTGTGCTACACCATTCGCGTTTCTGACATTGCCCTCTCGTGGCGTAATCTTGAACTTCTCGTTCATGACGTCTCAGCGTTTGTTTATACTTACTGTATCGCGATGATGTCATGTCCATTTCTTTAACTTTAAGAACATTCCTTCTAAAATACACAGATTTACATTGTCAGTTGCTACTGTATCATAATTATGGCCATTGCGCCTAATCATTTATTTATAAAACCAGAATGTCAGGAAAAATTTTAGGAATCCACATTTCCCTGTCTCATTCTTGGATATCTAAACTCAAGTCGGCACCGAAGGTGAGATCTGATATCATCACTCAAGCACTGCAGGCTGCACTTGCTTGTGTAAGTACTGCCAATAATGCCATAATCACTGAACATGCTGCACCAAGTGTCATGGACACCACTTCTAAGGAGACAACATGTCGCAGAAGGTAAATGCAGTAGAACCCTCACATAAACATCCTTAGGTATTATTTATCCAGCACAAGCACACACACACAAACAGAATTATCTGGTATCAAGAAAAGATTTTCTCTGTGGCTAAAGTACAGCTATGCCCTGGCATTTGGAAAGGCAATCAAACACTTCTGACTTTCATTATAAATTCAGTTTTATTGTAACAGCAAAAACTGTCAACATTTTAACATTCCATATAAATCATAACATGTGATTGTATTACAAAATATACAGTTTTCTCTCAGTTCCCTTGAAAACCATGGAGGTTTGCTACAAACCTAGATTACATTGGCATACAAAATAAACATAGTAAGACTTATGATTTATCTAATTTTAATGTAATGGATGGAATCGGTTTTGAAAAGTGCATGGACTAAGTGAAAAGGAAAGTTGAGGTATACTGTTTCATATAAGACAGAGTAGCAATATCCACACCCAGTACTACTAGATCTATCATACAATTAGGCTAAACTAGACTGTAATTACCTTTCATTAAGTACCTGTATCCTGTTTTAAAAATATTGCTCCCCATTGCATGTACATCTAATCCTTTTTTACAGAGCCACAATGCACTTAAACTTGTAAAACAGTTAAAATTCCATTTGCAGTTAAACAACATTCCTGAACTCTGAGGTGATTACAGTACACTGTCATAAGCAGAACTTTTAACATGTCCCCCCCCCCCCCCCAATCCCATTTCAATTGCCAGTAAATGATGCAACTGTTCTCATTTTCTAATATATTTAAAGCTAAACCAATAAGTGTGCATATGTATGTCAGTGTGTGCATGCATGTGCACTTGTGCATGCAAACAGATGTAGGTGTGTGTGTGTATATACATAGCATATTTCAGGTACTTGTTGCATTTTACTGCCCTTTTAAAAAAGAAGATTAAGCACCCAGAATCAGAATTTGCTAGAGACTTGGTCTCAATGTGTTTGTAATTACTTCCAGAAAAAGAAGAAGCAGAAGTGACTTGTACATGTGGTTATTAAGTTTCAGAAACTGGCAGTTGATTTTAGCATTACAGGGCATGACAGTCAAGTACAAGTGAATGATCTCCCAACAACACAATTTTTTACTTTGGGGGCAAAGGGAAAGAAAAATTATCTCTTAATCTGCCACTGTGAATGAATCCTAGGACAGCATACTTAAATTCTTTACTGCCATAATAAAATATAACATCTGGAGTTGGAACTCCAATATCCTTACATGAATTACCAACCTAACACATACTTCTTTCTGTTCCTAATATTTTCTACATCCTCAGTACCATCTGTTGTTTAAGGAACAGATGTGGTAAATACATTTACCAAGACACACAAAATTAATTTCACACACTCTACCCACAAGCTAACCGTGTGCGCTGTCCATCCAAATTCTTAGTCACAAGTGTTCTTCCCTGAATATCCATATTACACATATTTACCCTTCTATATTTTTCATCTGGTAACTTTTAAAACAGTAATATGGTAACTTATCATATCTCAACAACTAACTAAATAATCAAAACTGACAGAGAAATTAAGATACTTTCTCTTTCATTTCTTTATCATTTTATAACTTCCTTTATCACATAAACAGACAACAGAATGCTGCATTTTTCACACCTTTTCCTTCCATTAATATATTAAACCAATATTTCTATAATATATTCAAAATTCAATACTCAGCTCAATCTTGCCTTTAATCAGAATTTCCTCTTATTACATCTGTGGGAAACAAGTGCAAATACTACATGGAAATCTACACAAATTCTCATTTAAAGGCAACATTAAGCAGTTTCAATGAAGCAGTCATTCAGATTTACTCTATAAATGCAGCTCACATTACGTATAAAGCAGTCTCATAATGGTGCTATTGGTAAAAAATGTGTTCACTTATGTCTAATACTAAAAATATATACAAACCCTACTAAATATATCAAATTAAACAGGACACAAATATACAAATATAACTTCAATATACTGTATTTCAGATAATATAAATGCAAAATTGCCTTCAATTCATAGAAAAATCAGAGAGGCTCTCAAAACATTATATTATGGGCAAATGAATGTGAAGGCATTTAACATCTTGGCGTCCACATCAGGTCTCGGAATATTTCAAAGCTGATCAATAGACATATTCTGCCTTCAAATTACTATTAGCACTATGTACTTACAACTTTTCATTTCTTAAATGCATACAAACTAAGTCATGTATCGTTGCATATTTCATTCTTTGCATAATGTACATGTTTAGCAATCACAGGAACATTGACTAACAAATACAGTACTTTGTGATGATTTAATGTGATAAAATGTGATTGGGTTCATCCAGGTCTTTAAACAGGAATGTCACAGAAAACTGTTTCAGACTTTCTGAATGTGACTTATCAAAGATATTTAGCCTATCACAAATATACCACAGCTACAACAATTGAACGAATTTATTATATGTTACCTCAAAACTGGGCCTATAAATAATAATTATCAACTCTTATAACATTAGAATGGTAATCCTAAAAATCATTACAAATACATATATGACCAAAACAGGATGAACTGTCACCACTAAGTCACCAATTTCTATAGAATAATTCAAACTAGTAAATGTGCATCTGTTTAGACGTGACCATATCGATCTAACAAATCTTCCCCTACTTGCATAATGACATAGTCATGATAATACATCATAATGCATAGTGGCTGACCAAGTATTAGAGAGGCCCAAACCACTATATTGCCCCAGCGAGGACCATATCTCTTCTCCATAAATTTGCTAAAAATTGAGAGTGGAATCTGCAAGACAAATGAGAATAAAATATTAGAAAGATACTGCAGTGACTATACATTTGAAATAAGTTTCAGCATGACACCAAAGTGCACGATGAGTTGTATATCGGATCTGTGCGCTTCTGTGATTTTACACAGCGTAGAGTGGAAGTTTGATACCGACATTTCAGGACAATGGTCAAGCTTGAAGATGGGACCGATAGGTTGTCCCGAAACGTCGCTAGCAAACTACCATTCTACGCTGCGTAAAATCCCAGAAGAGTGCATATCTCATTTACACCGCAGCAGAAGCCTGAAATCATGAGTAGCATATCCATTAGGTCATTATGAGGCAGCTTGAAAACCAGTTAAAGAAAGTGGCATCTTATAAAATGGATTCACAAGTAAAGTACATTGTTGGCATAAATATTGATATGTTCATTACCAAGCCTTTCCTTTCTAACTAAATTCAGGAAAAAAAAAAAACATTTTCTTTGAGCATAACCAGATATTTCAGGCGGAATTTTACACCTGTGATCCCCTATCTCAAAACAATTCTATCAGAACCTGACAGCTTTCACACCAAGACATCTGCAGTAATACAAAACCAATCATCCCAGCTACATCTGACATTCAACTGTATCATTATTCATTTTCAAGCCCTGCACTTTAAAGACAATTCTGGCACCTCAAGCACATAATCATGTAACTAATCAACTCACTGGAGCAGAGTCTTTCTTGAGAAGTTAACAGTACATCAACAAAGCAAGAAATTCCCTGTATTTTATGGAACCTGAAGGTTCATAACCATGTTCACAAGAACCCACCATTTGTCCCTGTCCTGAGCCACATGAATCCAGTCCACACCCTCCCATTTTAGTATAACTTTCCCACCTATGCCTAGCTGTTCCAAGTGATCTCTTTCCTTTTGGTTTCCCCACCAAAACCCTGTATGTATTTCTCTTCTCCCCCATATTTGCTGCATGCCCTGCTCCTCTCATTCTCCTTCACAAAATGAGCACATATCATGCTTTAATTTTTAACATGAAAGAGATTCACATACAGTTCTAAACATGTGAAATCAGGTGTATAAATGGAGATGAATGAAGAATTCAAGCAAATGAAACTAAGCTAATGTAAAAAAAAATTAACATAGGTGCATAATTGCTGCCTGGAGGCAGTATGTCCTTCCAGAATATTGGTACCAGGCATGGTGTTATGATCCACAAAATCACAATATGAATCTTCACTTTAAGGTGGCATATCCCCATTGCATTATTAAATACAAACGAATGTTGCAATCAGTCAACACATCATAATGTTGTGTTGACTGAATGCAACATTCATTTGCATGAATCATCACTTCTGTGAAAACGTCTATCTTGCTGGTCACCACAAAGTCACCACCAACACCAATGGTGAATCCTGATCAGGAGGTCAGGTTTAGCAGAACAGTACAATGCATTCCATACCCTTCCTCTAGACAGGACCTCTGGATCATGATTTGTCACTGATCAATACCTGAATTGAGTTCTGTCACTTACTTTGTTCATATTCTAAGTTTGAAGTACACTGCTAGGTAATTCAATTGATTTACCATCTGGACAAGCATTAAGATTGTTATTTGTAACAACAGGTTTGTATCAGCAATAAACAAATGAGACCAATGTGGTATGCAAAAACGCCTGACTTCAGTATTGAGTATATATCTCTCTCCACTATCGTTATAAAAGGACAATATTTTCAGTTGTCCTGAACTCCAACTCATTAATTTAAATTCATAAATCTAAACCATAGGTTTAACTCTCTGCCATCCAAATTCTTTGTGTGCATTCCAATAGTCATATTCCAATTAATTTTCCAGAATCTCTAATCATTTGGGTTTAAAGAACAGCCAACATATGGCAGGAGCTCAGGCAAAACTGATATATACATTGTAAAAATAGCGTGTTGATTTGAGGTTGATACTGGACTTGGTACAAAGGAATGTAGTGTCAAGTGTAACTTGACATTGGACCAATAAGATTAAAGCTTATGTTCTATATTATCACATTTTGCAATGATTTTAATGGAATAAATTTCTGAATAACTTTTATGATCTAATATAATGTGCTAAAAATTAATTTCGGTCTTCAACTGCAGTGATAAGTCATGATTAGCCTACGTGACACAGAAATATCACTTCAACTTTGATTTTATGATGAAGTTCCAGTGCTAAGTTTTATTACATCTGTAAATAATACAAACATTTTTTCTACGTATGATCTTAATCCTTAACATATAGTTCATACTGTGGCAGTGCAATGTCTAACATGGACACAAAATTAATTTTCTCAGTAAATCTAGCAAGTACAGTAGAATCTCAATAGTTTGAGTCCTAATTGTTTCAGGTTCAGTTTTGTCCAATCCAACACGCTGCAGTCAAGGTCATCTCTATGTTGGGCACAGAATACGGTTGAAGTGCATATCTCTGTGCACAAGTCTTTAAGGCATTAATTTACTGCCTTTTAGCTGTTTTCTTTGTGTACTCTTGTGTACTGTTATATGATTTTAGTGTGTATTTTTAATGTACCCTATGCTAGAAGCAAGAGAAAATATGTTTCTGTTGTCATAATCTGTGTAGTCAGTTTTCATCAATTCCAGGGAACTGCCATTCACCTTGAACTATTGAGATTCTACTGTAACATGAATATTAACGTTGACAATAATTACATGAATCAGAGTGGAGCCCTTTTCACTTCTAGAGATGGCTGGTGGCAGTAAACAAACACATTTCTTGAATCAAACTCAAACACAAACTGAAAACATTACTTCTAAAAAAAGGTTCTGTCTAATGTTACAGGTGTTAAAATAGCAACTTGCCTGCGCCATCATTCCCATAAATGCCCATGTTTTGTAGGTTCTAAGAGGTACGCTGACAAGGTACTCATGAAAAAATGCACTGACAAAGAAAACAGCTACACTTGCTGCAGTCCTGGAATAACCCATCTCAACCAGTGGTATGTATAAATGTCTGAAATCAAAATCGCATATTGTTAACATAAAAGCATGTAAAGAAAACGAACAGAATCAGAACAAAATACTAAGCAACAGCACTTCTCACCTTACAGCCCAACGATGAACAGGCATGTTCCATGATCTCCAGAATGTATCAATATTATTGGCATTCCACCAATCACAGTAGAAGTTTCGATCAGCAAAGTGCAGCAACTCACCAAGCAAGTTTAGAAATGAATGGAACATCAGGTAAAAAAAGATTAACCAAACAAAATGGTTTGGTATCTGAAACAGAAGTCAGTACTTTAAGGTTATGAATGGTATGGAACAACAAAGTGCAGTTAAAACAAAAATAGAGTTATATTACTTACAGCAAGCTTCAGCAATCTTTCTGTTGCTTTTGCTACATCCATGTTCTGAAACAGTTAAATTGTCACAATTTGAAACACCTCTGCCCTCAAAAATTCAAGTTATCCTGGGTTGTTCTTAAGATTAGACATCCAACTGTGTTTGAGTAAACTCAATACATAAGGTAGTAGACCATCAATAACAACTACTTTTAGATAGTACTTTTAATGTCTAAAATGTGTTACATGTTTTGTCTTTACTTCAAGCCATCATAAGTCACAGATATCAAAATGCATAAAAGAAGAAAACATTAATAGTTCTTACGAAGTAGTATTACTACTTAAGATACGGAACAAGATCTCAATTGTACAGTTTTTCAGTTTTTTTAGGTGCGTTCGCAAAATTGCAAAAAGCAACTAGTAGCTTTGTCATGTCTGTCTACCTATCTGCATGGAACAACGCGGCTCCCAATGCATGGATTTTCATGAAATTAGGTATTTGACCAGTTTTCGAAAATCTGTTGAGAAAATTCAAGTTTCATTAAAATCTGACACGAATAATGGGTACTTTACAAGAAGACCTTTGTATATTTATAATATCTCGCTGAATTCTTCTTAGAATGAGAAATGTTTTAGACAAACATAGAGAAAATCAAAACACACATTTATGTTCAATAATTTTTTTCTGAGAATCATGCCATTTATGAGATAATGTGGAAAAATATGGTAGAGCCAGAGAGGCCACAGATGACAATATAATACAGCACATGTGCATTGCATGCTGGATAACTAAGGCTACAGACACACACTCAGGATATGTAATACTCATTGCTTTTCCACAGCAACAATGGTTATGGCAACGTGCCTCAATGTTATGTTTATACGCACAGTGCCTGTCTTGATAGTTTTTTTAATTTTTGGCCGAAATTAAGTTAAAATTTAATATGTTAAAATGAATATACTACAATCTTGTAATGTTTTTTGGTGTAGCACCTATTGTATCACAGAAACTTCTATGTCAATAACCCCTGTTTGGCAGACTTGGTTACCATGTTCTAATTAATAAGTAGAGAAGAGAGCCTCCTTAAGAAGGGATACAGAGATATTAACACTTTCACTGCCGGGTATTTAAATCCCCGAGGGTGTTAAATTGCCGGGGATGTACTGAATGTTAAACAACTAGTGTGTTGTCTGATAAATTATAAAATATAATTATACATAAAATTATATATAAAATGCATAATTTTTTCTAGTTGTCAGCTAGGGATTAATAAAGATGTAAAATATGTTTCCTGAAAGAACTTATTGTGTGCATGGCCTATTTAAGCAAAAGAGCAGAGTAAATTTTAGATCGACTAAAGTCGACGCTGGCAAATTAAAACGTAAATACTTAAAACAACCGTGGTCGATTGGCAGTGAAAGTGTTAATGTGGAACAGTTAGCCAGGATCTTGTCAATTTTGTACAGGTAGTTCTCGTTTTTCGCGATTCATTTTGCGTGATTTCGTTTTAATGCGTCTTGAAAATTTACACCACTTTTCGAATTTACGCGATAATTTTCGGTTTAAACGCGATTTGGCATAGACGATCCATGGTCGCGCATATCTTCTGTAGGAGGCTAGCAGGAAGTGACGTTACTGTCACGCTGTCAGTCATGTGTATGGATTGATTACATTGGGGATATAACAAAGCAGCTCATTTAGTTTCCTCTTCAACAGCATTGGCTTTTCATACCAATATGAGTGAGAAATGTAAAGCTACATCACCCAGTGCAATCCAAGTGAAAAATCGGCAAAAGACAATCAGTATTGAAGAGAAATTACATGTAATAAGCCGACTTGAAAGAGGTGAACGAATTGTTGATATATGCTGTAATGTTAGACTCGCTCATAGTAGCATACATGCAATTTGTGATAATGCTGATAGAATTAAAGAAAGTGCTAAGTCAGGAACTAAAAGTGTTTGTTTGTGTAGCAAGACTACCACAGTCCTATCCGAATGAACCGTACCACTGTTTCAGATGGGAATTTTGTGTTCAATTGGCATGATTTCGATTTTTGCGGCGTTTTTTCAGGAACGTAAGCCTGGCGTGAAACGAGAACTACCTGTATTCATGAAGCCACTTTGCCAATCTTTCTGGTACTCTTAAGTGGGATGCTATATGTATGATTAATAAAGTATGAGCGCTGGTCTTGTTCAGTGAAGCAGTAGCTGACTGCTGTTCGTACTTATTGAAATTCTGGGAGGTACAGGCCCATTTTCCCTCTCATATAAGGAAAAGCAGGCTTATGGTTTATTCATATTCATATGACTGTTCACACAGCTAACAAACTTCAGCTAACTGATGGACTTTCGTGAAACTCTGAATGAATATCACGCCACATAGGCATGTCATACAGGTCATCCCTCCTTTCAACTTTCTAATTTTCTATGAAGTTTCAAATTTACAGATTGATAATCAGAGAATAACAAATAACAGTTCAATTAAACATAGACACAAAACAAGTGTCTTAATTTTCAGAATTTCTGAGTCATTAAATGCTGAATACTATTGTTTTATTATGTTCTCATTCTTATTCTTCCTAGGTCCGTATACGTAAAACTCCTTTCTAACACACGAGCCTCTTTTAATATCTACAGTCAGGCACTGGCTTTAAGAACTATACAAAGGTCAGTACAAAAGTAATGTCCCTATTTTTTTATACAAAGGTCAGTACAAAAGTAATGTCTCTATTTTTTTTCCCCTCAGAAATTATAATTACAATTATAATTAAATTTACGTATATCATGGGTACGTCCCTTACAAATTTGAGGTTATTTTTCCACAAAGTCTCCTTCATTATCAACACACTATTTCCACCTTTGCGCGAGATGCTGCATGATGGTCGTGTAAAACTCTTTGCTGAAGCGTCAAAGCTCTTCATGCATGCTGTGTTTTAGCTCGTCATCGTCTGCAAACAGCATCCTCAAAGTGCATCCTTCAGGGGACCAAAAAGTTGGAAGTTGGAGGGTGCTAAATCAGGACTGCAGGGACTCCCTACAGTCCCTATCTGGCACCCTCTGACTTCCATACTTTTGGCCCCCTGAAGGAAGCACTCTGAGGATGCTTTTTTACAGATGATGACGAGCTGAAACACAGCTTCAGCAAAGAGTTTTGCGTGACTGGCACACAGTGTCTCACGCAAAGGTGGAGAAAGTGTGTTGAAAATGAAGCAGACTTTGTGGAAAAAGAAATCTCACCTACGTAAAGGATGTATCCAGATATATGTAAATTTCATTATAATTGTAATTACAGTTTATGAGAAAAAAATTGGACACATTACTTTCGTACCAACCCTCGTAAACAACAGGACATTATAACTTACATTTTGTTCACAAATTCAAAGTCACTACTTTACAAACCTATGGCACCTTGAATAGCAACTTCCAGCCTATTTACACGTCACTCTGTATCAAAATAACTGAAAATATCCAGATGGTTGTGTATAACATAACTTCAGTTCACTTGGTATTAGTTCAATGAATTTGGGGATACTTCTATGCCATTAAAATATAACTGATCGATATTTAGATTTTCTGCCAACTATTCTGATCAGCTACAACCTAAACCTGTTGCTGCCCAAACGGTGACATGTCACATAGCAATGCTGTCTAAAACACATGACATAAAACAAAGTAACATTTACCAACACACTATTTTCTTCTTTGCGGACGAGTGTTACATAATCAGTCACATGTAGATCCAATGTAACGAAACATAAAGAGACTCTGTCATTGTACTAACCGAAAAAGGTATAAGTGAATTCTTTACTGATGGAATAATCCACTGTTGAAATAGGCACATCATCACTTGAAATCCAACCACCACTTCTAATATCCTTTTTACCAGAAACCTGCAAATGAAAACACTTTACTTTACATATTCCATACAAGTTTGTGTATTGAACTATGGTTCATTACTTTCATAAATCTGTGCCAGTGTTCTTGCACAGTAAGGATTCCTCAAATATACAGTAGAACCCGGATAAGAAGTCCCCGCATAAGAAGTTTTCCCCTGTAAGAAGTCTGATTTTTAAAGTCCCGAAATCCTATTGCTTTTAATAAGCTTCCCTCTTAATAAGTCTTCCCGCTTAAGGAGTCCCTAATCCTCTGGTCCCTTGAACGACTTCTTAACAGGGTTCTACTGTATACCCATTTATATTGGTCTGCTCTCTCATTTTACTACTCACACCACTGTACCACTGTAACTACTACTATTATTCAAACATTATAACCTTTCTCCTTCCCTCCAACAATTTTCTTAGTTTCTCATTCTGTTCCCTGGTATTCTCCAATACAGCTGCATCTTATTGACTATTTCATGTATTTCAACATACATAAAAGCATTTTTTATCCTTCATGTTGAACACATAGCAAACAATTAACTTGTAAAGGAGGTAACACTGACTGCTGTTGCTGTTCATTTAAGAGCAAACAGATGTACAGAATCAAGACAAACATTTCATGTTCCCTCTGCAGAGAAAACTTGATGTCTGTGCAGCTCCATGCTCTATTATATACAGTAAAACCCATATTTAATGAATTGCTGGGGGATTAGAATATATTTGACTAAATCGAGGTTTTCATTAAATGGAGGTTTATTTGTTTATATGGAGCTATTGTCGAGACATGAAAAAATCATCACTAAATCCGGGATTTCACTAAATGCGGGAACATTAAATCAGGATTTTACTGTAATTGCTGCTTTGTGTAAATAATAAAGTTGTTCTTAACAAAATGAGTGTCTCCATGTGAACATGATGCGACTGTTACCTCTTACGAATCCTGTTTGTTCTTGGAAAGTTCAATTCATAGCACAGAGTAGGTGCAAATATGTAATAGAAAATGTCTTTCAGATACAGATTATCCGGATAATGAACTAAATCAACTTCAGCCTTCTTTTCTTGATGGTCCACTGACCCATTTGGAACATTATCTGATGTTACCTTAAAACAAAAAGTTATATTAATTATTTATATCATTTATATTAATAAGTGTTGATATTAAAAGCAGTGATGGGACTCAGTATTTAGGGAAAATAAAATAAAGCTGTACAAACACCCAGAAGTGGATACAAATTTTAACCACCATCATCCAGGAAAACAAGACATTAGATCCCAAAACCTCGGGGGGGGGGGGGGGGGGGGGGGGGGGGGGGGCAGCATTGGAAAAAGACAAGTTTGGGTAGCAGACCACTCACATGTTGCACTACAACAATGCAACATAGTCAGTAAAGATTAAATATTATAACACTTGCATAATTTATAACCTCTACATGCAGGAATCATAATTCTTAATGACTACTTTAATATCTTGCTTGACATTGAGATTGAAACACAACTAGTTGCAGGCTGAAACACACTGACTTCTGTATAAGCCTATAAGGTGTAGGACCTAGTTATGTAGACTTAATTAAATACACCACAAAGCATAAATAATGCTAAATATAGTGTAGATCACATAGATCACATTATTTCACCATACTCTGCACTAACGTTTCACTGCATTTGTATAACACTTCATTATACAACTCTGTACTTCTCCTAAACCCTTGTAGGAATGTTTATGTTATTCATTCCGTGCATATTCTTACAATTAATATATCAAACAACATATGCACTTTAATCTTAATTCACCGTGCATTTTTTTTTTTTTTTTTTTTTTTTTTTGGTGGTGTTTATTTAAAACATATGCACTTAATAAATTACAATTCAAGACAAGTACTAAACTCCTACATGTTTCGGCACCAGGGTGCCATCATCAGGGAGTTATTTAGAACAAAGGAGTACAAACCCAACACACTATCTGGATATTGTATCGCCCTTGCTGGAATGATTAAAATTCTAAAATACACAAAGCTGATAAGCATAAAATTACAATGTTGTGATATTAAAAGTGAGCCATTCCAGGTATAAGTTTGTAGTTGTTTATATTCTGTATGGCGAATGCATACAAACAACTGTCTTGAACTTATGTGATCCGAAGAGATCTCGTTCAGATGGAGCGTGTGAAGTGTGTTGTATCGGGCAGTGTGGTATACCACACTGCCTGACCGTTTATTAACTATGTGTATTTTAGAATTTTAATATTTTAATCATACCAATAAGGGCGATAAAATACCTGCAATAGTGTGTTGGGCTTGTACTCCTTTGTTTAAATAAATCCCTGATGAAGGCACCCCAGTGCCATAACATGTAGGAGTCTTGAATTAAAGTGCATATGTTGGTTGATGTATTAATTCCTTGTAGGAATGTCCTTATGCTCACTGTGTTAAAGTTTCATGACACATGACCTCAAATGTCATGGAAATATGTCAGTCTGAAGTGTATAAAATACGAATCAGTGATCCCTCATCTGTAAAATTCACAATACATTCTGGATAATGTACAGACAGCAGATAGCCAACTTACTCTTGCGATGGAAGGACAGACTCTGTCTTCTCAGATGTGCCTTTGACATGCTTTGTCGTCTATTTCGGCACCATAAGTTCACTTGAATGTAGGACCACAATTTTAAGAACAGAATGGAGTATGCCATGCATACTGTTGTAGCACCAACTGCAAAATAATGTGTCATCAGGACCCTGCGTATTACAATGATCATACAGGCAACAGACGGATATATGACCCATGGCTATGAATTCTGTACACAAACAAACACATCAAACAGAAGAGTAAGTCCTCAGTAGCTTGAAGGCAGATTGGGCCCATAGCAAGAAGCTCAATCTATCACAAAGTGCATGCATTCATTTAAGTATGGACACACACTGTTTAACACATGCTACTCATAGACTATGTGATGTCAGTTACTATCTTTGGGAAGATTCTGTCTGGGTCTTACTTAACATGACACTGTAACCTTCAGACTTCTGTGGCACATATATCAAAAGTTATAATTACTTAATACAGTACTGAAATAACTGTTTTCAGAATATACATGCTGTTACACACACACGAGCCGCACACAGTTGAACTTGGTTATAATGAGCATGGGTATAACAAGGTCACTGCTATAGTAAATAAATGGTATCTCTTGGTATTAAATTAAGTTATAAACCAACTGATGCACACTAAAGTGTGCATCGGTTGGTTTATAACTTAATTTAATATGACGAAGATGCACGGTGTCAACAATGTGAAAGGTATCTCTTGGGTTTATTAATATTTACACACAAATATTTTGTGCATATAATGAGCGTGCTCCACAGACATATCACACAAACTTTATCTGCTTAGCATTGTCTCATCCATGGCGGTCAGCCCTTTCAACACTCAATGTGGCCCGACATCCCTGAATTGCCCAATCTGATTACTTCCCTGGGTTCACAAGCCAGAACTCCCCCATGGGGAGGGTTCTGACTGCAGCATTGTTGAACAAAGACCCCTTCATCTAAACCAGGAATTCCCACATAGAGGTTTGTTTCTCCTCTCCTCCTCCCACCACCCACAGTCATAACTTTTAAAGCTAATAGGTCGTTTTAAATAGACAAGAGCTGAGGGAAAAGAACACTGGCACCCACCACCTTGTCTGAACCACAATCATTCCCACATAAAGGTTGGAAACCTGTAGTGTAATCCATTTCCACATTCACTGTTCCTGGAACTCATAAGCTCAAAATTTGAAAATAAAACCTGTAATACTGGTCATAAACATCAATGGATATTTTGTCCTTCAACATTTCTGTAAATAAGAGGAAGTGTCTATTGCAAAAATAATGTGTGATCACAAAATCTTGACAAAAAAAATGTTTAAGTGTGCAAATAATTTAATGCCCAGTTCCAACTTTATGGAAAAACAAATAGTGATTTCGTCTGTAGTAAAGAAACAACCTCACTACCAACAGGAAAATGAGGAAATGTGACTTCAGGAATGTTGATGGAGTACTGCTAGAATGGTTTAAGGCAGTGGTTCCCAAAGCATGCTCAGCGGATCCCTTGGGATACACTATCAGCTCCCAGGGAATCTGTGGATACATTTCTGTAACGGTTACTTTGAAGTTTACTTATTTTTTAATTAAAGGAATAATGTTTTGTTAAAAATGATTGCAGAACTTCTTTAATTGGCAATATGTTTATTTCGTATGGCCATTAGAATATCTAATTAAGAAACTTCTTGTACCAAGAAGTGAGCTGCAGTCATTTTAATTAAGGTCATATCATGCAATGCATTGTTACGTATACTACTGGTATGTATTCATAGCTATATAAAAACAGTTCTGAGATTAAATTTTTAATTTTGAATACCTATCATCCACACACTCTATATTTATGTAAGCAAGGATGTGAGCATCTGTGGTTACTTTTCCAAGCCAAGAGGGATCCATCAGCAAATATTTTGGGTAAAACTGGTTTAAGGCATAGTGGAATGCAAGTTTCCTCATCAACAACCACAACCACAGTACAGGCAGATAAATATGCACAACAATTAGGGCACAAGAATTATACATGTGACAATGGATAGGCTAATTACTGTTCATGCATACGTCATTGGAAAGGTCATGTCAGCAGATTCAAGAACAGCAATTAAATTGGTTAAAAGTGTTTGAGTGGAATGTAAAAGAGGTTGCTATAAAGAATACACATACAGTGTAAATAACACTCGCATATTTTATAACATGATGCCCAGTGCAAAGTTTAAAGTCAAAGGTGAAAAATGTGTTGGTGGAAAAGGATGTAAGACTTGTTCAGCAGTTTCAACATGTGTGAACATGACTGTAATTGACAAAAAAAGGACTTATTGTTATTGGAAAGTCACATAAATCACACTGCTTTATAAATGTAAACAAGCTTCCCATCGAATATGCAGCTAGTAACAAGGCATGGTTGACTTCCAATATTTTTCAACAACGTGCAATGGAACAATGACAATGAGAAAGAATTTAAAAAAATGTTACTTTACATTTCCTTTCATATTTTTGATTTTATGTATATTTTTATGTTTCGTTCATCCATATGTTAAACATAATCTCCATTTATATGTTTTTACTTACTGAAGTATATCTATAATGTATAATACATGCATATTTTAAAGTCATGGATACTAAAAATTACAGCTCTAATGAGCAACTGTATCCGGTCTCAAGGCACCCATTATAACCAAGTTGGACTTGTACGCACACGCGTTCGTATGTATGGTTGTGCGTGCACGCGTGTGTGAAGGGGGGGAACGGACGCACACACGCATTTTATATTCGGCTTAGGAATCCTTCAACTCTTAGACAACCACCTACCTGTAAGGTGATCAAAGGTGCAAAGATTAAATAATTTACTTGCACAGTTCCCACTTCTCTCTATCTCTATATGTATGTATATATATATATATCTTAATATTTCGTTAGAAATTACTTTTTCTTACTTACTTAAACTGAAACCTGATGACTTGACATGAATCGCCACCATTGGAATCATCACCAGCACCAGCAGATTGATAACGTGGGCTACCATACCAGGAATGTAACTAATTATTTCCTGGAGAAAAAGCAAATTAGAATGAGTATACACTTGCATTGTTCGAGTTTCAGTGTATCAATATGACATAAAATTCGTCTAACTTACGACAGATAAGCCTTTTTCGATAAGAAGACACACGACAACAGGAACCATAGAATCTGTAAGGTGGATAAAAATATTGTTTTTATACAGAATATCATTCTTTCATGTACATTTTTAGAGAATATACAGCTTCATACAAAGTTGCACACAATAACACCACATTTTAGAGTCCTCTGCCCATTAATTCAGGTGCCATTTTAAGAATAATAATGCCTCACAGCTATTCAGCTTTGGGGTGGGGAGATAAACTACTCCATGAACATGTCGGAGTGTACATATATGCAAGCACGAGACAATATGTACCTTGCTGATTAACTTCAAAGAAACACCCTTCACATTATCTGCCAAAATATCTCAATTTCGGTTATTTATTCCTGGGCTGCAATGCGATCACACATGGAAAAGACTTTGAAATCTTGATTTACCCCACAACAAGGAAGAAACTGGCCAGAACATACATGACATTTTGCATATTAAAGGTCACAAGAATATAATGATGAACTGATTGCTATATTAATTTTTAAAAAGTAGCTAGGTATTTAGCCAATTGTGATACTACTGATTTTGTATTTTGCAAGTCTGTCATACCTAACAAAGGGTGTGAAAATTAAACATTTCAGAATGTAATTTCATTTACAGATGTCATAGTTAATAACACAGAAATGACAATAATTGGCATGAATATATCTGAAAATTTAAAGGGAACTCAAATTTTATTGCAATCATTAGTTGTGACATATACCACATTACGTTAAAATACATTTGCAATACTTCCTATGTGCTTTCTAAATAAAGTGGTATATCTTACTTTAGACACTCTTATCTCACATGGAAGTGCACAGTGATAAGAGTTTGCCGTGTAAACAGACAAGTTAATGTATGTAAAGGGTTTATAAACAGAAAAAAAGATGATACATACACATTAGGAGTATTACAGAAGGGTGATCAGCACCTCCTTCATGACGACCTGTTAGAACAATAAGCCACTGCTCAGGATCAACACGGATACCATACCTGAAAAGTCCAGAATAAAGAAAATCAACATTCACAAAACACACAATCAAATTAAATCAGCAGTGAATGAACCTGAAAACCTTACATATGGACAATTACACTATGAGCCAGGATAGCACAGTCGGTTGAGTGACTAGGCTATGGGCTGTAGGAATCACGGTTCTATTCTCAGCAGGGGAAAAAAGGTTCTTCTTTTCCCCAAAGCATCCAGACTGGCTCCAAGGCCTGACCACCTTCCTCTTCAATGGGTAAAGTGACTGAAGTGGCTGGGACATGAAGTTAAACACATATTTAAATCTATGACAGTCATTCAATATAATTCTTATTACAAGTGTCATACCATACCAACATCTGTTCAATAATGAAGGCTGTGCAAAGAAAGATTACTTTTTAACAAAAAGGTTAGTCTGCAAAAGTGATATTCCTACTGAGAAGCATACACTTAACCTTACTTCACTGGAACATTCCATTTACAAATCCATATTATACTGATTCAGCACCAGTGTTACAAAAATTTCACCTTCAACGGTACTGCACAATTGTTATTCTGAAATTCAGTAACAGATTCTGTGGAGGGAAAAAAGAAAAAAAAAAGCACACGCACACAATTTACAACATTAGCCTAATACTCTTAAAACTAAGACTGGCAGTATTGTTCCACTAGCAAAATCTGTAATGCAAAACCTGATTCCATCTTAACAAGCTGTAGTACACACAATTTACCAACGCGTTCTTTACTTTCGATGTACCATATGGTATCATGGCACATGCGTAAATGTAATGTCACTTACGCCAATAATAAATGTACGGCCTGCCATGGGCAGATTTTCATGAAACTCACAAATGCTCAACAGCATCTCTCATGCCAAATTTCACCTAAATCAGACAATAAATGTGGAAAAGTGGGGACAGAAATTCATTTACATCCCCAAGGAAAATGTGGCTTTCATGGCGTCGATTTTCAAGAAAATCACAATCACGCAACAAATTGTTGTGAACATCTTCTTTGCCGAATTTTATCCAAATCGGACAAAAAATGTAGAAAATACTGGCAAAATTTCATTGATGCCCTTAAGTAAAGTACGGCTTTCACTGCACCGGTTTTCACGAAACTCACAATTGCTCAACGGCATTACGTGAAATCTCATATATTTAATTTCACCCAAATCGATCAAGAAATATGGAAATTACGGCTATACATCCATTGATGCCCATAAGTAAAGTATGACAATCACAATTTTCACGAAACTCGTACTTGATCGACAACATTAATAGTACAGAATTCGTATACCGATTTTCAGGAAAACTTGACAAACGGTTTAGTCGCTGATTACAGACGGCCATGGTCTCTAAATGAGAAGTTTTATTTTACTTCGTAAAGTACGCCTAATACTAAGTCTGCTGACAGCAGACATTTTCAGTAACTTGAATGGTCACAATTTATACTCAAATCTGCACAGTTCTAAAATCATGTGTGCACATTTGAAGTAAGTTTTTGTCGCTGTTGTATCCTAGTAAACTTGAAAACACACTGCTCTCCCTGAACTCCTTTCGAGCTTTTTAAAATTTCTGAAGAATGCACTTTAACACAACACACATATAAACTATGAACAGTAATATGATAAAGCTAGAAATTCTCCCTGGACAGCCCAACACCAAAGTAATTTTTGACAAAAAAAATTCCCTACATTATTCAGCCACTATTACAAATAAAAAAAAAAACAGATTCACTGAAAAATTAATGGAACAAGAGTAGATACTGTTACTGATACAGTTTGTCGCAATACTAAGAACAGTGACATATCCACCTAATGAGGGTAATGTCATTCTGAAGGCTTGATGGAACAAGACATAACATAGTTTTACATATTTTGAAGCTTACTTGATGAAGTTTTCCAAGAGAAGCCTTATCCCACCCATCGTGAGAAGGAGGAATCCCCAGTTGACAAGCCCTGTGAAGTTGTTGAACCCTGATGACCATGAAAACAGTGAATCTCGCGGCTTGTGGCATCTGTAAAGTATAACTGTCAGTGTCAAAATATACACAAATAATTACATATAACAGGAGTAAATAATGTATAGAAAATGGACATCAATTAAACTCTATCCTTAACTTTTATTATAGGTAGCCAATATCACAATTATTTAAGTTTGTCACAACAACAAAAAGTACTTGAACCCTGTACACAGAGCTTTTCTTATGGTGGTACATTCAATTCAATTCAATTTAATGTATCTTCCAGAAATCTATGTACATAGATATAGAATCAGTCACATGTAATATGAAATAGTCTTACAATATAAAGTCCAGTTGTATATCCATTTTCACAATCATTTATGTTCATTCAATAATCAGATGTAAAACATGTGCATCCATCTACACAAGGCAACATACAATGTATCACTCATAACATCATAGAACACAATGTAAAATATAAAATGTTATTGTTTACATTATTAACCCTATTCCTAGGCAGACTTTAATTTGAAAAATTCTTCAATAGTATAGAAAGAATTTTGTAATAAAAATGTTATCAACTTAGATTTAAAGCTCTTCGTGTCATTAGACACAGATTTAATTTTTGTCGGCAAATGATTAAAAATCTTTACTCCCATGTAACATATTCCCTTTTGAAAGTGTGCTAAGTTTGTTTGTGGATAACACAGATCGTAAGTGGATCTGATATTAAGTTTATGTACTTGAGAATTAAATGTAAATCGTTCTCTATTTGCTACAAAAAACATGGAGATTGATAAAATATACTGTGCTTGTAAGGGGAGAATACCCAATTCTTTAAACATACTACGACATGAAGCTCTTTTTGTTGAATTTGTCATAACTCTGATGTTACATCATGCTGGAATCTTCTTTCAAAATCCACAAAATAAAAATGTTAGCAAAAATCTTGACGTTTTCACATGTGAAATTCAACACTGTCTTTTATTATTTATGCCTAGATAGAACAATATTAAAATGTATCTTAAACAAACAGGATATATAGGTGCAAATATAATCAACTGCAGCATAATAAATTCCAGTAGTGGGTTGTTGTTAATGTGGTAATGATTCATTACATTATAGAAAGGATGAAGAATTTCTAGACCACATTCTTCTTTTCTTTGTCAAAAACTTATACAGCCATCTACAAGTGTTTCTAAAGTAATATACTGCCTACACTAAAATAAAAACTGCATGTATAAAATGGATATAAAGTTCCTGAAGAGTAATGTTCTTGAAGAGTACTGTTCCTGAAAAGTACTGTTTGTGAAGAGTACTTAACAGTTGAAAACAAGAAGCACTATTAAATTACACAACCTATTCACTCTGGAACATTCATGATGATACATCAAAAACTACAAGTCAGGTATTACACTTCCTACTTTCATTCTTGAAACTTCAAACTACTCTAATCTAACAGGGTGGGCCAGGCTACTTACTTGATCTGACAACTGTTGTTTGCACTTACAATGGCCATTCCACTGTGTGTGGTTGCAGTCAGCTGCATGGACTATGTTAATATGATATGTGAGCCAAGAAGAAGTGGTAACCAATAGTTGTCAGATAAAATAATGGACTTATTTTATATGCACATCTTAACACAAAATTGTGACTGTACGCTATGTTGCTTCTTTCAATCAGTATTTTTCATGTAAAAATAATCAAAATGTGTGTTTGCACACATAAATTTACATTTATATTATTATTGATGAGAAGCATACAATAAATTCCACAAGTGGCCTCTTTCAGACAACTGTAATTGACATTAAATGACATGGCCTGTAGATGCCGCACCATATGCATCTGATGTCAAGCATCTAAAATCTGTAGTATGAATTCCAAGATTCAGTTTGTTTTTATCATTATTAAAGACTGAAATGGAGCAGGTAATGTACACCAATGTGTAATGAAGTTTCTTGTTACCAAAGGGGTTTGTTTCCAGAATTTAAATTCATCAGCAGTAAGCTACAGGTTCAAGGATGCAAGGTGTTCAGATGGTTCACACATTTCTGAGATCTTGCTAATAACAAAACTGATGCAACTTGTAAAGCTGACACTAGTTCAAAAATGACTTCAAAGCTTGTGTATCCTGATCAGATTCATATATATAATGGATCCCTGAAAACAACTGAGTATATCAATTTCAGTAAAGTGCATGCCAGATGTGTGCCAAAACACACATGGATCAGAATAACTGCTGGAAAGTAGTCAGTCAGGCACAAGCAAAGGACATGTAATGAAAATGGAAACAATATTACACCCCAGTAAAAATGAAGACTGCATCACAACAGTGGAATCATAAAAATCTATCTACACTAAGGAAATTAAACAATAAACCACCCAGTGCCATGCTCATGCTAACTGCTTAAATCATGCGCATTTACTACCAATCATCACCTACACTAAAGAAATTAAACAGCAAACTGCCCAGTGGCTCACTGCTGTAGTCATGCACATTGACTATCATCACACACACACACACACACACACTACTAAAGAAAACAAACAATAAACCACCCAGTGGCACACTCATGCCAACTGCTGTAATCATGCGCATTTATTACCTATCATAAACTACACTAAAGAAATTAAACAGTAATCTGCCCAGTGGCACACCCATGCCAACTGCGGTAATCATGCACATTTATTACCTATCATAAACTACACTAAAGAAATTAAACAGTAATCTGCCCAGTGGCACACCCATGCCAACTGCTGTAATCATGCACATTTAATACCGATCATAAACTACACTAAAGAAATTAAACAGTGATCTGCCCAGTGGCACACTCATGCCAACTGCTGTAATCATGCACATTTAATACCGATCATAAACTACACTAAAGAAATTAAACAGTGATCTGCCCGTGGCACACTCATGCCAACTGCTGTAATCATGCACATTTAATACCGATCATAAACTACACTAAAGAAATTAAACAGTGATCTGCCCGTGGCACACTCATGCCAACTGCTGTAGTCATGCACATATACTACCTACCATCACCTACACTAAGGAAATTAAACAATAAACCACCCAGTGACACACTCACGCCAACTGCTGTAGTCATGCACGCTTACTACCTATCAACTAGAACAACTAGTTAAAAAAAATGAATTCACGAGCAACTTTCAAAGAATGCATGTTTTTTTTATAAAATGTAGCATTAGTGTGCATGTCATTGCATATTTCATACTGCACATCAACGTCTGTCAAAAATCAACATTCCAAACTTAGAAACAACTGTATACAAAGGACCACAAAGAAAGGAACATGAATTAAATCTGCCAAATTATTGAGAAAGTAAACAGCTCTCTGGGCAAATCCACATTGGTTCATAGTGGCACAGAAAATTGATATTTTCAACCACATCTTACTCTGTATTTCCAAGGCGGTTTTCATGGATTTAGATTTCTAACAGCATATGTCTGGAATTCATTGGACATAGTAACTTTAATGTAGAAGGTTCAATATTATTTACACTCTAACAAGAACATCACTAGTCCCATGTTCTCCATGGATACAGCAAATTCTGAGCTCTGAAATGGTAAATTATTGACATTCTATCTATTCTTTAATGTATATTAAGAAATCTTCTCATTTTCTTCTGATTCAATTTAGCTATTGCAATTTTATTAAAAAAAAAAAACCCCTGGCAAACAAATGTGTTTGAATCTATTTTTAAACATGTTCATGCTACTTTATTTTATTTTTAAACCACCTCTGTCAAATTAATAGTCACTAACTGAGAATCATATAGATATATTAGTAACTGACATATCTGGACCTTCACAATAGAACACTGTGATGGTCCAAATATTTGTCTCTAAAAATACCGTTCACTGATTATTTCTCTTTCTGGATCTCCAGCTTGCAAATGTCATCTTTGCTCTTCATGACCATATTTTCACTCCCATTCTAAAGAACAGGTACCAACACCATTTGGTAAAATTTAATTTTGTCTCTCTTCACACTGTCATGCCAAGTCTTTAGTTAATTCCTAAACGTAAAGCATTTTATGTTTAGTTATCAATTTCAACCGACATTCATAATAAGTAAATAAAAATCTTAAAAGATAAGAGGCAGTGACCAGTCAAACCTTACATTCTAAATTAAAGCATTCAGTAAAAGTTACGAAAAACTAATCCCATAGTACGGTCTATCCAGAGTCCGTTGATCACCCTGCTCTGTCCAGAGGAGTAAAACATGCCTCTTAGCAATTTGTACCCATTAACGCCTAAAACGCGGGACAAAATTCACTCATTCGATTGAACTATCATTTGTTGCGAAAAATTATTTTTCAAATGATCCGCTTATTACGTCGCTGCACCAATACGTTTCAGCTGACACTTTTCAAGCACAATACGGAATCCGATTAAGTAACATAGCTAAGTTATGTTCCTTACGGTTTGTCCGGCTGTGATCGTCTAACACGAGCTTCTTCCTTCTGTAGATCTTCTGCACGAGATACACTTTTTGTGCGGCGGTATCGTATTCGTGTTTCTTGCTCCAAATCCATCTGCATATTGCCAATTGCATGTAAGAATGAGGCGTAACCGTCGACTACTCACCGCTGGCTGGTAATGATTACAACACACATGTACCGCCGACTTCTCTGTCTGCTAAACCACCTCTTCTCCTTGAACAAGCGCCTGGGGCACTCATTGAACCACTGATAGTAAACGCATTATCATTGAGAGTCGTACCATACATCTTCAGTTTATGTTGTTTGTTTTTTTTACAACTGCAGCTGGCAAACGATTTAATCAGCAGACAGCGACATCTGAAAGGGACTGGAGGTGGTTTGTGCCCGAAAGAGCGCGAAATTTAAACAGAGTATTATTTATACCATAGCATCCGGGTATTTCTCGAGCAGCGAAATCTTGCGTATCGAGTTGGTTACAACCGGCCATACTAGCTCGCTAAAAAATCCACCCAAAACTGAATTTTTCAGCAATATCGCTTCTTATTTATGAAAAGGTATGGTACGACCGCTTTTGTCCGCGTCCTTTCCTATCCAGCACGTTAAATAACCCATGCGTTTCAAACGGAGTGAGTACCTGCTCTATTAGAAACAATATACAAAGGCTATGAATGCAAAAATTGTTCTATACAAAGACTGGAAACATATTCAATCGGTGTATTTAGGGATCCCATTTTTAAAAACCAAAAGACCGGGTCACCTAATTTGATGCTGCGGGGCGGGAGAGAGGAGGTTAGAAAACAAAATCTCTAACCAGTCACGCAATAAAAATCAGAATAATTTATTTATAATACTATGACAAAATGACCTAGATAAAAATTAAAACAATGAAAGACAAATGAAATAATAGTAATAATAAATAATAATAATAATAATAATAATAATAATAATAATAACTCAACACAATTCTTTGTTATTGTGTTATTAACACAATGGCACAACAGCCATTAGGCCAATTACAAAAACAACATAGGAACATAAGGAAACTGCACAAATAACAAGCAACAAAGGAAAACACGTAGAAAAGAAGTAATAATAAATATATCACATTTCAAAAATAACAGCATTAATAACATTATAAGGCCAGTCGGCTGATCTCCGAACTGCCACAAATTGGCAGACCACGTAACCTCGGAAAGAGGAGGCCCAGGCCCATATAGGGCTGTCGAGCCATGGTTATTATTATTATATAATAACATTATAAGTGAACTTCACGTTATATTTACCGTGCATTTTTGTACAATTGATCAACTCACACCAACAAATGCACCAAAACAAGTTTTTCACTGATTTCTTTATTAAAAGATTATCCCAATACGCATTTCAGCACTTCTATATTGCCATCATCAGGGGGGTCGTTGAAGTTTGTACATAGACCAATGTTCTTAGGTTACATCAGAACAGTTGAGTCAATATTCGTTATTACCACTTTGTATAAAATTGTATAATAGTAGTATTGTTATATATATGTTATGCAGACAAATGTACACAGTATTATGTTATTTAACACAATTTTATTAAATGTTGCCCAACATGTTTCTAGCCTATATAAGTCTCATCTTCAGGGGCTCTTTTGTTGAAATTACAACAGCTATATTATTGGTATATAAAATTCTTAAAAAGCCGTTAGATGTATTTGGTTATTGGTATCTGTACCGGTCATGCTGCTTTCACTATGGATTAGTTGGAGGCCTACAAGTAACGTATAGTATTGTTAAATTGCTAAAATTAATGGTAAAACAGTGTGGTATATTATATTAAACTACATGCTGTGATATAATTCATAAATTATTGGCAGCGTGGTCCAGTGTGCTGTTGTTATCTGTGTGTATTGTTGTATGGTACCATACAGCAATACACACAGATAACAACAGCACACTGGACCACGCTGCCAATAATTTATGAATTACATCACAGCATGTAGTTTAATATAATATACCACACTGTTTTACCATTAATTTTAGCAATTTAACAATACTACTATTATACAATTTTATACAATTTTGTACAAAGTGGTAATAACGAATATTGACTCAACTGTTCTGATGTAACTTAAGCACATTGGTCTATGTACAAACTTCAACGACCCCCCTGATGATGGCAATATAGAAGTGCCGAAATGCGTATTGGGTAATCTTTTAATAAAGAAATCAGTGAAAAACTTGTTTTGGTGCATTTGTTGGAATGAGTTGATCAACATTATAAGTGTTAAAGAAAAATTTGTTGAAAAGAGATCGTTTTTTCCTGAATATATAAATAGTACCATTCCATTCAACTCAATTTATGGAAGAAAAGGCCAGTTGTTAAATGAACACTCGAATACATCAATATACAAATACGCAGATACTGCACAATTGCTTAACAATGGAAGAAAAAGCAGAAAGAAGGCACCAAATATAACAAAATTAAGTAAAAATATCCAACCTAATTTAAAACCATAATTCACATGAAACGTAATTGACCGAACTGTAGCATAAAATCTGTTTAAGAGTTATGATTTACTTACCAAAAATATTTACATCTAAACAAATCGTTAAACAGAACAGACCTTCCATGAAATACGCCACTACCCGTACTGATACTGATATCATTAGCCATCAAAGCGTGTCTAGTGGAAGGACAGTTGCGACGCTTAACATCAACATAAAACAAATTAAAATCTCTAATAATAATAATAATAATAATAATAATAATAAATCCAATTCACTTACCCATCTTTCTTTCCTTACCTTTCGCAATCTCCATTGGAATTCTATACATAATCACTCGTCTACACAACTTCCTCTCCTCCTTCTATTCCTTCCAGCTAGTAGCTGGTTGATGGCTGTCCTACTCCTTTTGGTGTTTTCTTACACCGTGGGAAAGTAAAAATGCTCATACACATTGTCAGAATTGTATTTTTATGACTTGCAAAAATCCGAGACATTTGGCTTCCCGAATCGCATTTTGACGGAAAACGTCTTATTCCGCGGGTCCGGTATGGGGGGAATCTATGCGAAAGTCGATGTTACGATTTTGTGTATACCACACAAATCTTATTAACTTTAAAACTATAACGCATATCCAAATAAGCAATACACGGTTTAAAAGAGCAAGGATGAAAGAATGTTACGCGACATTAACCTTGAGCGCGTGACGTCACACGCCGCCACAAGAAGGTCGCCAAGTTGGAGTGGAAAATTACCGGTTCGCCGCGCGGCAAAATTAGTATAGCTCGGGAACGCGTAGGCGTAGGACGTTGTGTGAGGCGTCGTTTAACAGAGCTCGACGAGTAATATACAATAAAGCACTAATAGTGACAATAGTGAAAGAACTTGAAAAAATATACAGTGAGAAATTGTTGAACTTGGACAAATTTTCCCTAAACTTTCAGAAATGTCGAAATATCTTGAAAACAAGAAGGTAAATGCCTATCGTAAACGCTTACAAAGTGAAAGAAGGATAAATGAGGAATCCAAAAACGCCCCTATGACAGCAGCAGAACAAATGCGGAGGATGAGGCAGCGTCGACAAGTTGAGGCGAGCACCAGTCGCGCGGACGCCGCAACGCCTGACGCAAGTTCACAGGCAATTCAAATTCGTTCTAGTGTCAGTCTATATTCATCCACAGACACCACTCAACTACATCGAGATGTTTCTCTTTCACCTAATGCTTTACTACACAGAGCATGTCAGAACAATAGTTAGCGACTGGCCCTGCGATCCCAACATACCGCTTCTGCTCACCGGGGACTTCAACATTGAGGCGTCGAGCGATCGTCTGAAACAGTTTCTGAACGACAAGTTCAGATTGGTGTTGGCCACGGATCCAACTGACTTCACAACTTTAAAGATTACCACGATAGACTTAATGTTCTCTAGAGATATGAGTGTAGCATGTAAGTCTTACATATCGTACTACTCGTACCATTGTCCTGTCTTCAACAAAATTTTACAAATTAGTCAGCATTGTCAGAAATAAATAAAATAAAAGAAATGCAAGTTCCTTGCGCTCATTTCTTTCTTACCAACCCTACAAACACCCCGCCCCGACAACACCGCCTGGGTAAGACGTTTTCCGCCAAAAACCTCAGCGGTAGTGAATCCGACACTACCTACCCCGATTTTTTAGGTACCCCCGGCGCAGAGCTCTTTAAAACCCATAAAACCGGGACTGTCGCGGGAAATCCGGGACGTATGGGATCCCTAGGTGTATTATGTCTTGGTTTTACCAGAGATACACTGACATCATAGCCTCCCTCTTATGCAACTGACGATATAGATCTGTATTAATGTCACTGAGGACTTTCACAAGGTATTTCCCACAGGTGTGAGCCACACTATGAGATGATAAGGCCATCACTGTAGCAGAGAAAATATGCAACCCATAACAACTTTCATTATGTATACTTCCAATGTAGTCCTACGTCAATTACACAGGTCTACAAAAAAAACTTTTTAAAAGCTGTTTTAATTTCAATCACTGATTTTGTATAATTAACACATGCTGATTACAGAAATAACTTACCAGATGTAACATGGGAATTTTGTGTACCCCTGTCGTTGTCCTAGCAGCATGCACAGAACCTTCAAGTCACCACAAACCATCCACTGGTGTTGCTTATAATTTATTTTCTCTAGTAGCTGCTCAAGAGTTTCATAGGTTTCCTTAATATGAACTGAATGGACAACTGGGACTGAAGCAAGACGGTTACCATTATGTAGTAACACACCTTTCAAACTTCTCTTGCTTGAATCAATGAAGAGCCTCCATTCATCTGTTTTATACTCTACACCTAACATATTTACTAGATTTGGAATGTCATTGCAATACACTACAGATTCTTCTTGGGTGAAATACTGCAGTAGATCTTTCTCTCGATTTCCATAAAATGTTACATATGTTCCTGGAGTTAGCAGGTCTTTTCCCTTCAGGCTGGAGCCTAGAAGTTCTGCAGCATCCTTAGGGAGATATAAATCTCTTACCAAATCATTCAGTTCAGTTTGGGTGAAAGGTTCAGGTGTGCCACGTGTGTCGGTACCATATTCAGAATCCTCTGACGATTCATTGGGAGTGGCACTTGATTCAGCCTCCAGTGTATGAAGTTGCTTAGGAGGATTAGGCACTGGTATATCAGGGCCATGTGGCACAGGTCTTATGGCAGAAGGCAAATTAGGATAAGTAATTGCTTTCTTACTTTTTGTATTGAAGCCTTTCAGTGTACACATACAAAAACAGCAGTCATCAACATAGTTTATTGGCTGACGCCATACCATTAGTATGCCAAACCGCTGGGCCTTCTTCTTTCCCTTTGTCCAGTTTCTTAAATCCTCAACACAAACACTGCACACTGTATGAGGAGCCCAAGGTTTGTCCTGGTCACCTAGCTTAATTCCAAAGTAAGCAAGATAGGCAGTTTTAACAAAGGAGGTCATGTTCTGTCTTTGTTTTTTTTTCCACGAAATTCCCACAGATATAGCAAAATATAATTGGATTGTTCAGACAATGTCTTCTTTGCATTGTTTTTGGCACAACAAATACACAAAAGAACAAGATTTGGCCAGGGAAATCACTGTTGTTAACATGTATTGGAATTTCTTGCTCAGCACTAGTTGTAGTACTTGTTATCTAGTCACAGCCATTAACACAGTGAAAAGTGCTGCCAGCTCTATGAAATAAGCTGTCTTCTACAATAAAACAATGTTGCCAAATCTATATCTACTTAATTTAGTGTGTCTTTTGACTATGATATTAATGTTCTATTATTGTACTGCAAACAATTTTTTTTAAAAGTATTATTATAGAATTACTAAAATTACTAAAAAATGGTATGTGATATAACAAAAGTAATAACATTTCTGGAATCAGCACTCAACACTTCATATGAATCAAGCTTCAAAATCAAAACAGCAAAATTCATGTAGACCAGTGTTATCGTTGTATCCCAAACTTCAATCAAAATCACAATTGTTGTGAAGGGTGTCCTGATAACACTGTACAACAAATTTTGACATTTCTTGCTTCGGAGATAACTGAATTTCCCTTACAGATTTTGGGACGCTGAACACGAAAATGGCCATGAAAAGGCTTGATTGGCTACAGTTTCCAAGAAAAAAATTGACAAACTTAAGTTACACATGCCTTACACACTACCGTATATCCATTACAAAGTGCATACTGACTGGCTTGCCTTGCTTCACTGCGCCGCCTCTTCGCCTGCCGTTTGTACACAAGTCCAGGAGATTCCCTTGTTACTGTCCAGCAATAGTCCGCCGACAATGGTGAATTCCATTTGCCCTGATATATCTTCTCCATTGCTGAGATATCATGATGAAAACATTCGCCGTGCTCATCGTTCAGTGCCACACAGTTTTCCGGAAATAATCCTGGTGATAATGCAGAAAAAGGATCTTCAAAGACATATTACAGCCTAATTTCTCATAGGACAACAATAGATGTTCTACAAGTTTGTTTCAGTTGTCAGCCTTGCTATTTCACACAGTTGGTTGCTAAAAGCCAGAAATCATTCCTCACCCTCTTCTTGTTACAACTGCGAATTCGGTCGAACTGCTCATCTCTGAAGAGCTTGCGGATCTATGGACCGACGAAAACACCCTCCTTGATTTTTGCAGTACTGATTCCTGGAATTTCTCAGCGAGGTACCTAAACGCTGGCCCTGTCTGATCCATGGCCTTGACAAAGTTCTTAATTAATCTCAGTTTGATGTGCAGAGAAGGCATTAAAATGTTGCTGGATTCTACCAGTGGTAGGTGTTATACATTCTTTGTTCCTGGTTCCAGTGTTTGTCGGGAAGGCCAGCCCCTCTGCTTATAATGAGAAGTGTTCACTCTACTCTGCCATTCACTCAAAAAACAGCAAAACTTCATGTGGCCCTGCTGCAGTCCTAGAAATATAGCAACAACTTTCAGGTCCCCACAGAGTTGTCATTGGTATTACGTGTTGTTTATGCAGATTAGAAGAAGCTTCAGGTTGTCATATGATTCCCTCTTATTGACTGCGTATCAAACCTTAACTGACGGCAACACTTTGCCATTATGGAACAGAATAGCTTTTAATTTTAACTTCGATGAGTCTACAGTCTCCACTCCTCATGATTGTGATTATCCGAACTCCAACACACAGGAACCGGATCGGCCGCAGTCTGACCACCTCGCCAATTGTGTTATCGCCCAGTAGTATTCTTCTGCCACGTTTGTCTCATTACGCTTTCATTCCCACAAACGAAAAATTCAGCACGCACTTTAAAAAAATATTATTCCGGTTTACTTTATTAAAATTGCGTAACTTTCAACTGTCTGTACGAACAAAATTTGAGACACTGTTTTCTCATACATAGGCGAAATTATTGAGAATCACTAGAATGCATCCCTATGTAACATATCAACTACTGATTCTGCATTTTTCAGGTACTTGAGAATTTGGAATAAAATGGGACAGCACATTAGCTACGAATAGACATCAAGACAGCATATAATTCGACTAAAAGGGACTTTTATATCATGTTCTTGGTATACCCATGAAACTAGTTGGGCTAATAATGTGGAAACGAAGCCTTCAGTGACGTCCAGAAAAGTAAACATATGTTTGATACATTTTTGATTCAATGGCCTGAAACGGGATGTTGTATCACAACCACTTTTCAAATTTGCTTCAGGTATGCCATTAAGAAGGTTCAAGAAAACCAGGAGGGACTGGAATTAAATGCGGCACATCAGCGTCTGGTCGTTGCTGATGATGGTGTTTTTGGGTGAAAACATAAACAGTATGAAGAAAAACAGAAATTCTATGGGAGTTCAAATATTTGGAAATGACACTAACAAATCAAAATTGCATCATCAAAGTAATTAAGAGCACAGCAAATTTGAGTAGAGGTCTTTAATCCAAAAATCATAAATAATATTACATAATTATAATTTTGCCTTTTGTTATGTGTGGGTGTGGAACCTGGTCTTTCACAATGAGGGAAGAACAGAGTCTGACAGTGTTTCCAATCAGGATGCTGAGAAAAATGTTTGGATGTAAAAGAAAGGGAGTAAAAGGAGATGGGAGAAAATTCATACTGAGGAGCTTCAAGACATTTATTGCTCACCAAATATTAGGACGATCACATGAAACACATGGCACACATTGAACAAAAGAGAAATGCATGCAGGGTTGTAATATAAAACCTGAAGGAAATAGAGCACTTTGTAGACTGGGGTGGAGATAGGAGGGCAAGTAGTGAATTCATCTGGCAGATAGGGATAAATGATTGGCTCTAGTGAACATACAATAAACCTTTGGATTCCACCAAATGTGGCCAATTTCTCAACTGGTTGAAGAATTATTATCTTCTCAAGCAGAACTCTGTTCCATTCGGCTGCCAGCTTGTCAGGATCCTTCAGATTATTCATTCTTTGTATGAAGTGTCCACATTACTAGGGGGTCATACCCGTCTCTGTCCAAGTTTCACCTTGGACATACTGAATGGCTTCCAGTGAAAGCTGTTATTTTATGGTTCACACTGAAGTTGTGGGGTATATTTAATTTTTGTTCCTGGAAGTTCATTGTAACCTCCTCTTTACACGAAGATCAAACTGAACTTCATCAGTTTTCTTAAAGACTGCTGGAACTACCTGCATGTGAAGAGCATGCCAAAGCTGGAGCAGGAGAATGCAGTGCTGTTGGATTCTCATTTAAATTCCTAATTTCGAAGCATGCAGTTGCAAGCTTACAGCAGTCACAGTCCCTTCCAGTATGTCTAGCAGTAAAGCAAATTATCATGCAATTCACTCACAGAGTAACAGTTTATTTTACAATTTCAATAATATTTTCAGAAAGGCCAGAATGGAAGCCCCTTGCTACCCGTATCACATGTTATGCAGTGAAGAACACATGCTGTGGGCACCAACATAGTGATCGTAAAGAGGATTACCAAGGAAACTTATGGGCATGATGGTAACAAGGACAACTAACTCTCAATCTCAGGGACCACTAAAAGCAAAAGCATGGCCAGAACTGACTACCTTAACAAAACCACTACATGCAGACTAATAGTCCAATATTATGCTTCAGGTAACATACCAACAAGAGATAACCTCTTGATATTTACTTGGTGCAAGATATCACTTCCTCAAACACTGAACTCCATTGGCATCAGATACAGGAAGTATGTACAATAAGTGTAAGGTTTTCAAGATCAGACCAAATACATTAATGCTGTATTGCCAGTTTCTAAGCAACATGTCTATGATTGACTTTGACAAGATAATACATCCTGAAGACGTCTGGATAAATGTCAAACTTTCCCAGACCATGACAAACAAAACTGCATCTGAAATGCTCCAACAATCACAGGGAAAAGGTTCGTTGCACTACTGTGTGCCACAATAAACTGGTCCAGCATTTGCAAAGGAGGCACCGCTGGCACTCAAGTTTAAAAAAGCTGGAAATTGCCACAAAGAACTGGACACAGCAAGCTACATCTATGTTTGTTGGTCACAAGAGAATTAAGTGAACACATTACCCCATTCATTACAATACGAAGCTGCAATGCCATAATAAATAGTATAACATTTAGCATGTACTTTCAGTTACAACTTCATCATATATCACAAAAAGATGCAATTGTGAAGAGTGGCCTGAGCTTTTTCAAGTTTAGGTCACTTCTTCTAAGCAAATGTTAGGCTTGTCCCTTCCTCTGTTGGATAGCACCTTAAAACATGCCACAACTCCTGCCTTCCAAGTCCCTTCCCATTCACTGTTCAGTACCATCCTAGCATTTGACGCTATATAGCCTATAATGTGGCTGAAAAGCTAATAAAGAATCAGTCAACCAATCAATCAAGTCTCTTACGAACAGAAACATGCTGAAGTTTTGCAATAAAACATAGACCTGGTAAATTGCTCAACAAACATGCCTGTTGGAAAATACCATTTTGATGCAGAAAGTGTCCTTTGTAGACATGTGGGATAATAAGATCATAGTGTTCTTTAAGAAAGAAAGAAAACTGTGTGGCAGTTTCAATTTATACCACAGCTTAACAAAAATCAGCACAGAGATGTCACTGCAGAAATTCATTTTGAATAATTACCGAGTGTATGGAGTATCTGCGAGTAATATGCACACTTTTATCCCCAAATGAGTTTACATTTTTAGGAACTTTTCTTGATATAGGAAGCATTCACTGTCACGTCTGTCACGTCCTGCCTGTGTTCTGATTACCCATTGCTTCAAAGACAGTTTGTAAATTTTCCTCATACTGAATTTCTCTGCAACAAGAGAGCCAATGTGATTAATTCTTATTGCAAATTCTTCCACATTATACATCCTCACACTGTATCATAACACTTAGTACCTTATCCATAGCAGTGTACATTAAATCACAGCATAATTCAGAACAATGAACGCCCGTCTTCTTGATTTACGAGTATCGTGTTCAATGTGGTAATGCACCTCTTTCCTTGCAGGTAAAGCAGCCAGGGCATGAAGCTGACCATTCAAACCCATACTGTGCCATGGTTAAGAATAACTGGAGCTATACCTCCACTCCCCCATATGCCTTCATGGTATGCATAGGAACAACTTCACTTTACCAAACAAAGCACAGCATTACAGTAACCAGTAATTATGAATCGTTACAAATGATAATCGGGCAACACTGATGTATGTGGCCATAAAAGAAAACAGTTCATTGTGTAATTCTTTAAGGGAAAGAATTCTCATACACATGTCAGAAACTTAACTTTCACCATACATATTTGTTCTTTATTGTTTACCAAAATTAGTATACACATACATATGCATCTGAGTGACATCTGTGTAGGGAACTTAGCTCTCACTATACATGTCCAATCTTTTTGTTTGCCACTTCATCTACACTAAATCTGTATTTTTTCTACAACACTTCTCAGCTTTTTAATACAGACGGAGAAATAAATGGGAATTACAGTTGATATGATAAAGGTTATTGTTTCTATACCATAAAATTAGACTGACAAAGGTATGTTTTTCCCAAAAACCAAAGTTACGTTCAGAAATAAAACAGTCTACAGAGGAGATAAAAGATTCTGTCAAGATTTTATCATTAATTGTCTATATGTTCATCATACCGTTAAGTCACACTGTCAGCTTCAGTTACTGATCATTGTATTTCCAACATTTGTGACTTACATAAGAGTTAACTACACAGGGCACTGCAGAAGCATTAATTAATTCTGTGGTATATGAAATGCACAGCACTTCTTTTACTTAGTATAATAAAGCATCACTACTTGATCAAAACATGATCAGCAACATCTGAACAGAGAGCCAAACTGCATTCAAAAAATATAGTCACAGCTTTGTTTGGTTCAGCTATACAGATATGAGGAATGTTATCTGCTGATGTACATGTGCAATTGCTTTTGGGACATTTTAATTGAAGACTGTACATAATGTTGGGAAAGGAAAGATTTAGATTATATTTAGAACATTTTCATTCAAATTCCCACCCAATTATAAAGTTAACTTTGCTCTAATCTCATTTTCTTAACTCCTCTTCAATGTGTCCAAATGAACAAAAGAAAGACGGAAAAATTCTGTAATTTCAACACAGTTGTCTTATATCAAAAAACAAAATTATTAATATATGACACTGTAACTGTTCCCAACATTTCTGTCACGACAGAATTATATAAAATGTACAAGAATTGTCTCACTTCTCCATTAAAATGTAATTTTCAGAGATGTTGCACATATAGTAGCTGGGCTGGCCAGCCAGCCTGGGAACACACTCACTTTAGTTACTGGCTGAACAACACGCACCTGTAAGTTTTGAGGTTTTTCCAAGGGTGTAGCTGAGGATTCCATTCTTCTGAGATATGATGCTGCATCACTGGTCAATCAGACCCTGATATTTCAATGCAATGTATTGTCCTCACCTTCAGGGTTTGGAAATGTCCCAAGACCTCTTCTTGGACATTTTGTTACATTCCAGAAGAATGAAATCCCCACCATACACCTACTTAAACTGCAACACCACATCATCATAACTTGTAAGGAAAGGCACAATACTGTCTCTCTATTTTGGTACAATGTAAAACTGTATAACTTACAAATTAACTTATGATACATGACATTTGAAATTAAACTCAACTGTTGCAATACTTGACTATTACAGTCTTCTGGAATCTGATGCCATGTGGTCTGGTAGAAATTTATCTTATTATCTTTATTATCTTTTGGAGGAAAATGCTGTCTTCATCTTCAAACCTCTCACCCTGAGGATGTAGAGAGCATATTCCTCTGAGGCATCTGTAAATTCCTACTAGACTATCAGTGCCACATGCGAGAAGACAATAATCTTCACAGCCACCACTGTAAAAACCTAAAATCTTGAATGCTGTAATACTTCCTACAAAATACATGGCATTTCTGGGCATGGACAATTGTAATAGTGAGATTTGGCTTGAATTGTAATTATCTAAAGTAATCACTGTTAAATCTTTGGTAAATTTTGGTTAGTTCGTGTTGGTACATTTGCCAGATTGTGCAAGTCATCCAAAGATTTCTTTGCAGCTGATGATATATCATCCATAGACTTCCGGGCTGTTATTGTGATGTCATCAAAGGACTTCTTTGTGTGTGTGAAGAGTTCATCAGTACTCTTCACTGCAGTGCTGGCAATTTCTTTTACTTCAGCATCCAGTTTATTGATAACCCATTCAATTGCTTGCCTACCCTGGAATCAAGAAAATTTCCCATACACAAAAATTAAAGCCAAGAACATGCTTACTTCCATTTCACACAATTGTTCGTTCGATCACATAAATGTAATTTACATAAATGTTACCTGATTGCTGTTTGGGCCTTGGGAATATTATAAAAGAGATACAAAAACTAGTGACCACTGCCTTAGCACTTATTAAATCAACATGACAAAAACACAGGCCATGAATAAGAAAGACAATTAAAAAGCTATGAACAAGACAATATGATGCAACTTGTCAAAACACATTCACCACAGTCAAGTTCCTGAGCAATGTTATACTTGCGAGATGTGAATTCCATGACACTTTTTGAGCAGCTCTGGTATCACCTTTAAAGTAAACCTATTATCACTCGGGGCTTGAGTGGCTACCGAGAATGTCGGCAGGTGGCGGATGGCTGGGGACCTGTTCTGGGGCTGGTCTGGATGACCTCTGGACTAGCCCTGGGGCAGGTCTGTCTCCGAATATAAAGAATAGGGGACCATGGACCAACTCCCCAACCCCAAGGTGTTATGTGTAAAGGTAAAGCAACCCCATTACAGGCCTAAACAGGCCCTGAGGGGTCCAGGAGGTTGAGGCTCCCAGATTTGTAGAAAATCGGCACATGAAGGTGGTAAGGTTGTCAGCCCTACGCACCGGCCGCCTTTACCCCCCCCCCCCCCCCCAGGAAATATTCCTGGTACTAATTTCTGTTAGAGGCTGAGTCGACCCCAGGGCCATAGTGCGACCGAAACGATTATGTCAAGGAATTAATTCCAATGACACCATCGGGAATCGAACCCGCAACGTTCCGGTTTGTAGCGTAGTGCCTTAACCAACTATGCCACCGCGCGCCCCAGGTGTTATGTGTGGCTTGCCTTAATCCATGCTGAAGGGGTGCATGGCACATGGGTCATGTGTCTCTAATGGAGCCTCCGGGAGACCAGGCGACATCCCGGCGTATTTAGCCTTGCACTGGTATAGGGAGCACTGCCAATGTTGACTGTTATTTCTCCCATAATCATGGGACTAAAATGGACACGAATATTAATTAACCTGAACAAGGAGCGGCTGTGGCTCTGTCCAACACGCCGTGATCACTCCCCCCAAACCCCAGTGCTGGATGAGGGACAACTGTGTGTGTGTGTGTGTGTGTGTGTGTGTGTGTGTGTGTGTGCGCGCGTGTGCGTATGCGTATGTATGTAAAGTGATGCAGGGGCTAGTAATAAAAGTCTGCATTCACATAACCATATTTTTGCCACGAGAAGTTTGCACAACATGTTTTTGTCCAACATGCCATGATTACTCCACCTAACCCCAGTGCTGGATGAGGGACAATTGTATTTAATACACTGCTTGGAAACTGCCATTAAGTCAGAGCTAATGTTTGCAATTATGCTACTAAACTCAGAGGATTACTCACGTACTTCTATGACACCTGTATCAATGAACAAACTATATACACTCAGATATTATGTAAAGAGTGAAATCATTTTTATGATGACAAAGCAATCTGAACCTCAAGCAGGTAACCTTTTCAGCGCCTACAGTTCCATTATGACTGTCAAAGGCTCCATCTCCTATTCTGCATACCCAATTCTGAAGAGCTACTCATGTCCTCTGTGCCTTGATGGATTTCTGCTCTGGCCAGTGCTCAAACAGGGCTCTTGTCCTACAGCAGCTGCCCTCTTCTGGGCCTAGGGTTCACAATAACCCATGTCTCCTTCACTATCCCTGCATATTACTAGCCACTCCTTTCCTCCATGACCCGTTTCTTAATCCCACACCTCTTCTATAAAATCAGACACTTTTCCAATTGTTCTCACTCTTTCCATAAAGATGGAGACAGTATGTTCCTCAAAAATGTTGGCACCCTCTACAAAATGATATAACCCAGAAGCCCAAAATATAAGTACAAATCAAACTGTTCAAGGCATGAAGCAGTGTAGAAGTACTTCAGACTTTCCTTCCAATGAAGGAAATAGTAGAATAAACCCTTAAACTTGGATGTCTTAACTGTGCAATGCAAACAACCATGACCATGACATCATATGAAGAAGGTAAGTATGAAACTTACCAACAATAGTCGTAGCCTCTAAATTGCAGACAATTCCACTAAAGAACATAAGCAGCAATACCATCAATCACATTTAGCTACATATTACAGTGATACCTCATATAATGTGGAGGTTAGTGGGATGTGATCACAGTATGTTGGGCAAGACAGTGTTGCACAAACTTCTTGTAGGAAAAATACGGTTATGTGACAGTAGATTTTTATTGCCCCCCCACTTACACTGTGCTTGGGTAGCTCAAACTGCCAGCTTCCACAGTGGGTGAGTGAGTAACCGCCCATGTTTATCAGTACTTGAATTTTTCAGTGTTATAAGAATCTTCTTCCCCATGTAATTAATTATTTTCAACCATGTATGGTCAAAACTGTGCTGGGTAAAACAACTTTGGGCAACGGGTTACTGGGGTTTATTTGTTACAAATGGCAGCAATATTAAACATGCAAATAGGAAATGGCAACAGTTTTCACCTACATTTTGTAACACAGATTACAGTATCTATTTTACCACATTACCTTTCCTGCATTGAGTGATATTTTGGTGGTCAGAAGGTCCTCCACATAGCTAGTGAGTGGAACACCTTTCACAGTTACAACAGCCTCTTGCTTTAGTAGGGTTTTGCTGGGATCCTGAGGATGAGGGGCATAACTCACTGTCTCATCTACAGCGATGAAGCGACAGAATGTTAACTGTAAAACAATCCACTTCAGTTTTAGGCTAAATTAAAATAACTTCACACATGTCATTTCATGCCAACTTGATAAATCTTTAAGACAAAGTATTACTCTTCACTGCATCCTTAATGTCACAACTGCATTAACACAGGAAACCCTCACAATTGGCAGTATCACTTTTCTTTTTATTCTCAGGCTCTTCATCATGACATACATCCCCCTTTCCAGACATAATTGAAACATGATGGCTCAGTCCTAAAAACTGTGAGAAGTACAAAGTACATTCCATATCATACAGTATCTAGGTAGCTACTGAGTGAGGCACACATGCAGATGTGGCCCCATGTATTACTACACAACTGCGATCGTAAATAGCCAAGGGAACTATATAGCGATGCATAAGGGTGGTCACATTTATTCTTGTGCAAACCAGCAAAACCATGATGCACAAACCCACAAATGAGGCAAGAATGTTGTACTCACTGCCCATATTAACACAGATGAAAACTGAACATGTCCATTAGTAAATTTGGTATTATTCACTCAGTGCATTATTCTTACCATCAATCACATTCACCAACAAATGCACACAATATGATTACAAACTGTATATAAGGTTTAAATAACTCCCACTTGTTTGAGCACCGAGGCACTATCCTCAGGGAGTCGCAAATACAAAGGAATACAAGCACCAATACACCAATCTGGGATGTACAACACCTCTTGTGCGCCACTGGGTATATACTTTTGAACGGACACTTTTTTTTTTTTATGGCTCGACAGCCCTATATGGGCCTGGGCCTCCTCGTTTCGTCGAGGTTTCATGATCACACACATTTGAGACACACCACATTCGGTAGGACTCCTCTGGATGAGGGACCAGCTCGTCGCAGAGACCTCTACGTGACAACACACAACACTCACAAGAGACATACATCCATGCCCCCCGTGGGATTCGAACCCACGATCCTAGTGAGCGAGCAGCCGAAGACCCACGCCTTAGACCGCACGGCCACTGGGATCGGCTGAACGAACACTTACCTACATAATATTCACTCTTAAATTCATTCTCCTTAAATAATATTTGACATCAATTTGTCCCATCTTATTTTTCAAAATTGTTAACATATTTACAGGACGGGATCCTCTTGGATCACACAGGATAAACTCAGATGTTTGTATGCATGCACTGCACATAATGCAAACAGACATGGACTTTGGCCTCGAACTCGTCAGACTTATGATAAACATAATGTCAATAACGCTGTAATTTTATACCTACCATTTTATATATTTTACAATTTTAATATTTTTTTAATACCTTAATACTTGGCATTGTACATCCCAGATTGATGTACTGGTGCTTGTTGTCCTTCGATTTGAGACTTCCTGAGGATTGCGCCTCAGCACCAAAATGTGTAGGAGTTACTTAAAACTTATGTACAGTTTGTAATCCTATTACGTGCATCTGTTGGTGAATGTCCTTAACTAGCAAACATTTTCAGGAGGCAAACAAAAAAACTTAATTTTATCACCCTAAAACACAGCTTGCTAGCATGTTAATTGGTCATATTATCATGTCTGCAATTACACTGGTCAACAGTGAAAATGTTACGGAGTTGAAACTAGTTAATCTTAACTAATTTGAGGTCGCTGAGAACGAATATGATGCTTACAATTGTTTGTTAGCTCTTGTTTTGAAGTAACAGGCCTTTATTAATGTGACCGATTTTTATTATTTTCCTTACATTTTGTTTATACATGAAAGACTGAAATGGGTCTACATTTCCATTCCTAACCGTAATTTATGCTATAGGCTTATACTTACACTAAGATTGTGTACTTGCATATTCACAAAATTATATAGGCCTATATATTGAGCCGGTTCTGGCGTAGCGCAACTGCAGTGACTTGGTGTCGGTCATCGTCGGATCGCGTCGGGTTGCGCTAGCTAATCGTCGGGAATTCCCGCGCCTTTTCCACGGTGTGCCACGTGGTATTTAGAGTTTCAGTGTGCTTTCTCACTGCATCCGTGCTCGGTTACAAGATCTTGTTTTTTAACGCGAAGAAAACTAAGATGCCTCGTAAATGTGTGAACCGTTCAGATAGTTTTTGTTATGTTTGTGGGAAAGTGACATTTGCTTCACAAAAGCGTGTTCTAACTCCAATTGTGAAAAAGGCGTACCATCTATACTTCGGTTGTAAAGTTGGGGATCAGGACAAGAGCTGGGCTCCACACATATGCTGTCACTCTTGTTCGGCAAATCTTTGCGGCTGGTTAAATCACAAGAAGCGTTCTATGCCTTTTGCTGTACCCATGGTGTGGCGTGAGCCAACAAACCACATTACTGACTGCTATTTCTGCATGGTTCCTCCACTGGAACATGGAACATCGAAGAAGAAAAAGTGTAAACTGAGCTACCCAAATATACCATCTGCTATACTACCGGTGCTCCATGGAGACGATCTACCTATTCCAGAACCGCCTGACTCATTTGAAATCGAAGATGATAATGAAGATGAGGAATGCAGTAATAAAAATGTCTCAAGTTCTAGCGATCCAGATTTTATATCTGATAAAGCATGTACTGAGCCACACAGAATAACACAGAACGAATTGAACGACCTTGTGCGAGATCTAGATTTGTCGAAAGGTAAAGCTGAACTCTTGGGCTCAAGATTGCAGCAGTGGAATCTACTTGGTGAGGGCGTCTGCGTGTCTACATTTCGTTCAAGTCATAAAGACTTTGTTTCATTCTTTTCAATGAAAAGTAATCTTGTCACCTGCCATGACATTGATGGTCTGATGTCAGCTCTCAACATCAATCATAACCCTGATGAATGGAGACTTTTCATAGACTCCTCACAGTTGAGTTTGAAAGCAATATTATTGCATAATGGCAACATTTTGCCATCGATTCCAATCGGTCATGCAGTTCACATGAAAGAAACATACAGCAACATGAAGCAACTGTTGGAGTGCATAAACTATGATAAATATAAATGGCAGCTTTGTTGTGACTTAAAGGTTGTTGCCATCTTACTCGGACTGCAGCAAGGATACACAAAATTCTGTTGTTTCATCTGTGAATGGGACAGCCAAGCAAGGGCCTCGCACTATGTGGTCAGGGACTGGCCTTTAAGACAACGTCTGGAGCCAGGTTCAAAGAATGTACTACATCCGTCTTTAGTGGAACCAAGCAAGATTCTGTTGCCACCGCTGCACGTTAAGCTTGGCCTAATGAAGAATTTCGTCAAGGCAATGGATCGAGACGGCCAAGCATTCAAGTACCTTCGTGATAAATTTCCGAGGATGAGTGATGCAAAAGTCAAAGAAGGTGTTTTTGTCGGTCCACAAATCCGAGACATCTTCAGAGATGAACAATTTGACCGGCTTATCACTGGTGACGAGCAGTGTGCTTGGAATGCTTTCCGGTTGGTTGCTAATAACTTCCTCGGAAACACCAAGGCTGACAATTACAAGGAAATAGTGGAGGACCTGTTGGTTGCGTATCAGAAATTGGGCTGCAATATGTCGTTAAAGATTCACTTTCTGCATTCTCACCTGGATTTCTCCCCTGAAAACTGCGGTGCGGTCAGCGACGAACACGGTGAACGCTTTCACCAGACCATTGCGGAAATCCAAAATCGTTATCAGGGGAAATGGAGTCCAGTTATGTTAGCAGATTATTGCTGGACAGTAGTTAGAGACTCTCCAGAACTTGTATACAAAAGACAGGCTAAGAAAAGACGCCTTTAGCCGAAGCGATGACGGACAGCAGTGAATAGTAAGTATTATTGTGTTAAATATGCTACATGTTATTATAAAATTTCACAAATCTTGGGAACTGTAGCTAACTCATCATTTTAAGGCCTATTTTCATGTTCAGCATACCCAATTACATAAAGGAAAGTGGATTTGATGCTCGTAACCGAAAAAAAGTTAAAATTTGTTGCCCAGTGTTACTTATTGTGTGTACTACATGTACTGGATTTCTTGAAAAGTTATGACATACGTACATATAATCTGTGATCACATTAAATGGTAATAAATCTTACTTTCCCACCTTTCATTAACAGGCTATCTGTTCTACCAAAATTTATAATTTTTTAAGCAGTTTTTAAATTTCATATTATAAGTTTGCAACCTACTACCATGACTTTGTAGATTTCCCTCATGTATTCAACATTTAAAAGATGTGAATGTCCACCAATAAGAATTAAATGTGGTCACACACAAAAATGGAAACTGTGAGCAAATACAGCCCTAGTAACAATATTCCTTCATTGCAGAGTACAGCATGTGATGTAATAACATAACAGAGCAGCCTTTCTAAAAATTACACCCTTACCTGCCATAGATTAAATATGGGGTTGAAAAACTCTGAAAACTCAAATTGAACTGCTAGGGTATATACAGCAGTTTAAATAAAGCTGGACAGTAAAAGGAAATACTTACATTTCTTGTCTTCAATATCATTTGCCTTGTGACTGGGTTCACCTCAGAATGTTCACTGGCATAACAAACATTGGTGGATCCAACAATCTGAAACAAACAACCATGAATAGTACAATTCAAGCTTATTTTTAATTTAACTTTTAATTTAATACAAGTAATTCTTATATGCAACATCTTTCATTGGCCAAAATGAAAATAATGTTGAACAAGATTACAAGTACAAATGGTGTACTCCCTGGCACAGTACACAGACTTTTCCAAGGTGTTCTTCAGTTAAATAATGTTCGATGGTTTCCTGGGCACACACATACATGTAACTACACTTACACCCATACGAAATGTACAGCCTTTCCTGCCCCACTTTTCACAAAACTCACAAATGATCAGCAGCATTATATGCAAATCAAGTATACCAAATTTCACACAAATCATACCATGAATGTGGAAAAGTACAGATTCAAATTCATTTTCACCCTTAAGTTACGAATGGCCTTCACTGCGCCAACCTTCATAAAACTCCCAATCAGTCTATACATGTTTTCTTAGACATACCCAATATGGAGCTGTAACCAAATTGGATAAAAAACCTAAAAATGTGGGCATAACTTCATTTACGCCCTTACATAGAGTATAGTTTTCACTGCACAACTTTTCATGAAACTCACAAATGATCAATGGTAGTATGTGAAGATATATGAGTACTGAATTTCACCAAGATCCATAGAGAAATATTGACAGTAGAGTTCATTTATGTCCTTATATAAAGCATAACTGTCACTGGGCCAATTTTCACAAAAATCATGCTTGCTGAACTTTTTGTAAAGAACTCCCACATCAAATTTTATTAACATCTGACAAAGCATTCAGTCCCTAATACTAGGTCACAGAGTGATGGACAGATGCACATGGTCTCCACATTAAGGTTTTCTTTTTACTTCAAAGTGGACACCTTAAAAGGAGGAAAGGTATACTTCAGGTTGGACTACGCATAAAAAATATAATTTTTTTCAATACAGTGTACATTCATTCAAGGTACACATTAAATATCAATAAAGGAAAAAGTCCACCTAGAGTCGAGGTTAAGAATGTGTGGAGCTATACCTCCACTCCTCCAATATACCTTCATAATGTGCACAGGGACAACTTTACCTTTCCCTAATGGAGAAAGGTCATGAAGTCCCTCCATTAAAAAGGACACTGCTATGATCATCCATTTCTTGTTACAAGGCTTTCCTCCCCCCCTCTTAACCTAAAATATTTGGTGACAATTTTGTGCTGAAAAAGAAGTATCAGCAGTTATCCAACTCACTTCAGGATATATAATATATTCTAGATGTCACAAACAAGAACTGTACTCTTCAGTCTAAATTTAAAACATTATCTAAATTATGCAATAGAAATTCTGAACACTCAACTGCCAAGAGAGTTTCATGGAGGTGAATGCCAAGTTTATTTCAAGTAGGGTTTTGTAATAGATTGCAGATGACTTGAAAATGCTTGCTACATCTTTAACAATGTCATAAGTTTCACTCTTCTGTTGTTCTGAATGTGTATGGAAAACAGGCTGATGTTTAACTGCAACACATAGATTTTTGACACTGGTTGTACATGAGTAATAGCAGCAGCATTTGCAAGAACTTTTTCCACTGTCATAAAATACTCAAAACAACACACTACATTTCGGAAGCAAACTGCTTCCTTATTCAAGTGAAACCACTGAAGAAATCCAAAGAAAGAAGCAGTTTCCTTCCAAAATGTAGTGTGTTATTTTTGAGTATTTGTGGCAATGGAAAAAGTTCTTATAAATGATGCTGATATTAAACATGCTCATGTCTTCAAATTTCCAACATGTTAATGAACTTTATTTCGTGCACACCGAGTGGTCATAACATAAACGTTGTACATACTAACATTGTTAATGAGTAAGAATCATGCAGATTCAGTGACAAGCCAGAGGTTCAATGTATAAATTACATTATTTACAAACACTGCAGCCAGATCTGTTAATCACTAAGAATGTTACATAGTCTAATTGAAGGAATTTTAATTTTTATAGTGAATAAGTGTTCCATTTTTCAAGCACATCAAACAGTTAACTCACTTAGAAAGGAATAACTCGTGACTTCATATCACACATAACTGATGAGAATTAGTCCTTAGTTTATTCTATAATCACCGTGCATTTTTCACAATTATTGCTAAGTCACCAACTGAATGCACTATTTATTTTAAAAAACACCATATAGTGTTTTTTTAAATAAATAGTGCATTCAGTTGGTAACTTAACAATAATATTCCTTAGTTATTTACAATTAATTATCTGGGGGACACAGATGTTGGATGTTTTTTACATACTCCAAAAATCCTCTTCCGTTTTGCTGTAACTTGAGAAAAATCAAACAAATGTTGGTGAATCCCACCCACAAGGGATAATATATTGATAAAGGGCATAGAGATCCTATTTCTTGTGTGTTTCAGAGGCCACATTTCATTAAATTCCGCTTACCTGACATGCCTCATGCTCACTGTCAATATTTGTTCTTTTACATTCAAATAAAAAGGAAAGGCACTAAAAAGTTATGCAACGTTATTTTAGCTTTTAAACAACAAAAATATCTTAAAAGGCTCACTAACAATTAATCTTAAATTAAAAATAAAATGTTTATTTTCCCATAAAAAACATTCATAACAAAACTTGCACATTTTCAAATAGACAGCCACCTTCCACACTGTTAAGGCTGCCATGTAACGTGATGTGACACTGCAACACTTGTTTCACTTGTAAATAATGTGCATGGAGGGATGAAAATGGGGCAGATGCTGTCTACCAAGTTCCAGAGATGTATCCAAGAAGTGAAATTAGTGTTTTACAGCCATTCCCATGAGATGCAACAATGGAACTCCTGTTGCTGATGACAGAATATAGATGCCACAGTGAACAGCAGTAACACCTTTGATAGTCAACACTTAGGAAGGTACACCTACTATTCAAAACATGTCTTTACTATGTATACTATGTAACTTGCCACCAATAGCTAGGTAACTTGCTGTCACTGCCTATGTTGATGCAGGAAGTGGGCAGGTGGGAGAGGGATACAAATAAATAACTGTAAAGTATGAACTTATCCTTCAACATCTGGAGGTAATTCTGCAACAAAACATGCAGACAACAGCACCCCCTGACAAAGAGACATGTTATTGCACCCCCACCATCATCGGAAAAAAACGCTGGCCTCACGCGGTGGTCGTGGGGGGGTGGGGGTGGGGGTTTTGGCTATCAAATGAGATACAAAAACCTGGAGGCAGTGTTAGGAGGAATGTGTCATCTTGAGACCTTAACAAACTCATAAGATTCATACGAGTATATCTCATGTGTGATGAAACAGTGAAGTGGGTGTGAGCAGTAAATGTAGTGAAAGGTTGACCTTTTACTACATTCAGTTGGTGCAAATGAAACAGCATTCATGAACCCAGTAACAGCAAAATTCACAGTGTAAGCACACTTAAAAAGACGAAACAGGAACGGGTCGCGTTTCCATAACTTTTCAATATTGTTATCAAAGATGTGTACGATATGTACGACACAAACAACGCAGGAATATAACAGAGAGGCAATGTACGTATAAACGTAACATTGAGGCGCGTTCGCGTAACCACTGTTGCCGTGGAAAAGCAGTTAAGTAGTACATATTCTAAGTCTGTATCTGTAGCCGTAGTTATCCAGCATGTAAAGCGCATGCGCAGTATTATATTGTAGTCTGCGGCCTGTCTAGCTCTACCACATTTTTCCACATTATCTCATAAACGACATGATCTTCGGAAAAATGTTACTGAATATAAAATACGTGTTTTAATTTTCTCTACAACTTCTGTCTGAAACATTTCTCATTCTAAAAAGAATTCAGCCAGATATCATAAATGTACACAGGTCTTCATGTAAAGTACCCGTAATTCTTGTCAGATTTTAATTAAACTTGAATTTTCTCGACAGATTTTCGAAAAATACCCAAATATGAAATTTCATGAAAATCCGTCCAGTGGGAGCCGAGTTGTTCCACGAGGGCGGACGGACGGAAAGACAGAGTCGCTTTTCGCAATTTTGTAAACGCGTCTAAAAACATATGGATGCACACAAACAGGAATAGCAGGAAGCAGAAGAAAAATATAGTAGACTCCCGATTTGGACGGACTCCCACTGAGCGGCTCTCCCATTTAACGGACCAAATTTTGGGGCGGGGCTTCTTCGCAAGTACCGGACCAGATCGATAAGAGACCCAAAACGTCCAGTAAACACTCTCCAATTGTGAGAATAATTTCAATTTTTCTCCTTTCATGGTAACACTTAAATGCTGTTCTTCACGACGTCATCTTAGTCTCTGTCTTCAGTGACCCAGACACATCAGCAGAATATCTTCAATAAACTCAAGACCTCTTGGAATTTTTTTTTGCGTTAAAGTATGGGGTCCAAGAACGGCGGTAAGAAATCTCGATTGCATGTAAGTGCAAAGCAAAAGCTACGATCTCACGCGTGGCAACCGTATGTATGAAGCATGGGGTACAAAAAGCAAACGGTGCCTGAAAATATAAAAACAAAGCCACATCTTCAGAAATAGTCATATCCTTTTGATATATATACGGCATTCGCCGTTATGCAAAAGGTGGCCCAAGAACACTTCTGAAGCCAACAAAACATGTAAATTTAGACGAGGCTGTGATGAAATGGTATGTACAGCAACGTTCGTGCGCTGTGAGGCGTAGAGATAAATTCTGCTGCCGATGCAATGGCAAAACATATGATAGTTCATTTCAAAGCAAGTGATGATTGGATTTGGCGATTTTCAAAGAGACGTTGCATCGCAAATTGGCGCACATTCGGCGAAGCTACCAGTGCATGCCGAAGAGACCGAGTCAGCCCTTTAGAGAAAAGATGCCTAGTGGGGTCAAGGAGCAGCGCCCATTTGGGGGTATTATAATTTCCTATAATAACTTAAGTACTGTACATTTACAAGAACAATGCATTGCATTTCTTGCGCAAATTATGCAGCTGTATATAAAAAATACGTTTAATATGGAGGTATTTTTATTGGTCTTAAAATACACTTGTGCAAATAACGAACATTCGAGTTTAACGGACACCGCCTCTTCCCGTTAAATAGAGTGTCTACTGTACATGGCAATCTTCGTAACTTAAACTCTTCACCAAATACAATTACTTTGACCGATGTAAGGAGGACGAAATGTCGAGGTATGTAAGACGCATGCGATATATTAGAAACGTACACAACGGTTGGCTGAAATACCTGAAGGGAGTAAACCACTTCGGAAATCTAGGAAGTTGATGGGATGATATTATTAAAATGGTTCTTAGATACAATGTGAGGGTGTAACACGGCTGCAATTGGCTCAGACATTCTAGTGGTGGGTTTGCGGAAATACGAAAATTAATCTTCTGGTTCCGATGCAAAATTCCTTGGCCATGTTCTCTTGAACGTAAACATACTGTGGTGAGCATAAGGGCCATTATATCATGTACGTCAAATGGACTTCATTGTCTCAATTTGTAAAACGGGAATAGCTACTGCACTCTATTCATATGACATTTACAGTTGATAGTGCATAGGCATTACAACAATTTGTGTGTCAAACTAAATTACAGAACTGACACCCGACAAGTTATAGAAATATTGTACAAAACAGACCCATTGCCAGTGTTCTAGAACACGTGACGGAGGGTCTTCTACGGCGCCGGAACGTCTTCAGTATAATGATCAGAAATATTCGTATTTCCCTGAATGTGTAGATGACACTGGAAATGGGTGAAAGATGCACAGTCAGCCAACTCTAAGAAAATCTGTCTACCACAAATTCAAGACTGGTTCACATTTGAACATGGATTGTAAAGAAACCGGTAGTAACCAACAGAGGCGTATTTTTGGTGCCCGGGAACGTAATCACAATGGCCGCTCCTAAGAGAAATTATGAACTTCACATTATTTATTTAACTTATTCTTGTATGTCAATAACTTAAAATTTTTAGCGCAAAGCCATCTTCTTTCCATTTAAAATATTTATTTTTCCGCTCCTTACACTCTGCAGCCAGGGGAGGCGGCACCACTTGCACCCCCTCCGCTAAGCCCCTAGTAACCAACAGCGTCGAAACTTTGTGTCTTAAATCACTCGAACTTCACACGGGATCGCGCAAGTGACGTCATGTTTAAATGTGTCACTTGCTCTCAGAAACCGTCAGGCATGAGATAACGCAGTTGGACCCCAAAGCACGTGATCTCAACACGATCCAAAGTCCTCCTATTTTGTGCGTCTGGCGATAACACGGGCTGCTTGCACGTGAGATCAGTGTGAAGTTAGTAAACCCATTAGAACAGGAAGTTTCGTTTGAGCCATAAGCCACTCCTACGGCCTTTTTCTTTATGCGACTGATGCTCATTTCCGAGGAAATTTCACCAGTTCCAATTATACGACTGTCCCGGATACGCTGATCGATTTGCTGAACCTCAACACATATTACATCCGATGGCCGCCTAGAAGGCCCATCTTCAAGACTAGTCCGCCCTCCTTTTAACTTTTACAATTCGCATACATTATTCTGGCACTGGACAATGCCATACAGGCATCTCTACTTACATGCGGTGTTTGCGTTCTTGAAAGTCGCAGCGTACTGTATATCGAAAACGTGTAAAACGGGGAATGTGTAGCACGTATTAATTCAGGTTGCGTTCCCCAACGCGCAAGACTTCAAGACTTGGAACGACGTATTTTACACATGTCACGTACTCTAATTACATTGATTTTCCGTTCTTTAGAATGCATATTTTTTGTGCTGTGTCCCAAATTAGGAATTCTGAAACCTGGGAGGAGATATAAATCGCCTTGTCGTTTACGCCTCAAAGAAAGTGCACACGCAAGGCGTAGGAAACTGAGGTAACCAAAATCCTCAACTCTATTTTGTTTTGTTTGGCAGCACTAAAACACCGTCAACACAACTTTTTGTTATTAATCAATGACTTGTCAATTACTCTAGCAACATGTTTCGACTTCAGTTCGCCACCTTCACGTTAATCTGATGTATAAAAATGTAATAATCTAAAACTGTATAACATAACATGTGTCCATTTGTTGGAGTGAGATCTCATTCATTACGAAGGTATTGCATTATAGATTGCCTTAAATTTTACTATTATATTTTGATGCACAGATTTTTTCTTTATATCTTATAATTTTATCATCTACATATTGATTAAAAAGCGACTACGGTATGGCCTGGATGGTCCGAGGTTCGCATCCTGGTAGCGACAAGAGCTTTCTCTTCTCCCAAACCGTCCAGAGCGGCTCTGAGGCCCACCCAGCCTCCTATTCAAAGAGGATTCTTTCCCTGGGGTAAAGCGGCTGAAGGGTGAAGTTAACCACTCATCTCCACCTAGTGCCGAGGTTAACAATGAGTGAAACTATACCTCCGTTCCCCCTATATGCCTTAATGGCGTGAATAGAGAAACCTTTACATTTCCCTTACAATATCTTCCGTATTGGTTTTCGTTTCATTTATTTATAATAAAAGTTGTGTTGGCTACTCACAATTCAAGTTTACTCCTAAAATATCAAAATTGCAAATTCATGAAGTTCAGCTTTTTTAAAATTTAACTTTAACTCCGATACTCATGAATACTCCACGAAAGATTTTAAATGGCAATTCCATATATCGGTAATGGACTAGTCATTTCCGTGACAATACAAAATAGTGAGAAAGCAAGGAACGTAATACTACAGCTTTTAGCCTGTACGCAGGTTTAGCATGTGGAATGTAACATTCTGTTACTGCTAGCATTAAGTGACTAACAATTCTACTAATCTCACGGAACAATGACTAGACTTCGAAGCTCTTAATGAATCTGAAAACATTGCATTCGCTAGTCGGACTAATCCACCTCTTCCTGAAGTTTATCTCATTAGATAAAAGTACAAAGTATGAACAATTAGAGCCTGTTCACACACTAAAGTCCACAGTACGTCTGGATAAAATGATATGCAAATATCAGATCGCTCAAAATACACAAAATGCCGCATAACTGGCGTTCATATATATATATATATATATATATATATATATATATATATGTCTAATGTCCTACTCAATACCTGGGAACGGCTAGTCTATTTCGAACAACCTTTCCCTATTCGATTAAAGTAGCAGCGGTTCAAATTCGGGTTCGCTTTCCGAGCAGCAAAGGGATTCGACTGGACTTGTCTTCTGTACTTTTAATACATTCAGAAAGAGAAGATGCTGATTTCAGCAGACAGAACGGTGAACTTCCGTGTATTTACATCACAATTCGTGACGTGCTTTAAAAAAGGGCACAGACAAAAAGAATAAGAAAAAGAATTATCATTGTCTGCCGGATCAGACCAAACTGAAACAATCCGACATCACAGCTGGGTGATTTCAATCCGCGAACGGTTATCGAAAAATACTTAAACCCGATGACAGTCATCGAAGGGAATCTGAACCCTGGGACGGTTACCGATGGCGATTCAACCTGGAAACAGTTATCCTAACATTGCTTTGTGTGATTTTCAGTCCCTACAGACAAATTCTGGGTCTGTACTTCGGAATAACTGCAGTTGCTCTCTAACACATCTGCAGTCCAGTGGTTCTTCAATGTTTCATACTTTCTATAGTCATGCCACTGTGTGTAATCCATGTAGCTGAAAAATCAATTAACCATACAGAAACACAACGATAAAATTTAATGCAAGACTACGAACATGAAACTGTACGAATTTCACGATACTGCCCAAGAACGCATAAAACTTATCTCTGCTTGAGCAAATGTTGGTCATGGCTCTGCTTCTATTACTGAAAGCAAAACCACAGCTCGGTACATAATGTCGAAATCTCGCATTTCAAGGTCGAGGTTCACTTTCATTTTTAATAAGTAACACGACACCATTTCATAGCAATCATACAGTACAGTTTCACTTCCCTACGCCAAAAGTGTGAGAGAGAGCCGCTGAATTTCAAGACAAAGCTGTCACGCGTCTAATTACAAGTAGGGTGTTACCCGATTCAAATTCCGGTCGCGAACGATCTATTCTGACCAAGGTTGCTCGTGTATTTCGTCGCTATCTCAAGACAAATTCCGGGAGAGTATCGTAAAACAGGCAAAGAACTATCCCTCCCTTCCGTATTCCTCCCTCCTGATCATTCCCAATCATTCTACCATGTCTTATTTGATGCTACAGATTCTAAGCAATCAATACGCGATAAAACAGCAGAATAATCAAAGAAGTTAACGGAGCAGCAACAGTAGCAACAAGAACAGCAGCAACATATAATAATTATGTTTAAACCAAAATATGTTGATCACAGTGGGTTCGAACGTGGATGCACTTCCGCGTATATGTCAGATATGCGACAGATGACGAAAGTGAGTATCAACTGCATCGAATCTGTAGGTCCCACCGTTATTAAACACAAATAACCAGGGGTACACAAATTCCGGGAGCCAGGTCACCATGGCGAACAAATTTTGGACTGTGTCGCCTAATATTCGTGGGTCCTCAGGATAAAACTTACTTCATGTAACCCTTCTGGTACCTACAATTTTTAGGTGGCCCCTGGATTTTTGAAAAATATGTGCACCCCGCAGATAACCGCTAACTATACAATACTTGCATACGTTAATTGCGATGAAATTAACTAACTTTAACAGTTACTTTGTTACCGCATACATGAGTAATGATCTTCACATCCTGCAGTATTCACCATTAAAGGTGAATTATACATGTGTACGTATGTATGTATGTATGTATGCACGTACGTACGTATTTATGTATGGGTTCATGGCTGGTTGGATGGATGGATATATAAAATTAATACCGGTGCGTGAAACTTAGAAAACGACTAAGCACACAGCTGATGAAACGATCTCTTGGCGAGTTGCATGCAACAGTGAACCCGCTTGAGGTTTACTGATAGGCTACTAAGCCACAAGGTCAGGACACATGTTGACCGGTTAACGTGTTGGCACAAAGTTTATCACAACGCGAAGTGGCTTTTCTTATCCGAGGGCGGGAATAACAGGTTAGTATTACAGCGCCCAGAAAGTAATGCAACACATTTTTTTCTCATTCACAATTGATTTTATTAAAACTTCAAATACGTATGTCACATCATTACATGCATCTTTGGCTACCTAACCCTATTTTTCAACATAGTCTCCCAAATCTTTGGCCTTACGCCACCGAGATGCGAGAGCCTGTGTGCCTTCGCGGTACCAATCTGCAGGTCTCTGTCTCAACCACCTCTTTACTTCGGTAATGACCTCCTCATCGTCCTCAAACCTCTTTCCGCGCATTGCATCTTTCAAGGGAAACTCCGAAGAGCGTTTCCGGAGGGTTCGTTCCCATAAAGATGACAAAAGTGCTTCTTCACCACGACAATGCGAGGCCACACACAAGTCTGCGTACCCGAGAGGCCATCACAAAGCTTCAATGGACTGTCCTGTCTCATCCACCTTACAGTCCGGATCTGGCTCCTTCCGACTACCATCTTTTCGGTCCCTTGAAAGATGCAATCCGCGGAAAGAGCTTTGAGGACGACGAGGAAGTCATTACCGAAGTAAAGAGGTGGTTGCGACAGAGATCTGCAGAGTGGTACCGCGAAGGCACACAGGATCTCGCATCTCGGTGGCGTAGGGCCAAAGATTTAGAAGGAGACTGTGTTGAAAAATAGGTTTAGGTAGCCAAAGATGCATGTAATGATGTGACATATTTGAAGTTTTAATAAAATCAATTGTGAATGAGAAAAAATGTGTTGCATTACTTTCTGGGCGCCCCTTGTACAACAAGCAAGTGGAAACTATGGCATAACATTATAGCCCTTTCTGGCACACTTTAATGCGCTGCCAACAGTATGTTATACTTTGATTTCGGTCAAAAACCCGAAATATGAGCGTAGTCTCACGTACAAATTTGTGCAGACTACGCATAATTCATTCACGTGTTCGAAGATGCAATTCTCCGCCAACCTCCCACCCGTCCGTCGCCTGTACCGAAATCTACACGGTTCAACACATACAACGGACATTTTACATTTACACATCGTCTTATGTTGCTTCTTCAGTGACTGGAATACAACCAATATACTGCCAATTCCGTGGCCCATTCCAAAGTCATATAAAACGCACCTCTCAATACATCACTATTACAGCCGATCTAAGCACTGCTTAGTAAGCAGTATGGTAAGTATGCAACGTACAATAGAAATTTATAAACTATATGCTCGTACTGTACAACTCGTGTTGATGTACAGTTCCATTTATACAGTACATGACACTGAAATGGGGGTGCAGCGTTAGCAACAACGTAATTACAGTATCGGAGAACGTATTTTTTTTTGTAACAGTGGTTCAGTACGCCACTGTTATCAGTAGAATTTGTAATAATTTAATCCAGTCTTACAATCAGTTAACAATGCGCGCACAGGGACACTATTTTGTCTGAACAATATCGTTCATCGCTTCCTGCCGGCACACTTATCGTATTAACCGTAGGCGACGCAGCGACCGTCCACACGCGCTGGAAAAGCGGCGAGAGGAACAAACCATGCTGGTCAGATAAAATAATGACCTTGTATTATGAAATCCCGACACCACATATATTTTGTTGGTGTTCCCTCAGGCAGTATTAACTTTCAATTGTGTGCCATTCTTCAGAACATTCCTTGCTGAAAGTTTTCACCGCAATTACCAAAGGTAACGTCTTACACGAACACGGAAAATCGTGTACAACATTTTGTAATATGCAGGACGAAGCAAAACATGTCGATTTAATGATTCCTCCGGGCGAGGTACAACAAATAACTGCAATTTCTACGGCCACTGTAAATATAATTACACAAACGTTATCCTGTGACCAGGCACTTGATTTTTTTTCCCGTTTGAATAAAAAATCACGTCGTCAGTGACCTGACAATTTTGATTAACATTCACCTCCTTCCCTCCTGTCTGTGTGGGGACGGAGGTTCTGCCAACAACATAACACACAGATAACTGGAACACATGCTGGAAATAGGACCACGCTGCCATTAATTAATAATTATACTATAGAGGATAGTATAATATACCACTAGATCTTATTGTAATTTTTATAAGTTTTAATAATTTAATAACTTTTAGCAGCTTAAAAATACCACTACTTTTACAAAATTTTATACGATGTGGTAACAAATACTGACTCACTGTTATGACGTAACCAAAGAATTGGTCTATGTAAAAAACTCACTTAAAATACCCCCTGATGATGGCAGAATAACTGCCGAAATGCGTATTGGGGCATCGTAACAATAAAGAAAACAGTGAAAAAACTGTCTTAGTGCATTTGTTGGTACAATTAATTCAATTGTATACCTATGTTTATAGTTAAAAAAAATATGTACACTTAACTTGCCTAGCTCTGTATTTTAAAAAGCTGATCTGCTGAAAATGGTTGTTCCACCTGTTAGCCACAGACCAGTTCCATGGTGGCAACAGTATCAGTCTACAGACTCAAATTACTCATGCAAATATGCATTTAGCTGATGTGATACAGTAACTGAAAAGAAATAATGTGCACAATTTTCCACTGGCCTGAAATATATCACTAACACACCTTACATCAAAATGTTCCTTTCCCACGTTCCTAAAATCATACAGCATTTTCCCAAGTTTCTCTTCTCTCACGCAGAACATAAAGCCTGACTTGCAAAATATTCAATCAATCTGGGTCAAATTTATTTTTCAAACTATGCTCACAAATATAAGCAGTCCTCTTCCTTACATAATACTTTTCTTTCAGCATACAGGTTACAAGATAAGTTTCCGATAAACATATTTCAGTACATGTTCAACCATTTAACTTTTTATGAAGCAAGATGATAAAAATGTTCTTTCTGATTATCTGACTTACAGTTTCAATTCCCAAAAGTGTTGTTCTAACCATGTATTTGCTTTCATGCTATATATCCTATTCAGTTGAAGAACTAAGGTTAAATAAATACCATATTTACCCGAATGCAAAACGACTAATCCAAGACAACCCCCCAAATAAAACACGTCTGCCAAGGGAAAATGTATTTATCCAAATCTAAGACCAGCCCCGAAAAATATCACTAAGAAAAAATATTTTACTGTTAATTTCATACACTTAATACACAAAGCATGTCAGATTCTATCTACCTTCACCAATCAGTGTCACTGTCTCCATCTTCAGGTCGGTGTCTTCATCTTCCTCACACTCACTCATAGCATCCCCATATTCTTCACTGCCATTCCACAACATATCATTACCAGTCTCATCCACTGCATTGGATACACAACACTTCTTAGAACCCTTCAGTCACTTCTGGTGAGATGCACTGCCATGCCGTTATGATCCACAGACTAAATAATATATTTATATTTCTTGGTTTATAAATTTACTTCAGCCCATGAAGATTCACAATTTTCTCCACAGATTGTTTTAGTGGTGTTAAGAATTTTAAATACACGTGTTCTGGATTTTTTTGTGCTGTGTCTGTGGTCTGATCAGTCGGAGTTCATGGCTCTTTTTATGGATTTTAAGTTGTGGATTGATCCACGTTTTATTTTTTAGTTTTAATTTTTCAATAGCCATTTTCCTGTTACTAGCCTTGAACTAGATCTGTTCCCAGGTGCATATCTTAACAAGTTACTGTTTCTGTGGTGCCCAGTGACTGAGAATAGTTTGATCTAAGGGGTCCACCAGGCTAGGTGCTTCTTTGCCTGAAAACGGAAACACAGCCGGCTTCCGAAATGTCGTGCTTCTTTAAAAAATTAGACAATGGAAAAAGTCCCAAAAAAGAAGATTGTGTCAGTTAATTTCAGTCGTGCTCTGTTCTCTCTTTTCTTTACACATGACAATTTGGCGATGCAGGCCTTGGTTTGGCTCCACACAGTCCGGTTCAGAGCAATCTGGTTTGGCACGGTCCAATTTGGTGCTTCATAGGCGAATTGAAGACAACCTCACATATTTAAGCGCCAAATTTAAAGAAAAAACCTTGCCTTGAATTTGAGTAAATATGGTAGGTATGGTATTTGTATTTCCTTCCCCTGCTTAATGGTTTGGATCTTTTTTTTATGAATACAGTTTTGGGGTTAACATAATTAGCATATGAATGGCTGTTAATAAAATCAACATCTCTATTAACAATCTTACCATACCATTTCACTAAAAAGTGAGTTCTGTGCTAACACATCTGAATAAACTAAAGCTTTTATGGCAACTGAATTCAATAGAACTTTCTTGAGCTAGCAACCACATCAGGTGAACAGCAAGTGAACCAACATGTCGATAACCATCTCTGTTCCCATCATCAGGGAACAGAATAACTAGGATGTCAGTCCAGGTCATATATATACAGGATCATCAAAAATGATGGATCTTGTTTCAAGACATAATAACTTGTATGCGAAGACAGATACAGAGATGAGTTTTGTAGTAACACGTTCATCAGCTCATAAAGTTTTCATACATACCTTACAACATCTCAATATGTGCACTGTTCATAGCGCTACAGATATTTAGACAGTACTCATTTTCCTGCCACGTTCACTGAAGCATTTCCGTAGTGATTGCCGCTACACTTGTGTTAATTCTATCTCGCAAATGACATAAATCTCGAACTTTCTTGATGTAAATGAGATATTTTATACATCCCCACAGGAAAAAAGCCAGTGGTGACAAGTGTGGACTTCGTGTGGGGCCATGCCATTAGTAAGCCTCTTTCAATCCAATGATTAGAAAATCTGATGTTCAGGGCACTTCACACCTCATGACTGACGTGGCAAGGAACACAGTCTTGTTGGCATAAAATTAAACCGTTCTGTTCTTGTTCAATGCTACCAATTTGTGGAAAGAAACAAATGCAACAAATATATCCAGGTAAATGTTTCACATGATAGCGTTTTCAGCACCATGCATTATGCCACACCACACATTAACTTCTGAGGAATCTTGCACATACTTGCAAATTTAACGTGGCCGTTTCTGTCCACAGATGCGACAGTTGAGTCTGTTTACATGACCATTCATATGGCAGGCTCCCTCATCTGTGAACATCACGTGCCATAAAAAATTATCATCACCAACACCATTAGCATCTTTTTGCACATGGAGTATGTACAAAAAGATGTGTGTGTGTTTAGGAAAACTTCACGAGCCGATAAACACCTTGCAGCACATCCCACCTCTATATCTCTCTTCTCATAAAGGTTTTTATGTCTCGAAACTAGGTCCATCATTTTCGATGACCCCATATATAAAAACAGGTCAATGAATTGACTTCAGAGGTACCTCAACATCAGACAGAACAAGAGGATACATGGACCATCTCATAAAGGATGTGAAATACAACTGAACGTGGAAAACTTTAGGGGAAACAGTGGCTTCACATTAAGCCAGGCCTGATATCCTGTAACCAACATGTTCGCCAATCAGGAAGCAGGACAAAGCACAGCAAGCACTTGACTATGCCCACCAGCTCCCACTCGTTCACAACTATGAGCCAAGTGTTCAGGCAGATATATATATGACAGTGATTGACATCCTACTCATTCAGTTTCTTAAAAGCAAGAACACAGATGGTTCTCAAAACACTGGTTTCCTAGCTGTTCAACCACCGGACATGTTTCATTGACATCAGAATTTAATTTGTAAAATCACTTGTTTTAGTCCAGACAATATGTGGTTTCCTGTAGCTCCTCCACACCAATTCCAGGACCAAGCTCAAACACACTAGGAGTTATGTCAGTCCTTCTTAATTCACTATCAATATTAACATCTGGTCTGTACATATGTTTGGAACACTTTAATGTGACTTGCATTGTAGACGTTTGGGGATGTAAATCTATGATGAGACCTGGCCATTTACACTGAAGTTCCTGTAATTTTCATCAGTCCTAACAAGTTAATGACAGTAATTTATTCTGGTCATTCTCCCCAACCCCCCATCCTTCCCACTTTGCTCTTCATGATGTTCCTCACATATTATTTAACAATACATATATTCTACACTTGAAATAGCATCATTAAACATTGTATGAAACAATACATCCATATGAACTTTAATGTTCTCATTGCAGTAACCATGAAGAATGCTGCCTTCTGGGATGTCGTGCCACATCATTTGGTAGAAACTTAGGACTATTTCTGAGGAACCTGTTCACTACATCCCACACGATTACATGGTCCAACATTACAGTTTCCAGGCTCAGTCCATATAGATACATATGAAAGAAGAGGAAAAAACTGTTCTACTTTCGTTCAAAGTAGTCTCCCTTGACTGCAACACACTTTTACACCTTTCTAAAAGTTGAACGAAATAGACATCAAAGATGTCTTAGCAACTGCACTTAATATGTAGGTTACATTCTTCTTGATGTCCTGAACATCTTCTTTCCTGAGGACTGTTTTCATTTTATGGGGGGGAAAAAAAGGTTGGCTGGCACGAGGTCAGGTGAGTAACGTTGGCAGTTGATCAGCACACCAATTTGCCAGAAAGCACTTCACTATCAAGGAAGAATGAACTCATCTGTGAGACTGTGTGGAACAAACACTGCACTGATCTAGATCTTTCCAAAATTTTCATGAGAAACCTGATAAATCATCTCGCAACTAATGTGCAGTTGCTCTACGTCAATTTTGGGGTCATATGACAGCCTCTGGTGACCACTTCACAACTTTCACAACTGTTTGTGGTGTTCAAGCAACTGACAGCTGTCAACTCCTTGGATCACCTTCCAGATCCTCACATCCCTCTCTGCATCTTGTAAGCCATTCAATGGTATGCATATGAAATACAGCTTAATTTCCATAAACAGTTTTAAGCAATTCATGTGTTTATGTTTCCTGAGTTTTAAATGAAACTTGATGTTTGCTCAGTGACTACACAACAACACGTAACTTACGTGTGGGGCTGGTGCAGAAGAAATGACTACACTGGAACTTTCTTTTCAAGAACCCCAGATGGTCATAACATACAATGCTATAAACCACTACAAATGGTTTATATGTTAATGATACTAGCACAACATCAATTCTGGAACTATACCATTTAACCACATAAAATAGCGGACACACTTACAACCCTTGTAATTCTAAACTATTTGCTATTCTTCATTCACAAACACTTCAAAACAGTAGTCTTCTCTCTCCAAAGTACAATTTATGAGTGAAAATTGTAACATAACAGGAATATGTACCTTGTTTCTGCAATGCTCTTTTCACATGTGCTGTGATAGAAATTACAATGCCAACATAGACAGTGACAGCAGCTGAAGTAACAGCTGTCAACACATTATGTTTCTGTCAGTGATATGAAAAATGAATAACTAACCTTAGCAAATCTCTTTTTTTTATTCTCACTAATTTGCAGCCACGAATTCAGTTTATGGCATTAAAGTGAAAAATCAAAGACTAACAAGTTGGTATATTAAATGAAAATATCAAAGTCTAACATTCATGGATGACGGGACTGTGACTTCAGCTTCTGCCACTAACATGAAAACTGAAAGTTTAACTGTGCATAACTACACTTCATGTGCTTCTATGTTGGCTGAAATGAATATGACAGCTCAAAGCCAAATGGAGAATTATACTTTGCATGTTTTTATCTATGTTGGCAACTATGTATTGTCAACCCTTATGCAATATGATATGACATCTGTAAGACATAAGAAAAAAGGCACAAACACAGGTGTATTATAATTACATTACCATGTTCATTTACAAACATCACTTTCGATAACAATACAAGAAATTTTTGGAGTGTTGGTGAATGAAATTTTGTAAGCAGGTCTTGAATAGGAAACACACACATCCCCTGTTCTTATATTGGTATGAAAGAAATTTAAAAATATGGAATTGGGGGAAGCATCCAATTCCAGTTTTCCTACAAAATTCCTGGAACAGCCACGTGCACATGTGTGGAAACACACGTGATTATGACCTCATACACCAGTTTTTATCCTCTGTGAAGGGAAAGCAGGCAATAAAAAAGGGCCTAAATCTCACAGTGAAGTCAAGAGTGGTTCACATTTGCTCTGCTTCATGGAATTTTGGTATCTTTCCAAACAGAGAATTTAGAAGTGGACCAATTAATTGAGGAACAGTAAAAAATCAAAAACTAAATATAGATAAGGCATGACGGAGGAATAAAGCTGGCCAAATTTGAAACAGCCCTCCTCTCCTAAACAAAAGCCTGAAAAGTAGTACTAATCAAAGGCTACTCACAGACTGTGCCCATTGTGGGAAGCCCCACATGGAGCTGACAAGCCGATGTGTATGTAGAACTCCATCTACAACTTTCCTGTCTACTACATCTGTACCTATAACTGCTGGGTTCATAGGATTTGGGTATTTTCTCCATGCAGCTTGAGCCACAGTTTCCCAAGGATGACTGTAAATAGATAAGTGAATCAGCAATGTTAGCAAACAATGAAAAATAGGAGATACAGCGCTATGTAAATTTAAAGACTGCGAGTATCTTAAAAAATGAAGATATATGACTATCCATGCTTTAACCTTTAGAACATCCTTAACGGGAATCAATATACATATCATTTGTTGAATTTCTCAAAAGAAAACAATATCACCAACAAATAACAAACGTGGGACATTAATTAATGTTCAATTACTCGCTGATATTAAAAAAAACCATGCATTCTCAACATAATTTCCAAGATCCCTTTCTCTATTTCGGCTAGCTCCCACTTAGCACGAGATTAAAAATGTACTTTCACACAATCTATGTAACTGACATACTTAAACGTATGTTCCGATGTCCAGATCTTCATTTTAATTGTGTTATTTATTAAATGCAATTCTACACAACTTTCTTAACAGCTACACATAGGGCTTCCACTTTCTTTTCTGCAACCTAACTGAAACAACTCCTCGAAAAGCACAGTACAACCGACAATAGTATCATCACTTGCTTATCAGGTATTCCGCCTTCACTAAATGACGTCACCACGCTGACGTTTTCGAAAATGGCCATCATGCTCATCCGTGCTGATCCATGGTGCATAGTTTTCCACGGGTCTCTAGTAATTCGTCGCTTGAGAATTTCGTTAAAAAGCATACATTTTATCTCCCGGACTTTAAATGCTCCACATATTTCCCCACAGAAACGCTATTACATACCAATACTTTATGCATATGAAATATATTAATTAAAATTCAAAATTAGGTAACAAGTTAGGAGATGCATGTCTAATGCAACAATTCTGTTGTGTTTACTCGCATTTGTATAATAATTTCGAAACCCCAGAGTTCTACGTAAAGTTTACTAGGCATAAAACGGATTCACTTTTCTCTACGTGTGTTGAGATTATTTTGCTCTAATGCGCACAAAACGAGCGTAAGCCTTCGTCTCTGAAGTGTACGTAATTGATGTTCATTTTTAACCATGAATGCAGGAACTATGTCGGCATATTACATACTTCTTTATATATCCCGCAATCCACAGAGGGTAGAATAATCCGCACCATGGCATATGGAATTCGTCAAATAACCTTCAAATAACATACAATACACTTAAGAATATATTTAAAACGATATACTTAACAAGCATAGCCATAGGCTTTTGTCAATGTGACGATATCCGTACAAGATAAATAAAATTGTACAAATAAGTATAGATGCAGAGTATCAAAAACTAATGAATTACGGTTAAACGGCAGAAACCTAAGCAAACATTACAGGCAGAACATAAGCTCATTAAAACATTCATATTGTGTTATAATGAGCTTATGTTCTACCTGTAATGTTTGCTTAGGTTAGGCAAACTAGTAAATGTTCCCAAAATATGGAGAAATTCCTTTCAGCACTTCATGAATTGTTACATGCGGCAGACGGGCCAATATGAGGTAACTGAGCGTATTTTCTCAACTTATTGTTGAATATGTAGCGGCTGAGACAGCTCTGTCCAGCATAAGCATGCACAGCACATTTCATTAGGGTGAGCAAGTTTTTTTTATCTTTTAAAGGCGAAAATTTACTGAACACTCAGTCGCAAAGGACATTACTTTTATTCATCAAAAAGCTAAAGAAACTGAGACTTAAAAACTAATGAAACTGATGCTTTACTAGACTTAAACTAATTCTACTAAAAATACAAACATAGAGACACAAAGTACAAAATTTTTGCTGTTTTTGAGACATTAGGGTGCCCGGACACACTCGACACACACGCCTATGCCATCAATATAGCGTTTAATCTACAGGCTGGCTGACCAGGAAAATTGCCTACATTGTAACAATTCTTGTTTGTACTCAGGTGCTGCCCACGGTTGGGGCACCCACTACCCCCCCCCCCCCCCCGAGATATTCCACGATTTGCTCCGGACCCTCCTGGCAAATGCTACACTAATGCTCCTAATTGGACAAGCACTTCTTTCCACATCCTTAACATGTTCATCACACGTCAATGCTGTGTCTGAGATGACAGCATTTTTAAACCTTAAATACTATTTGAACTGGTTGAATACTGGGCAGCAAGTTTTCTTTTAACCCTGACCAGCCCAGCTTTGGGGCCCAGACAGCCTCCTACCTAAAGGGCACTGTACTCCTTTTCCTAGGATGAACTATCCACTTGTGAAAACCACTCACCCCTACCTGGTGCCGAGGATAAGATTTCATGAATCTCTTATCTTCATTCTTCATGGTATGGTGCTTAATTAAGCACATGAACAGCTTATTGCCACATTAGTATTTACCCAGATGATTACATTTTTTAAATTTATGTGTAACTGATGACCCATGTAATACACTTCCAAGTACTCCCCTTAATATCTGAAAAAAACTTTCTATCAGTACTTGACTAATTGTGTTGCAATGTGAATAGCAGTGACAAATCCTGATGTGGCAGTTACGTCTAGTGGAATGGTACAATGCTGCATAGTGTACCCTTCTGCTAGACCTGACCTCAGGATCAGGGTTTGCCACTGGTGCACAGATGGTCCCCAGTAATTTCAATCACAAATTGAATTAACCTTTCAATACATGGTATGGAAACACTAACATCACATCCGAGTCCTATATAGGAATGACTACTGAATTATGCCCTACAACAACCTTCCAGACAGCCACCATAAAACTTCATGTACTTCCCAGAATAACCCCGCATCTTTCAATTGCAGGGTCACACACACAAATCTCAGGAAGTTCCATTATTCAGTATTCAAATATATTGAACTATTCTGTATGTAGTTATTACTAATAAAAACTCAATATGTCTTAATATGTAGTGGAAGAAACTACATATTAAATTTTTCTGTTATAAAATCATGAAGTCATGTTAGAATATTTCAGCCTGCCACATGCAAGAATTTAAAACCTTCATTTCTGCAGTCACTGTAAAGCACTGCATCCTGATCCATAATGTTGCCTACATAGCAATGTTTGTCCACTTTTTGGTGGTGAATCCTGATCTGGTAGTCAGGTCTAGTGGAAGGGTACAGAATGCAGCACTGTACTGTCCTGCTAGACATGACCTCCAAATCACGCTTCGCCACTGTCACTTTTCCTATGGTATCAGTTCAAAGCTATGTCGTCAGGTGGCTGCTATCATAACATGCATCCTACCGTATAGCTGTGTATAAGTTTTGTCGTCACACTTGGATGGTTGTAACAGCTATTACATGATTAGTATCACAATGCAGGGGCATACCTAATCGGGGGGGGGGGGGGCTGCCAGGCTACAGCCCCCTCAAACCCCCCAAAAGCAAAATTTAAAAAACACAGATTTTGTAGATATTATGATATCAAAAGTTTTACATGATTTACCCTTCAGCCGAAATCAGCCACTGAAATCGGCTGATGACTAGTACGTTAGAATTTTGAAAAGTAAATTAATAAAATAAAAAAAAAAGATAGGACACTGTGATTGAGTCATGAAACATGTAGTTATGTTTGTATGTGTATAAATGCAGTTGCAGACAGTGTTATGTTATACTTATGACATGATTTTTATAACATAATTTTTAAAATCAAACATAAATTATATATAGCCTCAGGGTCAGCCCCCCAATGAAAAATTCTGGGTGCGCACCTGTCACATTGGTATGAATCAAACATAAAAGCATATACCATGAATGTACTTATGGATACTGCAAGCATATCCTAACCAATAAAATGGAGAAACAGGATAACATATGCAAGAGCATATGGAACAAACATATGCTGCAAAAATTCCAAAAACATTTTTGTAGTAAAATGCATGTATCTTCTTGGGGTCAAATCTCCTTCCACTTTGGCAGAAACAATGCTAAGCACTTTCCATTAGCACCATCATACATGTACAAATATATGTTACAGCTAAACACAAACTGGTTTGTGAAGTTTCGCTGGCTGATAACATTACCCAGCACATGAAGTTCAAAATAATATGCCAGATTATCCCAAAATGGGGTGGCTAATATGGAATTTCTTAAAACAAAATTGCACGATGCCACAAAAAAAGTTCTAATGGATAATCATATGCAACTGTTACATTTTGCATCACGTAACATAAAAAATCAAAACATGTAAGATAAAGTAACTAACATGAATCTGCATACAAAACAAAGGATGCTTAAACTATCATCTCACTTTGCGGAAAGTAAATTGTTGAATGGCTCGTAATGCTGTCATTTTGCCATGTCACTCTAAAAGACACTGTAAAATGCTGAACATAGAAGACGCAACTAGCAAACAATAACCAGACTTCCTTGAATTTTGTTGTGAGCACAGGGCATGAACAGAAGTTGATTGACCACTATTACTGTGAGTCATGCACAACTGGATAATTTTACACATTAACCACGCTACCTGGTTAATGTCAAGAACAGCCAATTAATCATAACACTCATGGGATTTCATTAGCCGTAACATACATATTAATATGCCACGGATATCAATATTGCCAACTTTTCACTCTACTGTAAAGGAGCTACATGTTTCATTATATGATTGAAGCATATGTGTTTCAATGCACAGCAGTTAACACTGTAAATCCAGTAGTAAATACAAATAACTTGCAAAGGTCTCATAATGATTACCTTAAAAACCTGTGTAAAAGCTGAGCACAATATGACCGACGTATGTCACAACCTGCTTAGCCATTCTTAATGGAACTCTTTATAGCAGGGGTGTCCAAGCTTTCACTAGAATACCCCATGATTAGAAGTTCATGTGTGCAGGCCATGTGTATTTTATTATTGATAACAATGGGAAAGAATAGCCTCACAGCTGTTAAAAAAATACAAATATTTTAACAGGAATACAAGAGTTGTGAACAGATAGTAAGGCTCCATTTGCCTACTAGTTCATATGTGTACTTTGGTAAAAAAAATTGTTTGCTAAAATCTCTAGCTGGGTGACATGCAAGATGCTCCATGTTTACTTTCCAATTCATTTCAATTATGTCGACAACTTCAATAAGTTTTCAGGTGCCCTTCAATTTAGGAACACCATGCCAGTTCACCTGTTACAACTTAAAAGTCCTGAATCTAGTCAGAGACTTGACAAGATACAGCACTCACTAGTGCCTGCAAGACAACTATGATCAGGTGTTCTTGCCTGATTTGGTCTGGCCCTTTACTTGAATATAAGTACAGTGGACCCTCGAACTTCGAATGGTTTGATGTTCGAACAACTTGAAACTCGAACAAAAAATTTGAGGAAAATCCGAGTTTGAAACTTGAACAAAAACTCGAAAGTCGAACAAAGAATCACGTGGTTGCCTTCTCTCTCAGCTTGGTCAAATGCGCAGTTGCTCGGTCAGTTCTCCCGTGACTGGTTCAGTGAGCATCTCGCAAATTCAGTCTGTTTTTTAAGCATTTTATTTATTTCTTTGGGTTATTTTTATATTATCTTTAATAACACCCATTCATAATGGCGCCAAAGAAAGTTACTAGAGGTGAAAAGCCTAAGAAAAAAAATCGTAATTTCTACGATATATATATATATATGTATGTAAACATTCAATTATTGAAATTAAATATACTTGTTTTATCATTATTTACCAATATGATCTTTTGAAATAGGCACTTAAAATGTTTTATATTGGGTAAATTTTGGGGGTCTGGAACGGATTAATTCAATCCACATTATTTCTTATGGGGCATTTTAACTCGAAAGTCAAACCGTCTCCTGGAACGGATTGTGTTCGAAGTTCGACGGTCCACTGTACTTACATTTCTTCTTAACCATTTGGTGCCTAGCATTAAATATATGTAATGCACAGTGCAATGCTCAAAATGCTGTGTCACATAAATATATCTGCTCTTATGCAGCCTACATTTAGAGTTCCGTCTTCTCCAGATCACTACAGGCATTTAATTCTGGTGCCAATAGGGTTAAATATACAAACACTAAAAATCCATTATGACAGTAACATATAACAAGAAAAATACTGTCAAGCACACACTTTTTGTGTAAGTTGTTTTTTACAACTGAAGGTAAAATATGCTGTTTCCATTCTTAAAACTAGTAACTACCATCCCATAAGTTGACATGGTTTTGGACGTGCATTCTGGAGAGACCATAATGAAGGGTGCAAATAGGAGTCTTGCTTGTTCCATTGTGGAGTGTAGATTTCCACACATTTCAACAGAATAATTGTACTGGGATAACATATAATAATGGGGCAAATTCATAAGCTTGCAGGAAATGTGGTAAAACTAGCAGTGTGATTGTTAAGACACTACTGAGAGGTGTCAACAGCAGTGAACACCAACACCCATCTGAAGGCCTATGCATATTGTGTAACAAAAAGCATGACAGCAATGTATATGTAAAGTAAACAAAGTACATAAATAAAGTATACATTAAAATATTAGTCTGTTTTATCTGTTTAAATCTGAAATATTAGTCACAAAATAGGCACTATCATACACTTGATAACCATACAATTCACATGCACTTAGCTGTGAAGACGTATTTCCTCACTGTAGCACGGCAGCAAGTACAGTTTTTAACCACATACAGTATCACGTCAGCCATATGAAAATATGGTGATGTAACGAGATGAATACACAGCCAAGTGGACTAATCCCACGATCCACTACATGTCAGTGATCATATTAACTTTTCTTCCAGTCAGATACATGTTGCAATGGGATGTCATTATCAGAGTCACTTCTTGTACTGTAAAAGAAAAGTTCCACAACCTATTGAAAATGTGTTTGAGTGCATATATGTGCACGACTTCGCTGAGAGGGGAACAAAATCATATGTTCAGCTCTACCTTCATCAGTAAATCCTGCATACAGCAGAACCCACATTTAAGATTCATCTGCGATATATACTTTTTACACAATAAATTCTCAAAAATCGATAAGAACCGAGTCAAAATCAAACAGAGAGTTACTACTGTGGTCACAAAACCAGTATATTTACTCTGAATTTAAACCTAACTGGTTTTTCCAATCCATTTTATATTTATTTTATAGGATACAAACAATACTAAAATTATGGTTTCACTGCACAAGATATTCCGAGTCCATTCTTGTGATTGTGGCGTATGACTACCAATCATAAGAGCTTCCCATCAATGATTCATGATCACAGAATTTTCTGAGTTCATTCTCGTGAGTGTGGTGTATGACTACCAATCATAAGATAGCTTCCCATCAATGATTCATGATCACAGAATATACTGAGTTCATTCTTGTGACTGTGGCGTACGGCAATCAATCATAGGATAGCTTACAACAATGATTCATGATCAACCAATAACAGTGTGAACTTAGAAACCTGCTTATATATAAATGGTTCCTGCCATACCAGTTTCTTGACCAACCACATGCATGCTAACACTTGAGAATCCATAGAGCACTGCTGTGATATTCACAATCAATTCTGACATTCATTTACTTCCACTGCACATAATTATGGTGTTATTTATGCAACGAAAATCGCTGAGTTGTAAATATAAGCTCTAAATTGAGGTTCCAAAATTTTGTATGGCCGAATTTTCATGTCTTAAATGCTGGGAAAACCTAAAAGCAAGAAATTTTAAATTGAAAGATTACACATTATTTATATGGGCTTTTGAATAGGAACACATAAAATGAACCTAAAATGCAGGAAAATCTTAAATCAGAAAACCTTAAAATGGGATTCTACTGTAAAATGGAACAGTATAAACTACAAATTACAAAAAGTAAAAATTTCAACAAAAAAATCCATAAAAGCTAAAACATCACAAAACAGTGAAGAAATAAGACCTCAGCCATAATGTGACCAAGTCAGGCCATTCACATACTAAACCTCGAACAGATACAAATCACCACGTGTCACAGTATTGGAAAACGAGTAATATGTTTATCAAACAGGGCTTGCATATGGGTTTTGTAAGCACAGTTAAAATGTGAGATAGAACATCCTTCTAGTAAAATAAGATCGTTAACACATCTTCAGAAGCTGTATGTTTTATGTTAGAGTATTTACCAGCTTCTGGTGCTATGGGCCACTTTAGAAAATTTACATAGAAAATTCAGTTTAAACTTCATATGAAGTGTACTGGATGGATACAAAACAAATTTACCCAACACGATTAATTTAAGTGTACCAGTATAAAAGCACTGAGGAAGGCGCAAACATGACCTCTACTACATTTGAGATTCTCATAGCAGTAAATACGAAGGCAACAGGTCCTCTAGCCTGTGACAAGTGTAGTATGGTAGATAGGAGGCAATATGTCTCCAGCTAAAGAACTGTTCTTCTGTTCTTGAAGATGGAGGCAGTAGGTTTCTACAAAAATCTACCAAATTCCACTGCATCACATCCCTAAAAGTTCCAATGAAACACTGGCATTTACTAATAAAACTGCACAGTGTCACATCCCAGTCCATAATTTCAAAGGAAGCTTATTTTCAATGATTTACTCTAAAAGCAAATACAGCTCAGCTCTCCAAACCCCCTCCCCCCCCCAAAAAAAAGTCGTTACTGAAGCCCCAAGTGCACAGTACTTCCGATAATGTAAAACACCGATACTAGTAGAGTACTGGCTTCTCCTTCTTCCTGGTGCTACACTCCAATGCGAGCCCCAAATTCCACTGTCGCAGATTGAGATTTCAGGTTCTCATGGTGGTGACTGAGGGTTATGGCCTCATGGGATGTGACACCATGTACTTTGCCAGATAGGAACTGTGACAGCCCTCTTCAGAGCAGTGCACAAGGGAGAAAATAGTATGAATATTAGGAAGACAGGACACAGACCGGGGCTATAAGTAAATCATTACGAACCAGTCACCATTACAAGAACTCCTTGATAACAGCACAGCCAAAGCGGAGGAAAGTGAAGCAACGGTGGAAGGGAAGTGGGTAACAGGTAAAACGCGAATGAAATAGAAAAATAGGAGAAGACAGATAAAACTAAATGGAATGGTTGTAGAAATGGGGAAAAGAGTGGTTATCAGTGGCTCTGAAAAAGAGTATTTTGTAAAGACAAATTAAAATACACTGGGAAAATGAAATGAGAAAAATAAGAAACTAGGATACATAAAACTGAAAAAGGAAGAGATATTGGGAGAGGGAAGTGGGAAACAAAACACAGTGTGAAAAAAGCAGCCCTGAAAATGGCTATGATCAAACAGCAGAATTAAGGATGGAGATTTTACAAACACAGGAGGAGGAATGGACGCAAAGAGACAAAATAAAGGAAAGAAGCAAACGATGAAAAGAGCAAATGTCAATCTGAAAAGGACAGTCTTTTAATACACCATAATGGGACAGACTGGGGAATCAAGTTACAACGCATCCTTAGGAAGCTGCTTCAGGGATATGTTGATAGGATCCTGGTCTCAAAATGTCCAGTCTGTCCACTGTAGACCTCACCACTTGCAGCAGGTGCCATAAACATCCAGTCTTCATGGCTAGGTCATTCTTCATGGCAGGAAGGAAGCTGGAAATCCATCTGCCAAACTACATGGTGCCTTACTATTCCAGAGGCTTTCTAAATCTTTATTCAAACAAGTGGCTGAATTTCATGGCTGGACTCAGACCACCAATGCCTCTACATAAACACAGCAACACATAAAAATGCCGACACACATCCACTCCACCACGTTTTAACCATTTGATACCAGCATTCCATCAGTCCAAGAAAATGTGCATTTTAGACTGACATGGTTACTGGGATCAGCAAGAAATACTTACAATGCAAAATTCAGATGTATTCAATTTTCAACCACTGAGAAAACTTACCCTATTGAGGGAATAAACTGCACTTTCACTAAACTTGGTATTAAAGTGACAATATAATTTGGAACATCTGACACATATTCAACTGTTTTAAATTTTTACGATCATCATCCCATTGTGTTAGATTTATAATATGCGAAATAAAATGTAACTGACACAACTAATGTATGTTATATCTTTAATGTGGCAACATGTTTCGACCTCAAAGGGCCATCTTCAGGCCAGTGGTATAAAATACATAACGGAACATATACAATTGTAATACTATTGTAATACAATTGTATATATTTCCTTTTATGTACTGTAATACAATTGTATTTCCTTTAATGAATTTTATACCACTGGCCAGAAAATGATCATTTGAGGTCAAAACATGTCATTGCATTAAAGATATAACATATACTAGTTGTGTTGATGGCATTTTATTTCTCTTATTACTTTTTACATTTACAGAATAAATGCACGAGGTCTTGTGTTCGTTGGAACAACATTTAACCATACCTACTGTAAATATGCTCAATGTTGGACTTGTGTTTCACAAAATTTTATGACAGAGAAAACAAAACAGTGCAGACTGAAGTGATTATTTTTCTGTATCAATATCAACCCTCCCTACTTTCCTGACACTACTTACAGCATCAATATGTTACATTGACTACTTATACAAGTATTTTTCTAAATGTCTGTTTTTCACAAACACAGTTGATCTCATTAAGAAAACTGGAGTTCCAAGTATCAAGTCTCAAACTGTCCATGTGACCACCACACTTTAATGTAAATAAAATTTATTTTTGTAGCTAACAAAATAGGTTTCAGTTACAAACTACATAATCCATGAATTATTTGGACAGTACTTCTGGAACATTTGTGTACAGTAAATGATACCTACAAATAAATCAAGATGTTCCTCCTTAAAAAGACTTTATTCTGAGTTATTACATCCTGTACAAAGAGGGTTAAAGTATATAAATGTCAATGCAGTGCAAGGTTTCTTACCTCCCCTGTAAAACATAATTACATTACAACAAATCCAATATGAATAGCTTTTAGCCCCTTTAAGTAAAATGGAAAGTGAACATTCAAGCAAAGAAATTCTGGAAGTAACTCGAATCAAATGTGAAGAGTCTCTGATGTTAAAGCACCACATAAGACACATCCCTCAATTTGTCCATAATGTCACACCAACGGATGATTCTTGTCCTTCGTTTTAGATAATGAAACACAAAGCCATTATGTTCAGTGATACAACTCAAATTCACCTTGGTTAATGTTCCGAAACTAATAAGTGAAAGGAAGGAGCCAAAGGACTAGAACCATCTCCTATTAAACTTACATGGAAAACGTTCACCAACTCTTCTAAAACATGAGGACAAATTTAAAACTTTGTAACAGAAATCAAAACATGCAAATGAAATGTAAGCAATAATTAAATTTTCACATCTTGACTTAACAAGTTTCTACTACAAATTACTTTTGAAATAAAAACAAAAGAACCTCTCTGGAATGGCACAAAAGCCTTGAAAAATGCCTCACTTTATTAGGTACTGACTCACACATCACAAACAGGTTTCTGAAGTTATTATATACTATAATGTACATGCTAAGAACAGCCCTTGAATCACAGATATGAGCTAGTACCAGTCGGAACAAGTTCACCATTTACCAGAGAACATTATCAACTACAGTATCTATTATACTCACTGTGAAGTAACAAGTGCACACAGAGGTTTCTTCCATTACATTACACTCCACTTTAAATAAAAACTGCACATACATAAATGTCAGCTTTTAAGTGACTAGATGACAAGCTCAAATGTGTGATTAAACACAGTATAAATGGATACTGAAAGAAACCACCGCATGCAAAATTCTATTCATACAATTCAAACATCAAGAATCCCAAAATGAGATTCTTTACTTGCTATATTAATTTTCCCATAAAATGTTTAGAGACTATGGTATATATCTGAGGTGTATCAGTAACTGTTTTACTTCCTCACTCATGTCCAGGTAACCTTTCAGCAGGAATTTATATGAACATGGCATGCTGTCCTCCTTCCTTTCTCCTGCTCATCAATGTTTCTCACTCACATGCTGAGGTAGCCACGGGCTTGTGACCGGCGTCGACCGACCAGGTATGCAATCAGAACAATGGCCACCAGACCAACAAGGGCACAGCCCACAGCAATTGGAACAATATCAGGACTAGTACTCCTCTCACAGTCTTCAGCTGAAGAAAGATACAAATAACCTTACTTTTACTCCAAACCACATTCTACCAACTTTCACTGCTTAAAAGAACAAGAATGAATTAAAGGTGTTTTTAAATACAACAATTTTTTTTTGTACTCAGCTTCAAGTTGCAACACAACACACAAGCAGCCATCAATCACTATCTTGCTGTGCCAAGTCCAGCACAATATTTATGGAAGTGCCAGCAGAGACGCTCTCTCCCGTCTTACTTTATGCTTCTTTCCTTCCTTTCCTGTCCCCCTCTCCTCATTGTCCACTCCGACCTTTGTGAGGGTCTATTGTGAGCAATTTACTCCGTGACTAGCCTCCGGCCTGGTAACATCTAAATTTGGGTTTGTTGATACTTGATTTAAAATTATGTTTCAGTGCAGCTAGGCAACACATACTAGGTCCTTGGCCATGCTGTGGATTTTATATTTGTTTTCTTTGGTTGCCACAGCATTGCCAAGTACAATGTATGATTTCATTATGTGGAGACTTTCCTTGGAGATATATATATTTTGTGTTACAAGGTGAAGTACTGGCCAGATTATTTGTATTGTGTTAGTTCAAAGATTAATTCAAAATGTATTTGTTTCCTTTATTGTCATAATAAACCTCTTATGTTTTACTTTATTTGTATGACTGGTACGCTCATGGTACGTGTGCACACCGCCACCAACTCGCACATCTGCCACAAGATATATACACATGTGGTTGGGTGCATTGCAATTTTCACTAACTCTAAATACTGCTCCTTATTCCCCTTGACACAGCACATGCATTAAATACATTACAGGAAAATGATCAATACTCTTCTTGTTTCTACTGTTTTGTGCTGCAGTAACAAAGGAAATTAACTGTGCCAACAGCACACAGCCTTCTAATTTGCAATACCAATTAGTTTTGTCACTTATAAGTTTTCATTATTATTCAATAAGCTGTATGGATAAATATGAGGTTCCTGTTGTCATAACATGAAGAAGTACCCCAGTTAGTGACGCAAATGCTACTAAATCTAGACAGGAAAGACTGACACTAAACAACTGGCTGTATTGCAAATAAGGTAAGAGCTCAGAATGTCCTCATTCCTGAGAAACTTAAAACTTTCACAAGAAAATCAAAAAGTTTAAACATCTGAACTGTTGAATAAAATAAAGTACAGCCTAACCCACATTCCATGATATGGCCTAAAATGATCATACAGCCAAGGATGACCATTTCAATTAATAAAGAAAAAAAACCATTTCCCTTTCTAAATTACATCAATATGCAACATAGACAACATCCAGAAATTTGTGCCCAGATGTTACACATTGACTTAATGAAAACATAGATGAAAATGTCCTTTGATAAAAGTTTGACCAATGCTTAGTTTCACAGGGAATGCTATCAAGTTTAATGTGATGTTCAAAACAAAGGGTATATATTCATGCCTATACACCTCACCATACAATCCCTTGAAAAACAATGACACAATAATGTTCCTTGATAGAATCTTGAAAGGTGCACAATTTTCAAGAGAAATGCAATTAAGGAACACATATTGTGTTACCACTGTGCAATGAACCCTTCACCACAATGCTTTTCCCACAAACAATGCTAACAACCTGCACTAATCCATTTTAAAATACCCTTTACCTGCCAAAACACACTTCCAAAAACATCTGAATGCCATAGTTTAAAATCCAGCCATCAGACCTGCTTGTACCTACTTAAATATCTGCACAATAGTGGCTGATCCATGAATTTTCAAAACCCAGCCACCAGTATACGACACATTCTAATTTAGTCATTTCAGCATTTTTTAAAACTATGGGGCAATAAGGACCTACTTGGGACCTGAAATCATAAGCGAAAGCTGTCAGGTGAACCTACCACTGGGGAGTTGGGTTATACTTTTCTTCACTTCATGTGAAGCAGCAAGGCGAAGAGTGAAGTAACGGCAGTACTGTAGTCATTAGGTGCAACAGGATCCCAAATACTGGCCTAAGGTGGCACTATATAATGTACTGACTAGTTCTTCAGTCTAAGCCAAAGATAAGAAACATCCTACTGGTGTCTAAATAATTAACTACAAGTTTCAAACAAAATGAATTATTTACTTTCAAATATTGAAACACAGCTCTCAGAAGCTAAGCTGACTTGCGAGATTTTACACTGCTGATGTTCCAGTTGTGACACCTGAACACTACAAGGATCATACCCTCCTGCCTAATTTCTATGCAAGGACTTTTACTTCTTACGATCAATGCCATCTGCTACAATTTGAATTCTGTATTTACTCACGTAATGTCCCTCTTGCAACAAAACACCCAGCCTCGCTTTCAGGGAGAAAATATAAAGTTTACTGGGGAATGTACTCCTAATGCTGTAATACAGCATTCAGTTCTCATCAATAACTGCATAAGCACTCAATTTCAATTGTCGTTTTGTTAATATAAATTGCAACTAGAAGAGACACTCTCACTTCGAGTTTGTCCCTTCAACCCCACAGAAAAAAGTAGAGAAATCATACTAATCATTCAAAAGCAGTTTTCACCAACTTCCAAACACTAATCACTATACTGCATATCAGCACTTACAGACATCTGGTCTCATCTTACACAATCACAATACCCATAACCTTTAAATGACCTGGTTGGTATTTAAACTTTAGTGCAAAGCTAATGAAATATGTATTATTTGAACAGAAACGATAAAACTATGAAACAGAAGGCATTTTGTTGAAAATGAAACAGAGATTAAGCAGCATGTCTTTAAAATGCGGTATAGTTGCTTGTTGCCTAAATATATAACATATTTCTAGGGGCTTTTTTAATGTGTTTGCATATGCAAACGTAGGTCATTTAAAGCAGTGGTATTTAACCTGGGGTACGCAAAGACATCTTAGGGGGTATGTAAAATTTAAAAAAAAAATCTATTATTTCATGATAAACACTGAATAATCAGGGCCAGATTTAGGGTTAGCCACAAGAGACCAGGACGTAAGGACATGCGATTTGGGAGAGCCATTTTTTCTCTCTCTCTCCTTTATGTGATTCTTATCTGGGCGGAGTTTCATTTTATTCTACATAGTGCATTGGAATGTAACTGAACACTATTGGACGGGATTAACGTTTACCCTAATACTGTTTTTCACTTCTTTTAACCATGCAATGAACCTACTTCAAAATATTGTTGGGGCAATAAACAAACAGATGCACTCCTTCATATTATCTTGTTCTTTGACAATTGCTGCTGCCATCATTTAATAGCTTGATTCTCCTTTTTCTCATTTAAAACCTATTATTTAATAAATTTTTTGGATGTAATTTATTTATTTATTTTAGATGTAGATTATAGACTATGTATAACTTGAATTATGCACCAACAACTTTGGGAGTACAAAGTTGAAGAGAAATTATATCTGGGGGTACGCGAACAAAAAAAGTCGAATACCACTGATTTAAAGAACAATGTCCCTACACATGGCTTCTACCTACACTGCAACGCTACTTGTTAATTACACAACATGTACTTACCAATGCGAACATGTTCCTGGGCCAAAATGGTACACTGCACAATATTGGGAAACGTAACAGTTCCATGGCAGAATTTCACGTGAGTGTTGTCTTTTGTGGGGCAGGGGAATGAGAAAACTGTATGATGGGAAAACTGCTGTACCAAAAGTAATCAGCTATTGGCAGCACCAACAAATGGAGTACATAACATGAAATACTCATCCCAAAAGTATTACAGCTTTTGTTATACAGCTCCAAGAACCTGACGGAAAAGATCTGCAACCCCAGCCCCCAAAATTTTCTATGTTAAAGTAATGGTAAATAAGTGGGACAATACATGCATAAATATTGTTTTATTTGTGCACAGAATCAAAATGTACATACTGCACACAAACACTATCACATGCCTAATAGGATACAGACCTGAATCAAATACATTATCCATCTTCTCATGGAAAGCTTCAAGTTGAACATGGCTTAGGTAAAGAGCACCAGTTGTTTCGTTGCTTCCACCCTCAATCAGATCAAAAGTCTGTTCCTTTGCACAACGGTACGATTTACTCAGCGGAGCTGAGAACTCGGTCTTATTATTATACAGCAAGATGGTAACATTGCCTGAAAAATGAAGGTACTTAATCATGGATTTGCATTCATTCACTTACAAATGAAGAGAATATGATGAAAACATGGGGTTCTTTTCTTAAAGTTACAAACTACAGATTACTTGCAGGTATGTAGTTTACTGTAGGTACAATTCTCATTTTGTAAGACTGTCTGTACTTCACCAATCACCCTATGAACAATATATACTCTGAGATACTGACAGTACCATAAAAATAACTGTAATAATAAATAAATAAATAAATAAAAGCTTCAACTTACGTTTGATATCTGGAAATTTGTCCTTGGTTAGGGTTACATTCACAATGATGTTCCTAATCATATAGAGATTATCAGTACTATTCTTCTCAAAGAAAATGATAAAGTGACTGCTTGTATTATCCTTGTCAATAAACCATGAAATGTCGAGAACTTGAGTATCATTCCCAAAGTTGCCTGTTGCAGATGCAGTTTTGGGAATATTCAAAATCGCACATTTTCTCTGGAAGAAAAGAGGGTTCAAACTTGTATAATGACCATAATTTCAGTACATAAGGTACCATATTTTTGCACCCTACAAATAGCAATGGCTAATAAACTCCTCTCTACAATTTGATCTTCCAAGTGTTAAGGCGCAGGGTGATTTGTGGGGACAGGGAAATCTAGTGGATTGTCTTTTATCATATCCACGCAAAGCATAACAATGATGCACATGCATTTGAAGTTACATACAATGTAACTCTTGCGGACCTTTTACTCCAAAAAAATCGTAACTGCATATGGTCAATGGCCACAATCTCATAAGTGATTAAACATTATACATGAAATTCCAAATATTTCATTTATAAGATTACACATCTTTCAGTGGGTCTGGACTATCATTTTGTTACTATTTCATTTATTTTACTTATGACTTTGTTTAAATTTATTAGATAAAATATCACCATATTGCACGGCATGCCATATCTTAAAGTAGTATAAAAATTTACATTTTTCTCTAGTTACTTCTGTAGTGTAAAGAGATTCTCTTATGGCTGTCCACAGCAAGGCAGCTTTATCTAGGGTGACCACATTCTCACTTCTGTACAGTGGTAAATTCCGACAATGTCCGCAGTATGCCAGCATGCAGCGAGTTATGGTAATAACATACAGTATGAGGTTTTGCCGTTTTCACTTCAGTTTACATGTGATAGTTATTATTGCAAAGCACATATTATATTTAAAAGATGTTTCATGTCAAACTTTAAAATGTAAAAATTAGGAATTTTTAAGAAAACAAAAATGTAGTATAAGAACTAAAACATTTTTATTCAATCAACAAAATACAGACAATTAAAATAGGTATAAACAAAACCCCTTTGTTGGTATCTTCACCTTGCCGTGGTAGAGGGGCTTGTGAGTTCCAGTGACCCTGAGAGCTAAGCCGGCTGTAGCACTGCTACCAGTAGGGTCTCCCAAGCCGGACAGATCAAAAGGGTAGGAACCAGACGAAGAGAGATGCCTAGGAGATGGGAAACCGAATAAAAACTCCCCTGATGCCGGAAGCAGCGACATCAGTAGCGACATGAAGCACAGAGCAAATGATGCTCGAGATGGTTCATGATCGTGTAGCAACAAGCGTGACCAGAGTGGTCTGAACGGCTGCTGTACTGCGATGTGGAAAGCAAATGGAAAAACTACCACATTATTACTTTTCCTGGATAGTCTCTTCCAGAAACAGAGACAAATGCCAAATGCGAGATGCTTCCTCTGGAGACAAAACATTCCGGAGGTAAACTACTCCCCCATTCGGATCTCCGGGGGGGAGTGTTTCTAGGGGAGACATCACGCGGTAATGACTACAGACAAAAGCAGAAGACACAGAATGAACATAACAGCTTCAAGATAGGCACTTGGAACGTAAGGACCTTGAACCAAGGAGGAAAACTCGAAAATTTGAAGAAAGAGATGCAGAAGAACGCAGTGTCTGTGCTAGGTGTTAGTGAAGTGCGGTGGAAGGGTCAAGGTGAAATAAAAAGTGGTGATTATACAGTGTATTATTCCGGGGGTGACAGTACTGAAAGAGGCGTAGCAATAGTAGTGCATAAAAGCGTAGTGAAAAGTGTTGTTAAGAAGAGTGTGTATGGTGACAGAATCATTGCTATTAAATTTCAGGCAGAACCGGTAAGTATTTTGATAGTGCAAGTGTACATGCCAACATCGGACTATGAAGATGACAAAGTGGAAGAGTTGTATGATATAATTGAAGAAATTCTTGAAGAGGATGGAAAGGGTGCGACAAACACGATTATAATGGGAGACTGGAACAGTGTGGATGGAGATAAAGCACATCCCAACACTGTTGGACCATATGGACTGGGAAGGAGGAATCAGAGAGGTCAAATGCTTATTGACTTCTGTGAAAGAAATGGACTTGTTATAACAAACACATGGTTAAAAAAACCTAAAAGAAGATTGTACACGTGGAAATCACCAGGAGATAGGAATCGATATCAGCTGGAATATGTACTAGTGAAACAGCGATTCAGGAACAGTGTGAAGGATGTGCAGACACTGCCTGGAGCAGATATTGACTCTGACCACAATTTACTGGTTGCAAAGATCTGCACCAGATTGAAGAAGATCATGAGGTTCCACAAGAAAAAACCAAGATGGGATTTGGAGAAGCTATATGCTCAACGACAGGTAGTACACGATAGACTAGAAGAACAGCTTGGTGCAATCAAATATGAAAGTGGGAATGTGGAAGTGCAGTGGAAAAATATCAAGAAATGTGTGTTAGATACTATGAGTGGTTTGGTTGGAAAAGTCGAGAGGAGAGCAAGAAAGCCATGGATTACACAGGAGATGATCAGTAAAATGGATGAACGAAGGAAATGGAAGAATGTCAACAATGAAGAAGGAAGGAAGAACTACAGAAGACTGAGGAACGAATTGAAAAGAGCCACGGACAACGCCAAGAAGGAATATCTGGAGAGCATATGCGACGAGATCATAGAATTTCAAAGAATAGGACGTTATGATTTAATGTACATGAAGACAAAGGAACTAGGTTGGAAAGAAAACCATGGGATTCAAAACATTGGCATCGAAGACTCTCAAGGCAATATAATAATAAATCAGAGACGAGTATTGCAAATTTGGGAGAATTATATCACAGAGCTCTACGATTGAGCTAATCGACCAGAACATCTAGACGTCGAACCTGAAGATGAAGTCGATGAAGACGAGAAAGGCCCTTATATTTTGCAAAGTGAAGTGGAAAAAGCTATCAAGGAGATGAGGGATAAGAAGGCTACAGGAGATGATGATGTACCTGGGGATGTACTCAAATTGTTGGGAGGTGGTGGTCTAAGGCTAATGACACAGATGATCAACAGCATGTATGTAACTGGAGAATGGCCCAGAGATTTTATTGAAGTTACAATGATTGCCTTAAAGAAGAAGCCCAAAGCTTCAAAATGCAGCGACCATCGCACAATCAGCATTATCGCTCATGCAGCAAAGATAGTAGCCAGGATACTTAGAAGGAGGATTGAGAGGAAAATTGAAGATGCACTTGGAGAAGATCAGTTTGGATTTAGAAGAGGAAAAGGAACTAGGGATGCAATTGGGATGCTGAGAATAATATCAGAACGAACCTTGGTCATAGATGAGGAATTGTGTGCTTGCTTCATAGACTGGCAGAAGGCATTTGACCATGTCAACTGGACCAAATTAATGCAAATCCTAAAAGGAATTGGGATAGACTGGCGCGAAAGAAGATTGATCAGCAAATTGTACATGGAACAGAGTGTCAAAATACGACTGGACCAAGGGGAGACGAGAAGTGTGAAGATTGGAAGAGGAGTTAGACAAGGTTGCTGCTTGTCACCGATTCTGTTCAACTTATACAGCGAGTACCTTACCAAGGAAGCTCTTGAAGGGTTTGGAGACTTCAAAATAGGAGGACAAGTAATTCGCACTGTGAAATATGCAGATGACCTTGTGCTGCTGGCTAAGGAAGAAACGGTGCTACAGGGCATGGTTGATAGACTAATTGAAATTGGAAGACGCTATGGAATGGAAATGAATGTGGGAAAAACTAAAGTAATGAAAATCTCAAGGCAACCATCCCCAATGAAAATTATGATAGATCAAAAACAATTGGAGAAGGTGGAATATTTCAATTATTTGGGTAGCATGATAACAAGTGATGCAAGGTGTACACGTGAAATTAAATCCAGAATTGCAATGGCAAAAACAGCATTCAACAAGAAGAAAAATCTTTTCACCAGCAAACTGGAATTAAATTTAAGGAAGAAGCTAGTAAAGGGCTACATTTGGAGCATAGCTTTGTATGGTGCTGAAACGTGGACACTTCGGAAAGTAGATCAGAAGTACCTGGAAAGTTTTGAAATGTGGTGCTGGAGAAGAACAGTTGGACCGATCGTGTGAGAAATGAAGAAGTATTACACAGAGTCAAGGAGGAGAGGAATATCCTACATACAATAAAAAGAAGAAAGGCTAACTGGATTGGTCACATCTTGCGTAGAAACTGCCTTCTGAAACACGTGATTGAAGGAAAGTTAGAAGGAAGGATAGAAATGACGGGATGACGAGGGAGAAGACGTAAGCAGCTACTGGATGACCTTAAGGAAAAGAAAAGATACTGGAAATTGAAAGAGGAAGCACTAGATCGATCGCACCGTGGAGAACTCGCTTTGGAAGAGGCTACGGACCTGTCATAAGACAGACTACAGAATGAATGAAAACAAAAAAGTGAAATATATTGTTGCACTTTATTAATAATCAAAAATTAAAACTTGAATCATTTTTTTTTTATTATATTTGAATTTAAAAACATACTTTTTGACTTTGCTGCTTCAAGGATTTCTTTCTCCTTAAGCACAAATGCATAAAAGTCCTTACAAGTACATTTATAAATCATCTGTACCACAATTTCACTTTTTATTAAGTTTACGCTGTTCTTTTTGTGTTCACTTCTCCAGAAGCAGTTCATAATTGAGAAAACTCGCTCCACCTAAGTGTTGCACACAGGAATATACAGTACAAACACGAGTAATTGTGCAACATTCGGAAGTCCACTGTCTGCAGCCAAAACTATTCGACACCATTTGTCACTAACAGAGTTTGCTTGGATTTGTCATGCAGAAACAATATAATGGTCGGCTTTATACACAAACTTCTTTGTGTAATTCGTCCAAGTTGAGAGATGTCTTAGAAGTTCAAAACTACAACAGCTTCTTTGAACTCAGAATATGTTGTTTCCTTTTACAGGGATAAAAACTGGATTTTATAAATGGAGTTGTTGTCAGAGAAATAAAACCACTTTTCCAAAATATCTGAGAGAATGGTCATGAAAAGTGAGAAAGACTTTCTTCATAGAAACAGAATTTTTTTCATCACGTTTTAACATCTCCTCAATTTCTTCCCCAATAAACATGTCTCCCTTTCCTTGACTCATTTTGTTTCTCAATTATTCCATCAGGGATACAATCCTGATGCTGCATTATTATCCCGTTTAGTTCTTTTATGGTGCACTGGAAAGGTAAAAGTGCGTTTCTGAGAAAGGCACAGTACGCTTATGATTATGTATCCTCTCCGGCTGCCTCACCACTCTTGCACTCCTCCAAATACTTTCACGTCTGGTAAGGACAATCGTCTCCTCCTCATGATATGAAATACGATTTAACAGAAGGCCAACATTTAGGTAGCCTTTCAATTGCTGGGTATAAATTTAGACATCCAGCTCCTGCATACCACAATAAATTCTCGTAGTCTTCATCAAGAAAGTCAAATACTCTTTTCAGCTCTTCAATGTGTTTTACAGAAGAAAAAGGATTAAATATCTTTACAACAAGACTTTCAATATCAAGTTGTAGTTTGTCATCAGCTTGTTTGGCACAGTTGTGCAAAATATGTGCAAGACAATCAGTACATTGAATATTTGGGTTTAGTAGTTTTAATTTCTCAAAAACCAAATTGTGCTTTGCAAAATTAACATTAGCATTGTCTCTGGAGTAAGAGAAAATATTATCACTGCTTAATGAATTTTCCAGGAGTTTCTTTTCAATTTGTTGATATATCCCAACTGACGTTTCACCCGGATCATCATAAAGTTCTACGACTTTGTCTTCTACACCATGTTTTGGTATCCAATACTTGAATGTGTTTGGGTACACTTTGGTATGGATGTGGTTTGAATCATCACTTACCTCAGAACAAGGAAGAGTGTTAGCATATCCTTCAATCATATTTAAATTTAGCATATTTATTATTTATATAATACATTATTATATATTATTGCAGTAACTGTTAACTTGTAACCTGAAAAACCAACATACAGTAAAAGCTGCAATATCTGGCAGTGAATGATCAGGAAACTGAGTATGAGGCCCATGGCATTTCACTATTCCATGAACTCGTAACAATGTTGTGAATATGATGATTAAAAGAGTGAAGTATTGGTATCTTGTTGGTGCTTTTTTATATTATATATAAACTATGTTACATTAGTAGTAAAGGAAAGGTAACAAAATGCAGGAGGACAAATGGTATGGGATATCAAGTGACAAATGGTTACGTGTGCCGATCAGTTTGCTAGGTACACTAAGATACCCATTAAGTATAATGTTCAAATATCTGAAAAAATACAATGTCTGACAACCCCTTAGTCCCACAGGCGCCAGATATTGTAATTTTACTGCATTCTTCGGTACTTCTGAATACTGCCTTTAACTCTAACTGCTAAGCAAATTCACTTAATTTCCTTAAACTGCACATAAAGCATGCTCCAATAGCTTCAACCCTATCATCACTGAGAGGGTATGTTCGATCTCTTCTTCTTCAGAGAACTTCTGAACTCCATGTTTATTCCACCAAGGAATCTTTCCCTGTGCTGGCCCTTCATTAAAAATGTGGCAAAACTCAAATACCACACACTGCATTTTCCTCTGCACCAGAAAAAAATCTGTAACTACTGATAGGTAAGGATGTGCTTCTCCCATCCTCCTCCTTGCTCACATTACACGTTTTTGTCCAATGACACTATGAAGAGTTCTCATTGATTTTTATTTCATTCATGTCTGTAGCATCCGTGGTTACAATATGGAAAAACCTTAAAACCCCAGACATTACTACCCATAAATTTATCATCGGGCCGAAGTTAAACAAGGATGTACAGTATCACTACTGATGATTTCAACCACCTGAAGCAATGATTCAGAGGTGCTGGTGAGTTACTGAGACATTTCAGTTCATATATGACAGTAATAGGAATATGAGATAAATGTGAGCAGAGTAACAAAAGCACTCATACTGAACTTCACTCAGCACAGATCTAAAACTCTTTAAGATCCAGCAACTGCTGTTTCATTCATGTTTCTAGCATTTGTAACTTTTCTGTTGAAAGTAAAACACATGGCAGATGTGCAAAATCTACACTTTGTTGAGTCTGACAGTGATAACTAATGCACAACTGCAGTTAGGAATGTGAAATTATGTATGGGGATTAATCAGAAGCATACATACAAATTCTGTTAACAGATTTTTGTATTTAGAATCACTCAGCTTTCCAACTTTGTCCACATCCAGTAGTAGTAGTAAAAAGTCTTTGTAACTACATGCATTTGTTCTCAGGTACAAAGGTGGGGGAGCCAGCTACTCAGCAGCACAGCAATTCAGAAGCTCTAGGTAATGGTCCTAACTCTATAGGTTTAACTGAAGATGGAAACAGACCCAGTTTCTTTTCTTTTTTTTTGAGGGGGTGAAGATTTCAAAGTCTAAAATCTTAATTTCTAAATGTGATATACCATTGTCAGAACCCTAGAGAATTTCGTATGTTAACAGCTAAACACGGCAATGATGGGGAACTACAAGATTATATCTGATAAACCTGAAACAGTCAGAATCAATGCAGGTGTAAATTTTCACCAGCGAAATGCATGAACATATATAATTATGAGGGGCAATCAGAAAGTGATGCCTCCTATTTTTTACTTCATGGATTTAAAAGTTTGACAAGTAAAAATTTCACAGAACTTCACTACATCACTGCTGAAGGGATAGTTATTTTCCAATGTAGTCTCCATCTTTGTCAACAGCCTTCTCCTACCTTTCAACACAGGCATTTATTCCCACCAAGCAAAAGTTGCTCTCCCTCCTCTGCAGCCACTGGCACATGGTGTTCTGCAGTGCTGTCACTGGCATAATGGTTGTGTGAGCTATTTTTAAAGGGCCAAATATGTGAAACTGTGATGGTGCGATGTCAGGACTGCAGGCCGGATGCGGCAAAAACATCCATCCAAATTTATGGCCTCTGTGGTGCACACACTTGTGTGTGGCCTAGCACTGTCATGGAGGAACAATACTTCAGACATTTTTCCTGTGGGACAAACTCAATGAAGGCAAGCATGCACACTTCTTTGCGTTTCAATATAGTGGTCAGAATTCACTGCTGTCATCCTATGCAAGAATTTCACAAGAATAACACCTTTCTATTCCCAAAAGGCTGTAACCATGACTTTTTCAGCTGATGGCACATTCCTGAATTTCTTGTTCCTTGGGAGCAACACGTGGCGCCATTCCATCAATTGCTGTTTAGATTTGGGTTCAAAATGGTAGACCCATGTTTCATCCCCCATGACAATCTGTAAAAGGAAGGACATACCTCCAGTGTTGTACTGGGGCAAAAGATCAGTGGTGACTGCTTTCCTTGACTCTTTGTGTGTATCCATCAACAGCATGGCACCAAACAAGCACAGATGTTGGAGTAGCCAAGCTCTTCAATAACTGCCATTACACTGTCTTTACTGACGGACAGGGTGAAACTTTATTCTGCTGTTATGTGATGGTCACCATATAACAATTTATCAACCCAGTGAATGCTGTAAGGCATCACTGCAGTGTAAGTCCAACCACTCCACAACTTGTCATGAAATGCTGCTGCTCCTGTTCCAGCTTCTTTACTCTGTCTTACCCATTGCTGAACATTACTCACAAACACAACAGCTTCACCACACTGTGCAAACGTTCTTGAACGCAAGTTGGTTTCTCACCCTCAGCAACCAAAACTCACAACTTGTTGTTTCAACCACATGTGAATTTCTGTCATTTTAGAATGAAGTGTGGATCTGCCATCTGTCGAGCAGAACAGTTGCAACTAACAGAAAAAGACTGACAATGTTCAAGGACTTCACTGAAGTCATGGTTATTCCCATGAGGTAAAAAAACAGGAAGCATTACTTTCTGACTGCCCCTTGTAATTCACGGTTCTTTTTAGTCTCAATATACAGAATGACATACCTGAAGTGAACTACACATTAAGATTTTCACATAATTCCTTGTTCTTTAAGTTTCACTACAATGCATCATTCACAGATGAGACACATGACTTCCTTATATAAGTATCAAAATTTGGGAAAGAGAGACACCCATGCACGCAAAAATTAAATATTTATGTACAAACAGACCATAAGAAGGTGGCTTCAAGTTAGAATTACACCTGAAAACCCCAACAGCCAGCACAGAACTCACCCAAAGTATTAAAAACTCCATACACAGCACTGGCTTATAAACCTTACCTTACCACTTGCAGTATCATATGTAATATTCAGCTGAATAGCCATTTCAGCCAGGATGAAAGTTTTGTTAACACTGTGGTCAGTTGCATTCCACTTGCCAATATCAGGCTTTAGGACTGGCGCTTGGGTTGTGGGCAAAGCTGTTGTTGTACTGGTGGTGGTTGTAGATGTAGATGTAGATGTAGATGTACCCTTCGTGGTGGGTGTGCTAGTGGTGGTGGTGGTGGTAGGGGTGGTGGTAGGGGTGGCGGCGGTGGTGGTAGGGGTGGTGGTGGTATCGGGAGTTATAGGTGTGGTTGTAGAAGTTGTTGGTAATGGCTGTGGTGGATTATCCTCTGTACCTGTACAGCAAAGATACAATTTAAAAATCTGAAAGAAGTGACACATACCTAAAAGTGACTGCACCTGTGTATCAAACATATAACTGAAACAAAAAGTTCTAGGCAGAACCCACAAACTACAACAGAGAACCCATGAAGTGTATTTTCCTAATGGTAGAGTTATACAAATTTCTACTACCTTGTGAAAAGGGTTATAAGATGAAATCTTGTATGCCTAAGTCATCAACATATAGTCACTTTTTTTTTACACTGGAAATGGTGATATATACATATTATTTATTCCTTGTGGCTCTAAGCAGAGAGATCTTCAATGAACAGTTTCTGTTCTCCTTGTGTCCCAGCAACACCACTATAATCAGTCACTGGTTTTTTCCCCATGCAGGGTAAGAGTTGTCCATACATGTTTCCCCCATTCCCTAGCAAAAGATGAGGCCCACTTACACTTATCAGTTTTGTGCATCCATCATGTCATTTCTGTTTGTTCAAAAATTACAAAAGTATGAGGTTGGAGTGAACTCTAATAGCATGATGTTCACACCAAATTTTGTGAAAATCTAACAATTGGTTCAATAGCTGAAATAGTGGAATAGACACAGACAGGCATGCACGCACAAGCGTAAGCCTAATTTCCTTCCTTTCAAGTATGCGTACTTACACTAACAATGGTACATCAGTAAAAACATTTTAGCAATGCCACAATTTCATACTGCAATCTTTATCCAGAAAAATTTAGAGCAACCTACTCAATGCTAACCAAAAAATGTATATGTAACAAAAATACAAAGTGCCAAGGACTCTAAATACTTCAAAGGCCCAGATAAACTATTTCCCATACCAACTAAAAATACTAACCCAAAAGTCACCTCATTTTTAAACAAGCATATCCAGAAATAAGAGCACTCACAGCATGAGAAAAAAAGTCCCTTCCTTCTTCATGATTATGATGCACTCACTATATAGATTGTAAAGGTGAAGTTCTCCCTGTGCTTAATTAAGCACTACACGGTGAAGATATATGGCAGAGTGGAGGAACTCCTGTATTCTTAAACTCTGCACAAGACATGGGTGGTCAGTTTGAAGGCCTGATCAATCACACATGCATCACATGGCCAAAGTTCCACAGATCCATCACCTTACACATCTCCCCAAGACTGTTATGATTCCCTCTCCAGTGTAATTCCCTACACTCCCCTCCAGTCACCTGTCCACTCTGTTCACATGAATGTTGATAGTGATAACCACATGAAAACCTTCTCTCACAACAAATGCTTCTGGTTGCTGACTTCTGTCAAAAGGCAGCTGGACATGATACAATATATAAAAGTCATAAAAATAACTGAAAATGGGAAGAATTAAAATCAGTGAAAGACTTATCACCCAAAGTTCTCCTACACACAGTTATTAAAAAAAGACTTACAAGGAAAATGATCTCTCACCTCCTCTCCTGTAGGTGAACTCTAACAGCAATGCTACTGCAGATAACTTGCTGATGTAACTGCTTACAAGTCATATAAAGCCTAAGTAAATGTGGAAAGTATAACTGCATATTACAAAGAACAATGGAGTGTTCAACATCTAATATTTTGGCCACAAAGTCAGAGCAAGGTCCACTACTACACTGCAAAACCAGAACCAAATCAGAAAGTTTCAGTTGACCGCCCCCACCCTACCCTCTCATCAGTATTTTTGTGAATGTTCTAAATCCAGTACTCTGAATTATTCTAAATCCTGCATAATATGATCTCTGGTCTATGGATCTTCAAACCCCATAAAAATGTGACTGCTTCGATACATTCTTCATGGTTTAATACCTGGTCCTTTACTGTTTCACTCAGTCACTCATTGATTTTTCCCAACCAGTAACTTAAGTCCAAACCCATACATCTGCAGATAATAACAGAATTATTACTTCACATCCACAAAATAACCAGCCAAAATTGCCTGACTTATGGCATCATTATGTTGAACAAATGGTGGTTTTAAGCCAATAAACTAACGTTACATTTCAACAAAACAAATTTCATAAAGCTTTGTATTCACAACAGAACTTGTTTTGATCTAAATATATGGTACAAGAATAAAACAATTGTGGCAAAAACAACTAAATTTTTGCTTACAAACTGTCCATAAATTAAGTTCTGCATTCTTTGCCATGGGGACAACCACACCACTCATAAAAACAGGAAACCTAAGAGTTGTTCACTTTGCTTATTTAGATTTCATCACATCATAAAAATTAACTCTAAAGCATTCAAGACACTATAAAAATATTTCATACCCAAAAGTAAACCACTAGAATGGCAGCTGCTAACATGAAGCTTTCTTGTTGGGGAATATTGAGGAGTTTTAATATTCTCCCACTTGCCTAGGTACATTTACTCTCAACAGTATCTGCTGCGGATATGGAAACATTCTGAGCAAATACTGACATACACTAATATAAATACAAAACAATAGATATGGCCACGTGCTGACTGTTACTCAGTAAATATTTAAAAGGGGTTTACTGGGGTGGAACGAGTTTATTCAACTATCTTCCACCGTCCACCAAAGTTTTGGTCTGGACACAAAGGCATTTAAGCCAGCATTAGAGTATCTGTTATCTCATCCCTTCTCTCTTCGGGAATTTACCTCAACAAAATTCTACCATTATGAAACGGGTATGGAAGAATGGTGAAGGTTCCGTGATTTACTTTTTGCTCCGACTGCACATACATTACTTACTACGTATTGACATCTGCGTTTCAACAAACATTATACCACGCCATGTTCTCGATCCTTGGCTTCCTCCTATGTGAATCTACACAACGCGAATAACTTGTCGCCCTCCTCTAGTCATACATTTCGGCCATCTCACTGTACGAAGAAACCCCCAACATTTTAACTGCGTGCTTCACAAACTTCCAAAAATTATCAAGATTCTAAGGGCCATCGGGCGTGATCTTAGATTCTGTCATTCGGCAAGTAATGGTCAATGTCTTAAGCATTATGAACTTTGAACTCAAGACTTCGGTTTTAAATATGGTATGAATATGGAAAATATAATCATAAATTGTAATCTTACCATTTGCAAACGCAACACAGGCAAAGGCAATCAACAATACTATCTTAGGAACCATTATAATCACATACACCTACTACACTAATCGACGACTCTATTGAAAGCTCAAACTGACTACTCACAACCCTACATACAACGTTCGACTTGCAACACGGACTCGTGACCACAGATTACACCCAGCAGTTCCAGTAATCAACCGCTCCCCCACGCTTTCGATTTCAGCGACGTTTCCTATTAAAAAATATGTACGACAGAATAAGAATATTACGGAAAGTAGCCAAATTCTATACAAACAATTGAAGCTATTTATTTCAACAAGTTCTCTTATATTTGTCGTTTACTCTAAGAATCAGGATGGGAGTTTGTTCGAGAAACTAACATGTGTAACCCGTGTTTGTAACCACGGCCCTCAGCAGGCTGGAGTTCGTTCGAGAAAGAAATGTATGAGATCTTCGCTCATCTGGAATTTTAGGCAACATTGTGTGGAGGAAAAGTAGCGCATCAATCGGTCTTCCTTGCGTACGGTTCACTGTATTCGCACGGCTGAAGAACAGTAATAGCTGTTCCTTAAGGTCGCAAGCGACCCCTGGTGATCCCATTGGATTTTGTGAGCAAGAGGTACGATCTTGCTATCCCTTAGTCGCTTTCGTTTTGTCGTTTCCTATTTTCCACGGCCTTGTAGATCAGGTCCCTCCATTGCGTTCTGTTTTGCGTGGCATTATGGTGTCATGTCAGTTCATCGTCATGGTTCTTCGTATTTCGTCCGTCCATTTTGTCCACTGTCTTCCTCTTCTTCTACTGCCGTCTGTCAATCCTAACATCAAATCGTTTTCCAGTGAGTCTGACGTGCGCATTATGTGTCCGAAATATTTCAATTTGCCCATTACAGCTAAGGGTTCTAGAGAGTGCCTGGGCGTAATTTGTTTAATCACCGATGCATTCGTCCTTCTTGCTGTCCATGATATTCTGAGCAGTCTTCTCCACGTCCATAGCTAACGGCATCTAGCTTCATTTTGTCTGCCTTCATTAACGTCCAGCTTTCACATCCATACAGCACTGCTGGGAAGACTATTGTCTGCACTAACTTAACTTTTGTGTTGGTCGAAACTCCCTAGTCTTCCATAAATTTTGTCAATTTTGCCATTGCTGCTTTGCCCAAGGTTATTCTTCTCTTGATCTCGTCATGGATAATAGCCGTCATTTGTGATGAGAGCCCCTAAAAACTTGTAGCTTGTTACTGTCCTTATTTCTTCGCCGTACAGGCATACAAATTGACAGGCACAGAACTTTATCATATTCAAAGATAACGGGAAAATCCATATCCCTCCGTCCTTCACGCTAGTATTTCTGAACAGCAGCAGCAGTAGTAGTAATGGTAGTAGTAGTGATGTACATCACCCGAAAGTTGACATAGAAGGGCCATATGTAAAAAAGGAAAGAGGGAGGAAGAGGCTTGTTACAAATTGGAGCGACATGAAAATCAGAGTTAATCAATATTGCAGAATATCTGAAAACAAAATAAAAAGAAGACCAATTTGTAAATATTGTTAAAAACCACTAAAGCCATCAACCAAATATGAATTAAATATTTAAAGTGACTGTAAAGTTGTAGAAGAATTAATCCAAACAAATGAAAACAGTGACGAAAAAGGCATACAACATACAAAAGCAGGATTAGGAGAGTCCGTAAAGAAAAAATGGCAAAGCAAAACAGTACATGGACGCTATATTGGAAGTAAAGACAGTGTGCTTATTAATGAAGAACGAACGTTCCTATGGCTATGGAGGGGAGATCTGAAAGCAAAAACTGAGAGTGAAATAACAGCAGCAAAAGTACTAAAAGAAACAGCAAATGCAGATTATGTCAACAGTATGACGAGACAATAGACCACATACCAGCGTGTCCAATATTGGCAAAAGAATAATATATAAAGCGACACAATAGTGTGCTCAACTACACTTCAGCACCTCCAAGAAAACAGGGGCAATATTACAGGAACAGTAGTGTGATCATCGACCAAAGTCAGTAGCAACACGTCATGAAACTAAGATAACCGATGCGGATCGTCCGGCAAGGCTGCAGGGATGCAGACTCTGCAACTGACAGTCAGTCTTTCCGATTTAGTGTAAAGATTTTTAGCCGGTCCGCCGTTGCTGGAGGACCCGAAAAAAAAATTTTCACCGCGGCCCGAACCAGCTCTCGGGTGTCATGTGCCTCGTGTTCAGCGGCTGAACCCAGCTCCGCTATCTTCTACGGCCCTGCACTGCTGCTGGAAGGAACCGTTTCTGTGGCGTGATGTTCAAGGTCAACCGAAATAAGGGACGACCGATTGGCAACCAGTGTTTAGAAATCGCATTAAGCAAGTCCCGCATGAACACAATAGTATCTAGCCACTACCTGTGTGTTGTGACAAAGTCATTTCTGTTCATATATCGAATTGTGCGGATTATTTATTTTTACCTGTATCATCACAAGAAGTTTACTGTTTTTCCCGTGACACAACAACGCCGTAATCGGCGATCAACCGTACTTATATTTCGCTGTTGTCAGTTTCCATACAAACAGAAGTAGAAATCACAAAAATATAGCTCCTGTTACATTGTTTCAAACCATTCAGAAGTCATGCATTCTTGGCTCCAAGCCGAAAGAAATCTAAAGTCTGGGAATGCTCTAGCCTTGAAAACAAAAATATTATTCAAATTGAAACAGTGTTGGAAAAATGTTTTTGAGCGTATAATCGCAGGAATTTTGTATTTAGCTGAACACAATGTAGCTTCCAGGGGAAGTTCCGCCATCGTATATGCAGCACGTAATGGTATATTCCTTGGCTTAATCGAAAAAATAAACAACCACTTATTCAATTAATGTGCCACGGAAAATAAAGTAGTAAAAATAATTAGTATAGATATGACAAACACGCTAAATATTATTCAATTTTACTTGACTCTACACCTGACATATGCAGTCAGGAACAACAGTATATGCTGTTCCTGTGCTTGGTCCACGCAACCAGTTTGGACGTTGAAATTAGGTAATATTTCGTAACGTTTAATATAGTTGACGACACTACAGGAAAGGGTTTGTCTGAAAAGATAAAGGCTTTGTTAGCTGCTGAAGGGGTGGAACTCTCTGACTGCCATGGCCAAGGACTTGACAATGGGATACCACAATTTAAATTTACGTCTTGGAGATGTCGCAAAGTCTTCGGGAACAGCACTTAAATTTTTTGGAATTTTACAAAAATCTGTACTTTATTTGCAGCTTCAACAACTCATCGGAACTTTTACAAAGTGAAAAATGCTTCTTTCGAAAACCCTATTACAGAAAAGATGGAAATATCTGCTTTACTTGAAATTGGAAATACGAGGTCTGAAAATAGAATTAAAAGCGATGTAATTTCAATCGAAAAGCAACTGAACACATTTGAATTTACTGTAAACCCAACTACTGGGTACGATTTGTTTTCAAAAGTAAATTTTGTCAGTAAAATGTAAAGTTCCACCATGCACACAGAATTGGCCACAGTTCATCTGAAAGTGGTTTCACTGTATTTTGAAGAATATAGCCACTCTGGGTTTCAGGCTCTTCGGTCAAAGCTAAGGACATAGCAGTTAAATACTTAATGAGAGTTCAAAACACCTCGTCCAAGAAAAAAGAATCAAGTACTAAGAAGCCGACGAACCAACACAAAATACCGAAGAAAATTTTATAACGAACTTTTTCGTAGAAAAAATTGATACCGCAATAATATCTTTCAAACAAAATTTCGAAATGTACGAGATACACAGTGAAATATTTGGTTTATTATGCAAACAACATAAACAACTAGATGTAATGGATAAAACTGATGTTTAAAAAAGCTGTAAAGCTTTGCATAAGAGTATCAGAAGGCGGGCTAAACGGAGTCGATGTGAGGAAGTAAAAATGGTAGGAAAATTTATACCAGAGAACTGTAGTCTAACACACTAAAATAGGTTATCGTAATAACCTGTCTGCAACCTACACAAATATTATTGTTGTTTTAAAGATATTGCTAACATCCCACGTTACATTTGCTTCGGTGGAGCATCGTTCTCAAGACCGAAACTTATTATTTAAAAAAAAAGACCTTCTTTCGACAATTAATTAGGAGTGATTTTTACATTATCACTATTATCAATATAAAAATAAATACCGAAAACTTTACATTATAATGATATATTCTGTTAATTTTCTTGCAACAGAACATGAATGAAATAGCATTTAAATGCGTATTCTTAAACTCTTTACGCCTTTTTAATTTTTTGTGATATACTACAGTACTACTTTTGTATCCAATGTGAATAAATTTTACCTTTTCTCCTTTGTGTTTGTTATTGTGTTTGTGTCCTGGCCCCACATAACATTTTGCACCCGGCCCCACAAATGTTGGCGCTGGCCTGCAAGTACCATACCTTGTAACCATAGAATTGCTGTAAAATTATATACCATAAAGGCACGTTCTTTCCAGGTATATGATTGTAAATACCCTGCATAAATGTGATTAATAATAATAATAATAATAATAATAATAATAATAATAGAAAGGCGTAAATACAAATCATACGAGAAATTAGTTTTACATGGCAGAATCATGTAATGCAGGTCAATACAGAATGTTCAAAAAGCCGCTTTACCTACAAAAAAGTCCGAAAATTTATTTAAGAGTACTGTATTAAAGCAGTTGTTCAAAATGTCCTCCATTTTGTTTAATAAGTCTTTGACAACGTTCAGCTACAAAATTAACAATGACGACGCATAAATTTTGGTCCTCATCCATCCTCTCAGTGATCGTTTGTAGGTGCTCCAAATCCCCCAGCTTCTGGGGGGAAAACCGCTATTGTTCATTAGACCCCACACCGAAAAATCACACGGCGTTTGATCACATAAGCGCCCCGGGGGAGTGGAGGTAGCGAGGGAAGCAGTCAACTGTATCACGCCTCGAGATTCACTCCAGAAAGTGGTTACTGGGGAAACCTCGAAATTTTAAACTCTAATGAGAGAGAGCGCGCGTTTCTCTTAAAATCTTGGTGGAAAAGAAATAAACACATTGCCCGTGTGTTGGAAATTTTAGCAGAAAAATCTCCCGACAATCCTGTGCCACCTGGCAAGCAAGTTTCGAATTAAGTAAACAAATTGAGTGCCGTGGAAGCGTACATGGTTTGCCCCGCGGTGTAGGCCTCGAAGTTCATTAACTGATTAAAATTTGACCACGGTTGCCCAAGCTACAGTTCAAAGCCCTGAAAGATCTATCCTGAAGATATGCAGAATTCGTTATTCTACCTATCAGTATTTATTGAAATTTGAAAGCATTACAATTGAAACCGTACCGCCTTGATGTTTTACAAGCGCCAAGAGAGTTGATTTTGATCGGAGAGTAGGATTTGTCGAGTGGATTTAATTTCGTTGTGAGGATGAGGCCAGCTTTCTCTATAGCACTTTATGGACAGATAAACCTTTGTTCAAATTTGACAGCCGTATTAACGGCTTAATTATTTCCTGGTGCGACTCAGTTCTGTATGAAGTCATGCAGGATGAATTACATGTAATTTGGGCAGAAATTTGGAACGGTGCCATCGTGGCATCGTGGGTCCTTACTTTTTACGGTACTGTAACTGGAGAAGCATATTGAAATTTTACGTGATATCGTTTTACCTGAATTAGAAAACAGTCTTTTGTACGACAAAACTGACAGTCTCAGTGCTGTCATACAGAAGCCGTCTTGCTGCCATATGTCAGTCTGACATCATATGACAGCAAGACGGCTACGATTCATTATTGCAACATGCTACCATGTACCTACAACAATAAAATTCAGGACCACATTACTGAAATAAATGAAAATGAAAGGGTAAGCATACATGAACGTGTTTCAACACATTTAATGGAGTTCGTCCCGTTATGCCGTGGTTCAATAGTACTAAATCTATTACAGTCGAACATAACTCTCTCGCTCGCACAAAAGCACATACACAAGAAACGCTAAATATTTTAACTAAAAGAATGATACGTTTTTATAAACATAAACCCATTTTAGAAAAATACTTTCAACTTATGAAATGTACAAGAAAATAAAGTTACCACTTAGTGCTACATAAAATCGAAAACAAGATTGTAAAATTTGTGAACTCACAAATTAATAATTTTCAACTTGCATACATAGTTATGTTTTAGATATGTATTTTAATGCCTGATGATGGTCCGAACAAAGGACCGAAACATGTAGCAGCATTATTGATATAAGCAATAAAGGGAGTTATGTTCAACAGTAATACATTTAGTAACAGGTTTAATCGGATCTTAATTCAGATTAAAGAAAGTCGCATTACAATTTTCTTCTTGGTAAAGGGACTTTTGGAACACTGTTTATCAGTCTTACTAATTTTCTTTCACATAGCTAGAGCGGTTGTATGTCATGTTGAGGAGTTGCTACTTGTCAGGGGTTTATTGTGTCATTACATCAAGATTTTGAAATTACGAATATGTATACACTGAGTAAAGGACTGATACCTAGAGTAGAAGATTAACCTAAATAACATGTGTAATTTCTGATGATACTATGATGTAAACATAATACTGTTTAATGGTGAACTAGCACCCTCTCTAAAATGTACCTACATACTGGTTTGTATCGAACAGTTTAAGCAATTCTCAGTATCCGCAGGAATTAGTACATTACACATCATAAATATTTTCATTTTAACAAAGCATGGACACTAACATTATGTTTTTCCATATATTAAACCAACTGTAACCCTTAATCATAAAAATTTATAGAAAATCACATTGTTAACACATGTATGACACCAGTGTAAAGCCAACAAGCACCAATTTCCCATGTGTACACGAAAAATTTCCTCGATGATGGCCGAACACATGCCAAAACATGTTGGAAATAGGACTGTAAATAAACGAAGGAAGGTTTCAGACACTGCCCTAGAATACTGAGAGGGTGTTGATTCAAGTACCATTAATGTAATATAAACTTTATTATGGGCTGTTTACAATATCCAGTGCTTGCATACCATTATATTCAATTGGTCTCTAGCACTAAAAATATGTTGCGCTCTTAATTGTACATATTTTTGTTGTATCTGATGGGCGATTATTTATAAATTTGGGAATGAATAACAAGGTAAATGCATCAAACTTCACCATGTCACAAAACTTCAAACCTGCAGCCATCGTATAATTTAGCACGTAATCCTACAAATAAAACGATTACAACAGGACAACTGTGTTGAATGAGGCTGGGCTGTGAAGAGGTACACACTTTCAGAGGACAGCCTTTTCTGAACTATCATCATGTGGATCCCATTTTCCACTCATATTACTATTATTTCTTTTTCATGATTCGACAGCCCTAGCAGGCCAAGGCCTCCTCATTTTTGTGGCTTCGCGATCACCCTCATTAGACACATCACACCTGGATGAGTGACCAGCCCGTTGCAGAGACTTCTGTCAACACACACAAGTCATAAAAATCAGACACCCACTGCAGGAAGATTAAAAGACCATATTAAAAAAGTAAGAGGTAAAATATAAATATGATTACAAAGAATAACACCTAACTAACTGACTAACTAATTAACTGCATGGAGTAGAGTCCTTCTTCAGAAACTAACAGGTCTTCAGCTAGCCAAAAAAACTCTGCACATTTTATGGAACCCGAAGGTTCATTACCACATTCACAATTGCCGGTCACCTGCCGTATCCTGGGTCAGTTCAATACAGTCCATGCCTCCCCATCCTACGTTTTGAAGATCCATTTTACTATTATCCCCCCCATCTATGCCTAGGTCTTTCAAGTGGTCTCCTATCCTCAGGTCTCCCCACCATAACCCTGGACAAACTGCTTATCTCCCATAATGCCACATGTTCCTCCCATCTCATTCTTCTTGATTTGATTAGCTTGTTATGTAGTCTTCTCCACTCCCCTGTTACCTCACCTGCTTAGGCCTAAATATGTTCCTCAGTGCCCTGTTCTCGAACACCCTCAGCCTATGTTCCTTCTTCAGTGTGACAGACCAAGTTTCACACCCATACAAAACAATAGGCAAAATTACAGTTCTGTGATTCTTAATCTTTACATTTTTGGATAGCGAACTGGAAGAAAAAAGATTCTGCACCAAATGATAGCAAGCATTCCCTGAATCCAACCTGGTCTTAATTCCTTTATGAATGCAATTTTGATGTGTTAGGGTCTTCCCAAATATCTGAACTGTTCCACCCTTTCAAAGGATTTATTACCTATCATTATGTTGTGATTTGTGATGCATGCTCCTCTCAAGACATGACCATGTACTTAGTTTTCTCAGCATTTACTTCTAGACCTATCTCCTTACTAGTGACTACTAAGGCTTCCGTGTTTTTTTTTACAGTATGTATGCTTCCACCCTATAGATTAACATCGTCAGTATAAACCAGAAGCTGATATGCACCATTTAATTTCAAGCCCTCCCGGTTTGCCTGAACCCAACTAATGGTATATTCTAAAGTAAAGTTGAAAAGCAATGGCAATGATTATCTCCTTGTTTCAATCCATTCTTAATAGGAAATGTGTCAGACAAATGTTCGCCTACCCAGACTCTGCTATAGGGTTCATTCAGACACACAAACAATAACACCTACAAAATATATAATAATAAATATAAAGTGATAATGTATATATTAATCAGTTTTGATAACTGACAAAGGGTGACGAATGTCTTATGATGGATTGCATCATAAAGTATCATCTATGTATATCTATGATCAGATCATCCATTGATGGGTACAGTACAACCGATCCTTGTGTCTTAAAATATGGCTATTATACTTAAAAATGTTGGATCAAAAATAAACATTTTTAAAAGTGTAATTTGTTGGTTTTACTATTGCATTATACCATTGTACATGGTTGGAATGTGTAGCAAAAATATGTACATAAATAAAGTATACTAATAAATGTGGAGAATAAAATTGATCTCTATTCATAAATGTTCCTCAGAGATTATGATTGGGGGTGCTTTTTGATTAAGTGCCCAACACAATAATAATAATGTTATGCGACAGGCTACTTGATTGTAATAATTTGCTGTATGACCCAACATTTTATAAATAATAATTACACAGACACACCCGTGTATGATTTACAGGGGAAGTGAAAAATGTAATTGGTAGTATTCACTCAAACTCCAAATTTTTATTTGGAAATAATGAATGAGCAATTAATGCAAAGTCAATTAAGCAGCACTTCTTATCCTATCAAGCTGTCTATTCAGAGATGGAAATTGTAAAATTTTCCCATTGAAATTTCAACAGGAATTTTCTAAGATATACATTTTTTTAGACACTCCAATTAATAATGTGCAACAAACAGGTTGTTTAATAAATTTGCTCAGCTTGACTTCAGTGTTTTATAATGATGCTATCAGTTAATATGTTCTATTCAGTTGTATCCATCACAAACTGCATTACAGAGGAAAAGAAAATGTAAAGGTTTTCATTTAACCAGATCCAAAATTTATGACAGGGCCATGGAGGAAGTGCACAGAAAACCATTTTAGTTGCATTGATACTATGGCACAGTGCATATTAAGACAATTCCATCCAGCTGCATGCTTGAAAATCTCAAGCATTGCTGAATGGATTTTCATTACATTTTATATTATGAAGTTTTACTGGAACTTATCAGACCACTTAGTTTTCATCTAGAACAGACAATTTTAATGACCACTTTAAATGAAGGCCTGTATGGGTGTCTGCACTCATCTCAAGTGATACTTGCCAAATCTTTATCAAACTAAAGAATGTTTAAAACAAAAGCTGTGGATATAAATACATTCTTTTGTGTCCAATAGACTGTTTCTGCAAGTTTTACATTTTAAAGATTACAAAAAAGAGAGCATACATGCCAAAGTGTTATGTTCCATGGATATTTCTACCTTATTTCATATATTTCAGGACTTATTCTAAGTGAATATATCAAAATAAATGCTGTGAATTCTTTTCTGATATTTAGTCATTTTATGGCCAAGAGATTGGCACTGGTGAAAGAGGTGCATGATTTTCAAAGGCTGAAAGTGAGTTATTTACGGTCAAGAGTAAATTGTCTCAAAATACTGATAGAAGAATTGGACTGCACAGTTCTAAAGTCCTAAGAAGTGCAGGATGATCCCAATGAAAATAGAAATTACCAATTTGGTAAGTGAAAAGTGTTTAAATTTTTAAAACGATTTTCTATTATATAAATTAATGATTCATCTTTTAAAGACTATCATCTTCTGATATAAAGAAAACAAAGTAAGTAAATTTTATATTCAGTAGCCTTAAAGAGCTATAGTGAATGGAGATTATTACAATTTTTAATTTATTCTACACACAAGATTTTTTAAAGACTCTTTTATGTGCACTCATGATACCAGTTATTGCTCCTGACAGAACATCTATGCAGGGACCACCAACCAAAATTCCACAGGTGCCAAAAACACCATTCCTTATTCCCTGATACAGTACATAATCAGTACTGCTAGCCAATAGATAACTCATGCTCCCAGTCAACAGGCAGCTGTGACATTCCTATGAGCAAAGAAACATTCATATTGACAAGACAGGCAAGAACCAATTGTGAGATTTTACCTGCCTTAATTTCTTTCATTATATACAGATGCTGCTTAAGTTTTGCTTATGACCCCTGCCACATTTTCGAAAGGAGAAAGGATAACAGGATGTGGCAGAAGAAAATTCCTTTATCTGGAGATGCTCAAAACATATACCAACACTGCCTGGAGAGAAATACTGCCAGACAGATCAGACACTGTTTGCAAAGCATAATAAAAATTATAACTAATTTATATGATTTTTCTTTGTTTCTAATATTCAGTGCTACATTATTCTTCGCACACTGCTTTCAAACCAAGCCTATACAAATGACAGAGAGCAGAAAGGATACATAACTCGCACTTACTAGCGTCTCTTTATAGTGCTCAAAATTAGCGTACTAATGCAGCCACATGAAACATCACTAATATGTAACAGAATTTCTTCCATTATCACTGAGCACAAACACTCACAGTGTTTTGAAAGCAGTCTGCTTTCATCTTCAGGTGAAAACACTCACCCAGACAATAACTGACTAAATTAAAGCCAACAAGTTATCATGAATCACATGTAAGAAACAATAAGTTTGTATCTCAAATATAAAATAAGTTTAGTCAATTACTGTTTGGATTAGTGTTTTCACCTGAAGACGAAAGCAGGCTGCTTTTGAAATGTTGCGAGTCTTTTTGCATAGTGATAATGGAAACAGTCCTGTTACATATTAGTGATGTTTCACATGTTAAACCATTGTCAAAAGATTATATGGTATTGCAGCCACATTAACTAAGTTAATGTACAATAGATCTTGTAACTAGATTACCAAGATTTGAAAGAATAACAATATTATTCTAAAGAAAATTTATTGCTTCTCTTAAAAGAAACTAAACATCTTAATGACATAGCACATCATAATTAAATACTATCCATGAATATTTAAAGTTTACATAAAAGAAACAATTCAACAATTTTTATTTGCTCACATTAAACATTCTATATTCTTGTATTATATACTCTATCTTTAATCTTGCTATTATACAGTGTACACTATTATCATAATGGTAGACATATTAACACTGAGTTGACATGTAAAATAATTATGACTGGCTTGTGCATGTTTCTTTGTTTACATATTGATTAATTAAACCCAAGTGCAAACCCTGTTGGACACTCAGTTCCACCTTCTGACCCATTGTTATAATACTGTGAATAAAGTATTATTAAGTATATAGGCCATGTCTAATTGTTTATGACACAAAGGATGAGCATAATGACATTGCAAAAAAAGCAAAGCATAAGGGATGCACTGTATAGACGCGTATTTTGAAGTGTGACAAAACAGTCACAGTTAATTATCCTGTTGCTGTATGACTTTCAGGATTTTTATACACATGTACTTGTTCTATATTAATGGTAAATTTTCTTCTTTTTTTCAAGCATTTCATAAAATATTTGCACTTTTATCACTGAAAGACTCAATTTTACAGCACAATTTCTTGTATAAGGTTGTGATCAACCCACTGCACCTCTAGTCTATTGTTTTCAGTTCACTTCTGTATTAGCATTCTTAGTTTAATTAAATTATCAGTTCAGCTAAAAGTCACTGCTGAAACCACATAAATATTAAATTTTATCTCAGACATCCCTTTGTGTTAATATAATATTACAGTACTTCACTGTAGGCAACACAACTATTTATTGCTATTACTAACAGGTCAAATCAGCAGGCAAAAAGTTTTAACCAAGATTATGTCATCTTCATACCATTTCATAACATAAAAATAAATTACAATTGCATATTAATCTGCACATAAGTAGATTGTGATCTCAATCCACTGGTTATTCCATAATACATGTTGCTTATCAGTATAATTATTTCTTAATCCATTAGTTATTCCATAATACATGTTGCTTATCAGTATACTGATAATAACCAATGGACTGAGGTCTCAGTCTACTTACATACATTAATATGCAGCTGTAATTTATTTTCTATGTTATTAAATGGCCTGAAGATGACCTAATCTTGGTAAAAAAATGATTTCAGGCTTCTGCCACGATGTTGATGAGATCTGTGCTCTTCCTTTTTCTTCTTGGACTTCTTGACCCTTGAAGATGGGACCGATACGTTGTTCCGAAACGTCAGTAAAGGATTACCACACAACGTTGCGTAATATCACATTAGAGTGCAGATCTTAGTTGAAACATGTTGCCCTCTTAATTGATCTGTTAGTAATACCAATAAATAGTTGTGTTGACGATAATAAAGCACTACATTTTAACACACCAATATTAGTTTTAATTTGTCTATAGTTTACACGTAATACAATTTAATTGTTAGTAAAGTCTGTTGTTTTTCTTAGGCAGCACAAACTTAATACTGTAAACAACATTACTATATTACAATTAACAAACTTGTAACCATTTGCTTATGAAGCAATAAATATGCAGCTAAAATGAGTGGAAATGGTATTTACAAAATCACTTTATAAAATTAAATGGCACTGTGAAGTAGATGTACCTAAGGACAACATTTGGTACTACTTGCAGAAATTTTTATCTAAAAGTGGTGGAAAATGTGACATAACATGTATGACTGAAGTTTAAATAACAATTCAGTTCACTGAGAATTACCACAAACAGAAACAGTGTAAAATACTGAGGAACCAAAGCAGAATTTTATCTGGTCATAACTAGAGTAATATTTATTGTACTACCATAAGTACTAGCGATTTTTAGTGAGGTTTTAGAGCATCATGTTTGAATCTAAGCCCATCCCTGCTTGCCGGTTACTAACTCCCTCCATTAAACAGTGCAAACTCTGGCAGTTTCTATCTTGATTTTGCTCGTCCTCTTCTGAAACATGTTAGTCGACCATCAACTCAAAATGTACTGAACCCCGACGCTCAGCACGATCATGACGGACATTGTGTGCCCATGCCTTACATTCAATGTTGATTAACACACCAGCTGAAATTACAAAAAAACATATTTTTCAATGCAAAGAGTACTTTTAATTAATATGAATCAGAGAAGACGATAAGATAATAAACACATGTAGCAGGAAAAATAGTTCTGGCAACAAACAAGAATTTGCAACATCTCAGGGCATATTTACACACAGTAAGACTGAGTAAGGGTAGTTTTGCAGATTGCATGGAGGCACAAGAACTCAAATTATTTTGTTGAATGAAGAAGACATGACTCAGATGAATTCTGTGATCAGAATAGTGACACATTCAAGTTTTCAGTAACAAAAAATAGGTACCATATAAAAGTAAACATGAAAACACACAGCCTACCAACGTTTCCTTATTTTGTATTTCTAACGTTTTGTCATTCAGCATCTGAGTATGAGAACAAATTCCTTTTAGTGGCCCACTGACAGTATAACACATAATAGAATGAACTTTACAGATATGCTGAGTAATGGAGTTTGATGTTCGGCATGTGCCTGAAGACTGTAAATTACATCTAGTTTCAGTTCCTTTGTCAAATAATTTATGCCATATTGCTGTGTACTGAGTACTTGTTTACGCTGTATCATCTGTAAAAATTATTTAATGTTGACCAGCATATAAACTAGCAGAATAACGATAGGATTAACTGGACATCTCCCAATACACTCATAACAAATTTGGTGAGTATCAAACTCAGTTTCATCAGTTATTAATGCAACATGATGATAAACGTTTATTTGGATAACATTCAAACTGACTGAAGTGTAAGATGATGCACAGTGTAGACAGATTCACTGGCTTTACCAGTGCTTCACAAGTAAGACTATGCAAAGAAATAACAATAATTTAATATATTAACGTAAGCTGTATCTTTCATAAAATATAACTAACTCCATGGAGCAGATTCCTTCTTGAGAAGATAATAGTTCCTCAGCTAGTAAAAAAATTCCCCACATTTTATGGAATCTGAAGGTTCATTACTGTGTTCAAAAGAGCTTGCCATTTGTCCCTATTCGGAGACAGACAAATCCAGTACACTAACACGCCCCCCCTCCCCCCGCAATCTTATTTCTTTAAGATCCATTTTAATATTTTCTGCCCACCTACACCTAGGTCTTTATGTGGTGTACTTCCTTCAGGTTTATGCACCAAAACCTATATGTATTTCTTTCATCCCCCTTATGCACCACATGCACTGCTTGTGGTTTTGGTTAAAATACACATAAATTATTAACATAACAGTTTACTTAAACCTAAATCTGAATAAAAATAAATGTTGTAAGATAACAAATGAAGGAATAGTCAGTCACAAGAAGAAATAATATACTTAAAATATTTCATTCCACACTGAAAAGTTTAAATTTTAAAATTAAGTAAAAATTTTATCATAATATGAGTAGTTTAGGTGTATGTTATCAAACATACAACTAACATTGTAGTGATTATTGTGTAAAAACTGAGTGACAGTAGCACAGGCACCGGTCAGCCCCTGCCACCTCCACAATAATAGCGCCCCCTATAATTACTAGCAAAGATGCTCCCAGATCTCAAAATAGGGATCCAGCACACTGCCTTCTGTGAGAAGACCAAAATCAGTCTAAAAGAATCCACACCAAATTTTAGCATTATGTACATTTATAGGCCCACCTGACCCATGTGTCTCCCTGCAAGGCAGTGTTAGGGGGCCTTATCTGCGTCACTGCTTAATGACTTCATTTTTGTGACTACTCATAGTTCTCCACAAAGATGACTCATGAGTGAAACATGGAGAAAATTGTAATGTCAATATATACTGAGAAACGGATACCAAGAGGACATATGTAGATTCTGTTATTAATTTAAGCATGTACAACAGTCAATGTTCAAATGCATAGCAATTTATTTTGCCTTTATTATTTCTGGAATGTTTGAAACCTAATATTAAGAGAGCCATAGAGGTGTACTGCTTCCAGTTCATAATTTGTTTCAGGACCATCGAAAATATACTGTATATGATCTCTCACATTCCACCTCCTACTTCCTGTCTTCCTTAAGTTTATTTCTTCATCTGCTTTATGCTTTCTTATTTATAACTGACATAATGTCTTTCCTCTTTCTCTTCTTAAAAGCACAGCTTCTTAAAAGTTGGTATACATGAATACATTTGTAAAATAACACCACTTATTAAAAAACTGTGCTATGCCTTGCTTTCTGCCCACACACAGAGTTGTGTGGATATCTTGGCAGTAAGTAGATAGTAGGCTTTATCTCAGTTTAAACAATTTGGTGGCTTAAGAATTCATCCTTCTCTTCTTTTGTGGGTAGCTGCTAGAAATACGTGTATGTCATGTATCCCATCCTATCCACAGACATGTGCTAAGTGAGGGAAAGGACTGGGGGCAATATAATATTCTGAGTGGTCAGGTCTACTGCACAACTCACACTGAACATAGGACATTGGCGGAATGACAACTGGCTGTGCAGAATCTAAGTGCGTAAAGGATATGGAATCAAAGCTCACTGAAAAGTTCTTACTCTGGAAAAATACTGAATACAATCCAATTGACAACCCTGAAAACATAATTTTAAAGTGATCATTATTATTATGTTGTATTAAGGTGTACTTACAGCATAAAAGCACTGGATAGAGTAAATTGAATGTCCTTTGCTTTACCTGTGATCCTCTCTTACTTGCAAAGATGTAACTACAGTTTAGAATGAAAAGTGAACTTACAGGTAGGTCTTTTGAACCAAACTGAAACCATAGAGCTGTGGCAACTTTCCATGCTTGTGAATGGAAAGAAATAACTACAGAACCCTTGTTGCAGAATGCATAACACAGTGGAGTCCTCATTAAACATTATTCTAGGGGACAACATATCTGAACACTAAATGTTGGAAAAGTTTCAAGATGGCCGGAATTTAATGCAGTTGTAATGGCTGTGGAATCACAGAAATTGTATACTGAATGAAGAAAATCTTTACATTAAGAGAAACAAAAGTGGTGGTTTTACTGTATCCAACAAAAAAAAATAAACTTACTAGTGGGCCTTTCAAACCACACTGCAACCAAGGGACTGAGATATCCTTCCTTATTTGTGAAAGGGAAGAAATAGCCTGGGAACCCTCGACGAGGGATGTACTGGATAGGCCCCATGTTCTCCACATCTGCTGGATTTTCTCCTTCACAGCTAACCCAGACAGTGTTCAGCTGGAACAGATATTGTTAGGGTGTGAAGAAATTACACAAGTTTAATCTGTAGTTAATAACTGAAGTTAAATTTAAGTACTGATACTGTCTTTCACACACGGTTGTTTTCAGAAATAAATCTTTTATCAGGTATGATAATTCAAGATCAAAACTGCAGGTTTGCTATACAAATACATGTCAGTGAGCATACAAGCTTCACATTTGGACTCATCATTTATGACAGGTAACAAGGTCAATACAAGTTTTTACCTATTTGAATCTTACTACTGTTACAGGTGCTTAATTAAAGCATCATATACTGTTGTTTCTACAACCATTGTAAGTAAAACAGTTCTGCACTGCAGAAAGACACAGCTGTGCACTGTAGACAGAATTGTTCTGACAGCTAGGTCTGTCTATATGCAGTACCAGTAATGTAATGTCAATTTTGATTTTGTTTCAACATATTCCAAAAAATTAAAATTAAGGTAATAAATCCATACTGTACATGTAAATTAGAGCTTGAAAGGTAAAAAGAAATATTTATGTATGGATCTATGAGAAGTAATACAAATTTGCATATGTGGTTAATTAGGTGACTACATGCTAATGTCCAGCAGTCTTTCTTTTTATAAACAGTGAAAAGGTTAAGAAATATAAAGCCATATATATTTTACATCTGACACACTTTTCAGCTTATGTTCCTCATTTTTCCGGAAAAACTCGAGCCATACAGTGTTCTTGGAGTCATAATGAACAACGATGTGTCTTAACATTACTACTAGTGAATATGCTGAGTGACCATGTAGTCTGAACAATTACTTGTCAGTAGTTCTGGCAAGAGACAAAATATCAGTTTGCTTTGTGATACTTTATTAAATAAAACTAAACAAAAATAAACACTTCTAAATATACATGCCTTTTGTTTGCAAAATGTGCATGTGTGATAAAAATTATTGACATATTTTACATGCTGACAGGAAGATATAGTGAGACCTTGGTCATCCAACTTTTGATCAACTGGCCACTACATTAATGGACCTGCCCTTCTGAATCCCCAGAGTAAATTACTGGAGAGACATTCCGAATTATTTGTGTGTAAATACTTGAATTTAGCAATTAGGGAACATATTATTCTATATTTTTGTAGGAGCTCCTAATGTAGCCTACAGAATTACATTTGCAAAGTGAAGACACTGAGGCTAGCCTAGGCATAGTTACGCCTAAACAACATCAGTCAAACTTTGTGGTGGAAGCTCCCAACACATATTTAGGCCTAAAAACATTTTAGGATGTATTTTGTTATTCCGTATCAAAATTTTACTATGCATGTGTTGTTTTTGTGCTAAAATGTTGCCTAGGTTCAATTATTAACTTCCTTACTTCACATCTGTTGACTAGAAAGCAGACCCCAAAGAAGCAACTTCCCAACCTTTCTGAGCCAATTTCCTCCATGCCCCCCAATTATATTGCATAACCAAGGGTTCCTTGAAAATTGAAGGAGATGTTATGTATTTTTTTACTCTTTCTGCTAAAATATTACTTTATTCCATACTAGTAACATTAGAAGTAAACAAATTATGACTTTTGGTTACTTTTGACAAAAAAAAAAACAAGGAATGATGCCTGTGAATTCTTATTCTTATCCTAAATGTGACAGATCGTCTGTTGCAGAAAGCCAAACATCACATATGACACATGTAAAAAAATGTTAGCTGACAACTGGTGCACAAACCACACCATTTTGTACTTCTTTTAGTTTTATGTTGCACTGTATACTGTGTTGGCAAAGAAATAAACTTACTTCATGTGCATTTGTTGTGTCCCGAATGTGCTGCTTCAGATCTTCTGGCATTTTATCAGGCAGAGAATTTGTGTCATTGTAATACTCAGGAATCCAGCTGTAGATCTAAAAGATGAGTTATATAACAGTAATATAACTGAAGAATGGTGAAACACTGCACTCAATTCATTAAATAATAAGATAGAGGTAGACTTATGTGACAGAATGTTGTGCCATGAAGGCACACAGGCAATGCTAAGGTACATCATCACATGTTTCACACCTCATTGACCTGCTCCTGCTGTGAGTCCACTTTTTCTCTTTGGAAAGAATGCCCAAAACACATTACTTAGGCCCCACAACCACAATCTCAGGTTATTAATCTTTACTATTTGTTTCGTTCTCTCTCTCTCTCCCTCCCTCTCCCCCCCTCCCACACACACACACACACACACATACATGTGCATTTTAAAGGTGCAGTTCCACATCCAATTTACAGAGCTCAATTATTAAAACTACCAAACACAACCTACACATTTATGCTGATGTGCTTGCCAGTGTATATTATAGCACAGGGCTGTGCAGTACAGTATAGTATAGTATAGTATAGTATAGTATAGTATAGTGCAGAATAAGGCAGTAGTGTAACTAAGAGTATTGTCACACCTCAAAACTTTGCAAGGTTGCCATGCTGGCATCAGATAGAAGGAAATTAAAAGGCACTAGTTGACTGCCACCCTCTCTTCATTGTTGTTTGCCAACTCCAATAAGATTTATAAGGATTACTGAATAAGTAACTTACTCATAACGAAGATTATTGTGAGTGTGCCTATCATTTTGTAATTATTACCTTATTTATACTTTTATTGTATTATTAATGTGAATTATTACAGATGAAATGTGTGTATATATGATGTCAGGAATATGTAAAGGTGAAGTTGTCCCTGTGCATGGTATGAAGGCAAATGGGGAAGTGGAGGTATAGGTCCACTCATTCTTAACCTTGGCACTAGATGGATAAAAGTAGTGATCTTCACGCTCTAGCCACATGACCCCAAGTAAAAAGCCCAGAGTTCTCAATCACTAGGATGCTGGGTGGATGCCAAAGCCAGGTTGAGTGATTTTAAGAAGACAAGAAATCTCTTGGCCCTGCCACGAATTGAAACACATTCCTCGGTTGCCACCTTGAAACCAAGTACATAACTATACCAACTATGGTATCCCAGGCTCCATATGATGTCAGTTGTAAGCTGATATTCATTTACATATTACAAGCTTTTGTTTTGTGTATGTGTATTCATTATGTCCATATGCATGGCAGTTCCTTCTTCCACTGTCATATGTTCTCTTATACTGCACTGTTACGTGTTACCTCCTCCTTACACTGTTTTATGCTTTTCAGCAGTAATGGTGTTGAAATGTTACCCAGAGGTGGAGTGCTAACATTTTGATACTGAAGAGAGACAACGGTTGTCTTAGAAGTTATTACAGGGAGGCAAACACACAGACCAGTTTCAAAGTGTTGAATGTAGGCTAAAAATCATTTCCCACAGCACACACTTTATTATCTCGCAACATATTAACATACAGATAAAAAATTTTAGATATACACTGCTCTTTTTGCAATATACATTATGTGAACTTTGTTACTAGTTTCTTGAAATATGACTCCTGGCTCACCTTATTTAATTTGAGGAATATACATGGGGCAGACCTGTGATAGCTGTAGTGATTTTCTGGTGAACAGGAATGCCACTCTTGTGGATCCACATAGCATACTTTGTCTCCAGGATAGTTTTCATAGTTACAATGTACTGTACTCTTCCCATCACCAGGTATAATACCAGGACGCTTGTATACTGTTAGGAAAGAAGCAGAAAAGGTGATGGAAATTGTATTACTAAATGAAATAATACACAGACAATTTGGATCGCACCTAAATTATAACTGCTGATTCAAATAAAAGCTAAGCTAGTGTACACTGTATTATATTCTATTGTATATGTTTTAATAAAAGTTGTAACTGAAATATATAACAGTTACACAATGGACACAATTTTGTGTAAGACTTTCTTAATAAGCGTTATAATTTTTTACACTTCTTAGTCACTTTTCACAAAGTAATCGAGAATGTATTTGGAGATCATGTCCGCCTGTCTGTCCATCTGTATGTGACCTCTTGTCTGTGCCTAAAACATTTGCCAGATTTTCATGAAATTCGGTATAGGAATTCTTTCAACAATTTGTCGAGCAAGAGTGATTTTCGTGAAAATCGGTCCAATGATTTACCAATGAACCTACTTTTGTTCTAGTATATATAATGATGTGTACTCTACAATACAAATAATGCTGCTTACCCTCCAAGAATTTATCCAACTCATCTGTCCAGTACTTGTAGTTCTGTTCGTCATTTGCCCTGTACCAGATCAGCGTACTTTCAACATTACTTTCAGGAGGCATTGGACGGAATCCCAGACCTAATATGTATTTAATAAGAGCACACAAATAGAGAATAATAAGTTTCAATATCTGGATTAGCAGACTAAATATGTGCATTTAATTGGGTCCTTCATATTTTTGTGGAGCATTTATTAAAATTTCTGTCAATCTGTGAGCGCATAACAACCCGAGAACTGCCGAAAGGATTTTCTTTAAATTTAGTATTGGACAATAGTATGAAAAGTTGTCGACCCAAATCAACTTTGGTTAAAATTGGACAAAGTACCAGACACTTTACATGAAGACCTGCGCTTATTTCGCTAAATGCATACGCATCTGAGAGAAAAATATGTCAAAGAAAAGCTGCAGGGAAGAATGAAACACGTATTTCTTATGCGATACATTTACCCGTGAAGTTTATACAGCACTTTTTGCGGCAAGTAAAGAATAAAGACCCTGTGTGTATGTCTCCAGACCTGCATATTGGAAAACTTGGCAATGGTTCCGAATATTCTTTCAGAATTTATATCCAAGAATCTAAATATAAATAATGAACACTAACGACTAAACACAAAAATAAGAAATCACACTCGGTTGTCGATCATTTACCACCAGTGACGTAGCTTGGTTTTTGGAGCCTGGGGCAAGTAGTCTCAAAGACCACTCCAAACAGAAATTATTAATTTAAAAGAAAATAAAAAATTTATTGAAAATTGTTTTATTTGACACAATAGTTTAGGAATTTATGAGGGTAGAAAATAATTTCTTTTTCATGCAAAACATTCATTTTCCAGCCCCATGGATCCTACCGCCTACAGCGGATGTACCACATTCCCCCCACACCCCGCCTCGTTAGCCATGTCACTGTTTGCATTGACAGGTTATAAGTCAACGTAAATAAATCGTCACTTGAATTTGTTGAAAATATAATTAATCATTTGCAACGTAGGCTGGAATATTACAAAATAATTGTGATTACTTACTTTATTTTTATTTCCATCAATCCAATCAGGTTAAAACAACCTTTAAGATCAGAAACAGGTCATAACCACATCATATACAATATACAATATAGAGATACTTTCAAAAAGCATCAGTCAAACACAATAACAATAAACATACAAACTAAGCACATATGTAATAGAAATTAAAATAAGGATAAATAATGTAAAATTTTAACAACAAATATAGACCAGCAATTACGACAATAAACAGATCAAAATACAAGAAAGCTAAAATTTACAATAATTTAGTACAAATTAAAATGTACAAAGCTAAGAAATACAGAAAAATAAAGAGAGAAAAGAATGAGACCAAGATCTTATATAGAATTACTATTAAAATATTCCTCCAATGAGTAGTATGAATTTGTTAATAGCTAATCTTTGACAGTTGATCTAAATTTATATTTCTTAGTAAAGAAAAAAAATTTTATATATGACGGAGGACTATTAAAAACGTTCGAACCCATGTAATGAACTCCCCTCTGATAAATTGTTAATATCGAAAGTGGAAGGCGAAAATTGTTTTTTTCCCTGGTATTAATGTTACTTAACATGGAATTTGTTATAAACAATTCACTATTGTTTAATACAAAAGTTAATAAGGAGTACATATATTGAGAGAAAACGGTAACATTTTCAATTCTTTAAATATATCCCTACAAGAGTCCCAAATTCTAGTATTAGTCATAATCCTAATAACCTTCTTCTACAGTTTAAAAACGTTTGTACTAGAGGCTGAGATACCCCAAAAAACGATGTCATAAGACATAAGCATATGAAAATAAGAGACATAAATTTATCTCTATGTTGTTAATGATACATATTGTTTGGATATTCTGATTGCATAACAAGCTTTACTCAACTTACCAATAAGTTTATCTACATGTTCATTCCAAGATAGTGTGTTGTCAATAGTAATACCCAAGAAATGTATACTTGAAGTATCATTAATAAACGTATCATTATGATTCGTATTAATCTCATTTACTGAACTATTTTTCATTTTAAATTGAAGAAAATAAGTTTTATCAAAGTTCAAAATTAATAGATGTATCACTGAACAATTTTTTCAATTGTTCAAATATACTGATAATTTGTTTTTTTAAATTAAAAAGGCTTGGATATTTTATAATAATACTCATATCATCCGCGAAGAGAACTGGTTTAGATTTATTATTTATGATAGTTGGAAGATCATTAATACAGAAAAGAAAACGAATTTCCCAGTTAAGTCCTACTGTATTATATCTTTTCTTTAAGTTACTTTTCTTGGTTTGATAATCGACTGATGAGAAGGACAAGGGTGATTGCCAAAGAATTTACTGGCAGGAGTTCTAAGGTAAATGCACGTGATTTATACACCGACAGAAGTAATGTTGAATGGTAACATAACGAAATGACTCCTCCATTCTCCCGTCCCTTTCTCTTCTTCAGTTAATGAAAGTCAAGCTGGGCAACCTCTGCCTAAAAGCAGCGTTGTTGAATTTTGTCATACATATTTTATAACGCATTTTTCACCGTGTACCCCAAACTTAACTGATAATGTAACCAAAAAAGTATACGAGTTATGAGTCACAACTACACTTTTTTTCCTTGGCTCCTACATGTTTCGGCCTAAATGGCCATCCATACTTTGAATATGACACAGAGGTATTCAAGGTTTTACATTAATTTAAAATAAAGTGAAAAGAATTCCTGTGTAAAATAATATTTTGTGCACATGTCTGTGGATCTAAAAATTTATTCAATTCCTTATTACATTATTTTATGTACCACGTTGGTTAAAATACATAGTATGTTGCAGTGGTTCCCAAAGTGTACTCCGCGGATCCCAAGGGGATCCGTGGTTACATTCCTGTAATGGCTACTTTAAAGTTCATTTATTTTTTAAATTAGAGGAATAACGCTTTGTTAAAAATAATCGAGGAAATTCTTTAATTGGCGATATGTTTATCTCGTACGACCGTTAGAATATCTAATTAAGAAACTTTCTGTACGAACGAAGCGAGCAACAATCATTTTAATTAAGGTTAAATCATGCAATTCATTGTTACGTACGCTACTGTTATGTATTAGTATCTATCTAAAATCAGTTCTTGAGATATAAACTTTTACATTTGAATACCTATCATCCGGACACTCTATATATACGTGAGCAAAGATGTCAGGATTCGTGCTCCTTTTTCGAAGCCAAAAGGGGTCGGCGAGCAAAGAAGTTTGGGAAACGCCTGTGTGAAGGATATTCTATAGTTGCGTCTATTAAATATTAAGTAAAGGCGTATATACCTAGTTTACCATTATATGAAAAACCTCTTCGATTTTGTGTGCTATACCCCCTATGTGTTCATGTCGGTTTGTCTTGTTTATAACATGAGTTATGTTCCAATATCCATGTATTATGTGCTCGACCGATACCTCACAGTCTCTATTCAATGGTGCAATAACGCGAAAAGATCAATTTCTGCAAACAGACCCGATAATATATATATATATTATATATATATATAATGAGTTTAGGGTATCGTTTAATACTCTGTACTCGGCTGAATATTCTGTCGGACTAAACAAGGGATACAATTCTGCCATCACTGGGTCCATTCTGTACATATGAGTCTACATTTCAACTATCGTGTTTAACTGAACTACGTTTGTTCTCAGTGCACGGTGTTTCTTAAATGACACACCTTCAGGATCTAACCAATAAAGTGTGGTTCTGCATAATTTGTGTACTTTGTTAGTCACATTATCAGTTGCCACATATAGTTGACATTCTAGGTGCCAGCATAAAATTGCTTAATGAGAAGAGCACGACCCCAGAAATTTTCCAATCCTAGGCCACAGTATTTTATAGCTTACCTGGGTTGTTTCCAATGACAGATTTATCTTGTTGCCACTTGGGGATTTTCATGTCTATTGTTTGGTAGAATACCGCCATCATGGCCAAGAAGAAACCAATCAACCCAAAGTAGAACAGAACATAGAAAAGAAGGATTTTTCCTGTAAGTAAAAAAAAACATATTTTATACACAGTACAGTCTCTATTCTCCGAGTCCCAATTGTACGTATTTTGAAGTATCCTGACAACGAATGCATTGTGTATCCTGTATCACAGATATGTAACTGTATGTTCTAAACTGTACTAATCCGTGTAGTCCGAATTTTTCGGTAATTCGAGGCAGCCTCGGTTTCGTTCACCTCAAAATATTGAGATTCTACTGTACTTCACTTTCCTAACATTTGCTTAAAACCAAGGCCGGCTCTAGGCACCAGCAAAGCAAGCACATGCCTCAGGCGGCATTGTAGCCACCGGTTCTTCGCAAAAATCCACTGACAGTCTTTTATTTTACTAACTACAAATTTTCTGCGTCTTCTTTTTCTAAATTTTGCGCTGTTCCCCCCCCCCCCCAAAAAAATGGTGCAAAGTGCAGACAAGTGTGGGCAAAAGCCGAGACAAAGAAAGAGGGGCGGGGGAAGTGAACAGAAAACGTAGAACCAGTGCTGGTTAAAACTGACAGGTAAGTGACATTGTGGTACATTAACTCTTTTACATCTTAACATACTTCACTTTTGTGGCATGTTCTGCATTGCTTAGAAAGTAGCCATGTGCTTGAGTTGTGAAATTATTTAACGAATCCCATGTACTCATTTAGTTCTTATGTTCAAACTGGAAATACCTGTTTTTGCAAGTAATAGCGTCAACGATACACACATTCCCAGTTTTGTGTATAAATACGTTCATACTGGCAGAAGAAAAGCAGATCGATCAAATGAGAGTTGGGGATACCAATACCAAGGCGACGAGGTAAGCGAGAAATCGGCTTACACCCTGTTGCTGGTGATGATGACAGCTATATGTAATTTTTGTTGAGAGGTGTCCAGCCCAGCCTTTTATTCCATGGGTAATGAGGGACGGTTTCCCTAGCGGGAGTAAAGCGGCCGGAGTGTAAACCTGACCATTCACCTCTAGTGTCAAGTTTAAGAATGACTGAGAGCTATACCTTCACTCCCCCATATGCCTCAATGGCGGACAGAGGGAAAACTTCACTCTTACCTTTTGCTACATGCGTTATTTACTTTCTCTCTTTCTCAATAATTCTACGAAGAGGTTGCATAACAATACAGAACTGTATGATATCTGCACACAAGATCACTTCATAGAGGTGCCGTCTACAAAAAAAAACATTTTTGTCTGTTTTTATTCCAGATGAACACCATTAAAAACTGCTTGCCATGGCAAAGACAACATACATAGTCCTTACACCATTGGAAAATATATAGGCCTACTAATAAGACGCTGTGACATATTCTTGCATAGTGTAAGCAGTAAGAACATTGGATGTTTTCACCGTTTTAAATACGAGTAGCTAGCAACTGTTATCACTTTCATGTTTAAAGAAAAACCTAAACGTTAGTGGAACTTGTGAACTTATACACACAATAATGGGCGTCAAGTTTTATTTGCCAACATTTATATGTTTATGTGTATATAATGAATGAAATGCCGAACCCTTGGCCACGCGGTATAAGGTATGGGTCTGCGACCGCTCGCTTACTGGGATTGTGGGTTCGAATCCCGCCTAGAGCATGGATGTCTGTCTCTTGTGAGTGTTGTATGTTGTCAGGTAGAGGTCTCTGCGACGAGCTGGTCACTCGTCCAGAGGAGTCCTACCGAATGTGGTGTGTCTTAAGTATGTGATCGTGAAGCCTCGAACAATGAGGCGGCCTAGGCCCCCAAGGGGCTGTCGAGCCATTGGAAGAAGAAGAATGAATGAAATAAATACTATACAGAGTAGCCATGAATTCAAAAGAATGGCCAGAGTGGACAAAAGAATGAATTCTCTGCAACACAACTGTGATATGTGTCAGTAAAGTTATCACCCACAGTTAAATAAGTAAGGACACTCTTCTGGGGTGTGCTTCTTGCACATTATTGTTCAGCTTGTATTCACATGTTACAAGACTATTTATTGTGCAGTATTTTGAACACCTACTGGTATGCATAAAACGTGTCAGACGAATGGTGGACAGCTGCTGCGAGCCCTGTGTATACATAAATAAAAGAAACGACTGTATTTATTGTAGAAGCATAAATTTTATGATATACGGCCTACAAGTGAATGCGAAAATATGAACTCGCCGCCTAAATACGTGAACTACTTAATAAAGAGCAGTGTGGTTTTAGAAAAAGGACACGCTTAGCAGACTGTATATTATGGAGAAACTTATTCAGAAGACGGGAATGTGATTTACCGACATTTACGTAAGTTATGAATCGATTATGAAAAAGATCAGTAAGGTACACGGGGATAGAGTATGGTCAATAAAGGAAGAGAATAACTACCAACGACATTTAATTAAAATCCAGGAACTTCTGTGTTACGTAAGCCCAGACTTACGTCAACTCGACCTTACGTACACTTTTCCACAAATCACATATAAAACGAAAAACCAAGGTGCCTAAATATTATGTTAGGTTCGGAACGTAAACTGCCATTATCGGAGATATTTTTTTAAAATATTAATACAGGTCCGAACTGAAATACTGTCACATGCACGCACGCACACACACTAAGGTACCAGTACCCGCCCCTAAAATCTACAGAGAGACTAAATAACTGGAAAGCAGCTATAACTCCACCATATGCTCACTGTTTTGCAAACATGTCTTATGCACACGAAATTACGCGAGGAGGTGTAATGCGTGTGGCAGTGCACACACATACAGGTGAATAAAACTGCACGGCCAAACCAACAGAAGGTTAAGGCCTTCTAAGCATGGTTTCCGAGTTACGGCCTCCTGACGGCCAAGGAAAATGTTCAAAGTGTCCACTTCGAGTTTCCATGTAGGCACTTCAGGAGACAGACTTCTGGAAGGCTACTTTCTTCCACCATGTCTGACTATAGCTGTTTACCACGATTTCCAACGGAAAGTCCTTCCAGAGCTGTTGCAAGATGTGGATCTGCAGACTAGGATTAATTTATGGTCCGTGCATGACGGTGCTCCGCCAGATTTTCTTTTTGCATTTCGGGAATTCTTGAACAACGTATTTCTGAAACAATGGACAGAACGAGGTGGACAAACATCACGGCCTGTTCCTTCCCCTGATTTAAATCCCTCACATTTTAGCACTGCGGTTATCTGAAGTCTACTACTTGTGCTACAAAAGTCGGTGACGTCCAGGACTTGCAACAGTGAATACAGAATGGATCTGAGATGATTCGTACACCTGACATTTTCCAGCAAGTCAGGCATTTAATGTTTAGACGTGCAGCGTCCTGCATTGAGGCTCAAGGTGGACACTGAGCATTTTCTTTAATCGTCAGGAGGCTGTAACTCGGAAACCAAGCTTCAGAAGGCCCATGTTCATAGATTTTTTCTTGTATTGTAGTTGAGATTTCCCTCCTGTAGGTTTGGCCGTGCATTTTCTTTCACTCCGTAATTATACTACATAAATAAATTCAATTATATATGTATATGTTTGGTCGGTAGTGGGCGGAATTCCGACGTAAGTGCAAGTAAAATTACGTAAAGATTTACGGAACGGGACCCTTACGTAAGTCGGGGAGTGTATTACACGGAATAGGCTATAGGCCTAATTCCTTTGAACCTGCAGCAGCAGCTGCTGCTGATGGTGACACAGTGCCTAATTCATTATTTGGTCTATGTGACTTTGTAAAGCGTAAAACTGATTCCATTAAAATATAGATGCTGTTTATTCGGCTTAGACAAACTTATGCCTTGAAGAATGAAATACATTTTTATGGTCAATCACACCGGTTACTCTAATTCACTCAGTATGTAATTAAGCTTACTGACATTTAAAGAATGTCACAGTTACGCAGGCTTCTGAGTGGCATTATGGCAAATTTTCTATTTTTCCTCAGCTCCTTCATAAAAACGCTGAATTCATAATCATCGTAACTAAATTTACTGTCTCCATTAACTCACAGCTTGGGACAGACATTTGACAGGTACAACTGTGTACATTTCGTCACTCGAACGTTAATCGGAGCAGTAATCCTGAATTGTTGGTGATTGTTCAAGGATCATTCTTGCCTGATCAGCAACCGAACATTGTTGTAGAAGACCAGGCCTCAACACGATCAATGCCCAAAAGCATGAAATGTATTCAGCATTTGTGTGGTTTAATTTATACAATATATTATATTTACATTTGTTACATCCCCAATTGGTCCAAATATTTTCTTGGAAACTTTGTTTTCAAACACCTGTAATTTCTATTGCCTCTAAGAATTGTAATTTATAAAATATTACTAGTGCATTTAAATTACAGTGAAAGTGGGCAAGTTCTGTTTTGGCAAGTTTGCTGGTAGAGTCCAATGAAAGTCATATCTGTGTTACCAGGTGGGGCATCAGAGTGCCGCACTGGCATTGGGTCGATAAGATAGAAGACCGCCCTGACGTCAGGAGTATCACTAGTTGGCTGGAAGTGGTTGGAGTATTGATCAGTCGCTGTGGTAGTCTCACGAAAGGGGCGAGGAAGGATTGACCTAGATCAGTGGAGACAACCCTGGGGTCGCGGACGTTTGTCCTGGTGACGTAGAAAGACTGCGAGAGGCAGACTTCTTGATTCGAAGTAAAGTATAATTTAATAACGCTGTCAGTTGCTAAGATGAAAGAAATATGAGCATGGATAATTGGTGGAATGATACTGACACTGAATAACAGCAGTACTCGGAGAAAATCCTGTCCCACTGCCAATTTGTCCACCACAAATCCCACATGGACTGGCTGGGGTCGAATTCGGGTCTCTGTAGAGAAAGACCGGCCACTAACCGCCTATCACTGCGGAAGCTCGTGAATTTTTTTGAAATGCCTTAAATAATTCCACTTAGTGTTTCAAAAAGGCGGAACTTCAAAAATAATGAGCAAAATTGTCCACGCGTATTATTTTAGTTACAATTATATCCATCTAGCAATGCTTTCAACTAATACTAACGATGAATACTTTTTGATCAATTGTTCTGAAAGGATGGCCGACATTTCTGTTATCTACAAACGCTCTTCAGTTTTTTCTTTTTCTTGTTACTCTATGGATTCATTCACAGGAAGCGCGAAGAAAATGTGTACATGAGGCACAGCAGAGACCTGAGTGTCTTACTGAGATCGATGTCTTCTTCAATCACACCGCCTGGGATTTCTCATTCTACATAAGCCGAATAAGTATAAATTTGCACATCAAGCACTGTTGTCAGACAATAAGAACGGCAGAAGATAAAATTTCCTTCACTGCTTACATTTCATTGTTGCTGCATTTTTGTTTGGCCTGTGTATCACTTCTGTTATGCTAAACAGAAATTCAACGATATATTAATATGCGAGTTTCATACAGTAAAGCTATATCTGTTTCAAAAGATATAATCCATTGACACCCATATCAATGTCAAGTGGCAATTTCATAGTAATTCAGTAGATCCAATTTTTTTTCTTAATGTGATTGATCCCCCGTTGTGTTTACAATATAACAAGAAATGCAAATATACTCAGTCTAAACACAACTTTATGTTACAGATAAAGCAAGCTACATGTTTCGGCTAATGACGGTAGCCATCATCAGGCTGATCACAAAAATACACGAAGGAAATATTTACAGCTACATTGGCGGTTAGAGATCTCGAACCTTACAAACATAGTGTCATATAATATACATAACATAAAAAATAATGTGGTTATATTATTCCAAAAGGCATTCTTGATTAAAGTAAACAGGCCTATTAGCATTACATCGTTGCAATGCTAATATTTACTTTAATCAATCGCAATATTCTCCAAAGACATCAAATTACACCTGTTGAATCAATTGAGGCCAAGACCCCGATTTCGCAGTGCACTTGGACGAGTCTTCAAATGCAGCGAATTTAGCCCAGCTTCAGTGAAATTGCGGTTTTCAGAATACTTCTAATTCTGTGATTCTTTAGAAGCAAGCTAGGGACAGACCGCTTTTCCGGTTACAAATACCATTTGCAGACATCAGGTACAACTCCCTGATGGGGCATCGGTCCGTCACGAGGTTTCTATTTCCACAGAACGACACAAGCACAGAAATAACGAGCACTCACTTGCATGCACCAATCAGATTGGAATACACGATCTCCGTGTAGAGCGGCAGAAGACAGTGCACCCCTTCGATCGGCGATGATCCGGTTGTACTGCCCCCCAGGAAAAAGGCTCAAATCTGGGGGGAGTTATGTCGTAGTTTATAGAACTTTGAAAGTAGATTTTCTGGAGAAGGGGGGGGGGGGGGTCGAAAATAAGTGCAATAAACAATTCTGTTGAGGAAATTCCTCAGAAAAGACAGGTAGAGAAGACTATTAGAGGGCAATACCGACGAACCGTAGCTGTCAAAATGTGAAATGAATACAGTACAATGACCGTGTTAACAAGAATCACAGTAGATTCAGTCGAACAAAACTCATTTATTCAGTATCAGTTCAACAACATGTTTTGGCCCGACGGGCGATCATCAGGTTTGCAAGAAGTTTAATACTTCGTTTTACAGATACGTTGAACGGTCTGCTTCAGTTACCGGTACCAGAAAGTTAGGCAGTCAGAAACATGCGACTAAATGTGTGTGTGAACCGTGTTTTGTCACAAATTCGGTCTCACGTTCAAAATTTCTGTATTCCTCGCGTAATTTCAACAGAAACATTTCAACGTAGACGATGAAACTACGTGCTGAGGAAGTGGACGTAACTTAAGGCGGAAAGATTTTATGGGTGGCTGATATCAACTACACAATTAATACAATTAATACAATTATACAATTAATTACAGACTGTTTATGAAGATGTGGACATTATCACCCCATAAGAGTGAGAAGACTGAATTGGATTTGTCACATCAATCGGATGGACGATACCAGAAAAGTCTAGCAAATTTTCAGCAGTCTACCTGAGGGTGTAAGAACAAGAGAAAGACTAAGATCTAGATGGGGGGAGGGAATGTGTTTGGACAGATACTAAGAAGGGAAGAATTACGAATTGGAAGGTAACATCTAGGAATAGGAATGAATGGAAGAAGGCCATTGAGGAGGCGAAGGTCCACTTGGAACTATAAGGCCAACTAAGAAGAAGAGAAAAAGATATCGATTATAATTTTTATCGTAACTGTAATTATACACTTAACGCTCTACCTTTGTTACATCATAAAAGGCCGAATTTAACATAATAGCTATTGAAAGTCAATAACAATTTTGAAAGCTAGATCACAAAATTCCTTTTTGTTTTAAAGATTATAAACATGGCGACAGCCCCAAACGTTGAAACTAAAACTGAATATTTCGTGGTAGCAGGAACTATACTATTGGATATTACGCACAGAAAGAACAACATTGTATAGACCTAATTGCCGATCCCAGTGGCCGCGCGGTATAAGGCGTGGGTCTACGGCCGCTCGCTTACTGGGATTGTAGGTTCGAATCCCGCCTAGGGCGTGGATGTCTGTCTCTTGTGAGTGTTGTGTGTTGTCAGGTAGAGGTCTCTGCGACGAGCTGGTCCCTCGTCCAGAGGAGTCCTACCAAGTGTGGTGTGTCTAAAAAGTGTGCGATCGTAAAGCCTCGAAAAATGAGGCGGCCTAGGCCCCCAAGAGGCTATCGAGCCATTAAAAAAAATTGACCTAATTATTAGGACACTAATCTTCAATTTCCAGCACAGATGGAAGATTTAAAAGAAAGATAATTGTCATATTTTCCCGGAGTTTCTTAGATGCACCGAATGATGCGGGGCGTGGTTACCCTACATGCTTCGTATTTGGTGGGTCCCGGTTTCGAATCTTGGCTCAGACACCTGTTGTTTTGAGGTTTCCATGATTTTAATCGGTGCTCTAAGATATTGCTTGGACAGTGTCTTAAAGTAAACCACGACAACTTCCTTCAACAGTTTTCCAGCTCATTTTTCCCTGCCACCTGCAATTCGATGCTAAGAACGCGTCATTAAATAAAGTGATCAGCAAATAACTTTTGTTCCAATTTAGGTATTGAGGCCGCTCTACATTATAGTGAATAACATGGTAGAACATGCTCCTATAACTAACTCCAAATTTCACCCCCCTCTCTAAACGAGAATTTGATAAACGAGTCACGGAGTCCATCATGCATGGAAAAAATGTCACAATCAAATAGTTTTAAGGCTGGAATTAAGGTCTGTTTCAATACCTTAAGTCGAAAATCCTGTACACTATAACTTCGCATTTCAGTATAATTCTAACTACCTACTTAATAAATCATATAGAGGAAGAAATTTTAAAATTCATTGATCACAATGGCCACTCGGTCTAAGGTACGTACTGTCTTCGACTGATCGGACACTGGGACTGCTGGTTTGAACTTACTGCAGGCGCGGATGTATGCTCGCGTTTTTCTTGTGTAGATAGAAACCTTAGGATGGGCCGATCATCCGACCAAGGAGTGATAACAAATATATAAGAGATTAATTATTTCATAATTAATTCTGAATTGGAACAAATTAGTGGGCTTAACCTGTGAAAAGTTAAGAAATATCAAGTTCATTTAGGTGTGAAAAAAAAGATCAAATCAGGTAAATTGCACTGAATTATATTTCATCTTTTGAGTATAGGTATATACTATTTTAATGGCGTGTTATCAATTGAACTAAGTATTTAATATACACTCAGGACCGACGTGGAGAGACTGACTCCTTGAAATATCTGAAGGTACAGTCGCTCTCGATTAGGAATTTGAGGAGGTACCTACACAAAAGACGCTGCATTCTGGTACCATATATATCGTAACAGGGCTCGGATTGGGTCTGCGTCCCTTGATCGGCACTAGAAACTTTGTTTGGGACTGTATGTCTGCACGAGCAATACCAGTGCACTCAAGTTACTTTCTCGGCATCGTGCCCTACAATCCTGTTGACAGCTGCATAAAATAACTTGTTTATCACAGCACTAAGGTTTCATAGTACACATCTGCTAGTCAGTCTTGCATGAGCATGTGCATCTCGTGTCCAGACCTTCCGAACAGTGTATGTTAATTAAATAAGAAAACAATTAGCATAACTCCACGACTCAATTATGTAATCTTATAACCTACATTCTCAGACCCATCTGATCAGTAACAATCATGGAAATTATATTACCTAGGCACTTATTAAATGTTATGTATCAAATTTTCGTTTCAAGTGGGTGTTACTGTCAAAATGTACATGTAACTTTTCCTTAAGCTCTGAAAGCACGCAGATATCTGCCGATTTTGCTGTTCCCATATTCCCAAAAGTGTAGATAATATACCGCAGTTATAAACTGTACAAAATTCATTCTCAGTAATGAGGAAAATCTACTAGGAACCAAAAACTGAATTCAAAGAATGAGGGATTTTGGGAGTGCCCGATAGTTTCATCTACAAAAGAGATTCGAAATAACGACCAAGAAAAGAGATGTGTCATATTTTATACAACTTCAAAGTGGCATAAACTATTTGTTCATTAAACCCTTCTGAAAAGACAAGTACAGAAGGATACTGAGGGGTAATACATAGACGGCCCGTAGTTGTCAAAGTGGGAAATGAATACAGCAAAATGACTGGGTTTAATATTACAGAGGTGTTGACTATTCTGGTCCATTTTTCCGGGTCAACACTTTAGGTAGTTAGAAGCAAAAACTCGGTCTCATTTTCATTGCCTTACAACAGCACGTTTCAACAGAAATTACTTCAATGCAGACAAATCGCAATCACCTCATACCAACAAGGCGGGAAGACATTGTGGGTACAAGAAATCAACTGTTCTTTTTATGGTAGATGCAATTTTAGTTTTAACGATCTGACTGAAGCATAAAATGGAAAGTTAGCAATTGATTTTTACAAGTTTTGCGACGAGGTGATCTCCCACGCAAGGAGTCCTACGGCTTGTCTGAAGGCGACTAAACAGTTTCTGCAACAGAGATTCAGTTCAGAAGTCGGCTACAAAACAAGAAGAAAAAACCGTAAAAGAACATGAAATCAATAAAAAATGTGCGCTGTTGCATATAAAACGTGTCCCACCATTTGCGATAATGAAACACAAACCTCACTTTCGGAACTTCAAATTAAAAGATGACAAGGTATGTTATTTGATAAATGTGTTACAATTTGCCTAGGGTCTGTTTTCGCATTACTTTTTACAGAGAACATACCTTACAATCTGCCCTCTGATTCTGCGTGTTTTGTAGAGGTTCTAAGTCGTTCCTCATTCCCCTGTTGAGCCTTTCTACGAAGTGTCGCAAAGTGCCGGATACAACTGATAAAGACAATGACATTACGGTCCGGTCTGTTGAAGATCGAAGAATATAGACAGGCCATTCTACATCAGTGTTTTATTTTTAGTTTTTTTTTCAGTATTTATTTTCAGCTTTATACCCGATCTTCCTACTTGCTTCTATTTCATGAATACTATCTCCTATTACGAAAGAAATATACTGCTTACGAATATCATTGTTTGACGAATTAAACATACACCTCACGTAAATTTATTAATGCAGGACGCCTGTTTCGCGAATCATCATATTCAGCAGAAAGAAAACGAAATTACAGATGCACCTAAGCTTGGGTTATGTGACACTGATTTATTGTGTAACGTAACAGCCGACAAGGGGTGGTCCTCCAGCTTGGGGGTTGGGCGAGGTGCTAACAATTCCTCTCCGTAAAAAATTACCATGTTACGAAACACTATACAGAGCCTCGGAAACGGGCTCTTGTGAGTGCGGTAATGAACCTTCGGGTTCCATAAAACGCGGGGAATTTCTTGACTAGCTGACGACCTGTTAGCTTCTCAAGAAAGACCCTGCTCCATGGAGTTAGTTAGTTAGTTAGTTAGTTGAAAGGATACTTCAGGCAACACAACATTTCTACTAAATGTATTATGTAGTAATAATATAAGGCCTATATATTTGGAATAGTCTATACAGAGGAAGTTCAAATACAGCACTGTGCAACGTTCAGGTAACTGAACTTGTGCTGTGTTGATTAAAGTACACTTTCATTTGATTTTTATACCATTGTTCATCGCATATTCCTTTTTACTCACGTAAAAGCGTAGAGACGCCCCCAAACAAATATAAATATAATTATTTCCCCTTCTGTGTTTTGTCATCTGAATCTATTTCCATTTAATCCAAGATTAGACAGATTGCATTTATTATTTAAACACAATCTTCATCTTCTTCTTCTCCTTCTTCTTCTTAGTCTGATCTCCTTCTACCTATTCAATCTAGATGTACAGGGTTATTGTTGCACTTGATCACACTCAATGACACACACGCAGAAAACAACTCGGTAGAACTCCTCTAGACGTGGGATCGGCCCGCCGCAGAGACCTCTACGTACAAACACAACACTCACAAGAGACAGGCATCCATGCCGCGGAGGGATTCGAACCAGCAATCCCAGCAAGCGAGCGTCCGCAGAGCCACGCCTTACACCGCGCGGCCACTGGGATCGGCTAACTCTTCTAAATAAAGTGTAAGAATATGTGTGTTTCTTCAGTTTATTGCACACTGCAAGCGATTTAATGTATTATCAGTCTGTAAGTCGCTGATCTCAGTGGCCGCGCGGTCCAAGGCGTAGGTGTGCGGCCGCTCGATTGCAGGGGTTGGGGGTTCGAATCCCGCCGAGGCATAGCTGCATTGCTGTCTGTCTCTTGTAAATGTTCTGTGTTGTCAGGTAGAGGTCTCTGCGATGTGCCGATCCATCGTCCAGAGGAGTCCTACCGAGTGTGTGTGTGTGTCATTGAGTGTGATCAGGCGTAACAATCCCTCTACACCTACAATGAGTAGGTAGAAGAGGTAAGACTAAGAAAGAAAGAAAGAAAGAAAGAAAGTCTGTAAGTAATTAATTTATTTCATTATTTTGTTATAATATCACAACTGTTGGGGAAATATGCCACGAGGGTCGACTGCGACACGCAGAAGCCCCGACCCGCAAACGTACAGCACAGTACCCTATCGGCAAAAGGAGAACAAAATTACACACCATTGTGGCAAGAAATAAACAAACGAACGAACGAACACATATAACTACAGTGCTCATAAAGCCGGTCTGCTGAGTTGTGTGCATTTATCATCGATGGTGGCAAGTACAAGACTTGCTGCATCCCTCACACCTTAACGCCAGCCTTACCTTCAAACAACGCCTCCGTTACCAGAAAAGATCCTTGGACACCAAGACAGAGGGGTCCGATATGGATAAAATTTAATGACATAAACTGAAGTTTAAAGTAAACTGTAGATTAGATTCAATCTGTTGACACTCAAAAATTACCAATACATATAGCTCATTTTTAAATTAAAATATCTGACAGTCAAGCACAAAAGCGATATAATTCCTTCAAATTCAGTAAGCTCCTTATCATCACTGAGAACCGGGTTCAATGCCAGGCCAGACAATGTGGGATTTGTGGTGGACAAAGTGGAAATGGGAAAGTGTTTTCTCAGAATATTTCGGTTGTACCCCGTCAGTATTATTACACAGGTGCTCCATGGTCATTCTTTAATCACCGGCGCTATATGATCTCAGCAACTGGGAGCCTAGTTAGCTAACATACTTAAAAATAACTGCAGTACTTAAAGCGTAATCAAAAATATTCGCATTACTTTCGTTGTTAAAACTGAATCTCCATGCATCTTTAACAAAATGCTTTTTCTGTTATTTTCCGTAGAGTCATGGAAAATACCTTGCAGATAGCAGCAGCAGTTGCTGAATATCTGAGAAGTGTTTACCATGAGTTGTCAAATGAATCAGACACACACGTAAGTTTCCGTTCAGGACAAAACAGAGTGACACTAAAGATCCCGTTAGATCTGGTCACAAGTAAACTTCACGGATGCATGGGAACAAACAAATCGCAGGCAAGTGGTTCGCAGTAACAAGAAACCTTCCTGAGAACAGCAACATTGGCGCATACTCAGTACAGATGCGCAGTTTTGTCTGACTAAAACCGGACTGGACTGGAGTGCTGTAATCCCACTTTCCAGACACTGTCTTTTATATATTTCGTACAGATAACGATGTTGTACAGAATGTCGCAAGTTCAAAAAGTATTTTTTCTTGGATTTCGTTAAGTAGGCCTACTCTACACATCAAACATTTTTCAGGTGACAGTTTCAGACGTGAGTGATGGCATACAGTAGATATTTTATGCCGCTGACACAACTAATACAACTAATTAGTTGTGTCGGTCACACAAAATAACGATTTTATGACTTGTACAAACACAACGGGATGTCTAAGGTAAAAATTATAGGCGAGTGACGGCTGTATGTTCCTGTATGCTCTGCCATATTGTGCGAGAAAACTTGACTGAGGTTCAATATGCGCGTCCTGAAAGTGGGGGTTATATATGACAGGTACAAAACAAAATCACATTTACCGACAACTTTGGCCTTGTACTTCCTACATTACTAATTAAATTAAATCACAATCAGTTCCGTAATTTCAGAGTTGAAACTGAGGTTCAGTCGGTCAGACTCGATGTCCTCATTACGCTGTGAGTAAATTGTACGTACTTTGTGCAATGCACACACAGAAGCAGCTAAATGTGAGTCTCTACTGCCTAAATTAGAATTTCTATTTTACTGACGTGACACAATAGAACTACCCGCACAGTCAATGAGCTGTGAAGCGTTTTTTGTTAGGGCGGCCAGTTTTATAACCAACCAACGACTGACTGACTGACTGACTAACCAACCAACCAACCAACCAACTAACTCCACGCAGAAGAGTCCTTCTTGAGAAGCTAACAGGTCCTGAGCTAGTCAAGAAATTCCCCGCATTTTATGGAACCCGAAGGTTCATTACCGCATTCACAAGTGCCCGCCACCTGTCCCTATCCTGAGCCAGAGCAATCCAGTCCATGTCTTCCCATCACACTTCTTGAAGTTCCTATTTTAATATTATCCTTCCATCTACACCTAGGTCTTCCAAGTGGTCTCTTTCCCTCAGGTCTCCCCAACAAAATCCTGTATGCACCTCTCCTGTCACCCGTACGTGCCACATGCCCCGCCCATCTCATTCTTCTTGATTTGATCACCCGAATAATATTTGGTGAGGAGTACAGATCATAAAGGTCTTCGTTAAGTAGTCTTCTCCACTCCCCTGTTACCTCGTCCATCTTAGGCCCAAGTACCTTCCTCAGCACCCTATTCTCGAAACACTCTCAGCCTATGTTCCTCCCTCAATGTGAGACCAAGCTTTACAACCATACAAAACAAAAGGCAAAATTACAGTTCTGTACACCTTGATCTTTATATTTTTGGATAGAAGACTGGAAGACAGAAGCTTCTCTACCTAATGATAGCAAGCACTCCCTGACTTCAAACTGCTCTTTAGTTCTTCATGAATAGAATTTTGATGTATTAGGTTGTTCCCAATATCTGAACTGTTCCACTCTTTCAAAGGCTTTATTACCTCTCTTTATGTTGTGATTTTGTCCTGCATGCTGGTCTCGAGGCATGACATCTAGACCTACTTAGTTTTCTCAGCATTTACTTCTAGACCAATCGCCTTACTAGCGACTACTAAAGCTTAATATTACCTTAATACAACTATACGCCAGTTTTATAAACTCTGGTGAAAGCTAAGCAGGAACAGGTGTAGTGAAACAGACCCAACAAAATCTGAATATAATTGCCAGTTTTGGAAAACAGTGTCAGCAGTACGGGTTAAGCAGAAGTCAGGCTGATTTCCCTAATAACTGCGACTACAATTGAATGGGGTGCTTGAACTACACATAGCAGATCTGGCGTTCTTTGTGGCTGTGCATTTCTAGCTGGTATTGGTGTTCATGCATTGCTGCTTTGATGATAAGATTAATCTGCAGAAGATATACTAGTTATAAATCTTATTGTTTACAAACCGACTTACAACAGAGAAATCATACGAAACAGAATCCGAAAGTATGATGATGATAACGATAATGACGACAACGGTGATGATGTGATGATGATGATGATAATAAACATCATATGTGTTTCATTAAACGTACACCATACCGAAAAATACAACTAATAAAAATTACGGATCTCAGTGATGTCTGTATTTCATACTGTATACGCGTACTTTTGTACCGTTAGTAACTTTGGAGAAATATGACAACAATTTTGTGCCTCATGTAAACTGCGACTGAAACTGGAACGATATGGACTTAAATTAAATTTGCCCCAGAAGCTTTGTGTGGATATTCCACACTAATTTTCATAGAAATCCCTTACATTCTTTGAACAAAATAGAGGCCTACAGCAACTGAGAAACTGGCGTAAACTCCCAGTGATAGACACTACGTGCGAAGGATCCATTAAGGACTAATCAGATGCAAAGAGCGGGGATGTAAGAACTACTGCGCAAGTTCATGGGCAACATAAATGTGGTTAAATGGAATGGTGGTGTGGAGGCAGCCGAACTATCAGACAACGCAACCGCAATGAAGGATATGGCATTTATTGTATTCCAAGACTCCACCAAAACATGCACGGCAAGATTAAAGAACCCAGGATTCCAGTCTTCTGAATGTGATGCTGCGTCGCTTGGTAAGTCCTCCCGACGTTTCGAAGGAAGAATTGCCTTCATCTTCAAGGTTTCAACGTCCACGGACTTTGAAGCCTTGAAGAAGATAGCGACACGTTTCTTCGAAACGTCGGGAGCCACTTACCCAGCGACGCAGCATCACATTCAGAAGACTGGACTCATCAATTACGCAGCTGTGAAAACTCTGCTAAAGAGCTTAATTAGTAACATTAAATTCCACTTAACGACAAGGTGCAGATACATTCAGGGAGAAGGGGTATAAATTTTCAAATGATACTGTAATAGTGGGGCCTACTGTGCATATACGTCTTAATAACGAGAAAAATCGTTCACAGAGTGTATTTATGGGGACGTTCTGGAGGCTTTCCTCAATTTCTTTAAGAATATTACATAAATTATTTTATTATATTGGGCACTGTCCAATGTTCGAGATATATTTTTTACACACAATATTTTGGGGTTTGGCTGTATTCCTGCCTCCATGTGATTGTCACTCTACTGACAGATTTATTATGCTTTCGGACCCCAACCGGGGACCCAGGCGTTTAATAATTAGAGTGCTGGTCCTAAACAATGTCCAAATCAACATTAATAGGCCTATAATGAAAGGTAACCTTACAGAAGATGACTAATGACATTAGCCCATAACGAGCCGTTACGATTTAAGGACATGCGGAACGATGTCATTTTAATGAAGACGGAAATGTTCTTGGTTTTCACTCCCACCTAAAGACGTTCCTGTGCACAAAACGCTAAGAAATGAACTTTGCACCTATTTTCCAAGACTTTCTAAGTTACTGTAAGAATGTTGATCAGATCAGTCTTACGTGGGTCGTTCAAATTTAAACGAGAATTTATTTTCCTTTTGAGCACAAATCAACTTGTATGAACGTGCTTGCGCTAACAAGTTATGACGTGTTTAAACTTGTAACCCACACTAGTCGGGTCCCTCTTCACCTCAACCATCAGGTGCAATAAAGATGGCAGAGCAAGAAGTACCCAGCAGTTTTGCGCAGCGTATAATTAACAAATTTCTCACGAACGAAGGTGTCATTCCTTCTGAAATCTTTACCAGGCTTCAAGCACAGTTTGGGGATGAAGGTTTGCCGCAGCCAAGGGTGTTCAGTTAGGCGAAATCATTTCGAGAAGGACGAGACCGTGTTGAAAATGAACGTCACGCTTGGCGACCAAGAACTTTTGTCAATCCAGACAACGTTTTGAAAATTGGTGAACTTATTCGGACTAATCGTCGCATAACTGTTCTTTAACTGTTACAGGAAGTAGGAATTAGTGTAGGGAGTGTTGAAGAAAGTCTGCACGAGTTGAAAGTCAGTAGAGTGAGCGCAAGGTGAGTCCCACGGCTCCTGTCACCGGAACAAAGGGAAAGACGTTTAGTGGCCGTTACTCAACTTTTGCAACGATACGAGGGAGAAGGAGCCGAATTTTTGGACACAGTTGTGACCTGTGATGAGACCTGGGTCCACTACTTCACTCCTAAATCAAAAAGAGCAAATAAGCGGTGCAAACACATCCATTCTCCACCCCCAAAAAAGCGAAAGTAATTTTTTCAGCGGGGAAGATCATGGCTACTGTGTTCTGGAATTCCAATGGTATCATTCACCTGGACTTTCTCAATGGTCAAAAGACCATCAATGCGCAGTACTATTCAACTCTCCTGAATTAAAAAGTGAAGCCGGCAATTCGCTCAAAGCGAAGAAAAAGGCAGAATTCAGTTTTTTTCCTCCAAGACAACGCTCGTCCTCACACTGCGGCTTTAATGATGGCAACTCTACTGAAACTGAAGTGGGATGTCCTGCCTCATCCACCGTACAGTCCAGACTTAGCTCCATCTGATTATCGTTTGTTTGGACCAAAGAAGGGGTTTTTATGAGGCAAGAGATTCCGGAATAACGATGAGGTCATTGCAGCTGTGAAAAGTTGGATACACAAGCAAACGAAAACCTTCTTTAAAACTGGAATCAAGAAGCTTCCAGAACGTTGGCACAAGTGTATGGCAGTCAGCAGGGACAATATTGAAAAGTAGTGTGTAAAACTCTTATTGTGAACAAATTTTTTAGAAACGAATTCTCGTTAGATTTGAACGGCCTTAGTATAACTCTACCTTGGGTGTAGCGTGATGACAAGGATAAAATTCGGTTCCAGAAATCATATATTGAAGACACTGTGGTCACGGTTTAAAGAACACGCATAAGTGGGACAAATGGGCGATAAAACCTGTCAAGCAGGGTATGCATTATCGACTGTATGAAAGAAGACACGACGGAAGAATCGGAAAAGCATGCATGATCTGGCCAATGTCGAATCCTCGTGGCGCAACTCTTGTATAAAGAAGTACACACACTGTAACTTAGATATCCGACACAAAATTAATAACTATTCCAGACATGTTTCTCAGTGACAAAATAAAGCTCTTATTTTCTGATTTACTAACTGTGGAGTAGTCGCCGTATAACAAAAAAGCAGCAAGTTCTCAGTTTAACGCGATGTTCCGGTTATGAATAGTCCACGTACTTGACGATTTTCTCCGGTGTTTGAGTGTTAGTTCATCCCTAATAAGTGGACACAAGAGTCGTCTGTTATTAGCACATCAACGAGGTAGTCGAAGGCTACGCTTTCATAGCTGTCGTGTTGTGTCGTATCGTATCGTGTCGTGTTCCGTGAAAGACGGCGAAGAGGTTCCTATAATTCAATTTGGATCAAATACGTTTTCCAAAGTATCTATATGTGATTTCACATCCCCCGTTGGCCTTGATGTCCAACTAATACAGGTGAAGCTATTACCAATGAAACTAAACAGTAGCAGGGATAACCTACTACTCTGATGTGGTCATATATTACATTGATGACAAAGCTAAGTACGAGTACAGGAGAGATTACGCTGAATGTGTTTATTTGGGTGACGTTAAATATACGGCACTAAAAAAGTTACAATTACACATCTGTTTATAGGCGCACACACACATATACAGGAGGAAGTATTTATTTTCAGTTTTTTGTTACAACAAAGATTCGAGCTTACAATAGAAATCGCCATGGACCGACACGGACCAAAACAAAGCCTAACCGTCCAGACAACGGAAAAAAAAAATCCTTTTCGAAGCTGTAGTTCTACACCAAATTTCAGGAACATACTAAGTAAAGCTAGTGTCGCTGTCACCTCATAAGTTTGCATGACCGCCAAGTTGGTACTATGTATGGTAAAGAATTGAAACTACAATAGCGTCTTGGCCTCTGGTTGCATTATACTCATACCAAATAGTGCTGGAGTGATGATACTACGTAAGAGACTACCTTTCTTTATGACACAAGAAGTTCTCGGAAGACATGAATCCTGCTTTCCTCAGAAAGTAATGTAAGATTGGCAAGGGCTAGATATTAAAAATTGTACACTTAGCAAATATAAACTGCATGCTCATAATTTCCAGAGTACAGACTAACACTACTTTAAGTGTGAAAAATAAAGCTCAAAGATTCGTCCACTCACCATGATTATAATTCGAAATTCATAACAACGTTCTGCAGAAAATTCTTATGTAATTACATGTTTATAAGCTACGTCCATGTCATAAGTCATAGTGCGATTCAGGTTACGCACAGATGCATTTCTCGGTTCGACTCGTTAGTCAACAGTAATCAACATTTCACGCATGATCCTGATAAGAAACCCACATTTCCGGTGGTGTGTAGCTAGGAAATACATCTGGCACAGCAACAACTTTCCACAGACCTAAGCAGATTGTCTTTCAAACCCACGACACCGAACTGCTAGTAGTCGAATGATGTAATACTGTTGCAAATGTTTACAACATGCCCTGCAAAGATCACATTTTCTTCCACAGCTAACAAACCGAACTAACTAAACTAACTAACTAACTCCATTGATCAGAGTGCTTCTTCAGAAGCTAACAGTTTCTCAGCTAGTCAAGACGTCCCCGCATTTTATGGAACCAAAAGCTTTATTACAGTGTTCACTGGACACAACCACTTATTCCTACCCTCAGCCAGATTAATTCATTCCATAACCTTACATCCAATTTATTTAAGATTCATTTTAATATTATCCACCTACTAGATCTTCCAAGTCGTCTCTTTCCTTCAGGCTTCCCCACCAAACCCGTGTATACATTTCTCTTCATCCCCAAACATGCCACATACTCTATCTCCTCCTCCTTGATTTGACCACCGGAATAATATTTGGTGCCGAGTAAAAATCATGCAGCTCCTAACGATAAAATGTTCTCCAGGTTCCTGTTACATTCTCCCTCTTAGGCCAAAATACTAACAGCCCGAACAAAAAAACTAAATATTCAGCCGTGATTGGTACTTCCACTGTCTTCATTGTGTTTGATTACAGTATTTCGGCGCTTTCTGTTTGTGTCCATATAAATAGCATGTCAGTCATCCTTCAAGAACTGCATAAAAGTCGAAAGGCAGCGTGTTCTCGTAGTCGCTTTACTTTTCAAATGAAGAAGACCGTCATCGAACTGTGGAATCTTGTTTCACGCCTATACACAGTAACAAGCAACACTATAGTTCTGAATAGCTTAATCTTGTTATTGTTGTTTGTTATTTTTCTTTTTTTTCTTTTTTGGTAAGGGTCGGAAGATAAAATATTCTGGATCAAATGGTAGCAACCTGTTGCAATTTCGGTGAGGAAAATATAACAATCGATTTCGTGATGAAGGTTATAAATTTATGTAGGCTTAAATACAATCACCATCTCGAATGTGGACAGAGTCTTGTATATAAAACAAATACATAATAATTTACAGACTGTTCAAGATATAAATAGATAAGCAATGATGTCTAAAAGTGCAGGACTTGTTTAAATTTCCTATGCCGGTAAAGAAGACACTTAAATTATCTTCAAACGATTTAAATTGGACTTAAAATATGTTTAATCTATGTTGACATTATAAAACCTGTTTACAGTAAAAATGAATGTTAGTAAAGTTTACTCTATTAACACATTCTAATGGGACAACTACTTACAAGCCGAAGGTCAAGTCAGTGGAGTGCGGTGTCATCCAGCAGTGACCCCAGTGAAAATGTTAACAAGCATGATTATTGAAGAAAACAGCTGATATCCTACTGCACGTCTGTTGTATGTGGAATGTGCCACGCTGGGCTCAAGAAGGGAAGTCAGTGCATTTTTCATGTACGAACACTTCGTTGTTACGACCTCAAACCAAATTTGCTATCCAGAGGCATGTGTTACCTTTTTTGCTCTGTGGGTCCAGGTTTACATTTGAACAGGCACACCATTCCCATAGGCCAAATGTGAAACTCCATATTCAAGGTCTGTTGCCGGCTGATTATGTCGGTTAGAAATTGTATTCTAGGTTCACCGTGCATTCTCACTAACCAATGTCTCACCACCAACTAAATGCACATTTAAAAAAACCCAATATAAGGTTTCTTTAAAATCGTCTAAAAGGCCCCTAAATATGTTTCGTTTTTCAAAAAACCATCATCAGGGGGTCACAGAATTGTATTTTTCAAAATACGTCCATGCGTTCCTCTATCAGCACACGCAATGCAATTCACCACTTTCACTCCTGCTATTTACGGTATCACTTGTAAGCACCATATGTTAAAATAATAAAACTGAAATGGATGAATATTAAAAATGTGAGATATATCGTGAACTATCACTGAACTCGTCTCGTTGTGTTTTCATGGTGGAGAGTCTTTAGCATGAAAACACAACGAGACGAGTTCAGTGATAGTGCACGATATATCTCACATTTTTAATATTCATCCATTTCAGTTTTATTATTTTAACATATGGTGCTTACAAGTGATACCGTAAATAGCAGGAGTGAAAGTGGTGAATTGCATTGCGTGTGCTGATAGAGGAACGCATGGACGTATTTTGAAAAAATAATTCTGTGACCCCCTGATGATGGTTTTTTTGAAAACCGGATCATATGTAGGGGCCTTTTAGACAATTTTAAAGAAACCTTATATTGTTTTTTTAAAAAATGTGCATTTAGTTGGTAGTGAGACTTTGATGCCGGTTAGAAGTTTCAAATATTATAATAGTTATTCTTATGTTATTATGAAAGATGGAAATAAATATGAATTTTAATGTACCTAATTTACCAGTCATGATGATGATGGATGATGATCATCATCATCATCATCATCATCATCATCATCATAGGTGCATACTGACTATTGATGGAATGATAATTGGCAAAGGTAAACCAAAGTATTCGGCGGAAACCTGCCCAAGGGCCACTTTGTCCACCAGAAATCTCATACGGGGTGAATTAGTTACGTTTAGTTAATTGTTACATAAATTACAGCTGAGGATACCGACGGCCTGCCACCTGCCCCACAAAATACCACTTGCAATCTACGCCCGTAATTTTACAATTATTACTACAACACGTCGCCCCTCTCTGAACCTATGGGACACGAAAGAGCCTGCTGGTCATTAGAGTCACACATGAGAATAATATCAACATGTTTTTCTAATCACATTTAACGATGTCATAAGACAAAGACTTGGTAAATGTTGTATATTTTTCGGACATTCTTTATAGCATGGATGGGCAACAGGATTTTGAGGCACGCCATAGTGTGCGCGAGTGAGCTGGAAAATTCGACACACTACGTAAAAATAACTTCCAATTATATGGAAAATTGCCTGATTAAATAAAAAACCAGACATTACAATTGAACTTTATTCTAGCATACCGATCGGTCAAACACAAGCACTTTAAATTACCGGGAAAGAATAAGTGAAAATTATGACAATCTTTTCTCCTCACCACCTCAGGAAAATTTGAAAATTTGGTTGAATATCTGAATTCTGCCTGCAAATTCATGACAAGAATTCAAGATATGTACTTTGACTTGATCGTACCTACAGAATAAAATGTTGATTTACAAGGTCAGAGATCGCAGTATTTGGAATTCAAATGTAAAGAAAAACATTTAGTTACTTTTCAATAAGGTACTTGCATCTTATTTTCGCTGCAGCATGTTTCTAATGTAATACAACAGCAGTATGGTAGCGACAGGCAAAGCAGTGGCAAATTTCACTCGGCAATGTGGCTTCATTTAAAGAATATATTTAAATTTTCGTTCCGCCACACTTTATTGCTAACCGCCACATTTGGCGATTGAAAAACGTAATGCCGACCCCTGATCCAGTGTTGAGATCAGACAAATCAGACCAATAGACTTCCCGATTGATGACGAAGACATCAGACGATTTTATTCCTTATTCTACTGAATGATTATCAAATGTCGAATGGATTCGTCTCTCGCTTGGAATACTCTACAACAGGGGTGCGCAAATACCCGGCTCCAGATCACCAAGGCATCTAAATTTTATGCTGAAGCGCCAATAGTTGTGGGTCTTCAGTACGGAACTCAATTCATGTCATCCTTCTGGCGCTCAGAATTTTGACGTGGTTCCTACACGTGTGACAATTTGTGGGCCCCTGTTCTACAAGGTTCTACACGTTCTTGCGAGTCTCGGGAGTATCGTGCATCCACACTGCCGTCATGAACACTTTATCAGCAGCAGACCTTTACATTTCTTTGTGGGGTTTCTTAATTAAGAATATTAGTACAATAAAGAATCTTGCCTCACTAACCACTCTGCTTTCACATTTCGATGTGAGAAGTTCATTCTCGATTAAATGATTAAAGTTTCCAGTTTCGATCCATCGCTCATTCCACACTTCATCATACACATCGATAATACGAAATGAACACGAATTGCTCCTAAGCATTTTAAAGATTTAAATTGCTTCACGGAAGGGTCATATTTATCCTATAGTTATGTAATTGGTTCTTGATTTTCTAACAAAACTTTTTCAATTTTCTACCCAATGTAGCATCAAAGGGTGGGTCCATTTCTAAATTATTAAGGATAAAAGCGTATGGAAGTGGCGGTGGCCTATTTTAATGCAATATGTAAGGACTTTGCGGTTCTTTACAGTAAATTAGCCTTCCTAGGAATTTCAAGTCAAAGCATAAAATAGCACTTCACACACGGCGGGTATATGGCTGAAGCCTGGCACTGCTGTAAAATTTAATGAGTAAACTAAATTGGAATCGGTCCAGTATTTCGCTTCTCTGAGGAACGTGACGCAAGGCTTTGCATATGGACTGATTTACTGGTATGTTATTTCACAACACTGTTCCAAGTAAGAGTTACATAAGCTCGAATGAGATGAAAAGTTATAATAATTGTGAGTGGTAAATGTGTAAGGATGTGGAAGGTGGAGGCCATAGCACGAAATTCTGTCACGATACCCGGTTGTCAACTGGGTACTCCCGAGTAAGAGTTCCTGTTACAGGAACCTGATACTACTGACCTAAAGGCGTTTCTTCTGACTTTTATGGCCCGTGCCATGGCTTAGGCTGTCAGTCGCCAGTCTGTCTCCGCTGAAGTCCGCCTTCATTACCAGACCAGACCATGTGGGATTCGTGGTGGAAAAAGTGGCAATGGGATAGATTTCTCTCCGAGTACTTGGAATTTTCCCTGTCAGTACAATTCCACCACTGGTCCATACACACTCACTCATCTATCACCGACGTCATACAATCTTAGCAACTGACAGCATCGTTAAATAAAATACATACAAATACTAACTTCACCAACGAACACAGAGAATCGCCATTTGAGTTAGTATTGTAGCATTCACATCCTTCTTGTCATCCATCTCACAGAATGTGTCATATTTGTCTTACCTGTTAGCCTGCAGTTTTACGAGAACTGAAAATAATCTTGCAAACTGTTCGTTTCCAATAGCCAACATAGCGGGATAACCGTAACAACATCATTTCTCAGTAAGTCTACTGTACTGAGGATATGAATGTACAGCACACTGCTAGAGTCAACGGCCTGTGCCATTTGAGGTTCTCACACAGTGACTCTGAATCATACTACCTTCTGGGATGTGACGTCGTGTAGTCGCTTACAAGTTTATGGAAGTGTCATAGGAACCTGCTGCTGACATCTTCAGGGTAGAAAGATTCCTCTGAAACTTCGACAAATTTCTAGCAGGCGTAGTGAATATAGTGACTAGCTAAGGGTTTCACGATCTGGGGTTCGAACTCCGGTGGGAACAAGAGATTTATCTCTGTTCCAAAACGACCAGAACGCTGTGGTACCCGCCCCGCCTCACACTGAGTGGATACCAGGGGCTCTTTCTCCGGGGGGGGGGGGTAAAGTGACCGGGACGTGAGGCTGACCACTCACCTCAACCTAGTGTCGAGATTAAGAATGAATGGAGATATACCTCCACTCCTATATACGCCTTTATGGCGTTTATACGGACTTTACCTACACGGCGCCACATCCCAGAACAGTATTCTTCATCACAGAAGTTCCCAGAACTGCAGCGTTCATTACTAACTCGCACGTCAACAACATTGCGCATAAGGCACTCCTATAACAGCGCACTTTAAAATGACGCAACGTCCTTGTGCTTGGACTGTGCCAACTTCACATTGCCTCTCTGCTGGCTGTTTTTAAGCAGATTTCATGGACAATAAATACGCAACATTCCCTTAGTAAGTGTATAGAGTGCGTACATTTTATTGCTGTCCTGCGCACCACAGCTCTCACTGGGTGCCACAGCGCACGCAGGCTTTCTGTGCGATAAAGCTGCCGTGCTCCTTGCGTCTATAAGTACAAGATCCTGTACAATAAACATTTTCCGTAACAGAAGCTTTCACGTTCTGTTATTCTAAAGGGTAGGAATAAATGACAGTAAGTATATGTCTGTCTGTAACTCTCGGTGATCCTCTGCATTACGATCCTTCCTTAGAAACCTAAAACCGCTTAGCTAGTCACGAAAAACTCCGCGTTTTATAGAACGCAAGGGTTCATTACCATAAACACAGGAGTTCAGCACTGAATTGTATCGTAAGCTAGATGAATCGAGTCCACATCCTCACACCCCATTTACTTACAGACCAACTTTAATATTATCCCCACCTACGCCTACCTCTGCAAAGTGGTGTCTACTGTTCAGGTTTTCCGAATTAAATGTGGCTGCATTTCTTACTTTATGTTCTATATGTCTCGTAGAGTCGATTTCCGTATTAATATTTGGTGTATTACGAAATAATAAGCCATTCTGAACTAATTCTTTGATCCTATTATTTTCTCCATTTGACACCCAGTATTCTCTTCAGTACCCTATCCTGAAACATCCTCTGCCCAGACCAGAGTTGGCGGATATGGTAAACGTGTTGCCATTGCTGACTGAGATAAAATAAGTGCGGCAAACTCAGACCCATTGAAGAATGACTACCTTCAAAATAATATGGACAATTTTAGTTCCTAGCTCATTGAGAATGCCGATCTCAGTGGCCGTACGGTCTAAGGCGTGGGTCTACGGCCGCTCGCTTACTAGGATTGTGGGTACGAATCCCACCGGAGGAATGGATGTCTGTCTCTTGTGAGTGTTGTGTGTTGTCAGGTAGAGGTCTCTGCGACGGGCTGGTCACTCATCCAGAGGAGTCCTACCGAGTGTGTGTGTCTACCAGTGTGATCGTGAAGCGTCGAAAAATGACGAGGCTAGGCCCCCTAAGGGCTGTCGAGCCATAGGAGGAGCTCATTGAGAATGCAGCCCGTGTTCATTATAAAGACTAGTCAGTTAATGATGGTTAGGAAAGTAATCGGGTTTTACGGGAATTATACGAAGTACACAAACAAATTATGCGGCAAAATATATGGTTTCCTTGTTACAGCAGGTGGTACATACTGTTACGGCAGGGTTTTAAACAGTTGATAGGATATAAGTAGTTTTCCCACATTACTGAATTCGTCTATATTTAGGCAATAATTTCGTATTGACACACTTTAAACCGGCAGCTCTGTACCTTGAAACAGAACATTCAGTTCCTTTGCAAGTCATTTTACAGTGCTTCAAGCAACCGAAAACCAACGCAGTGCGCAATCGCCAGTCTGTTGAAGAAGGCTCTCATTGTCTTCTATTTCTCCTATTTGTGCGTCAATACTGGTATATTTGTAAAGTGTCTGCAAAAAATATTAAAGCCCTGTGGCATATATATTTTTGGGAGTGCGTTCTACATAATTGTTTTTTCACTTAACTTTGTCGACACAGTCAAATATTGGTTAAAATCGGACGACAATCACAAAAGCGTTACATGACGACCTATACTCCTTTCTGCCCGCATCTCGGGCGTAACTCGTAAAATATCTATCGGAGTGGCGAATATTTTTAAACAAGTAAAGAAAAACGAAACATGCATTTCGTACAAAACATTCTTTTCTTTAAGTCTGAAGATTGTCGGAGTAATTGAACAAAAACATTTTTATACTATGACGTCTTATAACCTGGTTTTGATAACGTTTTATATTGGAGGTCCTTGCTCGCACGCCCTTGCATGTTGTACGCCACTTACGAGGTGGTAACATGAGTTAGCATTCACGGCAATTTAATGGCAATACATCGAAGAGGGCGCCAGTACAGTATGACAGTCGGAGAGTTTTCTGAAGAATGAACGATTCATGCCTCCAGTTTTACAAACCTGTCTTCGACTCTCGCTTCTTTCGAGCAGGGCACTTTTATTTTGGAGTTTTCTGTCCCTGCTCCTCTAATTCTACCATTTCACCATTTTGCAAAAATAACATAATTTTGTCAAAAACTAATACGTGAACAGACGTGCCTAAATAATGAATTATGACATTACCCGCGCATTTTCTAGATGATATTTCTGTGGGTCTGGCACGTCACCTAAGAACTGGCATTAACGAAAGGCAGAATATTCAATAAAATTTCAATCTGCGAGCCTTTTTATTTACATGAGGTATGTTTAGTCTGCCGATCTCGGTGGCTGCGCGGTCTGAGGCGTGGGTCTGGGGCCGCTCGCTTGCTGGGATAGCGGGTTCGAATTCTGCCGGGGGCATGGGTGTCTGCCTCATATGAAGTATTTGTGTGTTGTCAGGTAGAAGTCTCTGCGTCGGGCTGATCACTCGTCCAGAGGAGTTCCTACCAAGTGTAGTGTTTCTGAGTGTGATCGTGAAGCCTCGATAATGAGGAGGCCCTGGCCACTAGGGGCTGTTGTGCCACGGAAAAAGAAAATGTTTACTTTAGAGAACTATAATAAATTCTACGACTGTGCGGTATGAGGCCTATACTTCTGTCTGGTCTTGTCACAGAAAGTAATATGTCGTAGGCTGAAGGTGCGGTGTGTTGATCTGCCATTCTAACTGTTGACGCTCCCACTATTCCTCAATCACTCCAGGCAAGTGACAGGTTATCTTGCAATAAGCAAGGGCAATTATCTTCCACATTAGCTCTGGGTAAAATCACGCCAAAATAACCAGCTTTCGGGCCGAGAATCAAAGCCAGGGCCCTCCAAATACGAAACACGAGTACTAACCAACAATAATTGTGAGGGACTGGGCTTTGTAAAGTCGGTTTTACGTTAGAACTAACATAACCCAGGCGCAGTTGTGGGGGGTTCCTCTTAAACCCCAAGTTCACTGAAAATAACACGGTTACCAACTATACCATACAGCGTGTCCGAACTGAACCGGTAAGTTCAGCAATAACAATGAAAAAGAAACATATGGGAACAAAACTGGAAGTGTGTCCTCTGTAACGATGTACATGTTACATGCTAACAAAAGCATTCTACAAGATTTTGAACACCTCACTGGCACTGAAGATGGTTTAGAGTAATTGCTGGCCTAAATGTGTGATTACAGATACAAATTTACTTTCCCACCTTCACGGTAATTCCGCAAACCAAGTAGATTGATGTCGATGATCAGGATATATTCAAACTCGGTAGCAGTGACTGTCATGAGTGAAGGAAATCAGTTTAGATTTTGGTGATCACCAACGTGTAGGCTATAACATGCTGCTGTCAAGATATTTAAATCACATAGAGTAATTGTCAAATATTCCGACCTGTTTGTGTTCTTGATATAAGTGCGTGTGTGTTATTTAAGAGACGCTGTCAACTGCTAGTATTATATAGCGTTGGTGATACATTAATAATGAGTATGGGGCACTGGTGGAATGATCCCAACGGAGGACAAAGGAGGTACTCGGAAAAAACTTGTCCCAGTGTCACTTTGTCCACCTTAAATCCCATGCTAAGTGGCCTGGGATTGAACCAAGACCGGCGACTAACTTCTTGATACAGTATCTGAAAGTCAGTCTCACAAACTAGAACATTTCTGGACATACTCTCTATTCTGCATACGTCACTGACTCTGATGTCCATTTATTGCTGACAAAAGTATATTTTCCCATGTCAGCAGAAACAGTAACTTGTCTTGGCTATAAACGTAAAAATTTTAAAGTTGGATAAGTTATAAATGAAACCAGCGATGGTCCTGTATTCATAATTTGGCACTAACACTGATGCTGAACTATATACGACCAAAGATTATTTCTCAGTGTAGGGCAAAATTACGGTGACCATTCATCCCGCATTTTCGGGGACAGTCCCAGTAATAAGACTTATGTTCCGGACTAATTTTGTCCCCGATTTTGTTTCCTCCCCCTTTTTTTCTAACTTTTTCCTTCTTCTTGATAATTTTCTTTACAATGGAGACTTTCTTGGAGCTTGTTAGCGATTTTCCCGACGAAGAAATGGCAATGGTGCAGCGCATGGAGAAGTAAACAGTAAAGATGCATGTAAGATATAAACACATAACCGTAACGTATGCATAAATTTAATTGTTATTTCAATACAACCCCCGTCCCCGAATAGGCCAACGAAAAAATGGTCACTTTAGGCTAAATATTCATCAGTCAAAAGATCTTTCCATTTAAGAGTTACAGATCCTAATTAGATGCAAGTACATTTCACGCCCCGTATGTCGCGTCTAGTACATGGCGTGGCGAGTCGTTTTTGAGTACATCTGAAGTCAAACTGAGCTGCACGAAGAGTAGGGGTTATACTTCACTGATGGAAAACAATATTAAATTCTCTCGACACTATTTCATCTTGACCTGAATATTATTTTTCATGAAAATTCAAGTTTCGAGAATGTCACACCGTGTGGACTGGTAAATAATTATCTCTAAGTTTCGGAGGAGTGTGGTGTCTCCATTTTCAGGGTCACCACACTCCTTTCCAGCGTCACTGACTATTTACCAATCGACACGAGGTAACATCCAGGAGACTTGAATATTTAACACAGCTGTCAGAATCTCAACTCGCATCAATTTTAATGTTAGATGAACCAGTATTTTCGCAGGAACATATAGGCCTAGCAGTATTATTTAGACAAGATACATGTTTTCAATGCGTTTCCAGAGCTACGGCATTTTTAACGTATTAATGTCAGAGTGACATATGTATTGAAGCTTTCAGAAAAACAGGGCTGACTAAAATCTTATCGGGCTGACGGCGGCGTCAAGTTGTTCCAGTTGACCGACACTTCAGAGATCGACTCCGATCACAGCCCTGTTTATGGGATGAAGTCGGTCTCTGAAACGCTGGCTGATTTGAACCACCTGAAGCGGCTGTCAGCCGATACGATCAAAATTCTATTCATGAAGACATTAAGAGCAGATTTAAGTCAGGGAATGCTTGCTGTCATTCGGTGCAGAATCTTTTGTCTTCTAATTTGCTATCCAAAAAATATAAAGGTTAAGATATACATAACTGTAATTATGCCTGTTGTATTGTAGGGGTGTGAAGCTTGGTCTTTCACACTGAGGGATGAACATGGGCTGAGGGTGTTCGAGAATAGGGTGCTGAGGAGGATATTTGGGCCTAAGAGAGACGAGGTAACAGGGGAGTGGAGAAGACTACATAACAAGGAGCTTTATGATTTGTACTCCTCACTGCTTGACCTTTGAATATGGGACTTTATAGGCTGTCCCGAAACGTCGGTAATTAACTACCAACCTACGTTGCGTAACATCCTAGAAGAGAAAAGATCTCATGCATCTGCTATCTTTGAAGGGCTCTGCCCTGTTTTCTATTGAAGAGTCATGAACGCAGGTTTATCTGCATTTGCTATTCTACATCAACCTCCTTACTATCGATTACTTTACCATTTTTTCCTCGAATATGGATAATCTTAAATTGACATTGAATAAACACTATCGTTTACTTTTAGGCGGTTGTCTTAAACTGCTGAATGTTGAACTTTTCTCTCTAAATTGGATAACTTTATCACTACATTGAGTACGCACTTCGCACATACATTGTATTATTTACTTCTGCAATGCCCGGTTGTGTTAGTATGCATGTTTCATTGCACCCCGGGGGCGACGTATGTAGTATTATCTATGGTTTATTTTCTAGTACAATAGAACAATGACATAAATCAACATCGAGCCAGGTAGCACTAAACAATACATGGACGCACCAGCATTAAAAACATAATTATGGGATCATTTATACTGTGGACTGTATGTTTAGGAGTAAACTTAAACGCCTGCCTATACTATTTCACGCAACTGGAATCTGTAGCAGTGGAAACTACGCACAAACCTAGATCGCCAAATTGTAGAATACTTGATTTCTAGTTCTTGCTAGCCTAACCGGGTAAACTGAAACACATGGAGAACATATGCGCTGGAGTGACCGTAGACTGGCTGCTAGAAACTGGTGCCCTGGACAAACCATACACTCGGAACCCCCCACCCTCCGGAGGGCAGCTCTTAACTAAGGATTTTGGTGAAGAAGAAAATATTTCGTACCTATTTCCTCTTTAATATCTGTAAACGTGTTCTACATTAGCTCAAGCACGATTACTAGGTTTGTCCGTCTGTCCAGCCAGTTTCTGGGATCAAACTACTAGTAGTGTATGACACATTATATCTGCAAGCCTTCCCTCTGAACAGCAACACTAAAATGGTTTCCAGCTCTGTAAGTCACGGTGTCAAACTTCTGCAGTTTTTTTTAATATATATTTTCCTTTGAATTTGGTGCCTTACTGCGCCGCTTCATACGGCCGTCCATGCGTACTCGCTATCCGCATTACTTGTTGGGCATGCGTGCAGAGTGTCAGGCTATAGGAGAACCGTGTGTTACGTACGCCCGAGCCAGCTCAATCCAGTCCTCACATTCAGACCCTCCTTATATAGTACACACTTCAAATTATCCTTCCATTTATATCTAATTTCCAAAGGGTATTTTTCCTCAGACGTCTCGAGTAAAATTCTCTGTGCATTTTTCATTTCCCATATGCCTTGTAATATGTACTTGCGGAAATTACACACAGTGCATGTTAGTGGTGCGCGCTAGACGTTTATACAGTCGAAGGCACTCTACAGGAAGTTAGTATAAAAAATGTGATTTAAAAGAGCATTTAGATGTGGACATACGATACAGCTAGCGGTTCATTTTACTGATCACAAACGTGATCTTCACTCCCGTATTGCGTCAGTGCCTCTACCCAATGCAATCAGCAGCAATAAACTTTGTTTTGTTTCATGCCGTGTTGCGTCATAAACATAAAATACTCCAAAGACAGCAAGAAGAAATATATGTATACATATACCCAACCTCACTTTCGGTTTTCTTTCTGGTTATCTAAAACATACTTTTATCTGGACCACATTTCATTTTAGCAAGAAGCTCTTAACGTCTTTCCTCCCTTTTATCTGTAATTTCACAACTGTGCAAACTGAACTCGTTCAACTTTGCACATTAAATCTGCGTTATTGAATTGTTTAAACACTTCCTGTATTAAATAATACTTGTAAACCTATTACATTTAAATGTTACTTTGCATATGGGTATGTAGCTTTGTTGATAAATTATGGAAGTAAACCGACAATTCCTGTGGAGAACTGAATAAAACGTACGGCGAGTCCAGTCGTGTGCAGCTACAGTACGCTGTCAGCTGACCCTCATAAAGATAAGCATATTGTCACTACAGCACACAATAATGATAGTTCTTCCATCTGCACCACGTAACTGCGGTTAAAATCCACAACAATGCCCTCTGCTCGACAGAACGTTGACTGTTAAATTACAAATTGAATTCAGTGTCCGAACTCAAGAGTTTGTATCAGCAACGACTGTAACGGCACTTAATCAATACTGCACTTTTTCTGTGCAGAGTTCGACGAAAGAGCGAACCAAATACAGCCGATGGCTATCAGCGTTCCCTTAGTTAATACAAGGAACCAGAATATGCTAGAGAATAACATCTTAAATGCGAGATTTTATGTTCTCACAGTGGCGTTGCTGAAAACTCAAGTCTCTTGATACCGTATTTCCCACCTCAAAAGACGCATATTTCTCTTGAAAAAATGTACCGCAAAAGCAACCTGCGTCTTAACGCCGGACATGAGTATGCCATTAAACCCGCAAAAATACCGTGCTGTTTATAGGGTGTGTTTCATCACTTGTAGCGTTACACAAGGCAAGAACTACTGTCACGCTCGTAAATAGTTCCCAACATTTCAAACGCACAGAATTCTTCGAAACGTCGGTACTTATTTACCAAGCTACAAGGCGTACGATCCCAGAAGACTTGAATCTTAACATTGTTAACGTCATTGAAACACATAATCATTTTATAATTTTAGAAAATTAAACCCTTAACATTGTCATTCCATTGGCGATGGTTACGGCATTTCTTCACTTCATCGTACAACTTCCAACACAAGAAGAAAAAGAGGGCGGAACGACAAGAATAATGTAAGACATAAATCGCTTACCCCAACTGGCTCCAGTACGACCCAAGAATTGGTGCGTTTCAGAATTCCAGATGAAAATCCTGAATCCTTCCCATTTTCCCAGTTTGGGTGGCGGCATATAATACTGCTCGGCTTTCTTCTCTGCCATTCTTGCACTCTATCTAGCACCCTTCCTGTGGACTCAAAGGTAGAAAGAGGGTCGAGACGCTGCAGATTCGCCGGGATATTGCAGCCCCAGGACTGGCAGGCGAGCCGCTGGATATCGGCGCTTTATCCAGCAGCATGCGCGAGTCTTGGTGCTCCTCGTCCCCCATCGATCGGGCGCTTTGACGACGGTTGAAACAGACAGCACTCCCATCTATTGGTGCATCCGCATATTAAATGAACAACTTGTCTGCAACTCACACGTAGAACAAACCACACATTCGTACAAGCCCATCGACAACTGTGGCCTCACCGTCTGTCCGTACGTAACGTTTCACAGAAAGCGACAGACCTGCCAACGAATTGGTAAACAAAGGAGAAATGTTTCTCTACAGATCACTGCTTCAAATGCACGGCAGGCATCGTTTGCAAAATTAATGGGGAAATTGCCTATGGCATGGCAATCTAGTCGCACGTTCGGATTTTTGAGACAGTCTCGGATTTCTACGGATTGTCTTGTCGCTATAAAATTCCCCGGGGACCGGGGTTTCAAGTGTAAATATGTATTTATACTGTGAGAAGCTGAGGACTTTTTCCAAAGTTTGGTCACATACACTGCCCAAACCACAGTCCTTTCGAAAAAGTTACGCTGCATACAACGGTGTATGTCAGGAGACCACCTGTTACAGAAAATGTATGCTTTGTGATCGAGTGGTAGTAACATGTACACGCTTATAATAACAGCATTCTTTTTTGTAAATCAGAAACGAATAGAAAACTTTAGTTGGAAAACTTCAAGGGAAACACCACTTTGAATATCTAGGTGTAGATGGGAGGGTAATATTAAAATGGATGTTCAGTAAATATAGGACAGAGTCCAATTCACAGGCTGCTGATAAAGAATTTTCAGCTTTGATAAAAGGCTGATAATTCATCGACCAGTTGACGACTTATAGCTCCATGTAGTTAATTAGTTAGCTACTTAGACATGTCACGGAAATGTTCTGGGACAATAGTATGATAATGTGGCTTTTAGTAATGAATGTTGTATTATGGCTGTCACTCCTGCTTTTATGCAATCCAATTATTCTAAACGTTTCGCATTTTGTGCGCCATGGACTATTTTTTTTTCAAAGAAAAGTTATTTTACCGCCGTAAAAATAAATCCTATCATTACTGTATTAACATTTTGAAGACTGAAAATAATCAAATTATACAAGGTGTATCTAAAATGCTTGGACAAAATTCAAAAGTGAGTTCTTCACCTCAGAACAAAATAAATGTCCATATAAACACGTGTCTGGAAATTAGTGGCTTTGGTGTTTAATTGAAAGATTACGTTCAACGATAAATATGTAATATTTTATTTGTAACTGAAAATACATTTACACGTTTCCAATTTAGTAACTGTTGAGTTCTTATTGTTTATCAAGTCACAATTCACAACAAATGCTCCAAATGTCCTCCATACGAACCAGTGCACGCATGGACACGTTTGATCACGGAATGGCGCACCTTTAAAACGGCCCGGGCAGCTGCGAAATGGTTTGACAGGCATCAAACTGCGTTGGTGAAATGTCTCTTCGTTTTCAATTCGAGCTGAATACACTAGGGTTTTGAAGTGTCCCCGCAGATAAAAATCCAAAGGACTGTACTCAACACGTTGATAAGCTGTGTCTCGAAAACTGTTTAAGAACATATATTGATATTGAACACTTTTCCTTGGTTTGGTGTGGGGAACTCATTCCTGAAATTTGTCAAAGCAGTTTAGATACACCCTGTACATAAAACTTCCGTCCCTGCCTCACACAACATACATTCCGACTCCACTGAACAGCTACCTCAGTTAATGCTCTTAGCAAAATAATCAATGCTGACTGTAAAAACTGCATGAATCAAATACAGTCGACTCTGTTATAACATCATCGAAGGGACCGAATAATTTGCGTCGTTACAAACGAATGTCGCTCTAAGCGACGCGTGTTCTTGAAGTGAAGGAAAAATATTTCAAGACGACATACAGGCCTGTAGGCATGTTGCTTAAGTGTTTACGTTAAATTTAAATTTAAGTTACAGTTGAAATTTAGGATGAATAACAATTACTCTTCTATAATTGTAAATTTCTGTACAGCCTGACGCTAAAAAATTAATGAAATTAAAATTAAAATTTAGGAAGAACAAGAATTATCATGAAAGAAAGACTGCTGACTTGTACATTGTCACTTCTTTGTTGCTTACGCAGCGCCTCATTGACGTCACTTCGTTAAGGCTTTCGAAATCGCTTCATTCTCGATCCGTTCTTTTCAAACACGCTAATACTTTTGGTTCTGTTTTTCCAAATTTTTGGATCGTGTAATTTGCGGGACCAAATTCCCGACGCACGTCAGCTTTGTTTTTTTTTCTGTATTCTATTTCTCGTATCAATGTAACTTTTTCTTCCACGCTCAAACCCGTTCTTTTTTTGTGACTGGCAATGTTATCACTTCGCCAGTCTCCTGTTCACTCCAGGAGTGGAGTGAAAGAATGGAGAGCTTGCCCTCTGAAGGATGAGGAGATGGTTGAATTCTCAAAATTGTCTACGTTTTGGAAAATTACTGTATTGGAACGGATGACTGGCAATTTCGTTATATCCGAGGTAGATGCTGTTATGTATGCTTTACTAAGCAAGGCAGAAAAACATGTGCCTTATGGAGAATTAGTTTGGTACCACAGAATTAGTAAAGCTATAGCCGAAGTGTCGCACAAACCGATGTCGTTATAGCTGAGTTCAACTGTAAATACATTATGTAACCAAAATGCAGAATTTGAACTACATAGTAGGTGGTATTACTACGCACCACTGGGCTTTAAATGGTTAATGATAAATACAAGTTTTTTCTAGACCTCGCGGCCCACCCAGCCAAACATAAAATCCTACCAGTTTAGAAGAATTTTTCTAGTTATTCCTGAAGGAACTAATTTTCATTAAATTTAAGCCCTCTAGGTCGATTACTTTTCAGACATGGTATCACAAAACAGATATAATTTGGTCAAATTCATCGCGCTTAGAACCTAATGCCTCTGTAACATTTTGAGATGGGCCTTACTCAACGACAGCTCATGTTAATGTTGGTACTACTCACTTTATTTCAGTACACAACACTTTTTAATTACATCGCACGTAAGTAGACGCATTTTCGATTTCATATTTCACTTTGATTTTCACCTTCTTGTCAACTCAAATACCAGGAGTAAGAATACCACGACAGTCCTTCCTTTCTGCCCTACAAAATAAATTTCAGAACAGGGGCATGTTGGAAACATTTTAGGAGAAAGTTAAATTTCGCGTAAGGGGACAGTTCAACACCACATTAATCAGTATTAATGGAAAACTCCACATCATCTGATAGTATCAATGGCATTGTTCTGGTTTTATTAGATGTCATGGGTAGTAAGGTGGAAAAGCAGAGAGAAATGCAATTATGATACAATATTGAAATGTTTCTTAACGCTACAAACGTATTTCAACATTTGTAGCTCTTGGAGAAGAGAGTAATGGATATGGGTACCGAAGAGCCAAGAGCATCGGCCAGGTCACGGGCGTCCTATGGGTCATAAGGATACAAGCCTACTTGCAGTGGCCTTGGTAATTGGGGTTAGTGTGGAAGTCGTTTCAGAAAATGTAAAGAAAACGGCATTGTCGCAATTAAACCGAACTTCCTCATCCGTTGGTAGCGAAGACGAAGACGTTGGCTAAGAGAAAATTGAAGAAATAGAGATCCATTTTCAGGTCTTCACTGCTCTGATTGTTACACAGAGTATGTTGGTAGTTGTTTAACAACGTTTCGGGACACCCCTCGGTCCCATCTTCGAGGGTCAACGTCAGTAAACAACTACCAACATACGCTATGTAAAAACCCGGAAAAGCGAAGAGCTCATCTGCACTGCAGCTGAAGCCTGAAATCTCGCAAATATTTCTCAGTTTGCATCACGTGCCAGCAAAGGACAGGAAGAACATTCTGGACAAAATAAAAGAGGTAAAGTTCACCCTAGAGCAGAACATTAAGGCCCAGAGGGGAAGTAGAAGTGTAGCTCTACTCTTTCTTTAACCTCGACGCTATATGGCGGTGGGTAGTTAACTCCACGCCCCGGCCGATTTACACCCGGGGATGACCCGGTACCCATTATATAGGACGCTGGGTGGGCCCCAGGGCCTGTCTGAACACGTGCGGAATATCTTGCCCCCACTGGATTTCGATCCTCGGACCGTTCAGCCTCTAGAGAGAAGATCAAGAGCTAAAATAATAATAAGGAAACAGCAAAATTAATAGTCTGCACTTCCGGTAGCTTCTCGTGTTTGGAAAAAGCAGGAAGAGTTTAATTCCATGACACATATAATCCGCGTTGCTAAAGATTTAGGACAGGGGGCTTCATACTAGTCATGCCAAACCGAAGAAGACGGTAGTTGTATCGGAAGCAAAGGTTTGCGAGCTTTACGAATCGACTGTTACCCGGTCTGTGCCCGAAAAACAAAACTTTGTCACTAACAAAGTGCAAACAAGAAACATATTCAAAATAAAATAATATTGCGCATTCTGATGGAGTAATATGGAAATTTAAAATACAAATATTCCGATAGTGAAGCAGGCTTCTCTGAACTCGCACAGTTGACAACTTCGCATTGTCTTTAAGCAGGATCTACAAATTACTGCCATCACAAAGAGAAATTCAGTATTAAAGTAGAATGACATTTTTTGGCGATATCAAATGGAAAATGATAATGCGATGACATCGGGGAAACAACTAAGAGACTCGCGGCTAAAGCCAGCGTGCAGCGTCGTGTGCAAGACCAGATTCTGAACCAAAGTATCTGTATCAGCGGTATAAAACAGCAATTTACATGACATTTCACTTTGCTGCACCACGACGGATGATCATGCGCGGAATCAAAAGGCCTTGGAAGGCAAATTCATTCGCGTGCGCATAGTGGCCGAGGCCGGAACTCTCTCAGCATATGCTTGTTTTGCTGCGTCGAAAAGGAAAGGTCAACCGAGGTGTTTCCTTTGTTTGGAGAGTTCTGATGCAGTCGCCCGGAAAAAACGACGAAGTAGACTAGTGTCACTTGATAATGCATCTGTGCGCCGGGCCTCGGACGTAAAATATTTAGGACTTCTTCTAGACCCAAAACTGCTCTGCACTAAGCACCTCCGTACCGTTTCCAACAAAGCCATAGGTACTCCTTGTAACATCTTCCCTCTCTTAATCGAGACTCCACACTTTCACAAACCTCCAAATTAACACTATATAAATTACTAATTCGATCCCTTCTTACATACGCCGCCCCTGTCTGCAATACTACATGTAATTCAAATTACCTCAAACTCCAAATCGTCCAAAAAAGAGCTTGAGCATTATCGGAGACTATCCCAGAGGAACTCCCATTTTCCATTTGCACGACTCCCTATTGAATCTCTTCGAGACTTCATTCACCATCTGACGGCCAAATTTTATACTAAATGCCTATTTTATCCTAACCCTCTGGTCCAACAAATAGGTTAGCTATATACACTAGCCGACCTAAACTCTGCATATAAAATCTACAAATATAAACGACCGAAACATATACTACTGTAAACCAGCTCACCATCAGGCAGTGTTTTTTTTAGTCTTTTTCACTAATATTATTTTATTATTCCCTATTTATAACTTTTGGTTCATGTACACATTTTAGTTAAATTGGTTATCGGAACAACTTTTGTAATTTTTCCTTGTATACTGTAAATACTGTAAATTGTAAGGTAAATGTAAAGCAGTCCCATACAGGCCTAGGAAGGCCCTTAGGGCTCCAGGAGGTCGAGGCTCCCAGGTTTTTAGACAATCGGCACATGAAGGTGGTAAGGTTGTCAGCCCTACGCACCGGCCGCCTTTACCCCCCAGGAAAGATTCCCGTACTCATTTCTGTTAGATGCTGAGTCGACCCCAGGGCCATAGTGCGACTGAAACGATATGTCAGTGAAAAATTCCAGTGACACCAACGGGAATCGAACCCGCGACGTTCCGGTTTGTAGCGCAGTGCCTCAACCAACTGCGCCACCGCGTGCCCCATACTGTAAATTGCAATCTTCAATAGATTATTAAAAAAAGACGCATTCATTCTGTAGTCTGTCTTACGACAGGTCCGTAGCCTCTTCCAAAGCGAGTTCTCCACAGGGTGCGATCTAGTGCTTCCTCTTTCAATTTCCAGTATCTTTTCTTTTCCTTAAGGTCATCCAGTAGCTGCTTACGTCTTCTCCCTCGTCGTCCCGTCATTTCTATCCTTCCTTCTAACTTTCCTTCAATCACGTGTTTCAGAAGGCAGTTTCTACGCAAGATGTGACCAATCCAGTTAGCCTTTCTTCTTTTTATTGTATGTAGGATATTCCTCTCCTCCTTGACTCTGTGTAATACCAAAAAAAGACTAGTGTCAAGAAATATCTTAATTTTTCCTGAAGTTAATATGTATGTATATACGTGAACGAGTATATCAATTTTTACATGATCATTACAACCTTGACTGTTATACACCACGAGTGGGTCTTAGTTTAGAGGCTAGGCTACTCTTTCTGTCATGTGGGTTTCCCTTCATCCTTAGGAGAGGGGCTTAAGTTAGACGTCAGGCTAGTCTCCCCTTGTTACAATGTGCGCCTCCATCGTATGGCTGCAGCGCCTCTACCGGGCGAGTACCTTAACAGGAGTGATCAGGTCGTGTTATATCATTCGGGTAATCAAATCAAGGAGAATGAGATGGGCGGGGACTGTGGCACGTATTGGACAGAAAAGCATACAGGGTTTTCGGTGGGGAAATCTGTTGAAGGAAAGAGGCTACTTGTTAGATGCAGGGTTAGCTAAGAGGATGATATTAAAACGATTTTAAACAAATAGGATGGCATGGCGTGGACTGTATTTATGTGGCTCAGGATAGGAGCAAATGGCGGGCTGTTGTGACAGCGTTAATGAAACTTTGCTTTCCAAAACGTGCAAGGAATTTCTTGACTAGCTGAGAAACTATTAACGCCTGAAGAAGAACTTTGCTCCGCTAAGTTATTTAATGTATTTATAGTTTTATGGAATCTGTTTTTCACATTACATTTGAACGATTTCTGCAGCTAGCAGTGTGTACGCTTTTAGTACGAAGGTGTACTACAGCACTGCGGCATTTATAATGTGTACTGTGTGTGTGTTTGTGTGTGTGATATAAATATGTTCACCTATTTAAGGGGATATGCATTGCTATGCGACAGTTACTTGTTTTTCAGTCACTTCTTCGTTTCAGACAAGAACACTTATCTCACATCTTTTGATAGTGTCTTATTATAGGCCTGCAATAATGCAAAATAATATTACGCTTGAACTCGGTCCACGACGCATGGTGAAATCTTTCTTTTAAGTAATGAACTACCGGCGTGTTCAGCTTACAATACTTTACTTGAACGCCACCAGATGACTGAACGTACTGAACCTAAATATAATTACAGTTTTCCTTCATAGATGGTGATAAATGCACAGTAAGGAGCCCTTACAGCGTGTTTCATAACCTTGATCCATAGTTGTTTATTTGTGATACGATGTTTTCCCATGTTAAGTGAGTCCCTGTCACCACGGCACTGTGCGTCCTCAGGTTGCGGATGAATAAACGGCCTCCGGATATGGAGGGTTGCTGCGAATACATTGAATAAGCAGTCGCGGACAGCCGACAAGGGGTGGTCCTCCAGCTTGGGTGTTGGGCGAGGTGCTAACAACTCCTCAACGTAAAAAATTACCATGTTACGAAACAGATCACAAATCCTCGGACCTGGACTGATTCTTTGATACAACTTAAGCAACAGAAAAGGGACACGAGATTTGGGACCTGGTAAGTGAGGAGCCTGTATAGGTCAATGGTTACATAAGACAGTGGCCAGGGAATTAGCGAGGTGTAAATTAGATTTAGTGGGTATACAGGAGGTTAGGTGGGATAAAGGAGGCACAGTAATAGCAGGGGATTATACTTTTTTCTATGGAAAAGGAAATGAAAGTAATCAATTGGGAACAGGTTTCTTTGTACACCAGAGAATAGTATCAGCTATTAAGAGAGTAGAGTTTGTTAGTGATATGATGTCAGATATTGCTGAGAGGTCACTGGTTTAATATCATTGTTCTGAATGTGCATGCACCAACTGAGGAGAAAAGTGATGACTCAAAGGACAGTTTCCATGAGGAATTAGAACAGGTTTTTGATCATTTTCCTAAGTACAATATGAAAATTCTGTTAGGAGATTTTAAGGCAAAATTTGGGAGGGAGGATACTTTCAAACCGACGATCGGGAGTGAGAATTTACATGAGGATAGTAATGATAATGGTGTTAGAGTAGTAAACTTTCCCACATCAAAAAATCTAGTTGTTAAGAGCACGATGTTCCCGCACCGAAATATTCATAAATACACCTGGACCTCTCCAGATGGGAAGACTCATAGTCAGATCGATCACGTATTGATAGATAGGAGATGACATTCAGGTATACTCGATGTGCAATCTTTCAGGGAAGCTGACTGTGATACTGATCACTATCTGGTGGTTGCAAAAGTTAGGGAAAGACTGACGGTAATTAAACCAATAGCACAAAAGTTTGATGCAGAGAGATTTAATCTCCAGAAGTTAAGTGAACTAGAGGTTAGGAAACAGTAACAGATAAAGATCTCAAACAGTTTTGCAGCTTTGGAGAACTTAAAATGTTAGTGAGGACATAAATAGGGCTTGGGACAACATTAAAGAGAGTATCAAAATCTCAGCTAAAGAGACTCTAGGGCTGTACGAAAGGAAGCAGCATAAACCATGGTATGATGAAGAATGTTCAAAATTTTTAGATCAAAGGAAACAGGCTAAAATGCAGTGGTTACAGAATCCAAACCAATGTAATATAGATAATATGAAGAATGTAAAATGTAAAGTTTATAGACATTTCAGAAACAAAAAGAAGGAATATATGAATGCTAAAATTTATGAACTTGAAACAAACAGTAAGAACAAGAACATCAGAGACTTGTATAAGGGCATCAATAACTTTAAGAAGGGTTACCAGCCTAGAACTAATGTAGTAAAGGATGAGAAGGGTGATCTGGTTGCAGACTTCCACAGTATTGTGGCTAGGTGGAGGAATCATTTCTTTCAGCTATTGAATGTACATGGGGTTAATGATGTTAGGCAGACTGAAATACATACAGCAGAGCCACTGGTGCCTGAGCCCAGTGACTCTGAGGTTGAGATGGCTATTGAAAAGTTAAAAAGGCACAAATCACCAGGTATTGATCAAATTCCAGCAGAACTGATTAAAGCAGGAGGTAGGACAATTCGTTCTGAGATCCAGAAACTTATTAATTCTATTTGGAATAAAGAGGAATTGCCTGAGCAGTGGAAGGAGTCAGTCATTGTACCTATTTACAAAAAGCGTGACAAAACAGACTGCAGTAATTATCGAGGCATATCACTTTTGTCAACCACATACAAAATTATATCCAACATATTTCTGTCAAGTTTAACTCCATATGCAGAGGAAATTACTGGGAAGTATCAGTGTGGATTTAGACATAACAGGTCGACTACTGATCATGTATTCTGCATTCATCAAATACTTGAGAAAAAATGGGAATACAACGAGGCAGTGCATCAACTTCAAGAAACCCTATGATTCAGTTAGGAGGGAGGTCTTGTATAATATTCTCATTGAGTTTGGTATCCCCATGAATCTAATCTTCTTCCTATACAGGCGCGACAACCTCATCCTTTGTAGGTTTTGGCCTTCTCAACTATATCCTTCCATTTCTTCCTATCCTGGATGCAGTTTCTCCAGTTTTTGACATTTTGAATCCTCAAGTCTGCCATAACATCATCTTCCCATCTATTCTTCAGTCTTCCACGCAATCGTATAGATATAGGCTTCCAGTTATAGATTCTTTTAACCAATCTCTCATTTTCCATTTGGTACACATGCCCAAACCACCCTAATCTTTGTGCTTTAATATGATTTACTATATTCTTATACTTTATTAGTTTATTAAGCTCTTCATTGGTTTTAATTCTCCATGAGCCATCCATGTTTTTACTTGGTCCAAAAATCCTTCTTAGTATCTTCCTTTCATATATGAGCAATTTTTGCTTCATTGCTTCTTTCAGGACCCATGTTTCAGAGCCATAGGTAACCACCGGTCTTATAACCGTTCTATAGAAGTGTAATTTTAAACTCTTTGCAATTAATTTACTTTTAAATAAGGTTTGGTTTGCATAATATGCTTTGTTACCTTGGATTATCCTTGTTTTGATCTCTTCTTCTATTGTATTATCTCCGTTTACAATTGATCCAAGGTATTTATATGATCTCTTTTGCTCTAAACATGTACCGTTACAGTTAAGTTCTGTTAATTTGTGTGTTTGTTTAGCACATTTTATGTATTTAGTTTTTTGTGTATTTATTACTAGCCCATACTTGTATGATTGCTCTTTTAGTTTCTGGAAGGTGTCGATAGCAGCTTGCGTGGTCCTTGCAGTAATTAGTATGTCATCAGCATAGGCAATACTTTGTTTTAACCGTGTTGAAATATTCCCTCTAACATCTAATTGATTCATAATTGAGTCAATTATCATACTGAACAGAGTTGTAGACAGTGGATCTCCTTGTTTCACCCCAGTTTCAATTTTAATTTCTCCACTTAGGTCATTATTTACTTTGACTTTTGCTTTTGTGTTTTCTAGCATTAAGGAAATTAATTTTATCAACTTTGATGGTACTTCATATTGTTTTAGACATTCTAATATTTTCTTCCGGTGCACCTAATCAAATGCATGTGTGTAATCTATGAATATATTATTCAGTTCGATATTGTATTCATGGCACTTCTCAAAAATCTGTCTCACTATAAATATATTATCTATTGTTGATCTGTTTGTCCTGAAACCCATTTGAAAATCGCCAAGTTTATTCTCAATAATCTGTATGAGCCGTTTATTGAACAGTATTGCCAGTATTTTATATGCTGTGTTTAGCAGAGTTATTGGCCTGTAATTTTTGCAATCCAGCCTGTCACCTTTTTTGTAGATTGGACAGATGATTCCTTCCCTCCATTGTTCTGGTAAATGTTCTTTGTCCCAAATATTTAGTATTAGTCTATACACTTTATATTTCAATGTTCTTCCACCATATTTGATTAATTCTGGGCATATATTATCAGACCCCGCTGCTTTGTTGTTTTAATAGGGCTAGTAAAAATGTGTCTAAATGAAACTTATAGCAGAGTCCGGGTAGGCAAACATTTGTCTGACACATTTCCTATTTAGAATGGTTTGAAACAAGGAGATGCTTTATCGCCATTGCTTTTGAAGTTTGCTTTGGAATACGCCATTAGGAGGGTTCAGGCAAACCAGGAGGACTTGAAATTAAATGGTACACATCAGCTTCTAGTTTATGTTGACGATGTTAATATATTGGGCGGCAGCATACATGCTATAAAGAAAAACACAGAAGCTTTAGTAGTCGCTAGTAAGTAGATTGGTCTAGAAGTAAATGCTGAGAAAACTAAGTACATTGTCATGTCTTGCAATCAGAATGCAGGACAAAATCACAACATAAAGTTAGATAATAAATCCTTTGAAAGTGTGGAACAGTTTAAATATTTGGGAACAACCCTAACAATTCAAAATTCCATTCAGGAAGAAATTAAGAGCAGATTGAAGTCGGGGAATGCTTGTTATCATTTGGTGCAGGATCTTCTGTCTTCCAGTTTGCTATCCAAAAACACAAAGTTTGAGATATACAGAACTATAATTTTGCCTGTTGTTGTGTATGGGTGTGAAACTTGGTCTCTCACACTGAGGGAGGAACATAGGCTGAGGGTGTTCGAGAATAGGGTGCTGAGGAGGATATTTGGGCCTAAGAGGGACGAGGTAACAGGGGAGTGGAGAATACTACATAATGAGGAACTTAATGATCTGTACTCATCAACAAATATTATTCGGGTGATCAAATCAAGAAGAATGAGGTGGGCGGGGCATGTAGCACGTATGGGTGAGGGGAGAGGTGCATACAGGATTTTGGTTAGGAGACCTGAGGGAATGAGACCACTTAGAAGACCCAGGCATAGAGGATAATATTAAAATGGACATTCAAGAATTGGGATGGGGGCGTGGATTGGATTGATATGGCTCAGGATAGGGACAGGTGGCGGGCTCTTGTGAGTGCGGTAATGAACCTTCGGGTTCCATAAATCGCGGGGAATTTCTTGACTAGCTGAGGACGTGTTAGCTTCTCAAGAAGGACTCTTCTCCATGGAGTTAGTTAGTTACGTGTGATCTATGTTTTCATGATGACAGCCATTGGGATAAAGTTGCTGAGGTGTGAAGGTGACCACTCACCTCCATCTAATTCCGTAGTGAAGTAGGCTTTTCCACTCTACTACCATTTCCACATACGTCTTCATGGTGTGGTTCTTGATAAGCACAAGGACACTTACCTTTCCAACCGAAACTCGGCGTGGTGCTTGTCCTCTGTCATACTACCTGCAGTCCTTCCCAGCTGTACATCCCGAGACAGTTGCAATGAGGACGGAGAAAGGCTGAAAGCAAATGATAGACGGGCTCGTAAACTACTTATTTGTAGCTTTGAACTCTACAGGGAATCACTTCATGATATGAAGGTGCTGCATATGTGACTGGGCTAGGTAAGACAGGGAATGAATGGGACTTACATCTATACACCTTAAGGTTTTGGTGGTAAATTTTCCTGAAAATAGTCTACTTTAGAAAACCGAGAAGGACATTGGAAGATATCATTCAGAGGACTCTTGTATTAGGGAGGAAGTTTATGCGAATGGAAGGTGATTGTATCCACTGGGGACTTTTGGCACTGACAGTGTTAAAGTCTTAAATTCTGCTACCGTAGCGCAATATCATAATCGCCCCGCAGAAGTGGCAGCCTACGGAATCAGATATTCAAACGTGTCTAAACTTTGACGTAAGTTTGAAGGCTTTACACATTTTTATGAAATTTCAGACACAAGAGAATGCTAATTTTTGCAACAGTGCGTACCTAATTAATTTTTTAAAAACCATAAATGGCGCACAGCAATAATTTTATTTAAGGAGGGTACAGTGGTTGAAGCATATCTTACTGAAGATATTTTCAGTTACAAAGGAGTTTTCAAAAAATGGGAAATGCCGCACTTAATCGATATGTAGGCAAGTGTCCACGGAAGGTTCGGTAAATCGCGCGTCAGTAACAAGTGACAATAATTTACACAGCTTTTTAAACATGAAGAGTAGTCGCGTGTAAATTGGCCTGATTCTTACGCTAACAAGAGTTACCAGGTGACCTGCAGAGTGACTTGGGTTTGTTTTTTCAGACCAGCTGCCCTGAGAAGAATGATAAGTTACATCTGACCTACAGTTTTCTAGAACAGCTACCACACAATTGTCTTGCAAATGAATTGACTGATATGTTATAGCTAACTACTGTTGCTTTATACTTTGTAGTTTATTTAACGACGCTACTAGTAACTCAGAGCATACAGGGTGGAATAATTGGACGACAGTAAATGACAAATGGACAGGTCACGGAAAGAAGCAATAATGACCCATTTTAATGTAATATTCCGGCATTTTACTTTAGGAAATTAAGAAAACTAAGGTAATCTTCAGGATATTCGGTGTCCCGCCCGAGATTCGAAACAAACATTTCTGAATACCGCGTATAGTCAGCAGCGTTGCCGCTTGAATCAAATTCAGTGCAAATGCTCATACTTTATTTACTTTAGATCATTTTAAATACTATCCTCCCTAAATAGTCAAAGTCTCCCAAGTTTTCTCTCTCTTTTATTCAGATTTTACTACTAAAATGTTTGAACGTATTTCTCATTTCCCCCACGCACGATACATTGTTTTTTCCTGATTTGATAAATCTACACTTGCCTGTGTGACAGTAATTAAAGAATGGCAAAGTATAGCGTGTCACTTGAGAAACACAACTTGATTTCTCTTTCAATCTTAACTCAAAATCAGCGGCACAGGATTAGAATGAAATGATGTCTGAGTAACAAAGTTCAGGTCCTTTGAGTGCAGTTAAGGGCCATCAACGATGTTTAGCCATTAACAACGACCTTACAGGTCATGCTGCCTTGTCTACATTAAGTTAAAATGATCTCCTTCTTACAGCGACGGTATGTAATTTATCCTTTCTTTCGGAGCTACCAAACACTTGCGCACGTTTTATGACTTGTACACAACGAAGCTTGCACGTGATACGCATTGACTGGAGTTACGCATTGTATTTCACATTGCACCGTATACCGCCACTATCTCCTGAAATAAAGAAGTGTTTGATCAGAGGCTTGTAGGATTGATGTAAATACAAATAGAACTGGAACTGGTTGTGGATTTTTTAAATTTATTAATCACTTAAATCACTTTGAAAGTGCCCTGCGGGCGAGCCGGCGGGACTGCCAAGGACGCCGCCTTTGTGAGTGGTGCTATGTTGCCAATGAAACTTTTCTAATGCAGGTTTAAAAAGGCATTAAAATGCCTACATACAGTGCTTGCAGCCACAAGAATCATCAGTAATAATAATAATAATAATAATAATAATAATAATAATTATTATTATTATTATTATTACTTATTGGCAACCATTACTTTGCGCCGGACATAGCTGTGGACACTATAAAGCAGTATTTTTGCAGTTTAGAAAACATATTAGACACCTATAATTTTCGAGTTCTCGTTGTTGGAGACTTCAATGTACCTGGTTTTGACAGGAAACTTGGAGTATCTTCTAGTAGTTCACACTACTATAACAAATTAAAGGGTGAAGCCATATACACCTCCACGTGTTTACTCGGCTTATCACAGCAGAATTATTCCCGCAACAATGGCAACCTGCTCGACCTTATTTTCTCCAACTTCACTGATTTTCTTATTAGCTATGCTGTGCACTATCCTGTGCACCCGGACGTTTTCCATCCTCTTTTGTTGCTGAATTAATGTTACCTAATCTAAGGTCATATTTATTGCCTAATATCTCTTTTAGAAAGTATTCTTCTGGGAATTACTTAATGTTATATAACACTCTGTCTACATATGATTGGTCTTCTCTCTATAATGAATCCTCTGTTGACGCTGCTGTCGATAGACTCACAGTTGCTGTTACTCATGCAATTGAAAAGGCTATTCCTACTGGGTTCATTAAAGGTGCAGTATGTTACTACAATCTGATATAAATCGTGTTCGTGGATGGTGCACCTCTAATTTTATGAAGCTCAACATCAACAAGACTAGAGTTATCTCATTTTCTAGGAAAACTAACTTGCTCCTTTTTGATTACAAATTATGTGATTCTTTGATTACTCGAACTGAATGCATCAAAGATCTGGGAGTGCAAATTGACTCCAAGCTGCACTTTCACAATCATGTGGATTATATTTTTTCTCAATCCATTAGGTTGCTGGGGTTAATTAGGTCAGTAACTTTTTCCTTTTCCACTCTGCAGAACCTCTTGATGCCATATTGCACATTAGTTAGGCCTAAGTTAGAATATGCCTCTGTTACGTGGAACTCGATTACTTCCACTGATGCCAGTAAGCTTGAGCGCATCCAGCACAAGTTTGTGTCTTTTTGTTAAACTCGTTTTTTTAGTCATTTACCTTACAGTTATGCTAATGTTTTAAATTACTTGAAATTACATACTTTAAGTGATCGTAGGTGCCACTTAGACGCCCTTTTTTACTTCAAGTTTACAATGGTTTAAAAATTTGCCCTACTCTTTTGGAAACTGTCGGCCTTCGTGTGCCGAATCGAATTTTTAGAGATTTTAAACTGTTTTATGTTAACTTAAACTGTCGCAACTGCCCTTCCGCTAGATGCGCTTCCGCGGCTAATGCCATCAGTAGGATACTTGTATATTCAATGGTAGGTCTGTTTTGATTAATGACTTGTTATCAATGTAAATATTGAATTCGATGCTGTAGTTCGGTCAATGCGACATTTTTAAAACAAGTCAGCTATGTTCGGTCAGGTATTGGATCCAGTACTTCTTTTATATTGTTTTACTTCATATTTGTTTTGTTTCTTTAGTGTTTGTCTTGTGTATTTGTACTGTTTTGTGTTTTATTTGTGCTTTTGTGCTGGCTTTGTAATTGGCACTTGTGCTGTTAAGTCTGCACATTAATAAATACCCATTGAATTGAATTGAATTGAATTACTTACTAAGCACCGCTTTCACCATCAAACATCTGTAGTCGAAAGGGTCACAAACCCCCAGAAAACAAGAAAACAGAGACCTTATAGTGTAGATGTATCTGCCATTTATAGAAACAAATATTCAACATGCATAATTATATAAAAGAAAATGCCAAAATATCTGGCATGCATAGAGCAATGCATGAAATCGATAACAAGCTCACAGTCCTAAACCTGAGTTTTTAGGATCTACCAGAGAAATCATTTCCTGTAATTTATCGGAAATCTAAACTAACAAACTGAGCATCTAAGACCTTACATGACAATTTCCTAAACAACTAAATAATTCTGGTATTAACGAAGAAGCCACATATAGGCCTACCTGGCGATGACGAAGTGGCATATTCCCCGAAAAAGGGAAGAGGAGGGGTGCTTATGTTTGGCATACAGGACGGAGTCGTTCCCCTCACGTAACTGTCTAAAATACGTCATCAGCTACCCCAGCGTCGAGAATGACTCACGTCGCCTCTGCGGCTGTTCATGTGAAATTAACCAACAAGCAATTTACTTCTGTCCAAAACTGCCCAAAGTAATACCGAGATGGTCAGGTAGCCAAAATTTTCCATCAAGAATTGGCGAAACGGCTTCATTTTCTTGAAAAGCCATATTCTCCACATTATAAATAGGAGCCAGAGGTCGTCTTGGAAAACAACTACAAACTGTACTGGGATCTTAGCCTATTAGCGGACAAGACTGTTCATTTTAATGGACCCGACTTAACACTGGTTGATAAAACAATAAGGAGGCTGCATTCACTGACATAGTAATTCCACTGACCCACAACATACAAGCCACAAACAGAGAAAAGCAATGAACATATCAGAAACTGGCACTTGAATTAAGAAACAGTGGCAGCTGGACAAGATTATCTTTATTCTATTAGTCTTGTCTGCCACAAGGATCATCCCTAATATGCTTAAGCATAACCTCACCAAGCTTAATTTACCACCGCGCATAATGTTCCAGGAACAAAAATTGGTCATACTAGATACTTATTCCACCGAGAAACTTCCTCAGTGATGAAGACCACTTAGCTGATCATGAGCCTGATAACTCCTAATCATGTCATTTTACTTACCTGACTCGAGCTAGAATTACAATTTGACGATACGTAGAAAGAGTTATCACTAATTGTAGTAGATAACGGAAATCTAAAGCAACAGAGAAAGGCCAACTGGGAGTAGGCCTAATATACTGGAACACAAAACATGACCTACTTACGAGGTTATTTGCAGCGTTTATGAATAACGTGTCTATTAAAGTCCTTGTATGTAAATAGCTTATATATTTTTAATTCACATAGCACTGCTTTACTCACAGTGATCACCATTTCACTCTGATAAGGAAATTGCGTATACATGATATTCGGAGGGTCTGAACTGAGTACTGAGTAGCACTGACTATTTTACGTATAAACCTTGCTGATTGTTATATGCCACAATCTGTCAAAGGCGGGGACAATAAAGGAAGCCATCTGAACGCTTACTGCACATGTAGGTAATCCATGCTTGAGTATCCCTATCCGTATACAGTCCTAAGGGTCACAGGTCAGGACATCCAGATAATTTCAGACAGTGAAGACCAAGCAGTACGTAAAGAGGATTTGTTGGAGCTATCCCAATACACGCTTATTGTTTCATGTAACTTTGATACTTGTCATTCTGTCCAAAGAAATATGATTACAGGAAAAGTTATGTTGATATAAACAAGAACATCTACGTTTCTAGTAATGTTGCCCTCAGAATATCACATTTAATCTAGTACAGCTATTTGTTTTTCATGTCTCTTAACAGAGTAATTTAGCTCAAGCGGTAGCCTTTCTGACATCTATTTGGGAGGTAATCCGTTCGAATTTCGCCCCGATATCGTTCTATCCTGACTGATAGTTTCCGTAGTTTTACTCATTTCCTCCACGTATATATCGGAAAAGTAGGCCTGCCTCAAAGCATACCATGACCATGCATGTCGAATTCATTATTGCTTGATTTTACTTTTCGAAGTTATGCATATAGTCTGAGCTAATGACAGCGTCGTTAAATAAACCGTAAACACTCGTAGATACTGAGAAATTCTTTGGCTGTCTTATGATTTGTCCGTTCTTTACCCTAAGCATTTAAGACTTGAATTAATATAAAGAAATTTTCACATATATGAGAGTTTTGATTTTCCTTTTGATTTTTAGGATTTGTCTAATTTTAAAAAATCTGGAGCAAGTAGTCTGTGAAAGAGCTTCTATTCTTTTTCAGGTATGTTGAAAAGGTAACTATCTTGCCAGCACATTGTTACATGTCGGGAAAAGCATTCCAGCCATGTAAAATGTTCCGTGTAACTCGGTGGTCACAAGAGGGAGACGGTGCCTGATCATACTGACAAGTGTATTTCAGGTTTAAGCAGCCATTTTTTCCTAAGCATATTTGATCATATTCTAAGGGCACCCTATCAAAATAAAATAATTGAGTTTTATGTACTTCATCTGAAGTATTAATGACACAGTGAATTATTACTTTAGATATCTTGCTCTTCATTTACTCTCATCCAAAATAACAGGATAATATATTAGAATTCTTTATTTTGGATTTAGAATATATTAGTAAGTTGCATCGTCATAAAATAAGAAAGTTGACATTAGGGAGGAAATTGGATATTTCCGCATTCCTACCAGTCAAGAACTTTTATTAAAGTATCCTTCTTCTATCCAAGGGCTGCCTTGGACACGTTGTTTTTTTACTCGATTAAAGGCAAGCCAATTTTGAAGACAATAGCTGAACTCCGCCTTGTACGAGTCTGACCTTTGTTAATCCTTACACCTCACTGAGGCTTGTGTGGTGCTAAAGCATGGTGGTAATTGTACTTTATCCAAATCTATGTATCAGGTAATGATCATCGTCATGGGTAAACGTAGAGTCACAGTATAAGTTGATAATGTGAACTAATATTACATAAAATGTTTGTCCTTCTCTTAATCAAACACCACACCATTGACGTAACAAAGCCCTTCGAAAATAATTGTTTTAAATCTTTGTTGTGTTTTTACGAAATGTGACATAATTAGTGTCGTAGTAGTAGCCGTCCTGAATATTCGTCACTTTAAGCCAACTCCAAAGCTTTTTGGCACATGCTACAGCCGAACTGGAGAAGGGACACATTGCGAACGAGATTGTGTTGCTAACAGCAAGAACGACAAGAGGAATTAGTGACATTCATAAACATAGCAGGACGTAATAGGTAATAAGAAAAAGGGCAAAAGTAGGACATATTTCGTCGGAAACATATTGAAGCAAAATTAAAGCGCGTATTTAATGCTAAATTACTGACTAATACTTTAAACATTGTGCATTGGATGGGATAATCTACGAGTAATTTTCCAAACTATTCTGTACCTAGGTGGAATCCGACATTTTTTTTAAGAAAGCAGGGCAACCGTCATGGAAGTGTTTAAAAAATATACTCGAGTCTCACACACATCACTTCTGCAAAATCTGTACACACCAATGTAATTTTCCAGCTAGCGTAATAACCCTTTACTGAAACACGTTTCCAAGAAAAGTCAAATTTTCTAACACACGTATTATAATTTTATGTCATACACGTGAGTGTTAACTTCTGCACTCTAATCATAGCCGCATGCGATTGTTTTATGCAGCCGATATCTTCTTTTACTGCCAGCCGCCACTGTCATACAAGTAGTTGCTGGCAGATGAGCTGGCCACATGCAGTACTTCATTCACATTATAGGCCTACTATTCCAAGTCCACTTCATTTAAAGTGGCAGAACCTTGGAACGTGACGAACTTTTCAAGTACCGCTGAATTGTAAGCGTGGGTCAGTGTGGCACTGCTGTAAAAGGATGTCCCCAGAGAAGTTAATCGTTCATATCCTCACCATAGGCTTCTCAGGCCTGAATCATCATCACCACCATTATTATAAATACTGTCCTTTGATTGTGGTACGTTTCTTGTCCCAGTCTGTGTTTTAGTCTGTGTCATAGCAGCAGCCTGACTGTGTGAATGGTGCAGTGCTCTGCGTCATGTCTCTGAGTCAGAAGCCAGTGGAGTATCAATTTTATCTGAGGCCACCAACTGTCGGAAAATTGGAGGCTTTTAAATTGTTCCTCTATAATTCGTCAACTGGGGAAGTGTTTGGAAGAACTGGGCCGAGCTGGAGTAAGTAATGTTTAAGACTTCAAAGATTGCAAGAACTATAGAATTGGAAATAATATCAGCAATAATGTATTTAATGTATACGAAAGGTGGGGTTAATGGAGCGTTGTGTTTAGTGTCAAAAATAAAAACCCTTCACTGCAATATATTATACGTTACGAAATATTTACAAAAACCTCGCAATTTGGCGTGGTTGGTGTTTGAAGGACATAGTAACGGGCGAGGGATTGTGAGTATGCTATATGGGTGGATTCAGTAGCTTAAGAACTAGTACTTAACAGTGGTAGGCTTTGTTTCTGTGAGTTCTGCTACCAGTGTGTTAGTTGGTTACTTAATTAGTAACACAGTGGTGATAGAGCTCGTGTTATTGTTAGCGTGAGGGAAAGCTGAAAGACCCACGACAGGCTAGAACTGAATCCGGATTTTCATGTACACATTTTATATCCCGAAACAATTAAGTCTGGTTTTAAGATAAACAATTCCTTGCATGAATATGATTTATTACATATTTCTAATTAAAATATACGTCCAATGAGTCCCGTCTTTTAAGAAACTTGAAGGTTCATTACCTTATTTGCAGGGGCTTGTCACTGGAATCCATCCTGAGCCACTTGAATCCTGTCTACACCCACCCCAACTTCCTTTAAGCTTCACTAGGTAATTATTCTCCCAGTTACGTAAATGTGCCCCGTGTACTCTCTTACTTCAATTCCCTCCACCCCCAAAAAAATTGTACGAATTTTTAAACCTTCCCATATGTGCTATATGTCCCGCTCATATAAAATTAATTTTATCACCTTAGTTTTATAGGGAAGTTATTTTATCTGGCAACTGTTACTAGTCACTCCCCGTCGGCTCTCTTAAGGCACAAAGCTTTGACGTGTAATGAACAACGTGTTTGCTAGATATGATGCGTGTCTATGGGCCGAAGTAAAATATTTCCATAATTTATTTTAATATGGTGGGTAAAAATCTAGTGTTGACTGCAGTACTTTGAACTAAAACGCGTGGACCCCGACCCAATTGCTGTTGGAAGGGCGGCGAGCGCTGTGCTGTCTGTCATCACGCGAAACGATCTGAGTGAAGAGTGGTGCGATTTATCAAATAAATAATGTTCCTGTACTCGACGAACTGTAATTTATGCGTTACAAAACTTCTTGTTAGGCTACGCGATTTTAGGCATACTCCAGTTACTTCCTCTCATTTACTTTCAAATGTTCTCCTCAGTACTTTATTCTCAAGTAACTTTTTTCTGTATTCTTCCCTAAAATGCAACCACATAAAACATCAAGTAAAAATCCACTTTTGTACATTTTAAAGATTAGATTTTTAGCTAACAAAGGGGAACATGAAAATATGACAAAGAAACTACCAAAATCAGAGCGACTCAACATCTTTTAACATTGTGGAACAGATGGAGACAGGTTACGAAATTCACAGGACCAACATAAATATTTTATCTTGTAGAAGAGTGTAAGATTATGGCGGGTAATATTATGCATATTTTATAAGATGATAAAGAAAATAAGCTTTTTCACTAATATTCTTGACGGACAGTGGAGCTGTAACTTTGCAACCTTATCTCTAATACTCTTTATGGAGAGCAGGGCTGTAAATCAGCAGCTTTGTCACTAATATCCTTCATGGATAGCAGAGCTCTAACTCAGCAGTTTTATCACTAATATCCTTTAAGGATAGCGGGGATGTAATTCAACAACTTTCTAACATTATTTTAGAAATGTAACTCAGCCGTTTGTCACTAATATCCTTTATGCTTACTAGAGCTGTAACTGAGCAGCTTTCTTGTACAGTTAGGTTCCTACTTAATACTGCTTTTTTTGGAATGGTAAGGGGCGACAGTATGAAATACGAGTATATACGTACATTTACAAATTCATGTGCCGCTAAAAATCGACCGGAGGGCCACAAGCTCAGAAGCCAATTGTAGATTAGCTAGTCATTTATGGAAAACGATGGTCCCTTCCCAGCTGATCCCGGTGGCCATGGGGTTTAAGGCGTAGGTCTGCGGCCGCTTGATTGCTGGGACCGCAGATTCGAATCCCGCAAAGGACATGGATGTTTGTCTACTGTGTTTGTTGTGTTTTGTGTAGATAGCGGCCTCTGCGACGAGCTGATCACTCGTTCAGAGGAGTCCTACTGGGTGTGTGTGTCTAATGCGTATGATCTAGAAACCTTACAAAAGGAGGCGGCCTAGGCCCGATTTGGGCTGTAACGCCACAGAAATAAAGAAAAATATGGACCGTTTTCTCGTTTAAAAGAGACATAAAATCTGTAACATGCTGCTTATTTTAAAGGTGGGGAGTTGTATAAACACCCCCCTTACCCCGACACAGTCTTCAAACTGATAGTAGTAATTTATATCTACAGTACCTACTTGATTTATTCGAGACCAGTTTGGTTTTTCGCGAAAAGCAGTTTAGGAATCGTAGCAAGTTATTGTTACTATTTAGTTCCCTTCTTCCAAATAACCAATTTCATTGACGAAAATTTATATGCCATATTTTAGCAAAGCTAACTTTACCAGTTTTTTTTTATGTATTTTTATAAGCAAACACAAGTTGAAGTTTCAAGCTTTCTGGAATGTTACGCCGTGTCGACTGGCAAAGAGTGGCTTCTTGGACTGCTTGAACATGAAGAGGAAGGCACTACGATTACAGTCCATAACCAGGCTGGTGTCTTCCGTAAGAAAAAAGGGTAAAGTAAAGTTGTCCCGGCTGATGCCATTCAGGCATATAGGGGGAGTAGATGCATAGCTCCAGTCTTTTTTAACCCCAGCACTAGGTGAAGTGAATGGTTAACTTTACGCCCCGGTCGCTTTACTCTCGAGGAAAGAACCCCCCAGCACCCATTCAGTAGGAGGCTGTATGAGCCCCAAAGCCAGTCTCGACGTTTCCGAGAAGATAAAAATAAATGTCTTACCCATCCGGGAATCGAACGCCGGAGTGCTCAGCTCGTAGCTATTCACTAGCCTGACTACAATACCGCGGCTGCTAAAAGAGATGCGCATACGTAATTCCATTCCGAAGGATTCGTTTTCCTGTTGCTCCACATTAGACCCTACAAATAAATTTCCAGCATTTCTGGGTTCATGGTTAGGTGTAATAAGTTTTATGATCATCATTCCGTTGTGTAAACTTGCAGCAAAGAAGGATTTAAAAGCCGTCAAACACAACTGGTGTATATTATACACTTCATTGTGGGAACATGTTCCGACCTAATTCGGTCGCCTTCAGCCCATTAATATAAGGCTCATAAAAGTACTCTATACATTTGTATTACATGATGCTAATAACTGAAATCTCAGTTTTACAATTATACCAATACATGTTTCAATGTCAGATTTTGTAATGTCAGATCTGTTTTTTTAATAGTTAAAACGTTTAAAGCAAAATCTGACATTGCAATATGAATTGGTTTAATTGTAAAACTGAGAACTCAATTATTAATACCGTCTAATATAATTCTATACAATACTTTTATGAGTTTTATATTAATGGCCTGAAGATGACCGAATTAGATCGAAACACATTACCACAATAAAGTGTATAATATACATCAGTTGTGTTTGACGGTATTGAAGTCCTTCTTTGTTAGGTGTAACAAGATTTCCAAATATAGATCCTTATGCCACATACCCATTTCCTGTATTTGTGTCGTGTATCTAACATTCTTTATATTATTTCTATAGAAAGAAATGCTCGAAAGCGTCTAAGAATTTTTAAACCCGCACTTTAAAAGAAACTAGATTCTGGCGTACTACCATTATGTAAGTTGCGTATTTAAGCTCAAATTTTGATGCCAGAATCTAGTTTTTAGGCGCGTTCGCAAAATAGCGAAAAGCGACTATTAGCTTTGTCATGTCTGTCTGCCTGCCTGTCTGTCTGTCCATCATTCCGCATAGAGCAACTCGGCTCCCACTGGACGGATTTTCATGAAATTTGATATATGATTATTTTTCGAAATTATGTCGAGAAAATTCAAGTGTCGTTAAAATCTGACAAGAATAACGGGTACTTTACATGAAGATATAAGTATATTTACATCTCGCTGGATTATTCTTAGAATGAGAAATGTTTTAGACAAAAGTTGTAGCAAATCAAAACGCATATTATATGTTCAATAACTGTTTTCCGAAAATCGTACCGTTTATGAGATAATGTGAAAAAATACGGTAGAGCCGGGCAGACCACAGATGACAATATGGCGCATGCGCTTTCCATGCTGTTTTACCGTCGCTAGTAATGAAATTGCCGAATATCGCGCGGTTGACTGGTTATCATTCCTGCTCCCTACGCGGGAGGTTTCAGTTTCAGATCTTGGCCCGGAGACTGGGAATCCTGATTGTAATACTTCGAGCTTTCCCTCAGCCGCTCCAGGCAATCACCGGTAGTGCCTCTCACATTTGCCACGATTAATTCCTTCCACATCCTTTCATTAAGCACGCTACTTCTCGACGCTATATAGAAGCAGCTCTTGACAGCGTAGGTATTTAAGCCACGAAGTAACAAATACGAGTTGGAATTGTGGATTCAGCCGCTCTTACGTCAGCTTTGAGCAGCATTGTGAGTTGGTATGACGCGGCACAATTATGGGTAGCTGCTAAGTGAACTCAAGGGCGAAAGGCCGCATGATGGCAAACATATTACAGGCGTTTGAATAGTTGGACGGAAGAAGGGTAACACAACAATGGATTCTACGTCAGTGGCAAGTTATCATAAGCATTATTGTAAAATGCTTTCTTCTGTGGTCTCTAGTTAAGTACTTATTTTGCTAACAGTAAATTAATATTTGAAGATCTAACACCTGTGGGATGGTTCGCCGTGTTGACTTGTAAATAGTCACCAACGTTTCGAAGGATCGTAGCACCTTCCTGTTCAGTGTCAAGGAGTCCAAGAAGATATAACGAAGACGAAATTATTACTTACCTTCGAAACACCGGGAATTATCTACCACCAAACACCGTGTAACATCCCAGAAGACCTGAATTTTCAACAATACCGCTGTGAGAACCTTATACGTTTATCTCGCAAATTAGTGTTTGTTAACCTTTCCATCAGGTTAACAGAGGTTAAAACCTTCCATTCTTTGATCCTGTTGCCTTTTCAAATACGAGCCCTGCCTTACCCTGGTGGTAGCAAACGGGATAGCGTAGCCAGGCTACGGGTTGAACGATCAGGGTTTCGACTCCCGAGGTGAAAAACGTCCAGACAGGTTCTGAGGCCTACCCAGTCTTCATATTCAATGGGTACGGGAGGCTCTGTCCCCTTGGGTGTAGCGGCCGGGGCGTGAAGTTGACCACTCGCCCCATCTAGTGACGAGGTTAAGAATGAGGGGAGGTATGCCTCTACTCATTTTGTATCCTTCACGGCGTGGACAGGGACAACCTTACTTTTACCGTATCCTAGTGGTTCACACTTTCAGCTAAAATTCGATTTGAGTTGTCTTCTTGCAGCAACGGTTACCGGTAGCCATTTAACAGCGCTGGAAGCTAGTGGCTACAAAGACCTAGTGGAGCCATCTGACGTCACAGCCGTAACGTCATTGAAATGACATGCTTGGTTACCTGTGGCGCAAGGATGTGTGGGAAGGGCAGGGCGGCGGGAGCAAGCTTTGCCTTGTTGGTTGCTTGTGCTACGGGACCAAAAGCTGCTGCAGTTCAGTGCTCTTCTGTCAGAGGGCTGGTGTGGTGTGTGTTTGGTTTAGAGTTCTTGTTCAGTGTTGTGGTATAATGCCTAAAGACTACTAAAGAATACGGACAATGAAACTGAATTTGTGGGTGTGTTTCGACCTCCGAAAAGAAGTACAAAAGAAGCCACAAAGTTGTTTTTTCTACAACAGTGAAACAGGCACAGTATTAGGAAGAACGGGAGTAAGTTGGGGTAAGGAGTTTTTGTTGTAACGTACAGTATCTTTATGTGATTTTTGTTTCGAGGCACCCGAAATTACTGAATTGATTCGAAGAAGTTGTGTTAACGTAATATAAACCAAAGAACATTTTTTGTGAGTTTAAGAAACGTAAGTATGTACACTGGTAGTGGCGACCTGTGACTGAATTTTCAGCTGCAGTGTTTCACTAGAACGAGTAGCAAGACCCATATTGTGTACAGGTTAAGTTTACCGTATGATATAAGTAGTGCGCCATTGATGAAAACTTTCAGGTATTTGCAGATGAGAGAGCACAGAAGTAGACTCGGTCTGACGTGTTTCATTTGTGGGGAAAATACCTCGTGTATCAGTTGCATTGTAGAAATAGTTCCACAGAAATAAATAGTCGTGGTGAAAACGCCAGTTTAAAGTGCTGCTTGCTTGTTTTCAAATAATTTCTGTTTATTTGTGGGTCCCGCCCTCTGCGTCGAACAAAGCCACATTCCTGCAGCATTTCGTTAGTCACCCGTCCACCATTTGTTTTGTGCGTGGCTCGCACAATGTAGTAGCGGAAGTATCATTTGGCATGCGCGAGTAAGGAAGGTGTTATAGGTAACTGACTATTCTGAAGACGACCGAAACATAGGAATACTGTAATACACAAAACTGACGAAATGGCAGCAAAGTAAAACGATCCCATAACGTTTTACCGTCGATGGATTTTTAGGTTATTTGACGGCCCCGGCCCCATGCAGATAAAGAGGTTATGTAGTTCCACCTTGCGTTACAGTGGTTAGACGTGTGGTCATTTAACGTCTAGATTGTACATTAATGTGAACAGAAAAGGGAGTTCCAAATGTTTTTAATGAATTTCATAATATTTTCATCTGACGGATGACAGGCATTTCATACTGAAAGTCACTACATTATTATTTAAGAGTCTCGGCAGGAGCAAGAGATTTTTCTCTTCTCCAACACGTCCAGACCGTCCCTGGGGTCACCCAGACCCCTGTTCAGTGAGTACTGGGGTTCTTTCCCGGGGTAAACTTCCATCTAATGACAACAAAGCTAAGAATGAGTGGCGCTGTACCTCAGAGCTGGCCCTATATGCCTTCAAGGCATGGGCAGGGACAGCCGGTACTTTTTCTTTTTAACATGTAGGTATTTACTTGACCAACATATGCATGCATGGTTAGCTAACATTGTGGTGGTGTAGAAAATGTACAATGTATTGTATTGTATTTTCATTCAGTAAATCCAAAGAGTTACAAAATCACTGGATATAGAACATGTCAGAAGAATACTATATGTAACATAAATATACAAGAATACAATGTAAAACATAAATATACAAGGGACCATTTAGGATTACAGTTGAACACAATATGATATACAAGTGTGGATATAATATATAAATATGCAAGAGACATCAGAAATTTACAGATGAGCATAATATGACAAAATGGCTATCCAAATAGACAGATAAATCTATCTCAGTCCATGTGGAACATCACAGTTTTATATATTATATATATATATATATATTGAAGGTATTATGTACTGGAATGAGTATAAATTTGCTCATATTAAATAATCATCATATAAACATTACATGAAAATTGCATAAATACAACACTGAATTAATTAATTATTTAATTAAGGATAAATATGATGGAATGTTGAATAAATATTATAAAGCATTGAATAAATGTAATAAAACCTGATAGATCATTGAGGGAAGTATTAAAAAATGTTACAAATCTTAAGAGATCTAACACCTACTTATTACTATTATTATTATAATACTTATCTAATCAATAAAAAGAGTTTATATATATGTAGACATTTTTTTAAAGCCATTTTAAAAAAAAATGTTTTTGGATTATCAAAAAAAATTTTTATACTGGAATGAAGACTTAAAAATCTTAATACGTGAGTAGTGCACTCCTTTCTGATAACCATCCAAATTTGCCAGAGGTAAATGAAGGTTAGAACCATGTCTAGAATTTATACTATGAATTTCTGAGTGTATCAAAAACTTATCTCTGTTATTAACCACAAATACAAGTATGGAAAATATATATTGTGACATAAGTTATAAAAGTTTTAGTTCCTTAAATGATTTTCTACAAGAGTCTCTATTCCCATGACCCATAATGATTCTAATTACTCTTTTTTGCATCCTAACAATGTTTATACTGTGATGAGAATTCCCCCAAAATATTATTCCATAACTCATGACAGAATGAAAGAGAGAATAATAAATTGACAGTAATGTCTTATGAGACATGTAAGGTTTAAGAGATCTAATTACATAGCAAGCAGTACTTAATTTAATTATTAGTTGATCTGTATGTGTTCTGCATGACAACATACTATCAATAGTTAATCCAAAAAAATTTTGTATGTAAAGCATTTGAAATTAAATTATTATCAGAGCCAATCTTCATGTAAATAGATGGGCTGTTCGTCATCTTAAAGTGAATGTAATTAGTTTTTTCAAAACCTGATGAAATAAAATTTTCTTTAAACAGAGTGTTTATAATTTCAAGGACTGTATGAATATTCACATTAAATTCAGCGATGTTGAGAGCGAGTAAAAATTATGCTTCGTGTCATCAGCAAACATAATAGGTGTAGATATATTATTTATACACTTAGGTAGATCATTCGTATATAGAAGAAACAATAGAGGGCCTAGGTTGGAACCTTGTGGGACACCATGTTTTATCAGTGCCCAATTAGAGAGGGTGCTATAATGATGTGGCTGATTATAAATTGGAACTCTTTGATATCTACCTTTAAGGTAAGATTTATATAGTTCATTATCTTTACCAGTTATTCCATAACTGTCTAGTTTAGGTAACAATATGTCATGATTAACACGATTGAAAGCTTTTTTGAGATAAAAAAATACCTCCCACTATTAATTTGTTGTTCATAGCATGTACAACTTCATTAGTTAATTTATAGGTGGCGTTTTCAGTTGTTAATTTCGTCCTAAATCCATATTGTTCCATACTTAAGATATTATTATTATTAAGCAAGTGTTCCAATAGTCTTGTTTGCATTACTTTCTCAAAACTTTTGAGAATGAAGTTAAAAGGGATATTGGACTGTAGTTTTATATATCTTTTTTGCTTTCCTTTTTTTGTATAAAGGTTTTATTACAGAGAATTTTAATCTATCGGGGAAAATACCCTTAATAAAAACTTTATTACGTATATAATTTGGGGGTGAACTTATGAATGGAGAACTTATATTTAATAATTTGTTGGAAATTTCGTCATAGCCATGTGAGTACTTTACTTCGAGTTAGTAGGAAGTGAACTGAGATGCAGGAAGGATTGCAAAAGTCATAGTGATAAATTAGTAAATAACTAACTCGATGGAGCAGAATGCCTCTTGAAGAGCAAATTCCCTGTATTTCATTGAACCTCAAGGTTCATTGCTGCCTTACACCCGTCCGTACCCAGACCTAAATTAATCCAGTCTAAGCCCTTCGTGTACTATTTTAAGATCCTTTTTAACACCATCCGTGTTCGCCTAGGTCTTCTTGCTGTCACGTTCCTTCACCCTGCGTGCCACATGACCCGCCCATCCCATTCTCGTCTGATTTCATTAGCGAGGAGTACAAAACACTTAGTATCTCATTTCTGGACTACATTTCATTTTCTTTCTTGTCTAGCTAAACAGTCGAACAAGCCGCTCTAATGATGTCACCTTTTACATGGCAGTGTTACGAAGTCTTTGGTTTACGTAATCGAAGTGTAAGACGATGGAAGGCGATCGATATTCAATGAGAGTAGCCATCGTATGTTACGAAGTGCTAACGATTAAGATGGGCGCACTGACGCCAGTCTTTCTGTACTGCGTTGCAAGTTGGTGGCAATATTTCATCGCTGAATTGTACTCGTTTATCCAAAACTGTGTGTGTCAGCACCTAAAGATTCGTGATATCGAATTGAATTAAAAACCCCTAAAATTTGCAATGTCTTCCACAGTGTCCCAGAAGGAATTTTTCATCAAGAGCAAATTAAATTGGGGAATGCTTGTTGTGTGAAACTTGGCCCCTGACCCTTAGGACACAGACTTAAGAGTGTTTGTAAACGAAGTGCTGAGGGGAATTGGACGAAGATTCTGGAGCAGACGGGATAATTGTGAAAACTGCAGTTTAAGGGCTTAACAATTTGCACTCTGCACCAAATTTTAGGGCGATCAGATCATAGAGGATGAAATGGGTACTGTTACGTGGCACGGATGAAATAAATAAAAAATTGGTCGGAATTCCTTAGGGTAGTACATCGCTTTGAAGATTCAGGCGTATGTGTAAGATAATATTAAAGGTAATCTTGAATTTTGTGTGAGGATTGGACCGAATTAATTTGTCAGTAAGGGCAAATGGTGGACATGCTTGAACGTGTTAATGAAGCACAGGAGCGACTGTTAACTTCTGAAAAACAGCTGTCATTCTTGGTCTTAGTTGTTCATGACGTATCAAAATGGCGTAGTATAAATTGAGGATAACTGTTAGGTTTAAAGGAAAGTTACATCATTAGATTATGTAAAGTCTTATTTTAAAGTCATTATTGTAAATATGCTTCAAACTTTGTTAGCTTTTCATGCCACATGTTTGGAAAAATGTTACCGCAGTGTAAGGTTGTCTGCATTTTACCAGCAAAACTTGAAATGTATAGGCCCTACCTGAAATTTCGTAAGTGCATTACTTGTCGTTTTATTTGCTTCACTTATTAAAACTCATGTAAGGTAACATTCAAATATGGTTTTCTTGGTGTCGTTAAATAGTTGTATAGCCCTACCATGGGGTTTTCAAAATATAAAGCTGTAAATGTACTCTTAAAAGCGAGCAGGCGTAGACTGATCTAACACTTGCGCAGCCGCACGTAATACAGGACACCTTTAATCTCATGATTTAAGCTGTGAAATAATTCGAACGTCACTGCTTCAGCGATATTGTTTACATTTAGACGTTATCGTGTCACCATTCATATGACGAATATACAAATTCATTCATTCTGTATTCTGTCTTACGACAGGTCCGTAGCCTCTTCCAAAGCGAGTTCTCCATAGGGTGCGATCTAGTGCTTCCCCTTTCAATTTGTGGTATCTTCTCTTTTCCTTAAGGTCATCCAGTAGCTGCTTACGCCTTCTTCCTCGTCTTCCTGTCATTTCTATCGTACCCTCTAACTTTCCTTCAATCACGTGTTTTAGAAGGCAGTTTCTACGCAAGATGTGACCAATCCAGTTAGCCTTTCTTCTTTTTATTGTACGTAGGATATTCCTCTCCTCCTTGACCCTGTGTAATACTTCTTAATTTCTCTCACAATTCGTCCAACTGATCTCCATTCTTCTCCAACTCCACATTTCAAAACTTTCCAGGTATTTCTGATCTACTTTCCAAAGTGTCCACGTTTCAGCACCATACAAAGCTATGCTCCAAATGTAGCACTTTACTAGTTTCACCTTAAATTTAAGTTCAGTTTGCTGGTGAAAAGAGTCTTCTTGTTGAATGCTGCTTTTGCCATGGCAATTCTGGATTTAATTTCACGTGTACACCTTGCATCATTTGTTAGCATGCTACCCAAATAATTGAAACATTCCACATTCTCCCATTGTTTTTTATCTAAAAGGAATAATATACTCGTATATTATATCCATAAACAGATTAATGCCCAGTGTCCTTTCCGTAAAACTTGGTTTGAAGTGTCATAAGATATGCAGTGTATGTATAAAGTAACATTGTGGTGCGTTCAATTTGGGCAGTTTCTCAGTTTTTGTAAGTGATGCCATAAAACATTTTACGAGATCGGTCGGAACTAACCAATTGTGAAGCAGTAAATATCAAATATTATGAGTGTGTGTGTCTCTATTCTTGCCTTAGTTATCGCATCATTTTTGCGCCGCGTTATGCTGTCATCTGTGGCCTGTATGGCGCTACCATATTTTTACACATAATCTCATAAACGACACGATTTTTGGAAAAAATTTATGGAACATAAAATGTGTGTTTTGATTTTCTCTACAATTTTGGTCTGAAACATTTCTCATTCTAAGAAGAATTCAGCGAGATGTTATCCATCATAAATGTACATAGGTCTTCATGTAAAGTACCCGTCATATTTTATTGAACCTTGAATTTTCGCGACAGATTTTTTAAGAATCCTCAAGTACCAAATTTCAAGAAAATCCGTCCAGTGGGAGCAGAGTTGTTCCATGCGGAGAGACAGACAGCAGACAGACATGGCGAAGCTAATAGTCGCTTTTCACAATTTTGCGAATTAAGTATATTTCTTCAGTAACTGTGAGGAAGCGTGAACGCTGGTATCTTCTTGTATCAACTAGCCAGCTCCAGGGAGCAGATTCTTTCTTGACAAGAACGTAGTTTCTCAGCTATTCATGCAACTCTCTTGAACGTCCATCTCCGTGCTCTGAAGAGCACTGGTCCTATAGTCTCAGCCTGCCTAATTGCAAATTATTTTCCTTACGACTCTCTTTCCTTAAATTATCACTGTATCGAAAATCTTTGAAATGCTAGTTTTGTGGGTCACAGTGAGATCTGTATCGTACGTTATATATATGCAGATTTTATACAGTGAGTACTTTTTTTGTTAAGGAAAAAATCGATACAGTTCCGTGTTTGATGTTCTTACACCAGTGTTGCTGATGTCTTCTGACACACTTGTGACATTTCAGATGACGTGGACCTTCGATTCAATTCTGTTTCAGTTTCACGCATTGCAGGAACGCGGTGACCATTGCATGGCTTTCATACAAATGGACTCTTGGGTATGTGACAGAAAAACGACAGTTCCGAAATGTCTAATTCGTAGTTCATAGTTTTCAGCACTCATTGTTTTTAAAGTTTTTTTTGAAGGTGTCATGACTAGGCCGTATATAGTAAAAAGCAAAACGTTCTCCAGTTTGTGATGAATGTGGAATAGGGGCTGAGCCTGTATCAAGATCAAAGCCAAGGCGAATTTGTTGGTAGTCCCATTCTGAGCCATTTGAATCCAGTCCACACCTTCACACTTTGTCTTTATTTTTCAATAGTTCGACAGCCCCTTGGGGGCCAAGGCCGCCAAGTTTCCGAGGCTTCACGATCACACTTTTTAAACACACGACACTCGGTGGGACTCCTCTAGACAAGGGACCAGCCCGTCGCAGAGACCTCTACCTGACAACACACAACACTCACAAGCACACTTTGTCTACAAGTCCATTTTAATAGCATCCTCTCATCTATGCCTAGATGTATTTAAGTGGTCTCTTTCCTAATTTTCCAGCTATAATTTTAGCGCATTTTTCATCTCCCAATTCGTGTTACATCCGAAGGAGACTGCAACAAGACGGGGACCTCCCCAGGACTAGCTCCCCTGGCGAGGTCTACTCGCGCTAGCCCTGCTAAGGAGGAGGCCGTTGCCGTGACGGGATTTCTGGCTAATTCATTCATTCAGTTCGTGTTACATGTCCGACTACCTTTCTCTCATTGATTTGGTCATTCTAGTAGGATGTAGTGCAGACAGCAGATTGTGAAGCTCCTCATTGTACAGTTTTCTTCACCCTGCTGTGACTTCCTAAGTGACCGATACTCATGAAATTCTGCTTGAACAGCATTCTGTGTAACACCTCTCGATGTTATTACTTTCTCACACCGTCAGTATCAGTGAGGTTCAGATTGATTACATCTTGATAGAAAGGAGACATCATTCAAATCCGCTTGATGCCTTGTCATTCAGACGAGTGGACTGTCACAGTGATACCGATGGGCACAGAAGTTAGGGAAAGGCGGATTTTCTTTATTGTCCTCTCTTCATTGAACGTGTTATCAAGGCAAACGCCAGATACTGTCTGGTGTTTGCCTTGATAATGCATTGAAGGGCGTCAATAAAGGACAACTATAAAGTAAACACTAGGGAATTGAATGACTTTTATTATGACTGTAGAAATATACGAAATGTCATAGTTCCGATTTTGATATACTCCTGATGTACTCCGATTTCGTGATCATGTTTGAATTGGTGAGTTGGAATAATGAGGTAGTTAAGTCAGAGAGTGCTGTAATTTTTTGAAATTATAAACGTAAGTGTAAGCTTTTGTACGAAGCTGTGTACGCTGAGAATAGAGTCTTGTGATGGTAATAGTTCTGCCGGAAACATGTTGAGGGGTTGATGATAAATTTGTAATGTATGTAAATGTTGGACTTGCATTGATAATGAAGCAGTGTTTGAATGAAACTTATAGTAAAGGCCAGATTATTAACATTTTGTCTGATACGTTTCCTATTCAGAATGATCGTAAATAAGGAGATTTGTTTATCGCCATTGAGTCTCATCTTTGCTTTAGAACCATTAGGAAGGTCGAAGAAACCCAGGAGAGACTGAAAGTGACTGGGACACATCCACTTCTGGTGTGCACTGATGGCGTTCCTTTAATGGGCGAAAACAAATGCTGTAAAGCAAACACAGAAGGTGTATCATTTTCTGGTAAAGAGATTGGTCTAGGAGTCAGGCAGGGGGCACCCGGTGCCGCAGTTGGTTAGGGCACTGCGCCACAAGCCGGAAGGTCGCGGTTTCGATTCGCGATGGTGTCGGCATTTTTTATTGGTCCTGGGGTAGACTCCGCCTCTAACAGAAATAGTACTAGGAATGTTTCCTGGGGGGTAAAGACGGCGGTGCGTAGGACTGACAACTTTGACATCTGGGAGCCTCAACCTCCTGGAACCCTCAGGGATTGCTTTTTGCTAGGAGTCAGGCGCACACCCAGAATGTTTCATTTGGGGGGGGGGGGAGCTGGCTGACCCTGAGGCTATATATAATTTATGTTTGAGTTTAAGAGCAATGTTATAAAAGTCATGTAATAAACATAACTGTAACATAACATTCCAACTGCATTTATATACATATAAAATAACTGCAGGTTCCGTGACTCCCTCGCTTAATTTACATCACCATGTGTAATTTTCTTGGTTTTTAAAGTTCATCTGAGACTTCCTAGAATTATATTTTAATTTTCAAAACTCCATTGTACTAGTCATTAGCCGAATTGAGTGGCAGGTATCGGCTGAAGGGTGAATCACGTAAAACGTTTGATATCACCGTGTCTACAAAATCTTTTTTTTTATTTCGAATTTGGGGGCTGCAGCCCGGCAGCACTGTCCTCCGTCCCCCTTTGGGTGTGCGCCTGCTAGAGTGAATTCTGAGAGAACTAAGGATATTTTCATGCCTCGTCAACAGATTGCTGGACAAAATCACAACGTAATGATAGCTAATAAATCCTTCCAAATGCGACAAATTCTATGTATTTGGAAAGGACACTCATAAATCAAAATTGCATTCACGAAGTAATTACGAGCAGATTAAATTCAGGGAAAGCTTGCTGCCACTCTATTCAGAATTTTTTTTATCTTTCCATCTTCCATGTAAAAACGCATAGAATAAAGTATATGAAACTTAATTTTTTCCTGTTGTTTAATAGGAGTGTGGAAATTCTCCGTCACATTAAGAGAAGGGCACAGACTGAGGGTGTTTGATAACGACAGTGTGCTGAGGAGGTAACAGGAGGTTCGAGAGAATGCATAATGAGGAGCTCCATGATTTATAAAAGCTCTCCCATTACAGGCTCGGACAGGACCTTAGGGCTCCAGGAGGTTTAGGCTTCCAGACTTTCTATACGAACGGCACATGAAGATGGCAAAGTTGTCAGCCCTACGCACCGGCTGCCTTTACCCGCCAGATTTTCATGATTTGCACACCTTCCTAAATGTTACTAGGATGATCAAATCAAGGAAGATGCGCTGAGCGGGGCATGTGGCACACAAGATAAAGAAGTGATATATGGTTTTGTGGGAAAACCTGAAGGAAACTGACCACATGGCAGAGCTGGGCGTAGATAGGAATATAATATTAAAATGGATTTTAAAGATGCAGGAAGGAAGGGTGTGGACTGGATTAATCTGGTTCAGTTTAGTTACTAGTGGCGGACTCTTGTCAACACGGTAATGAACTTTCGTTTCCATAAAATTCGGGGAATTTCTTGACTAGCGGAGGTACTGGTAACTTCTCAGGCAGGACTCTACTCCGTATGTCTGTCGATTATTAGTACCAGTAAGGATGGCGTGCAAATGGTGCCATACAGTTCTGAAGTTTTGTATAGTGGTAGATCATTGAAAAGTGCGGAAAATTTAGTGAGGAAATTTTTTTTTGGAAACTGGAAAATTATTTGTATCTCTCGAAGTAGGTTTATTTTTACGTGATTAGTCAATATAACTTGAAGCGTGAAGTTTGTGCCTTGGCATGTAGTGCGAATGGAGTGAGAACTGTACCCTAAAGCACGTTGTATGCGTGTCAAGTGTACGCCGCCAGACAGCACTCACGTAAGACATGTACAATTTGTATTTTAGTATTCTTTCTAACCCAAGGATGATCTCATTTATTGGCCTGTAGTTTTAGTGGCATTTAACGCAGTGGACAAATACGCGGACTCATTGACTAATTATTTTGTAATTTAAAAATGGAGGTGGTATTGAGGGCTATTCTAACTTCTTTGTTAAATTTTTTTTTATTTCAACAACAGTCCGGCGTCTTACACGTTTTCTAATTTTGCTTTTATGGTACAGAAGTAAAGTACCCGCCCTTCGTTCTGGGTGTGATTGATTTCCTTGTCAGTATTACATGTGGCTGTTAAGGCCTGAAAAAAGAATAACGCACCGGTATGTGAGTTTTTAAAACTTTCGCAGCGGTGCAGTTGAGTTCTCCGTTCTTCAGGCACATGGTCCTTGAACACGAGATCTCCACGCTGTCTCGAAACGTCGGGCATCGATGACGCAGTGACGCGGCACTGCATTCCAGAAGAACGAAGACCTAAGCCAGGGGTCCATATATTTTCAAAAAAATCTGGGAGGCACCTCAAAATTCAGGGCGCCAGAAGGGTGAATCAGAAAGTTCCATAATGAAAATCCCAGAAATATTAGGCGCCACCGAACAAAATTTAGTCGCCTGAAGTCAGAGGCATGGGGGGGGGGGGGGGGGGAGGTTCGGTCGAGTCCAGGGGGCAGCAAAGGGCAGAAAACCGAATATTGTAAATAACGGATATATTTGCTGCTTTCAACAGTTCCTAAACCATTGAGACAAGTAACGGGAAATTCAATAAATGATTGTGATTTTTTGAAGTTCATAATTTCTGTTACGGGCGGCCATTGTGACTACCCGCCCCGGGCACCGAAAAAAACAGCTATGTCACTACCCGGGGTTTCTGCACCTCTGACATAAACACACTAGTAAGTAAAACTGACTGATACAATTACAAAACTGTGAATGAGGATTCGAATGACATCAGAAACTTAACCGCAGTATTTGCACATCAATTTAACGGATATGATAGCTGTATGTATTGGCGAAATTTCGTAATATGTTCGGGTTTTCTCTCTTAGGTATGCGGTAGGAACACAGGATATTGACAGACGTGTTGCCAAAACACAAAACACACACACACACACACACACATACACACACAATGAACCATTGAAATTATAAGTACGGGGCTTAGACAGTATTATAAGAGATGACAAGTGTCGTCTAACTTACGTGCGAAACTAGTGTTGAATGAATGATGATCATACAGAACGTTTGGGGTAAAATTTTGGATATCGGTGTTAATACGAAATTCCGTAGTAAATATAATGAACCCGTCTATAATGTGGCCAACTCCAGTGCAAAACTCTGTGTAGCACGGATCCGTATGAACTGCAGAACTGTTCGGACTGTTGGCATGTTACAAAGAACGCTCTGTAGGCATGGCCAGTTGTTTGGCATAGGTCTGTCTGATGTACAGATATGACGCACGTACTGTAGAATGAAGTACAACTTTGTATTCTTATTTGCAACGTGAAGATCATGTTTGAGGAACGAGCGTTCCCGTTCAGGAAAGAAGTACAACTTTCTGCTCTTAACAAAATAATTGTTTTGTTTTCAGGCAGTTGAAGTCCAGAATACTTGACCTTCTATTAATTGACTTTGCGATTATCGATCCTTTGCTCTACTTTAGAGGGAAATCTGGTTAGAATTGGTTACTTTTTTTTTTGCGACGGAAGGGGTCTGTTGCAAGTGACGTCACGCACATTCTTGTCGGTTGGTGGACACGGTGGAGGTGAGAACTGCAGTCAGTTCCTTATAATACTTCGTGACGTTTTATTCGATTTGATAGAGAGAGCCACCGTGTGGTGTATATCATAACCAGGTGCGCAGGTTTGGGGATTCATTTCCAGAATGTCCATAGTGAGAGCCATGTGAACTCTGTAGAGGGTGTACAGATTGTATCCCGCGGGTCAGATCCTGACTTTGCGTAACTTAGTCTGTTCATTATAAGAATTTAGAGTTGTACAGGCATCCCTCGGTTTACGAAGGTGATCGGTTGCTTGAGGCGAGAGTTCGTAAATAGAAAATCCAGTATACATTAATTTAAAATGGGAAAAATCATGACTTGTTCCTGGGCCCAAAAAAAAACACCATTCTCCGCCCCACACAAATATGAGAAAATGTAAAATAATCAGTCGAACCAAGACAACCCGACCACAGTAGTTTGTGCTGGTAGTTGCGTAATGTGTGAAGTGCTGGGCATTACCTAACGACGTACAGGCAGTTTGCCTGCCAAGCTATTGTTTAGCTATTTCGTAGTTCGTAGCATTATGCTTATTAAAAGGATGACGCTTGGTGAGGGAACGCTAACGAACATTTTCTTCGTGGCTCGTCTAGGGTGTCGAACCTTGTCAATTGTAAACGCGAAAATTGGTTCGTTGTTAGAAAAACACAGATTATTGATCTCCATTAAATCGGATCTTCGTATATGGTATGTTCTTATATCGAGAGATGCCTGTGCTTTAGAAAATTGATGGCATTATGTCAACTGACGACAGGTGAGAAGTAATACATTTCAGAAGGACGCTGCCATGGCCCATTCGAATAAGCATTTAGGGCTGAGGAAACCTTGAAATGCACTCGCATAGCCGGTAATTTTTCGTCCATTTGAACCAGTTACTTGCTGTATACAAACTAAACCAGTGTGTCGCAAAATTTTCCACTTGGCAGCACACTGGACTGTAGTAGATTTACAACATTTCGCGTTACACCAAGTCGTGTCTTATTATGTATCGTTTATGTAGGCCTGTGGGGTATTTAACGGCGCTGTCAGCAGCAAAGATTGTATGTTGTCGGATTGTAGTATGTTCACTGAAGCGTGAATTGGAAAGGGTCTGGAAGGAAACGGACATGTCTAGGTTTAAGGTACTGTCCCGATATTTATACCAGGAGGAACTGAGGAAATCCAAGAAGAACCTCGTTAAGATAGTGTTTGTCCCAGCCGATATTCGAAACATGCACCTCCCACACAGAGATGCGTAATGTTATGGCTTGAGACAAGTTGCTTGGCGTGAATTGTTATTGTACGTAGTATATAGTCCTTTACCTTTTTATGTAGTCCTGTTACATATAGTACGTAAAATATGGAGGCAGAAACATTTTAATAAGCAAACAGCAGCACATGCCGATGAGATGGCTGAAGAAGGCATTTCTGTTGCTGACAAACTTGTAAACTTGTCGTAAATTTGTAGAAACCTATGTGAATTCAGAATGTCGTTACACGCCATAAGCAGCAGTTATGTAGGGATTGGCAAATTCGCGACTGCAGTTTATTTTACACGATGTTTTGTATGACTGTGGGGCTTGGTCTTCTGTTGTAATGGAAGAACAAGGATCGAAGTGTTGAGGAGAATATTTGGACGTAAAAGAGACAGGAAGTAACAGGAAAGTGGAGAAAAAAAACTATGAGCATCGTGATGGGTACTAATGAAGTCCATGGAACAGAGTTCCTCTTGAAAATCTAATCCAAATATTGCCTGTCTCTTGCGGATCCCAAAAGTGCATAGGAAGAGCCCTCCATTGTCCCGTATCTAAACTGAGTGAATCATGGCCACGCCTTCCAACTATAGGCCTTTTTCTGTAAGATGAGTTTTGATATGATGTTCCCATCCAACGCCTAATACAGACTATTCCTGATGTTTACTTGGTTTTGTCAGCACATGTAGTAAAGTTTCCTAAAGACACCCATACGGTGAGTCTCATACTCACCGTGGAAGCAGACTTACGATATTAGTTAAATGGTGCAGAAACAACAGACCACGTTAGGTGTCCCGGATTTTTATGTTGACAGACCATATTATGCACGTAGTAGGCGTATTAGTGCTATCATGTCTTGTGGGTCGTCAGATTTAGACCTACATTACATTTCTTTACATATTTTAACATAATGCCATAAAATGAAAATTGATTCTTGAACAGCATAATTTATTATTCATTTCCGAAATTGTTGTCCCAAAACATTGGAAGGTACGATAGACGAAACAGTAACTTTGTCACTTGTTTTGTGTTGGTGTAAAACATTGTGTGTTACTGTAATTCACAAGAATTGAAAACGCAATACTGAGGTGAATATTTGAATGTAAGAAGGTTGAAGTGACTGAACACGTTTTCGGGATATTCCTAAACAAGGAACGTCATGGCTGTACGGCTGATCTGGTGTTGTTAGAGTAGGGAAATGTAAGAGACAACTGTGGGGTGGACGTGTGGCAGGGATTGGAGACAAGAGAAATGCATATATAATTTTGGTGTAGGAGTTTGTTATAACTGGGCTCGTGGAAGACCGAGTAGGAGATGGGAGGGCGACGTTATCATTGGTCTTAGGGAGATAGGTTCCGAGGATCGAAGGTGGTTGTAGCTGGCTCATGATCATATCTAATGCTGGGCTTCGGCATTAGCAGTGTTGAAACTAGGATTTCCGCTACAACAGTTATAGTTATGGAGCAAAACAGAAAGAAAAGTAGGACGAAGAGCTGTGTATGTACTGCCGTTATTTTAAGCGGCTGTTCCTGTAGTTAATTCATACCGTCATGAGTAGGCCTATATTTGCACGAGAAACAGTCATAAAATGGTAGTGTGTGGGCTTTAAAATGGTGCAAGAATCGTAGAATGTAGCATACAGTTTATGACATGCAGCCATTTTCCTGATCGATGGATTGGGCGTCGAGGACTAAAAGAATGGCCTCCGCGAAGTCCTGTTGTTACTGCATGTCATTTTTGTGGGATTTGGCCAAAGAGGAAGTGCTACCGATCAAGACCAAGAACACTTGATGAATTGGAACAACAAATTCGAGATATTTTTGCTGCTGTTTCTCTTAAGGAAAAGTGTTTAGTCTGTCTTCCAGGTTGCAGAAGCGTGTGCAAAATGCTGAGGCCAGTGTGAAATCTGGCACAAAGTGGTAGTGTTTGTGCTTTAAAGTAATACAAGAATTGTGGCAATATAGCATTCCGTTTTAGGGGATGTGGCCATTTCACATTATGTATTTTCTTTGCACTTTGTATATTGAACAGTAGTAATTTTGAAATCTTCGCGCTTCTGGGATTTTAGCGTAGATTGGTAGTTAGTTACCGACCTTTCGGGACAACCTATCGGTCCCATCTTCAAGGGTCAAACAGTCCAGGATGTGGACTGTTTGACCCTTGAAGAGCGAAGATCTCATTTACATCACGGCGGAAGCCTGAAATCACGCCAGTAGTAATTTTGTACGTAAACGAAAATTCACTGCCGAATAGCTTATCTCAATATCTATACGACCCCAGACGTCAATCAGATGAATTTATTTCTGAAATTGCGTGCTATTACAAGGCAGCTGCGTCTGTAGGCCTGTGGTTTTAACAACGTTCGGAACAAGAGCAGAATTGTAGCGAAACTGGGTGTGAGTCCCACGTTACTGGGATTAATACCCGTCCGTACCTTTAAATTCCGATGGATATCAACATGGCTGTCTTGCGAATTGCTGAGGTGTCAGAAACTCTGCCGGTGTTAAATGTGGGGTTCTGAAATTGTGTTGTGTTCAAGGTTTTTAAACGACTGAAACTGAATACAGTTTTGAGTATAATGATAACGAATTTCTTTGTTGCGCGATGAGTGATGCACCATTGTAGCTAAGCAAGTGAACTCTGATCTGGTATCAGGACGTAATGTGAGTTGCAATTTTTTAATAACACACATTCTTGCATATAATGTCAGGCGAGACTACGTGCGCAGATTGGAACTGGCATTTTACTGAACGACCCAGGTAATCGCACGTTTTGTGTCGTCGGCTACGCTCTGAATTAAGAAAATAACGTTCGGAAAAAAATTGTAAATCTTAATGGTTTAAACATGGGAATGTGTTGGTATGGCTCTCAGCAGCTCTCAGAAGGTGGTGAACTTGATCTGGACATACAGAGCGTGTTTCTGCCCATTCTTTTTGTGCAGGTAGTGGGCCTGTGTCAACCTCGACGCGGTTCTTAACTACGATGATATGAAAAGTAAACTATTGTCACTGGCCGCGTGGTCTGGGGCACTTTTGTTTTTGGGCCACTCGATCACTGGCATCACACTTTCGAATCCCGGTGGGCGCCTGGGTGTATGTTTCACGACTTTTTTTGTGTCTGTTGGGGGCTTGTAATGACTCGATACCCCGTCCACGAAGAGAAAGGCTTGTAGTTTTGAGATCAATTCTGAATTGGCTCAGGCCATAGCGCCTGATTCGTGGAAGTTGAATAAGAAAAAGATCGAAATTTTTTATGCCTCTTCACCTCGCACTTTAAGTTGTACGAGTAAATCTCTTCGTAATTGCTTGTAAATAAATTCTACCGGGACATTGTTTTGTCTCATAACTCCCATTTCTACTTCACTCAGATCGTTTCGCGTGACTACAGGCAGCGCAGCGCTCGCCGCTATTCTAATGTGCCGTGAGTCGAGCTACACGCAGCTTAGTTTTCGTATATTGCAGTTAATGTTTGATTTTTGACTGACCATATTTAAAGAAGGTGTTGGGAGTGTTTCCCTAGGCTCGCAGACACATGTTACATCCAACAAACATGTTCATTCCTTGTCGACAAGTTTAATAGGTTAAGCGAGTCGACGGGAAGTGACTAGCGACGGTTGTCAGATAAAATAATGCTCCTGTGTCCTTCAGTATGTGAATCCACCGCGGAACAGAATAATTCACACAGGCCTACACGCAGTAGTGTCAGTGCGCCAGTGTTATCCGCCAACGTAAGCACGATCATAGTCTCGGAAACTCATGTGACGGAAATTGCAGAACAGAATTTCAGGGACAGTAAAAGTTGTCCACTTGCTTGGACACTGCCATGAAGACGTACGGGGATTTTTTGGGGGGGGGGAAGTTCGGTGGCAATGGTTCTTTCTGCAGTTTTACCCGAAAGGACAGGAGCGAACAATATTTCTGTGCATATTTGTCCATTGAGGGAAGCGTGCGGCGGTCCCTTAAAACATTGACCAATTCCTTTCCTCTCAACATTAATGTTAACTATTCAATGAACGCGTGATAAGGAGAACGTGTATATCCCTCCGCATTTCGTATCTGGCATAATATGACCTCTGTAGTTGAAACAGTGTCGTTAAATTAACCAAGACATCGACGACTCGGCGAGCGAGTGTTGAGTCCTGACGCTAACAGACTCTCTCTATAACGCGCGCTTGTGTACATGGAAGGTGAGCTGCCTCTTGCGTCATTTGCATGTTGACGTTGCTGATACATTTTATTGCGTGTCACTGTGCTCCTTAGGTGATGGTCGCGCTAGGAAGTCTCAGTAGGGCTATCTGAAATTCTGCTTTAGGCATGTAAACAGAACTGCACTTGAAATAGTGGTTTAGATTTTGTTCGGGAATTTATTCACGGGAAAAATAGTTCACAGTCCTGCCTCTTGTCTGGATTAGTATTTATTAGGCTCTTTCAAATGCAAAACGACGAACGAAACGGTCTGATCGCTAACACTGGTTACTTTTAGGTGATAGCAAGGTCTTATTAGCGGGCCTCAGTGGCGCAGTTCCTCTATGATATTGTCATCTTTTATAATAATATACATAGGTACGCTATATCTAAACTCCATTTTTATTTATCCTTAATTCATATCCAGTTCATATTCAGCTACCCTCTGAATAGAAGCGTGTACAGCAATTAGAGGAGGTCCTCTAAAAAGTATGTGCCAAGGCTCTAGCCTACCGGCATTCAGTGACAGGTTTTATACGTTAGCACGTGATCTGCAGTGTGCAAATAAGATAGCAAAAGTTTCCAGTAAATAGCGTTATGTGGGCGAGAACTTACAGTGGTGGTGTTGGGGAATGATGTGCTGAGGAGAATATTTCGACTTTAAAAAGACAGGTCGTAACAGGAGGGTAGAGAAAACTACACAGTAAGAAGTTTTGCCAAATGTTAGGGTGATCAAATCAAAGATCGGGCGGTAAAGGTAAAGTTCGCCCTACAACAGGCCACGAAGGCCCAAAGGGGAAGTAGGTGTATAGCTGTACTCTTTCTTTAACATCGGCGCTAGATGGGGGTGGGTAGTCAACGCCACGCCTCGGCCGCTTTTCCCCCAGAAAATACCCAGTACCCATTGTATAGTAGGCTGAGCCGGTCTGGACGGGTGCTGAAAATCTTTCCCCTACAGGGATTCGATCTCCGGGCCGTCCAACCCGTAGCGAGTCGCTATACTGGCTACGCTATCCCGGCCGACCATAATTGTACATGAATAAGCTAAAAAGTACATACAGAATTGTAGTCGCAAAACGTGAAGGACGCCACTGTGGAAGCCTTGGCGTAGACGAGAGAATAATGTTAAAATTGTTCTAAAGAAATAGGGTCCTAGGGTGGACTAGGGTCGACTGTCCCGGGATAGGACTCAGGGGCAGTGTTTTGTGAAAAGGGTAATGAAACTTCTGGTGTAATAAAATGCATTTTTTGACCATTTGAGGTGTAATACGTTGTACTGAAGTCCATGGGCGTGGTTTTAACTGGAAACTCGCCTTCTCTCTTCACTGAGACCGTTTCGCGTGACGGCAGGCAGCGCAGCGTTCGCCGCTACAGTATTCCATTCTGCCGTGAGTTTGGGTCCACACGTATTAGTCCAGTGTATTGCATTTAATACTAGGTTTTTACTTACCACAGTTAAAGAAGGTGCTGGAATTGTTTTCCTTCGGCTCGCAGACACGCACGTCACATAGACTCAAATTTTCCATTGTGCGTCGAAGATCTGTAAGTTGAGTGAGCCAACGGGAAGTGACGCGTCAGTTGCCCGATAAAATAATGCCTTTATATAATTCTGGGCCATTGAGTTGTTTAATTGGTTTAGTGACGCTGGAGATTAAGAGTATTCATTTAAATGCAAAACGTGAAGACATACAGATGTGCGGCTGAAAAGGTCGGCGCATTGTAGGGACGGACTTTGCATGGCTTCACTTTTTGGGCCGCTGTAACGCCAGGAATAGAGTCCACCCATTTCATGTCGGCTGGACTCAACTGTACCGATTGCGTTGACGAAAATTGCAACGCCCCGCAGCAGTAATTGAACGCTGGGTATTTGGTGAAGAATTCCCTTCTGGGATGTAACGCCGTGCGGTCTGGCAGAAACGTTTCGGATGAACCTGCTGCCTCTAGTCACCTCTGTGAGAACCTCAAACCTCACTGGACATTCAGCATGTACCCAGACCTGAGCTCTAGCAACTAATGTCATGAAGACAGGTTTGCAATACTATCCCGGTTGTTTTTGAGAAAGGGAATTTTAACCCGAAATTTATTCCGATGAGTGTCGATACTGAGACCAGTTATTTGTATCGGGATAAGGAGGAGGTTTATATGATAGTTCAAAACGCCATTGTTAGGCGCGTTCGCAAAATTGCTTAAAGCGACTAGTAGCTTCGTCATGTCTGTCTATCTGTCCGTTCGTCCGCATGGAACAACGCGGCTTCCACTGGACGGATTTTCATGAAATTTAATATGTGAGTATTTTTCGAAAATCTGCAGAGAAAAATTCAGGTTTCATTAAAATCTGACAAGAATAACGGGTAGTTTACATGAAGACCTATGTACATGTATGATATCTCGCTAAATTCTTCTTAGAATGAGAAATGTCTCAGACAAAAGTTGTTGAGAAAATCAAAACACACATTTTATGTTCAAGAACATTTTTCCTAAAGTCGTGTCGTTTATGAGGTGATGTGGAAAAATATGGTAGAGCAGACAGGCCACAGATGACAATATAATACAGCGCATGCCTATTGCATGATAGATAACAGGCTGCAGACACATACTCAGAATATGCGATACTTATTGCTTTTCCACGGCAACAATTGTTACGCGAACGCGCCTCAATGTTACGTCTGTACGTACATTGCCTGTCTTGTTAAATGTGAAATGGAAGATACATAATCGGATTACACATGATTAGTGCCACCTGCATGTTCCGGAAATGTTCCTCACAGAAATAATTCACGATAAAAGGCGGAGGCTACGTTGTTACGTTACCAGTTGTCATGGGAAATTGTGTGCTTTCATTCATGCTGGAAATGATTCCCAGGTGTTACCATGCTCATCTGAATAGATCTTAACCGTTGAGCACTCTGAATGTAACCGATACAACATCCAAAATGTGCAACGGCCCGTAGTTCTGACGCCATTGTCAAATGGCTTTTGTACCAACAACAGTCGTTACAACAGTACTGTATTTCCAGCACGGGGACCACGAGAGTGTTCACAGCGGCTTCCTCGGGAGCATATCAGATCTCTCAGGGCTTTTGATGCTGGGCACCTCATAATTAATCGAGACATTCCAGCGAGTAACATTATAATGCTGGTTTTTAACAATGAATGTGCAACACGGTTAAGGCAAAAGTAGAAACACAAATTTCGTCGCTGACATTTGATACAAATTCGTCGGTAATTTTTAAAATCCGTAAATAATGATGGGTCGTACAGTGTTGCCAAAAATTTATTCATTGCTGGGGTTAACTTCACTCCCTTATGATTAAATTGTTTCAGTGCTCATCTTCTACTTATTGCTTGATTTCAAATGTGTAACAGCCATGAGAGTTGTGGAATGTAATATGGTAACCGAAAATTTATTACTTGAAATGGTACGGGAAGCGTCCTGAGCGATTCAATAAGTTTATACCTTCTGCTTCAAACATCGCTCTCCGAGGGCTGTATCGAAACTTCGTGACGTCACTGGTCCTTGAGGTTCTGTGATAAGTCCAAATACAAAATTTCATTATATGGAACTCTCAGTTCCAGAAATGTCATTTTGAGATTTGGAACTAAAGATTCAATCAGCCGTTCTCCCTTCTGGACTAAATTGAAGGGCGAATTTTACTGTCTGCTGGGATGTGATGCCGCACAGCCTGGTGGGTAAGTACTATAGTTACGGAGGAACCTGCTGCTTCCAACTTCTACCTATAAAATATAGACAGCAGGTTTCTTCAAAATGGTCGACTTATCTGCCAAATTACATGGCGCCAGATTGCAGAAGACGGAAATCTTTATAGTGACTGCTGAGAGAACATACGCACCTCATAAACATACCTTTTTTTTTTTTCTGAAAACTACCTAATTTTGACGTAATGCCCACATTCTACATATATTGACCCAGACACTAATACTTTTTCTCACAGGGAGTAGAAGGAAGAGGTAGGATACCTGTGCACAAGGAAAATAAGTGAAACTAATACAAGGCATTTTTGAGCTGAACTCCTGAAGCCTACTTTCCTGTTGTACAGACTTACACTTTACTTACCCTCTGCTCTTGGTATAGTATTTAGATATGTGGAAAATCTGTAGGACCTCAAAAGATCGTTCTGATATTTTTGAAAAGATGATACTGCAGTAAACGACAGAAATTTATTTTATCTTACAAAACTCATAAATATTTGGTGATAGAATTGTTTGTCATGGTTTGTACTATCTTGTTCCCCAGGAACTGATTCTGTGTGAATTTCTGCTCATACGTGTGAGTGGAAATAATTTGCACACTGGATGAACTTCACCAAAAATATTTGGCATGATATTAACTTTATTATATCATTGTGCAGCCATTATGTGGGATGTATGGGTAGAATATATTGAGGGTCAGTTATTAGATACATATATACATATTATTTTCTGTTAACAGCCAAGATTGGATTATTCTATCTGATTTTTTATGGAGTCCTGGCTGCCCTATTTGCTATCTGCCTCTGGGTCTTCTTCCAGACTTTGGATCCAAGGATTCCAACATGCAAACTTGGTGGCTCCCTCATAGGCACATCACCAGGTTGGTACTGTAACAGAGTTGCGTGAATTTGAATGTATATTCAGTCCTTAAACTAGAACTACATGTGGCATTTTGTTTAGGTTTTATATTATTGTTATAAATAAGAACTTGTGGAATCTAATCTGTAATATTTACATTTACATGTGACTGTATGGGAAGACTATCCTTCAGGGCAGTGAGACATTATTTGGAATTTTTATTTTCAGTTATATGTACAGTTCCTCCAGTGTGCATGTGCACGCACACGCGCACGCTCGCGCACACACATACACACACACACGTGTAGCAGGTTTAGCCTGCTTAACACATTCGTAGGATGGTTTTTCTAGGTTATGACTGTGTGTAGTCTGGCAGCTTAGGTGTCTACATATCACATTACATGGTGTCATAACCCAGAAGACCAATCTCAACTACCATGAAAAGCTCAAATCTGAAATACGGGATGTTCTGTGACAGGCTGGCCAGACTTGGGACTGTGTTCTACTTGTCAGTTGGAGCAATGAATGTCCTTTAAACCATAGCTTCATTCATCACCATTATTGAGCTTAGTGAGCTGTAAGTTTGTGTTGAGTGTTAGTGTAGTGAGCTGTAACCTTGATTGTGTTGAGTAGTGTGACAGTCTTGCACCACTGTAACTGTTTAGATTCTCAGTCTGCTTGTAAGGGACTGCCCACAATATACAAAATGCCGGCGTGCATTTTGTACATGGTTTCTGCGATGGAAATGGTAGAGCTGCATCAGCAGAATACAAGCACTGTTATCCAGGTTGTAGAGTTCCACACTGGAACACATTTCAGAATGTGCATCATATTTTGAGGGAGACTGGTTCCATCCCGTGCATGAATGCGGAACATGAGCAACCATTGCTTGAACTTGCTGTTCTGGATGCAGTGCAGCAAAGCCCACATACAGTGTACACAGAGTATGCATGAGGACTGGTATTGCACTAACACAAGTGTGAAAGGTTTTGCATGATGATTGTTTCTGTCAACATTAAGCGTGACGATGTTAAGTGTTTACAGATTTTGTGAATGGTTGCAACTATGGCTACATATTCTGTGTGATATTCTCTTCACAAATGGGACTTTATTTACATGTGATAGTAATAACAACACAAGGAATTCTCATTCTGGCGTGCAGCAAGAGGCACATTAGATAGTACAAAGTAATTTTCAGTGGGTTTTTAGCAAATGTGCGGTGTGGAATACTGGGAAACTATGTACTTTTACCATATTTTTAGGGACATTCAATGGCTGTGTTTTATGTGAATTTTCTATAAAATTAACTGCTGCTTTATTTGGAAGATGTGCCTCTTGATGCAGTAGGATGAATGTGGATACAGTATGATGGAGTACCTCCACATTTTGGCAGAAAGGTCATGGGGTGCTTGAATGAAAATTATCAAGCCAGGTGGATACGAAGAGGTGAACTGATGATGGCGTGGCAAGATTTGACACCTGACTTAAGCTAGTTAGATTTCTTCTGGGGTTGCATGAAGACTAGGGTGTACCACAATGGTAAGCTGGAAAGTAGGCAGCAGCTGGTAGCATGCATAATTAATTGAAGCTGCAACTGACACAAGAAACAGAATGAAACTAATTCACTGGGAACATGAAGTATAATATTATGTGGCAGCATGCCTGCAGGGACAGGGAATTTATTTCAGAAATTTGGTTTAGTAGTAAATGTTTAAGTTGATAACATTGATGGTTAATATAAATTTGTTCTGTATTCATTGCTGCAATACACTGGTACTTATAAACCTTTTTGCTTCAGATTATCTCTAGAACATGCTCCTGAAATTTGGCCAATTTGCTGTGGAACACTCTGTATAGGCTATAATACAATGAAGAGAACTGTAATGTGAACACCAGAAAAGTGAATGACTATTTTATTGTGGATGTGTAAGATTTTTAAGTGTCATGATTTTTTTGTATAATCTTTATATACTCCCAAGTGTGTGATGAGTTAATAAGTCTGAATAATCAAATGGTTGTAAGTCAGTGAATTTTCTTTTTTTGTCGTTATGTGTGTTTGGAAAAGAGCCTTCTGGTTGAAACATGTTGAGGTTTTGATAATAAATTGCTGATTTATGCCATGTTGTAATTTTGACAAATGTGGCTTGCACATTGATAAAGTGAGAAGTGTTTATTTAGTGATGCTGTCATTTGCTAAAACTGTATAGCATCAGTGGTAGATGAATGAAATATGAGTATGGATCAGTGGTGGAATTACAGTGAGATGGGGAAATTCAGGTACCCAGAGAGAAACCTGTCGCAGCATTACTTTGCGCACCACAATTCCCACATGGACTGGCCTGGCATTAAACCCCGGCCTTCACAGTGAACGGCTGGTGGCAAAACACGTGAGGCATGGCATGGCCAAGCATTATTGAAGAACAGAATAGAATGTTGTGATTGTAAAGTGAATGAAATAGTCTGCTGTGTTAGTGCACAAAAGGCAAGAAAAGTTTGACATTTCAGCTTCATGTTATTTACTTCTACAGATATGTCTCATGTATGAGTGGTCATTTGTTTTAATTTTGCATCTAAATATTGAATTTCGTCATTTAGCTTACACCACAGTACTTAATGTTACTTATATGGTGATCAGAAGTGTTATGTTTTCAATGCTTTATGAGTGATCTCACATTATTCATTTTCTAGGCCTTGGATTCCGGCCCACCCCTCCAGTTGACAATGTGGAAAGTACTTTGATATGGTACAAGGGAACAGACCTCAAACAGTATGAACACTGGACAAAAAGTTTGGAGAAGTTCCTTGAGGGTGAGCAGAATTTGTTGTAATCATTGTTTATTTTATTTGTTATTGGCCTGTGATATTGCTTATACATGTACAGACGTCTTCAGGGTGTAAATGTAATTCATTATTCAAATGTGTGTTTTGGCTGGAGGAGGAAAATCCGTTCAGGTATTCGTTTGTTTGTTGTGCACACTCAACAGTGTCTTACATTTTCCTTTGTTGATTCTGACGCTAAATAGTAGTCAAAGAGACACTCCATCCACAAGGTTTTCATTGTATGACACTGCTGTGCCAATGTAAATCATCAGTGGTGTCCCTGATAGATGCAGCTGAATAGCTGACAAATTGCAAGCTATTCTTCCCACTAGTAACACCGAATTATGAGTATTTCTTGTCACTAATAAATGTTATTATGTTGATTGCTCTTACCTTAAATCACAAACTATATATATATATATATATTTATTTATTTATTTATCTTTTTATTGATTAAGAGTGATGTCCCTCTGCTTTCAGACAAACATTACATCTAATTAACACACTTTATCATACTTTATGAAGCTCTTCTTGGGAAATGTTTGAAATCATTCATCAAATGTTACAGTAGAATTCCTTTAATCTGGCACCCATGGGACCAAACAGGTGTTGGATTATGAAATATTCTGGATTATAAGACAGTACCTGTACTGACCTGAGTTCTGAAAAGTAATTTTTTAAGACGATTCATCCCTGTTGTGTTTTAGGTAACAAGTATCACGTAGATCTACTGTGATTCTTGTTATGTAAATTTTTGCTACTACCCTCAGAGATGTGCACTTCTCAGTTATTTTCATTTAATGATAAGAAGACTTAGATTTTTCAGTTATCATACACCCAGTCATGGGTTTTCTGTCAGAATGCATTGCTGTAAACTACGTATATGCACGGCCATAGCCAGGGGGGTGCAAGTGGGTGTACTGCACCCACAAGGAATTTTCATAATATTAAAGACAAACATGCTGATAAGAAGTGAGCGCCTTGAAAACAATATCACGAAGCCGATCCATGAAAAAAAGGCACAGTTGTGATTGGCTGAGAGCATGAGCAGTGAACAGTAGATACATAATAGGGTCACACGTAAAGATTGTGATGTCATTCTAGTTAGAATACCACAGTGAAAGTGTGGGTGCTTTGGTTAGAGTGGTATAGTGAATTCCACTTTGGGAACCCTTTTGTCTTCAATAGTCCAGAAGCTTCCACTAACATTGTGACTCTTATATGCATTGTGGCATGTGTCTGGCACCTTTGGCTACAGTTTGAAAGCTGATGCTGCATGATATCATCTACTAGGATATGTAAGCTTGCTCATTCTCAAAAATGCATGTATTTGCAAGATGATCTGTGCAGTGTTATAGATCGCATTACATAATTAAAGTGTTGATTCTGTCGTCCTGACAAAGGTGCTTTTTATGCTTGCGCATACATTATATATATATATATATATATATATATATACCCAGTATAGAGCATTGTATACATTATATATATCCGCACCCATACTGGAAGCCGCTGCACCCACCATGTTAATGGTCTGGCTGCTGGCCTTCTTATACAACACCTTGTCCAGTTGTACCAATTTAGTCTCTTTCAATGTGTGTTGCTTGAAAAGGTTCTTCACACTTTCATTTGATCCCATAAACAATCGTTATTTGCCCTTCCATTTCTTTATATCATAGATAGTTGACAATCCACTGTTGTATGAGGCTATAACCTCTTTTCGGCTTTTGCCACTATCAAGCCTTGCAATTATTTAAAGTTTCTGAGGAATCATTTAAAGTTGTGTGTTTTCTCTTGCCAGCAGTACTGTGTTTACTCACCTTGGTATTTTTTGAAGCAATTATAATAGCTTGATAGGCTCAGTGAGGTCCAGGTAACACAAAATAAAGTCATAGATTCAGTACATGCACCAGAAGTTACTGATGGCAGAACTTCCAGTCTTGGGACAGCATTCCTCAAGAGCCAAACTGTCAGGAGTGCTGGATTAAAGGAATTCAACTGTTTTTTCACTTCTTCTGCCATGTGCAGATTGTTGATATAAACTCTGTCTTTCAGTGTGCCTGATAGGTAAAAAGTACATGAGTGTAAGTCTGAGCAACATAGAGGCCACCAGTTGATAGCTTGTTCACCAAACACTTATGTTATGACTGATTAGCCACGTGAACTGAAGCATTATTGTGCATTAAGTAAATGTTTTTTCTTCATCTGTCAGTTCCTGGGGGGAAAAGGTCTAAATATTAAATTGTCATAATGTCAGAATTTATTATCTCATTGAAAAAGATAGGCCTTGGAAGTAACTGCACACCAGATTCTAGCATATCATGAAGAGGATGTTTATGCAACTGATGTGGATTTTCTGATCTCTAGTAGTAGTTGTCCAGGGTGTTGATTTACCTGCTTAAATGTACGTATCATTGTTTCATTACGAAAAGAAATACATCTGGTTTAATGGTTCCATCATGCATGAATCCTAACACCAAATTGCAGAAACAAATGCTGGCACCACTGTCGGAACTGTTGAGCTTTTGAACAGCAGTTACCTTATGTGGCCACAGTTTCAGAAGTCTTAGTTCTGTGTGTGAGCATATCCCACTAACATGCCAGATTGTGCAGCTAAACTTGCCAGACGTCCTTGGTCTGAATTCTTTCAAAAAAAGGGTCCCAATTTCATCCAATTTTTCTTCTCCCAGTACACTGATACCGATACCTTTTTTTAGATACTAATCATCAGCTTGCTGGAAACATTGAGACCAGGAAACTTTCAGCAAAATTTAAGATAGCATAAGCTGTAGGATGAGTTTTTGCATATATTTTGACTAAGGACATGTGTTGTCAGTATAATGAATAATATTCTCGACATCAGTCCTCTACCAGGAAAGGACAGCCAGTTTGGTTTGTGATATTTTGTACATGATTCAGTAGAAGAGCATGTGACATCATCTTTGCCCAAGACTGGACTTGGTGAGCTCACTTTTCATGTACATCCCAGCAGCATAAGTTGAAAACCCTGCATCGTCTTTTTACTGTATATAATTAGTATGTAGGGATGTCTTGCTTGTTTTCTGTAGTTATCATTTGTACGATTAGGATGTGTATTCTGAGAAAGGAGATTACCTACTTTTACAACGTAAAATGACTCTTTGTAGAAATAATGTTTACTTCAAAGAATAAGATTGGTGAACATGCTGTGAAAACTTGTTGCAATGAAAGAGAGTGATATTGGTACAAGATATTGTAACAGTGTGGTGGAATTTTCTCCACATATTTTCTGATTTTGACCATGACATATTTAACATTTTTATTGCATTTTATAGATTTTTATTAATTCCTCAATATGTTTTGAAAAATAAGAATTGTGAATCTGAAGATGATCTAAATGGCTGAAACATGTTGTTCTGTAAACAAATGGAACATAGTTGTGTTTAGATGGATTTTATTTTGATTCTGTTATAAATAACACAATGGAATGATATCCTTTAAAATAAAATTTCTTTTGTTGTGGTATTCGTTTTGCGGATAACCGTATATAGTGCATTTATAGTAAATCACTGAAAGAAAGGTAAATTTTATTGCTTATGTGATATTTTCTTATATGATTTATTAAATTATATTAATTTATGTTGTTTACAGTGTATAGGAAGCCAGGTTTGACCCCAGGTCGTGGTCAGAACATCTACAACTGTGATTATGACAGACCACCAAATGAGAATCAAGTATGTGATGTGAATGTTAAGGACTGGTTTCCTTGTACTCAAGAAAATAACTTCAACTACCATAAATCTGCACCTTGTGTCTTCATCAAACTGAACAAGGTAATTGACATCAGAACCAACAGAAAAAGTTCTGTCTCTTTCTGTTCATATATGTTCTACCATAACCAGACTTGCCGACTACTTGTTAGAAACTATTGATTATGTGAAAGCGACATGTTATGCTGAAATAGTATTTACATTATTTTGCATGTAATTTTTTCTGTGGAGGAGTGTCCTTGAGAAGCTAGGGAAGCTAAAAGTTTCTTAGTTGGTCAAAAAATTCTGTAACTTTTATGGAACTTAGAGGTACATTAACTGTGCACAAGAAGCCTCCACTGGCTCCTCTCCTAAGCTGTTTGAATCCATTCCATACTCTCAGATCCTGTTTCTTTAAGATCCATCATAATGTTTTCCCATCAATGCCTAGGTCTGTGAGGTGGTCTCCTGCCATCAGGTTTTCCACTGAGAATTCCGTATACTTCTCTTCGTGTCCGTGCATGCTGCATACCCCACACTTCTCATTCTCCTTGATTTGAACCTGAGGTGTACTGTAAAAACTGGAATGCTAGTTTGCATGTTCAGTTATCAGCATTTTGTTAGCCTACTTTTCAGAATGGAACAGGAAACAAGATCAGCAGTTACTGTGTTTTGTGGCATGTAACTGCGCTGGGCTTTCTTTCAGGGAATTTTTAAACATTTATTTTGAGTTTTTAGGTACCTGTTTGGCCAAACCAGCTCCATTATGCCTTTGATTTGATTTGTGTAAGAGTATAATGCCTTCTGATGGGGATTTTTGTAACCTGTACAGTTGTAACATGTTAGCCATTCTGACTACAGAATTCATTAGTGTGACCTGCACTTACTAATTGTACAGTGCACATCTGATAAGGTTTCAGACAGCAGTGATCAGCACAGTGCTACTTCATAATCATTCTTTGTGCCCAAAAACATCTGATATAGATCCATTGAACATTGAATCCATTAAATTGTTAAGATCTGTTTTATTAACACATGAGTGCATTCTTAACAATGTGAATGCGGTGATTGGCACATGTTTGCAGTAATAAAGTCCCCAATGCATGAGGGTTCTGGGAACTTTATAAACCATTACAGGAGATGTTTGCATGTGGGTGCAGACTGAATTCACATTATAGGCTAGTTAATATTCATCTTTAAATAATTTTTCAGATCTATGATTGGAGACCAGAATTCTACAATGACACTACTGACTTGCCAGAAAAAATGCCAAGACATCTCAGAGACTATATTGTCACTCAGAAGAGAATTGATGCTCGGAAGGTAAGTGAAGCTATGTTCGCCCTTGTTTAGTGTTGAACCTTGGGACACATGAGAATGGCTGTGCAGGGAAAAATAAAAACCAACATTGGTTCATTCTTTTCAGTTGTCCTTTAGTCTAATCAAGTGTACAGAGTCATTTTGATGAAATTATCCTCATTTGATGGACTGTAATGACTGAGAATTTGAACTAAATTTCTTGCCCAAAATGCTGCTTTGTAGCCCCACAAGGACATCACTCAGGTGGTTATGTGAGAACCTGACATGAAATTTTGCACAGTGGCATAATCTTATTGTGTGTGAAATAGCTGCCAGTACAAACAGCAGGTATCTGAAGAACGTAAGAAATGCAAGTTTGTGACATTAAAGTTGTATTAAATAAGAGAATACAGTAGAAGCTGGTTTATCTGGCACTGGATGATGCAAGATGGTCTGTTAACCTTGTTAGGGACCAGTGGGACAATGCTGTCCAAGTAAAAGTACATCTTTTCATCTGAAAGGAAAAACATTGTCCTGCAGTCGGCATTTAAATTGAACAGTGCTCTGGCTGCAGCAGAAACTTGAAACTCAAAAGGCTGTGTGCTAAAGATTAGCCATAAATTTACAAAGACCGATTACATTTCACTAGTCTGTCTGCCAGCAGCATCCAACACTGATTCTGAGGGTTCAACAAGTGAAAGTTTATCAAGAAAGACTATTTACAGAGTAAATTTACACAAGTGAACAGCTAACATAGGGATAGCAAAATGTGTCTTGGTGCCTTGTTGGTATTTGTAGATTATATATACACACACCATGGTTATGTATGTAGTGATGAAAAGGGAATGGAAAGTACATTAGGAAACAGGACAAGATATCAAGTGACAAATTAAAATTAAATGGTCAGGTCTGTCCATGAGAGAGGTAGGTACACTGAGATACACATTACGTATAACATTGTAATGTCTGGAAACTGTGATATCTGGCAACCCTTTTGGTCCAGGATGATAACAATGACAGTGACAATGATAAACACACTACCACCACCATCATTATTACTAATACTGATATATAATTATTGTTTCTGGCAAGGCTGGTTCTGAATCAACTACACCAGCAAGTGCCACTCTGGACATTTTTAAAATCACACCTGAACAGCAGGGCACATTCAGCTGCTAAATAAAGATTTATTTTGTCAATGAAAAGAACTCTGTTGGAGCTAGTCTGATAAGATCATCTGCAACAGTACTGTCAGATTTGAGCTATTTCAAGAGGTAATTTTGATATTGCAGTCATTTCTTCATTTTCAGTTTTCACCACCTTGATTTTGCAGGCCCACCAAGGTTCTTGTGTTAGCAGACAAAATATCACTAAGTAGCCACAAGCTTTCAGGTGATTTTGTCTGTAAAGAATAATGCTTGTAAAATGGCAAGTTATGTTTATTTGCAAATTAAACACATACTTCAAACATGCTATTGATGCTGCACAGTTTTGTGATACATATATTCAGTAACTTCATGTTCTGCTTCAATATATAATGAATTTTTTCTGCTGTGGCAGAGAATATATGTTAAATTTTGAATTTGTGAAATATGCATCATGTTAAAAATTTTACATTTTTACTGACAGTTGCAGTGTGTATTAGTAGCTTAAATTTCTTAAATTTAATTTCTTTGCATTTTTTACCAATATACAAAATTTCATGGCCGCTTAAATAGTTTCCTTGTAAGATTTTTCTTACTGTTTTCTTCCCATCTTTTCAGCCTTCCTGTCATACCTTTCCTAAGAGGTTTTCTTACTAGAATGCTATATGCATTCCTCATCTCCCCTGTCCCAGTCACATGTTTTGCCTGTCATGTCTTCCTTCAGTTGTGTCCTAACAACAGGGGTTGACCTTACAAGCCACACACTGTTCAGTATCTGGAATCACACATTGCTTCATCCTTCCTAAGTCAAATTTTATGAGCAGCTTATTTTGAAACATTGTTCTTCCTGAGCAAGATACCGTGTTTCACGCCCGTATAAAAGAGTTGGCAAAATGAGTGTTTTTAAGTCTTCAGCATTTTGCAAGGTAGACTAGAATGTAATGTTTTTTTACTCATACTGCATACATTTGCATAACTGTGAGTGTGTGTGTGCGTGTGCATGCGCGCACAGTGTGGCCACACACATTGTTTACTTTCTTCATTAAAACAAGCACTTCACTTGTGTGTGGAGCCAGAATGGGTCACTTTTTATAGTGACTGTGCTACAGGCTGATTGCCCAGGCGTCATGGTTCAATTCATGGCAGCAGTAAGATGTTTTTCTTCTCCACTATGTCTAGAACAGCTTTGGGGTCCATCTAGCTTCCCATTCATTGGGTACTTTTCCAGAGGTAATGTGGCCAGGGGCATGAGGCTGACCACTCACTGCTGTGTGGTGCTGAGGTTAAGAATGCATGGAGCCATACCTCCATTCTCACATGTATCACCATGTCATGGTGCTTAATTAAATGCTACCTCATCTATGAGGAATATCAAATAGGCTATTTTATAGTTGTAAATGCAGCTTGAGAGGCCTTTTGTTATGCAGTGCCAAGTAGAAATTTTTAAGTCTTTGTAATTTGTTGTCACATTAAATGGTAATGTATGAATATTGGACATTTTTAATTTATTTAGTATTTCAGTAATGATCATCATCTGTTCTTCCAAATCACATGTCGGCATTGAATTATTAAATTTGATATTTATTTGTAAGTGCTTATGTTTATATCCATGTAACATCTGCAATAATTCTTGCTGAACAAGGGGCTTACATTCCTTCTCATGTTCTGCATATGTATGAATACGTGGTGAAAGTCTGATTTAGGGAGCAGAAAGAGATTTATTTTTGTTGTGGTTGATGGTAACAACAGTTTACATGTAATGATGCATGTTTTTGGGCTTTTGCAGCAGTGTAGTTGAGTTGTCAGTTCTTCCAGCAATATTGTAAAACACAAATATTTCCATTTACAAAATTCACTGTCCATTTTATGTCTTCAGACATTCTGTTTTACTTGGGCTGATACATAATGAATATAAGACTCAAAGCCAGATTGATTAGAAAAGCCTGGTCTTGGAATACTGCAGGCTATTCAGGTATACGGGTAGTTCTCGTTTTACGCGATTTAGTTTTGCGTGACTTTGCTTTAACGCGACTTGAAAATTTACACACCACTTTTCGAATTTACGTGATAATTTTTGGTTTAACACGATTTGGCATACACGATCTGTTGTCGCACTTATCGAATTTACGTGATAATTTTCGGTTTAACGCGATTTGGCATAGACGATCCGTGCTCGCGCTTGTCATCTGTAGGAGGCTAGCAGGAAGTGACGTCACTGACGCCATCAGTCACGTGTATGGATTGATTACGTTGGTGATATAACCACGCGGTTCATTAAGTTCCTCTTCAACAACATTGGCTTTTCATACCAATATGAGTGAGAAACATAAATCTGCATCACCTAGTGCAATCCAAGTGAAAAATTGGTGAAAGACCATGGGTGTTGAAGTGAAATTACACGTAATAAGCCGACTTCATTCATTCATTTCATTCATTCATTTATTTACCTTCCATAAATCTACAGATGTGGAAAAAGTCGTACAAACACCAAATTGAAGATACATCTATATATACATACTATAGAATGCAAAGCACTTGTCATATCATCACAATGTTATCATGCAAGCACATTTAGTACAACAAACAATACACAGCAGTATATAACCTATCACGTCCAAAGAACTCAATCGTTCATCAATACAATATATTTTCTATAAACAGTCTGAATACAATTATATGTGTAAGAAAGCAAAATATTAAATAAAATAATGTAAAATGTTAAATGTTCAATAAAATAATAAATCCCTGGTCCTTAATATATTCGTTGAAAAAACTCTTCAACACTATAAAAGGAATTTTCTAAAAGATAATTTTTTAATGTAGATTTAAAATGCTTCACTTCATTTGATAATGATTTAATATTCAATGGCAAGTGGTTATAAATTCTACTTCCGGAGTATAGAACACCTCTTTGAAACAGTGTCAAATTCGCTGAAGGCAAGTGCAAATCATAATTATAGCGTGTATTTATGTTATGAATTTGTGAATTGGATTGGAAAAGATCTCTATTCTTTACAACAAATAATAGTAGGATAAAAATATATGAGATTTAAGTGGTAATATTTGTAATTGTTTATACAATTGACGACATGAATCACGCCTATTAGAATTTGTAATAATTCTTATTATTCTTTTTTGAATTTTAAAAGTGAGTTTGCTATGGACTGAATCTCCCCAAAATATAATACCGTATGACATTAATGAGTGCACATAAGAAAAGTAGGTCATTTTTAATACATCCAAAGACACAAATGGTTTAATTACCCTGATGGCATAACATGCCTTATTCAATTTAGAAGTTAATGTAATAATATGTTCCTTCCATGTCAATGTATTATCAATAATTAATCCTAAAAATCTAATGCTACAAATATCAGTAATGACTTTTTTATTTGAAATTTCCGGAATTATAAATTCACTTTGGTTTTTAGTTAAGAACTGTAGAAAATGTGTTTTATCATAATTCAGTCTCAATAAATTACTATGAAACCAATTATTTGTTATGGTAAGAACTGCATTAATATTGCTTTTAAATCCTATTGGATTTAGGTTTGAAATAATCACACTTGTATCATCAGCAAACAATATCGGATTAGCTAATGTACGTATAGTTGTAGAGAAATCGTTTATATATATTAAAAACAATAGAGGTCCCAGCACTGAACCCTGGGGAACTCCATGCTTCACATGTACCCAATTTGAAGAATGTTTATTTGAATTATTATCTTTCATTGATACTCTCTGATACCTATCATGTAGATAAAATGCCAATAATTTTTTGCAATATTTGAAATCCCGTAAAACTCCATTTTAGATAATAGGATGTCATGGTTAACGGAATCAAACGCCTTTTGCAAATCACAAAATAAACCACCAACCAAAATTTTATTGTTTAATGATGAAAGTACCTTATTTAAAAAAGTAAAGATTGCTGTTTCAGTAGATAAATTTTCCCTAAATCCAAACTGTTCATCAACTAGTATGTTATTTGTATTTAAGTGGTCATACAATCTTCTGTAAATAATTTTTTCAATTATTTTAGAGAAAGATGAAAGAAGTGAGTAGGTCTATAGTTAGAAAATTCAGTTTTTTCACCCTTCTTATATAATGGTTTTACTTGTGCAAATTTTAGTCGCTCAGGAAACACACCTGTAGAAAGAACTCTATTGAATATATATGTTAAAGGGGATAAAACATAAGGGGCACTAACTTTTAAAATTCTTGTAGATATTTCATCATAACCACAGGAGTTCTTATTTTTTAAAGATTTGATTATTTTCTCAATTTCATACGTAGTAGTATTTCTAAGTTTCATCTTTGAAAAGGGCTGTCCAAATGCTTGATATAAATAAGACATTGGATTTTTTTTACTAGCATTGTTCTCTTCAATAGAATTGTTTAAAGAATTGTCTGCTACTGATGTAAAGTAAGTATTAAAAACATTTACAATTGTTAGTAAGTCATTAGATATTTTATCGTTTATTTTCATTGATGGTATATTAATAGGAATCTTTTTATTACTAATGATATTATTTACTATATTCCATGTTGTTTTTGACCTGTTATTAGATTTCAATAAGAGTTCATTAAAATATTGTTTTTTTTTTGCTGCTATAATAACCATGGTCAAAATTTTACAGTATTTTTTATAATAATCTTTGAAATAAAGATTATTACTATTTCTGTAACGTAGGTTAAAGTTTTCTTTTATTAGCACATGAAATTCTAATACCAGTAGTTAGCCAAGGTTTTATGTTATGTTGATACTTCACTTTTTTTAGAGGAAAACTCGTATAGAAAATTCTAAGGTAAGTATTTAAAAAATTATTAAAAATAGTATTAACATTTTTATCACTAAAAACGTCTTTCCAATTTTCATAACTTAATAAAAATTTAAAATGATTAATTGAGTTGTCATCTATTTTTCTGCTCATAATAGTTTCATGTTTAGGAGCTGTAATAAAAATGTTTGATAAAGTAATGATCTGTCCATCATGGTCCGACAGACCATTTATAAGGGGAAATACAAAAAATTTATGCTTATAAGTATTAATAAAAATATTATCTATTAAAGAGACAGAATTATTAAAAATTCTAGTAGGAAATTTCACTGTACTATAAAGACCAAAAGATACAAGAAGAGAGTCTAAAAGGTGTTTTCTATAATTATCATCAAGGTAATTTACATTAAAATCCCCACATAAAATTACTTCAGTTGATAAATTATAAATTTGATTCAATACAGATTCCAATTGATTCAGAAAATGGGTAAAATTTCCAGTTGGAGATCTATAAATACAAATTATAATAAAACTATGTGATGAAATATACAATTTCAAGGCACATATTTCAATATCTTTCTCTTTACAATATTGATCCAAATTTATAACAGAAAATTGGATATTAATTGGAACAAAAATACATACGCCTCCATGACTATACATTTGTCTGCAAAATTTAGTTCCTAATGTATACTGACTTAAATTAATGTTTTCTATTTCTTCTATTCTATTCTTCAAAAAGCTGAACGAATTGTTGATACATGCTGCAATGTTAGACTCGCTCATAGTAGCGTACATACAATTCGTGATAATGCTGATAGAATTAAAGAAAGTGCTAAGTCAGTAACTAAAATGTTTGTTTGTGTAGCAAGTCTACCATAGTTCTATCCGAATGAACCATGCCAAAAAACTATGGATATGAGTCTCTTACATTTTTATTGCATTAGAAATAAATAAATAAATATATTGTATAGAAATGTATGTATACTGTATAAAAATATATATATATACTGTATATACAGTACATACATAACTCTACAGGTCTGTATGTTCACTAGTGGTATAGGCATACACTATATAGGATGAGGTTGTCAGTCCCTAACCCCCAGGATATACATTGTTTTAAATGGGAATTTTGTGTTTGATTTGCACGACGTTTTTCAGGAACGTAACCCTAGCGTAAAACGAGAACTACCTGTATTACAACACCACTGGTTAGATGTGCACAAACATGTCTTGAAACATCCTCTCTAATCTTATTGGCAACTTGTGGAAGGTTTACGTCTGTGTGAAAAAAAGGAACTACAGCATAAGTTCTGTATATAATTATTCCAGAGATATTATCATCTCTGTACAAACTGAAAATTTCAAATGCTTGTAGTTCCATCATTTTCAGTCACATTCAGTTTTATATAGTGTATTTTTGAAGTTCCTGCTGTTAAAATATTACTTCTAAGCACACATCAATTTCCATGATTTACAAAACCATCATTCTGTGGATTTATACACTTTATATCCCCTGATAATGCAGAAAAACTTTTAATAGTTGTTTTGAGCATTGTAGACTACTTGTTGTCCTTTTCTGTGAGCAAATTGATGCATAAACCAGTTGACAGAATGTTGGTACCTTACGTTTGACATTGAAAACTGGTTATGGACAAATATGATGGAACCTGTGTTGGGTCTTTATAGTAGATGATAACTTATTACATGTCAGTTTATAACATGGAACTTGCTGATGTTGGGGTTTACTGGTCAATATTAAGGCTGGAATATTGTATTGTTTTAGCTGAACACAATCTGGATTAGTTGTGAAGGTGAGAACCCAGCAGATGTAGAAAATATTGGACCAATTCGGTACATCCCTGGGCCTGGATTCCCTGGTTTCTTCTATCCATACAGGAACTCTGAGGGCTACCTCAGCCCTGTGATGGCTATTCACTTCCAGAGGCCACGAAGTAAGTCTGAAAATGGATACTAAAATATAATTATGAAGTTATGAAACTTCTGAATTAATGGAATGATGGACAAATGGACACATGCTTTGAAATACAACCCCATATAATACTATAGGTGTCCCATTTATGTGGACCTATGGGGAAGTATGCCAGTGTATAAGGTTTGTTCCACACGATCACCATTTTGGTTGATACTCTTGTGAGTCACCCATTGCTGTTGCCCTCTCTTCAACATGTAACATGTGATTGCCATGAAGGCTGCACTGATTAGGTGCTGCAGGTGGCCCAGGTCATGTATTATCTGCAAGTATACTAAGGCCTTCAGATGCTCCCACAAAAAGAAATTCAAGGGTTACAAGTCTAGTGATCTTGGTGATCATTTCTTTGAGCATCTTCTTCCTATCCAGTGACCTGGGAACTGTTGATTCAGCCAGCCATTCACGCACAGCAAAAATGATCCTCCATTACTATGGTTCTACATAAATGGGACACTGTAGAAGTGAATTTTTTTCATTTCAGAAGTGGAGCATGTTACAAAAGAAGACATTTTCATTGCCTCAGATAACCTGTGTTTCATATATCTCATCCATCCTTACAGTGTGGCAAAGTAGGGCTTCTTCCTCATGTGTGTGACAATCCACAAGCTATCTAGCCATTTCCATGTACTGCCACACTTGACCCTTGTATCAGGTTGTATGGTAGCCATCATGTGCAGGCTTTCTGTGGTTTCAACTGTGTTTTGTGTGTGTTTCTTAATATTGCAGGGGTCAAGGATTATGCAGTACCACTCTTATGTCAGAGTTTAGTACATGTCCATCATCAGTCCAAGCCAACAAATTCCCCACAGCCATGCCATGACATGTCTTTCACTTGTATCTGTGACTGGCTGTCTGGCTCCCAGTTTGTATTATCCACATCCTTTCCCAGTTTGGAAGGTACATACCATCTTATTGTAGGACAGTATGGTAAGGCAGAACTTACTGTCCACAGGCTTCTTGCAATCCTTTGTCACTGACAAGCATTTAGCTTTTTGGTAACCTGGATTTTGTTGTTGGAACATGTTCATAGATGGAGACAGGATAGCATAATCAGTAGAGTAAATAGGCTACAGGCTGGGCAATTTGGGGTTGGAATCCTGGCAGGGGCAAGAGATTTTTCTCTTCTGCAAAATGTGGAGAATGGCTTTGGGGCCCACCCAACCTCCTATTCAGTGGGTACTGAAATTGTTTCTGGCTGTACAGTGGCCAGTGCATGAAGTTGACCATCTAGTGCTGAGGTTAAGGATGAGTGGAACTATACCTCTGTTTGCTCTGTATGCCTTCATGGCATGGAGAGAGAGAATTTCCCTCTTTTACCCTGTTTTTAATGTGGATTTGTGTGAAACATAATTCTTCACACCACTGTACAGCACTTAATACTGATCATACACTAATAAAAGGAGTTGATGGGTGCAGTAAGATTCTATCTTTCACAAATAGTTGTTTCCTACTGATGCTAATATGGGGCACAGCTGTGTGGCAGTGTTGTCAAAATTTTCAAATGGTCCCCATATGCAGGTGATCAGAAACACTGGAAGCTGTGTCACGTAGTACTGAATTCAGAAAATTATGAGTACTGCTGCGAAAATAGAATATTGATGCTTCTGTTGAATTCCTGTGGAATCCCTTTGATTAAGGTTTAGTAGTTTTTATTGATAATATTTTAATCTTATTTAAAATTTGTGAAGGTTGTTGAGGTTGAGTTTGTGAACAGTTTATGGAACCTATTTGGTCATTACCAGTGGCATAGAGACCCCACAGCACAGGGTGCCCCAGATTTACAGGATACTTACATTTATTGTGTGTTCTTTCAGACTGAATTCCATCTTCCTGACAGGAGGCAGTATTCTGAGAGATATGGGAGTAATGCGACTAATAATTATATGCCTAGAGCTCCCCAATATTTATTTCATTCACATTTTCTAACAAAAATTGTGTATGCATGTCTCCCATCTCACATGTGTTACATGTTCCCTACCTTGTTGTCTCCAATTTTGACACCCTAATTGTATTTGTTGAACGGTAAAATTATGCAGTTTTCTCTAGCTTCCAGCTTCCTGTCTCTTAGGTCCAGTTATTTTTCTCAGCATTCAGTCCTCAAATACACTTGGTGTTTTCCCCTTAGGGTGAGTGTAAGTTACACACTCGCAGAACAGCAGGTAAAGTGATACTGCCTGAATAACAAACAAACAAATGACTGACTGATGGGCTGACTAATGACGGACTAAGTCCACTGGGCATAGTCCATTTTAAGAAGCTAATAGTTCCTCAGCTTGGCAATTAAATTTCCTGTGTTTTTTGGATTTTGAAGATTCAGTACCACATTCTGAAGAACCTGTCACTTCTCCCTATCCAGAGCTAAATGAATCTAGTCCACACCCTCCCATCCTGCTTCTTTAAGACTGATTTTAGTGATATTTTCCCATCTACATGTAGGTCTTCCAAGTGGTCTCTGTCCTTGCAGGTTTTCTCACCAGAACCCAGTATGCATTTGTCTTCCTCCCTGTACACGCCTTCCATCTCATCATCCTTGATTTTCCCAACCCTGTTAATACTTGGTGAGAAGTACAAATCATAAAGCTCTCCAATATGCATTTTCCTCTATTCTTCTGTTACCTCCTCCCACTTAGGCCCACATCTCTTCCTCAGCACCCTCTTCTCAAACAGCCTCAGCCTGTATTCTTCCCTTCATGTTAGAGACCCAGTTTTGCACCCATGTACAACAACAGACAAACTGTAGTTCTGTGTATTTTAATGTTTATGTAGATAGGAAACAGGATGATCAGGAGTAAATGGTAGCAGGCATTCCCTGAATTTAATGTGCTCATAATTTCTTGTTAGTGTTGTTCCCAAACATATGAACTTTGCCATATTTTCAAAGGACTTACTAGCTATTTTTATGGTGTGATTTTGTCCTGCCTTCTGTTACTTCTAGGCCAACCTGTTTACTAGCAAATAATAAAACTTCTGTGCTTTTGCTTTTAGTGTTTGTGCTTTTGTGTAATACATTAACATCAGCATAGACCAGAAACAGATATGTCCCATTCAGTTTCTGTCTCTCCTGGTTATGGTGGACCTGGCTTATGAAATATTCTAAAGCAAACTCAAAAGTCAGTGGAGATAACATCTTTTTGTTTTAGACCATTTTGAATAGGAAATATATCAGACAAATTTTTGCCTATGCAGACTTTATTATAGGTTTAATTTAAATACATTTCAACACATGGGTATGTCAAACTCAGTGACAATATTATGCAAAATCTTGCCCTGAACTGAATCTAGGCTTTCTTGAAGTCTATTAATAGATGTTTGTAGTTTTAAGTTTTACATTTTTTGTCTTGGAAACAGGAAGATTCTGAACTGAATTGTAGCAGGCATTCCCCGAACCTGTTCTCTGTCTGGCATTAAACATTGATTAATAATTACTGTAGCTTTGCCACGTACAGTAAAAAAGGTAAAGTTCACTGTAGGACAGGCCATGAAGGCTCAGAGGGGCAGCAGAGGTATAGCTCTGCTCTTGCCTTAACCTCAGCACTAGATGGGGGTGGGTGGTCAACACCAAGCCCCCATTGCTGTACACCCGGGAAAGAAATCTGGTACCCATTGTACAGGAGGCTGGGTGGGCCCCAGGGCTGGTCTGGGTGGGTGCAGAAAATCTTGCCTCCACTGGGATTTGAACCCTGACCATCCAGCCCGTCGCGAGTCACTATACCGACTACACTATCCCAACCCTGCCACTTACAGTACCCAATTTATGTTATGGTTGTGGTTTTATCACTTGACAGCAGCCATCTTGACCCCAGTAGGATCCGTTTTTTTATGTTGTCAGTGGAACCGCACACACTCTTACCAGGGTTATCCTAGGGATAAGCAGTGACTTAATGAGTGCCATCCTAATTTCATACAGGAAGTCAGAGACCTTTTTCACCAATTCTAGTTTATGTATGTGAGATGTTTCAGTATTCATTGTAGAATGGACTTGTTACATCTCGGTTATGACAGATGTCCTGATCTACCATGGCTAAAACACTATTCACTGCTCTTTGTTTACATAATCTGACATAATTTTACTGTCTATTCAAAACAGCTGTGTGAAGTCAGTGAAGAGTACCTCAACTGTTGTTTGTATTAATCTAAGCACCTGGTTATTTTCAGCTGGTATCCTCATCAACATTGAATGCAAGGCCTGGGCACGCAATATTATTCATGATCGACAAGAAAGAGTTGGCATGGTTCACTTTGAGTTGATGATTGATTAGCATAAGACCTAGCATGTAATAGGAAGTTCAGAAATATCCATTAGATAAGCAGCATGGTTGATGTTGATGTCGGATATAAGATGGGTCAGTAATTAGTTCTGGCTGACTCTCTTGCCCTTGTTTAACATTCAACAGGTAGGAGGGTGACAGCACTGATTTTGCTTCCCTTCAGATTTATTTCTCATTCCAATATTTTCAATCCATTTTTAGTACCTAGTTTTAGTTTAGATGTGTTACAAGGTGGGATGTAGGTATGTGCATTTTAAGTTCCAGTGTTGATGAGCTGAGATTGTACATATGCCTTTATTTTTATACATACTTACAAGATTGTAGCAGCCAAATTTAAGGAAATGTAATAATTTGAATGTTTGTAGGTCATTATAAATTTGGCGTTTTTTTTTCGCTGAGAACTGGCCAGGTAAATTATTATCTGTAGAAGATTTTAACATGATATGAAACTGCCATGCCTTTAAGATGTTAGACATTTTTATAGGCCTAGCCATAAAAGAAAGTATTTCCATTATCTTTTCATTCTTAATGTTTTCGGTCCTTTGATACCTCATTTTGGATTGTTACGTAAAATTTTGCTTTGGAATAATTTATCTTATTTGACATAAATTACTACTGATTTTGCGTCCCTCCAAATTTATTTCTCATTCCAATATTTTCATTCCATTTTTATTACCTAGTTTTAGTTTAGATGTGTTGCAAGGTGGGATGTGGGTATGTGCATTTTAAGTTCCAGTGTTGATAAGCTGAGACTGTACATACTCCTTTTTTTATACGTCTTTACAAGATTGTAGCAGCCAAATTTAAGGAAATGTAATAAGATGGTTGTTTTGAGGTCATTATAATTTTGGAGTTTTTGATTGAGAACTGTCCAGGTAAATGATTATCTGTAGAATATTTTAACATGATAGAAAACTGCAATGCCTTTAAGATGTTGGGCATTTTTATAGGCCTAGCCATAAAAGTATTTCTATTATCTTTTCATTCTTAATATTTTCAGTCCTTCAATAACTCATTTTGGATTGTTATGTAAAATTTTGCCTTGGAATAATTTGTTATTTGGCATAAAATTACTACTATAATTACTACCTGCCAACGTTAGCAGTTTTTGTGCAGATTTAAAAAACCCATACACATTTCATAACTTACATGTACACCTACAAGCCTACCTTCCCCCCCCCCCCCCCCCCCCCCCCCCCACACACACACACACATTCCATCCTTTTTCTTTGCATTTAAAGATTGCAACACATGCAGTTTGTACTTCATGTGAATAGTATTTGTACTGGAGTGTTGGCATGGACTATATAACATCATACAATGTATTTTTTACATGTATATATTTTTCAATATGAACAAGTTGTAACTGTCACAGATTTTATATAATGTGAAGCTATGTGAAACCAGTAGCTTGAACTAAAGCTACAGTGGTATATTTTTAAGTTGGCAGGTATTGAATATTCAGAATTCAATTTTTTTGAGTGACAATCACTTTTGTAATGATATACCAAAATATATTAAAATACTGTAAATACTTGTGTTTTAGCTGTAATGATGAAATTTTGTTAGCCAGCACCTTAGTGTAAGAACAGGCAGTGAGTTCTGAGTATGAGGTGTTGCTTTGCAAAAGAACTTTACTTGTAATGCATGACAACAGGAAATGCAAACCAGTACTGGCTGTTCATTTAAAGACATACTATAAAGCGTACCTACCTGTGTTTAATTAAAACATGAAATGTTTTCCAAGAATGTCAAGTGTCAACTGATTTCCACAGGAAACAGTTTTTGGTTGGAAGTTGCAGTTCTCAAGCTGTCATCTTTGTGACAGTGAGTGCCTCTCCGTCCTTGCTGCATATCACCATGTGTCTGTGAAAGAGGTCAGGGTGCCATAATGCCTTAGAATACATGTTTGTTGTATAATTTTGTAAACTTTTAAACAAAAAGCACCTTTATGGACACATCCAGTTTGTCTGTGTTAACAAAAATACATGTAGGCAGGATATATATAATTTTTAATTGTGCCTTTCTGTAAGATGACATTACATTAAATAGTTATAACTAGTATAAACAGTTTATTCCTTGTATCAAAATGAAATTTGTAACTGAATAAATAAGACAGCTGGTTCATACTGATTGATAGTGCTTGTGAAAACCTGTTTTAACTTATTTCAGAAAGTTAGAGGAGAGTAAAGATCTTAACAGAGCTGTGTTTTGTTGTACATACATTTGAAACTTTATGGTTTTTCTCTTGCAAGTACTGGTAATTTTTGCAGTTCGTTAGATTCAGCCTCTTACTGATGTAGGATATTTATTGCTAACTGTTCTGTATAACTCTGGAATTTGTGAACATATTTTTGTAATTATGGACATTGTGCATATTTGTTACCTTTACCAGCATGTGCTTCCTGGTAAATGGAGCTTTTGTTTTCTTTCAAACATGAAACAGTGGAAAGAATGTTGCACCCAACACAGAAATGGAACTGTCTAACATTAGTCCAACTATTTGGAGAATTTTCAGTAAAGAAAGCTGAAATGTCCCTCTCCACAAGCCCAGGTATGCTGAAGCAGTATTCTTTATGTTTGTATTTTGTATACCTTAAGAAACTAAAACATGCGCACACATACACACACAGTATTTCAGTAAGTTTCTGTTTTTTATATATCTGATTTTAGCTTTGGTTTGGGCTGGGCTGTCACCACCACTTCAAGAGTGAAAAGGATTCTGTGGATACAATAGATTTTTATAAATGCTGGTCTATGAAAATGTTTATAAATTTTAATAGTGTGCTGATTGTTTTCTAGTTTACAGTTCTGCAAGCACAACTTCAGCAAAGTGACAAAGGCTGGAATGTATTCAAGGCAGTAGGTAGGACTTCGAAGAAAACACTGTAGTATAGTGCATGACTGTGACGTGATGACAGTTCTGGTTACTGGTGGTACTGTTCATATGAACAGGAAAAAATACAAAAGGGGGAAAAAATGTACTTTGCCTTGTCAAATCCACTTTATTTCTCTATACATGAAAGTATATTTCAGTAAATAACTACCACACATTCCTAACAAGGTACTACTACCTACTCCATTACATTTCTTTTACACTAATATTACTGTGTTTAGAAATGGTCTAAGAAAGTTACACTCTCACTGTGTTATGCAGGTAAGTAATTAATAATGTTAGCTCCTTTTGCTGCTGTTGTCAAATACAGTCATAACATGAGAGGAATTAGTAGCTGTTTTGCTGTATTTAGATACCTCTTTGTCACTCAAGGGCGCCTTCATTACAAACAAAATTTATAAATAATTGTGCTCATGTTTCATAAATTCAGTTTGTGTAAGAAACTTGAAAGAAATCTTGATTGAACTGTAATTTACAATGTTTATAGTTGTTATACTGTTGTTATGTATAACATGAAAGTAGTAAGGATACCTATGTTGAAAATTTACAAATTATAATTTGTAAAAGAAAATTTGTTTATTTTTAAGACTGACAACACAGTTTCATCAATATCAAGTAAGCCTAATGCAAGCTCAACTACATTTGTACTTCAAGACATTTTCAATGCTATCCAGAAACGTATCCTGTAGGTCAGTATTAAAAATTATACCAAGAATTGTTAGAATGAGGGTATGGTACATTTAAAAATACTAGCTCATTATACAAACTTTTAATAATGGAGATGAAAGGAGAAAACTAATTGGTGTGGAATTCTAAAAATGTACTTCTGAATTACTTCTTTCACTGCCAGAATTGTGCACTGTATTATCTGTAAATCAGAAAGAATATTTACCTTTTAATCATTACTAGTAATGAGAAGGTTCAACATTATTCAGCTTGTGCAATCATACATATTCCTAATATTCAGTAAGTACCAAACCTTGTCATAAATTGAAAATTAATTAATGGCCTATTACATTTCACTATTCTGTCAACTGGCAGCACCCAGTACCCACATTTGAGTACTTCTTCCAAGAGCAGCAAGATATGAATATCCAACTATATTGGAAACTGCTTTTTGTTCTTATTTTTTTCAATATTTGCTGTTGGGGGGGGGGGGGATACAATTACAATGTAAAATGAACTCTACTTCATGCCTTTCTGGTATTAAAATATTATATGGCAAAACAACTTAAAATATAACAGTTACCCACCCTTGGCCCATCAAATTAAACATGCCCACTTGGATATTCATTAACCTTGGGTTTGTAAGTTCTCCAAGTTGTGACAAGCATTACTTAATGCTTTTGAGGTGGTAAATACTTCTAAGTTATGTATATTAGACTCGTGTTTTAATTTTTGAAATTTATGGTCACTGGGACCAAAGTCCGTTTTTCTCCTCTGTTGCTAATGTTGTGGATAGATGGAAAGCCGTTCATATACTATGTGAACCATAAATATTACAGGCACTGCCTGGTACTTCTAATGGATTTTTTTTTTGTCATGGCTGACAAAATCTCCCAGTCAGGAAAAGATATAATTAAATCAAGGATGATGAAATGTGTGTCAGGAAGATTAGAAGTGCAACCAAAATTTTGTTGGGGAAACCTGATGGAGAAGAGACCAAATGGGATGTGTAAGAGTAGATGGAAGGATATTCAAATGAGAGAGGATGTGAGGAGATGGATTCATTCACCTGGTTCCGGACAGGTCTGTTGGTGGGTTCTTACGTTATCATAGTAATGGACCTTCAGGTTATAAGAAAGGTGTGGGATTCTTGGCTGCATGGAGTTAAGAGTATTGGCTGTGGACTATCCTACAGAACTGCAGGTGTCTTGGAGCACAGCTTGTTTTTCTCTCCCCAGGTAAAGATGCCACTCACCCTAGACAAATGGAGCTTTACTTAATACTGCAACTTTTATTGGCCTCTATTACAGAATTATTCTGCTTGTTTACATCGCAACTACAATATTAAATAATACAGCGGCTTATGGATGAGAACATAGCCACTTCCGAAGTGGCAAAATAAATAATATCCACGCAGTCTCTTTATATTAGTTACCTTTGATGAAGTAGAGAATAGTCTAAATCAGCAATTTCATTAATTAGTGATGCTACATTAATTCAAACTGCCGGACACTAATCTCAAAATTAGTAAATCTTGGCGAGTTTAGTGTTCATTCAAAGACTGGCAGTGTGTACAAATTTACAGGTTCCAAATTTCAAAAGCCTCGCGTTCAGAGAAAAGTGATTTTAAGTTACCGACTTCCTCAAGCGAGATACTGTGGTGGGATCAAATACTTTCATTACAAGTGGCACTTCTGGTCCTAGAGCTCACCGTCTGTATCAAATACGGGGAAGTGTGTATCACGCAGTACCCTGCAACAGATACGCACAAACTTTCAAAATTCAGAATATTACACACCTCCTTGTTATACATTCATGCTGAGAAAAAAAAATTCCACAAATTACATATGCGATTAAAATATTTTACTTAAAAAATGGAAGCCTGACTGTGAGTATATAACAGCACATACAGTATTATGAGAGTTGAAAGTACGCCTCGCTCACTAGGACTCTGAATATAGCAAAAGCTGCATTCACGATTGAGATACATGGATTATACGTCGTATCTCATGTGATACGTAAACAGTTTATCATTATTTATGCAACAGAAGCAGTATTTATGAATTCAAACTTTGTCATTGCAATACAACCGACGTGTGACACCTTTGCACGCAACTCTAATCCACGCCTGTACTTATCTTCACGTAATGGAATCCATAATGCATGTGGGTTGCCAACATAGACAGAGAGAGTACAACCAGTGACAGTTGCCAGCACAGATTGAGTTCAAGTCAGTATGACTAACCTTGATAGTTCACTTTTTTGTGTTTTCACTAAATGGCTGCTGTTATTTAAGTTTGCGTCACAAAAATTCAACCTCAACGCCTATTTATGTATGTTGCCAATCGTGACTTCTGTATTATCACTGTCTTGGGGGGGGGGGGGGACCTAAACTTCGTGCATCACAGTTTGTGGTCGTTACCTTTCGTACCCGTGGCGTGTGTGACAATAACTGTGTGTGTTGTCAAGACTGATGCAATACTGTACGAATTGGAAGGTATTATAATTGCGTTAGAGGCAAGAGGAAAGAAAGACAAAAAGGAGTTTGTGTTATGAGTACAGCAGCATGTTCACTCAGAAATACCCCATTAATTAACAGAGTAAAGAATATTTAGAGGTGTTCTTGAAAGAATTCTAAATAATTAAGCGTATTAACTGAAAATAAATGTCCCCTCTTCTACGGTAGTTCGTAAAGAACATACTATTTCTGGCGCTTTTATGGTTTCTTTTACTTGTCACTTGTTGTCATCATGCAGTGTCGAACTACACCCGAAAGTTAATTTCTATTTACCCTTTGAAGAACAAAAAAGAGACGCAATTTTCTTCCCAATCCTGACAGTTTCCGGAACAGCGTTCCTGTATGTTAAAGAGTGCCAGGCTTCGTCCGCTCGACCCGATAGGATTAGGATGAATATAAAGATGAATATGGGGCATTGGTGGGATGACACTGACAGCGGGAAACCGCTTTGTCCACAGTGTGAAAGTACTTTTCTGTCCAGTGCTCCGACATCCGAACACAGCATTGCTTTGTCTACTTTCCTGTTAAGAGTAGTATTAGGATCAAAATGAGTATGGGGCATTGGTGAAATGATACTGACAGGGGAAAACCGAAGTAAGCGGCGAAAACCTGTTACAGTGCCACTCTGTCCATCACAAATTTCAAATAGACTGGGCCGGGGTCGAATCGGGGCCTCTGTGGTGACGGACCAGCGACATGCCACCTGAGCTACCATTTTTGTTTTTTCAAGTAACAACTATTTAAAATTGAGCTCTTACGTCACACTACACACAGTCTGCCTTACGAAGACCAATCGGTTAATTCTGTATAGCGAAGTTGTTGCTATATTTGGGTTTGTACGAAACGCATACATGTACTGCACAACGTTCTAATGTTGGAGCGGGTGGTATACATAGTAACCACTGTGCTTTAAAGGGGTAACCAAAATCGCATGGTTTTAAAATATCTACATTTTAAAAATCGTACACTTAGGCAGCCCGCATGTCACTGAGTTAAAACACGTACACTCATTAACTAGTACCACGGGCCAGCCACTTGTTTTAGAATCTAAGCAATGGGTTTGAGTCTTGGTGAAATGCTTTGAGTTCGTATTGCTTGACTTGAATCTAGAAGCCGTCAGAATCCTCTCAAAAGGGCTGTCATTTAAAATCAAGCCACCGGTACTGAATATTCCAAGAATATTGAAGACCGTGTTTAACTGGTGGTTCACTGCAGGCCCTTGTTTTAAAGAACCCTGTTCAACTTCGAATAAAATATATTCAATTTTTTGTCGTGCAGCTTGATTTGTAGAGTTTCTTAGCCTGCCGTATAAAGGTGGTTGGCTTGCTGAACTTGGCAGTAAGAGACCGAGAAATCTGTGGTCCCCAGTCGTACTAATTTGGACCGCTTTGGTAGTGGTGGTAAAGAGTACCGACGCTTGGCGTTCTTGACGTTCCTCTTCCGCCAAACCTCCTTCCCCAATAGAATTTCTAAATATAAAACGTCTCCCGCCCCCCCCCCCCCCCCCCCCCGCCGCCTGGCCCACGATACTAAGTTTCCAGTGTTGGCAGACAACTGACTGCATCGGCCATCTTTCTATATTCTAGTGTACTGCAGGCAGCACAAGAGATGTCGAAAAATATGGAAAATAATAAGGATGGTGGCATCTTGTCACCAAATTTGGAGCGTTCTAAGCCGAAATCCTTTAAGACGTTCCTGTATGATCCTAGTACGGGGGCCGTGCTGGGAAGAACCGGAGGAAGTTGGTGTAAGAATTGAACAAATTTTCAACTTAGGATTTCTGATCTCCTCTATGAGTTTTCAGTAGTCGACTGTGTGGAAACGTGCAGCTAAGCGGAAAATGTGCAAAGTGTTACGTATATGTGGAGTGTGTGTTCCGTTATGTACTGAATTACTCATCACAGAAAATATTTTCTTTATTCGGAATGTGTGAATATGTTGCAGTACTGGTTTTGGAAAGTTGGCTTTTAAAAATGGAATAATTTTCTTTCAGATGTCTGAATCTCCTCTGAATGAAAATTACGTGTTCTATATTTCATTATCCCAAATGTATATATGTTCCCCCACCAAAAGTGACAGAAGTGTAAGTAGGTATTAAGATATGTAAGGAACAAATGACAGAGTCATATGTGAAAATAATTTGACGGATTAATTAAAGAGTGCTGCGCGACATAAAAATCGTTAGCGACGTGGTATGACGCAGTGCGCTGACTGAAGTTACGTAATTTTACCAATTCCATCGCTCGACTTCGCAATCCAGTGAAAGATTTACTTTTACTTTAAAATTTACAAACTAATTACTTGACGTAAGATCCTCATGTTACATAATTGCTACGATCTTCACGAAGCGTAGTGAAATGAAGGTTAATAAAAAGTTATGGTAGAAGAAGTACTTAATTTTGTATTTGAAAAAATTAATGAAGAATATAGCACCGGGTGCCTGGAATAAAGTATTAAAATATTCAGACTACTGTATCTACGCTAGGCCCTCATATTTATTACCACATAAGCCATTCAAAGTTCTTCTAAAATATACGTTTGCAATTTTCTGTGAATTATGTCAAGTTTCAATTAAGCTATCAGTGTAACTGAATTCCGCGCTACAACTACTTTCTGGGTCCCTTGCATATCTTATGAATTTTGCCGGCATACACAAGTACTGAACATAAGGCCGAACGGGGTTTTGTAGCCGTAAAACTGTAGACTTTTACTGGGGAGATGCTGGTTCGAATCGGCCAGGTCATGGACTATCATGACTGAGTTTCGTGTAATGTTCCTCTGCCCCTCCAGGCCAGTGCCTGGAAAGTAAATCGATTAGGCTGCGAATCCTTCCAAATCCTGTCTAATTGGGCATTCATCAGTCTTACCACTCAACTCCATCATATATGTATAATCTGAGATACTGACAGCAGTGGCGCAGCTAGGTCTTTTTGTCGCCCAGGGCGAGTAATCACAGTGGCCGCCCCCAGTAGAAATTATGAAATTTAAACAATCGCAGTTATTCATGGAAAGTACTTTTATTTTGCTCAATAATTTAAAATTTGTTGAGAACAGAAAATAAAAAATTTTATTCAAAATATTAATTTTGCCTCCTTCTTTGCCGCCCCTCGGACTCTGCTGCCAGGGGCGGCGGCAGTATTCGCACCCCCGTCACTACCTCCTCAGCTGCACCTCTGACTAACAGCATCGAAATATCGACTTTCCCTTCCCTTTTAATTCATAATGAAATTCAACTAGTACTGCAAGTTTTCTAACACAAATTTCTTGCATGTTTCAGTGAAAATAGTCTGTTTCTACATACTCTTTTACATAGGCCTTGCGTCGTTATTTTCACTGGCTATGTGGCTGTTCATGTTGACACTCAAAGATGATGGTCCCAAGTATTACCTCGACGATTCAGTCATCGGAACCTCACCAGGTACGTTCTGAGTTTTCAGCGTCAGTCTTTCCCAGAAGAAAGTAGGCATGTACTTGTGGCATATTCTGTTCTCACTTTTGTTAATACAGAAAGCTATTGTGTTGACACAAATTTAGAGTTTGTTAACACAGGAACAGAGTAAGTGCAATAGTACAGAAGGAGTCCGTTGCACATATGGCTGTTTGCTTTCCATTCAGTAGCTGTGGCGAAATAATCGTGTTATTGTAGTTGCATGTTGTGTGTAAGGCTACTGTGAGAGTTCACGTTTTGTAACACAGTTTTATGACGCAGGCTTTTCATCTACATGCATTAGGAAGCTGCCAGGTTTTGTCCAAATTTCCGTCTGGCCATAACAAGTTTAGAGATTTGAGGTTATAATGGTGGTAACTATGAAGTTTACTGTCTCCTGGGATTCATGCCATTTAGTCTGGCAGAAATTTGCATGATTTCGGGCTTCTGCCGCGGCGTAAATGAGATCTTCGCCCTTCTGGGATGTTACGCGGCGTAGGTTGGGAGTTATTTACCGACGTTTCGGGACAACCTATCGGTCCCATCTTTAAGAGTCTACGCCGCGTAAGATCCGAGAAGAGCGAAGATCTGGTAGACATTTGTTAAAGGTTAGAAGGAAAATACTGCCTCTTATCTTCAGGATAGAAGAAGAAAAATTTATGCCTAATACGTCAAGTATGACACGACGATTAATATTAGAACAGTTCCCTGATGACGGTCCTCGAAACGTTGGTTTACTCGCCGTTCAACCACCTGGCTGACGCGGCTGCTAACCCGAGAATGTTTTATTGAATGCACTTTCGATCTATAGTACAAAAAATCATTAGGTTTCCATTCACAATTTCAAAAAGAACCATGTGAAATTCATTAGGTTTCCATATTGGTATATCACAGTAAACATACAAATCTTTCACTATCGACCAGAAGTAGACTTCTTGTAGGAAACTTAACCGCAGTAATTATGCATCTAGAAATCGAGGCGTCTTTGGATATCGCATTTTCTCTGGGTCGGGTGAGTTCCTAAAAATGCGTATAACCGGATATTCTTTACGTTCTTGACTGTTATTAACCCAAGGATATTGAAGAATGTCCAAGAAACGATTTCTCTTTTATGAAACTAATGATGGACAAATGCAAATTGTGTACCAGAACGTGTTCATAACTTTCACATCGAACTAACATGAGACTCGAATTATGACGAATGTGTATAAAAAGGACAGAAATTAGGAAAAATGACGCCCTGAGCGAACAAAACTCGGGATTATTCACGCAGTCCCCGAGAGTTTCATTTCATCTCATTTCATTCGTAGAAATAACACCTGCAACAGTAGAATGATGATGATGATGTTGGTGGTGGTGATGATGATGACAATTTTATTACTTTATATACCATTGTGTAACTTTTGGGACTTCTGACAGTCGTTTCACACTCTTGCTAATAGCTCTTGAGAAAGTTAATCATTATGAGAGATGAGGATGAAAGGATAATTAGGACCTCGCAATCGTGATAAAGAGCCGCTTACGCGTTTGCGTGGAGAGACAGATGAAAGCCAAAGTAGTCGACGTCCTGCTGAATGTGAAGGTCTTAATATTAGGAGTCGCTAACCTCTTTCGGTAATTACAAGAAATGTTTAAAAGTAATGTAACCCACTGTATAAAATGCAACTAAATTTTCAAGACGAGATGTCTACATAAAATGCCACATTGATATATATACAGATTCTTCTTCTCTCCTTTTGTTTCTATGTGAAACATAGGGCCTGTGTGAAGGTCTTACATTTGGTTCTATCTAAGGCTAGTCCTTTTGCCACTTTACAGCTTATTCCAACCTTCTGCAGTTACCTTTCTATTGTTCTTTGCCAGGTTGTTCTTGGTCTACCCCTCTTCCTGGTGCCCTGAGGGTTCCAGTCCAAGGACTTTTTTTGTTGTTGCATCTTGTAGTTTACGTAATGTATGGCCAATCCAACGCCATTTTCTTTCCTTTATTTGTTGTTCGATGCTAACCTTTCCGTCATTCTCCATTGCAGTCCTCTCTTTCTGCCTTTTACAACTTTGTTCATGACATTATCCAGCACTAAAATAAATAGGGTCGGAAATACTATACAACCCTGTCTGTCTTCTGCTGCTACTTAAAAAGAATCAGTCAGCTTTCCTTCGTGGACCACACGCCATTTAAATCTTTCATATAGGCTTCTGACCATGTTTACAGTCTTCTTTATGATCTTATTATATTCTTCGATATCTTGCCATATAAACACCCTAACTAATTTAATCAAAACCTTTTCGAAGTCCACAAATGCAAGATAGAGATTTCCTTTCCATTCATTATTTTGCTCTAATATAAGTCTAAGTGTATTAAAGAGATTATCGCAGCTTCTTCTTTTCCTAAAACCCGCCTGTTATTTCCTTAGCTGGGACTCCAATATCGGCTCTACTCTATTTAAAATAACTCTTGCCATTACTTTACTTGATACAGGGAGTAATGGTACTCCTCTCCAATTATCACAATTGAGATGTCACCTTTCTTTGGCAGATTTACTGCAGGAACCTTCCTTCCAGTCATCTGGTATTTCCTCCATATCCCAGATATCTGCAAATAAGGGTGTAACAATTTCACTGATGTCTCAGTGTCGCTCTTTAATGCTTCTGGAGAGATATTATCTGCTCCTGGTGCTTTCTAGTTGTTATCTGTTTCAGGGCCTTTCTTATTTCTGCTTCTGTTGGTGCTTCTGTACTTATATTAGAATTTGCTCGTGTGTCACATTTGGCTTTTCGTTTTCTACTTCCTTTAATATCTTAAGATTTAACATTTCGGAGAATGTCAGTAATTCTCTCTTCTTGTCTCTTACTGGGCGATTTCTAATCCATCTTCTATTAGATAATATGGTGGTAATTTTATATAATTCCTTATTTTCATTATTTCGCTCCGCATCCTCGCCTTCTTCGCAAGCTCTTCTACCCGTTTTCTGTAGTCCCTTCGCACACTCTGTTTAACTTCTTTATCAGCAATCGAATATTTCGCTTGTAACACAGCTTTCTCTTGCCTAGTTTTACTAGCATTTATTTTTCCTTTAATTCTCTCCCGTCGGGTCATCCCATGTTTTCTCAGAAATCCTTTCTTCTTTTCTGTTTTCCTCATACCCTATCACATCTTCACACGTTTTTAGATACACTTCTTTATCTTTGTCCTATTTTACTTTCACAGAATCTGTTGTCTCTTCAGCTAGGTTTGAGAAGCGGTTTCTTAGTTGTAAATTAAATTCTTCTCTCTTTTCCTTGTTTCTCAAATTTGCTACATCATACCTCCTCTCAGTTTTTTCATATTTGTTCTGCTTTGCTATTATTTTTATTTTAAGTTTTGCCACAATTAAATGATGGTCACTCCCATCATCTGCTCTTCGTTTATTTTCCGCATCTTCGACAGTTTTCTAAACCGACGACTTAGTTATATGGTCTATCTGATTCTCAGTCTCATGGTCTGAAGATACCCAAGCAAAATTATGACAGTTTTTATGAGGGAATACTGTGCCCCTATAACTAGATCTTGAGAGGCGCAAAATTCTGTAAATAGTCTTCCATTCTCGTTTATTTCGCCCACACCATGTCTTCCTATGATTTGTTCCAGTCCTTCATTTTCTGCCCCGACCTTAGCATTCATGTTCCCCATAACAATAATAATGTATCTTCTATTGATCTTCTTCATTGTTTCGTTCGAACATTGATAAAATTGTGTTTTACTTTCTATTTCAAAATTCTCTGTTGGGTCATAGCATTATACAATGCTAACATTTCGAACTTTTGCTTTAAAACTTGCAGTTATTATTCTTTCTGATACAGGATGCCATTCTATTAAACTGCTTTTTGCCTTTGTACTTATTAATATTCCTTTACCATTTCTGTGATCCCCATCTTCATCTCTTGCAGAGTACAAGAAAACCCCTCCATTTGTCCTTCTTTGTTCACCAAATCCTAACCATCGCACCTCACTCACACCCAAGAGGTCCAACTTATATTTCTCCATTTGATGTTCGACCTGTTTTAATTTCCCTCTTTCATAAACTGTTCTCTCATTCCATAATCGTATTCCTTCTTAGTGCAAATATTGTTGTTCGTATAACCGTCCGGCTTTGCTTCACTTTGGTTTCTGTAATCAGTAGACTTTCGGGCATGAGGGGGATTGGCCCACCTCCGTAGACGGATGGTTGTGTTACCAATCACAAGGCCTTCCGACTTGCCTGAGTTTTCTGTCGGGGTATTCTCCCTTAGTCTTTGAAGATCTCTCTTCACCTGCAAGGCAGCAGGGGTTGCGCCTGTTTAGTGGCGGCACGACTCTCCACGTCACAGTATTGTCATGGGCTACATGTGGCATTTACTTACCTTGGCCAACCACCTCCCAGTGCACCACAGCCTGATAATACTGCCGCCTCATTCCGGGGCTGCTTATTTGGGCTTTCCCTTATTCGCAGCGAGCCCACTAATGCGGGCCGTTTCGCCACCCGCCACCTGCGACCCGCCCTACAGCTGAGGCGCGCCCAGGGTATATACAGATTAGTATGGCCAATTCAGTTGCTTGTCAAAACTTACGTTTGGCACGAGTCCATTTGGAACTTGGGTTGCGGTTTTGTCTAACTTACACCTGGTAGTATAATATGAAAAACTAACAGTGTGCACCCAGCGTAGTGATTTTGACGTCCCAGCCCCCTTGTGTTTAATTTTTTTTTTTTGAAAGGAACAGATTTTAAGTTTTAATAAAGTGAAGGTTAGATTTAAATTCAATAAATAAATACATATATATGTACACTTGAACTTATAAATTAAGGTGCGAAAAAGCGCCGTTTGGTTATCAGGTGACGTCGTCTATCCTTGACCCAGTATCGACGACTAAACTGTTTGTCGAGCTTTTATGAATTCCGGGATAGGAGTTCTTTACAAAAGTTGTCGAGAAAGTGAGTTTCGTGAAAATCCGCTCAGTGACAGCTATGCTTTATTTAAATTTACCAGTTCTTCTATTTCTTGACCGATTTGGGTGAAATTTGATATACTCGTAGATCTGCGCGTAAGACCATTGAGAAATTGTTTCATGAAATTCAGTAGAGCGCACATTACTGAATGGCGTGAAATAAATTTCGCTCTGTTATATACACTTTTCGTCCAATTTGGAAAGAATTCGGTACAGGAGATGCCCACAAAACTGTATTAAGTGACTGAGTTTGGTGAAAATCGGCGCAATGAAAGCCATAGACCTAGTTTACTTAAAGGTGTAAATAAATTTCTATACGTACTCTTCATGTTTATTTTCCGATTTGGGAGAAAACAATAATAAAGTCTACACATAATGCTTCTGAGCATTTGTACCTGAATCATCCACACGTTGCTCTTATCTACTGTGTAACAGTTTGCAACTGAAAAATTGCCAGCAGTTCTTCTGCATGTACAGTAGACCAAATGATTATTGTCTTATGCAAGGACTGATGTGCTTCCTAATGATGGCAAACGAGGTCGGAAACATGTACGAGTATAGTGTGTTTTTTGAATATATTGTTGTGAATTTGTGACAATTTAAGTGCATTTGTTGGTTGACATTTAAAAAATAAATTATGTGGCTGTATTTGTAATATTACACTGTAATTGGCTTCATTTCAGGTCTTGGATATCGTCCTATGTCAATTGTGCACGAAGAAAGTAATCTGATTTGGTACAATGCCAAATCTGAGGACAGCCACAAGAACTGGACCGTGGCTTTGGAAAAGTTTCTGGAAGGTGGGTAATTTGGTAGGTTTTTCCACCGGTCTTAGCAGCAGGGGCGGCTCGTCCATAAGGGCTAAAGCCCTCCCAAAATATTTCAGACAAATTAAACTGAATAGCTGAATAAAATTTTTCATTAGGAGATACGTACTTTTTTAAAATAATTTGAATGAAATCATTTTAAATTAAAGTAACTCGCGACGGACTCTAAGCGCTGCGGAAAGAGATCGCGCTGTACGCGTTGGGTCAGCGCAGCTGGGCCGAGTTGCGCGAAGACAGCGGCAGGTAGGCCTCAATCCGGGCTGCAGGTACTCAGCACAGACAGGGTTGAAAGGAGGACTTCGTATATATGTTACCTTTCCTAAAGTTTCAAACGCTGGCATTTTGATAACCATTTTTAACTAGCTGTTTTAAAGGCCATGTCTGTAAAAGTTTTGATTTTAGTAGTTACAATTTGAAGATGCAGATGAAAAAGGACCCTGTGAAGTATCCATAGGGCATCAGTCTTCAGCAATAAACTCTCGCCGAGAGGACTGAGATTAAGAGTTTAGATCGTGCAACACCTCGTTTAGTTATTTCTCAGTCATCATGAAGCACAATACAAACTTGTGTGCAAAAATTTAGCCCTGCTCTATATGCTAAACATACAAGGGCAATTCAAAAGGTAAGGGTCCCTACTTTATTCCCACTGAAAGGATTCCTACATTGAGTTGGCAAGCATGGGTTCAGTTAGTACACATATTCACCACCATATAGCAGTAGCCCGAAAGCTTGGTCCAGCTGGGTTTGCCGTCAACTGACTGATGAGTACACAAAGACATGCATGGGGTGGTCCCTGATGCTTCTTCAACATTATGAAGAGCATGGTGAAGCATCTTAAGCAGAATTGTTACAGGAGATGAGACTTGGGTATTGCAATACACCCCAGAGAATAAGGCTGAATCAGTGACCTGGAAGCATCCAAAAAGAAGTACAAGACAGTGCAGTCTCCAGGGAAAGTGATGGCTACTGTTTTCTGCAATGTTTATGGAGTTCTGTTGGTTGGTTTCGCACGTGTTGATTCAACAATAAATGCAGCGGCTTATCAGGGAACTCTAAGAGAAACTCATGAAGCCTATTCAGCAAAAGAGACCAGGATGTTGACCAAAGGAATTCTTCTTTTGCACAACAATACTCAACCTCACAGTGCTGCCACAGCTGTGAATTTCTTGACCTCCTGGGGCTGGGAAATTTTTCCACACCCACTACACAGTCCTGATTTGCACTGTTGCACTTCCATTTTTTCCCAAAGATGGAAAAGCACCTCAGAGGTTAGCACTTCCACTCCAATGAAGATATTCGAAGTGAAGTCAAGAAATGGTTATGTGCCCAGGATGCAGTTTTTCTCTGAAGGACTTGACAAATTGATATATAGCTATGATAAGTGTCTAAACAGACTTGGTGACTATGTGGAGAAATAAAGCCAATATGAGACTGTATCTGAACCCCATGAGTTACTCTGTATGTTGTTATTTTATTTAAATAAAAAAATAGGGAACCTTATGTTTTGAACTACCCACATAAGAGGTTGAGTGGCTGTGCTGAAAGAAATGCTCTATTACGCCTTCTCCTAAATCATATAATAATCTTAGCCCCAGCACTACCTTACTACCATAAGAAAGTCCCACGAGCTCCCACTGTATAGTTGAGAGACTTTACATAAGAATATGCAAAACCAGATATATTAACATGAAATATAAAAGAGTTTTTTTTTTTCATTTTGTAAGATTCTATGCAATCCTACTCCAACTACAGTAAAGATGTGACATCTGGCACCTGCAGGAGCAAAGGGTTGTCAGATAGCCAGTACAATGTTATATGTAATGTGTTTCTTAGTATACATAGCAACCTCATGGACAGACCTAATCATTTAATTTGTCACTTTACATTGTGTCCTGTTTTCCCTGCTGCAATTTCTGTTCCTGTTACACCACTACTTTTATAACATGGTGTACACATAATGTAAGAAGTAAACAAGACACCAATAATGAGTGACTGAACTTTGGAATCAGTGTTGGTGCTGTGTGCTAATGCAATAGTGAAAAGTAATGGACTTCTTAGTCAGTTCCTGATTCAGTAAAGCTCTCTGGAAGATCCGGTGCCAGATATTGCAGCTTTTACTGTACCACATTTTAATTTTCCTACTGCCTGTTCACGTGCACCTGTATGTGATTCATTTATTGCATTAACAATTACTATGTGATTGCACATTTGTAAACACACAGCCAATGATTAGTCAAATGCCTACAGGATATATGTAATTTTCCTACTGAAAATAACAGTTTTATGGCAGTTCATAGCATATTATTGAATAACTGAAAGATTTTTCCCTGTTTGCCTTGATTTTTTATTAAAAATGGATCAGCAATTGAGTGGGTTTGTTGAGCCCTGAGAATGGACAATTGTAATTCATGATGTTGTGGTTTCAGAATACAAGAATCATACACAGGGCTCAAATGTTCGTCCCTGTGTCTATGGGAATAAACCGAAGGGGAACACAGTGTGTGCTGTCAATGTAGATGCTTGGGAACCGTGTACTTCTGCCAGAACCTTTGGTTACTTCAACAGTACTCCGTGTATCTTTATTAAGCTTAACAAGGTTTGTCTGCTGATTAATATTTATGATGAGTCTAGGAAAGGTTATTATGGTGTTTGTACTTATGATTTCTCTTTGCCTTATCTGTAGTTGACATGGTCATAATCCTATTGGCATCAGTGAGCTGACTGAATTGACAAAGCAAATCCTGATAAGCACTACAAGATCCAGTCGGGCCGATTGTTTGATGCTTGTTTTCCTGTACTTGATTATATCGTATTTAGCAGATGTCAATATGATCAAGTTTGAGGTCTAGTAACATGTTTTTACATGTATTATTTTCACCATAATGGTAAACTTTACCTGTTATTTACTATTTTTCCTCCTGAATAGAATTTTCATCAGTAGATGTCATTGCAGTAAAGCTGTCATCCTAATGCAGACTTATAATATAATGTTTTTACCACAGATGTCAGTTTCCTCTCCCTGCTCCCCTTCATTGTCAGTAAGGGTAGAGGCAACGATAGCAGATTTAGAGTGGAGTAATAGAGATGAATACATGTAGAAATATTAAGAGGGACTTACACAGACTTGTTCCTACAATATCACACAGGAATTCTAATTGTGATCTTCTGGGTTATGACACCGTGTAGTCTGGTAGATTGGCACCAAAGTTTTGAAGAAACACACTGCTTCCATCTTCAGGGTATGTAGAAGCAGTATGTTCTCCCAAAACGCTGGTATCCGCCTACCAGACTACACGGTGTCATGTGTTTCGGAGGAATATACTATCACCATTTTCAGGACAAGTGAAGGTAGTATGTTACTCCAATGTTGCTGGCACCTGCCTACCCAGAAGACCACATAAATGATAGTAAATGGAAGATTCTATCCTTGCCTCCAGTGTGTTTTTCAGCAGTTGGTGTCCTCTGATTCAGAATCTGGTGTAAGTGATAAGTGTATCGTCGATGCTTATTATAACTTACTGACATCCAGAACCAGCACAGTCACATATTTTCTGTCAAGAAAAGTATTGTTAAACATTTTTAAACTAATGACATCATAACACAAAACGTACCCATTTAAGATAATGTAGTGTCTAAAGTTCTTGAAGCAAGGGTCTATTTAATTTTTCAGTGTGAGTAATAATGGTGAAAAACTTTAATATTGCTTTTATAGTTTTACATTCTTACATATAACCCTTATATACCTTGTTTAATATATTCTGCAAAGTCATATTATGTTCAAATACAAAAGCACACTTATTTTCATTGTATTCTTTATCTTTTTCATGGGATGATAAGTGTATGTGGGCTGGAATTGTGCCTGGACATGCATATAGGGTCTTCACAAAGTATCCATTGTTTTTGTCCCATTGTAACCAAAACTGAAATGACTTGGCTGTTTTTTGTAAAATTCTTCAATATTAAATTTCATGAAAATCAGTTCTTATGTTCTTGAGCGGTCATGTGTATACAGATGGAGTGAGACATTTTAATAAGTGCTCTGCAGGGACAAAAATGCTCTTAAAAATTGATGAAAGGATATGAGGTCTCTAGTATGACAACAACACTGCTGAAGAAGAATGCTGTTGTCCATCTCTAGTTTATATTTTAAAAATATAATTCAGAAACTGCAAGCTGAAGCCTGTTTTTCTCATTTGAGTGCCATACATCAGGCAGAAAACATTCAGGTAGACCGCAAACACTTGAAACCATCTCAGTAGAATGTGCAGTTTATTTCTTTTTTTCTTACTTGTAAGATAAATGGAATTCTTATTCAATTCAGATCACATGTTTTGACTTACTGGAAGGAACCACACATATTTCTTTTTTCCCAGAGTTCACAGCTTTAGAATTTAAATGCACAAGTCTGGATCTATTATGTAAGAAGACCTAAACATTCTTAGGGACAGAGCCTGAAGGAAGCCTGGATTTAAGTGTTCACATGCCACTTCTCTTGAATCTTGTCATTACATATGACATATGAGTCACTTTTAAGGTTCAGCTATCTTCACAACTTGGCAAGCCATCTATTTTTTAATGCAATGAAGCTATTTATTTTAATGAAAGCCAACGTGTAAACATCTAAGGATAAAATTTAAGTATTAAGGAGTTGTCAAGATTGGTTCTGGATTATTGGCTCATTATTCCCTGTACATTCAGCTGCCATTATTAAATTAGCAAACATAGTATGGAATTTTGTGTGTAAAGAATAAATATTATAGAGCTATTATAGGTAAATGTTAAAAGTCAAACTGGATATGTGGGGTGGGAGGAAGTTCACACTAAACTGTACCCCAAAAACATCAGTCCACTTCACAAATTCAAAAACCAACAAATGCACTGTATTTCCACATGTATAGTCCAATGCCCCTACATATGTTTCGGCTTTACCAAACCAACATCAGGGGGTCCAAGATTTACATATACTTAACATACATTATTTTCATCCTATAACATATTATATATCACACATAAAACAAGCTTCTTTAACACTAGTGGACTAGAGCACATTCAATACTGTTGTTTTGCATATAAAATCTTGGGTATGGGATGCATATATCTTCTATGTTATATATATATATATATATATATATATGTGTGTGTGTGTGTGTGTTAGAAGTTAAAAAGTTTTTAAGATTGCATTTTCCACATATGTTTATAACAAATTCTTGGCAGTTTTTTGGTATACAGATTATCCCATTAGAGTTGAACATATCTTGTGAAAATATGAGTGGGTATCTGTGTCATTGTTACTTTTATATAACACATGGTATCATAAAGTTACGTATATGAAAAGGAGCTTGTTTTATGTGTGATATATAATATGTTATAGGATGAAAATAATGGATGCTTAGTATATGTAAACCTTGGACCCCCTGATGATGGCTTGGTAAAGCCTAAACATACGTAGGAGCATTAGACTATACATTTGGAAATACAGTGCATTTGTTGGTTTTTTAATTTGTGATTTGATATCAGAATGCACGGAGAATATAATGTGAAAATCAGTCCACTCACCTGCACTATAGGTGAAAACAGACATACATGATGTCTGCAAGACAGGAATAGTGTTCGGTAACAGTGTAGTGCATATGCACATTGTTACCCTCCTGTCCCACATATATACACTCTGTGTCTACTCATTGCATGTACATAATACGTATTAAATGTCCTTGATGCTCTTCTGAATAATACTTTCTCCCTTCGGCTATGATAAAGCACTTGTTCTCGTATGTATCATAATCGTCCTTTGTAGCTTATCTTAAACCCTAATAAATGCCATGAACTGAAATCTGTAATCTTTTTCATACACAACAATCTCAAAACAAGTTCCTTTTTGCAGTGGAATCTTTAGCTCACTCAAACTGTATGTATGACCCATGGTTTTCTGTTACAGATACTCAAATGGGAACCTGATTATTTTAAGAAAACGTCAGACCTACCGAAACATATGCCTAAAAGTCTGCAAGATCATATTGAGGAAGTGGCAAAGAATAACTCTGCAATGGTAAGTTCTAAATCCTATGCTGTCATACTTGCAGACCATCAAAGGACAGCCAGCTGTTTCATAAAAGTGGAAGGAATTTCAGATGCATAGAGACCCATTCAATTCCCAATCAGGCAGGTTGTATCATGAGTCTACCAAAAGATTTCCTTAAAAAAAAACGAGAAAGTTTTATCACAGACACTTCAGAAAATGTCAACGTACTTTTCTTTACTATTTGAACAATCTGAGATGAATTTCCAACTTGGCTATATATGAAAACCCTCATCTTCAAGGCCTGGTAATTTGGAAAATATGAATGCTACCCCCTTGATTCTTTCTTGTTTGAAAGTGCTGAAAAGGCATTTTTATGTTATATTAAACTATGTTATGCCTTAGTCCATACTAGGAGGACAATTTGTTATTCCCCTCACATGTAACATTTTACACAGCTTTAATCAGTAACAACTCAAAATACTGTTATTTTTTTTATCCCAAGCTATATATATTTTTTAAATGGTAATATAGGTGTGATAAATACATGCCTTTCTGTCTTCAGTCCTTTCCACATCTTAATTGCTCAGACAAAGTTAGATCAGGGTTGCCAACAAAGCAGTGTTGTCAGACAGTCAAGTTACAGTACCTAAAACTCATGACAGAAACAATAACATGTAGTCCACCACTATTAGGCTTGGAGATGTAATAAAAAAAAAACCGCGAAATCCACTGGGGGATTAAACTCTGAGTTTTCATTTCAGTGCGAGAAATGCTAAGGTTTCAGGTCTTCGTTTTAGTGCAGGATGTCTAGTTCAGCAGAAGTATTTATAGATCCAATGTTAGATTTTGAGGTTTCTTTTGACTGGTATGTTTTAATGGAGGTTAGCTATTTAGGTTTCATTGTATTGACAAAATTCAGGTCCTTAGAGTTAATTTTATTGACACAAACCGAAGTATGACAAAATATTTCTTTCAGCAAGTGCAGGTAGGCTTTCATGATTCATTAAATAAAACAAAATATACTTTCATAATCTATCGTATTTAGGCTTTGAGTTTTTATTTTAGTACCTTATATATTACAAGGATACTTCTTCCAGCAGGCTGGAATCCTTCCTCATTATGCAAACACATACCAACTTCCTGAATGAGCAATTTCTAGACAAATACATCATAGATTGAGGGAGGAGATCAGCTAGACCACAGGGTTTTGGCCCTTTTGATTCTTTTTTCTGGGCTCAAGGAAGGGCATTGTGTACCAAACACAGGCAAGGGATGAGGCTGACCTGCGTAACTGAATATTTGCTGCTTGTGAATCCATCACCCTCAAGTTGCCACAAAATTTGATTCGACAAGTGATGGAATATTGCTGTGACATTGTTTGCGCCTTCAAAGATTTGGATGCAAAGATTTGCTGCATTGTCAGTGAAACTGACATGAGTTTCTGCATTTGTAAATAAAAACCAAACTTACTTATTCCTGTAAGTTCATGAAATATATAATATTGTGTTTGGTAGAAATTTTGAGAGATTATCCTGTTGATTTTGTTAAAGTTTTATGGAATCAGATGGCTGGAAAGGTGAAGCTGGCTAGGAGGATGGTCACTAATCTTGTATTAACTTGAGGGGTTATGTAGTATCAAATAATATGAAATAATTATAATTTAATACTGAAAAGGAGTGGGAAAGAAGTGTTTATGACCTGTTGGAGCTACTACAGGAACTGGAAATAGTGTAAAAGTACACAATATTTATATTCAGTGGAGTGAATGAAGAAAGACACCCTTAGTAAGGATAGCTCATCCATGTGTAGTAGCTAAACAAGAAACGTAAAATGTTAAACAGCTCTATTATTACTGTGATAAACTACTGAGTAGAGTAATTATTAAAGAAATTATGTATGAATAAATGCAATTTGTTGTGTACAAGATTCTGGTCTTGTGTTGATGGCAGCTGAACACAGTGTGGGTGAGTTGTGAAGGAATGGATCCTGCTGACAGTGAGTTTATTGGGACTGTTGAGTACATCCCCTATCAAGGGTTTCCAGGGTACTATTTCCCATTCTTGGGTGCAAGAAACTACGTAAGTCCACTGGTTGCTGTACACTTCAAAAATATTTCAAGTAAGTATAATGTATAGGTGTTATCATAAGGAATGCCCATATTTCAAATATAAATATATTATCTAACCAATATCATTGGTCACTTCCTACAACCCTTATGAATTGCCACAAGTTGGGGACCATGCCTTTTATTTTAATGTGTTGCAATCAGTAGTACATTTTTACTCACTTTATTTAAAGAAGATACTGGAAGTGGTTTTCTCAGGCTTGCAGATGCATTTCACATATAACAACACACCTTCTTCATTGCACATTGAAGTTGTGCTGGTAACACTGAAGACACTACATCCTGAGTGTTTCTTACAGATCGTCTTCAATGCAAGGATTGTTACAGTACAGTTTAATCTTTAATTTGCCTGAGAAGTAAAATTTTCACAGGTTCAAGTCTGGTAAACAAAGAGGCCACAATCCCCTGCTTATATTCTATCATCATAAACAGTCCCTAAATAACCCAGAGTTATTTACTCTGTTAGCTGCTACACTGTCTTACTGGAAATGGCATAGGTTCACTCATAATTGGACAGGTGTTCAGAAAATGGTGTCAGAATGAGTTGAACATGTGGGTGTGAGTTTGTGGTCCCAGGAAAAATTGGGCCAATCGTCCTAGTTGCACTTGTGGCACACAATACACCAACCATAACATAATGTAACGGCACTTCACTGAATAACATGGGATTTTCTGCACAGCAACGCCTGCTATTTTGAGAGCCCATGTATCTACTGAGATGAAATCAAATTTCATCACTAAACAGAACAAGTGTGGGTTCTATTTCTCTATCATGCATCCCCTTGAGGGTACCAGTTTACAAAATTCGGTTTTGTTTTATGATCTGTACTGTAGATTTTCTGCATTACATTTGATTGTCCCCAATGTCTTGGTTGAGAGATTTTTTGTGATGGTTTAATGATCACTGTCCAGGGCAATGGATTAGATCTCAACCTGTGCACTTTTCTGTCCTAAACTTTACTTGTAAAGTTACATAAAGAAGATGATATAAAATGTGAAAAATTGATGGAACTAGCCATACGAAACAAGGAATCAGAGGCACTCTTGATGTTCTCATTTGGGTGTGGTAGGAACTGAAATATCAGTGAGACATGTGCAAAGCAATGAATGAGTTTCACACTGATATTTAGTAACAACATAGGTAAGATTTCATATTCTTTATTGTGTTTCATGATTCTAGTGCAAATATTATAAAATAGCTAAGCTTGAAAACTGTACTGTAACTTTTTGGAAATACTATTTATGTGTGTAGTGTATATTATTTTTAAACTTCAGGGGGGGGGGGGGGGGGGGGGGGGGAAGGCTGAGTTTGTGAAAATAAGCTGCTCAGTAGATACTGTATTTGTGCCTAAGAGTGAGGAAATAACAGGAGGAGTGTGAAAATTGCATAATGAGGAGCCTCATGATTTATGTGCCTTGCCAGATATTATTAGGTTGCTCATATCAAGGAGGAAGAGATGAGTGGGGCATGTGGGACTTACAAGAAAAGAAATGTGTATAGCACTTTTTTTGGAAACATGAAGGAAAAAGACCTATGTGTAGGCTGGAGGATAAAATTAAAATGGATCTGAAAGATATAAGATGGAACTACATGAACTATATTATGTGGTTCAGGATAAGGACAAGTTGCGGCCTTGTGTGAACATGGTAATGAAGCTCAGGTTCCATAAAATGTGGGGAATATCTTGACTGGATGAGAAACTGGTAGCTTCTCAAGAAGGACTGTGCTGCAGGACGTTAGTTTAATTATATTATTTGTAAACAGAATCCTGGTCCATAATAAGGTACACCTTACATTTCCTCACTGTCCCTACTTGCCTGGACCAGGCTCTGTTTTTTCCTTTTCTCATGGATGTAAGTGACCTTTGCAGCTTGCCCATATACACTCACAGAATCGTTATCCTACTTCATTCCTGAAGTTGGAGATGGCTTGTTCTTCCAAAATGTTGGTACATGGTACACCTGCAAAACTACACAATGTTATATCTCAAAAGATGACACGCTGAAAAAGAATTCTGTCAGCAGCAGTTGAAGTTTAAGTTACAGTGTTCTCTCTCTCTCTCTTTGTTGCAGGAAATGTCCTTGTGAAAGTGGAATGCAAAGCTTGGGCTCATAACATTAAACATGATCGGCGTGATCGAATTGGTCTGACTCAATTTGAGCTCCTGATTGATTAGTCAAGTGTCATAATCCTGGCCCCTTATGGCAAAATTTGTTAACTGTAAAGCTCATGAAAGGATATGTCAGCTCCTTTTGGGTTGAGTGTCGCACCTTGATAAGCAATTGCACAGAGAGATGTGACTAGAAAACAATTTCATTAAATGAGGTTAGGATTGAGGTATTACTGACCCTGATGAGTCATTGTTGGAATTTTAGGGGTTCATTCCTTACACTTGTTGTTATTCATTGAATTACACATTTTTTATGACTACTTATGAAAGATAGTTTGTTTACCTAACTGTTGTTTGGATGTACAAAAGACCAGCAATACAATATGGCAATTCGGTGAATACCTTGAAAGTTTTAAGTAAATGTATGACTTGTTTATAAATAATCTACTTACCTTCTTTTAACTTAATATAACCTTAAGACTGTGGTCTTTTGGTTTGTGACATGGTATTGACTTGTAGGTGGATATAAACGTAAATTTCGTCAAAACCCTGAAAACCAGAATGTGAATAATCACCACCATAAAAACCAGAAAATTTTATATTTGTGTAATCTGCCTCTACCTTATTTTCTTTGCAAATCTCTTTGTGTAATTTATTTTAGTCAGTCAGTGTTGTCATAACTTAAATATACCCATCAGTTTCAGTGGCATTACAGGCCACTGAAGGCCCGAAATTTATGTGAACACAAAAATTAATGGAAAATGACAACACTGGTAGCAGAATGCACTTAAGAGATGAGACTTTAACATAGCATGACATGTACAACTATAAAGAGAAGACAAACTTATGGATGTGTTTGCATGTAACATATGTTAAAGTACTTATGTGTTCTTGTTTTTAGATTCAGTAAACTTAAAACTGATCTTTCAGCTATTTTCTTGTTTGACCTGTTCTTAGTTCAATGCATATATTTCATTGTACATGTACAGTTTTCAATGTTTTGTCTAGTTCATGCTTCCATTTTCCTTTGGTACACATACGTTTTTCCTGAAATGTCCTTAATTTTCGGTAAATGATAACTTTACAGTTTCTCCTTCTATTTTTTTAAACGACCCTTTCATTGTTTAATGATGCTTATCATTTTTCCTAAAAATTCTCTCCATTCTGTGGAGTAACTAGGCAAAATATAAAAGAAATACTCAGAACTCACAAGCTTCACACTACCTAAAGTGTCAGGCATTCTATACAATGCCTAGGAACTGTATCAAGTGCCTGAATTTCATAATTTGCCTGTAACTGAGACTTATGTTTTTTTGAAGTCCACAGTGAAGACATTTTGAGAGATATAACTTCTGTACTTCATATGTTTCATGGATGCAGTTTTCACCTTTATGTAACTGTGTTCCCCATGAGTAAAGGAACGCCTTTATTGATAGAAAATTTATTATTACAGCCTATCTTTTACCTTGAAATTGGATGTTTAATAAACATGATTTTATGTGGGTTTCAAACACAAGTTCACTTTGATTTGAATTTAAAACTAGGGGAAAACTGGTAGCCCTGGATGTTTTTTATTTCACCAAATTGTGATTTCATCATTACATACAATTTGTATTTATCTGCATAAATATAAATCTGTGTTATATGTAAACAGCATTATAACAAATAAGTACATACACAGATAAAATTAATTTAATTAACCTTTAAGAGCCGGCGATTTAAATGCCCTGTACTGTCAGCGGACCGGAATTTTCTCTGGGGATTTAAACGTTTGTTGCAATGGTTAGGAAAATTTTGAATATCTTGAAGAATATTAACGCTGGATCTGTGAAATAAATCGTAATTACTCAAGTAAAGGATGGAGAACACGGTAACGTATATCATAGTTTATTATAAAATATTTTGATGCAAAATAAGAATGAACCACTTCCTAAGAGACAGAAATTTTAGTCTTCTTTCTTTTCTTTATCGTGTCCGGACCGTTAATGAAATTTTAGTAATATGTTATGTTTCGTTCTCTTTAGCCTTAAATTCTGGCTCCTTTCTCCTGAATTCGTTCCCACTTTCAAGGGAAAATATTTCTGTGAGGTTATTTTAACAACAGCGAAATGCTTTTCGTTGGTGTGATTTCTGTAAGGGTGTACTTACAAAGAGGTTTACAGTTTTACAACCATGAGGAATCTGACCTGCGAAAGGAAAAGTACGTTTCTCGGTATTCCTACCAGTGGCCACACTCTTTCAGTGTTTGTCGCACAGTGCAGTGACCCTGTCGCTTGTGAAAATTATTTCTTTTGAGTACATAATCAGCATCATGGCTCGCAGAAGGCATATTCGTGATGAAGATATTGAATTACAGCTGATCTGTGATATTGATTCGGATGAGAACATCTAATAATAAGGTATGTAATAATTTCTGTAACAAGTAACTTCCTTCTGATGACGCATCATATACTGCCTTTCTCGGGTGAGCTATGTTTCATTCTTCCATCAAGTACGTAAGAGTAAATACAGCCGGAAGCTTTTAATTTTTTCGTATATTTGGACAAATATATTGTGAAAAAGTATTGAAAATTTTTCTGTGAGTACAAGCACGGGCTAAAACAGTGAATAAGTTATACGACTACCAGAAAGGAGATCAGGGTTCGGTTCCCGGAAAGTACATAAATATGTCTATCGACTCGTATAAATCTTAACTTGATCCTACTGGCTTTTTAATCGATGGGTATCTGGGGCACATGAATGTACAGATGCTGGAGCATGAAGCTGAATACGCTCTAAATAGTGTTGAATATATCATTTTATGGTATATTACCTCCGCGCCCCAATACGCCCCTTGGTATGAGGCACAACTGTAAAATTACCTTCAAGTCTGTTGTATGTATACATAATATTTATGCACGCTTATTGCCCCGCCAATATCGTATTTAATGCGAAAAGTTTAAATATATTTTTTTGGACAAAAATGTCCGTTTCGGCATTCTACCTACACATAACGATGGACAGATTTGTCCGTTTCGGCTCTTAAAGGTTAAAACAACAGAATATGACACATAGATTTTTGTTGATTTGTCAGTCTCGGCCATTAACCCCAGACAGTATAAAGTTATTCTTCTCATCACTTACAGTTAGCACAAGCTCACACAGTGCATTTATAGAAGTCACATACATAGTGATCAGTAAGTCTTTCAAGTCCAGCACATTTTTTTTGGTTCTACTCTATATACAGGCAACATCGAACTCAGTCCTCAGCATACAACTGTCCTTAAATGATGTGCAGTTCTTTTTTGTTCAGCCTGAGTTGCAGTTTTACCTTGCAAGTGCAGCTTCTTCTTTCAGCCCTTTTCTTTATTGCCTGACTGTTCGTTTGGCTGTTCTGAGTTTTTTGACTCCTCCAAATCATTCTTGAAAAGACTTGAGGCAAGTATATCACTTTTAGCACTGCCTCTTTTTCTGCAGGTTAGTCTATGCTGCCTGCCATCAGGCAGTGGTGATATTTTCTTCAGGACTTCTGCATGTGATGATCACTGTTTGTTAAGGGGATATGAATGTCAGTCACTTCGTCTTCAGCTCTTTTGACCCCCTGGAGGCTAAGGAATGTCCATCACTTGAGAATACAGCTGCTGTCATTAGACTTGTGCATTTGCACTTCACAGACATAGCTGAGGATGCCTACCAATGAACTGATAATAAAATATTTTCCAGCACAGTGGTTTCAATATTAAATTTATGAGAAATATGTGTACCTTTGGCCAAATCATATGCCAATTTCAAGCACTTCTTTCTTGCAAAAGGCATCCAATAGCTGTCTAGTTCTTTAGCATGACTGACTAATTGTGCCTCCAACTCTCCCTAAAAATTATTTTCAAAGGTGCGAAACTTTAGGTTCAGATTTTCTTCACTGCCATTTCTAATTCATGTCAACCTATCCTGAAGTGAACATTTTGACACATTAAAAGGTTCATCGGCTTCTTTCATGAACATTTCCTTTGATAAAACTTTTTGCAACTTATTTCATACCTTCCTCCCTCCATGTACACAATCCAATACTTTTACCCTTCAATTTTGGCATTCTGAAGATGTAGGTTAATGTGAAATCTGATAAATCATGTGAACTGTAATTTGGAATATTAAAGTCCTGATTACAAAATAAATAATAAACACATTTTTTATATAGCCTTGTTCTATCACTGCTATATGACAAGGGAACAGACTTGAGGTCGACATTTGAATTCCAGGGTATTTAAATTAATGCAGTATAATATTTTAGTAACACAAATTGAAGACCATGAAATAATGTTATGGTAGAAATGCTACTAAAATTCTGATATTTGGAAAGCAAAGTTAGGATAATAACCTCTTTTAGAGCAATCTCCCGGGGATCTTCAAGGAATACATGAGCAGTTTTGAATGTTGCATTGATTTCTAAATGATCTTCTGCCATCCCATGTCTTTGCCTACTCAAAGGGTTATTCTGCTCTTATTTCATTTTCATGTCTCTGTGGATGAGAATCCTTCATATTTGATTATGGATTTATTAACACTCAGTTCTAGTACTGACAGTGCCTTGATGATCTTGAAATTTGTTAGGACTAGAGTGGGTGCAAATGTGTTTAATTTTTCAAAAGAAAGGAAATGAAGAAGGTTACTTCTGCTATAGTAAGTTTGGAAAGCCATCAGCAGCATGAAGAAACAAACCTCAATTGATACTTGGCAGATATTTCAAATATAGCCATTATTGTATGCACTGGGTATGAGGAGTATTCAATATTATTTTTCTGTTGCAGCTGGAGTTAAAAGATCAAAGACAGTGCATTACACATTGCACAAGTTAGTGGCTGAATTTTTACTTTTAGGGTTAATGTATTTTTAATGTTTTAGAAGTCAGTAGTGGAGCAGACAGATGCCCACCAGGGCAATAGTATGTTTTGAAGTTCCTCTTTCCTGAGGGCTTCCAGTTTTGAAATTCATTACCAGGAAACTGCAGTGTTCAAGGACATTACAGACATTTGTGGTATTGAGGGCTGTGTCATGTAACCTTTAAAGTTCTTGAGCTGTTAAGTGCTTCAGCACACTTCATATAGTCCAGAGTACCTCTGAGTAATTCTTGTGTGTTTGCATGGCCGAAGAAGTTGTTTGGAGGCCGGAAATTTGGATATGATAAGTGAGTCTAACAGTAATATTATAAATTCTTGTGGAGGCTTTGTAAAAATTTCATGTAACTTTGTTTATGAAGTTCAGACGGTGATGGAAATAATGCTGGAATTATCACATGCTCCTCATACAACTGCCCAAACAATTATGCAGTACTTACTTTGTTACCTAAGATTCCTATGTTTGCTGGTTTTACTCCATTTCCATAAATCTCGAAAAGTGGGTTTTGCTCTGTCTTGCAATTTGGGATTTTATGAATCATACAGTATTTAAATGTAACTGGATTCAGTCATCATATCTCGTCTACAAAATAACATGAAATAACCAATGTCTAACTTTCATGTGCTATGTACACATTGCGTTGTATTCCTAACTACTGAAAAGGAAATACTCTGAATGGTAATTAATATACTGGTAGTATCAGTATTTTTATCAATAGACAAATGGAAAATGTTAGTGTAAAATAAGTGTCTTATATTTTTAGAGTTTCGTGTAGGAAGGTAATATTATTATACTGTATAACACAGCAACTATAAATGAAATTACATGACAGATTAATTCAATACAAAATAAAGTTTTGTAATTTTTCTTAGTTGGTCAACATGTTTTATTCATCTAGGAAGAGAAGTAGGTGGCAGGATGATAAGTGTAAAGTAACCCAGTTGTAAATTTTGTGTTCTTCCTAGGGCATAGTTTTTGAACCAACTGAAATGATTGAAACTGATTTTCATTGTTCATCCAAGTATTGTTTACTTTAACCATTGTTCAGCATTGTATTAGAAGAGATACATTTTTTATTTTATGACACTTTCAGCAATTGACAGAAATGTAAATAATTGAATGGTACTAATTTGAAATATATTTGTTGGCTTGCCTTTCTGTTAAGATTTTCAAATAAGTATATTCTGTGTCTGTGCATGTGTGAAACTTAAGAACTATTACAGTATCTTTGTTTATACAGTTATGTTAATTACTTGCAGTGGGAAAGGCTCATAATTCAGTAGTTGGTCACTTATAATATACCCCTGTCCCCTGCTGTTCTTTATATTCCTTTCCCATCCCTTTTGTTTTCTGTAGATGTGACATTATATACAAGTCATGCTCACCCAGCTGCTGATTAACTACTTTCATGGAGCAGAGCCCTTCTTGCGAAGCTAATAGTCCCTCAGCTAATCAAGAAATTTAACATAATTTTTTTAGAAACCATGTTCACACTAATGTTCCACTAATAACTATCCTGAGCCAGATCAATCTAGCCCACATACTCCCATCCTATCTTTAATATCTGTTTTAATATTATTCTCCTGTCTATGCTTACATCTTCCAAATTGTCTCCTTCTTTCAGTGTTCCCCCCAAAAAGCATGTATGCATTTCTCTTCTGCCCCATATGTGCCATATTGCTGCTGTATACTCGTATATAAATTCCTGTTCGGACCATATGTTTTGATAATCTACTTACATAGATTTCTGGAATTTAAAGGAAAAGAGTGTGTTGCTATGTAGCACCTTTATGCTGCATGCCTATTAATTGATATACAAGTGTAGTTGACCACTTTCTTAGTCCTTTCCAATTAATGTCTGTAATTGAAAAAATTTGGCTCTTGTTAATGTTAATTGGTTTGTCACAGACTGTAAATAGTGCACACATCTACATTTGAATGTAACCTTACTAGAAGAGGCTTCACATTCGTCAATGACTGACTGATTTTGTTATGAAATTGTGCAAATTACTGGTTACAATTTTTTTATAGTACTGACTTTGATGATGCAGTGCTATTTCTTAAGTAGTTAATTATCCTTCTGTGACAGCACACAATTACTATTTTTATTTATTTTTTCAATTACAGCTATATAAGAATCATAGGTGCACCCAGAATTTTTCTTTGTGGGGGCTGACCCTGAGGCTATATATAATTTATGTCTGATTTTAAAAACTATGTTATGAAAATCATGCCAAAATCTCCGGGCCGACATCGAGTTAGGTTACAGAGAAAATTAAAACTAACTGAGAAAGAAAATAATCTACATATTTGTAAGTCTTAATTATATTTTTCAATATTCCAGTGTTCTAGTCATCAGCCGATTTCAGTAGCTGATTTAGACTGGAGCGTAAATCACGTAAAACCTTGATATCATTGTGTCTACAAAATCTGTGTTTTTTAAATTTCGCTTCGGGGGGGTGGGGGCGACTGCAGCCCGGCATCCCCCACCACCTTGGGTGCGCCAACGATAAAAATGGTATGTTATATTTTTTTAATCATAAAATTGTACTTGCAGGTTTACTTTCACTTGTAATGTCATTATTTCCGAAATGTAGAAGTTCAGAGTAATATTTTTATTTTAATGTAATGTACAAGTACAAATTTACCAATATTAAATGCATGAAATATTTTGTGTATCTCAACCTTCATTTTAATCAAAGTGTGAGATATAAATTTATTACCCCTTTCAAGAGTAAAATAAACCTGAATTATATTTCAGGATTCAGTTCATACTGCACAGTAAACACAATCTGTCTCACTGATAAAAATCAGTCAGTCAGCATTGTGTAGGGATATGATCACTCTTTTTTCTGAGAATCATACAAATCATATAAATGCACTCTGTTAGCAGAACATAGAATTTTTGAATCCTGATGGTACCTTAGGCTTTGAAGTGTTAGTCTGACACATTCTTGTACAAGGGGAAGCAATGAACATGCTTTACTTTTCACATCAAATTGAAATAATGATGTGCCTTGCTCAGAGCAGGCTTCCATATAACAACATACGAGTATATCAAGGACAGTCTGCTCAAATAAACAGTAATACAAGCAATTGCATTCATTATTAGAGGCTTGGTAAATGTGAAAACAACTGGGATATTTAATCGACTATAGCCATACATAAAGTATGGTAATACTTTTCAGAAAGATCCTGTCTATGTTATTCATAATTCTTAACTCACTTAGCATATTTATACAGTTGTCTCTTTTGTGTAATGTTCCAACCCGATTTATGAGAAGGATATTAAATGTATTTTGTGGGATAGCGTAGTCGGTATAGCGACTAGCTACGGGCTGGACGGTCCGGATCGAATCCCGGTGGGGGCGAGATTTTCCGCACCAGTCCAGACCGGCCCTGGGGCCTAACCAGCCTCCTACACAATCGGTACCGGGTCTCTTTTCCGGGGGTAAAGCGGCCGAGGCGTGGAGTTGACCACCCACCCTCATCTAGTGCCAGAGTTAAAGAAAGAATAGAGCTATACCTCTACTTCCCTTCTGGGTCTTCATGGCCCGTTCTAGGGAGAACTTTACCTTTACCTTTATTTTGCTTGACATATTCCTAATTGTCTCTTATTTGTGTTGGTACAATGGCTGGCAATATTTATGCAGCATCCTCTCAGTGAAATGACAGTTGGTCCAGTTCTATGCAAAACCAGTCAAGGTTTGATGTAGCAGTCCTACGATTCGTTTTACAATTGTCAAGCTCGCAAGTGATTTCTGTCTGGACAAACAGTATCATTCGGTACGTTGACTTGCCAAGTACACGTGTCGTGGGAACGCGATCACAATGACCAGGCATAATTTACAAGAATACCCGATTACGAATATTTGACAAATAAACCATTCGCGGAAAGAGAATGATAGTTATTCACTTGGCTCTTCGTATAAATGCGTAATTGTTGGCCAGCTACACCAGTAGTGGGAACACGGCTTAACAATGAGGAAGTAACCAGTGTCAGAACTAAACTGCACAAAGTGGTGTTTAATAATTAGTGCCCTCTCTTATATATCATAAAGGTGATCTAGGAGGAAGAGATGGGCGGGACATGTAGCACTGTACCCGTAATTACGTGGTTCCATCCTCAGAAGGCAGTGCAATGCGATGTTTCGGTACTTCAGGAATTTTAAAACCGAGTTAGAAACAGAGAGATTCTTAACTTTTACAGCAACAAACGAATCAAAATTTCCCTTCTTTATTAGTACTGTTACGCGTGTATAGCATGCGAGGTTGGATTTTTTTGTGAAGATTAAATCCTAATATCACGTTAATGTTAGTGCCTCATTAATACTGAGCTCATATTTTTTGGCTTAATTATACTACCATCACGACAGCGCCGTAAATATAGTTTCCGACAGATGAGATCTCATTTGTTGTGTCACTTTGTTAGTATTAAGTTCATTCAGACTAACACCCATTGAATCCAGGGGAATCCATTTGTTACCCATTAGCAATGGAGATTTGGTTTCACAAGCAAAAAACTTGAATTAACCAGCGTAGAGAAGTAAACTGCAGCTCGGATTACACATTTTTCTTTTCAGATTCCTTCCTTGCGAAACTACAAACTTGTGTTTGTTGGAGAAAAATATCTAGTATTTAAAAATGTTACAAATTATCTATAGACACAAACAAACGTGTAGACTATATATATATTATATATATGGTTCTACAACTTACACTTCAGATTGTGGTTTTGACTTGAAGCTGGGCTATTTTCGACCTAAATATTGAATTCACATTCTAACCGTTACTATTACATTCACTTCTTGAAATAGACAAGTGACGTCCATCATTTGAGGAAATAAGGACATGGTAGCAGACTAACTCTGGTCAAGGCTAGCTGCTTGAACGCCGTGTTGGTTGTGTAGCAGAGCGAGTGGACGAAATGGAGTTACAAGGAAACAAACAAATTGGAGGCATGCATGGAAACACATTCCCTGCGGCATGAGAGTGTAATGCATACTTTTCATTCTCATGCTCCACTGAGTAGCGAAAAGAAAGCATTCCGAAATTCGAACTAAAAGTTATTTATAACAGGAGTGTACGTAGCAGCAGTAACATCACTGTGAGGAGTTAGCGCCATCCAGTGGTTTCAGTGTGAGTAACACTGTCTTGCCTTTCGACCCGCCTCCGAGTCCTACATTTCTAGTCTTCGTTGGACAGCGCACGGGCACGGTTTTGTATCCATAATAGTCAAAGATGCCAAAGTATGTGGTAAGCGATTCGCAGGATGAAGCGCAGCGAGCCCTAGATCCTGATGGTGCAAACGCTAAAGTGAGCTTCAACAACAGTGAAGCGATGCCAGCACGAGAAACGTCACGAATTAATCGAGGTAAGTGGTCTACAACTAAATGGGTAGGCAGCGCTGAATTGAAGAGAGGTTGGTTATCCCTTTTTCCTACCGCGCTGCAATCACCATATGCACACGTTGATGGCTGCCGGACTTCATATCGTTTTATCCTACGACATTTCGGTATTAAGTCCGTTAGGAATTGGAGCCTTTTACATGTGTTAAACTTCACCGAATGAAAATTTAAATTTGCTGGTCTGAAGACATACGTACAGACTAAACACGTTTTGTCATGGATTTAACGTATTCATTTTTAAATCTAAACGGTATAGACAAACTGCCGAAACCCAGTGTCACAAAATATGGCATGACAGGACGATATGAATGGGAAGGGAGCGGCCGTGACCTGTTTAAAGCTGATATGTAAGAATACACTGTGAAGTGATGTTTCATTGTTATTTGATTATTTTACATGGTGGTTTGAACTTGCGAGGTTTACGTGGCCTTCTGTGGTCACTGCAGGATGATTACGAATGATATAATGTGACCCCTGCTTATGTTTAATTGTAAAAATAGTCCTCGGAGTGTAGCACTGGTTACAACTGTGCGGGTACTTTCGTAAGGCAGAATCAAATTCAGCAGTTATTTACTGTCAAATGACGAGTCACTGAATTATGAACAGAAAGAATGTGAACGGAAACGGTACAGTTCTGGGAGTGACGTAGCGGTAGTGTCAAATGGGATAGAGTTTTCATGAAATGTGAAGCGAGAAGGGCGTGCATGGTAGGGGGCGTGGCTTACATGAAGTCGTACTGTAAGAATAGGTCTTGGCAGTTGTGTACTCGTTGCGTAGTCACTTGATGATCTTGGTTCATGAGGAAGAAACGTGTTTGGGTGCTAAGTAACACTCATGAGTGAATGTGTACACGGGGCGAGCATGTACCATTCCAGGCGTTCTTAGTTTGGCCCAGGAAGGGCTCAGGGGCCAGCTTGTTATGTTCCTGATATTGAAACAAATGTAAAGAGCGTAATGCGCAAGGTACATGCAAATTAGATCACTTGGGACGACCAAAAGCGGAAATAAAATATAAAGAAAATTCTAACAGTAAAATGCTTTGTCTTTCTGGATGGCAGCCAGAACCAGAGGAATTTGTTCTTGAAAGAGAAGGTAAGATAGTACCACTAAAATCAATGGGAACAAGATATACTAAATACAGTGCTGTTTACTCAAAGGAATCAAATCAATTTTATTATTTTTCAAATAAAGAGAATAAAATAGACTACCCCTTAAACAAAAATCAAGATTTGTTGGATAAAATAATATTTAATAAGCAAGGGTATGTTTTCTTTCCTGATGAAAATAAGCAGGAGAAGGGAAAATGTAGTTACTGCGTGGATTATGATAAAGACATAGATGAAAAATTTATAAACAACAAAGTCAAAGTAGTATACAAATTGACGGATGTAGAGTATAAGGAGAAATGTGAGCAAGGAGATGATGGCTGTATTTGTTTTGATAGCAAGTGTAGTCGCTCAATACAATATTTGAATAAAAAAGATGATAAGCCATTTTACTTAAGGTATGAGGAAGTGCCTTGTAAAGATAAAAATGGTGAAGTACAAAAGTGCACACAATTAAAAGATCAACTGATTAAAGCAGATAAAACAGAGGTCTTTTACGCTGATAAATTGTGTAGGTTCGATTTAGAAGGTTTAAAAAAGGAATTAAAAGAGATAATTAAGAAACAACTTGAAAGTAAGAAACAAGAACTTGAAAAAAATAGCGAAAAATCCTATGATCATAAAAGTAAAGATGTTTATATAGATGACTTGTCAATAATATTTGATCGTGTTGAAATAGAAGCGTGGGGAAGCGGTGAAGCAGGTCATATAACTGATAAAGCTCATTCTAAAGAAACTAGAGCAGGAATACCAGGAGATTATATTAAAGCTCAATTAAAAATTAATCCTAATTATCCTATAATTAACATTCAAGTTACAGAGGGAGGGGGTAACGAGAAAAGTCGCCCCTCAGATAAGGACGGGGGACCTATTTTTATAAAAATATGCAATTCGCAGAAACAACATTGCAAGCCACTGATTACTGTTGCAGGTGGGGGTAAATATAGAACATATGGTCCTAACAATACAAGTTATGAGAACACAATAATTCATGAACAGAGTTTAGAGTTAGAAAAAACAATCATAACAGCAAATGAATCGGGGTCTACTGAAGATAATAGAATAACATATATAAAAAATGGCAAAATCGAGTATGAAACAGTAAAGTGTAGCAGTGGTTTTAGAAGCAGTAAACCTGGTGCAGGTGGCTGCATTGACAAAAGCAAAGGAATTTATGGTAAAGGCTCTCCAGGGCATTTGAAGATTAGCAATTGTAGCTCTATATTAATTCTCCGATATCTGTTAAGCATAGGCTCTTGTACCCCAGAATTATTTTGAACACGAAAAATTTCAAAGTAAATATCTAGATTCTAAATCCATCCGCGGTTTATCAGACATAACAGTAGGTTAACACTTTAAAACTCCATGGTAAGTATATGTACCAACTGCTCTAATATTAACCAACTCTCTATTTTGTACGCAGTGTGTTTCGTATGATTATCACAATAAACGGCGGTTATTTCCCTACACATCACTAACCGATTTGTCTTTATAATGGACATTGACTGTGTTCTCTGTGAGGCAGAAACAGAATTTACATATGCAGTTTAAATAAACGTCGATTTTCAAAGGGTTGGTTAATCAATAACATATTCACTGTACGTTGTTTTATACGTACAGACGAAAGAACTGGTGTAAACGTCATTGCAAAAACAAAGAAAGAGGGAAAACCTGGAGTCAGAAAACACAGCGGTATGCATTTGTATCTGTAATGTTACTGCTTTCGAGAGCACATCATACCATCAACGTACGCATTCAGAGAGAATCATCTGCTTCACTCACATGTTTTCCTTCCTTAAAGGAAAACAAAGCAGATATGTGACATTATGCTGTCTGTGTGCCCTTCCCTTCAGTTTTTGATAAAATATATTTATTTACGTGAATGTTATTTGTATTATGCCATTAAAGCAATTAAACATAAAAGCACGGAGTTTCTAACACTGGAGCATATATTGTGATGAAAACTAAAAATCGTAAAGACTGTGTCGAAATAATGCTGATGAAAGCACGAACGTTGATGGTAGTCTGTAGGCTACAGTTTAAACGTAGGATTTATATGGTGTGTGCGGAGAACTTCTGTCCCTCTGTACTGTCTCTGTGTTGTCGAAATTAATTTTCAGCTTTTAGATTCTTAAGAATAATTCGGCTGCATGGTGTTTTATCCCGGGAGCTGGTAGTTGGATCTTGTTGTTGACCGAGCGGAGTCTGATGATGGATCCGTTAGGACACTTAAGGAATGACTTCCAAATCCACTTAGAAGAAGGTTTGACACAAAGATATATATATATATATATATATATATATTTGAAATTATTATAAGTTACAGGTTGGATGACTGAAATATACCAAAGGTGAAAGTGCCGGAGTGTCCTCCAGTGCTACACATACATCAGTTTCTATACGTAATTAGGGAGGTGTCGTATGAAAATCATACGTCATAGCAGAGGGGTCTTGGGTGTGGTCGTGTGAAGCTATTGGTCAAGACTTACACTGTTGTCCTATACGAGTCTTTCCCGCGGACCCTTACGTCATAATGCCATTATAGCTTCACACAAGTCTTTCATCCCTTGTGACATTTACAGAGTATCCAAACACTTGTACTGAGATGGGGCTAATCTCCCTATAGGTTGGGGAAGACAGCCAGCTCATGTAATCCCCTCCTTCCTGCTTAACGCAAGACCCTTGCAAGGTGTGGTTGATACAATTATAACAGAAATTGTGAGTGTACATACAATTTCAATACATAAAGTCAATAATATTTACGTACACTGTCGTCATATATGACAATGGAAAGCGTGTAAGAATCGAGTTCATATTCGGATTAAAGTACCATATATTTCGAAATGTCAGCGAAGTATATTTGAAGAACAGAAGGATAAGACAAATTGTTGTAACTTTTTTTTCATGGCGCGACAGCCCCTAGTGGGCCAAGGCCTACTCATTGCCGAGGCTTCACGATCAAACTCAGTTAGACACACCACACTCAGTAGGACCCCTCTGGCCGAGTGACCAGCCCGACGCAGAGACCTCTACCTGACAACACACAACACTCACAAGAGACAGACATCCATGCCGCCGGCGGGATTCGAACCCGCAATCCCAGCAAGCGAGCGGCCGCAGACCCACGCCTTAGACCGCGCGCCGGCCTCTGGGATAGGCATTTTCGTAACATATTATTTCACAACAAGGAATTTAGTAAGTTACACAGGTCTCGTAGAGTCCTTACGATAGTAAGTTCAATCAGTAAGGTTAGGATAGGCAAGTTATATGCCTAGAAATTGGAAGACACAGAGTGAATACAATATTTTAGTGGAAACTGTACTTGGATAACCAAATAAAAAAAGACAGGAGGATAATATTAAGGTGGATCATGGGGATGTTGCATGGTCCTGAGGTAGATGGATCTGGATAAAGAAAGTCCCCAGTGACGGCGATTTGTGTTAGTGGTGTTAGAACCTGTGGTTTCCGTTAACACAGTTTTGGTCCGTAGAAACCATTAGGGTGAAATCATAAAAATAACTCGTACTTGTATTTGAACTTAAAATTCTTATTTATGAGGAACATTACGTAACTTTGTCAGCATCTAGTTTGGCATTTGGTAGTTTGTTGCGTTGGGAATGACTATTTAGTATAAGACGCAGTGACCGCAATTAGCCATCCATGAATAGTAACGTGATTCGAGAAGGCTGTTGTTGTAGGGCATCGGATATGTAAATTTTTCGAATTCTTATGCACGCTGCCTTTACCAGCCCTATTATAGTACAGGAATGCCCACAAAAACTAAAAAAACGAGTCCTTTAATAACTTAATGCAGTCTTCTCTCAGTTGCCGTTACTGAAATCTGAATAAGTGGCAAACAGAATGTATAACATTTGACAGTGTAACTAGAAATCTCTTTGCCTTTCGACAAAAGCTGCCACAACCCTCTTTTCGTAAACATCGTTACAATTAATTGTGTATTCTGTCACTCCGACATTTGAAAAAGAAAAGAGGGATATGAAGAAAATTCATTCTATGAAAGTGGCTTTAATAAATGTTAAAAGCATTTCGATATTATACCTAAATGTGCGATCAGCAGAGTATGTGAAAGTTTCTCATGCTGCAGCACTAAATTCACTGTCAGGTAGGCCCACATATCTACCAATCATATACCCGTGCTCCCCCGGCAGATAAGAAACCACACCCTATCGAACCCCGATAAAAAATACCTGAGCTAAATTCTTTAATTTATGCACAGCAATTAACAAAACATGAGCAAGGACAATTAAAATTTTTCGTCAAAATGCGTTGCAAATGCGATCAGGTTTTTAAATTTAATTTCAGTGTTGTGTTTGATATAAGTAAAGTTAAAGTAAAGGAAAATTTTTCTCTGTCTACGCTGCGAGGATAGGTGGTGGAAGGACGGAATAGCTCTGCCTTTACTTAATCTCGACATTGGATGGGATGAGTGGTCTGGTCAGCTGCACTCTCAGGCCGCTTTACTCCGCGCAAAGCACCACCGACAACCATTGAATAGGAGGGTGGGTGGGCCCTAGAGCTTCTCTGGACGCTTTCGAGAAGAGATCAGTTTCCTGCTCTCCTTGATTGTCCAGCGCGTAGACAATATTTGAAAATTGTATTATTTATCAACAAATTACTAAAGGAATTTTACTCTTTTATTGTCGAAAGAAAGTTTAAAGTACTTTTCTATCCGATTCGCCCCGATTTTCGAAAGAGCATTGCTTTTTGAAAGTTCTCAGGCTTCGTCCACTGATCCTTCTGGTAAGAGCAGCATGTAGATGAAGATGAACGGAGCATTTGTGGAATGATATTGACAGGGAAGAACGGAAGTAATGGGAAAAAGTTCTGTCCCAATGCCAGTTTGTCCACCATAAATCGAAACCGAGCTTCCGCGGTGGGAGGCCGACTAATAACCGTCTGAGCCAAGGCACGGCCTACTTGATAGTCGAATTTCATGCAACAGATTGTCGAATTTCATGCAACAGATATTTAAAATATCATATCTTACCGCACACAACACGCTCACAGTCTCAATTACAAAGACGAATTCCTTAATGCAGTTAAGGGAAATTATAGCTCTTTGTTCTCAGAATCTTACGAAACCTATAAATACTTTCTGCACGGGAAAATGCAGAGCTTGTAAGTGTTAATGCACGTGTACATGGAGGGGCCACTTTGTCCTGAAAGGGTAACAAAAATAATGAATGAGTGTGTGTAATGAATAGCACAAACTAGGTCCACGTAACCTTAAAAGCTACTAGCCGACAAGCTCTGTTAAACCTGCTGTCTGGAAAGTAATGAGCTGATTATTTTTTCAAAAACGTAGTGGCGTTGTTTCCATATTCACTACAAAAACATTGGAAAGTACTATACTAACGATGATTCAGTTGAAATTGGTATAAATTGGGACTAATTTGTGCATTCCTCAACTTTCCAATGCAGTGTGTACCCTTTCACAGTTAATTATGCAACACTCCAGGAATGACTTTCAGGGAAGTGTTTCTTAACTATCGGCACTACAGGTGGTGACGAACTGTTTCATGGCACAGGTGGTTAGTCGTCGGCGTCTCACTGTGTGTGGAGGGCCTTCATTCCTACGCCAGTGCATATGGGATTTTTGGGGGACAAAATGTTACCGGAACATGTTTTTACTGGTTTATCCCCTCCCAGTATCATTCCACCAACGTTTCATATATCATCGGAGCTGTACTTACAATCTTATCAAATGTCAGCGTCGTTAAATGACACATTAAAACGAGATGAGTGGTTAGGTCCACGCTCCGACCACTTTACTCCATTGGTAACAGCCCACGCCCATTGGAGAGGAGGCAGGGTAGAGCGGTTAACAGTGAGATAAAAATTCCCCCACCACCCGGGAATCGAACCACGACTGTCCGGTCGTTCAACCCATAGCCTAGTCACTGCAGTAACTGGAACTATCCGGCTCACCTTGTTACAGTTCCCAACAGGCTAACCATGTCATTCGTCGCACCCACCACAGCGATCGTGCTGTAGACCAGCGACTTCCTTGCCTACAAAAATTATATTGGTTTCTTTAACTACTGAATCTCCCATGTTAATTTGAGTGATTTTTTGTGTAACTACGCACATCAGCACGCTATAACTGACACCGCAGAACAAACTGTTTCAAGCGGTAAGCTTTCTGGTTTGTGTATTTTAAGTGCCTGCTTCGAATCTCGGCTTCAATACGGATTATCCTCACGGAGTGTTTCGTGATTTTACTCAGATCTTCCACACAAATGCCTGGATAATCCCTCAAATTAGGTCGCGACTAGTTCCTTCTCTTTCCTACTATATCATTTTCAGTTCATGAGTCAGTTAACTAATCATCACATTGTTCAACGCTGTATATTCTTAGCCACAGACGGCAGTCTTAACCGACTAACGAACTAACTGCATTGACCAGAGTCATTCTTGAGAAGCTAATAATTCCTCTGGTACTTAAGAAATACTCCGCAATTTACGGAACCCAAATGTTTATTACCGCGTTGCAAGAGCACGCCGTTTGTCTCTGTCCTGAGCCAAATGAATCCAGTCCATTCACATCGTATTTCTTTAAGATCCATTTTAATAACACCCTCCCATCTACGCCTATGTCTTCCAAGTGGTCTTTTCTCTTTCAGGTTGCCACACCAAAACCCTTTATGCATTTCTCTTCCTGTATGTTCCACATGCCTTCTCATCTCATCGTCCTTGACTTGATCACCCTAATAATATCCGGTCAGAAATACAAATCATGAAGCTTCACACCCAATTATCCTCGTTCTCCTGTTACTTCCTCACTCTTAGGCCCAAGCTTATTTCTCAACACCCTCAGCCTATGGCCTTCCCTTAATGTAAGACACCAAGTTTCACGCCTGTATCAAGCAACAAGCAAAATTGTATTTCGGTATATTTTAATCTCTATAGACAAAAGATTCATGACCGAGTGTTAGTAAATAAAGCACAAATAAATACAAATACTTCACACGTCACTGAGCATCGCTATCAAGTTGTTTGGCACAGCTGTTTCTTATTCGGGAGGTCTCGGGTTCACATCTCGGCTCCGAAATAGATTATCCTGAATGCAGATTTTAGGGGTTTTCCTCCGTCCCTCCATACAAATTACGGGATGGTAGGCCTACCAAAAATTAGTGTACGACCGAACCTTTTCATACCCTTTCATATTCATTACTCATCCTGTATTGTGCGTTGTAATTTCAGCATGTGAAAGCGTCATAAATAAGCCAAAAATAAATATTAACGCATGGCACTAGCGTTTGACTCACTCTATGGAGCAGAGACCTCTGGCAGCAGTTGAAGTTTGCTGCGATGATCACATTTCCTCACATGCTATGAAACCGCATTGAGGGCCCTACACTTCAGGATGCTGTACTTGCTGAAAGAAGTCCAGGCAGAGGAATCTGAAATCTGATTTATGAAAGGAGGGAGGATAAAGCAGGGACGTCCGTTATTTTGGCAACACTGTTCTGCCAGCCTCGTGTCAAGAATGGTGCATGACGTGAACATTAAAAGCAAGGTGGGTGATGAAACCCCTACGTCACAGCTGAAGCCAGAGGTCACGTCAGCGCATCTGACAGTGGGCTGTGTGTGTGCCACTGTTCGCGTTCGCAATAGCACGTCACAGGACGTATCGGCAAGCTCAGTTTAGTCCACACCTCGCACACTTTTTATTTAAGATACGTTTTAATGTCCTTTCATCGACGAAGTGAGCTTTCAAGTGTTCGATTCCTTTCACATTTTTCGACGAAAATTTTGCATGCACTTGTCACCACTCCCGTGCCTGTTATACTTGTATACCTACGCAGCCCGTTGCTCCTGTTGCTTGCTCTGTTAGACTTCAGTCCCGTGTTCTTTCCTTGGAGCGAGACATTTCACATTCATATATATTAACAGGCAACCTGAGAACTGGACGTTTGTGTATCGTTATTCGATATCCGGGAAGGGCAAGAGATTTTTCTCTTTTCAACATCGTCCAGACCAGGTCTGTGGCCCACCCGGAATCCTATCCAATGTGTATCGCGAACTCTTTCCTTCGGGTTAAAGCGGCCGGAATGCGAAGCTGAAAGCCCACACCATCTAGTGCCGAGGTTAACAAAGAGTGGAGCTGTACCTTCACTCCCCCGTATGTTTTCATGGCGTGGTCAGAAACAACTTTGCTTAATATTATTCATTCCGTACATTTCAACTTCATATTTAAAGTCCGACAAATGTACAATTCAATCACATTAACTGTGTACTTTCACTGTCCTACATGTTTCGAACCCCTAACCTGGGTTCATCTTCAGGGACACATTATCTAAAATCGCACACTAGTTACACCAACTGGCACAATTATTTACATGAGTTCTTTACAATTGTTCACATACACTGTTTAAAAGAAATAAAAGTTAAAAATTGTGGTTGTTGGTGAGAACAGCCCACCCAACAGGCAACTTACTCCGATAAACAGGATATCAAAACAGCATAGATTGTTCAACTTTTATACAATTTTTAACCAGTGTAAGACTGAAACAACCAACAACCACAATTTTTTTGCATTTTCTTGGCTCGACAGCCCTAGCGGGCATAGGCCTCGCCACTGTTGAAGTTTCGAGATCACACTCAGACACACGACACTCCGGCCGAGTGATCGGCCCGTCGCAGAGACCTCTACTTCACAACACACAACACTCACAAGAGACAGACATCCATGCCCCCGGCGGGATTAGAACCCGCAGTCCCAGTAAGCGAGTTGTCGCAGACCCACGCCTTAGGCCTCACGGCCACCCCGATTGGCACATGTTATAATAATAAATGAAATAATGATAATAATGGTGATAATATATTCTGCGGCCTGGGGGGTGTGAGTTGGAATATGTTGCAAGACTGTGATGCAGAAGTCTTCCTTTTTGAGTCTCACGTCATGCACCTTCCACGATTTGAAGCTGATGCAACACTGTTGCCAAAATAACTTATGCTGATTAATTCTGCGTACGTAAATACAAACCACATCATACGTTCATTTATATTGTTTAGATGGCTTTTATTTCCTTGCCGGGGCTTACCCAACAAACATGTCATGAGTACTTCAGCTTCCACTTGAGCCAATTCATTCACCCTGAAGATGTACGCATTATATTCCTTGAAAACGTAAGAACATTTAAACACTATTCGGTGTAGAAATCTAAAGGAGGGTCATCATTTGACCAACAACCGCCTTGAAAACCTGAAAACTTATACAAGTGGGAGCGTTTACTTCGTGTTTTTCTGATATGTCATTTTGTTGTTATATATGTTTCATTTATCTGGCGTTTATTTATTACACTTACAAATATCCCTTCCGAAGATAATCCCACCATTACACGAAGTTAGAAATTATTTTACTATGAAATGTCAAGGCATTCATCACTAAATTATAGCAAAATTCAAGCTCTTATTTACTTGGGAGGCAATAACAAATTAAAATTATATTCTGATTGAAATGAAAGTACAAAATTTGATAAATTATTGTTGTTTCTAAGATAATATTTAATCTTCTTGTTTCAGATTGTAAAACTTAAACTCCGAAACAAAAAATATGTAATTAATTTTACTTTTTAGCTTATGTGGGTAAGAATTTAGCAGGAGTACAATTGAAGTATGTAGATTAATTTTACGTTAACCAGGCTTGACAAGCAAAGAAACACATGCATCCGTAAAAAATTACAAGTAGGCCTATCCTACATAGTTCAAGACATAGTTCAGTACCAATAGAAATGGAGGAAACATGTGGCGAGAATGTAAGATGATCATCTCCCACCATTGGCTTTCCAGTATCATCCGAGCGGACGCCGTTTTCTGGGGAGACCAAAACAATATTGAAAGAGTAAGAGAATCTTCAAGATCAAGAGACAGGCCTTAATGGTCCTAAACCCAATTTTTTTTCTGGTAATGTTGATAATGATGAATTTACATGGATATGAAACTTGTCTTTCAACAAAAAACTCGCCTTGCGAAAAAAAAAAAAAGTGTCAAAGGGAATACTGTATTTGGGTAAACGTAAGAGGAACGATTAGGATCCGTAGTTGCGTAGCGGATATATCATCAACGCTACTGGCTGGACGGTCGGAGGTCCGAATCCCGGTAGGGGCAACAGATTTTTCTCTTCTACAAAACGTTGCGGCCGGGGCGTGAAGTTAAACACTCACCTACATCTAGTGCCGAATTTAAGAATGAGTGGAGCTCTACCTCTACTTTCCATAATTAAGTCTAAGGCGTCGGTCAGCATCCGCTTGATTTCTGGGATCGCGCGTTCGAATACCGCCGAGGGGATGTATGTGTGTCCCTTGCGTTGGTGTGTGTTGTGTAGGTAGCGGCCTCTGCGACGGGATAATCACTCGTTCAGAGGAGACCTACTGCAAGACCGCGCGTGTGTGTGTCTGATTGTGTGTAATATAGAAACCTCAACAATGAGGTTGTCTAGGCCCGATTTGGGCTGTTGCGCCACATAAAGAAAGACGGAAAGAAATAGGAAGAATTAAGTTTTAGATATTGAACGTGACAGTCTGTGAGCGTCAGTGATGTTATTGTAGCCAGGGCGGGCCTTATGCCGATTGGACCGATTTGACGCAATCGGGCCCCGCGCTCATGGGGCAAATTAAATAAATAATATGTATGACTGATTGCTTGATTAAACGTAAATAAAAATGATAAGTATTGACCGTGTTAATTTTTCATCCCAATTTACGTTAATATGCCAAATCTTTAGTCCTTTTTTTTTTTTTTTTTTGCTCTGCACAATGACTTGTAGTAGCCCGCCACAAGGATTGCAATCTGGCCCCGCCTTTGCTAAGGCCCGCACTGATTATAACGATTAAGTCTAGGAATTTGGGACATGCGGGAAATGTAACACGCATGAAGTTATAAGAAACCTGTACTAATTCTGGATGGAAAACCTGAAGAGAGGTTGTAACTTAAGAGACCTAGACGTAGGTGGAAGGATAATACTAAAATTCACCCTAAAGAAAGAGGACCATGAGAGCATAGAGTGTATAAATGTGACTCCAGTGGCGGACTTAATGAACTCGCTTTTCCTTTTTACAAACGTCGTACTCTGGTAGTACTCACTCTACAGTTCTCTCTAACTGGAAGGTTATTTAACTACACTGACGTGACGTCTTCTTTCATCGATTGGTCATTTTGGCCTTTTTGCCTCAGGATTAATTTTGACTCAGTAAAAATTTTCTCCCCTTTGTTGGTATCTTCACCTTGCCGTGGTAGAGGGGCTTGTGAGTTCCAGTGACCCTGAGAGCTAAGCCGGCGGTAGCATTGCTAACAGTAGGGTCTCCCAAGCCGGACAGATCAAAAGGGTAGGAACCAGGCGAAGAGAGATGCCTAGGAGATGGGAAACCGAATAAAAACTTCCTGATGCCGGAAGCAGCCACATCAGTAGCGACATGAAGCACAGAGCAAATGATGCTCGAGATGGTTCATGATCGTGTAGCAACAGGCGTGACCAGAGTGGTCTGAACGGCTGCTGTACTGCGATGTGGAAAGCAAATGGAAAAACTACCACATTATTACTTTTCCTGGATAGTCTCTTCCAGAAACAGAGACAAATGCCAAAGGCGAGATGCTTCCTCTGAAGACAAAACATTCCGGAGGTAAACTACTCCCCCATTCGGATCTCCGGGGGGGGAGTGTTTCTAGGGGAGACACCACGCGGTAATGACTACAGACAAAAGCAGAAGACACAAAATGAACATAACAGCTTCAAGATAGGCACTTGGAACGTAAGGACCTTGAATCAAGGAGGAAAACTCGAAAATTTGAAGAAAGAGATGCAGAAGAACGCAGTGTCTGTGCTAGGTGTTAGTGAAGTGCGGTGGAAGGGTCAAGGTGAAATAAAAAGTGGTGATTATACAGTGTATTATTACGGGGGTGACAGTGCTGAAAGAGGCCTAGCAATAGTAGTGCATAAAAGCGTAGTGAAAAGTGTTGTTAAGAAGAGTGTGTATAATGACAGAATCATTGCTATTAAATTGCAGGCAGAACCGGTAAGTATTTTGAGAGTGCAAGTGTACATGCCAACATCGGACTATGAAGATGACAAAGTGGAAGAGTTGTGTGATATAATTGAAGAAATTCTTGAAGAGGATGGAAAGGGTGCGACAAACACGATTATAATGGGAGATTGGAACAGTGTGGTTGGAGATAAAGCACATCACAACACTGTTGGACCATATGGACTGGGGAGGAGGAATCAGAGAGGTCAAATGCTTATTGACTTCTGTGAAAGAAATGGACTTGTTATAACAAACACATGGTTCAAAAAACCTAAAAGAAGATTGTACACGTGGAAATCACCAGGAGATAGGAATCGATATCAGCTGGACTATGTACTAGTGAAACAGCGATTCAGGAACAGTGTGAAGGATGTGCAGACACTCCCTGGAGCAGATATTGACTCTGACCACAATTTACTGGTTGCAAAGATCTGCACCAGATTGAAGAAGATCATGAGGTTCCACAAGAAAAAACCAAGATGGGATTTGGAGAAGCTATATGCTCAACGACAGGTAGTACGCGATAGACTAGAAGAAAAGCTTGGTGCAATCAAATGTGAAAGTGGGTATGTGGAAGTGCAGTGGAACAATATCAAGAAATGTGTGTTAGATATTATGAGTGGTTTGGTTGGAAAAGTCGAGAGGAGAGCAAGAAAGCCATGGATTACACAGGAGATGATCAGTAAAATGGATGAACGAAGGAAATGGAAGAATGTCAACAATGAAGAAGGAAGGAAGAACTACAGAAGACTGAGGAACGAATTGAAAAGAGCCACGGACAACGCCAAGAAGGAATATATGGAGAGCATATGCGACGAGATAATAGAATTTCAAAGAATAGGGCGTTATGATTTAATGTACATGAAGACAAAGGAGCTAGGTTGGAAAGAAAACCATGGGATTCAAAACATTGGCATCGAAGACTCTCAAGGCAATATAATAATAAATCAGAGACGAGTACTGCAAATTTGGGAGAATTATATCTCAGAGCTCTACGATCGAGCTAATCGACCAGAACATCTAGACGTCGAACCTGAAGGTGAAGTAGATGAAGACGAGAAAGGCCCTTATATTTTGCAAAGTGAAGTGGAGAAAGCTATCAAGGAGATGAGGGATAAGAAGGCTACAGGAGATTATGATGTACCTGGGGATGTACTTAAATTTTTGGGAGAAGGGGGTCTAAGATTAATGACACAGATGATCAACAGCATGTATGTAACTGGAGAATGGCCCAGAGATTTTATTGAAGTTACAATGATTGCCTTAAAGAAGAAGCCCAAAGCTACAAAATGCAGCGACCATCGCACAATCAGCATCATCGCTCATGCAGCAAAGATAGTAGCGAGGATACTTAGAAGAAGGATTGAGAGGAAAATTGAAGATGCACTTGGAGAAGATCAGTTTGGATTTAGAAGAGGAAAAGGAACTAGGGATGCAATTGGGATGCTGAGAATAATATCAGAACGAACCTTGGTCATAGATGAGGAATTGTGTGCTTGCTTCATCGACTGGCAGAAGGCATTTGACCGTGTCAACTGGACCAAATTAATGCAAATCCTAAAAGGAATTGGGATAGACTGGCGCGAAAGAAGATTGATCAGCAAATTGTACATGGAACAGAGTGTCAAAATACGACTGGACCAAGGGGAGACGAGAAGTGTGAAGATTGGAAGAGGAGTTAGACAAGGTTGCTGCTTGTCACCGATTCTGTTCAACTTATACAGCGAGTACCTTACCAAGGAAGCTTTTGAAGGGTTTGGAGACTTCAAAATAGGAGGACAAGTAATTCGCACTGTGAAATATGCAGATGACCTTGTGCTACTGGCTAGGGAAGAAAAGGTGCTACAGGGCATGATTGATAGACTAATTGAAATTGGAAGACGCTATGGAATGGAAATGAATGTGGGAAAAACTAAAATAATGAAAATCTCAAGGGAACCATCCCCAATGAAAATTATGATAGATCAAAAACAATTGGAGAATGTGGAATATTTCAATTATTTGGGTAGCATGATAACAAGTGATGCAAGGTGTACACGTGAAATTAAATCCAGAATTGCAATGGCAAAAACAGCATTCAACAAGAAGAAAAATCTTTTCACCAGCAAACTGGAATTAAATTTAAGGAAGAAACTAGTAAAGTGCTACATTTGGAGCATAGCTTTGTATGGTGCTGAAACGTGGACACTTCGGAAAGTAGATCAGAAGTATCTGGAAAGTTTTGAAATGTGGTGCTGGAGAAGAATGGAGAAGATCAGTTGGACCGATCGTGTGAGAAATGAAGAAGTATTACACAGAGTCAAGGAGGAGAGGAATATCCTACATACAATAAAAAGAAGAAAGGCTAACTGGATTGGTCACATCTTGTGTAGAAACTGCCTTCTGAAACACGTGATTGAAGGAAAGTTAGAAGGAAGGATAGAAATGACGGGACGACGAGGGAGAAGACGTAAGCAGCTACTGGATGACCTTAGGAAAAGAAAAGATACTGGAAATTGAAAGAGGAAGCACTAGATCGCACCCTGTGGAGAACTCGCTTTGGAAGAGGCTACGGACCTGTCGTAAGACAGACTACAGAATGAATGAATGAATGAAAAATTTTCTACAGCCGATGGAGCTCGTGTGACAGAGCAAAGAGCAAGGCTTCTCTATACTGTACCCTAACAGAACAGCCTCATTCGAGTTCCAAATGTGCTTCTAAACCGTGACCCCAGCTTTCGAGCGATTGTGACAAACGAGAACGTTATTGAGCAATGATGATTTTGATACAAATGCGTGAAAAACTGAGGAACTTGGCAAGGAAAACTGAAGGACCCTAATAAAACCTGGGATAATTTTATGGACCAGCCGGATGTTGGAGTTGGCTGACCCGCAGAGCCGACTGCTTTGTTTATTGGTCTCTCTCTTTCTATCACTCTGTCTTTCGCAATCTCAATATCTCTTTAGCCGACAGAGGGCAGATTGGCAAGTTTCCACACGTTTTATATAACTATGGTATCATATACAGTACTGGTCAAAATCCAACTGTCCCGTGGACATGAGCTACCAACGCTTCCCCTAACCGCTGTCCATAATCTAGGAGTGCACAAGACCCGGGCGTCAGGTCGCCCTCGCAAATAAATCTTGTACGGTGGCGCCTAATATTTGTGGATTCTGATTATGGGACTTGCTTCATGTAACTCTCCTGGCGCGCATAATCATGTAACTCTTCTGTTGCCCATAATTTTTAAGTGGCTTCTAGGTTTCTGAAAAATTTGTGCGACCCTGCTGTACTCTAATTTAATGTATAATTTAACTAGTTAGCCATCTTTTCTGATTTGAAGTAAAAATTCACTCACGTTGTATAAAAGTAACTCCCCAATTTACCCCTCCCCATCAATAACTTTAAAGAAAGGGGAAGATTTTAATTATCGTCAGTATGAATACCATCCAACTACAGAACTTTCTGTAATTTACTGTGCTCAGTAATAGCATTCTGTCCGAAAGAATTTTCGTGGCGAGATCGCCACTTAATATAGAGTCTTGAAATACTGTAAGACAAAATATATTTTAAAACGGCTGCATTTGATCAAGCATTACTTTGCAGGATGTAAAGCAACAACGTAACGGTCGCGCGTAATTAATGCCAGTTTGATTGAGGTAACCAGTGACTGCAACTGGGCGTTTGAAATTGTAAATGGATCGGTTATAAACATGCATAAATAAAAAATTTTAACGACATGTTTATCACGTGTTAACAATTATGAATATATCGACGATGAGAAAATAAGAGGGTTTATTGACACGTCGATCATTGGAAGATGTAGTTTTAGACATTTTGGACGCAAATAAAATTAACCTGACAGCAGAGGCGGCACGTTTCTCCGAAACTTTGGTACAGTACCTACCTACGAATCTACAATGTCACATCCCCCAAGAAAGTAATTTTTGTAGTTACGTCTGTGGGAACATAAAATCTAATTAACGTTTTTCATTTTATGGTGGTTATTGTCCTCAACAAATATAATGAAACATTTGGAGGTAATTAATTCTTCCCACAACTCGTTGTTTATTAAGTGGTGTTATTCCAGGGAACTATAAAAGCTAGTTTGTTTCCAGTGAACAGATGTCGATTAGCGGCAGCACGTTCAGTTCTACTGAAAGCTGGCGATGTTTGAATCTCCGTGTGGAACACCGGATAGGCTAAGAGAGACGTGCGGTTGTTGTTCTCATCTATACCACATTAATGCCACCTCACAATAGAGTATTACCTTTTCCTCCCAGTACCTACACTTCTACACTTACTAGGCCTATGTATAACCATTCTCTCATCTCTTTCGAAACCCTCTAACTCGCAACTCTCGTCACTCTTCACACCGAGCGTTTTGCGTGATGGCAGGCAATGAAGCACTCGCTGCTATTCCAATCTGCCATGAGTTGAGGGTCACACGTTTTAGTTCAATGTATTGCATTTAATATTATGTTTTTACGTGTCATCTAATAACCACGCTGTTCATCACACATCGATGTTTTATAAGAGAAGCGAGCCGACGGGATGTGGCTAGCGACAGTTGTCAAGACAATATAATATCCCTATATTTGGTTCATTTTCGACCAGCAGTCGATTGTCCTGATGAGGTATTTTTATTCTCAGTCCGTCCAGTCAGGTAGAAAAACTGTGCTTTGTAGTGGTTCACGGCCCTCGTCTCCCACATTTCCGCTATCCATTCTCCTCTAATATCCTGTCACATTTCATCTCAGATTACATGACACAAATAGCCGATAGAGGTCGCTAATAACCAATCAGCCCACCAACCACACTCGGTGCATCAGACAGTTTTTAATACTGTGATCTTGACAATCACGGTGTCAAAGCAACCTGACTTCAGTACTTATACAAAGTCATTTAAATAAACTACAAATTAACCAACACTTAAACCAAGCTAAAAATAAACTACGTTTCTAATATTTCCTGTCCCAGTGCCACTTTGTCCACCACAAATCCCACCTGGACTGACGCGGGATCCAACCCGGGCCTCCGCGGTGAAAGGCCGGCGACTAACTGCCTGAGCCATGGCACGGCCTTCCTTGATGTTAGGATCTGAAATATGGATTTTGTGAAGTCAAAACAAGAAGAGACTGGAGGCAGAACAGACGAGATTCTTCATAAGTTACACCTTAGGCACTAAAAGAATTGGAAAGCATCTTGATGTTATCAACATAAAGGAGGTTACTGAGAAGACAACGTTGAAACCATGTGGGAAGGATGGACTGTGTACGAGAGTCACATGATGAGGTTTCCGCGGAAGAAGGCATGTTGGGAGAGTCTTTACGTGGGAAATCCTCTTGTGATATATAAACGACAATGCGTTGTGTGGTGACGGTTTTTTTTTAAAAAGCCGAAACATGTTGCAATTATTATATACAGTAAATTAGTACATACTTAGTTGTGATTGTTCTTGTTTCGCCATTAATTTGGGAGACCCGATAGGAGGTGATCAGTTTAGCAGTGAGATTCGAAACAGACCGGACAGGCCCAAACCTTATTAGTACTGAGAGGGCGATAATGATGATGATGATAATTATAATAATAAACTGGATGCTTCGGAAAGTACTAGTGTGAAGGTAAAACTAGTTTGTCATGGGAAATAGCATTAAATGTAAGCCTGCCATAAACTGTAACCACAGAATAGCTGCAACGTTACATTCTCTAGAAACATGGTTTGTTTCAGTATATATCATTGTAAATACCGTGCATGAAGGCGATAAATAATAATAATAATAATAATAATAATAATACAAACCCTATTACAGCACACTTCGTAATCTGAGCGTGAATCGTGCTTTAAATTTAGAAACAAATATGTCATGGACAAATATGGACGCTTCCTTATGGCTTGCTGACATATATCATATATGAATATCATATAGAAATATATCACAGAGATTTTTAGTGTTAATGGAAAACTTAAGACAAATTCATTCCTGTGATACAATCTGTAGAAAGGTGACTGTCATTTCATTTAAATGACGTTTAATGCCGGTATTTCTAGCCCGTAAGTACAACTATTAATGAATTTTAAAATAAATTGTTTGTTTTACAGTGGTGGTCATTGTGCTGGTCGCAGTTTGCTGCGTTGCTGTGCTTCTATTGTGTTCCTGGTTCGTGTACTCTGTCTTCATCAAAACTACACCTGAATGGCAGAGCGATGCTTTCATGATTGAAACTATTCCAGGTACGCAGATTATGTGAAAATAGTATGTAGCGAACGGTACATGAAATCGAACACACTATCTCAAACTGCACAGCATGAAAGCTGCATTTTGAAGGTATCTGGTTCGAGTCTCAAAAGGTTACTCTCTGATTTTCTTTCGTCCCACAAGGCCACTGCCACTTCCTTCCATTTCACTGTCTCTAGTACCCGATGCACGTAGTTTGACGTTAAATGTTTCCTGCAGTTGGTACAAAGTAGTTAGTCTGTTTCTGTCATTTTCTCCCTGCAAAATTATCACCAAGACTACAGCTTATTCCGGTTATAAGTATTCAAGTTGTGAGACTTTCATTGTTTTGTTGGATATTTCTGAAATATTCTGCCTTTAGGGTTATTGGTAGAGCAGCTCCGGGATTCTGTGGTCAGGCGTATTTTCCAAGTGTTCTAAATTTTTCTTTTGACATTTTCTTTATATGTGTTGGTATCTCTTTTTCCTGGTGATATAACCAACAAATTTAACGTAATTGGCAACCGAACTAGTAATTCTGTCGTTGATCTGTCTGCAAATCTTTCCCTTCATGCCTATGTAATGTACGTTTTTGCACCACTTTTGTCCTGGCTGGTTTGACTTAGCTAACCAGATAGAATTTAAGAAGAATGGTATATAACTGTCTTAGAGACAGATACAAAGGAAGAGGCTGACCGTTACAGACAACATATTCACTTTTACTGTAAGGAACATATTTCATGTTCACAGGCTGGAGGTATGGACCCAAGGAGCAAGATGATTATGCAGAGGGCACCTTAATCTCATTTAATGCTGCTAGTCCACAAAGTTACAAGAAGTGGACGAATGTTATTGAAGACTTTTTATCAGGTATTATGCCTTCAGGGCAGCCTATTATAAATAACATGTATTTGTTAGTCTAGGTTTTCAAACTCCTGTAAAGCTAGTAGTTTCGTGAGTTTAAAAATGGTAAAACAGTGCGTTTAATGACAACATTTCGCTTCATTATTGAGAAGTGCTTGTTTGTTCAAAATATTTTTTTTGAGTATTAGTAACAGATTAAGGCCCGTTGTTTTTGTTTTACAGAATACACGAACACAAGCAGAGCTGCACACAACGTAGTCAAGTGTGACTACGATATTTCTCGCAAACCTGGCAGTGTCTGCATTCCGGAATACAAGAATTGGTTTCCTTGTACCAAAGAAAATAACTTCGGTTTTCACAAATCATCACCCTGTGTCTTCGTCAGATTTAACAAGGTAATCGTCAGTGTTGTCTCTTCATACATTTCGCCTTGCTCTTTAATAACTTTATCCGAACTTAAGCTTGAATCTTTTAGTCCAAAATCTGAGCAGGTGTTCTAGCATTTAAAATCTTTTTCTGCGGCCGATAGAGCATCACTAGTATGTTTAAGCACAGCAAACCTTTCGCTAGGGTTACGTTCCCGAAAATCCCGCGAACGGTAAAACCTCGTTGCCCGAAGTATGAGTATAGACAGTAGTAGTAGTAGTGCCAGCCTTAGCAAACGCGGGGCCAGATTGCGATCCTTGTGGCGAGACCATAATAGTTATTGTGCAGAGCAAAAAAAAAAAAATTACGCTTTCCTATATTAATGTAAGTTATAAAATCATTAGAAAATTTTTCCGAGAGTTTTGTGTGGTATCACACTGCGTATTTTTAAAAATTACCAATGCGTGAATCCCCCTGATCGCCGGGCCCGATTGCGTCAAATCGGCCCAATCGGCCTAAGGCCGGCCCTGCCACTCGCGAAAAGCGAAAATCTGGGAGAAATTTACTAAAAAACGATTTTGATGCTCCTAGCCATTGAAGGGATTCCGAGTGATGTACTTCTAGTCGTGGGGCGACCCCGCGTTTTTGCGAAAACGCAAGGTACGATCCTACGAAAAACGAGGGATGAGTACATGATCTTAGCAACTGATAGCGTCACTAGCTTAAACGTGACTGATTCCGAGGTGAGGAAGATGTGGAGCTATACCTCAACGCCCTTACACATCTTCACAGCGCAGTGCTGAATTAAGCACAGGGAGAGCACCTCAACCGAATAACCGTCAGCTGTGAAGTAACGCGCTGCCATGAAGTTGCAAACACAGATCATCTAATATGTTGCAAACAGAACAGGTGAATAGCAGTTCCGGATCATACTCGCAGAGAGAACTAGTTCAACAGAACAGAACGATAGGTTGCAGCTGAGGGCTTGCGGGGCGGACCACCCACCCATGGCCATGAATACTTAACGGCGCGAAGTCCGGAGATAGGTCAGCTCAGCGCATTCCTTAATGTAGTTTGCACCAAGAGATCATCACGTCTTCACCGACTTCAGTGACCAATCGGTGTGGTGTGTATGGAAAAATCCGAAAGTGTCATCTGACCCTGCTTTTCCATAACACTGTAGCTATTCTTTCACCTTCTCAGACTGTCTCCATTAATGACGTTTGAAGCATCCTGCCACTTCATGAGTTCTAGGGAGAGCATTCCATTTTGTGATCACCGTGGAAAGTAAGTTTACTTAAGAAATTTCTAGTCCAACATTCCGCCTTTCTGTTTGTGAGTGTCTCGAACTTCATGTAGTAGGGTCCTCGAAAAGCAAGCGATTCCTAAGTCAAATTCCCAGCACATTATGAACCCAAACGTTCATTATTGTTTTCAAAAGCCTGCCACTGATCTCCATCCTAAGCCAGATAAGTCAACTCTACCCTCTGAAGTTCTGTTTCTTTAAAATCCGTTCTAATATCCCACATATGCCTAGTTCTTCCAAGTGGTCTCTTTCCTTCAGATTTCTCCACCTTAACATTATACGCGTTTTTCCTCCCCCAGTGCGTAATACATGCCTCTTTCCCGTACTCACTGATTTGATCACCGTAGTATCTGGAGAGACCTGCAGGCCACGAAGCGTCTCATTATACAATTTTCTCCAACCCCCAACCCCCTGTCACTTCCTCCCTCTTTGGTCCAAGTATTTTCATCAGGCCAGTCGCACATATAGGCCTACTAAGTTCTCTCAGCACTGGCATGTGGACCACACTATTACCAGCGAGGAATACATTTCTGTGCATTACCTCTCTTGTCTAGCACGTTCCTGAAGAAGGCAACGTTTCTCCTGTACCAAAGGACCACGTCATAAAAGTATAGAGAGAGCGTGGAAATATACGAACATTTCCGCATTTTCTGTATCTTGGCAGTAGATGGTTAGCTTCACATTTTAACTGTAGAGAATGCCAGGAGAGAGCCTTTATACATGCACGTATTGAAAATATTTTGCCTGCTGTCTTACATGGGGGCGACATTTCGTCTGTAACAGGTTGTGAGAACGATACCTCAACTTAACAGGGGGCTGGACAAAATTGCAAAACTAGCAGAGCCATGATTTTTGCTCCTCACCACACGTTATTCGGGCGATGCATTAGAGAATGTGATTGGCGGGACATGTAGCACGCATGGGGGAGACAAGGATAGCTTACAGGGCTCTGGTGGGGAAACCTGAATAGAGGAGACCACTTGGAAGACTAGGCTTATGTGGGAGGATAGAATTTCTTGACTCCTTTAACTATTAGCCTCCCAAGGACTGCAGTAGTAAATTGATGGAGCAGAGTCCTTGATACCTAACAGGTCCTCAGCTCGTCAAGAAACTCCCCGCATTTTGTGGAACCCGAAGGTTCATTACCGCATACACAAGGGCCGGCCACCTGTCCCTGTCCTAAGCCAGATCGATCCGGTCCATACCTCCCATCCGGCTTCGTGAAGATCCATTTTAATATTATACTCCTATATACGCCTAGGTCCAAGTGGTATCTCCCTCAGGTTTCCCCACCAAAACGCGGTATGCCCCTCTCCTCCCCCATACGTGCTACATGCCTCTGCCATCTCATTGTTCTTGATTTGTTCACCGGAATAATATTTGGTGAGGAGGACAGATCACGGCACTCCTCGTTATGCAGTCTTCTCCACTCCCCTCTTAGGCCCAAATACCTTCGTCACTCTCCATGCAGCAGTACACAGTGTTTTTCTCCCTTCCATTTCACAGGACTGCTTTATTATTTCCTCCTACAAAAGGCACAGAACCTAACGGCACCAATGCCCGACTTACTGCTTACCTACAGGTTTAATGATCATGCTACTGCAGTATGCCCCCGCATGGTTGTCCAGCCCGTAGCCTAGTCACGCTTTACCGACTGGCTCCTGTATCAGAAAGGTATACATACCATCGTATATGTTAAGTGCGGTACCTATCTATAGAAAAATCTTTACGTTGATAAACTACTAAACTACAAATACATGCAGCACAAACACAAAGTTTTAAAATGTTTTTATGCACACCCTTAGCACCAGGTTATTGACAGAACCTGGGCTTTCACGGTTGTGCACAATTTACTCAAAAAATGGTGAGAGCAAGTAAACTAACACAAGTTCGAATACTGCTCTACCACCAACTAGCCCTGCTGAAGCTGCCCTTTATTTTCTCTAACAATTCCATGGAGTGAACTGCAGAAGGCAATAAAGGCAGCAAAAAAAAAACCCTAGTACGAAGACGATTAGGTTAAACACTGAGTTTCTGCACAACAGCAGGAACGAAGCAGCATGACTAAAACCTTGTAAGCTTGATATTAACCGGCCGTGAGCCGTTACCTTGCACTGGCGGGGAGCGGGTTGCACGTAGCAACCGGTTTGTCATTGGCCGAGTATAGTCAAACAGATCTGCAGTGACGGAAACTGTTGCTAACATAAATCACTAGACACAAACAGAGAAAATAGCTACTATTTATTTTCTACAAACGTTTTAAATATTCTACTGTAATTAATTACATTTTACCATACAGTATTGTGAATGTTTATTATTTGTTAGTAAGGAGATAGAATTTGAAGACATACGCATAGACAAGAGCCGTGCCGGCCTTAGCAAACGCGGGGCCAGATTGCGATCCTTGCGGCGGGCCCCTAAAAGTTATTGTGCAGAGCAAAAAATGGACTAACAGTTTGGTATATTAACGTAAGTTATGAAATCATTAGGAAATCAGTCCGAGAGCTTTATGTGGTATCGCACTGCGTATTTTTAAAAATTACTAATGCGTGAATCCCCCTTAGGTCGGGGCCCCCGTAAGCGCTGGATTCATTTGCGTCAAATCGGTCCAATCGGCCTAAGGCCGGGCCTGTTTCGAAGACAGATTGCTATAGCACGCAGCGTTTCAAAATCATGTGTTTATTGGCGATAGCGCCTTTCCAAACTCGCAACTTCGCATTGCCAACGTGTTCCTATATTTATAGCAGAACACTGAACATTTCGAAGATCAAGCCTTACTAGTTAAAAGATATTCATAAGACCTGTCGTAAAAATTCGTAGGTTTGTTATTGCTTTTGTTAGTAAGTTGGATAGGCACACTGAAGTGATGATACAACAGATCAATGTTTTTTTGTAAAATAACGAAATAGGGCAAAAAGTAGGGACGAAGTTTATACATTGTAATACTGTTATGCCTTCCCAAGTTAGAAGTCTTCTTATCCTATTGTGTGTGGCGAGGACTCATTCTTTTGTGGGGGTCGTGGGAGGCGGGTGGGAATAATTTCTGCCTTATGCCAATCGTGATGAGTGGGAGATGGCATACGTTTTTTTATATATAATGGCAGGATTTAGGCTCGTTATTGTGGTAAATCTTTGCGACTTTAGTTACTCATTAGAACTTGCAGATTTTCAGTGGAAGTTTCAATGTATTCTATTTATTAAGCGAAGTTTTTATGTGCAATAAAAAGTCATTCGTAAATTTCAGATCGCAAATTGGACTCCAGAGTATTATAACAGCACTACGGAATTGCCTGCCGATATGCCGGACAAACTGAAGCAAAGGATAAAAGAAGACTACAGCATCTATCGCGATTTGGTAAGATTACAGATTAATGTTATGGGACTAGGCTTAGACTATCTGTACAAGTATGGCATCAGACAAGTTAGATTTAGTAGGGATGTTTGCATATAAAATATGTAGCTGATTTTTTTTTACACTAGCGAATTCTACATAAAAAATTCCTTCTGTAAGCAGTGAAACTAAATGTGTATTTGTTTCGGTTTTTAACTTTATTTAAGCATAGACTCCGTGGACAGAATGGACATAAACTCTTAATTAGACCAATTTACAATTTCTTTGTTTCAAACCTTAAAAACCTCCATCCATTCTTGATATGTATCTTCGATTTTAAGAATCTCTTTTGGTCATAATATCTGCTAGCGCTAGTGTAGAAGGTACGTTTGTTTTGCTATCTGGTAACTGGTATTACAAAGTTGACAATGTCCTTTTACCGCGAACAGGTGGATTAAGTTAACAGTTCCCTTTTTATTGATAAACAAACTGTTGGGTTGTTGAAGTGCTGTAAAATATATTTTAAGTATAATGATGGACGCAAATACTTTTAGAGGTGTTTACATGCAAAAGGCGACCGTTAGTTTTGTCACGTCTGTCCATCTGTTCAAATGGAACAACTCAGCTCCTGCCAGATGAATTTTCCTGACATTTTATGTTGGGGATTTTTGCTAAAATCTGTCTATAAAATTCAGATTTAGTTGAAATCGGACAAAAATAACAGACACTTTGCATGAACACCTATGTACGTTTTATGATATCTTGCCATGGTGGGTCTTAATAACTGAAACAGACGGTGTTCTCTATGAGTTACGCACTGAGGACCGACAAGCACTTTTATGATTGAGACTGATTGTGTTCTCCGTGAGGTGCAAGCTGAGGCAGAAGAAACAATTCAGCATTGAGCATTATTTATAACTGAGTCCCAGTGTGTCCTTGCAATCGGCAGTTCGGTTTCGAACCCTGAACATGTCGATTTGGAAATTTAATTATTTATTTTTTTCGGCTTACAAATTGAGGTACATGAATACAACATCTGGCTTTAGAAATTAGGGGAGAGAAACAAATTTAGGAAGGACAGTGGCGACATATCGCTTCAAGGGCGGTAGGGACATGTCGCGGTGTTTATTTGTGAAATCCCATACTTGACAAGGGCAGGTTAGAAGTAACCCGCCCCAACATATTCGTATATTGCGAGCTGGGGGCCTCCCAGCTTAAATCAGAACGTTCCAGCGCGCCGTTTGGTCTAGCCAATTAGGTTTAAACTTTGAAAAAGTTAAATTCCGCAAATTGGAGACGGCAACATTTACGTTTCGGCCAATGAGAATAGTTAGAATATGGAGGGAAGACTCTTTGTCTGGCAGAACGAGGACTCGAGCTCGAACGCAGGAACTCTCCTTTTTGGTACGTCGGATTCGGGTGGACGCATTGCTTGATCGCTCTACAAACTTGCGGTGTTTGACATCAAAAATTCATAAATCGAAATTTATGTTTCACACTATTACCACCGTGCATTTTTTTAATCAAATAATTAAACCAACAAATGCACTGTTTTTACCACTTTTATTGTGGCCTTTTGTCCCCTCACCCTACACGTGTTTCAGAACCTTACAGTTCCATCATCAGGGGTTACCATTTGCTACTAGTTAATCACACATTAAGACAAATACAGTATGTGCGTATCACTAAGTGGTACGATAGTCTGACAAAACCTTAAAACCGTTAATATATGTATATTTAAAACTTGGTTAAGAATTATAAAATGTTCGTTGCATTCACTGTTTTTGCTGAACTACTGGCGTGTTATTACGTCTCCGTGTGCCTTTTCTGGTGTGTTGTGATGTTCCGTGTGCTATCTTACTATGGCTGTGTGTGTAGGGAGACAGTCTCCCTACACTTAGTGATACGCACATACTGTATTTGTCTTAATGTGTGATTAACTAGTAGCAAAATGGTAACCCCTGATGATGGAACTGTAAGGTTCTGAAACACGTGTAGGGTGAGGGGACAAAAGGCCACAATAAAAGTGGTAAAAAACAGTGCATTTGTTGGTTTAATTATTCGAAATTTATGTATTTATGCATATATGTATTGCAGAGTGTTTAAGTAAATTTCATAGGTGCACTTGAGGATTGTGAATTTCATTTTTAATAATAGGTCACGTGTGAACTTAAAACTTAAATGACATCCGTGCAATCCAAATGTGATCGTTTTCAAGCGCCGTGCTCAATCACAAGTTGGTAGTGAAGTGTAATATTTTAAACTCATTACATCACCTATTAACTGGCAATAAATCACCAAAAACAGTCATTAGCGTGTTTCGTTTGATGCATTGGTGAAGTGTTCGCTGGCGCAGGGATACCTCCACGCAATATTCCCATTGAAGATAAGATCTCATCTCGCAGAGTCTGAGCTAGTCTACGCAACCGAGATGAACGGTTACATCCTCTGTGAACTCTGGCTGAAGAAGCAGTTGAACATCGATCTGTACGATCGATCTTAAATGTTGGATATCGACATGTAAGGGATGTCTGTTGTAATTCTCCCTGCTTACGATATATCAATGATCGATTCTAAATCTGCTGCCAAGATGCGGAGAAATCGTACAATATGTGCGTGAAAATAGTCGTACTTGTTGTGATAACTATTCATGAATTTAACGTGTACGCAAATACCACGCCAGAAGTGTTACAGTCTGGACCATTTTCTAATTTCTTACTGTTTTGTGTGTTAGTTTCTCATGTCCCACTTAGAATACACATTTCTTGAATATACTTGAGTTAACCTGTGGCTAACATTGTAAATTTAGCAACTTGAACATTATTCCTACACAGGCAGATGGATGATTTTATTTTTATATCCTCAGAATCGATCCAGGATTCAAGATGTTTTTCTGAGTTATTTTTCCGGCCACTAACTGAGTGCTTTTCTTTGGTTACTGATCTCTAGATCATTATTTTATGAAGTGCTTTAGACAGCATAACAGGCAGACAGATGGACAACAGCGCAGTTTTTATGCAGTCTTTAATAATCGAAAGACTAACAAGTCTACAATCGGTTCTTGATTTACGCCCTTTATTTTACGCCGTTTTGCTTTGACACCTAGTGAAAATTTAGACTACTTTTTAATTAACGCCATCTTAATTTTCAGTTTAACGCCCTTTAGCTGGCTACGCACTGGGATGCTGCAGAGTATATATGAAACTCACGGTGTATAACAAGGTTGAGAGACAATGTGCCGACTGTAAACTGCCTCAGTCACCCTGCGTTCATTGTTTTATGTCACAATGATATTTTATGGCGTGTTTATTTGTCTTTATATACCAGTATCAGTATGAGTGAGAAACTTACTTGTACATCCGTTAGTGTAACCCCAATGAAAAAACAGTGAATGTCAGTCAGTAATGAAGAGATATGGGACACAATAGATCGGCTTGAAAAGATGAGCGCAGTGCTAATACCTGCCTTGCTCTTGGCCTGGCCGAGCGTATTGCGCGTAAACTTCGTGATAATGCTGACAAATTAAAGCAAGTGCAAAGTCTGGAACTAAAGCGAGCACTATGAGAATTTATTATTAAAAAAGTTCCACAATGGAACTTACGGAAAAGAATTTGAGTACATGGATGGATGACCAAAAGGAATACGACAATGTTCATTTCTTTGTTATTATTAGTAATGCAATAATAATACAATTGTATGTATTTATACCGTATATGAAGTCATTGGTATAATAACTTATCCTAAACTGTACCTGTTCCATTGTTTCTGAGGTGAATATCGTTTTGGATTTACGCCTTTTTGATTAACTCCTGCTTTCACAGGAACACAAGTAGGGCGTAAATAAGAACTAACTGTACTAAATTTCATCCTCTCACGAAAGGGCTGTTTCTTAATTTGTAATGTCTGGCTCCAAACCCCCATATAGAACGAGAAGCTTATTTCACTTAAAGGAACAGACATGACCTACTTAATTATTAATGAAGCCTTTTAATGGGTCTGGTCATACGCTCAACCTTCATACTTCCGTTGTTCAGTTCACTTATTCAACAGAAAGAAATTATTCCAAGCCCTTCAATTAATAAAATGATTTAAAGCTCAGTTATCCAAAGTGTGGCTTCTGAGCTGCATTCAAATGATCTGCGGAAGGGGCCTATCTATTTCATTGAAATAGTTTAAGTGTTTCTGAATTGTATTTTATTGCTTTTTATTCTTATTACATTTTACTCTATTGAAATTGGAATACCAAATATTTTAAAACGTCTTGGTTGATATCGTTTAGCGTATAAAACACAGAAATGCAATTTTTAAAGGGCAGGTGGAAAATGATTAATAGGCCCCTAAAGAACTTCAGCAGTTTTCAAGAGATTGGAAGAAAGTTTGGGTACCACTGATTAAAAAACTGCATTGCTGAAAGTTGGGGTGTGAAAAAACGAAAAACAAAATTTGTTCTTTTTTTTGGGGGGGGGGGGTGTTGAAGGGCCCCGCAGCAGATGCTACGGACGCACCGCAGCCTTGAGGCTCGCTGTGCAACCCTGTGATGAAGATAATATATTTTTTTCGTTTTTCCGTGTAATGGAGCACCGGTGGAATGAAATTGACAAGGGGAAACCGAAGTACTCGGGAGAAAAACCTGACCCAGTGCCAGCCCAGCACCCATTATGCAGGAGGCTGGGTGGGCACCAGGGCCGGTCTGGTTTGGACGGTTCCTGAAAATCTCCCCCCACCGGACCGTCCAGCCCGTAGCGAGTCTATACCAACAATGCTATCCCAACTCACAATTATACAAGCCAGATATGTCTAAATACCTGGAATTAGATACTTTGTGTTTCAAAAGGTATCATTATGGTGATGGATCAAATGTTTACGATTACGTAGTGTGTCTCTGTTCTCGTCTTTCTGAGCATGCCTGCTTTATCCCATAGAGAGACTACAACCGCCAGGACATCCAGTGACACCTGCCATGCTCTGGGACACGGTGAAGGCGATATTCTCAGTTTATAAACTGAATGGAAACGAGCGTCGTGTGTGTTTTGTGTCTGATGTGGTGAGAATGAGTATTGCAGTTTTCACAAGCATTAATGTTTTTTGTTTAGATGAAAACAGTTTGGCTGAGCTGTGAGGGAGAAACACCTGCGGATGTGGAAAATGTGGGAGCAATCCAGTACTTTCCCCAGTCAGGCTTCCCTGGATACTACTTTCCATACAACAATACAGAAAATTACATGAGCCCCATGGTGGCTATTTACTTTGAGAGACCACAAAGTAAGTTTTTTTTGTGTGTTATGAAACACTAATCCCAAACTTCACGTTGTAGAGCGTACATAGATCATTTGAGGGTAGAGACAAAGTCATCATAATTTTGTTTTTATCTTAACATTAACCTTGTAGTCACTCTGCAACTGAAAGTGAATCAGTCAGCCAGTCAGTCTTGGCGTTGTACCCCTCTCCCTTCGTCCCTGAGGTTCGTGACCAGATCTTATAAAGCAGTGGTATTGACCACTGCGGAGGTTGTTCCGTGATTTTTCCTCAGTTGTAAGGTGAATGCCAGGGTATAATGCAAAGTCGGGGCACGGCCCGCACTCCAACGCCCCCCCCCCCCCCCCCGCCTTCTGTAACGGCGGTTTCACCCGTGTGCTAGGTTATAGACGCGCGAATATAATAACTAAAACGCCACTCTGGTTGCAAACCCAGAGAGCCATCCAACCTAAGTACACCCCCGACTTAGAAAGACTACACGCTCCTAGAGCTGCAGCCTTTAGTATACCAAGTCACGGCCCTTAACCGAGACTATAAAACGTTTAGCGTAAGCGCAATCCCTTGTTATAGTATAAAGTATCTTTTATTGAGCCCAGCGATGCGCTAAAACGCAGGAATGGCTAAACAGACTAAGGGACGTCGACTTGCACTCCGCGCAAGTCTCCACACCTTAGCTCTTTGGTTGGTTTGGTTGGTGCGGCCATAGTCGCCTTGGAGCTTCCTCTGTGTGAAGAGGCTGGTTCTTGGTCCATGTTAAGTAGGCCTGTGCATGAGAATATTTAAGTATGTTTGTCACAAGAAGATTAAGCTGATGAAGTAGGTAATATTTAAAATGGTACACGTGTACAATACATACAAGCCTCCTGTCAGTTTAGGCTTTGTAAAGCAGCTTATGCCGTATACTGTTTACCTTATATTGCTCTATATATAGCGGAAACGTAGTCACTTGAACGGTTGTAAGCGTGACTATCACCAAGTTTAAGCCTCTTATAGCTTCTTAAAAGGCAAAGTTCAGCCTAGAATAGGCCATGAAGGCCCAGAGCGGGAGTAGAGGTATAGCTCTAATCTTTCTTTAACCTCGGCGCTAGATGTGGGTGGGTGGTCAAAGCCACGCCCCGGCCGCTTTACCCCTGTTAAAGAGACCGGGTGCCCATTTTACAGGAGGCTGGGTGAGCTCCAGGGCCGGTCTGGACGGGTGCGGAAAATCTCGCCGTCACCGGCATTCGATCCTCGGACCGTCCACTCCGTAGCGAGTCACTATACCGACTACGCCTTTGCAGCCCACCTTATAACTTCTTCAACAAAGCCAAATGACTCTACAGTATACATATATAAAAATTCAGTTCATACATCATAAAAGAAAAGAAAACCGATTAACCATGTGTAGGGAAACAATCGCTGTTTTTGTGAGAATCGTGCAGTACACAATACACCTAGTGGGTAAATTACGGTTTCTTTATGTTACAGAAGGTGGTGCATATAGTACTCAATCGTTGAGTTCCGTGGAAGGGGTGGGGGGGGGGCGATTTTCAGCTGTTGAGTGACTGTTGACTTCTCCAGGAGGTGTTCTTTGCAATTTTAAACTTTCTGCCAGTTGTTCTGTGTCTGTTTAACTACTCTGTCACAATAATTGTGGTCATAGAAAATACATATGCTGTAATAGCTGTCTTAACTCTGATTTCATAGGCCTACCTAATATTTAAGAACCTGCGACCTTGTTGATAAGTGAGGACACCTCGTTCTGTAATGCCATTATCCCTGTAAGTCGCAGTCCTAATTGCAGCCTGTGCACACAAGGGCGTTTTTTGTGTAGAGCATGTCTGTGCTGTGTGAGGCTGTAAAGCAAGGGTGCCCAACGGGTTTTTTGGGGGTGGGGGGAGGTAAGCGCTACAACCCTTATTGTGGGCTGGTTTGCGGGCCGCACGTATAAAAGCCGCAGTAGGTGGTATGCCTTATAGTCTAAATTGAAAAATTATACGTAGGATCGGGTTTTATTATAACAATGCAATATTACCTTAATAGCTTTAATAAGAGAAAATATTTTCTTGATTAAAAGTCCTTTATATTAAACACAGAAAATTTATTTTTCGTGTAACACCAGAATGTCAGTGTTAGACTTGACGCTGTTTCTCACGAACAAGACTGCCAGTTTTTATAGTGGCCGTGCGGTCTAAGGCGTGGGTCTTCGGCCGCTCGCTTACTAGGATCGTGGGTTCGAATCCCACCGGGGGCATGGATGTCTGTCTCTTGTAAGTGTTGTGTGTTGTCAGGTAGAGGTCTCTGCTACGAGCTGGTCCCTCGTCCAGAGGAGTCCTACCAACTGTGGCGTGTCTAATGTGTGTGACCATGAAACCTCGACGAAACAAGGAGGCCCAGGCCCATATAGGGCTGTCGAGCCATAGAAAAAAATATATATACATACACGTATGCCAATTTAAAAATGTGACCACGGGTTGCGGGTTAGACACCCCTACTGTAAGCGAATTTATAATTGTCGCGTGGAAGAGCGAAGTGCGGTAAGGTACAGTCTTGAAAAGTATCTCGGTTATTTCGCGGCAATTTCAGTGACAGACAGCCCCAAACCATGTTAACTAAGACGTTTAAGTGAAGATACGGGTCTTCTTGAATATTACGTTATATTGACTGGTAAATAGTTACAAATATTTTGAAGGAGCATGATATCTTCATATTCAAGGTCACGCAGTCCAGGTCATCCTTTTAGGACTGCTTGACCCTAAAGATAAAGACAATGTGGTCCTTCGAAACGTCTGTAACTGTTTGTCAGCTGACATAGCGCAACATCCCAGACGGCATGAATCTTCATCAACAAAGCAATATCTTTTTAAGTGCTGTAGTACTGCTTGTTAAACCTTTTGCCATCCATTCTTTCTTATTCAAAGTAGCCGGTGACGGACACATGTATGTAAAAACTGTCTGTTTTCTGGATGACAGCTGGTGTCCTTATCAATATCGAGTGCAGACTGTGGGCTCCAAATGTTGAATACAATCGAGAGAAAGGCAGAGGCTCCGTGCACTTCGAATTGCTGATAAATTGAGATCCACATCTTGGGAGTGTTCATCTGCAGCCAGTTACAAAGCAGTGTCTCCATCAGAACCATCTTGAAAGGAAACTTCTGAAACACTGCTGATGGCCTGGGACTAATGAAGCATTCGGGAGCACTTTCCGTGCTTGCTCAAGATTGCAACTAATTGTAAATCTGAGAGTCAGGTTCGTAAGGTCAAAACTGACAGTTTTTCATCGCACCTTTCATGAAAGGAGGACATTACCATAAATTTGTAAAAGCATAATAAAACATATTAATTTGAAACCGAGCTCAGAGATTATATAAATTACTGGATTCATATTGTGTTTGTATGCAAGAGTGGGTGCATGTTCTTGAGCTGAAAGTTAAAACAAGTTATGTGTTCCATCTCTTACTTTCTTATCACACGAAAATTTTCATTTTTCCTGCATTTTTGTTTTGCGAATATGCATTTAAATCCAGTAGTTCTGTAACAAGTGGGACATACTTTGCTGAAACAGACATACAGATTTACAAATATTTATGAAATTTTATTAATGAATGAATGTGACACCTGAAATCAAAGTTGTTCCTGCTTAGAACGCTCAAATACTTGTACAACAGACTGTTATCATGGAAGTGATTGACATATATGGCCTATTGTTGTGAGGGAAGATTGTCCTCCCTTGCAAGATAAAAATTTACCACCTTTACAGAAATTTATGTTCAATTAATTTGTAAGATTGTGAGGTTTATAGTAGCTGTGTGTCACATCATATTGAAAATGTTTCCTATGTTCTTATTCTTATTGCACGAAAGAGCAGTTATTTTCTATAATTTAAATCCGTTTCGACCAGTTATTTTCCTGCTCTTAGTCCAAAAATCAAATAAGGTAAGTAAAATTGCAAACTTTAATTATATATTGACCACTTGTTATGTAGTAAATTGAACACGGAACTTCGTGAAATGAAATAATTTAATACTGAATGGCTCTTAATGTACTGCTTTGAATTTTAATAAATTAATTATTCTACCTGGATATAATATGTGCATCAAGAATTTATTTGAGGCAAGAAAAATGTCTTGTTGCTGTTCTCTTTTATGGCTCCAGTTATACAGTGTACCATGGTGATGCTGAACTAGTTTGTACTCAAACACACGTTCCTTGCTGGACCATTATAAGAGATGATTAAGATTCAGTAAAATTTAATTAAGACTTATTGAATGTAATGATACAAATGTTGTTGTTATTATTTTTCGAACAGTGCTTAGTGACAGATAAGAAACCCATGTTTGTAGTGTTGAAACTGTTTCTCACTAATTTAGATCTCTGTTTTGTAATATTTTAAAGGGCCAATACTATACATTATACTTTGCTATATGTTCCATGATAAAGCAGAAGATAGGCCTACTTTACGTGAGAATTTGTCTGTGTGTTTGTAGACCAGTAAATGAATGATTGAATGTGCATATGTGCATAAGTTATGTTCATATTCTTCTGGCGTTTTTACATTTTTCATTAATATAATTTTCTGTGTTAAGAATTACTGTTTTGTAGCAAGATTTAACAAATGAACATGATGTAACAAGTAATAAATAAGACTGACAAATGGAATGTTATAATTAGGAACGTTTATTCTCATGAAGAAATAAACTTACACACACACACACACACACACACACAGGTAGGAACTGTATGCCATAACAAGTAGAAAGGAAAAAAGTAAAATTTTCCTTATACATGCCACGAAGGCATATGGTGAAATGGAGGTCAGATCAGCTCATCCTTAACTTTAGCACTAGATGGAGATGAGTGGCCAGCCTCACGCTCCGGCCGCTTCATCCCCGGAGAAAAAGCACCAGTGCGTATTGTATAGGAACCTGGGCGGGCCCTCGAGTCGGTCTGGACGTTTTGGAGAAGAAAATTCTGCCCCCTGCCAGGATGCCCTGTCATGTTCTTTCCATAAAACAGTGTACTGTACTGCCATTTTCTTGTTTATCTTTGCTCGCCATTCATTGGCATTCTATTGTCATTCGGTTCAACATTGCGATGTAATGACTGTAAATTTTACAGCGAAAAGCCCTTCCATTCCGCTTATTTGTCGTGGTTTTCTTCATTTCTTCGTGCACCAATTTGAAACAGGCCACAATCGAATTCTCCCATACTTATTACCAATGCTTATTGATATATTATTTTTGCAACTTGACGCTTTAACCTATGAAGCTGAAACAAAGACGTTCAAGCAAGAAATTAACACATTTCTCGTTGCACGGTTTAAGACAAGTCAAAGAAAACGCTACTGTGAACAGAACTCTTCTGTCCCTCACAAACAGTAGTGATGAGCCGCCATGTTAATTATGAAAAACTAACGAGATTTTAGGGAAATATTTGTACAAAATTATAAGTAATGCTTTCTTACCTCTTAATATAATATTAAACAGCACTCAACTTGAAATGATAAACAGGGATGAGGCCGCTTATAATGTCAAAAACTGCAAGGACATTTCTCCTGTTCGCCGTGTTCAACATTCGCGGTGCAAACCAATATTTACAGATTGGCCGCGCGGAGAGCTAACCCGGTATAATGCAGCTGTGCGCCGCTAGGTGCCGCTGAACTGATTTATTGTAAATTGGCGTGATGAACATCACTGTAACAGAATGTTGCATTTTTTTTTTCAATTTGACTTTGAAGTGAGTATTCGTTGATTGCGTTCTGCGATCGTTGTAGCCGTGAGAAATGACAGACCTCAACGAACAGAAGATTTGCATCAAGATTTGTTTTAACCTTCACAAACCAGTCCCTGAACCCTGTGAAATGCTTGAAACGTTTTTCGTGAGATCGTTATAAGTAGAAATTTTGAATGGTATATACGTTTAGCATAGCTTTGTATGGTGCTGAAACGTGGACACTTCGGAAAGTAGATCAGAAGTATCTGGAAAGTTTTGAAATGTGGTGCTGGAGAAGAATGGAGAAGATCAGTTGGACCGATCGTGTGAGAAATGAAGGAGTATTACACAGAGTCAAGGAGGAGAGGAACATCCTACATACAATAAAAAGAAGAAAGGGTAACTGGATTGGTCACATCTTGCATAGAAACTACCTTCTGAAACACGTGATTGAAGGAAAGTTAGAAGGAAGGATAGAAATGACGGGACGACGAGGGAGAAGACGTAAGCAGCTACTGGATGACCTTAAGGAAAAGAAAAGATACTGGAAATTGAAAGAGGAAGCACTAGATCGCACCCTGTGGAGAACTCGCTTTGGAAGAGGCTACGGACCTGTCGTAAGACAGACTACAGAATGAATGAATATACGTTTCAAAAGTGGCTGCTTCTGCTGAAAATTTTTATCCATCAGATTGCCCGTCTTGAACTCGGACTGATGAAAATGTCGAAGTTGTATGTTCCTCAAGGCCAAAGTGTGGATCAGCAAAACTACATGGACGCCGGGAAAAAGCGCCTAGACAAGTGCTGCACTCGGGACTGGCCTTTGCACAATGTTAACGCCCCTGTCCACTCGGCTTTTTCTGTTAGAGGTTTTTAACTGGAAACAACATGGCGGTGTCCCCCACCCCCTACTCCATCGACGTAACGCCTTGGGACTTATTCCTGTTCCCAAAGATGATTTCACTGCACTCACTGCTACGTGTTATGCATGGGGATAATTCTAGTATCTTCACTAAGTTGCACTCAGGCTATCAACTGCATAAAAGATGAACTAATATTTCAGGGACCCACTTTGTCTTCATATTCAGGGTTGATGTGCTTGGAAGCTGCAGATCACTGATATTTATACACACACATCAGTCCATTATCTCATCTCTTTTGGTTCACTGGTTAACTAGGAACAGTGTCAAATTGGGTGGTCATCACTCCTTGTGTTTCCAGTTTGCACACAGGTTAAACAACATAGAGACACACAGACTACCAGGAAAATTCCTCATTACACCACTCTACCTTTTATAGGAGAAAGGCTACATTGTATAAATGGAGACTTCTCCAGCACTGGCAGAGCATTTTTACAGACATGTCTGGAATTATCTTACACACTAGCCCAAGTGCAATGTATTGAATCTGCTTTCCCCTAAAGCTTCAAATCATACTTATTCCAATATATGTTTGAGAGATTTTTTACATTAATAGTTGTATTAAAAATCTTGCCTTGAAAGAAACCAGAACTGATCTATTTGATTGTGTGTATGGAATAGACTCTCAACAATTAAAGTTGCTGACATAAATAGACTTGAGACAACAGTGACCTTCATTTCCTCTTAGACCCACACTAATGCAATGAATTAAAATACCAATAACTTAATTCTACTTTGTGCATGTACAATATTTATAATGACTGCCTCTCATGTCTCTTGTGCTGAAACACTTCTTTAGCTCATAAATTTTTGCATCAGTTATACATGCAGTACCAATTATGTGTGCTTCGCAATTCACATTCTTGTTTAACTCAAATGGAGCAAAACATTCATCTAGCACACTTTTTAAAAGTAAGATACGGCACAGGAAAATGTCATGTTAAAATCTTTCAATAACTTTTTACAAGAGAATCGGACGTCTCAAAGCTTTACATAGAGCAAATGGCTTGCTTCCGTAAGGTAAGAGTAAAAAATGTACTTGCATATGATAATGTTGATACTGACGTAAAGTTAACTATGGAACCCCAAAAAACTGAGTATGTGGTCCAGTTTTTTCCGTTATATATTACCACAGTCACTACATTTGTTAGGGCAAAAAAAATGACACTTTGCAATAGTTGTTCAGTTTCTTTAAAATAGCTCCAATAGCATGTCAGTACAACATAGGACATGGAATGTCCTGATATAAAGCAACAAATGAAGCCGCTCATGATCCTTATCATACTAACAAACAGACAACAATGGCGGATAGAATGAAGGAAGTGGAGAAGGAAGTATGTTAACATGGTATCCCAGTTTGACTATAAGTGACACAGATCTTGCCAGTCATTAATAACGACGTCTTGGAAAAACTTCTGTCCACCTTCTGTTGAGTGTTACTTTAAATTCGTTTATTGGGAGTCCAATAAGCAACAAGTCCAAAAAGTAACAACAATGGATCAGCATTTAATTATGTAGTTTTTGTCATGACTAAATTCTTTTTTTTCACAGATATAGCAAGGGGGTAGCAATAGCATTTTCAGTTCAAACTTAATATCTATCCCTTGATATTAGGATATGCAAAGAAGGATGTTCCCCGAGACATTAACATTTTATTATTTTGCAAAATTTTGCAATAAGATGATGTTTGCTTTAGTATAACCTATGTTAAAGTGCCAAGTGCAATTTTGAATGGCCTTTGTGAAATTCTGCCTCCTCCTTTTGCTTTGTATTTTCCATCTATCCAAAAAATATAAATCTCATTACTGCGCACTGGCTTTAAGGTAACGCCAGTGATGAAATGGCTGGAGACATTTGAAAATGAAAGGAAACATAGAAATACTATTGGAGAACACTAAAAAAAATTATTATTATTATTATTATTATTATTATTATTATTTGTCACTTTTATGTAGGGTATTTAAAATTATATGCCTGAAACAAACCATGCCCCTAGGGTAGATAATGTTGCAGCTATTCTGTGGTTATATTTTATGGCACATGTAATGCTAATCCCATGGTACACCTTCTTGCAGTTATCTGTGAAGTACTTTTTACAAAACATGTAGTACCATATAACTCCCCTTATTTCTTCTCTTGTCCAAGCCATTCTTCTTCTTCCTTTACCTCTGTATTTTTGGGTATACTTTAGGCTTGGTGGCTTCATCTGAGAGTGAATGGTGCGCTATGAGTTGCCTCTTTACAGTAACCTTCCACAGCCCTAGGAGTACTCAGTTCTCTGTTACTTCTTATTTTCCCATTCTTGCTCTCCTGTAATAGCTGCTGCTCGTTTATGTTGTTTGGATTTTGTGGATAATTCTTTCTTTTCACCACTGTCCCACAAATAGCTAGGAAATGTAGAGTCCATCTTAGCAGAACCCCTCTTGCCACATTAAGGCTTTGTAAAACTGGGTTTGCCAGATGTGCAGAGTTCCTTGTTCATTGCTTCAAACTTTCCACCTCAGATTCTTCTGGAGTCTTTCTGCATGGTTGTTTACCCCTCAGACTCAGGGATTCTTTATTCGATGTTTACTCCTCTAGATCCACCATGTTCCATTTAAACAAGCTCATGTCAGGTCAGATGTAATTATTTACTAAGCATGGATGGTGTTGTGTGCAGGGAAGTGAATGGCTTATGTGTCTAGTTGCACTGTTTCACACCTGGGTTGGTGAGGACCAATGCTGAGTCAACCCCTTAAAAAGGTGCTACCTCTCCCCTACCCTTTGAGCCATTATTATTATTATTATTATTATTATTATTATTATTATTATTACTAAGTGTTATACAACACTCTGTCTACATACGACTGGTCTTCTCTCTATAATGAAACCACTGTTGACGCTGCTGTCGATAGACTCACAGTTGCTGTTACTCATGCAATTGAAAAGGCTATTCCTACTAGGTGCATAAAGAGGTGCAAATTCCCCGTATGGTTTTCCAATGAATTAAAATTGTATATTAGGAAAAAGAATTACTTTTACAGGCGTTTTAAGAAATATAAGTGTAACTACTTTTATGACAAATTTTCCGCATACCGTAGACTTGTCAAAGCTACCATAAAGTCTGACAAGCTTCAGTGGCTTAAAAGTATTGATAATAACCTCAAGACAAATCCTGTGCATTTTTGGAAATATGTTTCATCTTCAGGAAAAGTGATAACAATTCAATTGATCTTGAGGTAAATGGAAACCATCTGTCCCAACCACGAGAAGTTGCTGAGGCTTTTGCTGACTACTTTAAAAGTGTCTTCAAAAACCCCTATCTACGTGACCCCTCTACTGCTTTTCAGTCCTTTGATTCCCTATCTCTAGCACCAGTCTCTGACTTCGACATCTGCAAGGCCATCAAGCGCTTACGACCTTCAAAATCTGTTGGAATTGACAACATACCTGCATTTATTATAAAGGGTTGTTCGGATATTTTTGTACCTGTTCTTAAATTTATTTTCAACCTTAGCTTATGTCAGCGAAGTTTCCCTACCCTTTGGAAACAGACTGCCGTTATCCCAGTTTTTAAAAAAGGAAACAGAGCTTCAGTGAATAATTTCAGGCCTATTTCTATACTTGATGCTTTTTCCAAAATATTTGAATTTGTTATTTATGAACAGGTCTCTCACTATGTTAAGTCCAAATTTAGTCCCTCGCAGCACGGTTTTATGAAATCCAAATCCACTGCTACAAATCTTGTTGCCTATTTAGACTTTATTGCTCCGCTGGTTTATTCCCAGAGACAGGTCGATTCCATTTATTTTGACTTCAGTAACGCGTTTGATCTCGTTTCGCATGAGATGCTACTTCGAAAATTAAGTGACTTCGGACTGTCTGCCGGTTACGTTAGCTGGTTCCGTAGTTACTTGACCAGGAGAACATCTTCTGTCCGTTACTGTGGAGCGCTTTCCACGTCATATGCAGTGCTATCTGGTGTGCCTCAAGGATCCGTTCTGGGACCACTCCTTTTCAACGTTTTTATCAACGATTTGTTAGGTGTGGTCAAGTATTCTAATTGCCGTCTCTTTGCGGATGACATAAAAATTTTTTGTGAAGTAAAGTCCCCTCGCGACAGTCTGTTACTACAATCTGATATAAATCGTGTTCGTGGATGGTGCATTTCTAATTTTATGAAGCTCAACATCAACAAGGCTAGAGTTATTTCATTTTCTAGGAAAACGAATTTGCTCCTTTTTGATTACAAATTATGTGATTCCTTGATTACTCGAACTGAATGCATCAAAGATCTGGGAGTGCAAATTGACTCCAAGCTGCACTTTCACAGTCATGTGGATTTCAATCAATTAGGTTGCTGGGGTTAATTCGCTCAGTAACGTTTTCCTTTTCCACTCTGCAGAGCCTCTCGATGCTATATTGCACATTAGTTAGACCTAAGTTAGAATATGCCTCTGTTACGTGGAACTCGATTACTTCCACTGATGCCAGAAAGCTTGAGCGCATCCAGCGCAAGTTTGTGTTTCTTTGTCATCGTCGTTTTTTTAGTCACTTACCCTACAGTTATGTTAATGCTTTAAATTACTTGGACTTACATACTTTAAGTGATCGTCGGTGCTACTTAGACGCCCTTTTTTTACTTAATGTTTATAATGGTTTAAAAATTTGCCCTACTCTTTTGGAAACTGTTGGCCTTCATGTGCCGAATCGAAATTTTAGAGATTTTAAACTGTTTTATGTTAATTTAAACTGTCGAAACTGCCCTTCTGCAAGATGCGCTTCCGCGGCTAATGCCATCAGTGGGGATATTTGTATATTCAATGATAGGCCTGTTTTCATTAATGACTTGTTATCAATGTAAATATTGAATTAGACGCTGTAGTTCAGTCCATGCGACATTTTTATAACAAGTCAGCTATGTTCGGTCAGGTATTAGATCCAGTACTTCTTTTACATGGTTTTACTTCATATTTGTTTTGCTACCTTAGTGTTTGTCTTGTGTATTTGTACTGTTTTGTGTTGTGCTTTAGTGCTGGCTTTGTTATTGGCTCTTGTGCTGTTAAGTCTGCACGTTAATAAATACCCATTGAATTGAATTGAATTGAATTAGTATTAAATCAAGTGATCTATGTTCTGTCAGGGTATTGGATTTCTGCCCCAGTACTTATTTACATTGTTTTATTACATATTTATTTTGTTTCTTTAGTGTTTTGTCTTGTGTATTTGTACTGTTTTGTGTTTTATTAGTGCTTTTGTGCTGGCTTTGTAATTGGCATTTGTGCTGTTAAGTCTGCACGTTAATAAATACCCATTGAATTGAATTATTATTAACTGTCGGCCTTCGTGTGCCGAATCGAAATTTCAGAGATTTTAAATTGTTTCATGTTGACTTAAACTGTCACAACTGCCTATCTGCTAGATGTGCTTCGGCGGCTAAGTACTTCTTTTATATTGTTTTCTACATATTTGTTTTTGTTTTATTTCTTTAGTGTTTTATTGTGTTTTTGTGCTGGCTTTTTTCTGACAGACAGACAAACAGAAGGACGAATGGACGGACAAACACAACGAAGCTAATAAGCTAATAGGCACTTTTCGCTATGTTGTCGAGCACGCTTAAAAATTGATGAAAAATGAAATCCACAACAATAGGCTAGGTTGTCGTCATTTTTAGCATAGTTCTACAAAGTTAATTAAAAATGTAACACACGTCTCCATAAATAAACAGCCCATAAGTTTTCAAAATTTCTTCGGCGTTCTATCTCGGTTTAAAGGATTAAAAGGCACCTTTTCATTTCAAATATTTCCGCGGGAAACGTGCAACACTGTCTACGCGTTTAGCGAGACTGCGGCGGAGGCTGCGTGGTTTGTAGGCTGTGCGAGTCCGGAATATGATTTACCTGCCATCTGGCGGTCGAAGGTGAGCATTATATGCCAGAGACTATGGATCTTGGTCTTGGCCGGCACGATATCGAGGTCATTTTTATTATTTTTATATTATATTTATTATCGTTATTATGGACGATGGGTCATGGATATCATTCAGTAACATTCCAGTAAGCATGGAATAATTGTTGCATTGCATGATTCTTTCGACATCATATAGCTGTTCTGACTACTTTTTGATTCATGGAATGTACACAGATGTGTACGTAATATCTTAATGATCAGCAATTGGACTGCTACATCCTTCCGTAGGTAAAGGTAAAGCAATCCCATTACAGGCCTGGACAGGCCATTAGGGTTCCAGGAGGTTGAGGCTCCCAGATTTCTAGACAATCGGCACATGAAGGTGACAAGGTTGACAGCCCTAAGCACCAGTCGCCTTTAACCCTCAAGAAAGATTCCTGGTACTCATTTCTGTTAGAGGCTGAGTCGAACCCAGGGCCATAGTGCGACCGAAACGATCATGTCAATGAAAAATTCCGACGTTCCGGCTTGTAGCGCAGTGCCTCAACCAACTGCGCCACCGCGTGCCGCTTCTGTTGGTAGGGTTGGTAGTAATTGACTCAGTCCGTTGTGGCAGAGTCATAATGATGATAACACTACTTTTATATTGACAGTTTCGGAAATATTTTGAAAACCACTTGCTAACAGTATTATTTTTACACGATCAATATTGTTGACAATATCTAAACGTATTGACAATAAATACTGACCGTGTAAACAGCCCTAGTAAGTAGTTCGGAGAATAGAGGTACAGAGGTGGCCGTTTGTCATGTATAATTATTTTGCTTTCATGTTATTAAAGTATGCTACTGTATTATTTTATATATGAATGCTATTTCAGAGAACCTGATCGTAATTACTACAGAATTTCAATGGGAGATTTTGACCTTGATTTCAGGCTTCCGCCACGATGTTGATGAGATCTGTGCCCCTCTGGGACCCTTGAAGATGGGACCGATACGTTGTCCCGAAACGTTGGTAAACAATTACCACACGACGCCGAGTAATATCCCAGCAGAGCGCATGTCCCAATGGGAGATTCGTCTGCCATAACTGTAATGTTTGCCACACTGTAAACTGCAAAGAAGGGGTTATTGGTTGTGGCGATGTAGGTAGTAGGACACAGGAAGCCAAATGTTGTGTATTTTAATTTTAGGACGTAAAAACAAGCGTTTTTAACTTCGTAATGGCCCACGGACCTGGAATGTTATCTTCTGATATCAGCAGAAGAAATCCACAAGATGAGTATGAACTGATCCAGCGAATAGGAAGTGGGACGTATGGAGATGTTTACAAGGTTCGTATTGTCAGAATCAATTGACGTACACTTTGGCTTTGTGTAAATAACGAGCCTTACATTTTACACTCAAGTTTTACATGCGATTGTGATCTTCATTCACACATTGTGTCTTATCAGTATTCTGTTCGTAATTTATGTGTAGTACGTCCTGATGTCTAAAAAAAGTGATTTGGTAGTGTGGTGTATCAGTCAAGATTTTATAAATTTGCGTCATCATACATTAGGAAGAGAGGTTTTGTATTTAGGTCCAACGTCATTCATTGAGTTAAATAACCCCAATTATGAAATTGTAACTATTTTAAAATGAGATTCTGAGTGCATGATATTTTTGGATGCGTAATATATTGTGTGATGGATTCTTTTTTGTCATACGATGTTGACTACTGTCCACACTTTGTGTATGTTTTTGGATTAAGATTATTCAGCCTAGAAACTTGTCACAACTTTTAATTATGTAAAACTAATGTCTGTTTTCCACCCAGGTGGAATCAGATTGACATGTGAACACCAAGTTGCAGTATATATTTATGTCTCTGCAAGCAGCCTGCTTTTATGTACAGGATTAGGTTCCACATCATGTGCATCTTACAGTAGATTCTCACTCAGTGCTTGCTGTGTTGCATGGTGTAATTAGTACTCGTGTATTCAGCCACTGACATATCACAGCCATGTGCTCTAGTTACACAGACAGGTCCCTAGAAATGTGCTTGCCTTCTTACCATGAACAAGTTTGCAGAGCTGTGGCAAGTATGGAAGTATTTGTGAGTCCATGGATGAAATGTTCTGTGAGGGTGTCGGCAGATGAATTTTTATTGATTAATGAATTTCTGTTGTATTTTTGGAACTCTACACACACATATGCTTACACAAGTCATGGTTTAATGTAGGTTCAGCTACAGTGGTTCACACCTCACTGATAGGTCATTTTGAAGAATATGTTTGGATTGTACCAAAGCAAAAGAAAGGTGTTTAGTTCGTGTCAACTGTAGTATTTTTATTGATTCTTTACACACAATTAGTATTGTACATTGTTATATGATGGATGTGAAAGTAAGGGAGGTAAAGTATACTATTCAGTATTGCAAATGAAGTAATGAATAGTTTCATTCCAGTTACTTTTTTAATTCTAATTTCTTAGCAAAAACAAATTGGTATTTTAACATATCTGGGTGCATAATGCCATCAGAGTTTGTATTCTCATTACTTTCAGAATTATGTTAGGTTAGGTTATGTTATTATAATTCATTGTTGTACATAATTTTAACGGTTTTAGTGGCTTATGTTTGGTGAGTTTGTTTCTTTGACCCTTGTTCTACCTCTTTGCCACTATTGGTATTCCATTTCTGGACACAGTCAGTGATGTATAAATTTGATTTTATTCAGGTCTGCTACTTCTGAATTATGTGAATGGTGTAACAGTTTGAATAGTGGGCCTGCTTAGATTTTTATCTGTTATCGGTTTGTCTAGTAACTATCTTTTTAGCCACAGAACAGTTCAGTTTCCTCAGTTCGATTATTTTAGATGTTCAGTTATGTTTTCATTTCAAATTACTTGGTCATTTCTGAGAGTTTGTAATTTGTAATTACCTGAATGGGTGACTGGTTTCAGGTGCATGAATACTCAGGTGGTGGTTGGATGGTACAGGGGGTGAGGGTAGGGAGGAGAGAAGCAGATTCTCTGGTTCCTCCTTTATCTGTATATGAGCCAAGGACTTCAGAAATTTACAGTAAAGTAAAGTAGAGTAAAGTAAAGTTGTCCCTGTCCACACCATGAAGGCATATAGAGGGAGTGGAGGTACAGCTCCCCTCTTTCTTAACCTCAGCATAGAGTGGTGAATTTAATGCCCTGGTAATTTAACCCCAGGAAAGGAACCCCTGGTGCCCATTGGATAAGAAGCTTGGTGCAGTGTCAATCCGAAATGATAACAGTGGTAGTCTGATCATGTCACGTTTGGTTGCAGCTGTACATATTCCATACTGAGTGTGACTTTGAAGAGTTTTGAAAATGTACATTTTGTATTTTTTAGCTTTATTTTGACAGAAAGCTGTCATTTTCAAGGAACATTTTTGAATTAATTAACAAGATGGAGGAGGTCATGTGGAGTTGAAAATGTAAATAAGTATTTTTCTGATTTGTAACCTTTATTGAGTTATACTGCCTCAAAACTGAAAATGGTGAAACCCCTGGATTAGAGCACATCAAGCAATGCAGAGTGACATTTCATAGTAAGAACTTCAGTGAAAGGTGTAGCAGATGCTAACAGAAGCAAATGTTAATGATATCTGATAACTCTGTGGACCACTTAAATAACACCTGTTGTGCCACTTTGTTTGCTTCACACGTAACAAGTTGGCTGAGTAATGAATTTCGTTAGCAATAGATAGCATGAGGATGGTCATTTGCATGGCCTCCTCATTGCTCTTCCCTCACTTCTTAAGCCATAATTTCCTGGGGTTGTATGAAGAAAACAGTGGGTATGATACAACTTCAAAATTTTATAACTTACTGGTGCATCCAGGCTCGTCAGTACACTGGCTGAAGTCTTCAAATCATATTGGAGTTTTTTTTCTCTTGTAGGTAGGTGAGCTGAAGGCCTTTAATGTGAACTGATGTAAGTGGGAAAATTAACATTTGTTTTAACTATTGATACATGATCGTACTTTTTGCTTTACCTTCCAGAGAAGTTCTGATTAGTAAGAAGAAAGTCCTTCTGATTAGCTTAAAATGTTGTAAAGAAGATGTTTCTTCCTCAGCATACTTTCAGTTTTTGGGTGGTGTAATCGAATAATGATTATGAATTGGTAAAACACTTATTTGCAGGTTCCACTCCAAGTGACTTCTATAGCTTGTGTGTATTACAGCCACATGTTTTGAAACTCTCACTTGCCTTCTTTCTGTCTCCACACAAACATGTGCACGCACGCACGCACGCACACTTTTGCACACGTGTGTGTGTTTTTTTTGTCCAGAACAGTAACAAGCTTTGTAGAGGCATCTTTGGCATTTCCTGTGAGAATTTGAAGGACCATTATTGTGTTGGATAAAGGTGGAAGTTTGAGGTAATTTGGTCTCCATTGCTGTATAATCGGTTGCATGTGGTTTGTGAGTCTTCTGTCATTTGCATGATAAGGATTACATTTACATATAACAAGAAGTAACTAGGCTATACACTGGATGACCAATGGATTGTGTTTTAATTCCTGGCAGAGGCAGGAGCTTTACTCTTCTGCAAAATGTCCAGACTGGCTCTGGGGTCCAATAATCCTCCTGTTCAGTAGGTACTGTGGCACCTTTTTGTGGGATTAAAATGGTCAGGTTGTGAAGTTAACCACTCACTTCCATATAGTGCTGAGGTTATGAATGCATGGAGCTGTACCTCCCATCCCCCATATACTTTAATCCATGCTCAAGGAGAACTTTCTGAAGAAGAAAATATAAGTATTACTTTCTAAAATGTGGGGTTGATGTTGGTGTTAAAGCTGACAGAGGTCTTACAGCAAACTAATGGCAAGTTTAGACAGTGACAAGTTACAGGTGTGGGTGCTGGATCAGACTCAAAACTGTGGGATTTTCATGTGTTAAACATAGATGGAATTTTAGAGATGTATTAGCATTGTTTTTAGAGGTTGAAGTGGATGGACTGTATAGTATGTGCTGGGATGCAAGTGGTGCATAACGTATGAATAAGGTATAAGGTGTCTTGGGTTCAGTAGTTTGTAGGTTATTTATTGATGTTGCATCACCTTTATTTACCATATTTTCCAGTGTATAGGACACATCCCATTTTTTATGCAGATTTTTTGGAAAAAAATAATTTTAGTATATTTTATCATGCATTTATTGAATAAAAAATACATTGATTTTTCAGGGAATTCGTACATAACAAATAATCTAATTAGCAAAAATATTTCAAGTTACATTAAATATATTAATCTTCATCAAATTCACAAAAATCGTCATCTTCAGAGTAAGATACACTTGAAAGTTCTGAATCAGGAACCGAGTCATCACTGTCTTCAAACAATAGATTATCCTTTGTACCGTCAAGGGAATTACTAATGCCACACTTCTTAAAAGATTTAAAAACTCTCTTGGTTTTCACTGCATCCCACGAATTCTTAACCCATTCACACACTTTCGAAATAGTGTGCTTCTGCCTTCTTCCTGCTGACATCTCTTTAAAATCTGACGACTACATCCAGCTGTTCCACTTCTCCTTCATGAATCCTTTAAATGGTTTATTAATTGAGACATCTAAAGGTTGAAGCTGGCTGGTTAGTTCTCCTCTGCTGCCCTATTGCCATGCTCCTTTGCGTACTCAATGACGGCATGCTTGAATGCAATGGTATAGCAATGTCTGCGTTTTGGGTGATTCATGGGTTAGTCTACTGCGAGACTGTGCAAATGGAAGAAGTGAAACTGACATCACCAACACGTGAGCATGTGCTGAACACGCGTGCCTGAAGGTTTACGTAAACGTACCAATGAACGTAAACAAATAGAGTAGACTTTGACAGATCAAAATTCCCTGTATTTTTTGGCGTATAAGACTCACTGGCGTATAGGACGTGCTCCATTTTTCAGACAAATTTTTAGGTGAAAAATTGTGTCTTATATGCTGAAAAATACGGTATTTATCATGTGTGAGGTAAAATGTTTATGCCCCATATGGTGAATGGGAAAGGATTGAGGAAGAAATAGTTATGTCATATTTTTATGCACTGTCCTGGAAATTTCCTGAAAGAAATCAATGTATGTATGTGTGCAGAACCTGATAGAATAGCTTGTGCCCTGGCTTAGTCCCAAACCCAGTTTACCCTGACCACAAGTCAGATTTCTTAGCACCAAGAAAACGTGCTGTAACATCATGGAATGCAAAACATACATTTGACATTCATTGTGAAGATATAAACTGACTTGGGAGAGGGTTCAGTGGCAGGTTTTATGGTGACTGATGAAACTAGGGGGCTGAATAGCTGTCACATCTTGCTCTAGGAAGTTGGAAAGGTAATTGCTTGTACACTTTTATTTATACACCTTTCAGTCACTGTGGTCTGTGCTGCAACTCATGCTTTGGTATAACAACATTCTTAACCTAACTTTTGTAACAGAACATCAGTACATGGAAAGAATACTAGTTGATGGTCACAGAGATAAGAGGATGCAGGATACAGGTCTGACAAATGAAGCGGCTGTGTGACAGAACTTTCTGGCCATACTCATCAGGTGTGCACCCAGAATTTTTTTATTTGGGGGGCCGGGGGGGGGGGGGGGCAGACCATGAGCCTGTATAAAATTTATGTTTAATTTTAAAATTATAAGAATCGTGTCATAAGTATAACTGTAACATAACACTATTTGCAACAGCATTTATATACATACAGATATAACTACATGATCCGTGACTCACTCACCTAATTGAAATAACAAGGTCTGATCTTCTGGGTTCTTGTAATTTCATCTAAGACATCAGAAGTTTTATTATTTTATTTTTCAAAAATATAATATACTAGTCATCAGCCGATTTCAGCAGCTGATTTCGGCTGAAGGGTAAATCACGTAAAACACTGGATATTGTGTGTACAATATCTGTGGTTTTTGAATTTCGATTTGTGGTGGGGGCTGCAGCCCAGCAGCCCCTGCCCCCTCCCTTGGGTGCAACCCTGATACTCATTGCTTTTCATTGTTCAGAAAGTACTGCAATGCTACTGTTAACAGAATGCTTTGCAGTAATTAATTCAGGCAGTTGTTTCCCAAAGTAACTCAAGAGTCCTGTCACCCATGTAAGTCAGGGGAAGATAATGAAGCAAGAGACTGTCACCTGGTATTTCAGTTTGCATGTCTCTACATTCTTCAAGTGGCATGTGGGTTTCCATGTGCAAACTTGTGGATATTCTGAATTTTGCTTGTCTTGAATGAAGGTTTGGCTTGTTACCTTGAGAAGGGTGACCTAGACATTGCTTCATTAGCCACACAAATCGATTACTTCTAATCCTGGCATATTCAAGTAGGGACTGAGAAATTCACAACCCATCAGGATTTTCAGGTTGATTAGATGGTATTTCTGGTGGTTTTTTCCTCCTCTGTTGTTTATAGTATGTGAGAGTTTGTTTCCAAAGTTTAATTTTTTTAATATGATTTCACAGCTGAGGGGTTCACACTGGATTTAATGGAAATTGGTTTGTGGGTTAATTTTGGCTTTGTGGCCGATTTGGGCGGTTTTATTCAGTAGGCAGTCACTTTGTTCACAAATCTACCATGGCTGACAAAAAAGGAAGCTTGGTTACATTGATATTTGAACTGCTGAGTATTTTACTGCTTTGACTTAATTTTTGTTTTACTGTGATTTTTAGGCTTTTTTAATCTTAAAAATGTTTCATAGTTTTGTGTAAAAATCATCTTTAGCAGCAGTGGAGATTGTGATTTGTATTGTTCACTTTCAGTTCCTCTTGATTTGAACTTTTCTTGTTGCATATTTTATTGCAAAATTAGAAATAATAGAGTTGGAGTGTCCATGTGTTAGAAGGGGATTGTTGTCTGTGTACATTACTTGTATTGTTTTCTCTTTCAGGCAAAACGACTAAGTACAAATGACCTAGCAGCCATCAAAGTAATCAAATTAGAGCCAGGTGAGATTCACTGTTGAAGAAGTGATATTACTAATGCTTGTTTTGATATGCTGCATATATGTGACATTTCACGTAAAAGTGTTCTAATGTTACATACAGAGCACCATAGTTTATTTTAGTGTTCTAATGTTATGTACAGAACATCATAGTTTATTTTAGTGTCATGTTGTGTATGTCTAAATTTATTACTATGGTAGAACTCATTTAATCTGGCACTCACAGCACCAGACAGGTGCCGGATTGTCAACTATTTTGGATTATTAAACAACACCTGAACCTTCCTAAGTTCTTGCAGGTATTTTTTTGTTACTACTATATTTGGGCTGCACAACTAATCAGAGCAGTATGGTTTAGGGATATCAGGGTCCCCATCTGTGTTTTCTGGAGTCTCTTCACTTTTTGCCAGGGATGCTGAAGGACTATGAAACTGTAGATCAGGAGTTTTCGCAGCTGAAGATTTTGATGGAGTAGGAGACAAGGGGTCAGGAGATACCACAGTGTTCGATGTAAAGACACTCCTGGAGGCTTTTTTGGAGAACTTCTGCCTGGACTCAGGACTATTTTCTGCAACTGCCAAAGTATGATTTCTTTAGTATCGGCTTCCAGATTAAAGGAATTCTACTGTATGTGCTTCAGTCATGCAGAATGATTATTATGAAAATTATCTTACTTATTCATACTCACTACATATTTCGGCACGTTTGTGCCATCTTCATGTGAAATATGGGTGTAGTTCATACCAGGTATGCTACTACATTGCTGTATCTTCCCTTCTGCTCACTGCTCGTCCTACATTGCATTGGAGTTGCTAGGAATGGTGAATTGGTCTTGCTGGGCCTGAGCTGTCATCTGAGCTCCATGTATGCAGTGGGATGATCTGGATGCAAGGATAGGTTCTGGAATTTTTTTTTACTCAGGGTAGGGCACATATTGATCTCATGGAATATTACATGATAGGTCTTAAGTCTATGCTGTCGATCCTTCCAACTGCCACATATCGCTGATATATACACTCATTACACAGGTGGTATGTTCATTTGTTTTTATAAGTATATATTGTATTTGATTCTACAATCAGACCCAACAAGTTGTTCTACACGTTTTATTGGCAACTAGTTTCGGCTCATAAGAGAGCCATCATCTGGCCATAATAAAAACTGTAAGCTGGAAACCCCATATGTTGCAGGTGGGAGATCTCCTCCTTTACATCAGTGAATACATTGCAAATGTATATAACAATTATAAATATTGTGTATATATATATATATATATACATATCCAAAGTAAAATGTTAAAACGAAAGTAAATGTTAAAATGTTGCCAGTGTTTTGTAAAAAGTAGAAGGAAAAATGATATGAAAAATAAATAAAAATTAGAAAGTAATGTTTAAAATAGTGAGACAAGGAGTCAACTGTAAGGTATTAGCTGTGTGTGTATGTTTGTATACATATACACACACACACACACACACACACACACACACACACACACAATATATATATGATGTAGTACTAGTATTAAAACCCCGGCATCAACCTAGTATATTGTAGGTAGTCTTTATGCAAATAACCTGAGTGGTCTGCAAACTGGGATATATGTATATACTTTTCGACATTCCCGGTACTTCTGATAATGTCCATGTCTATATAGGCCTTCTGATAGACCAAATAGTTCATATGTATGAGAGCTGGGTATTACTAGTGGATTGCACTTCAGGAGTGAAGTATAAGTTACATTTTGGTTGCATGATTTAGATGTATCTGTGTGTCCATTGCTTGTTTTTTTGTACTGTTGTTGACACTTGACTTGCTTTTGTTTATTATGTGGGTTGCTTGTACCAATTTATAATGGTGGGTTTGTTGCACTGTTGCACCAGTCAAATTTAATTTGTCAGTCCTTGTAGATATTACCTGAAGTCAAGGATGAAACTCAGACTCTCTGGTAGGTCCAGGATGAATAATGAAATGTGGGAGGCAGGCGGGAATAAATGGTTACCACTGCACCATTAGAACCATATTTTTTTTGCATGCCTCCCATGTTTGGCTATTCTGCTAGTATCTACCAACCCTCGAAAATGAAGGTGCTACATTCCGTCAAAATGTTGGGATTTGTTAATTATATGCTGCACGGTGTAACATCCCAGAAGACCAGTCTCTTCAGCATCAGTGTTGTGGAAACCTGAAGATGGTACAGTCATACCAAAACATATAGTAATATCTATGGGATATTAATTGTAATGGTATTGCATATTGTCATGAAAGACTCGCACTCTTAGCTGTGTAGGTTTCATTGGTGAGGAGTGGCTTTCTTTAGATCAGTATGTGTGTGCTGGCAGCTGGTGAATGAAGTACTTTACTCTTTGAAGAAAACACAGTTTAACCTTTGTCTTACAAGACCATATGTTGGGTTTGGTAACAATTCAAATGTCCATACGAAGCCAGAAAAACGCAGAACATCATGAGATGTACACCGCTCCCCGGATATAACGCCGTCGTTTATACCGCAGATTTGGGTATACCGCTGGTCTTTCCTGTTCCCCATGCCTTTGAATGAGATTCTGAGAAAAATATGGACGTTGCTGCTGCAAACCTCGCACTTCAGGAGGCTTTCCCACTCAAACAAATCAGTCTTAAGGAGGAGCCAGTCGATGTTCTGACAGATCAGGAAGCACTTCAAGGCTTGGAGATTGTGATTGGATGGTTAGAGGCACAGCAGGATGTTGAGCAAGTAAAGATTATGCAGTTAGTTTCGCTAAAAAATATGATCCTCAAAAAAGATTCTCTCGTAAAAAACAACAAAAAATTACTGACTTTTTAAAGAAGTGATTAAATAAATTTGTTGAATATTTTTATGGTGACTTATTGTATGTATTGTTTTACGTGAAAATATAGGAATTTTCGAAAATTCACACCATTTCACATCGGTTTTCTTTTGATTGTTAAAAAATACCAAATGCGCAGCTACGTTTATTGTGCTCAGTAGTGTAAAATTAGAAGAGTTTTTAGACCATTAGAGAATCACTGAATTAGAGAATAATTGTAGTCGTCATTTATAGCGCGGTTGTCTTATAACGCGGGTCGGATCCCAACCCCGCAAACCTGCTTTATAACCGGGGTGTGGTGTAGTTTGTATTTAGATCCATCTTCAAAAGGTTAAACTGGTTTTTTTTTGTCCCCACCTGCACTTAATAATTGTAAAGAACTGTAATACTAACATTTTCAGTTTGTATTCTTGATTGATAAACTGCGCTCTTCTGTTGGAAATGCTAGGAGATGACTTCGCCATCATTCAGCAAGAAATCCTTATGATGAAGGATTGTCGGCACCCAAACATAATTGCTTATTATGGCAGCTATCTGCGAAGGGACAAATTGTGGATTTGTATGGAGTATTGTGGAGGCGGGTCACTTCAAGATATTTACCATAGTGAGTACTTTCATTATGATCTTTTTTATTGGTATGAAGCATGTTGAAATTTCAACAGAAAGATTAGAAGATTCCTAAGTTTAGCTGTGATTTCTGCGGATATTCCTACCTATGGCCCAGTCTTATACATCATACCTCTTGAGTGGTACAATGAAATCCCGTTTCACTAAAAAAGCTCACTATTAACCTGAAGGGTTCTTGAAATACATCTTAACCTTTTAAAGACTTGTGTTTCTAGAGGCAAACACATGTAGGAAAACACCCCTGGAGATCCATTTTATATATTTACGCCACAAGGAAATTTACTGCATTTTTAAGACACGCTGCATAATCTCAGTTTATCTTCCACAAAATGCTGTTTATTTCATAATTTTCTTTTTTTTTGTTCAAATAATATTTTCATAAACCATGTGCTAAAATTTAAATAGCCACCATGGTAGGGTAAAGGTTAATAGAATAAATGGTGCTACTACTCAAAGATAATGTTTTAACAGCAGAGGTCAAAACTGCAATACACCACAGAATAGGTATATCTCAGCTACTTCATAGTGACAAATTACATTTGGCAAATGCTGCCACCTAGCATATGTAACTGTGACTTTCAGAATGACTTGTTTCCTGGGGACAGAGTAAGGACAGAATTTCAGATACAGAAAGTCCCCGACTTATGTAAGTGGATTGTTCCGCAACCCTATGCGTAAGTCAATTTTTACGTAACTCGGAGCCATGTTTTATTATATACCTTATACACAATAATAATAATTGATATAATAATAATTAATAATAATTTTAATAACAATTAATAAAAAACATAATAATAATTAAAAATCGATACTGGCGTCACTGTTGTATTCAATTGAGGCACAGGCAGGGGTGGATGTGGTGGTGGTTGGAGTGGTGGTAGTGGCCCAAGAAGTTTTTTATGTAAGTCCGGATCTATGTATGTCGGAGCTACATAAGTCGGGATCCGTCTGTATATGGTTGTTTTATTGATATACAGGGTGAACACATGAAAAGTAGATTATTTTAATGTAATATTGCTCATGACCTAAAAAGCACACAAACCAACAAACTAACTGCCTGCCTGACTGACTGACTGACTGACTGACTGACTAAGTAAGTAAGTAAGTAAGTAAGTAACATACTAACTAACAAACTAACTAAAACTCCCTCCATCCCTCCCTCCCTGTATGGAACAGAGTCCTTCTTGAGAAGCTAACAGTTCCTCACCTAGTTGAGGGATTTCCTGCATTTCATGGAACTCCAAGGTTCATCACTGTGTTCACAAGAGCCTACTGCCTGCCCCTATTCTGAGCCAGATCAATCCAGTCCATGCCCCCATAATGTTTCTTGAAGGTCCATTTTAATATTATCCTTTCTTCTGCACCGAGTTTTTCCAAATGGTCTGTTTCCCTCAGGTTTCCCCAACAAAACCCTGTATGCACCTCTCCTCCCCACCGTCTGGGCCACATGCCCTGCCCGTCTAATCCTTCTCGAGTTGACTTCCTGAATAATATTTTGTGAGGAGTTCAAATCAAGCTAATCATTATGCAGTCTCCTCCAGTCACCTGTTCTCATCCCTGTTAGACCCAAATATCTTCCTCAGCACTGTATTCTCAAACACCCTCAGCCTATGTTCCTTTCTTGATGTGAGAGACCAAGTTTTACACCCCTACAAAACAGCAGGCAAAATTATAATTCATTATATTTCAATCTTCATATTTTTGGACAGCAAAGTGGAAGATGGCCGATCACAGTGGCCTCGCCGTCTAAGGCGTGGGTCTATGGCCGCTCGCTTGCTGAGATTGTGGGTTTGAATCCTGCCTGGGGCATGGATGCCTGTCTCTTGTGAGTGTTGTGTGTTGTCAGGTAGAGGTCTCTGTGACGGGCTGGTCACTTGTCCAGAGGAGTCCTACTGAGTGTGGTGCATCTAAAGTGTGTGATTGCGAAACTTCGAAAAATGAGGAGGCTTAGTCCCCCTAGGGGCTGTCGAGCCGTAGGGGGAAAAAAAAGTGGAAGATGAAAGATTCTGGACTGAATGGTAGCAGGCTTTCCCTGAGTTCATTCGGCTCTTAATTTCTTCATGAATGAAATTTTGATTTGTTAGGGTTGTTCCCAAGTATTCATCCTTCATCTGAAGCTTTTTGCAATCCAAGAAGAATTCAGTGACCTATTATCATACATATATAGGTCTTCATGTAAAGTGTTACTTTTGTTACATTTTAGGCAAAATTTAATTTTATTGACTTACTTTAATAGAAATCCGCAGTGTAAAATTTCATGAAAATCCATCCAGTGGGAGCCAAGTTATTCCGTGCAGATGGACAGACTTGACAAAGCTAATAGTTACTTGAACCTAAAAATTATATTTTTCAGACCCTCTCTCATTATGTGCCAATTAGACTCATTAAAGGGACCTTGACTCTCCCATGCCAGCTGTCACTAGACAGACCATCCTGCTCTGTCAGAATTAATAATCAGATGAAATAATAAATTAATAAAATCTGACACACTTCCTTTTCTATACATCTGCGTACAGTTTCATGGTAGAATTGCTAGCATATTAGGATTATATTATCAAATCTTCTGATTGCCAACTTCATCATGGCATCCTGTATGACAGATTTTGCAGCAAGAAGTGGAAGTCACTGTGTTATGCTTTTAACCTTTAAGATCCGAAACGGACAAATCTGTCCATCGTTATGTGTAGGTATGAATGCCAAAACGGACATTTTTGTCCAAAAATATATATGTAAACTTTTCGCATTAAATACGATATTGGTGGGGCAATAAGCGTGTGTAAATATTATGTATACATACAACAGACTTGAAGGTAATTTTACAGTTGTGCCTCATACCAAGGGGGCGTATTGGGGCGCGGAGGTAAGATACCATAAAATGATGAATTCAACACTGTTTAGAACGTATTCAGCTTCATGCTCCAGCATCTGTACATTCATGTGCCCCAGATACCCATCGATTAAAAAGCTGGTAGGATCGAGTTAAGATTTATACGAGTCGATAGAAATATTTATGTACTTTCTGGGAACCGAACCCTGATGTCCTTTCTGGTAGTCGTATAACTTATTCACTGTTCTAGCCCGTGCTTGTACTCACAGAAAAATTTTCAATACATTTTCACAATATATTTGTCCAAATATACGAAAAAATTAAAAGCTTCCGGCTGTATTTACCCTTACGTACTTGATGGAAGAATGAAACATAGCTCACCCGAGAAAGGCAGTATATGATGCGTCATCAGAAGGAAGTTACTTGTTACAGTAATTATTACATACCTTATTATTAGATGTTCTCATCCGAATCAATATCACAGATCAGTTGTGATTCAATATCTTCATCACGAATATGCCTTCTGCGAGCCATGATGCTGATTATGTACTCACAAGAAATAATTTTCACAAGCGACAGGGTCACTGCACTGTGCGACAAACACTGAAAGAGTGTGGCCACTGGTAGGAATACCGAGAAACGTACTTTTCCTTTCGCAGGTCAGATTCCTCATGGTTGTAAAACTGTAAACCTCTTTGTAAGTACACCCTTACAGAAATCACACCAACGAAAAGCATTTCGCTGTTGTTAAAATAACCTCACAGAAATATTTTCCCTTGAAAGTGGGGACGAATTCAGGAGAAAGGAGCCAGAATTTAAGGCTAAAGAGAATGAAAGATAACATATTACTAAAATTTCTGTCTCTTAGGGAAGTGGTTCATTCTTATTTTGCATCAAAATATTTTATAATAAACTATGATATACATTACTGTGTTCTCCATGCTTCACTTGAGTAAATACGATTTATTTCACAGATCCAGCGTTAATATTCTTCAAGATATTCAAAATTTTCCTAGCCATTGCAACAAACGTTTAAATCCCCAGAGAAAATTCCGGTCCGCTGACAGTACAGGGTATTTAAATGGCCGACTTTTAAAGGTTAACAACTACTGTTTCACCATATTAGATTTGCAGTATTCACAGCAGTGAGAGATTAGCATGACATTGTGTAGTTTTGTAGTTGAACACCAGTGTTGTGGAGGAACTAGCTGCCTATGTCTCCAGGGTCTAAGCGTGGTAAGGAATGGCTGGGCTGTAGGAAGTGTGGCTTAGATCAGGGCGAGGAGCACAAGAACACTGGCCAGTCTGAGCCATGGGAGAGAGTAGGTGATAAGAGCCATGTCCAGATCAGTGGGTGCAGGAAACAGAAGCAGTGCCTTTGAGAATTACTACAAAGGAAGGGCCTTTAGAGGGCTACTAGAAAGAATGTTCTTTTCAGGGTCACTAGGAGGATCGTGTCAAAGAGGAGTATGTGTATTGTTCTTAGAGATGACAATTTTTGTTCCTTCAGGGTGAATGAGAGGGTACTGTGACATAAAATTAAATTAAATTATGAAAGTCACACAGTGACATGTTCTTGGGTGATTCTTGATTTATTCAATATTTTGCAAACTGCAGTGACAGAATGTGAGAAATGCAGCTGTGACCTATTTCAGGATCTTATACCTGCATTTGGAGGTACTTGTACAACCTCAATAAAAGTATCATGTTTGTTCCCTGTTTGCCAAGCAGGAGTACTGAATCTTGTGACACTTGGCACTTTGTTTACAGACTTTCTTTGTGTTGCATGTGTTGAGCAGTCTTTCTTTTTTTAAAGTTACAGGTCCACTGACAGAACTACAAATTGCTTACATGTGTAAGGAGACTTTACATGGGCTTGCCTATCTACACAGCATGGGCAAGATGCATAGGGATATAAAAGTAAGTTGTAGTGCACATCCCAACATAAGCATTACAGCAGTTGTAAGAATTGAACAGTCCTCAGATAATTTGACACTGTACTGCATACCATTGTGCTGTATCAGTTCAATATGTAACTGTCAAAGCATAGCTGATGTCCTGTTGGTAGCAGATTTATTATCCACACTTCAGTGTACTTTGTTCTGAGGTCATCATCAGAAGGTTTGGTTTTTCAACACACCTGTGGTCATCCTACATTTCCAGAAATATGTAAAATTCTGTTGTTATGTATGGTATATTTGTAATATAAATGTTAAATTACCAAATTCACGTGTGATTAAAGCAGTGCTGCCATCATGTTTGTTTTGAAATAAACCTAGTGGTCATGTGTCTGTGTTTGTACTGTATATAGCAATTTTTAAAAATAAATTTTATAAAATTGTTAATAAATGCATGCATGGGTGCGTGTATGTGGTGAGGTGGGGGCCAGGGAGAGAGGGCATGAGACAATCAGAATACAAATATGGTTTTTGGTTCTACATGTTATTTTGTGTAATAAGTTTTGACAATAATTAGATGTTTCTTAGATTAGATGAAAATGAATTATGTGTTAATATGTTTTCTACTTCTCTAGGGTGCCAATATCTTATTAACTGAATCAGGTGATGTGAAGCTTGCTGATTTTGGAGTTTCTGCTCAAATTACAGCAACAATCAACAAAAGGAAGTCATTCATAGGAACACCATATTGGATGGCACCAGAGGTGAGTCTCATAACAGTGTTGTAGTCTCTGTTATTTTGGTTTGTTAAAAAGGTTTTCTTCACCTCAGAAGGAGCAGTGAAAGCTTAATATTGGCGTTAAATTGGATCTTCTTTCTCACAATTTGGTTCCCAGGAATGAATTATGATCACTGCCAGTATATTACCTGTAAATGTAAATGTGTGATTCTGAGCCTACTAAAGACACTGTTAGCCTATTGCCACCACAGTTCACACAAATACCGTATGTACTTGAATGCAAGATGAGGTTTTTCCCTTAAATTTGTCGCTTAAATATGTGACGTCATTTTAAATTCGCCTATAAAGCCCCAAATCGGATCGCTGTGCACTGGACCATGTGGAGCCAAATCAAACCGTACATCGCCAAGTCATAGAAACAGTAACTTGTTAAGATTTGCACATGAGAACAGATCTAGTCCAGGGTAGTAAGAGGAATATGGCTATTGAAAGATTAAGAATTAACTGCAAGACTCAAAAATAAAACCTGTATGAATCTACAAATTAAGAACCATTAAAAGAGCCATGAACTCAGACTGGTCGGACCACAGACACAACACAAAAATCCAGTACACATGTATTTAAATTTCTTAACACCTCTAACACCATCTGTGGAGAAAATTGTAAATCTTTATGGGTTCAAGTAAGCTATTAAATGAAGAAATACAAATGTATTAGTCAGTGTGGATCATAATGGCATGGCAGCACATCTCACTAGAATTGACTGTAGGGGTTTAAGCAGTGCTATATATCCAACATAGTGGATGGGACTGATGATGATATGTTGTGGAATAGCAGTGAAGAGGATGGGTTTGTTATGAGTGAGTGTAAGGAAGATGAAGGCACCGACTGTGAAGATGGAGAGAGTGACACTGATTGGTAAGGGTAGATAAAATCTGACATGCTTTGTGTATTAAGTGTATGAAATTAATAGTAACATATTTTTTCATAGCAGACTTTTATTTTTGGGGGGTGGTCTTAGATTTGGATAAATATGTTTTGTTTAGGAGGTTGTCTTAGATTAGAGTTGTCTTGGATTCTGGTAAATACGGTATGTTTGCATTGTTGCATCACTGTGATTAACTTTCTGTTTCATGGAAACTGACTACAGGCAATTTTGTTATGGTTTTTGAAGTTGAACAGCACATGGTAAGCGGCATCTTTCGTGGTGGTTATTTCCTGATATAAGGATTAAAGTCAGTTGTTCCCATATTATTTGTTTGCAGATATGAATTTTATTTTACAGTAAAACCTCTATGCATCATTTTTCGGGGGGGATGGAAAACAAATCGATACATACGGGAAAACGATAGTACTGGGAAACCATTAAAAATTATAGATAAGAACAGTTTAATGATTATTATTACTTCTTGCTGAAAAAATCTTTCATTGACGCTTGTTTTGTGCAAACTTTACTCCTCAATTCAAAATATGATTCTTCAAGGCCTAGAACACTTTCCACTTCGGGTTCGCCATCTTCTTCTCCTTCTTCTTCCCCCTTCACACTCCCGGACGCCACGAGGCTCACGCACAGCTCCTGCACTGTTTCTACACCACAGGTTGCCACGTGACTGTCCACAGAGACGTAGTCCTCGAATTTATCTTTGTTCATGCCACTGAACTTTTCCCATTCTTGGCGGAAATCATCGTCATCATTGGTCAATACGACGTCACTGTCGCCTGAAGATTGTCCCTGCACGCAACCAGCTTTCCGAAAACAATTTTCGTTTGTCTGCTGTGTTACTTGTTGCAAGGCTGCCACAGTGTAGTGCAAAGCTTCTAACACGTTTATTTCTTTTTCGTATCTTTGCCTGCATCCATTAAGCAAACAGCTGTTTGCACATTGCGTTTTCTATAAAGCTGCTTATAACACTTTATTACCCCTAAATCAAAGGGCTGGAGCACACTTGTACAATTTGCTGGGTACCGTATGACTTTTACATTTCTTAGAAACAATGTATCCTTTGGATGTGCGGCAAAATTGTCCACAAAGAGGAGAATGTTCCTGTTTTGCACACCCATACTTGCGTCTAATGAACGCAGAAATGAAGAAAAAATGTCTGTGGTCATCCACGCTTTATTGTTCACGTGGTATTTGGCGGGTAATTTTTTTACATTCTTGAAACATCACTGTTTCGGAGATTTTCCGATAACAATCAGCACTTGTTTGTCACTTCCATCACTGTTAACACAAAGTAAAACAGTAAGTTTGTCTTTAGAGTTTTTCCTGCCATGACAACTCTGCTTTGAGAGCCAAGGTTCTATCAGGAAACATGTTGTAGAAGAGCCCCATCTCATCCGCGTTGTAAATATCACGTTCGTAGCCCTCCAACAAAGATGGCAGTCTTTCCAGCCAAGCTTCCGTGCTTTCGCTGTCCACTGCCGCACTTTCTCCGGCTAAGGTCTTGTATACTAGGCCATGCTGGTCCTTAAACCTCGCTATCCAGCCGTTGGATGCAGTGAAATTTTCTATATTCAGCTGCTCTGCAATCGTCGCCTTTCCACGAAGAATGGTTCCATCAACTGGAATATTCGACGCCCGTACCTGCTGGTACCACGAGAAGAGTACTCTTTTCAACTTGGCAAATGTCGACTCCCTACCTATTTTCCTCTTCTTACTGGCGTTACCACATTTTTCTGCCTGCTCTCGGATTTCGTCCTTCTTTGCGAATATGGAGTTTAGTTTGCTTGGAGCCAACCCAAGGCGTTTGGCAATGTTGACACGTTTCTCTCCAGGATTCTTCTCCACCTCTTCTACTATTTTCAATCGCTCGTGCAGAGTTCTCACTTGCTTTTTAGTTTGGGACATGGTCCACGGATTTTGAAATAAATAATACGATTAAAATATAATGAAGTCATAAAAACAGGAATGAATTAATAATAAAAATAAAATATTATAGGAAAAGGATAATAAATGATGGAAATGGTTAAACCAGGGTAACGGATGAAACTATGAAGCACACCAGAACGCACAGAACCACTTGCAATGAAGTAAAGCTTGACAACAGTGTTGCCAAGTCTTCATCTAATCCAAAGAAAAGGATGGAGAACAAAGAGTACTGAATGCACTTCCATACTTTTTGATGGAGCCATTCCAGGCAGCACTAAGAAAGCAATACACACGCGTGCAGCGCACCAAATCATCATTTCAAATTTTAAAAAAACTATCCATGTGGGAAAATGTTGCGTCAGGTCTGTGATTTTTCAACGATCGATGCGAGAAAACAACAGTTTGAGGAACAATGGAGGCGGGAAAAAATAGTGTTATTTATATGGGGCTAGTTCCGGGATCAAATAAGGCAGACAATATATGCGGGAAAACGAAGGTAACGGGAACGATGCAACGAGGTTCCACTGTATTTCAATTCTAAGCTTTTATTTGTGGTTGAAAATTTTATTTTTGTCCTTTGGCTGTGTGCCTTTGTGCCTGGACAATATTTGTGCTGCCTGTGTTACGATGTGTTAATTCACATACTGACAGGATTTTTGGAATTTGTTAGTGTGATGGCATGATTATTTTAGAGTAACATTTATAAGACCAATAGATTTGCCGCCGTTGAAAAGATTTTAAAATTTCTATCAGTATGAAGAACCTATTTTTCTATCCAATTTCTATTTGTCATTTAGAAGGTGGCCCTAGCAGTACATGGTTGAGAGTTAGCTTTATGTTAACTATTATAGCTCTTACAACTTTACATTAATTTATAATACAGTGGTATGTGATTTTGCTCATCATTCTAATTCTAAATTTATACTCAGTTTAAATTTAAAGAAGCTATTATATAACAGGCAAGCAGATGGTTTTGTTTTGAACCTAGGAGATGTTTGTTTTCTTTGTCACTATTACAGTGTACAATAGCTGTAGCTTAAAGACTCAAATTGAGAAATTAAAGATTATTTGTATATTTAAAGGACAGGCTGTAAGCAAGTTCTCAGAATACATCCAAAAACATTACTGCAGTAGTTATACATTGCTTTAACAGGTGTTGCTACCATACATATGAACATCTCTCCAAAAGTGATAGCAGTTCCTGTCTGTCTTTTTTTTTCCTTTTCTTTTTATCTTTTTCTTTTCTTTGGGGGGGGGGGGGGGGGGCACGCAAAAGTTTGGCAGCACAGGAAGTGGAGTATCTACATTTGGGAGAAAGTTGTATGTACTTGTAAATGTTACTGCCTGAGGGGGTATATGTACAGGAATGCAAACTTTTCATATGAAAACATCGTTGGCAACATTGTTTGGAAATGGAAGTCTAAAGTGGAATGGTGTTGATACACGAAAATACCAGTTCTTCATGACAGAAATGCAGGGGAGTGCCATGCAGAGTTTCATGAAACATGGGTGATTGTGCCATGCCATAGTGAACATTTTCTAGGTGAGTACAGGCATTCAGAAATGAAAAGGATCAAGTGCCAGCATGCATCACAGTAGACATTCCATGTCTGTTGACACACAGACATGTCAGTGGCTATAACTGAACAGTGCATGGATGAAGACAGGCATTGGACTGTGAAGGAACTGAGCATGGGAGTTCTGGGTCTACAGTGGTACAAAATTTACAACAGGACTTAAAAGTGCACAAGATTGCAGCCAAGTGAGTGCCACACCATTTAAGTGAGGTGCAACAGTGGACATGCTGTGAGACATGTTGTATCAGTCTGGATAGTTTTCAGCATGGAGCAGACAGCATGGTAAATTGGATAATTTCGACTGTTGAAACATGGGAAAGGACCTTTGAGTCTGCAGTCACCACAGAACACAAAGTTTGACAAAAAGTGGCCCCTATCAAATTGTTGATCATTTTGGAATATGATGTCTACAGTGTTCTTGTATGTTACCCCATTCCACAGGGTGAGACTGTGAATGTACAGTATTACAAGTCAGTTCTGTGTTACCACCTACATTATACATTTAAGGAGAATCATCCAGGTCTGGGTCAAAATGCCATAATCATACCTGATGATGCTACAGCCCACGTGGCAGACACTGCTTAGAACATTTTCCAGCATTAGGGGTGGGAAGTGTTACACAATCCTCCCTAGTCTCCTCACCTCAGTCCATGTGACTGTTATCTGATTCCAAAATGAAGCAGCTGTTGCATGGACAACAATTTGCAAGCAGAGGGCATTTTAACATTAGTTCTCTGCAAGGTGACACTGTTTGGGGTGTTTGCTGCCTTTCTCATATTTGCAGTGAATTGTAGACACTCTTGGGTTTTATTTTGGAGGTTGTGAAGAGTTAGTAACATTTGTTTCATGGTCACTATGTACTCTAAAACAAGAAAACCATGTTTTAGAACATGCTTGGTTTGTTTGGCTCCTATCAGTGGGTCCTCTACATATACCATGGTCTCTGATGGTGACATTTAAAAGTAGGTGTCACATGTTTTCACACAAATACACTCCATGATCTGCATTGCCATGTTTCTTGCCAAGCCATGACTTATGGACTGACCCTCATTTACAGGAGTGTGGAATAAATTTTATAATATCTGTGGGTGGTCTGTGTTAGGTCTGTCGTAGGAAACTGCCAACAGCAAGTTTTATGACTGCATCTCAAAACTAGATACAATTTATTTTTTTTATTAATTTGTATTTAGACATTTGGCATGTTTGTTGATATTAATGTTTGGTTACCTCTAAGAATAATGAAACAACCAATGAAACAGGCCGTGGATTGGCATGTGAATAGCATGATGGGCACATGGCTGACAATGGAAAAACAGTTTTATATGTAGGGAATTCTAATGTGATTTTAATAATTAAAAATTAAGTATATGCAAGTTTTTAAGTTTATTTTCTAAACAGTTTTAGATTTGGTACATGTTGTAGATTTAGGCAAATAGTGATTCTGTTACCTGCCTGGGCAAAGACCGGCCATGGTTTATAATAAAAGCACAGTAACATACTTGGCAAGAATGTAGTGGCATAATCAGTTTAATACACTACGATACAGAGGAAAGAAATTAAAGAGAAGAGGTTAGGGGAAATTTAAATATAAGTATCTGGAAAAGGGTTTTCTGAAATTACTAAAATATTTATATCCTCTTGATAATAAATCTCAGTATGTGTAAGATGGAATTTTGTGCTTTCAGGTTGCAGCTGTTGAGAGGAAGGGAGGGTACAATCAGTTATGTGACATTTGGGCCATTGGTGTCACTGCAATTGAGCTTGCTGAATTGCAGCCTCCAATGTTTGATCTTCACCCTATGAGGGCACTGTTTCTTATGTCAAAAAGTGGCTTCAAACCACCAACACTAAAAGATAGGGACAAATGGTAAGCTTTGGAGTTAAAACACTTTCATCTGTAACTGAATTTAAAGAACCACTGTTTTGAGATTCCAGGCTTCTGCTGTGGTGTAGGTGAGATCTTTGCTCATTTGGGTTGTTATGCAGCATATGTTAGTAGTTGTTTACTGGTGTTTCAGGACAGCCTATTGGTCCCATCTTCAAGGGTCAAGCATGGGCTGTCCTGAAATGTTGGTAAACAACTACTAAAATATGCTGCATAGCAACCCAGAAGACTAAAAGATCTAAACCACTGTTTCCCTCTGAATTTATTTTGTAATGTCCAAGTAGTACCCTAATTTTGCATACTAGAAGGATATCTTCCTTGGATTAAGTCTTATATGAATATTTCACAATGATCTTAGGCAAGGACCATACACTCATGTTATTCTTACATTGGTTTTCTGGAATTTTCTGTCCAAAATCACAGGAGCAAAAATCATGTGAGGAATTATTCTGAATTTCAAATGAAAGCATGGACTCTTAATAGAGCACCTGTTCAGTACAGAAACCAATGAGCACCTCATTTTTCTGGTGTGAAAGTTGGGAAACCTATGGTGTAGAATTCACTAAACATGTATCATAGTTTTGTGCAAATATGCTATTTGTATATGACAGTATAATTTGAAACATAGGTGCACATTTTGAATAGTTCTCATTTCATTGCACTTTCTGTAATGGGTACATGTAGGTCACATCTGCTTTTTGGCGCAACATTCCTGATTTTTTAGTCATAAATATCCAGTAATATCACATCACATTCACTTGTGAAAGTGAACCCATGCATTAGGATTGTGAACTTTCTACGGCAACCCTGAGGATGGCACAAAATGTGCCGAAACATATGTAGGTACTGAAATCAACAAAACAGTGTAGTGCATTCGTTGGTATGTGATTATTAACTAGGGGCAGGGGATGTTAGATGAATGAAAGAGATGTGAAATGTATGCAAAATGTTGGTGAGAAAAGTGGATGGGAAGATACAGCTTGGAAGACCTACGAGATGTTGGTGGGCATATAATATTTTATCCCTATAAGGACAGTGACCAGTGGCAAGTGGCAGGCTGTTGTGAACTTGAACCACATGTTGCATGAGTAGTGGGGAATTTCATGTATAGCTAATTGAATATTAACTTGCCAAGAACTCTGCTCTGTGTAATAAGTTACATATTTGCTACAGATAATCATGATTTAACTGTGGGATATTGAACATTGCAATTTATATAGGATATTTTCATACATTTGCATACCTTATTTAGGTGAGATTGTTCAGAATTTTAATTAATTTGAACACAGCTATTTTCAGGTCTGTGTATTTGGATGGCCGTAGCATTATTGTATTGTTCCCCCGATTTACATATATGACAGTAACATTTTTTTTTTTTCAGGAGTCCTACCTTCCACAACTTTGTTAAAGTAGCATTAACTAAAAACCCTAAGAAAAGACCAACAGCAGAAAAACTGTTGCAGGTGAGTGGCATTAAAATGTGTGAACTCATGAGAGTGAACCGTATACCTCATTTATGTTATATCAGCTGTATATTTATTCAAGAATTCTGTTGAAAACTCAGGGTGGTTCATTATATGGCACAGAAAATTTAAGGTTGTAGAAGATATTACAAACCTTTAAATTTATTTCTGATAATGGCAATATAAATTCCACAAACTTAAGTTAAAGTACACAAGTTGCTTATGCTGTGGAGTGGTGTCAAGTTTACATGCATTCAAATCAGTCTGGTTTGTCAGTGATTCCATCCTTGTTGTCTTCACTGCCATCTCTGCCTTTGTTTTCACTGGCAAACATCTACTAAATGCTGTGGATGATGCTACATTGGTGCAGTTTGATGCTGCTTTTGTCCTAGAGAAATGTGTGCTATGATTGGTCATGACTCTTTTTGGAAACCAGTTGCTAGAGAGCAAAATGTACATGGATATGGTGATGTGATTGTTCCTGGATATGTTACTTTTTTTACTCCCACCGCATATCAGCTGCATAATGCAAAATTATATTGGGCTTGCTTATGAAAGGTTTTCTGATTCTTGGTGCTGCTGTTAGAGGGGCAGTTATATTTTCCTACTTTTTCTTACAAAAATCGAGATGCAGTCGACGTATAGGCCTCGCTGATATTTGCATAACTATGAGATATATTATTTTCTGTTATTTGTAATGAGGACTCATACTTGGACATGAAATTGACTATTTTAAAGCCTGCTTTCTTATGTTTCTTGCAGCATCCATTTTTCCAAAGTGAAATGAGTAAAAGACTTGCACTGGAGCTACTTCAGAAAGTAAGCAACCCATCACATATGTTCACCGAACTGGAGGCAGATGATGATGGGGTTAGTAAATAACAGTTTCAATGTCTGAGGGTTTTCTGAAAGTCTGTTAAGTTTGAAGCTTACATTTTGAATTTTATCTCTTTCAGGCAGTTCCAAATGTTCCTCAGAGAATAGCATCGAAACATACGTCGGCTCGAGCAAAAACAAGACCGATAATGGATGTTACTGTCAATCATAACAGTATGTATTATCAGTTCAGTGACGCATGGTATCATGTATGCATGTCCCATACATTGGCAATTAAATGGCCTACTGCTCTGCTTACAATTTCATCTATATTTCCAGTGATACCATCTTTTTGGTGTTTACACACATGTTAAATACTTTCACTGATGTGGCAGAATTGGTTTTCAGATGGCACTTTTGTAAAAGTTTAGAGAATGTTGGTCTTGTAGGCTCACCAACTCCTAGCTCTTTATTGTCAGCTTGACGTGACATTTGAGGTTCTCATTGCATTGTTTTGGTGGATTCAGGTTGTCAGGGATATGATGCTATGTTATTGGAGAAGTGGTTCAACATTTTGAGGGAATGTAGTGCCTTGAGTTTGAATATGTCCTCTGTGCGCCATGTGTTGGGTGTTCTTTTGGGACCCTAGACCCTTGCAGATGAAGGCACTTATTCCCGCAAAACAATGGGAACCGCTCACCCTGCAGCACAGCATCATATCCCAGAAGACCTGAATTTCCATTGTGATGTCTTATTCTCTCCTCATGAGAGTGGTCACCTCTGCTTGTGGGGACTAAGGCCATTCATTGTTGCTTTTTCTGTAGTGTGCTAATTGTCCATGTAATAGTAGGCTGTAGAGGTATGAACTGCTGTAGCAGAGGGAATACTAAGCTTCATTATATACTTTGAGAAAGTCTTTCATGTTGAAGAAATTCAGGTAGGGAGTTCATTACAAACCCCATGATAAAGTAGTAGTTTTTTGTGGACATGATGTAATGGTTAGAACTTTGTCTCATTTGAGCAGAACTCTTAGTTTAGCGGGACATTGTGTTGTATCACGAATTATCTTCCATCTTATTAACATGACTTTTAAATGTGTTTGGTCAACATCTGAAATGAGATGCACACCTTGACTTTGATATTGAGGTTTCTCTGGTCTTGTATAAGCCTACAGATGGTCTGTTTCATATAATATCTTTGCAAGCTACAGTAAACCCTCTATCCATCATTTCTGAAGGGACCATGGGGAAAAACTGTTTAAACATGGGAAAACAACAGTTGCTGGAAAGCATTAAAATATGTTAGAAACACAAAATAACAACAAAAAATGAAACTCATATATTTTCACACTTTGGCATACCAAAATAGTAAAGAAGTACAAAGGTACTTTAATACCTGTATGGAAATAAGTTTTTTCCGAAGAAGTCTGTGATTGACAGCTGTTTAGTTGAAACATTATGTTTCACACAAAACAGTGTCAGCTCTAAGTTCACAATGTTCTGTTCATCATGCTAATATTCATAAAATAATGACTTAACAGTTTTGTAAGCAGCATGAACTTGGTAAAACTAGGCACTGGTTCAGGGACATGTTTGTTTCCCACTATTCTTTTGATCACCACACAATTCATTGATGCTGGAAATACTGAATGTGATAAGGTTGTTTGTCCACATGTACATAATAAGATCCTAAATGCCTAGCCGAATGCATTCTGCGTGGAAGGCATTATCCTGTTCTTCAGTACTGGAGTTTTAGTCAGCTTTTGTATTAAGTTTATGCCCATAGCTGCACTGATGAAAACAGTTCATAAATGTCAGCTGCTCAACTTGTCACCAAGCTGTTACTGTGAATGTATCACTTCCAAAACATTGATATTCAGTTTGATGTCCTGTCCTGAGACCATCAAGCAAACAGCTCTTAGTAGTAGATGCTTCCTGTAAAACTGCTTGAAACATTTTATGATGCCCAATTCAAGAGGTTGTAACACACTTGTGCAGTTTGATGGATAATACACAACTTTTATAATCCTTAGAAATGATGTACTTTGCAGGACCGGCACAGTTGTCCACAAAAAACAAATTGTTTCTACCTTTGGAGGCATCAAGCACCCTTAGAAAGTCTGTGAAAATGGTCATGGTCAACCATGCTTTTTTTTTTGCATAATATTTCAAGGAGGTGTTTTCATGTTTTTAAAACAATGTAGCTGCAGTGATTTCCCATACAGGTTCAGCAATTTTTTGTTGCCGCCATCACTGTTCACACACAGGAGCATTTTTATCCTTTCTTTGGCACTTATCTGCCTGTGGAAGGACTGGCCTTTCAATATCAGTATTCTGTCTCTGAGGCAATTGTAGATGATGCCAATCTCATCTGTGTTGTGTATGTCCCATGGCTTATATCCTTCCAATAACATTGATAGTCTGTCAAGTCACAGGTCCTTTATATTATTGCGAATGACAGTGCTTTCTCCAAGTAGCTTTTTGTATACTAGGCCTTGACGCTCTTTGAATCTACAGATCCCTCCATTTGGTGCAGCAGAATTGTCAATGTGCATTCCGTCAGCTATCTTCATGGCTATTTCATGTAAGGTGTTGCGATCAGTATGAATACCTGATGCCTGTGCAGTGTGGTGCCAAGCCAGCAGGACACTCTCAAGCTTGCAGAAAGTTCCTGAAGCTTCCTGTCTTCGTTTTCTTACAGGACATGCTACCCTTTTCAGTTCGTTCTTGAATTTTCCTTTTCTTTGTTAAGTGTGGAGTTTAATGTGGTGATGCTAATCCAAGGCATTTAGCAGTGTTGACCCATTTCTCAGTGGATTCTTCTTCACTTCTTCAGTGAACTTAGTCATTCTTAAAGTATCCACACTTGCTATGTGTGGCATGATATGGTAAGCTTCAGTGTGTAGGCTGTGTATGCAGGAAATAATAATAGGAAAATGGGAATAACAACAAATAATAATAGAAATAATAACACTTAACTCAAACAGCTGTTAATTGCCACACTCAGCAAGGCAAATTGAAAAGGATAATGCAAGACATTGCTACTGACAACTTCAGAACATAGGCCTCAGATCTGCCACCTTACAACTTGTGCCTGTCCCTCACCTCTACTGCCCAACCATCATTGCTCACTTGGCTGATGTGTGATGACATTTTGTAAGTACCATTATGGCTGTAATGGTGATTATAGGTATAGGCAGGCTACTACTACTGTACTTTCCAAAAACATCGTGTCACTTTTTGCTGTTTTCTTCTCAGAGACCATTGTTTTGGGAATGATATGGGTCATGACCGAGAATTCTGAACAATTGACATGGTACAACAACTCTTTAAGGAATGATGCATCTGATATAATTATAAATTATTATGTGTGCAATATTTTGGGACCAGAAGACATAAGATGATAATGGCAGGAAAGTGACACGTACAGGAATGATGGGTAGAAATTTGTGTGTAAAGTGACATAAATTCTGTATCAAACAGTTTTTGTATGTTAACATTTATAAACAAAGCAGTAGTGCAATACTTTGAAGTAATGTCGAACAAATTTAATGTAGCCACAGTTTTTACTGGAGGAAATTGTACACATTAATGGATCAGTAAATTGTATAATTATTGATGTATATTTACTGCTGGCTTTACCATACACCTTGAGGGATTTTATGGAATGTAGGAATTGTAATTTGTTCCTAGAGCATTTTGTTAAATGCAATGAATAATTGCATATATCACCATGGAGAGCTCTTTCATAGCAATCATAAATTTCAAACTACACAACTGAAAAAGTGTAGTCCATGGGGAATATCTGTAAAGTAATTGAACTTTGGTTTCTTGAAGATTCAGAAACACGTGAATTACAAAGGGCACAGGTATTCACTGCAAAGCATTTTATAGGAGGATTTTTTAAAATTTGTGTACTGCTGCAACTGTTGTGACTGTCTTTGCAGTGTTGGATAGAATGGTGGTTTAATTTCCTTTTTCAGATGATTATAAAATTATTGGAACTGCTTTTTGGGGGTTTTTGGCTGAAGAGGGGCAAATTTTGAAACTGTTAGTAAATTTCCAAAATTGCAACATAAGTAAGCACTTTTGGGTGTAACCCAAAATGTGTGGTGTTTTTATCACAGTATATTCAGTGCTTAGTGATAACATGAAAATATGTCTGTGTTGCAGGAGAAATGTCAAACAGTGACAAGACACTCCAGAGAGATGGTGACACTGTGGAACCCATGACTTCCCACTATGCAGATGTATCAAGAGCGTGGGACATCATGGATATTATGAATAACATAGAGGTATGGTTAGTGTTTGAGCAAGGTGCTGAGGATATGATGATCTGAGAGGGGGAAAAAAACAGGTGGCTGGAGAAAATTGCGCAAGGAGTTGATGTAATTTGTGTTCCTCACCAGTTACTATTAGGGTGATCAAATCAAGAAGGTGAGATGATGGGACATGAAGCATGCATGAGGTTGATGACAAATGCATGTAGAATTATTATGGAAAACCTGATGGGAGGAGACCACTTGGGAGACCTAGGCATAGATGAAAGGATAATATTAAAATGTTACATAGATAAATAAGGCTCAAATTAAAGAAAGTAGTGGGCTGTTGTACACAGTAGTGAACTTTGAAGTTCCTTACAGTGAGGGAATTTCTGGACTAGCGTAATGATCATTAACTCTTGAAGCTGCAGTTTAAATTTCAACTGCTGCCCAGGACAGGGTGGTTTTGAATTTGTAGTACCCTTAAATGCATTCAGGACCATACAGTACACCAAGGCCAGCAGCTTGTAAAGAATGCAAGGTCCATACAGTGCACTGACGCCGGCACTGAAAGGTTAATTGGGTTTTCAAGAAGGACAGCTCCATGGAATTGGCTGTTTCAGGTAGTTAGAGATAATGTTATTTTTAATTATAATTCTTAGATGTCACTGTTGTAGGCTAGCAAGGATTAAGTTTGCATTTAAGTCTGGAGGTATGAAAGAGAGTGCACAGAAATGAACATTTTAGAATATGTTGATATCCAGAACAAGTGTTAATAATGATTTGTGACAAACTGTCAGTCTCCAGGTAGATAATTTCATTCTGAAGTTAACAGATAAATTTAGGACATTTTGTTGGGTAGGGGTGGGGTAGAATGTAAATACAGTATGTGGAATCATAAATGCCATATTTAAGGGTTCTGTATTTGCTCTTCAAAGTAATGGAGATGTTTGCTTAATTTTAAGATGGACTTCTGTAAAATCTGGGAAGTGAACTGATGTTTGTTGTGCCTTGAATAAATGGTGTTTCATACAGCAATGAAAGATGCTGTCATGTTCAGTAGCACTTGACAAATGAGTTTGATTCAAAATTTGTCCATCAGGCTATCAGTTTGGAACACGATCATTGCTTCTTGTCTCATTGCATAAAATAATAAAAATTTTGGTTTCAGCCTGATTATATGATCACATAGTTGCGCTACTGAGTTTAAGCATCATTGGTCGTCGTCATTTTCCGAAGAAAGGATGATGGCTGTAGTGAAGAAATTACAAAATGTTTTGAGAGAGGGGGGTGAAACGGGGTATTTAGTGAACATGATGTGTGTCTTGAATTTAGGTGCTCAACATGTATGTTTTCTTGTTCATTCGCTAATGCTTAAGAATTTGTTGGGAACATCATGAAAAATTGGAGTTAGATCAGTCAGTCAGTTGCCAACTTCACAGAGTCCTCACTTTAATGCCAGGAGAGTCCACATGTGATTTATAATGAACAAAGTCGCAGTGGGATACGTTTATTTCCGAGTTGCATGGTTTTCCTCTGTCAGTTATCATCCTATCAATTCTCCATTTCATTCATCTGTCATCTGGGGTTGATACAGTTAGTAGCTTCAGTAGCAAGAGACTCACTATCACCCCAGTACAAGAATAATAAACACGTTTGTCAGTGTTGCTTTATTATGACAGTATGCTGTTAAATGTAGCATTACATCTGTGATGCACAGCATTTTGCTGGTTCCCCAGCCATGTGTGAAGTCAAGTGACTTCTGCTCCCTGTCTGAATTTTACCCCATAAGGAAGGTTTAATGTTAATTCATGATAATACAGGTAGTGAGCAGTTAGGATGTTAGAGCTATGGAATGAGTAATGTGATTTGTACAGGTCACCTGGTGTCCTTAGGATAGTGAAGTCTGGGAGTTTATGATGTGTTGGACATATGACGTGGAAGATGGATGCTAGGGAGGTAGCTATAGTGAGTTTGTAGTATAAAATGAATAGCATCCTCATGTTTGAAACATTTGGTAATACACTTTATCTAATTATTCTTTGTTCTAAGCAGTAAATTCTAAAGATGATGTATCACAACTCTATATTTACCATTCTTTTTTCCCCCCACCACAGACGGTACATAACTGTGATAATCCAGACTGCATCAAGGAGAGTTCTTTTGGAGAAACTAGCCACACCAGTGAAAAGTAAGTAACATTTCATTTTTGTTAAAACAGTGAATGTTTTTAGGTATATGAATTGAGTGGTTGATTGAAATTATGTACATCTTCTGTAGTCTTGTTTTATAAGGGTGTCTTTATTACCGCAATTTATCATTGCAGGAGTTGCCTTTTATGTGAATCTAGCAATATAGGAATTAAATTTTTAAAATCTCTGCCAAGCATGTGGTTCTTGTACATTAAAATGGTGGTTGACTGGCATCCGTAAGAAAGAATTTTGTAAAAGGTAATGTGTGCTATAGTCTATGTTCATACGGTGTTACGAGGCATAGATGTCATCTTTTTATTTCCATTGATGCCTTATGATTATAATATTGTTATCTACATCTTGCAGAGGTGGGGTAGCATAATTAATAAAGTGATGGGCTGTGTACTGAATAGTAAATGTTCAACTCCTGTCATGGGTTTTGGGGTTTTCCTCTTCACTACCACATAAGAATTAGCTCTGGCGTCGTCGTGCTTGTATTTGGTTGCTACCTGGAGCTCCTTTGCAGGGATTATGTGCACTGAGAGTGTAACTCATCGCTCATGTAAGTCTAATGCCAAGGCTGAGAATGTACAGGGTGTTGCCTTCACACCCCTGCAAGTTTTCATGTCAGAGGATTAACTTTACTTTGCTTAGTCGTGTTTTTTTGCCGTGAATTAAATTTCTGGACCCCTTGTTTATATTCTGGCAACATGGAAGCCCACTATCTGTTCTTACATTCTGCATCTCCTCACCAGCATGGTTGTGCTCTGCAGGGGTTGATTATACATGACTGAAAATAATCAAATGTATGAGAAAAAAATAATTTGCCAAACACTGCAAAATGTAAATACATGTATATAAATGTGTGCAGTTCCTCAGCCACCACAGAAACTGGCAGCACTAGCTACCCAAACAGTGTGTGTGGATGTATAATGTACAAATATGTATGCAATTTTAGCATTTGCAGGGTTCAATATAGTCTTCTCGGGCGCACAGCCGCGTCAATTCGTTTGAATACAACGTATCGGGGACTAGCTCCGTCCCCATCCTCAGGCAAAACTGATTTAACATACAACTCGTCTGTCCCGTGTTTTTCTACCTGCCGCGGCAGGGAGAATCAGACCGGTTTTGTAGTACCCACAAACAGTTAAGTTGGTGGGCGGGCTGTTGACTGTTTTGCTCCCACGCCTCGCTGCGAGGTCCTTATCTGACGTATTGCAGGCTGCCAGGCTCTGCTGAGTATGAAACCGCCATCCTTGTTGATGTTTTCCGGATGTAATTTTATTTCAATGGCTTCTTTTATTATGCGGTCCATGTATCCTTTTGTCCTGGCTAGTCTGCAGGTGTTGTTGAATTCTATCTTGTGGCCTGTTTCCAGGGCATGTTGAGCAACTGCTGATTTTTCTGGTTGCCCCAGTCTAAGGTGCCGTATGTGCTCTTTACGCCTCGTCTCGATCGTTCTTTTTGTCTGGCCAATATACGTCTTTCCACATTCACATGGGATGCCGTATACGCCGGGTATCTTTAAACCAGGGTCATCCTTCACTGGTCTGAGCATGTGGCAGGTTTTCTTTGCTGGGACGTGTATGGTTCTGATGTCGTACTTGGATAGAAGTCTGCTGATTTTATTGGAAGTGGATTGTTGGTATGGCAGAAGTGCTGTAGAAGTTGGTTTTTCGTTGTTTTCTTTTTGTTTCCTTTTTGAGTTAAGGGCGTGACTGATATCCCGATCGCTGTAACCATTTTTACTGAAGGTCTTTTTTAAATGTTGTAGCTCTTCTCCTATGCTTTCCGTATCGCAGATCGTCTTTGCCCGGTGTACCAGAGTTCGCAAAACCCCATTTTTCTGTGCCGGATGGTGTGCTGATTCCGCATGTAGATAGAGATCTGTGTGTGTAGGTTTTCTGTATACTGAGTGTCCTAGTGAACCATCCGGTTTCTTCTTTACAAGGACATCGAGAAATGCCAGTCTGTTGTCTATCCCTGTCTCCATGGTGAACTTGATGTTTGAGTGTAAACTGTTCAGATGTTGAAAGAAGATCTGCAGTTCTTCCTCTCCATGGGGCCAGATTACAAAAGTGTCATCTATGTATCTGTACCATATGGAAGGTTTCTTTTTTGCCGTGTTCAGAGCCTGTTGTTCAAAGAACTCCATGTATATATTGGCCATTCAGTAAATTAAATTCATTGACCTTCAGTAAAAATGGTTACAGCGATCGGGATATCAGTCACGCCCTTAACTCAAAAAGGAAACAAAAAGAAAACAATGAAAAACCAACTTCTACAGCACTTCTGCCATACTAACAATCCACTTCCAATAAAATCAGCAGACTTCTATCCAAGTACGACATCAGAACCATACACGTCCCAGCAAAGAACACCTGCCACATGCTCAGACCAGTGAAGGATGATCCTGGTTTAAAGATACCCGGCGTATACGGCATCCCATGTGAATGCGGAAAGACGTATATTGGCCAGACAAAAAGAACGATCGAGACGAGGCATAAAGAGCACATACGGCACCTTAGACTGGGGCAACCAGAAAAATCAGCAGTTGCTCAACATGCCCTGGAAACAGGCCACAAGATAGAATTCAACAACACCTGCAGACTAGCCAGGACAAAAGGATACATGGACCGCATAATAAAAGAAGCCATTGAATTAAAATTACATCCGGAAAACATCAACAAGGATGGCGGTTTCATACTCAGCAGAGCCTGGCAGCCTGCAATACGTCAGATAAGGACCTCGCAGCGAGGCGTCGGAGCAAAACAGTCAACAGCCCGCCCACCAACTTAACTGTTTGTGGGTACTACAAAACCGGTCTGATTCTCCCTGCCGCGGCAGGTAGAAAAACACGGGACAGACGAGTTGTATGTTAAATCAGTTTTGCCTGAGGATGGGGACGGAGCTAGTCCCCGAAACGTTGTATTCAAACGAATTGACGCGGCTGTGCGCCCGAGAAGACTATATTGAATCATGTCGCCGCGAAAGTTTTAAAACTTATATTTGCAGGGTCATAAGCATCCACATTCTTGTAACCCTAATTTTCCCGTAAGAAGTTTGCACAACATGGTTTTGCTTAACTTGCCATGATCACTCCCCCTAAACCCCATGTTGGATGCGGGATCACTGTATCTACTTAACAAACAGGATCCCTGTAGTAGTTTTACCTTTCAGAGTTTTCCTTTTCCTCGGTCATTCTTTCTGTTGTTAACATACAAATACTAGTACTGATAGTGCTATATAATCTGTTACTTATAACAGTATTGCTAAATAACTAGTCAGTTAGTAAGCATGGCATACCAGTTATGACCTCCATGCCAAACTAGTGACAGTAACATTTTGTAGTTTGTTACAATTACATATTAATTTGTCAGTGTAATTAAATATCCCAACCACTAAACAAAATTTGATGTGAATGCAATGATATTCAGTTGTAAAGTGGAAAGGAATGTGAACTGGGTTTTGGAGATGGGGTAGGCATTAATACTGAATGTACGTAGGACGTCCAGAAAGTAAAGATACAAATGCAATACAATTTTTAAAAATAGTTATTAACAAAATTGAGTGAAAAAACTCTTAACACATACCTTTAGCTATTTTTCAACATAATCACCACCTTTGTCAAGGCATTTGTTTAGCCTGGGTACGAGGTTTTGTATTCCGATGTCATAGAACTCCGCCGCCTGTGCACGCAACCACGCAGTGACATCGTTTTTCACCTCTTCGTCTTCGTGAAACTTCTGGCCGGCCATCCCCCTCACAGACCAGACCTCGCTCCCAGCGATTTCCATTTGTTTTTGCATTTAAAGAAACATTTGAAACAAGATATACAATGTGATTCAGGAGGAAAGGTCAGTATTTTGGTAGGTGATAGTATTAGTCATTGTGAGAAAAAAATGTCATATGAACATATGTCTAATTCTCAATAGTTACTGAGATAGAGCTGTTTGAATCTACAAATACAAAAACATTGTGAATGGCAATGAATAGTAATTACTTACTGTTAATTTCATTATAATTTTAATTTGTTGTTTAAATGACAGATTTGTTACACAGAAATGACAAACTTGTTACAGTTCACAATAAATGTTTGAAAATCCCACTGTCAACCTCAGTGCACTTTGCAGTTGTGTGCGAAGATGTCGTGTTGTTCGTCTGAGTTGATGTTCATGTTTCTTTATGCGGGCAACAGTGTCCAAAATGCAAGCAAGCACCTTTCTTTTATAAACTTAGCTTTTCATCTAACCCCACAAACAAAAATCTAGTGGAGTTAGGTCTGATGTGTACGCCAGATTTAAACAGCTCTGTGACGGTAACCATTCAGAATCAGACACGTTTGTATGAACCCCCCCCCCCCTTTTTTTTATTATTTATTTATTTATTTATTTACAATGACCAATACTATCACCTCCTAAAATACTGACCTTTCCTCTTGAATCACTCTGTGTATATATATATATATATATAAGTGCTGCACATATTATTAGTTAGGCTTTACTTGTCTCTCCCATTCATTGTGGTCATACCAATATATAGTGGATCCAAAGTTATTTGTAGGTAAAGTAGAATGTCTAAAATGTTGCTCCTTGTGGCTTTGGGTATAAGTTCTGAGGTTGACGAATGGAAGAAATACAGAATTTAATCCTGGCAGCTGCTTACAGTAATTTGAAGGTTGCATGCTTTTGTCATAGTTGATATAATTTCACAAGATGTTTTTCAGACATTATTTATTTAGAAGTGAGACAGTTTGGACACCATCACAAAATACTGTTTCACAAAATTTTCCATCAAGAATGACATGGAAGTGGATTTGTAGGCATCATTACCAGGCTTATCTGTCTTCACTGATCTTTCCCTTCATGCCTTGATAATTTTGTTGCCTGTCAGTCACCAGGTATACCACCTGTGCAAGGGCAACATGAAGAACTGTAGTGGCTGCATGATTCTGGATGTAGAATGCCCATCCTTGCAAAGACATTTGACATTGCATATTATACTGTGATTGATACTAACTTCATTACTTCAGACAGTAATTACAGGCTTATGCCAGTTAAGTGTCTGAATGAGCACTGAATGAAAAATTAGTCTGTATACTGTTAATGATTTGTGAATGAGGTAGCCATTGTAATGACTCACAGGTCATCAGGGGTGATTGAGTCCACTTTATGTATAATTGGCAACAGTATTTGCTAGAAAAGAATAAGTTACATGCAGGTGAAAATAACCAGATTACATAATATATCAGATTTGAGGCTACAGTATTGTGTATGCTACAGAATGAATATGATTAAGAAACTGAATTACCTCTTAATCTCAATGTCAGTAGTATATCTGATAAACCGAAGCAGCAAACGATCTTGTTCAGATGTTCTTTAAACACCCAGTACTACACCTTTATGCAGGTGTTTAATGACTGACTCTTGCATGTATGTATCTACTGTGCTACAGCGTGCAATAACTAATGTGCAGTACTAACTTGCTTGAATGTGATGTACAGTGCACTGATGCTGGTAGTGCTATAGTTTTTACTCTATTTGGATATGATTCATTTTGATGAAGAAAGGAATCACCATAGGTGTCTTAACGAGTACTTTTGACTGGTTGTAGGTACTTCCAGTAGATGGATCTTGCTTCTGCTTTTTATAATGGTATTGTTGTCTCACATAATCTTAACTGTTGTGACAGTTGATAAAGGTTTTTTGATGGTAGCTGTAGAACTTCTTCTGTGTGTCTTTCTTAGTATGCAGTTTTCCTTTCAGTTGATTGTTGGGTTTCCTATGTATGACACTTCTTGTACAAGTTTTTAATCCTGAAATGCAGTATTATCATCCAGCAGGGAGTCAGTCTGTTGTACGTAACTGTGTATAGGATGTGCAGCAACACTGGTTGCATTTTACAGTTGGACATGCAGATACCACAATATCCAAATTATGATAGGAGGCTGAAGTTATGTAAGGTCATCATTGTCCTGAAGTACTTTATGCAAATGAGTGTATAGATATGCAAGTTTTGGTCTTCACAGATCGGTGTAACTGAGGAGTCTGTTCATCTGGGGTGTGAAACTGCATCAGTGGGTAATGGAATCCTGAATTTTGAGGCAACATAGTATCCTCATCTTCAAGGGTCTTACTTTTTTGGGGGGGGGGGCATATTCAGCCCTTGAAGATGAGGACACTATGTCCCTTGAAATGTTGGGATCCAATTACCCATTGATGCAGAATCATATTCCAGAAGAATACATGTAAACACAAATTAGTTATTGTAGGTGCATTGCTTTTCTTTTGTTTGGAAATTGAATGAATAGGGTTTTATGAACAGTTATCATCAGTTTTAATTACTTGAAAAGACAGTGGAAGTCATATAAAGGAAAGTAGTAAAAAATACTTACTTGTTTTGGTTCACGTTCAATGGAATCCCTATTATAAATGTGGAGCTGACGTGTGACACGCCCAGCAGCAGTACATTGGTGAGGACAAGGAGGGGTACAAATGAAATAAATCAACAACTATTTTGTTGTAGCTTTTGCACTTCAAGTAATTCATGTTTGCTGGTTTCACTAAACATGTTACAGTCCACTTCTGTCTCTTTCAGTGAAACAAATGTATGTGTCAGTTTTAATTTTACTCTGCCTAGTTAAATTACATTTTGTTTATGAGCTGCATATTTAAAAGTGTAACACCACAGTCCTGACGTACACTGGTGATAGTATGAAAATGACTGCCTTGTTGGTGCATTTCATTTCTCTTGCATATGCAGGTTTAGTGGCCATAAATTACTGGCTAAGGCAGCTAGCAGTTTCTGTGTGTTCTTTACACATACAAGCTGTGATCAGAATGTTTGTGGATAATATTTTTGTCTTAATACACTGTATACCATCACTGGTTTCGTCTTGTTGTTTTGTTGATGGTGAAGAATTTCCTTGTTACTGCACATTGTTTGTTATTTGAAGTATAGAATCGTGGTTCTGTGTGTTGTAGATTATAATTTTAAATGCTGTAAATCGAGTAAAATTTATAGTTAGAATATGATTTTCTTTGCATATCTTATTTATATCATATTCTAACTATAAATTTTACTCGATTTGCAGCATATAAAATTATAATCTACAACACACAGAACCACGATTCTATACTTCAAATAACAAACGACGTGCAGTAACAAGGAAACTCTTCACCATGAACAAAACAACAAGACGAAACCAGTGATGGTATACAGTGTATTTCGCATGAGTTTTACAATTTTAACAGTTTATCCATTTTATTTATTTTAACGTGTGGTTTTTTAAAAAAGTGATACTGCAACTGATGTGAGTGGACATAGTAATCTACATTGCATGTGCTACTGAGGGAACATATGGACGGGTTATCAAAGTGTAGCTGGTAACCCCCTGATGATGGTCTGGTTGCAGACCGAAACATGTAGGGGTTTTTAGACAATTTTAGAGAAACCATAAAATGGTTTTTAATTAAATGTGCATTTAGTTGGTTGTAAAATAGTCTTATAATTTTATTTAAACGATTTTTAAATATAAAATAAAAGTGGAAACAAAAGTGCATTTATGTTTTTTTAAAAAAGGTAGGGGGGTGCTGTGGGTGTGTATATGGAACCAAGGGGGCAGTGGACTGAAAAAGTTTGGGAATCACTGACCTGCAATGTTCATTAAGGTAATCTTTTCTAGAACGCAGACCAAGACAATAGTGGTATATGAAATCTTTATCTGGCTCTTGATTTGATGGTGATAACTAATGAAGTACTGGGGCTAGGCATGTGTAATTTGGTATGGAGATAATTTGTAAACATATCTGCACATTGTATGAAAAGTTTGTAAGTCAGCAGTCTCAAACATGGTGACATGGGAAACCCCTACAGATTTTATGCAGACAAAATCTGTACAGAAAGTAATAAAAATAAAATATAATAATCTGCAACATCTTTAAAATTACAAGGTGTAAGAATTTGACTGGAGCAGATTTTGATCTGGTAACCATCTGTACTGATGTTCAGCATGCTAGCCCATGAGCTGAAGTGAATTTCATTGTTAGATTGTGAGTTTGCATTATATAAATATGATGTTAACAGTGCAAGATTTATATGGCTGAAAGATGTGCAGCAGGAAAGTGTGCTCTGTGAGTTCTGCTTGGAGAATCTTGTTTGAAGTGTGCAAGCCCGTACTTCATATGTAAGAGTTTGTATGTACATAAATATGTAACAGTTGTTCCCGTGAGATTTTCTCACAAAAATGTGATCTGGGAGGCCACAGTCTTTTAGTTATCAGCCATTTTCTGAATGCCCCTTCTAGGGCAGTCACTGAAGGTTTGCTATGTCAGCTGTGGCATTGTCCTGTGTGAAGTAACAGTACATTTTCACTTCTCCTGTTAATTCTCTGAAGTATTGTGCCAGAAGTAGCTAAATATAGCAGTAGGAGTTCTGGTTTGTCCAAAAAAAAAAATGCAGGCCCTGCAGTTTTGTATATATTCACTGCATACCAGACTCTTAAGATCTTGCAATAGAACTTTATTGCATTAATGGGCTCCGAATTTTGGGAACAACAGTATCTGTTATTCTGCCTCGTTACATTCTAATGTAATATGAACCATGCTTCATCCAAGAAAAACATGAGTTCTGGATCAAGAAATCGATTGGCAACAAGTTCTTGAAACCACCTCTAATAATGGCTTTTTGCTCTCCACTCTGGAGCAAAGGGTTATGCAGCTCTAATTTGATATGGTCAAGTGTTAAAGTTTTGTTGCCCTCTGAGCTGAGAATTTTGACCCTCACTTTGAGAAGCCTACCAGTGCAAAGATTTTCTGTGGCTTGTTTCCATTCTAGTGCCAATGTTGTCCAGTTTTTTCAGTTAAAATGTAATATTTTTGTATTTTTTTGTCCAGCACTGAACCTGTTGTACAGTATTTTTCCACTCATCTGTGTTAGTCTTTAGACAGTGCTGTTGACAGTGGTTATTGTTTTACAAAACTTTCAGTGGAATTTTTTCCATGATGCATACTCTACCATAGTAATGCAAATGAATGCTCTTTGTGCAACTGAATATGTTTGTCACATGCACTGTCCACCTGCTGTCTGTGATTCATAACACATGATTGAGCGCCTGCCTCACATTCCAGTGTTGATAAGAGGAGGACTGTGTGGGTTGGCTTGCTGAAGCAAGCTGGCAACATATTTTTGTCTGCTGGGGTACATGATGAGAAGTTCTGTCTGCAATAGGGGATGTTTTGATAAGAATAGATGACAACAGCAGTTGTACTTGTAAAACAATTCACCTCTAGCATAAATAACTCACGCTCGACTTTTCATCAGCACCTATACAGAGGGTAGTGTTTTTATTTTAAGGTTTTCAGTCTCACTGAATGTTATTCTAAACCACTGTTGCTTAAAACATTCTGCTGTTGAACATTTTATTGTTTTTTTGGTTAAGTAATTAAAACCTGGTGTTTCAAGTTTGTAATTATGTTAGTTTATGTGACAGAAGTTAAAGGAGTCAACATATATCTTTATGTGGAACAAAGAAACATGAAAGGTTGGGGACAGTGACTTCTGAAAGCCTGTATGTGAATGTTGTGTATGGTAACGTTTTATAAAATTGTTTATGTTTAGAAGGGATGTTAAACTTTGTATGTTCAAACTCTTGAAGGTTATCTTTACAAAGATTACTAGCTTGCTGACTGTTCTTATATATACCAAATTCTTATGTATTGCTGATAACTAAAATGTGTTGAGTACTTATACTTGAAATGCCATATAGCATGAAGGCCATTCTTTTTTATATATGTGTATATATGTATATATATATATATATATATATATATATATATATATATATATATTAAGCATTTCATATCTGAATATTTTAAAATTTACATACACCCAGCCCTTGTTTTATGCTCATTTGTTCCCCACCTTTTTGGTTTAATGCCCCTTGCCAATTTACACCACTTCTTAATTAGCTCTGTGTCATTTTCAGTTAAACACCTTTGGCTGGCTGCATTCTGTTACGCTCACCCCTTAGAACAGAATAGAATACGGAAGGGCGGGCACCACAGTGACCCGTCCACTTCGACCATTATCGATCTTTTGTGCAACCCTTTAGCTCATTCATTCTGCAGTCCCGCACCTTGGACAAAGTGCAGTATCTTACTAAGAAAGATGTCTTCAAAGTCACGTGGTTTCACAAAATGACTACCCAGATGCCTGAATCTTAGTGTAGCCAACGCCTCACAGTCACAAAGTATGTGTGACGCCATTTCAGATGCCTGCTTGCGTCTGTTACACCCGAGACTGTTTACCAGCCCCAATTTAAATAGGTGTCCTTTTAAATGCCACCGTCCTTTTAGCAACCCTATCCTTATTCTTAACTGGTTTCTGCTCAGATTGCAGTTCACCAGCTTTTTTTTGCAGAGGATTTTTTAAGAAATCCCTTAGCCTGCCTTTTTCCACGTATGGACTGCCAATGCTCCTTGTGTTTCCTACTTGTCCGGTCCCTGATCACCCCCCGGGCAACCGTTGCAGATATACCAAGTGCAGGCTCAGGTCCTATGAGTGGATGTGAAGAGCCTTGTCTGGGTAACTGATCAGCTATTTCATTTCCATCAATTTCCATGTGTCCTGGCACCAATACCATTTGGATCGTGTTATGTTCTGCCAGTTTCACCAGGGATTAATGGCAGTCACAGACTAATTTGGAATTTATCTGGAAGCTGTCAAGGGCCTTCATGGCTGCCTGACTGTCAGAAAGAATATAGATGTTCCTACCTGTGTAGCCCTTCTCTATATTCTCCTTTATACAATCCTTAATGGCATATATTCCAGCCTGGAATATCATGGTGTGGAGCCCAAGACTGAAGCTGTGCCCCCTTCTCGAGCCCCATCTATAAACACCAGCAACAGTGCCTTTATTGGTCTTGGACCGGTCTGTGTACCAGACCAGGCCCGCTTTGTTGTCTGGGTTGAACCCATACTGCCATTCACACTTGTCAGGGAACTTGACTGTGAATGGCTTGTGGTATGCATATCTCGGAAGCATCCTGTCGGACCCCATCTGCAGGATGGGTTCGTGCTCCATATCCCAAGATTTTTTGGTGTGACCAAAGTTAGTGGATTTAGGTTTCCACTGTTGGTTACACATTAGCCTGTAGACCCCTGCCTGGGCCACACATCAATCATCACATAAAGAGGATGAAGTCCCAGGAGGACCTCCATTGCAGCTGTTGGGGTCATCTTCATCACCCCTGGAATAGCCAGTCAGGCTAATCTCTGTATCTTACTGAGCTCTGTCCTGCTGACATTGTATCTGACCTTCAGCCACCAAACTGTGGAGCTGTAGGTCAATACAGGTCTGATCACCATGGTGTAGATCCAATGCACGACCCTGGGTTTCAGACCCCAGGTTTTACCAGATGTGCCCTTACAGGTCCAAAAAGCCGTGTAGGCCTTATCCATAACATTTTTCATCTGTGCCTTCCATGTCAATTCCTTGTCCAGAATAAGTTCAAGGTATTTGACCTCAGTAGTCAGCTGCAACATGTGTCCGGAGAGGGTTGGTTTCTTTAGGCCCCTTAAATCTCTCTTCCAGGTGAATGGTACTATCATCATCTTTTATGGAGTGATAGACAGCTGTGTCCTATCACACCACTGTTGTACTGTACTCAAAGCCTCCTGTAGAAGCTCTGACACAGTGTTTGGGAATTTTCCGCGGATAAGGATAGCCATGTCATCTGCATATCCCAGTGTATAGTAGCCATTCCCATTGAGTCCTCCTATGAGTTCATCCACAACCAGGCTCCACAGCAGAGGCCATAGAACGCCCCCTGCGGACAGCCCCTGGCCACAGACCCCTCCAGAGTTTCTCCTGCAAGCGTGGCTGTGATTTTCCTGCTACCCAGCATGGAGCTGATCCAACGACAGATCATGTCTCCAAGCCCATGCTGTTAGGCAGCCTTTGTTATGATGTCAAATGAGGTGCTATCAAAAGCTCCCTCAATATCTAGGAAAGCTGCAAGTGTAACTTTGCTGTTTTCCACTGCTTCCTCTGTATGTGTGATCACTTGATGCAGAGCAGTTTCAGTGGACTTTCCTGGTTGGTAGACAAATTGGTATAGATATAGGGGACATAGTGCCAAAATCTCATCCCTAATATGCCTGTCCACCAATTTTTCCATCGTTTTCAGCATGAAGGACGATCGACTAATAGGACTATATGCCTTAGCCTCGGTATAGTTGGCCTTCCCGGGTTTAGGAATAAACGTCACCTTGACCTGGCTCCAAGCAGGCTCTAAAGATACAGCACAGATGATTCGTTAAGTGTTCGACTCCTTGTTGCAAGAGAGCAGGTACAGTTCCGTCAGTCCCTGCCGATCGAAATGGTTTGAATGTGCTAATCGCCCATCTTATTTTAGATTGATAATGACCTTTTTAGACAGGACTCAGAAGTTCTCCCTGTGAGCAGCAAATGATGTCAGGTTTGGCTGCCCCTGTCCTTCCAAGGTTACTTCTTCTCCAGCAGACCCTGGAAAATGAACTTTGTATAGTTCCCCTCAGGGACTCTTTTCCAGAATGTGTGTGTCGGCCATCGGGTAGTTGGCCGACTGACTGGCCATGATCCTCATGAGTCTGGCCCTGTCACGTACATCCTCAATCCCCCGACAGTAGTCCCTCCAAGAGGACTGTTTGGCTTTTCTTATCTCTTTGTTGTAACAGGTGAGGTCCGTCTTATATGATTCCCAGTCACCTGGCCTTTTAGCTTGATTAAAAAGCCATCTTGTTGAAGCTTTAAGGTGGCTCAACTCTTTGTTCCACCAAGGAACTGTCCTTGGTGAGAGGGCCACCCTGGCCGGACAGTTTTGTTGATATGACAAGAGGATAGCCTGTTGTAACATGGCAACAGCCAGCTCTACATCCTGCACCGAGAGTATAACTCCTGGTACAACCCCTAGATTTACCTTTAGGTCTCTCCCGATAGGATTCCCAGTTGGTTCTCTTGGGGTTGCATTATGTGAGCATGGTAACTTCCAGGTTGCGCACTTGAAATACTATGTATCTGTGGTCTGACAAAGAGATTTCATCAGATACATGCCAATTAGTCACTGAGTCCCCTATCTTGTCAGTCTGAAGTGTCAAATCTATAACCTCCTTCTTATCATTGATTACAAAAGTAGGCTCATTACCTTTATTAAGAATATTAAGATTTGTGCTAACGAAGTATTCCATTAAGCATTCTCATTGTGGCTTGATGTCCGTGCTCCCTCATATAATGTGGTGTGTATTGGCATCACATCCAACGATGAGCTGCATTTTATTCCTACTGCAGTAGTGAACGACTTCCCTTAACCCCTTTGACAGGGGTGGTTCATCTGAATCATGGGGAGGTAAGCCGAGGTAACAATAAGTTCCCTCTTGCTCCCTCCTGTAATGTAAGTCAGCCTCACCATTGTCACATCCCAAGAACAGAGCTCTGACAGTGGAAAGGCATAGCAAGTTTTTGGCAAAGGAGTGCCGTCACCACCTTGCTATGGTGCAGATTAATTTCAATAAATTTACATTTTTGGGACGGAGCTCCCTGGGGTGGTTCGCCAGACTGGCTGGCCCCCTGTTGAGCACAACCAGGCAGGTCCTTCTGTACACAGCTGCTGCTGGTTAGGTTTTTTATTTTGTGTTTTCTCCGTAAGAGTCCTACGAGTAATGGGGAAATAATAGTCACCACCCGCACAGCCGCTTATTAGTGGAAGGCATAAATACAACGGGGTGCTTCCTGGTGCCCCAAGTGGATCCTTAATGGCACTGCTATCACCATCACTGTGCCATGCAGCCCTCGGCTCGATGCCTCACACCTTGGCTTGGGTGAACGATTGCCCCAGTTATCCTCCTATAGATGTTACCCCCTCTGCGACGGGAATGCCAGAGGTTGGATTTTGGAGGGGTACCTTTACCCCTTGTTTCTGATGGGAATATCATGTTTGATTTATGCCTGTTTTGATTTTCACACACTTTTTCAGGAATGCAACTAGGACATAAAACAGGGGCTGGATGTACTTCGATTTAGACTTTATTGTCTATAGCACATTGATGTGTATTTGGTTCAGGAGTATTATCATAACAGTGATGTCACTAAAGTCAATTAAGCCGTGAGCTTTTTATCTGCATTTTCATGCCAGAACCTTTGAATTCATGGGGCATTATGACTGAGCAGAATTATTGAGAGCCATAAGAATGTACAAAAAGTGCACTTTCTATGTGGGATTTCAGTAGAAGATTGCAGTGTTGAAAGAATATTCACGTGTTTTAAAAGTCTTATATGAAATTATGTCAGTACTAGGCACTCTTGAAACAGAAACTTTTTTCTGGCAATGCACAGTGGTATGCAATAATAGCAACTTTGTCTGGAAGGAAGGTAGGAAGGAAGGAGGGAGGGAGGGAGGGAGGAAAGGAAGGAAGGAAGGCTTGAAATTTTATGTTTTGCTTTAGAAATACCACTTCCCCCCCCCCCCCCCCCCCCCCAGAAAGTGAGCACTGCTTTTTGGTAACATGTTTGTCTACACATCTTGTCAGTGATTTTCCATATAATTGTTAATACTGTGTCATGGTGCTAGAGTAACTACAGTAAAACCCCGATTTAATGTTCCTGCATTTAGTGAAATCCTGAATTTAGTGATGATTCTTTCATGTCCCGAAAATAGCTCCATATAAACAATGTAACCTCCATTTAATGAAAAACTTGATTTAGTGAAATGTATTCTAATCCCCCAGCAATTCATTAAATAGGGGTTTTACTGTAGGTTAAAGTGGATTTTCTAATGATATTTTTGCATTGAGAAGTTAAGTGTGTTAGTAATAGCTTCATTTTTTTATAGTGCAAAATATGTAATGGAACAGAATTGCAAAGTATGAGTATCTTGCCATGCCAGAGAGAGGGATGGGAAAGATAGGGAGCCAAGGACTGCGTATTAGCTACTTTGACATCTAATTATCTTGTGATGAATTTCAGCTATTGTTCATACATTTGCATTCCTTCTGTACTGCTGTACAATTTCAAACTCCACACCTGGAACTGTTATCTTCCTTATTGCTGCAGATGCCTGGATTCAATTGAAGGGCAGTTTGTCCACCTAAGAAATGCAGTCTGTGACAGGGAATCAGCTTTGCTAATTGCCAGGAAGGCTCAGATGTAGTCATATTCATGCTACTGTACGAGTAGATGCACGAAGCACTGTTGCATTTCCTACAGTTAATGTGATTACATATTGTCACGTCTCTTAAAAACATAATTATTTATTCTTGTTCAGCAGTGAATGGTGGAGGAGGGAGTTGCTTTGTGTGTTTATAGTTTGGGTGCTAGAAGCTTTAATGTTCGACTGTATTGTTCTTTTCAATATTGTTACCTGCTGTTGCATTCAGAAGACCCAGCACTCCTCAGCAATGTGCTAACTACTTAAATTGTGAGAAGGAGTGTCAGGGACACTGGATGTATTCCAGCAAACCTCGTCTTACTGGGACAGCCATCTTGGGAATGTCTCTCAGGTAGGAAGGAATCAATAATGTCCTGTTTGGGTTGGCCATCCTGCACCAGTCAGTGTTCGTCCTAACATAGAATATTCCAAGTAATATTTTTAGTGTAACATGATAGTATGAGAGTGTGGTAGTTGATATCTAAACAAAAGCATATAAAAGTGGTTTTACGTTGACTGCATGGTAGACAGTATGTTCTGTATAGTCTCATCCTTGGTGTCTGTGAACATCATTACTGCTTGAATATTGACTGCAGTGCAGTAATGCCTCGATATGTGAATTTTCAATATTAACCTTGAATTTGTTATTGTTATTTCACACAGCAAACCACATGGACTTTCATTCCAATATATACAACAATTATGAGGGGCAGTCAGAAAGAAATGCCTTCTATTATTTATCCCCTTACATTCTTTTCTTATGTGAATAATTACTACATCATTGAAGTCCTTGAACATTCTTGATCATTTTCTGTTAGTTGCAGTTGTTTCACTTGACAGCTGGCAGCACAACAGTTGGTTCTAAAATGGCAGAGATTGATGTGCTTTTAAAACAAAGAGCAGTGACAGAGTCCTTGGTTGCTGAAGGTGAGAAACCATATTATATTCTCAAATGTTTGCTGAACAGTGTGTGGCAAACCAAGTGTGGATGTGTGTACTGTTTTATGGTGGGTAAGACGGATTAAAGAAGCTGAAACAGGAGGAGCAGAACTCCATGATAAACTGTGGCGTGGTTGCCCTTGCAGTGCAGTAATGTGTGACAACATCTGCCAGGTTGATGAACTGATATGTGGTAACTGTCACATAACAAATGAATTATTCTTCAACCTATCCATCAGTAAAGGCAGTGTAGTGGCAGTTATTGAATAGCTTGGCTGTTCCACGGTGTGTGCTTGTTGGGAGCCACAAATGTTGACAGATGCAAAGAGGGAAGGAAAGCCATTTCCACTGGTGTGATGCAAGAGAGGGGGGTTTCCTGTCACAGACTGTCAGGATGAAACCTTGGTGCACTATTTTGAACATGAATTCAAGCAGCCATCAGTGGAATGGTGCCACATTACATCCCCCTGGAAGGAGAAATTTAAGTGTGCTGTCAGCAGGAAAAATCATGGCTATTCTTTTGGGCTGGGTGACAACAGTAAACTCTGGCTGCTATATTGAAACAGTAAGAAGTCTGAATGCTTGCCTTCCTTGAGTTTTTCCCACTAAAAATTTTCTGAAATTTTGCTCCTTTATGGCAAGGCAAGGCCACACACACAAGTGTACACTCCACTGAGGCCATAGCAGAATGTGAGTGGACAATGTTGCCACTTCCACCCTACAGTTATGACCTTGCATCATCTGATTTTCACCTGTTAATTTTCTGGAAGGCAGTGTGTGAGGACATCGTTACATGGATGATGAGGCACAGCAGAATGCTGTGCATAAGTTGCTGAAGAGGAAGGCGAGAAACTTTATTGGTCAGTATCACCTGCTGCTGTTCAAAGGTGGAAGAAGAGTTGACAAATGTGGTGACCATATTGAAAAATAGCTCTGCCCTTAGCATTGTTGTAGTGAAGTTCTGTGAAATTCTTGCCTGACTTACAGATAGCATGAAGTAAACAACTGCAGACATTACTTGCTGATTCACTCTTGAGTATTGTAAGTTTAAAAATGCAAGCAGTCCACATGTAATGATAATTAACTGCTGTTAATAAGTGGTAGTATGATCAAAATTTGGAGCGAAGCAGTGCCATCAAAGGGCTGTTATGAGTGACAGAAGTTTATAGAGAGCCCATACTTTGTTACTGCAAATAACAGGCTTCTGTTCACCAGTTAAGAAGGAAGATCCTTAACCTTGATCATTGTCATTGATGGATTGTGTAATCTCTTCCCAATTAATTCATTATCTCTTCTGTAATTTTACAAATACAGCAATACAGTATAACAATAAAAACAACTAGTGACAACAATAACAGTGATATTTAGTCTTGTATAATATATCCACTGAGTTTGGTATACCCATTAAACTAGTTAGGTTGATTAAATTTTCTCTAAGTGAAACTTAATGGTGAAGCCTGGATGGGCAAACATTTGTCTCATATGTTTCCTGTAGGCAAAAATTTCTCTTAACACATTTCCTATTCAGATAGTGTAAACAAGGAGGTGCTGTATTGTAATTGCTTTTCAGGTTTGCTGTAAAATATGTTGTTATGAAGGTCCAAGAAAACCAGGGGGAGTTGAAACTGAATAGGACACAGCAATGTGTGGTGTATGGTGATGTTAATTTTTTGGGTGAAAACAAAAGTGCTATGAAAACAGACACAGAATTAGTTGCTGTGAGGAGATTGGTCTAGAAGTATGAGTAAATGCTGAGAAAACGAAGTTACGCGTATGTTCATATCTCATCAAGAGATTGTGGGACAAAGTCACAACATAAAGACAGCTAATACATTTTTTGAAAATGTAGTAAAATTCATATATTTGGGACAAACAGTAACAAAGCAAAATTGAATTTATGAAGAAATTAAAAGCAGATTAGGTTCAGGAACTGCCTGCTGCCTTTGGTTCAAAACTTTTTTTTCCTTTAAACACAAAGATTAGAATATACAGAACTACAATTTTGCTTGTTGTTTTATATATGGGTGTGGAGCTTGTACTGTCTGAGCTAGTGTTGCATTTATACGTCTCTATTTACATTTACTGAATGCAAAGAAGAAATGTTATTTAAATTAACCAGTCTTTTTTTTATGGTATTAATGTGATGTCCCATAAAAAGTGGTGTAGTCTTTTGGGTGTGTGTGTGTGTGTGTGTGTGTGTGTGGCAAGATGTAGGCAGTGTAAATCCACTTTGTGTTGAGAAACAAGAAGTTGCTGTGGCCTCTGCCTGAAGGCATACTGATGGAGCCCTGGTTAACAGTATGTGATGTGAGAAAATGTATAGTTGGGTGTTGGCACTTTTGCTTCTAATCTTTTTTAGGCATAGTTTTATACTGTACACAGTTATAGAAAATTTTATGTTAGTGCTTGTATAGTATTCTTATGACCATAATAATAATGAAGCTCTAATATGAATGCAGTGTAGGTGTTTGTTGACAGAGTTTATGCTGAATAATTAAAAGAGAAAATGTCGTTATAAATGAGTATACAATTACCATCAGCACAACTGTTTATTGGTTTCTATTCAAATTACATGGCTACATGTTTCGACCTGAATTGTGGTCATCTTCAGGAAAGATAAAAATTGCAGTTGCAATTATTTATGGTTAGATTGAGATCTCAATAATTCATTTAAAACACGTGTAAATTATCTGTGGGATTTAAAATAGTTGTATTATATAATGTAATAATAGAATCTTAAAATACTGCCAAGGTTGAAACCATACTCCACTAATTTGTATATTCTTTTTCCTGAAGAATTCTGTGTGTCCTGATTTTCTTGTCTCTTTCGATAATTTCTGTTTAGTTCGTGCAGCATGCAGTGATATATGGTTGTATTTAATAAGAATTGTATTGATGTGTAAAGACCTTTATGTTGTTATTTGTTCTTATGTTATATGTTTTGGCAGATATCCACATACATCATCTGTGTCAAAGTATCACTATTTGTTACATTGGTATTGATGTATTACATCCTACTGTTGTTATTTATGTTGGAGTTTTTCCTTCTAGTGGTACATTGGGTGCAGGTACTCTTGATCCTTGCACATCCATCATGTCTCCGACTGTGGATGTGCGAGGATCAAGAGTACCTGCACCAAGTGTATCACTAGAAGGAAAAACTCCCGGATATCTACCAAAACATATAAGAAGATCAAATAATAACATAAAAGTCTTTGTATGTGCATATAATTCTTATTAAAGAATCATCGCATGCCACGTAAACTGGAGAGAAATTATCGGAGGATACAAGGAGATCAAAACTCAGAATTCTTTTTGGAAAAGAATATACTAATTAGTGGACTACAGTTTTAACCTTGACAGTATTTTAAGATTTTGTTATTACATTATATAGTGTAACTGTTTTAAATCCCACATATAATTTACACGTGTTTTATACGAATGATTGAGATCACAATCTAACCATAAAATGGAATTACAACTGTAATTTTTACTTTTTGTGTAATGTACTGGCCTGAGGATGACCAAAATTCTGGTTGAAACACATAATCATGTAATTTGAATTAACAGAAACCAATAAATAGTTGTGTTGATGGTAATTGTATACTCATAGTATCATAAACACAATGGCATGTCTGTTGTAAAATTGGAAGATGTCATGTGTTAAAGATTCAGTATAATGTATACACATGTAATTGACTGTGTCCTTTCAGTAGCTGCATATTGAAACACACATGGTGTGTGCATGCGTGCGTGCGTGCACATGATTTTGCAAGAGTGAGAGAGCATAATTTTTTATTTTGCTTGTATTCTAAGGATAATAAGTTTGTTAAAACAACTTCCTAGACAAATGTAATTTGGTAGAAAGGTTAAACCCCCAATTTATTAAAATGTATAAATGAATGCAAATTTGTTTCTTAAATGTAAGTATTTAGCACAGACACATTTCCAAAAATAATTTTAGCTTCAGTAAGATGTATTTATGCCGATCCCAGTGGCCGTGCGATCTAAGGCGTGGGTCTTCGGCCGCTCGCTTACTAGGATCGTGGGTTTGAATTCCACCGGGGGCATGGATGTCTGTCTCTTGTGAGTGTTGTCTGTTGTCAGGTAGAGGTCTCTGCGACGAGCTGGTCCCTCGTCCAGAGGAGTCCTACCGACTGTGGTGTGTCTCAAATGTGTGTGATCATGAAACCTCGACGAGACGTAAAAAAAAAACAAGAAGATGTATTTATGTTATTTTAATAGTACTGTATGTTGAGTATTTTCTGGGTAGGCCTACTTACATTTTGTTTGAGCATAAAGGATTACCTGAGAATGTCCTTAAATGTAGAAGCTTTACCATTGGCAAAGTGATTCACACAGTTAAAGAGTGAGTTGGTGGCTATGCTATGGGAACCACCTATAAATAACACATATGAAAATGATGTGTTCATTGGAACTTATAATCTAAATGGTGACAAGGTTATTGTCTAGTAATACCATATTTTGGCATTTTGTTTTAAGTAGTAGTTTGACTTACATAAAAGATCATTCTTAGAAATTTTAAAGTTTTATTTGTATATAGGAATTCACATTATTGCTCAAGGTTATTAAGTGTTAATTATTTGTGAAAGCTGCATTCAGGATAATGTATAAAGTTTCTCACCTTGTATGTTTGATGCAAGATTTGAATTCCACAGCACTGAAGTTAGGGATTCAAGTCTTTTAGGTTGTTACACTTAATAGCAGAAACATACTTACTGCCTTCATTTTCAAGTATTGAGGTGTCCTGGAAGAATTCTTGTAGGACTTCTTAAACCTTAAAAATGAAGGCTGTAGATTCCTTTGAAACGTCAGCAGTCAGGGACCCTGCCATTCAGTGTAACAGGTCAGACAACCTGAATTGTTGTAGATTTTAATTTTATCAGTAACTGTCTTGAAATTTGATTTTTGATCTCTCCACTGCAATAGGTGGGGTATAAATTCTGGATTTTCATGGTGATAATTACTCATTTATGTTGTAGCACCACATTATTTTGGAAAACACATCTGATAATTTGAAAGAACTTAGTGCTTCCTTCTTCAGGGTGAAAGTAAAGAGGGCCAGTACTTCTCAGCCTGGCTGTCTTCACTTATATTCAAATGAGGGGGTAGTGGTGGATGCAGATTTGTTCCAAAGAGCATGCTACAACTCAAAACGCTTAACCCCCTAACTGTCTTACATGAATGACATGTAAATGTAATGTTAAATGTTGATTAGCATTTGTGCAGTTTCTGTGTCTTAAATTCCATTTATTGATACTTTTAGAACGGAACCGAATATTCAGCTTTGCAAATGAGTATATGCAACCAGTAAATTCTAGATCGTGACATGTCTCTGATAAGTGGAGTTACTTAAAAATCTGAAAAGTGACATGTTACTGAATTGTACTAGACTCTTTGACTAAATGAAATTTAAAAATGTAATTTATTTTGTAAGATGATGCTGAACTTCTTTATAGAACTTTTAGGGAAATGTATGGCATTTCTAGTTCATTAATATTTTTTACCAATTTTTCCGAAGAGATTCTCTGCAGTTGTCAGACCATGTAACTGCAAGCAGTGAAGTAGCAAAGTATCTTTAGAATTTAAGAGGGTACTACTGGCAGTAATGGTTTCATTGTACATGCATAACAGATCAACTTCTTCCAACATATTACCGGCCTAGTCATGACATGATAATAGTGTTATGATTGTAATATATATGACGGACTTCAGGTTTCAGTTTATGTGCACCTTTCTTTTCTAAGCTTAGGTTATTAAAAACTGTAGTTTTAAAGTTAAGTACCTCTAAATAATGCCAAAATATAATGTAAGAAATGGAAAATATTCTTCTGCCTTAGACACTTGATTTACTGGTAACGAGTTCTTGCATATAAGTGCACACATTCCAAGAAGAAAGTTGAACCATCATGGTGTACCTGTGTGTATTTGTGCTGATGTATGCACTCTTCAGATATCTGTCTTAACCTTTAGGAAATGTATTTAAATGCCAATGGTATGTCTTGACAGCTGAGTTTTTCTGGCTTAGCATTACATTTAAATTACATTAAAGTAAATGGACAGAGACCAGCGTAAGGCATGCTAGGCCATTTGCCAGTATATTTTAGAGGTCAGCATATGGTCTTAGAGGATGATAAAGGTTAAATATGTGTGTTAGGAATTATGTTGGCAGTGAAGACTAGCTAGTGCATCCTACTGCAGCTTAAACCATACCAGTGATTTTACAGAGTGCGTTTTGTAAATAGTTCACAGTTCTTTTTTCCTGCTGCTTATGCTAGTGATAGACATAATTAAGATATAGCCTGTATAAGTTGTGTGGTGAACTGGTATTTAGGGGAGAGATTTTTAATGATGATGATAAGGTTATATTTTTTGAGCTGTGCTGTACTTTCTAGCTTTTATGCTTCACTGATGAAGAGCTGTTCGAGGTTAAAACCTTTAGGTTGTTTTCTCATTATTGTGGTTACTGTGAAGGTATAATTTTCTTCCTGTCATTGACTAATTCTGTCTGCTTTAGTCTCCACTCCCTTCCACACTACAAGGATTTCAAATCGCTAGGCTTAGTATGCTTTTTCTTGAGTATCTGCAAATGCATGGTATGTGGTGCATGATGTGATGCTAACCAGTGTATTTTTTGCATGATTGCTTTTAATTGTCATGAGTCTGTAAAGTGAAGCTGCCAAAAATAGTATATTGTCAGCTGATTAATTAAAATAGTGGAATAACAAAACCATGTAGCAGGATGATTGCTGTCTGTGGGGTTGTGATGTTATGTAGTCTGATAGAAGTGTACAGATAGTAGGATATACCCTGAAGCAGGAGGCAGCAGGATCCTCCGACATGTCAGGACACCTACCATACTACATGGCGTCACATACCAGAAGTCAGCAATCTTCAGTATCATTGTTGCAAGAACCTGAAGTGTGCCTAGTACCATATGATGGAAGTGGTGCTGAATTTGTGTAGAACAGGAAAATATTATTATGTAATGGCTAGATTATCTGACACTTGTTTCATAAGCTTTTGAATGTTTCACATTTTTTGGGAGAGTTGTCTGGCTAGTGTGTTGTTACACATGAATTATGCATAGAAGGGCAGACCTTTGGAAATACAGTAAAAATTGCAGTATCCAGCATCTCCAGGACCAAAGGGTTACGAGATATTATAATTTTCTGGATATTAGAACATTAGAACTGGCGCGAAAGAAGATTGATCAGCAAATTATACATGGAACAGAGTGTCAAAATACGACTGGACCAAGGGGAGACGAGAAGTGTTAAGATTGGAAGAGGAGTTAGACAAGGTTGCTGCTTGTCACCGATTCTGTTCAACTTATACAGCGAGTACCTTACCAAGGAAGCTCTTGAAGGGTTTGGAGACTTCAAAATAGGAGGACAAGTAATTCGCACTGTGAAATATGCAGATGACCTTGTGCTACTGGCTAGGGAAGAAAAGGTGCTACAGGGCATGATTGATAGACTAATTGAAATTGGAAGACGCTATGGAATGGAAATGAATGTGGGAAAAACTAAAGTAATGAAAATCTCAAGGCAACCATCCCCAATGAAAATTATGATAGATAAAAAACAATTGGAGAATGTGGAATATTTCAATTATTTGGGTAGCATGATAACAAGTGATGCAAGGTGTACACGTGAAATTAAATCCAGAATTGCCATGGCAAAAACAGCATTCAACAAGAAGAAAAATCTTTTCACCAGCAAACTGGAATTAAATTTAAGGAAGAAACTAGTAAAGTGCTACATTTGGAGCATAGCTTTGTATGGTGCTGAAACGTGGACACTTCGGAAAGTAGATCAGAAGTATCTGGAAAGTTTTGAAATGTGGTGCTGGAGAAGAATGGAGAAGATCAGTTGGACCGATCGTGTGAGAAATGAAGAAGTATTACACAGAGTCAAGGAGGAGAGGAATATCCTACATACAATAAAAAGAAGAAAGGCTAACTGGATTGGTCACATCTTGCGTAGAAACTGCCTTCTGAAACACGTGATTGAAGGAAAGTTAGAAGGAAGGATAGAAATGACGGGACGACCAGGGAGAAGACGTAAGCAGCTACTGGATGACCTTAAGGAAAAGAAAAGATACTGGAAATTGAAAGAGGAAGCACTAGATCGCACCCTGTGGAGAACTCGCTTTGGAAGAGGCTACGGACCTGTCGTAAGACAGACTACAGAATGAATGAATTAGAACATTGTGGACATAACCTATCCATTTAATTTGTCATTTCATGTCCTATCATTTTTTCCCTGCCGCTATTTCTATTTCCTTTTCTACAATATTTATATAATGTGGTGTATATATAATCTTAAAAAACCCAACAACATACCAATAATTACTGGCCAAACTTTGGAGTCTGTGCTGGTTGTTAGTGTCTTAGCTAATTTCCGATTTGTAGAATCTGGATCATACAGTGGTGGATATCGCAGCACTTACTGTAGGTATATAATTTACAAGCAGAGTGTAGGTGTAATTCTTGCCCACTATGAAATCACACAAAAGTACATTTGTATTAGAACTTACACATTTGCTTGGAGCATTTGGAATTTCTTGCAACATGCCAGAGAGAAAGTGAGCATCTGCTGTCCATGTTATCACAAACCTGTAAAATGATGCTCTTACCAATTTATATTCCCCTTTACAAGTGAACTTCCAGCAGTTACACCTGAAGCTGCAGTGTGTTTTTGTGTCCTTGTGTCTCTAACTACATGCCTTCATGAAGAAATTAAGAGCCGATTGAATTCTGGGAGTGATTGGTAACACCCAGTTCAGAATATTATGCCTGTTATTTTTTATGGCTGTGAAACTTCGCCATCTTTTTGAAGGTAGAGCATAGGCTGAAGTTATTAAAGAACAGGGTCATAAGGAGAATATTTAAACCTAAGAGGGAGGAAATAACAGGGAGCTGGAGAAAATTGTGTAATGAGGACCTTTGTGATTTGAAATCCTTGCCAGAATTATTAGAATGAGACAGGTGGGGCATATGACACTTATGGGGTAGAAGAGAAATGCAGACAAAGTTGTGGTAAGGAAACCTAAGGGAAAAAGACCACAGAGAATACTTCAGCATAGGTGGGAAGATAATATTAAAACAGATATTACACAATTAGGATGGGGCTTTCTGTACTGGATTCATCTAGCTCAGCATAGGGACTAGTGGTGAGCTCCTGTGAACACACTAATGAACCTCTGTATTTCACAAACCTTGGGGAGTTTTTGACTAGTGGAGCAATTGTTGGCTTCTCATGAAACTCTGTGCTACATGGAGTTAATTTATATATCACAAGCATTCTTAGCACATAGATCTTGTTATAGTCCTTTACTATCTTGTGCAGTAATAAATGGTAGAAAACTTGAACCAAATTTCATCCTCAGACATTTGCACTCTGTGTGGGTTGCCTCACAAACAAACCCCATCACCTCTCTGTGCATGTACAGAGCTTTTTGTCATTATCTTCCCATGTTTTTCTCTTATGTGTGACATTTTCCCTAACCTGTTGTTGATGTCTTAATCTTCGTCTTGCGGTTAGGTGTTTTCCATTACATTCATGTTCAAAACATGCCGTGATAATCTCATACTGTTACTTATTTATTTATTTTATTTATCTGTTTATTTGTCTTCAAAGGTTTTTATCAAAAGATTTTTTCTAATATTGTTCTTTTCTTACTCTTCCAATTTTTCCTTCTTTACTTCTAAAAATCTTCTCTCTTTTACCATTAGTCTACTAATATCTGCCTTGGTTCACCATGCCCTTGTTTTTACTTCATATGTTTATTTGGGCTTACGAGTATAACAACTTAAAAACATACATTTTTTTTCTTCATAAGGCATTTCCAATTTCCATAATAATGAACATGTATGTGTTTATTCAAGTATTTTCAAAATATTTTACATCTCTTATGTTTTGAATGTGATGCCTCCAATACGTGTATTAACAGGGTTTCCTGCAGGATTCAGGTATTGAAGGAAGTTCCGTGCTGAGGATCCACAAATATTAGGTGCCACTGTACAAAATTTGCCTCCTCCACTATTATTGTCTGGTGTGGGAAGAGATGTATTCCTTGAATATGAATTTAATGCGTTTTTTGTTTCACTGAAATAGTCTGAGTCAGGTTTATTAGCTTCAAAAACTGAAAACTTCTGTCTTGAAAACCTACAGTTTTCTTTTTCTGCCACTCACACACACAATGTTGTACATGTGAAAGATGCTGGCCATATCATTAAATTGTTTATGGATGAATAGTATTTTAGACTATGCCGATAGGAGCAAGAGATTTTTCTCTTCTCCGAAACATCCAGACTAGCTCTGGGGCCCACGCAGCCTCCTATTTAATGAGTACCGGGGTTTTTTCCTGGGGGTAAAGCGGCCAGGGTGTGAAGTTAACCACACACCTCCATGTGTGCCGAGGTTAAGAATGAGTGGAGCAATACCTCTATTCCCCCTGTATGCGTTCACGGCATGGACAGAGAAAACGTCACCTTTACCTTCAGTATTTTAGACCGAAACATGACAGAATAGACTACTGTAATTGGTTGTAATTTAAAATGTTTGAAAGTTTGGTTGATTTTAACACAGTGAGTACAAAAACAGATTGTAGAATGCAAGTTTGTATCAGTAAGTTTGATTCAGACCTATTGAAACTGTTGTCATACCAAAAGTTTCTGGTTTATTTTTACTCTTGCTCCAAACTGTTGAGTTACAAGGAATGTAATTATTACATCTACACCTGTAGTATACATATCTTTTAAGGATTTAAATTTTACTGGGTGGTGCTAGAATATGTGTTTGCTGGTAGTTTGTTTTGGACAACTGTGTAGTTCATGAAGTAGAAACGTTAGATTGCTTTTCATGCATGAGTAGGAACTTCTTATACTGTATTGTTTGCACAGGATGTTGTAAATCAGGTACCAAAATATTGGTGTAGAATAGAAATGGCAAGGAAAGGAAGTATCCCTTAATAGTTAACTTGAGTGCATAAAGTACTGTTTGTGCATTACATTAATAGCAGTTGTGTTTGTAGTCGATTTTCCTAAACTAATTATTTCTGTGGCATTAACTTTGTTTAGTGTCATGCAAATGATTAGATATTTGTTATTTGATGAAACATTAGGCAACATTTACTTTGTAAGTTGTGGCAACTATTTATTCTGCAATTCAGTAACTTCATTTATTGCAGTAAGTAAAAATATGGATAAATTATTTGTCAGTTGCATTTATTTTTATTCAACTAGGTGTTTTTGTGTAGCATTTTGATAGTTTCTAGTTTCTTTTTAACTCTGCTTAGAATTTGTGTTTTTTTTTTTTTACCAACAGGAGTCTTTTGCAGTACATTGATGAAGAGCTTATATTAAGGTACTGTAGTAGTGTTTTTTAATTTATTCTTCTTTGTATTGTAAATATATTCCACTAAATCATGCATGAGAGTTGTTTAGAATTAACATATTCAACTGTCTCTCTCTCTCTATATGTATTAGTCACATGTGGTCAGTTTGTTGTTTGGATGATAAGCTTACAAAAGTGTCATGTTCAAGGTGTGGCATGATGTAGTTGCATCCAAATAAAAAGAGTTTATGTACACTGGAATATCACTTGTCAGGAAATGCAACTGTAATTTGGGTCAGTATTAGGCAAGAATGTAATCTTTACCAATTGTAATGGGACTTCAGGTCACTGTACAATCAGGGAAGTTGTACACTGCAAATTAAATTTAAATTCAGAGCTGAAAAATTTATTTAAATGTGTTGTAAATAAAAAGTAGGAAATTAATTATTTAAATTGGGCACCAACTGAGTTTCTTTAGCATATTCTCAATATTTTATCCAGTTTCCTGTGATATTAGTGACAATGAAATTTTATGCAAAGTTGTTTTGTGAATGCCTGAAAAAGTACTGTTTAATTATGATTTTAATAAGCATACCCATACATTTTATACTATTCTATACTATTCATACTGTGCATTGTCATTCAAACACACCACTTTAACCAACGAATGCAACTGCACTGTTATTATACCTTGTTGTGTTATATAATAGTCACAGTGAACTAGTCGGACATGTTTTGATCCCTTGTTGGGATCATCATCAGGGCCTTTTAGATTATAAATTACACAATTATAAATTAACAATGAAGGTACATATTAAAAGTATAAGATGTATAAAGTTTACTGTCTTAGCCTTCCACATGTAAACAGGCAATTTCTGATATACAGTGGACCTAGGAACCAACACAGATAGCCTACAATTTTAACCTTTATACATCTTATACTTTTAATATGTACCTTCATGGTTAATTGTAATTGTGTAATGTATAATCTAAAAGTCCATGATTGATCCCAACAAGGGATCAAAATATGTCGGACTAGTTCACTGTGACTGTATTGTATAACATAACAAGGTATAATAAGAGTGCATTTGTTGGTTGTAGTGGTGTGCATACCCATACATATTGCATGTCCCATGCTTGTCATTGCATTTTTGTCTTGTCTGAACATGTAAGCAAGGACAGATGCATTATTTTTGAATCGTGGTGTTGGCACTTATTTTGTTACTTGAAGTTATGTGACTGAGAAATAGGGTTTCTAGTAGAACCACCCTTTAACCCTTTGAAGACTTGCATTCATCGAAATTATGTAAATTCTGTTCCTGTGTCACAGAGAACAAATTCCATTCCCAATATGAAGACCAACCCAGTTAACGCTGTTTAGGGAAGTAATTGATGTTTGTTATTACTGCCTTGTGAAACACATAAACATACTCTTAGGGCAAAAAGCAGAGGTTTAGATGTTTAATGTGATGGTTCATGCAGTTACCACTGGATTTTAAACAGTTAAGCCAACTATTGAAGTATTTGATCATATGGTCTCTACATTTAAATATAAATACTGATGTGCGGGAAAAAATACTACAAATTGTGTGTCCAAGGACATCCCACCCACTTCCACGAAGCTTAAGGATAGCTTTAACTATGAAGTTTGAATTGAGTTACATTAAGAATTAAGTGAAAATATGCTATGCAAACCGTCTGCAATTGGTATTAGGCTTCAGTGAAGGTGCAGTTTTGTTATTTTTACGAACAGATTTTTATCCATTATTACATCTAACAAATTTCTCTGTGAGTTAAGTGCTGGAAGTGGCAGTACTTACTGTATTCCATGTTAACAGTGTTGACACTTATACTTCCTGGCAGGGTTGGAGTAAAGTGATGCCAGTATGTTGAAATTTAAAAAATAATCCAGTTACAGGAATTGTAATTACACATTTCATAAACACATGCATGTGTGAAGCATTATATTTTACATGCCTTTGAATCAGTAACTTTTCCCACATGTGACTGTCCAGTGCCTGTTAAAATCACAACACTAATTTTGATAAAGGCTGTTATGGATGTGGATGATTTGTTTCCTTTATTTTGTTTTCAAGGGTTTTTGGAATCATTACACAGAATCTTCCAGTCTGTGTCAGTGTCCTGTTTATGTTAGACTGTGTGTAAGGAAATATAATTTAATCCTCATTATAATTTCATTGATATGTCAGGAACCAATTCAGAATGGCAGTGATGTCTTTGCAAATTTTTAAAAATTGTCTGGCTCTTTCCTGGTGCTAAATTTATTGATTTATCATTATAGTTCTTTTCAGTCATTTTTTTTTATTAGGAGTTCTATTGTAAATTCTAGGCCAAAGTGCAGTTCTGGCACAGAATGTCATATTATGTTAATGGAGTGTGATTGATGGCTACCCAAAAACTGTTACCTCTCCCAGGAGGGAGAGACAGGCTTTACTTGCGTCAGCTCTGGCCAGACAGATTTGTAGTGGTGGTAGCCTCAACAAACAGAGAGATTGTATGGATTGTAGTTTCTCTTCAGTATTGATCCAGTCAGTCTTTGAACAACTGCCATGCACCATGCTTATGTGTTATGTGTGAAATGACTGCTGTTGTCTGGCATGGTTTCAGTTTCAAGGATTTTGTGGCAGTACATGCTGATGCTTTTGAAACCTGATCTCCTGTGCAAGGTGTTTGAGGAATTTACAGGACTTTTAAAAGTCTAACATCACTTGCATCTAATTTTTCTTCATTGGGCCCTCTGAATTTGCTTTTGTTTTGAGTTGAATTGTGACCCTGTCTCTTTGGTTGTTTTACAATTGTGTGAATAGTTTTTCCAGTTTGGAATCGTAACAGCCTGAAATGTATGCCAGAATATTTTCCATTTCTTACACAGCCACTTTTCATACTGGTATCTTACACGAACGCTTACTGTTCCAATGGTATCTCACATGTGGCATTTTGATACAAGAGATAACACAACACTACAGTCGCAGGGGCTTGAGATGGTAGTTTGCTGGCACATAATGCACAGTTAACTTCACGACACCTGTTCAGTGATATATTGGAATGATTTTGAAGAGAAACTGTAATGTGTATGGGCTCTTGGAGTGTTTCTTCTGCCAGACCAAATCTGTGCAGCCTGAGTTGATACAAGTGGCATCAACAATGTACTCCCTGATGATGGTCTAGACCAAAACATACAGGAATTAATATCTAATAAAGAAGAACATTGATAAGTTTTGCGATGATGGTGCGGTTTTTTAATTAAATTACGTATTTAGTGCACAGTAAATAATACATTTAAAATTGGTAGTGTTTTTCAGGTCTTCACTCTTCTGGGATGTTACACAGCATTGATTTGTAGTTAGGTACTACCAATCAACACTGCGTCTCATGCCAGAAGAGTGAAGACCTTATTTACACTGTGGCAGAAGCCTGAAATCAAGCATAGTGTCTGTCAGTCCAGCCTGAGTGTCTGTATGATTTTGGGATGGTTTTAAACAATTGCACTTTGTGAAATCCGTGGTCTTCTGGGTTATTACACTGCGTCGTGTGGTAATTGTTTAATTGGGTAAACAATTACCACACGGCACCGTGTAATAACCCAGAAGACCACAGATTTCATCAAAATTGCGGCAGAAGCCTGAAATCAAGGTTAATTGCACTTTGTCTAACATTTTAAAACACTTTATAACTTTTCAACGGTTTATACAGTAATAGATAATCATTACAGAGAAGCAGTTAATTTACTGAGAGCTGTCCAGGAGACAGTCTTTTTTAATCTTAAAAAGCATGCAATATTTTATATACATTGCAACATATATAATTTTTGTTGAAACATGTCTTATTTGTGAAATAGTTTTGAAATAGTGTGCTGTGTAGTTTACCATCTGAACATTCTATATAATAAATAGTTTAAAAATGTTTGCTAGGTAAAGTGATCTGTGAAGTGCCTAGCAAAGGTAAAATATAAATATACAAATACGTTCAATAAGGGGTGGTTCTCCAGTTAGGGTTAACAACCCTTTACCGTGAAAGTTTTCCAAATGGCATTAATTTTTATCTGTAATGAATTCTCATGACATACTGTAATCAAAGCTGGTATAGTTTAGGTGCATTTAGAAATGACAACAAATAATCAGTACATTTTGTATGTTTCATGTGAAAATGCTGTTCGAAGATTTAATTCATAAAGTTTGATGGAAGAATGGCGGGAAATGAGAGATTATGTGAAATGGTATTAACGAGTGTGTTAGATTTATATTTAGCCACATCTATGTGCCTGGTTCCTAAAGAGTACTGCATTTTCACATTATGACAAACACAGGAATGTTTAAACATCGCTTAATGAGGAGCCACACATTCAGAGTAATATTCTAACTTATGAAAGAAGGCACTCAATTATGAGTGTAGAATGAATGAGAGTAATACTGAATTCTATTTTACAATCACAGAATTGAAGGAAAAGTCTTCTTTTAAAATTAAATGGAAAAATGTAATGATCATAAATGTGTGGCGCAGAAGTGAAAGAATTAACTGAGAAACCCATTAATCTAATTTTAAATATCCTGATAACTGGGTTGTCCAGTTTTCAGTTAGACAGAAGTACGTTGCTTCTCAGATGTGCATATATAAGGTACTTTTCTTTTAATTTACCCTACCATCATTTATGATTTGCTAAAATAATTTTGAAAGTACTTTAGTTTTATCATACTTCCTTTCTTTTCTCAATTAGGGGAAACCGAGTACACCAACTGTCTGCACAGGAAGACTTGTATTCACAACAGTAAGTAGGTCAATTACTTCCTGTGCATAGCAGTTGATCTGCACCTAAGAGACAAGGAGTTTATACTCACTAAAATTATAGCATCTACAGTTTGAAATTTTGTAGATCTGTATGTGGTGTTTTGATATTCAAATTTATATGACTTGAATTGAAATCCATATATTGAATGTGGTATTGTAGAATAGAAGAATGGTACCGAGGTCTTTGATGATCTGGGATATTACACAGCGTTGATTGGTAGTTAAGTTACCAACGTTTCGGGACAGCCTGTCAGTCCTGTCTTCAAGGGTCAAGATGTGGTTGGGGAACTTGCAGTGTTAGAAACCTGTTCATGCAGAAGAACAGCAGCCTATTTCTTCAAAACATTGTTCAGTTCAGTTAGTAACAACTTTTTTTCATATTCTTGACCTTACTAATTTTTCTTGTGTATTGCATGCATTTTCAATGACAAGGCCGGCTTTGTGGTGAATTGGCATGTTGTAGATTTTTTGGTGTTGTGCCATATTGCAAGTACAGTTCAAGGTGTCCAAGTTATCACCATGGTAACCATATTAGCTGATCAATAATATGTTGAACTGAAGTTTAGTTCTGTTCTGCCATCCTTATGCATAGATATAATTTTCACGCTTTTGAAGACAACTACACAGAAAGAAGATTTGCCCAGGCTCTACTCATTTTAAGTTCACTGTGCATTAGTGAGGCAGTGTCATATTCTCTGTACACATCGGAAGCGCTGTAGTATTAATTCAGTGTGCGTAACAGTTGACAAGCTCAGATTTAATATTGTAACATCTGTATACACACACACACACACAAAGGAAAGCAACTGCACTCCTCTTTCATTAACTTGTGGTTTATTTGTTATTGGCAGAGTATATTCTTATGAAAGTAACTCCTGGATGGATGCTCATTTTGTGTAAACAGTAGTGTACCATGTTTCTGTAAGTTTTGTGACTGGTTTATTCATTATACCAACGTAATGTTGAACATTGTCAATTATCTGAGGTATATCTGTCACATATACGAGTATACTTAATATTATGCATATTGCGTGCAGTCGTTTTACATATATATAAGTTTATTTATACCAACTACTGCACACCAATTGCATATATTCATTCTATATACTCCTACATGTTTCGGCTGACATTCTCAGCCATCATCAGGGAGTCATTCTCTATAGACTCCAGCAGCATGCAGCGTGTCACTGAATGGTAAAATATATACACATATTACAGCCGTAGTTATAACAATCAAACCCAGTGTGTTGGTACATAAAATATTTAGATATAAAACATGTATGTAAATGTGAATAACTTAAGACACTGCAGCCAGGGGTCTCCACTCCACAAAACTGTAACTTGTCTGAGACAGATTTTTGGAAACAGACATTTACATGCATGTTTTATATCTAAATATTTTATGTACCAACACACTGGGTTTGATTGTTTTTATTGTATTTTATAACTACGGCTATAATATATATATATTTTACCATTCAGTGACACACTGCGTACTGCGAGAGTCTGTAGAGAATGACTCCCTGTTGATGTCTGAGAATGTCAGCCGAAACATGTAGGAACATATAGAATGAATATATGTAATTGGTGTGCAGTAGTTGGGGTGAATAAACTTATATATACAAGTATGTTTTGAAGTTGGTTCCACACTTTGTCTTCAGTTGATTAGTTGCAATTATACTGACAGATATTTTATTGCTTTTATTTTATTTTATTCTAAGATTAATGTTGTTCTTTGATATCAAGCCTGGGACCTTTTGGATACTAGAGTCTGTGTTCAGTCCCAACCATTGACACTAACTCTGTGGAGGAGAGTCCTTCTTGTAAAGCTAACAGTTGCTCATGTACTTAGTGCCATTAATCTTAAAATGAAAATAATCTTGGGTATAATGGCAACTGAATGTACCTGAAGACTGGCTGAAGCCAGTTTCTGGAATGTTCTGTGTATCAAATACATCTCAGACAATAGATAATACTGGTATAGTACACCAGATGTGTAACCTTTACAGTAGAGTCAGTCATACAAAGGCATGGAATGAATTTCCAGCATTTCTGAGACAGTCTGCATCTATCATGAGGGGTCAATGTTAAGATGGAGGCAGAAACAGTCTCCAGAATATCGCAGATTCATTGCATTCCTAGGAATTTATGTGTGTGGTCTCATGACAGGCAAGATGGTAGAAACTTCAAAAGATGTTGGCTAATTTTAGACTAGAGACACCCATGATACTTAATTAAAGTAAAATATTGTGGGTTGGTATGACTAGGGAAGTCACCTGTCCTGGATTTGCAGCTCATGAGTAGAAGAATCAAATGTATTTGTAAACTGGAGTGAAACATGAGTCAAGGAAAAGACAATGAACTGTGTTGAAATGATTTCACATGCTGCAGGAATAAGAGTTGAAGTAAAGTGGGTTGAAAAGGAAACCGAGTTTGTGGCATGTTATTGTTAGGCATGCTTTATGAAGTTGTTATTATTATTATTATTATTATTTATTTATTTATTTATTTATTTATTTCACATTCAATAAGTCACAGAAGGTGCAGCACAACACCATGAGATATAGAACTTGTCATAAATATCATAAAATTAATCAAAACGGTGAGAAATATAATAATAAGCAAAATACGTATATGTAATACTCCATAAAACTATTCCAAATATCAGTCCTAAAGTAAGCATAAGATATAAATAATAGAAAGTCCCCAAAGGTTAGGAATCTTTCCAACTGTAAAATTCTTATAAGGTATAAAATGTGTTGTCAAGTAGTATTTGTTGTACTTCCTTTTTAAACCATATGGGACAGTTCAAGGGGTTTTATACTATTTGGCATGGAATTATACAATTGAATGCCCATATTAGTAACACTCTTTTGATATTGGGAAGTATTACAACCAAGAATGTGATAATTGTTTTTACCTCTGGTATTATGGTCGTGCACTTGACTATTAGTTTTTAAATTTACCGTGTGCTTTTTTATGAAACACAAAACCTCCAGAATGTATAAAGAAGTTACAGTTAAAATTTTAAAAGTCTTAAAAACATATCTACAAGATTCAAACCTCTTCATACCAGAAATAAGTTGGATAACCTTCTTTTGCAAACGGAATTACTTTGTACAGTCACTATCATGTCCCCAAAATAGAATCCCATATTGAAGTCGAGCCTGAAAATGAGCAAAATAAATAGTTTTAATAGTTTGTAAACTAACTGTGTCTTTTAGAGATTTTATAATATAATAACGTATATTCTCGAATCTAATCCGCTTACAGTTTTAGAGGGCTAAAAAATCAGATGCGGATTAGATTCGCGTGCGGATTAGATTCGCGGTCTAGAGCTGGATTTTGGAAAAATGATTGAGCTGCTGTACAATATAACAATAACGTAATTAATAAACAACGTAAGAACAAGACAATACAATAATATATTATTTTATTATTTATTATTATAATTTATTATTCATCAGACTCGCCTTCATCACTCATAATTCGAGGAATGTTCAAAGATCTGGCCTTCTTTATCGCCTCCTCGCGAGTAGATCATAACTCACAAACAGTCCAGTCTTGCGTCTCTCTTGAAAAAACGTGAAGACTGCATCATCAATTTCAGGAAATCGTCCTTTCTTGGGTCCAGTGAATTTCCTTCGTGACGCCTCACACCCGCTGATCGCTGCCTTGTGTTTTCGCCATAGTCGAACGTTGCTTTCATCAACTCCAAAAATTGCAGGGGCTTTGCGGTTTCCATTCTCCTCTGCGCACCGAATAACTTCACGTTTGAACTTTGCCGTATATGAGAGTCGTTTAGATTTCAGGTGTCCCTCTTCCATAACTACGGTACACGACAAATTGGAACAAGCACCTCCCACGTTTCAACAACTAAAGATCAGCTGGCTTCAGACGAGATTGCGCACGTCTGTTGAGAAAGGCCCCGCCTCTATCGGTATGACTCATCGGCCACAGGCGTAGCGTCGGATTTTAACGCATTGGTAACATCCAATATTATTCAATCAGTCGCCCCGTGGGCAAGGGGTGGTTGAAGGAAAGGTGCGGATTAGAATCGCGAACTAACTTTTTTTCGTTTAAGAAGTCGCCAAAAACTGGGTGCGGATTAGATTCGAGAATATACGGTATATTCTACTCAGATTGAAAAGCAGGTCTTGAATATGAGATTTCCAATCTAAATGTTCTATATGAACCTAAAAATTTTAATTGGGAACAATAAGTAAATTCCATATTATTATACATAGTCTTAGGTTTCACAAAAGAATAACATTGCCTTGTATGAAAAGATATCACAGATGATTTGTGAATATTTAAAATTAATTGGTTCTTATCAAACCATTCCTCCAATTGCTTCATAACCTTAGTTACTTTAATATTTAAATGTTCTTCACTTTTATCAGTTACTAATATACTAATATCATCTGCATATAAAATTATTTTTACATCTTTTATAAAAGTTGTTAAATCGTTGATATATAGGAGGAATAAAACCGGTCCCAAAACTGATTATTGAGGGACATCCCATTGATGTTTTCTTAACTTTGATGAATACATATTTTGAGAGGAATTTGAGTTCTCAGAATGAATTATTTCTACACATTGAAATCGATTTGATAAATAAGACTCAAACCATGCATTACGAAGACTCCTAATACCATATGACTCCAATTTGTCCAATAGTATTAGGTGGTTCAAAACGTCGTATGCGCTTCTTAAATCCAAGAAAATCCCTATTACATGTAATTGGTTATCCAAAGATTCATGGATGAATTCCACTCAGGACTGAACTGCAGTATTAGTTGATTTATTCTTTCTAAAACCATATTGCTCAAAAGTAAGGATATTAAATGCTTCAATATAAGAAATAAGCCTATTATACATCAGTTTTTCTAAACGAATGCAGTATGTGGCGGCAATGTCCATCGGCCTGTACTTCTGTGACCTAGTATCAGTGACTAAACTGTTCGAAGGATTTTCTTCACAGGTGGTGAAGGGTTGTTGTTGTTTGTGTTGTTGGTGGTGGTGTTTTTTTTTTTTTGGAAAAAAACATTGTCAGGCAAGCATGAGGTTTTGAGAATTGGCTCAGTGACAGTCAAACTTTACTTAAGGGCATAAATAAATTTCTACCTGTTATTTCCGTATATCGTGGCTGATTTAGGTGAAATTCGATTTAGAAAATCTGCACATAATGCCTGTGAGCAGTTACAAGTTTCTTGAAAATCAGTGAAGTATAAGCTGTACTTTCTTTAGGGGCTTCAATTAAATTTTGCTCGTATTTTCTACATTTTTCATTCAGCTTTAATACAGTTCATTGTAGAACAACTACATGTCATGGCATTGGGCAGATGTGAGTTCTGTGAAAATTGGCTTAGTGAAAGGTATACTTTACTTTGTGGCGTAAAGATTTTCTGTTCACACTTTTCCACATTTATTGTCCAGTTTGCGTAAAATTCGGCATAACAGATTTGTTTACAATGCTGTTGAGCATTTCTGAGTTTTGTGAAAATTGGAGGGCAGGCTGTACTTTTATGGGTGTAAATGAAATTGCCTTTATGTGTGTACCTTGAAATCATTTGGCATTTTGAAAGTAAAGAACGCCTTGGCAATATTTGTGTACTATGCTGCAGAGTATGCCATCTGCAGTCTTGTTATATTTATGTTTTGTTAAATGCCCTCCAGTCGGCTGATTAATGACATGTATGCTGAAGATGTGTTTCAAACTCTTCATGAGGCTTCTAATACTACAAAGGTTCAAGAGTTCTGTCAGCAGAGGGTCTCACCTGTAGTTTCTTGATTTGATGTTGTGATGTCAATTTATGCTCAGTTTTCAGGTTTTCACAGTGGATGTTGTTGAAATGATGGTCTTATGGTGTTTTACACCGTGTATTATGATGGGTTTGTTCTGATCTTTCGGAGGCACATTCTGCCTCCATCTTCAAGGTGGTTGAATTTGGTTCATGTGGCTGCTTTGCCTTGAAGAAGGGACCAGCACATTCCTTCAAAATGTTGAATCAAACCCATCAACCTACACAGTGTAGAAACCCAGAAGACCATGCATTTAGCCTGTGCTCATTTGATCATACAAATGACATTTTCAGAAGGTAATGAATGTTGTGTTACGAATGAAGGCAGGGCCACATAGAAGTTGTGTAGTATGAAACAGGTAGGATGCTGGCTGGGTTATGTTATGGGGTTGTGCATATAAAAATTCCTTGTGGCTTAAAATGTTAACTTGAATTTTAAGGTTACCGGGTTCTCTGTGAGTTAGAGAGTGTAATGTGAAATTTTCAGCAACTACAAATTTTCACTTAGGTTTATCCACTTCTGATTTAATATGCATCAGCACTGTACCAGACCCTGATTAAATGCCCTTTTTCATAAAACGGTTAAGGGCATAAATCATTGGCATTATTACATGTCATTACATGAAAGTATGTATAATTTTTTGTAGGATACAAGCAAGTTTTAACTTGGGTTTTTTAGTACACACACTAATTAAAAGTATCAGCTATCAGATGTGGCATTCTGTATTCATTTTAATAGCAACTTACTCACTTTCAGTGCCTACAGCATGTAAATATTATGGATTTAAATCCTTTAGTTTAGCTGCGTGAACACATCAAATTCATGGTCTTGGGATTTGATATTTGATGTTGCAGTAATGACTGCATATCTCCTGGTTTCCAGTTTCAAGGAAATTTGCTTGTAGATTGTCATTAAAAATTTTATGTTCAAGGGGGATTTGTATTCATTTTAATACTGAAGTTTTTCCAGACCAGTTGGTGAGAGCATTTTACCATGACTTTATTTTATTTGTTTTTCATGCGTTGTAGTTCTCTGGGGTTTTGCATCGTTGGATAACATTGGCTACATACTGTTCATTCTATCAACTCTTTAATTTTCCTCTTCATATGGAAGTGATGGCAGACACATTTGAAACTTCATGTCAAATTATGTCTGCAGGTAAATCATGCAAATGAATGCCAGTAGGCTGTAGGTTCTTATGGGTGCTTCTCGTGGTATTTGCTATTACAGATTAATGCTGCTTTTAAAGTACAAGTGGTGAACCACATCAGAGGATGTGATGATTAACATAGAAAAAAGTAACCAATTGCTTTTATTTATTGATTTACTTACATTTAGAGTTTTGAGTGATTTAACATTTAGGTTCATATTTACTTTTTTACCATTAGTGAATGTGTTTGTAATTGAAAGTGGTGAAATTTATTTTGTGAGTGTGAATGTAAGAGAGTGGGAGGAAATTTAATGGTTGTGAACACTTTCTGCTATTTTCATTTCAGGTAGTCTTTAGTGAAATGCCTAAGCAAATAAATGGTATTTAATAGTACAGTTTTATAAACAGAACCTTCTCTTCATACCCTGAGTAATTTAATAGACTTTAATTTCATGTTGAGAGTCTGTTTAAGCACTGTTTTGAAGTATTTGAGAAATAACTAATATACAGAATAATCCTCTTTCCAGAATCTCAGCACTTTCATCAGTAAGTCACTGTTTATGCTGTAGTGGTGATCAGTTGTTGTGAAACAGTATCTTATTTAACCCCAGACTGTAGTAGATTGTTCAGGTCATTCTTGGAGTATTTGGTTGCATGCTGTATGGTAGCTAGGCCACATTTCATTTTTGTGACAGAAAGGTGTACCCATCTGGAGAGTTTGTGGTCCTCTTTTGCACATGCTGGCAAACAGGGTCATTCAGGGAGTTGTAGCGGTCATTTGAGAACACGCTTTGGGTATGTCAGCACCATCAAAATTATGTATTTAGAAGTTGGTGAGAAAATCAGAGATAATGGAAAGGCTTGTGGATTGAACTGCAGAGTGCTGGATGCTGTCCTATCAGTTGACAGTGATTGTTGGCTCTGCCTGGCAAGTTTCCTACATCACACATGACATGGCTGCCATGAAAGTGAACCTGCACCCTTACCATGCATGTGTTGGGGGACAAGGGAAAACCTTGGATTTTGTGTGTAGTTTCAACAGTTAGTGGTGTAGCACTCTAGGATTGTAGATCTCATGTGATTTACAAATGAAGAATGGTTCTATGTAAAGAGGATACATGAACTCACAAAGTACAAGTTTGTGGATGCTGGAAAATTCATGTGTAGTTTATGAGTAATGATAGCATTTTACAAAAATTGGCATGTGGTTTGCTATTTTCTGGACCCAAATTATTCTTCCCATTTTCTTTGACTACACCATGAACATGAAGATATACCTTACAGTCATCAGTTCATTTGTAAACCAGCTAACAAGAACTGGGTGAGATGTTGCCTGTCAAATGCAAGTGTAGGGGTAGTTGGAAGCTTTCTTGAGCCTGAAAGATGTCAAAATACCCCCCATTTACACAGTATAACCTAGAAGAAGACATTCGCTTGGAGATTGCAGTCATTCCTGTGGATATGTTAAAGCATGTATTCACCAGTTTTGAGCATTGTGCATGAAGACGGGTTTGCAACTGTCAGCATCTTATGTGATACATCACCCTTTTACAAGGAGTTTGGTATGACATTTTATCACTGTGAGTACATAAATTGTGGCTTTAGTGGGATAGTCTGGTGCCTGTAGTGAGAGGATCATTTTGTATTTATGTTCAGAGTAAGCAGGAAAGTCACACCGACCAGTTCATATGCCAACTCATGTGTATAAGTACTACATAAAATAATCATGCATATTGTTAAAGTAGCCCTGTTTTCATGTTTATATGTATACCATGTACTGGATACATTACTTGCATTATGCATAATTCCACATAAAACAGTTTGGTTGTATAAGTTGGCAGGGAGGGAGGGAACTCTCTTTTCCAAAATGTTTAAAATGAGCCTTTATATTTATACAAATAGGTAAAGTGGTATGGGATTGTCTTGCTTGCAGTATTATCAACATATTTTGAAAATGTGTGTACTAGTTACCAAGTCACACTGTTACATTTTAAAGTAGTTGTACTTTTTGGGCAGTAACAAGTTGTCACTGGACTGTTTCAGTATTTGTCTGACATTCATACTTTACTTCATGTAAATAGTTGAAAAGTAATGTGTCAGAAAACACTTTGTTTTGTCAGTTTCGTGTTCGAGGCATGCTGAAATTCAGCTTCTCAGTGGATCCTTTTTCTGGTCTGCTGTGGTAAATCTCTTGTTGTGAGATATTTTGTTCTTTTGAATGTAGTGCAAGTTTCCATAAACAGATATCCATGACTCACTTTCTAGTTAAGTAATCCTGTTTAGCATTAACACACATGGTCAGCATGTACCATTATATTCTTGCCCTGTGAACCTGCTGAGCACGTATGTTCCTGAGACCTTTGTGCCGTACTGTACAGCGTCTTCTTACAGACCCTGCACAAGTTGGTCAGGTAGTAATGCTTTTGAATTAAGGAGGTGTCTAGTTCAAATCTCGGTTGGAAACTGGCTATTGTGACTAAGAATATTCATGGTTTCTCTAAGTCCATCCAGGTGAATGCCAAGAGTGTGGGTCAAGTTAGGGCACAACAGTTTTCTTCTACATTTTTTCCAATGTACCAATGATGACATATACAGAATGTCCAGCTTAAAACAGAACCTGCCCATAGAATCTACAAACCTGCTCAGAAAGTGGACATTAACAATTATACAGGGCATTTTTTATTGCAGGAATGTTCACTGTAGAGTGGGTGACATTATTACTGCCTGGTGACTGATGATGATGCCTATTCTGCAGTGCTCAGACCTGCTCAGCCCCTGTTTTAAAAGAACTGTGTAGTTGCAGATACAGTGGCATTAAATAGGCCATAAGTAAACATGTCTATGGATAATTTCTGTGGCATTTCCTTTTATTTGTTGGAACAAGATTCCTTTGTTTAGAATTGAACTGACTTGGGCTGTAGGAGCTGGGATGCCATGTTTGGTGTAGTGACTAGGCTATGGGTGGGACTAAAATTCATTATAGCCAATTTATTACATTTTATTAACAATCTCTGTTAATAGTAATATAATGACATTCAACATGCACTATACAAATTGTAAGATGGAGATATCAGTATATTTTACATATATTTTAATGCAGTTGTAACATTTCCACTTTTTATGATACTGCGTAGCTTGAAGATGGCCATGATTGGTTGAAACATGTTGCCTTATTAATATGACTGTTTAATATTAATATCAATGAAGTTGTGTTGACAGTAAACAAGTGTGTTGTGTGTGTGTGTGTGTGTGTGTGTGTGTGTGTGTGTGTGTGTGTGTGTGTGTGTGTGTGTGTGTGTGTGTTTTTTTTTTTTTTTTTTTTTTTTAAACTGAGGAATCGTTTGGTTCCTGACAGGCGCAAGAGATTTATTTTTTCTCCAGAGCATCCTGACCAGCTGAGTGGCACACTGAAGTGGCTACTGGGGGCTCCTAATGCTGAGGTTAATAAGAGTCTGAGCTGTACCTCCACTCCCATGTATGCGTTCATGACATGTATAGGTACAACTGTATTGTTACCTGAATGAGATTATTCTTCGAAGAAATGTGTTGGACCACGGAAATAAACAGGATGAATGCAGCTGATACTCAGAATGACTAAACAATATTACAGTTAATAAAATTATTTTTGAAGTGTTAATTTTGAATTGAATACAGGATTTCTGAACAAGGTGGGAACTCACAGAAACAGTGGGAAATGGGAATAGTATTTTAGGCATATGTCAGAAGTTGGTTTTTTATTCTGCATTACTATAAGATTTTTAAATTCTAACAAACCGACATTCATGTATAAAATTGTATGACATTAGGTGATTAAGAATGTCTTTTTTTTTTACATGATTATCTCCTTTTCTAACTTTTAGTGAAGGTTCAGCTTCTGTATGATATTTTAAATTTGAACTGGGTATGTAAATTGCATCCTAAAAGTAATTCAGCATCAGGAGACATATTTTCTTGTTCATTTATTTATATGTGCTTTTTCTGCATGCCTTATTAGCTTTATGTACTCGTTTGTAATGGTTTTTGGTTTTGGGTTACCACTGTAAACTTTCAGATTTGTGAAGGATTCTGCTTCTTAATAAATGTAATGAATAATACATAAAGTTAACTAATCCTGATTAACATAGTGAATAATTTGTAATGTTGATGTGCTAGTTAGTGTGTTTCACAGATGACAACACACAGCCTTTTAATAACAAACACATTTCTGTAGTCTGGTGACAAGAAGAATAATTGTACAAGTGGTACTGTGTGTTTGTAAAAGGTTGGCAGAATGTGTGCAATCTGTTACGTAATACATATCAGTTGTAAGAAAATAAAAAGAAAATGTGAAAATTAAAGGCCAAATATTCCATGCATTGTGGCATGCTGTTTTGTACATTGTCTAGGTATACCTGTGGTATGACAGGCATATCAGGTGGACATGCACTTTTTATCATTTATTTATAGTTTAAAACGAATGGGCATGATTTTATGTTCTTACAGAAGTGTTGCTGAAGATTCAAGTCTTTTGGGAAGTTATGCTGTGTCCACTGGTAAATAGTTACTGATGCTTTAAAGGTATGTAGTCTTCATGGACTGCTTGACCGTGAAGGTGAAGGCACTGCATTCCTTTGAACTATTTACCACTTGACATGGCATGACATCCCAGAAGGCGTGAGCCTTCAACAATAAATGTGTTTGAATATGATACTGTAAAGAACTGGACTAGTCAGTGTATAGTCTCCAAATTACACAGTTGAAGATAACTTTTGCTTGTCTCACTACTTGTGTACAGTTCACTGACTTTTAATGGCTTTCATTATGGCAGTGTGGTCATTAGAAAATATACTACTGCTAGTATGAAGCTTTCTGCTGTTTGTGTCCTCTTGCAAGTGCCACGTACTGAAGTGTATAGTTTTAGGTTTACAGGTAATGTAGTTAAAGGAGTGAATGCAGTTGACTTGGGTGAACATTAGGAATGGCATGTGTAATGAATAATGCTTGAAATTTTAACTTTTTCTTTTTTCGAGAACATTTTGTAAATACATGTCTCACATATTTCGTGGTAAAATGTGTGTTTACCATTATGTCAGCTCTGGATTTGCTATAATATACAGTCATGTACCTGCTGGAGTAGAGATGGACAAATCATTTCATCATGCATCTTTTTATGTTTTTGCAGCGGTGCAGTTTACATCTCCATTCTGGGATGTGGCACCGTATCACAGGGTTATTTGTACCCAACATTTTCAGAGAGCATGGTGGTCTCATCTTCAAGGGTTGAAATGTTCATGTAGAACCATGCAGTGATACAGTGCCACATTCCAGGAGAATGGAGAACTTATTTCACCCTTCTAATAGATTACAGAACTACACACATGAAGCAGATTATTGAAAATTTTTGATTCTGCGTATGTCGCTTAGCTGAGAAATATTGCAGGTCATTTGCATTATTTCTTCAGTGGATGGAAGTGACTCATGGTAGTGGAAAGTCTTGTTACTTTGTGTGTCTGTGTCTGTTTTTCAGCTGATGAAGCAGCAAGTGGTGCATTTGTCACTGTCTGCATGACTGTGGGCTTATAATACTTTATATATGTGTACCTAATTAAGTATATGAATTATATTTTTTTGTACTTTTCAGGTGTATATAATATGATACATCTAGGTATGCTGAATGTTACTCCACTATTGTACAGGTTCTTAATACTTATATGAATTTAAAAGTCACTTTGTGTATATTTCGTCAAATTTTCATTTATTACTGCAGTAACATGAGAATTTTGGAATAGTTAAATTTTGGGAAGAATGCAGAATGTGCTGTTGTTTCAGAGCAACACTGCCGGTTGGGGACTCAACAAATTCAACTAGTCATGAGCACCAGTGTGACATTCACAGGGGTATCAACTACTTCAGTCATGTTTCAGGTAATCATCCAGCACAGTGTGCATATTGTTTGTGCATGGAACTACTGGGGGGGGGGGGGGGGGGCAAAAATTGAAATAAATAAATACTTTCTTTCTGCCATGTGAAAAAATAAAGTTCTGTGACTGATGCTGTTCTGCAGGTGTGGTTTAATGCATAATCCAATTGCTGCTGGTTTTTCTTAGTTCATGTTAGGACCACCAGGAATTAGTGGAAAGAAGGTTGTAGCTCAATCATTTTATTCGTACCTGACCCACATATAAGTTATGTTTTCTTTCCTGTCACTGAGCAGCGCTTGAACACCGAGCTGTGTTTTGTACTGAGGAAAATGTCTACAGAAACACATGAAATGTTTGAAAGTTTTTATGGAAATTAAGTTCTATCACATATGCCTGTCTCTGAATGGTTTGAAGGATTCTGAGAGGGACGTGAGACCTTGAAGATGATCCAAGGAGTGGGCAGTTTGCAACTGGTTAACATCCAGAAACATTTATAAAAGTTTGTGAACTGTTGGCAAGTGACTGTCAAATGACCCTAAAACTGATGAAGGATTAACAGCCCATTAACTGGGAAATGATTTATCAGATTCTTCCTGCAGATTTGGGGAAAAGGGAAGCTCTGTTTGAAGTTTGTTCCATACAGTCTTATGGATTAGCAAAAGGAGCACAAGCGTCACAATATGTGATGGCTTCATCTAGATCTGTCAGACTAGTTTACGCTTTCTCAGTTCTTATAGATGAAGTCCTAGAACTTTAGTGTTTGTCTTTGTATATCTGGTCATATATCAGAAAAATGAAATGATAATCTTCTGGGCTTGACATTGGGTTTGGATTGTGAGCTGACACGTTGCAGAGGAATGAACACACCTATGTAATTGACTCACTTCTTTCTCATAATCACTTTGGTATCTAAGTGGTCATGATTTCATCATCCTGAAATGGATGCAGCATGTTCCTCCAAAACATCAGTGTCAACCTACAGTCATGTACAATATTAAAATCCAGAAGACTGTCACCTAATCAGTACCAGATATGAAACCCTGAAAATCTGTGTATAAGAAAGGTGTTTTATTTTATGCAGCTGCACATTTATTATTGTACATGAAGCCATGTTCTTCAGTTTTCTGTCTGTTGTAATGAATAGATAATCTGTGTTGAAATGTATGTTTTCATGTCAACTTTCTGACGGGCTTAGTGGACATAATCTCCAATGTGGACAGTACGCTGTGTTAAGACAGTATACTTAAATTCTGAATAAAATTTTGGCATTTTGGTAAGATTTTGTGTTTAGGGACACTTGGTGCAAGATTCCACTTTTGCTTGTTTTGTTGTACCTTGCTTTTTCATGTCAACATTATGAAGGGCTTAGTAGACATAATCTTCAATGTGGACAGTAGGCTGTGCTAAGAGAGTATACTCAAATTCTGAATAAAATTTTTGCATTTTGGTAGGATTTTGTGTTTAGGGACAGTTGGTGCAAGATTCCACTTTTGCATGTTTTGCTGTACCTTGCTTGCAGAATGTACTTGTGCAGTTCATAACCCAAGTATGTGACTTCCTGCTTTTAGTGTAATGCGTAAATGCCTTGCTACAACTTAGAATGTTCAGGCAAAATATGAATGATGCTGTATAGACATATTACAGCATCATAGGATCTGCTGCCTTGAGTTCCGTCTTTGAGGTTCTTAGTTCTCAGCTTGCTTGCATATCATTTTAGAGTTCTGAGTTGATATAATAGTTTCACTAAGCACAGCCTGGTTGGTTCCATTAACATTTGAAGGAATGTTGGGTAGTTGCAACATGCGATGCTTGTATGTAGGCAGTGAGAGCAAGCTGGTGTGGCGGTAATGCTGTAGACTTGTATTTGGGATTTGTTCAGTTCACATACCAGCTGGCATGCCAGCTATCCTGATAGTATTTTTGGTGATTTTCCTCATTTCCTTCAGGCATCTGGGATAGTACCTCATTTAGGCCATGACTGCTTCCTTACATATTCTTTCCAATTTATCTTTTATCCATCATTATACCATTTGCTGCTATATAGTCTTGATACTGAATGCATAATAAAATAAAACAAAACTACATGTAGACTGTATTATGAAACAGTAGGGTATATGAATTCTGTGCATTATAAGTATCAGATGCTGCAAAAGTGGTTTCTTATGTATAGATTTTAGATCGAGAAATTTTCTTGTTGTACATATTGTTTAACATAAATGTAACAGCATGTTCTACTTTTTGTAACTAGCTCCTTGGAGCAGAGCCCCTTTTGAGAATGTAATAGTTGCTTACCTAGTCAAGAAATGTCCTGCATTTATGGAACCTAAATGTTCATGACCATGTTCACAAGAGCCCACCTTTGATCCCTATCCTAAGTCAGACAAATCCAGCCCATGCTGTCTCACCATTTTCTTTAAGGTGTATTTTAATAATATTCTCTTACCCATGCCCAGTGCCAATGGAGGGGGGGGGGGGGGGGAGCCGGTACAAATTACCGGGGTCCAGCGGTCCGGAAGGGGGCCCGGGGCCCAAATATGTTGCATATTGCCTGCCCCTGCTGGGGTGGGGGCAAAAAATTCTTTCACCAGGGCCCGTACCCATTCTCAGCGGCTCTGTCTATGCCTAGGTCTTCAAAGGGATGTCTTGCTTCAGGTTCTGTTACCAGAAGGTTTTATGCATATGTGTTATTTTCCTTGCATGCCACTTGCTCTTCATCTTCATTTGATTATCCTAAATACTCATATATTTGGTGATGGATTCAAATCATGAGGCTCCTCATTATGCACTGTTTTCCAGCCTCATGCTAGATTTTGTCAGCTCCAAATATTCTCCTCAGCACTCTGTTCTCAAACACGCTGTCTCTGTTTTTTGTAAGGATAATTTTATTACATGTCTGCAGAGCTTAAATGATGCTTGAGGAGTCTGTATTATAATTACATGATCTGTCTGTATGGCTTGTGCTAGATATGTTTATCCTGCACATATTTTTGATGAAGGGTACAATTTTATTTACATCTCCCTGGAGTTCAGAATTTTATAAGGGCAATGGTTATGGCAGTAAAGCATGACTGCTTAATTCTGTTTACTGAATGGTCGCATAATGACTAACAGTGCAAGGTCTTGCAAATGTCAATGATGCCGCTAGCTTCCATGACAGAAAAGTGCACATTTTAAGCAGCAGCAATGCACCTCCATTATAAAGTAATTTGCACACATGTATGTTGAACATACTGCATATCAGAACAATACTAGATATCACTAATAACAATTTGAAGTATTCGTAACAGTTTCCAGTTTTCAGGTTCATATTGTATTCGAAAGTTGATATGTTTGTCAGATATTTTCATCTGAACTTTATGCCTGTGTTGTCTTGGGAATATTATCTGCTTCAGCAGCACACATTTACAGATATTGAGAGGAATTTACTGAAAAAAAAAAGTTTTCCACTCATTAACCTCCATGAGAATAGATAAAATAAAGAGAATGGAGGAAAACTGGTTGCCGTAACATATGTAACATTGTTTGAAAGCAAGGTAGTCCTGAAACTTGTTACAGGACTTTACAGTTTTGTTCACTGTATTGAGCTAATGTCTATTTTTTGTTCCTCTCTTCTACATCAGAGGGAATTAAGCCATGATGATTCTCACATGGAGAACAAGATCAATTTAATGTCTTCTTATATGTGGACTTTGGTTTGTTGGTTTTGAAGAAGCCCAATAATCTTTATTTAATGTGTTGAAAGGATAAAAAAATAATTTTCCATTTTTAGGCCTAAGTAGTTTAAATTAATGTTATGTGAGTAGGTGTAATTTATTAACATCATGGCTACTGTGGATGCTGATGAGGCAGATTTGTATAATGTTTTGGCCAGCTAAAGGAAATCCATATATTTGTTCAGTAAAAAGATATTAGTGCCCTCTGTGTTCACATTGCTTAAAATTACAGTGCATTATTCAACATAAGTTATTGAAGTATGCATAGAGAAAATCAGTGGTCATTCCCAGTGTAAAAGAACTAGTAATCGAGCAGGACACACTTGAACTGTTGCTGTGTGAAGTAAGAGGAAGGAGGAACTAAGGTAATTCCTAAATATTTTGAACAGCCATGTGAAATTTAAATGGGTACAGAACAGTTGGTTACACTGTGTAGACATTAGCAGTTTGTCTGACACGATTTATTAAAATCACTTCTTACTCCAATGAGCATTGTATTATCCAGTTAGTGTTATTGTCTAATTCTTTCTCTGTCTGAGGGTTTGGCTGTGTGTACCTATAATCTAATGACATGCATTTAAAATAAATTTGTCTTGAGTTAAAGGTGCAAGCTTTTCAAGCAGGTAAAACTGTTCAGCAGTATACATAGGCTACACTAAAGGCTAAATGACTTTTCCCACAGTTAACCTACTGACAGCAGTGAGTAGAGGTCATGCTTCATATATAATTTTAGATATTTAATATGAACTTCATACTGATTCATTGTGATCTCTATATGAAGACAACATATAGTTTAATAAATTTCTCAAAATGCATAAATAACCTACATGTGTACTCATTTTCAGAAATTTGTTAAAGTAGATTTTTAGATTCATATATAGTTGTATCATGCATGGATACACAAATCTTTCAAAAATCTAGGAGCCACCTAAAAATCCTAGGCACCAGAAGCATAACATAAAAAAATTCCACACTGGGGATCCACAAATAATAGATGGCAGGGTACAGAATTGTTGCCTGGGCTATCTGGCACCCAGACGACAATTTTGTACCCTGGTTGGTTGTATGCTAAAGATTATACTGGTCCAAACTGAAATTCACATGACAACTTGTAATGTAAATTTTCTCATATGAAATTCACCAAAAGTGGTTGTGTGGTTTGGATGAATAAGTGTGCAGATAGTCAGTCATGCACACAGGAATACATGACCTGTTGCTTTACAATCCTTTACTTATGCACTGAACACAAATGTGCATATTTATGATACTTAAAGACGGACTTTCATTCATCTACGTATGGCTGTTCAGTCTATTTCCTGATCATGGCCTCCCTTTTTTGGACTCATTTGTAACGAATTTTGTTCCCTGTTTTAAAATGTAATCACACTGAAAAATCTCTACTGGCCAAGACACTTAAATACTAATGATACCTTCAGTTAAGGTTACTGATATTAAGTTCACGGGACATATACAATTTTTCTTTTAGTAAAAAGGGTTGTCTCATCAGGACATATTCTTTGTAACCTGACCAGTTTTCATCTTCAATATTAAAATGGATCTCAAAGAAATAGTCTTGGAGGACATGAACAAGACATTCTTAGCTCAGGAGAGGGACCAGTGATGGTCACTTTCAGTGAACCTCCAGGTTCTGTAATATGTAGGTAAGTTCTTGACTGGCTGTGCAACCATTCACTTCTTAAGAGGGACTCTGCTCAGTGGAGTGAATTGATGGTTTTCAGGGGTGACATTCTTCATTGTGCTACTTCAAGATCCAGATGGTAAAGTTGTTACTACTATATTGGCTCAAGCAGTTTTATGTAATTTTCTTCATTTAACAAGCAGTATGATTTAACATGTTTGGAGCTTTTAGGATGTACTGTACCATGAAGGGTTTTATTATGAAAGAGATCATCAACCCAGATGTAGATAAATGTGTAAGTATTAAGTAAGTTGTCCATAAAATGTATAAATTCTTTCACCTACTTTGAGACTAAATAGGGATGAAAGAAATATATAGATATGAAGCAGAAGAATTTGTTAATGTTTGATTTACTGCAACTTGTAGTATTTCTTTCCGAACTTTTCTTTGAGTGTTAATTTTATAAGTGTATTTAAATGTCCAGGCATTATGTACATTTTTGTGTGGGATTATTGCAAGAGGTGCATTTCTGCACATTTAAGAGATGTAAGGTCACATTTCAATCATGTGCCTTCTCAAGGCCTGTATAAATTAAATAACTGTTTAAATACATGTTAATTACCCTCCATTACTCAGGGGCGGGAGGTTCCCCAAGAAGGCATAGTTCAATGGATGAAATGTTTGGACTAGTGGCAACATTGACATTGAATGGCCAGCGTCAACGATCACTTAGTGATAGTGGTGCAACCAACAAGGACACTTGCACTAATGGTAAGTGCAGTGAATTTACATCTGAATTGCTCAGTTAACTATGGCATGTCCAAGGAGTGTGATATATGAATAATCCTATGTTAATTAAAATGGCAGAAATAGAAATATTTTAAATCTGTTTGACTGAAGCATTACTGCCACCCATTTATCTGGAATCTTAGATTTGAGCCATGGGCATAGCTGTCTCTCTTTCTCTGTTGCAGGACGAATGTTGTGCATGGCCTGATCAAGTGCAATACTGTATTTACCTTTATGAAAGGCAATTCTGACAACTTGCAGTTATGGAAATTCATTTTATATTCCCAGCTTTAACACTGAGTCAGATTTTCCCTCTAGTACCTATTTAAACTGGTCAATGTGCCAGTTTTTTCTTTCATAGTTTGCAAGGTCTGTGTGTGCATGTGCGTGCATGCACGTGTGTACAGCATGTAAATGCACATACAGCTGAACTTAAGCAGACTATTAGAAGTGCAAATAAATTTCAGGTGACAGGTTAGGTTCAGGTCCAGAGCCTGACCTTCTCTCTGACACTCCACCAGTTCCACCTAGACGAAGGGAGAGGAAACGGCATACTCCTCCACGACCTGTCAGTAATGGACTTCCTCCTACTCCAAAGGTCCATATGGGGGCTTGTTTTTCAAAGGTAAATGCTCTTTTATTACAACAGAATGAAGAATACTTGTAAGAAGTCCATGCAAGCTTTTTGAACGTGTGGTTAGAATGCTGACTTCCTAGCTCACAGAGATCCAAAGTTTTCACTCTGTAAGGAATTTATTGTATCTTGTCTTAGGATTCCAATTATTGCATTAGTTGGTGCATCCAGCGTGTGTAGTAGTTGATAGGTTTAGTATTGGTGTCTGTGATAGTAATTGCTGAACACATTTAATTTCAATTCACAGTGGACAGTTTTGTCTACACTGTAAGGCTACACTATGAGGCTACAAATAGAGTGTGGAATAAGTTTAATATCAGTGGCTAAATTGTTATTAATTCATTAATGACCATGGTGAAAGAAATCATGTCAGAGGTAAACATATTGTAGTATATTAAGGCCTTGTTTTACACCTGTTTGTTTTATGCCTTTTTGCTTTAATGCTCCTTGTCAGTTTACACCACTTCTGAATTTGCATGCTGTCATTTTCGGTTTTAATGCCCTGTGACTGGTTTAATTGCATTTATTGAAGCCTTTTTTATGGGAATATCATTTTTTATTTATGCCTTTTTGATTTACGCCCACTTTTTCAGGAACGCAGCTAGGTTATAAAACAAGGACTTGACGGTTGTGTGTATGATGTGCACCTCCATCTTTTGCTGATGTTAATATATGTGGAACTGTGTTTCTACTTCCCCATATACCTTCATGTTATGGTGCTTAAATGGGAGCCAGGTTAGCGTAGTCATTAGTCACTAGGCTACAGGCTGGATGATCCAGTGTTCTAATCCCAGTAATGGTAGGAGATTTTTCTCTTCTCCAAAATGTGTAGACCAGCTCTAGGGCCCAACCAGCCCCCTATGCAATGGGTACCAGGGACTCTTTTCCCAGGGGATAAAGTGGCCTGATCGTGAAGCTGACCACTCACTCCATCTAATGCCAAGATTAATAATGAGCGGAGCTGTACCCTTACACCACTTATATCTTCATCTTTTTTTACCATGGTGCTTAAATAATCACATGGTAATTGTTATGCTTATGTGTGTGTGTGTGAGATACATACGAGTATATGCCTGTTGAGAATGCAATAGTTTCCTAATCATATTTATATACAGTGAAACCTCTATCCATCGTTCCCGTTACCGTCGTTCGCCCGCATGTATCGTCTGCCTTATTTGGTCCCGAAATTAGCCCCATATAAATAACACTATTTTTCCCGCCTCCATTGTTCCTCGAACTGTCGTTTTCCCGCACCAATAGTTGAAAAATCACGGTCCTGACGCAACATTTTCCCGCACTGATAGTTTTTTTTTTAATTTGAAGCGATGGTTTAGCGAGGTTTAAGGACCGGCATGGCCTAGTATACAAGAAGTTAGTCGGAGAAAGTGCGGCAGTGGACAGCGAAAGCACGGAAGCGTGGCTGGAAAGACTGCCATCTTTGTTGGAGGGCTACGAACAACGTGATATTTACAACGCGGATGAGACGGGGCTCTTCTACAACGTGCTTCCTGATAGAACCTTGGCTCTCAAAGGAGAGTCTTGTCATGGAGGGAAAAACTGTAAAGACAGACTTACTGTTTTACTTTGTGTTAACAGTGATGGAGCTGACTAACAAGTGCCGATTGTTATCGGAAAATCTCCGAAACCGCGATGTTTCAAGAATGTAAAAAAATTACCCACCAAGTACCACGCGAACAATAAAGCGTGGATGACCACAGACATTTTTTCTTCATTTCTGCGTTCATTAGACGAAAGTATGGGTGCACAAAACAGGAACATTCTCCTCTTTGTGGACAATTGTGCCGCACATCCAAAGGATACATCGTTTCTAAGAAATGTAAAAGTCATACGGTACCCGGCAAATTGTACAAGTGTGCTCCAGCCCCTTGATTTAGGGGTAATAAACTGTTATAAACAGCTTTATAGAAAACGCCTCGTGCAAACAGCTGTTCGCTTAATGGATGCAGGCAAAGATACGAAAAAGAAGATAAACGTGTTGGAAGCTTTGCACTACACTGTGACAGCCTTGCAACAAGTAACCCAGCAGACAATCGAAAATTGTTTTCGGAAAGCTGGTTACGTGCAGGGACAATCTTCAGGCGATAGTGACGTCGTATTGACCAACGATGACGACGATTTCCGCCAAGACTGGGAAAAGTTCGGTGGCATGAACAAAGATAAATTCGAGGACTACGTCTCTGTGGACAGTCACGTGGCAACCTGTGGTGTAGAAGCAGTGCAGGAGCTGTGTGTGAGCCTCGTGACGTCCGGGAGTGTGGAGCGGGAAGAAGGAGAAGAAGAAGCTGGCGAGCTTTGCTGAGACGCATGAAGCGCTGATGGAAGTAAGATCTTTCTTTTTTGCGCACAGCACGAGTGACAGTAGTCGTGAAAGTGTTCTAGGCCTTGAAAAATCGTACTTTGAATTGAGGAGGAGTAAAGTTTGCTCAAAACAAACGTCAATGAAAGATTTTCTCAGCAAGAAGTAATAATTATCATTAAATTGTTCTTATCTATAATTTTTAATGGTTTCCCGGTACTATCATTTCCCGTATGTATCGTTCAAATTTTCCGGTCCCCTGAAAAACGATGGATAGAGGTTTCACTGTACTTATATCTTCTTTGCAGGTATTTGAATGTAATTACACCTTTTAAATTTATGTTACTGATTTGAGTGTGGTTGCAGCATGGTACTTTGTCCGGTGTGGTGAATTGCAGACTTCTGGTTTGTTGACAGGTCACTTATACTAATCAGTTTAATTGGAAATGTATCCCTCACAAATATTCAAGGACAACTTGCACTTTCTCATGTCAGAGAAGTACTTCTGTGACACGAGAAAGTGAAAGTCTTCCAATATTTATGAGGGGTATGTTTTGGTTGTTTCCTTCTACATTTCCATCCCGCAGAAGCCTATGTAATATAAAAGAATTATCGTTTCACGTAAATGAAGTACTGTATAATCTTTCTGATATATCCCAATATATGTATTAATTTTTATCTTATTATTTCATTTTCGGCTTTTACAGCACACAACATTTTGTAAGGTTGAGATCTCAATGACATAAATTTTTGTTGTGTTGAATACAAAGTGCTCTTTCTTCAAGTATTTTTTATAGTGCCTGATGATGGCTTTTAGCTAAGGCCAAAACATATCGTACAATATGCAATAAGACATTGCAGCGGTATAGTTGTGACTGACTGCCACTGTTCTCCCTTTTTAATGTGCCACACATAAAGGTGTAGCTGTTTTAACCACACAGTACTGTTAGATTTTCTGAAGAACATGTTACAGGCAAAACTCTTAAAAAAATAAATTCTGATAAAGCAGCTTCATATTTTAGGTAAAAAGCAAACAGTTGAAATTAACTGTCAGGAAACTTAAAATTACTGAATTTATTTTGTATTCATCCATTTTTGTTTTTATATCAGAGACATACCCTATTTGCTCAGTGGGTGATGCACAATGAACATAAAAATTTGTACCACAGTGCATAAATGCTATTTTTATGCTCACCCGAGAAAGGCAGTATATGATGCGTCATCAGAAGGAAGTTACTTGTTACAGAAATTATTACATACCTTATTATTAGATGTTCTCATCCGAATCAATATCACAGATCAGCTGTGATTCAATATCTTCATCACGAATATGCCTTCTGCGAGCCATGATGCTGATTATGTACTCACAAGAAATAATTTTCACAAGCGACAGGGTCACTGCACTGTGCGACAAACACTGAAAGAGTGTGGCCACTGGTAGGAATACCGAGAAACGTACTTTTCCTTTCGCAGGTCAGATTCCTCATGGTTGTAAAACTGTAAACCTCTTTGTAAGTACACCCTTACAGAAATCACACCAACGAAAAGCATTTCGCTGTTGTTAAAATAACCTCACAGAAATATTTTCCCTTGAAAGTGGGGACGAATTCAGGAGAAAGGAGCCAGAATTTAAGGCTAAAGAGAACGAAAGATAACATATTACTAAAATTTCTGTCTCTTAGGAAAGTAGTTCATTCTTATTTTGCATCAAAATATTTTATAATAAACTATGATATACATTACCGTGTTCTCCATGCTTCACTTGAGTAAATACGATTTATTTCACAGATCCAGCGTTAATATTCTTCAAGATATTCAAAATTTTCCTAGCCATTGCAACAAACGTTTAAATCCCCAGAGAAAATTCCGGTCCGCTGACAGTACAGGGTATTTAAATCGCTGGCTTTTAAAGGTTAAACCTTGAAAATTTGGTCTGTGTACTGTTTTGAAGCCTCGGTTTAGGGTTCGGGTGTACAACTTTGGAGTGCGAGTTGTGTCAAGAGTGCCATGATTATGCACAGCGAAGTGAAGTGATGTAAGTTGCAAACAGTTGTAACATTATACCATTGATTCTGATGAGTGAGTGTGTGATTGATCTAAAAGCCCATGGCTGGAGGAATTTACATATAAGCATCCTATAAAATAAATATAAAAATATAAATATAAGATGGAATGAAGACAACTATTATGCAGTTTAAATTTAGAGAGAATATAATGTTTTTGTAACCACAGGAGTAATTTTCTGTTTGATTTTGATACAACTCCAATTTAAGATTTTTCTTTGTTTAGGTATAAAAAGTCTGTATCCCAGATGGATCTTTACTTTACTGGGGGTTCTGTTATAATGTGACGGACATTTTCATGGTTTCTCTTAGTTATTGCAGATGAATGCTGGTACAGTACCTTGAAATAGGCCGCAGTTACTTCCTTCCCTGTCCCTTCTGTTTTAATGTACATGTCTGTCTTCTCATTACATTTGATAATATGTAACCCTTTGTCTGATGTACCATAAAAGTAAGCTTCAGCAGTACATTATTCTTTAGGTGTTTAATGGTTGTCCTCTCCGTATCCATTGCACTGCAAGCTGGATCCATCCAGACACAAGAGATCAGCACATACTCATAGGCGCAGAAGAGGGCATATACAATCTCAACCTCAATGAACTGCATGAAACAGCAATAGATCAGCTTTATCCACGCAGAACGATATGGATGTATGTCATTAAGGATGTCCTGATGTCATTATCAGGTTAGTGAATTCTGTCTAGCTGTTTGTTGTATGGATTCTTGCCTGCTTTGAATACAGGATTTCAGAGCCTATTTTCATAATTTCTCATCACTACTGACAATATACCAGAGCTATGTGACTGAAATGTGCAGTTTGGGTTGGAAGATTGACATATTTTACTTGCAGTGTATAGTTTGTAGTTGTAATGCATTTTTATGATTCGTATTAAAACGTTTTGGACATGACTATACCATAATTATGATTATGCATTCTGCCCTGATTACATGAAACTGAGGAGAGAGGTTGTAATATTGTGTATTCAGTTGTGTTTTAGTGTGTACAAAGTGATAATGAAAATGATAGATACCTACTCTTAACTTTGTGGCATTTTGTCTTATAGTGCGTGTGCGTGAGCTGACACAACTGCTGTGTTATCACTACTGAAATCTGAGCCCAGCTATAGGAATGTAGCCTTCCTTTATGAGTCATAGGTTGTAGGTGCTTTTTGTGCACTTGTGAAATGTATTTAGGTGAATGAAGATTGTTTATTCGCAATACTTTAACAAGCATGAAGAAAATGCCACTGAAAGTTTTGTAAGGAATATCTTGCTTAAGCAGTGCTGTGTAAGAGAACAATATATAAACAGTAGAACAAATTTTGAGCAGCAGATTTATTACTAGACAAAAAGAAAATATGAAAACATTATCTTATAACTGCAGAGAAAGTTGTTAACATTGTACTTGCATGGAAGCAAAAAGTCTTTGTGCCTGTTGACTCTTTAAAGTTGAGTGTCAAAAGCCTCAGCACACCTGTCAGTAAAACATTTAAAACTACAAAAGTACACAGTTACAGGTGTAAAATAGCCCTTTCCTTCAGACTTGGAGGCAAGAAGCTGGTATTGTATGGGTTTTGAGAATTGATACCCACTAGATTTGTTAATCTGTAACTTCTGTCTATCTCAGATGAGGCATGGTTTACATTAAGTGGGAATGCCAACAGGCAAACCCCAGATATTGGTATTTGGCAAATCTCCATGTGGTTCTTGAAGTTTCTGTGCATGACCCTAAATTATGAGTTTGGTGTGCAGTGAGTGCATGCTTATGTTTTCTGAAGAAACACAGGGTCAACATTTGATTAATTCTGATGCCAATCTTCAGATCATTAATATAAGAAAATAAAGAGTATTGATTTGAATTCATGTGATTATTATTTGTGGGGGATGACAGAAGTTGAAGACTTACAATTGGATTACATCTTGGTAGATAGGAGATGGCATTCAAGTGTACTTGATGTAAGAGTCCTTCAGAGGAGCTGACTGTGACACTTATCACTGTCTGGTTGTTGCAGTAGTTAAGGAGAGACTGTCAGTAAGTAAATGAGAACACAGAAGTTTGATAGGAACAGATTCAATCTCAAGAAGCAAAATGAAGCAGAAGTTAGAGAGCATTATCGGGTTAATCTCATACATTAGTGTAGCTTTGGACAACATGTATGATTGTGGGGACATAAACAGGGCTTTTGATAATGTTGGAGGGAATATAAAAATTTCAGCTAAACATAGTTTAGGTCGTTTCAAACAGAGGCAGTGTAACCCATGGTTTGATGATGAATTTTTAGTGAGAATCATGGTAGGTCTGAATTTGAATTTTTATAACTTTATTTTGTCTGTGTGTAGTATTTGTGTTCAACTCCTAGTGCTTTTACAAGCAGTTATTACCTGCTGTGATGTACGAAGTGCTACCCAAAAATTCCCGAAATTTGAATGTCGCGAGGGAATCGGTTTTAGTACGGACTAGTGGCGCCTCGTATAGCTGCATGTATCCTTTGTGAAGCAGTGTGCGACATGGCTTCATGCTGAGTGCACGCATTCGTTGGATCTACGCGTTTTTATAACGTCGTGTTTGTGCCGATTTGCGAATTTTTTTTTTTCGTTGAAATGGTGGACGTGAAGGAGCAGCATGTTTGCATCAAGTTGTGCTTCAAACTTGGCAAGAGTGCGGCAAAAACTCACCAAATGATTAAACATGCATTTGGCGATGACGCCTTGGATCAGAAGCAAACCTACGACTGGTTTAACCGGTTTAAAAATGGCCGAACGCCAGTTGACGATGACGAATGTTCTGGACGACCTTCAACCGGCACAACGCCGGAAATGTTGCAAAAGTGCGTGAGGTGATCCGCGAGGACCGTAGGCGAACGTTACAAGACGTGTGCAACATTCTGGTACTGTCATACGGAACATGCCAGCGCATTTTGTGGGACGAACTCAACATGAGGCTGATTGCTACAAAATTCGTGCCAAGGCTGCTGACTGACGTCCAGAAGCAACATCGGCTGGAAGTCTGCATGGAACTTAAGGAGCAGGTCAGAAATGACCCAGATTTCCTTTCCAAGGTCGTAACTGGTAATGAAAGTTGGATTTATGGTACGACCCTGAAACAAAACAGCAATCTTCCCAGTGGAAGTGTCCATCTTCACCCCGGCCGAAGAAAGCGCGGCAAGTGAAAAGCAACGTGAAGTCAATGCTGATATGCTTTTTCGATATTTACGGGATTATCCATAAGGAATTCGTGCCTCCAGGTCAAACTGTCAATGCGAAGTTCTACTGCGATGTCCTGAGGGGGCTTAGGGAGGACATGAGGCGTAAGCGGCCAGGCAAATGGCGCACGAACAACTGGGTGCTCCATCACGACAATGCACCCGCGCACACCGCTTTGGCTGTGCAGCATTTTTTGGCCTCCAAAAACATGACGGTCGTCCTCCACCCCCCATACTCGCCTGATTTAGCCCCTGTGACTTCTTTCTCTTCCCCAAGATGAAAATCAAGTTGAAAGGGCGAAGATTTGACACCGTAGAGGAGATCCAGGCCGAATCGCAGAAGGTACTGAAGACGCTGACACAAAAAGACTTCCAGGACAGCTTCCGATCGTGGCAGAAATGTTGGGATCGTTGTGTACGCTCCCAAAGGGACTACTTTGAAGGGGACGGTGGTGATTAGGACTTTGAGTGTGTTTGCTTTTTTTTTTCTGATACATTTCGGGAACTTTTGGATAGCACCTCGTAAGTAAGCACAGGTAATGGCTTGTTCTGAAGACAGGATTGCTGGGTTAGTAGACACTAAACATAGGGTTATGTTTTGGTTACAGGCAAGACACCTCAGCTTTACCGGCATGACTTATTAGCACTGCAAAGCAAGCAAACACACAGGTTCTCACTCCATATGAACAAAATTCCAGAAAGACTAGTACCTCGCAAGTTTGCACTAACTACCAAAGTCCCTGACACAAAAGGTTGTACTAAATGTTGTGTTAGTAGAAATCCTTACAACGGTTACAAGTACCTGTGTGGAGCTATGCCATCTGGAATTTTCCTTATGCAGTGGTATGATCCTCTCAACAAATTTTGCTTTTAAAGGTACGTATTCTGCTAACGTAGCTTGTGACAGTCCTGCCAGGGTATAATGGTCCCTGGCCCTGCCTGCATGTAACAAAGCAAGCCTGAACAGGGGCAGTAGAATGTTGTGTTATTGTGATATCTTCATTTCCGCATCAAATGATGTGTGCAGTGTCAAACTACTTATCCTAGTTGAGATGGGTTCTTGCAGTCAGGCCTTGGAAAATATTGTCATCATGTCATGTAAAGCAAGTTAGTTTTGTGAGCTGGTGGATAGAGTCACACTGTATGTTAATGGATTTTGTTTTTATTTATTTGTTTAATTGATGTTAATGTGTTGGAAGTAACCTTCCACCTGTTTTAATTTTTTGTCATTCTGAGGGTGGGCAGGTAAATGTTATATGGTGTAACCTTCCAGTTGGTGCACCCAAATTTGTGACTAAGAGCAGGCATGTTTGGTCTGAGAGATCTCAGTAGTAATGCAGGTATATAACAGAAAATATGGAGGAGAAACTTTATATTTACAGAATTTAATAGGTATTGTAGTATACTGGGTATGACAAAAATAGTTATTTCAAAGTATTGCAAATAATATAGTCTGACAAATGTGCTGGTTGGATGTATTTTGGTGTTTAGTCTGCAAAAACATGTTTGTCATAGTGCTCACTGTGGAATCACTTGCTTAGTTCCTAGACTAAAATAAACACAGAAACATGAATATGATGAGCAAAAACCAACATAGGCTCACTGAGATAATTATTTGGAGTCTTCTTCCCCTACCAAATAAGGTTCACATGAAACTGTCACATGCTGAAAGCATAAATGTGTGAAGCACTTCTCACAGAAACTGATTTTTTCTGGCCATGGTTTGTAGATATCATCATCTTGTTTTTCTGGGCGATGGAGAAGGCTTTTACCACTTCTGTTGCTTTCTGTGTTATAATTTGAGGAGTTTGACAAGCAGGACATTGTTCACACTTCAAGTTTTCATGCTAGAGCTCTCAAAAATTTTCTGTCAATCCAATGCTGTTTTGCCAGTGTTTTGGTGGAATCTGCTTCTTGAGTCTTCAGAGATTTTAAGGACAGAGCCAATAGGTTTCTCCAAAACATATTGAATAGGTATCAGATCAAATGATATCACATCTAAAAGTACAGTAACATTTATTGTAATAGGTTGAGCAGTTTCAAACAAATTGTTAAAAAAAGTACATGAATTCCTGCCATGTTTTTGGTATACTGTCACTCCCTTCTTGTTTCCATGATGATCGAAGTTTTTTTTTATGAAGCTATTACTGTATGGGATTTCTAAGTGCCCATTCCATCTTCAGCCCAAAGGTCATTCATGTTTAAATGGTCTGAACTTACTACTTCTGCATGTGAGCCTATCAAAGCTTATGTGTCACTTTCCTTTGTTAATTTTCTCTCTCTCTGTCTTCAGTATATTTTATTACCTTGTTTGTTAGGGTGCTGTACAATTTCTTGCAGTGAATAAGTATGTCCTTCAGTAATCTCTCCAGAATTTATTTCTTCAGTGTGTATGTTTTTCCCCTCATCTCCTCCATGTTTACCTGTTTGGCAGAATTCTCATCATTGGTATCTGACATGGTCTTTACCAATAGGTGAAGTGTTTTGTCAGTGTTGTGGTGATCTGTTCTCTCCATATTGCTCACAATTACAGGAAATTTCTAAAGTCAAAGAATAATTTGCAACAAATATTTAATAATTGTATGAAATTCCTTTAAAATGTGTGTTTTCTTTCTTAAGATTTGTGAGACTATGTGGTAAACTGTTGAAAATTCTGATGCCAGAATAGAATGCACTTCTTTCAAGACAAGATAGGTTGGCAATTGGTCTATGAAGAATAAGCACCATCTTCATAGACCAACTGGCAACCTATCTTGTTTTCAGAAAAGCACATTCTATTCTGGCATCAGAATTTTCAACAGTTTACCACGTATTCTCACAAATCTTAAGAACGAAAAGGCACAGTTTAAAGTAGCACTAAGAAGATACTTAAATGCACACTCCTTTTACTCTGTAGATGAATTGTTTGTGTGTACAGATGACCTATAATACTGACCAATAATACTGTGTATTGATGTTTATAATATTTTGCATTGTAAAATTCTGTATATTTTGTATGTTTATGATGACATCGTATTGTCTTGTGACAAACTTATGGATCCATAGAATGTGTGTATGGATGTATGTATGCATGTATGTACGTGCGTGTGCATGTGAGAGAGAGAGAAGGGTTGGGGGGGAGGGGGGACAGGCAGAAAGGTGAAATATTAAGTAGATGGGTGAAATATGCTGAGAGTTTCAGGTGATAGTACTAGCTGGATCTAGTAAAAGTACTGGGGAGGTATAGGGAAGGAGGGAAAATCTTTTCTGCCCTGAAATAAAAAACCGAAAACTTTTGTTCTATCAGGGTCTCACAGATCCATAATGCCCACCTGGAAGATGAAATGCATGTTTACAGATGCAGGAGTGGAAAGGTGCAATTTGTACTGGAGGGCTGACAGTATACAGGTAGCCCTCGATTTATGCCAGTCCAATTTGCGCCGATTCAGAATAACGCCGATTTTGAAACCAGGAGGTCTAAAAGTGAAAAAAATATATTTTACTGTTATTTATAACGTTTTACAATTTTTCTCGTACTGCTTCTTATACTAAATTGTAATTCTTACATTGCTGATTTTGAATAAAAATTAAAATACAGTCATCTCTGCAGTTACGTATGTTTCGTTAATGTGAATTTGCTCTAATGAGATCAATTAATCGGTAAAAGCTGCTTGTAAAACGTAAACTTTTGCATATGCCAGTTTGCTCTTATGCGATTTCATTCCCAGCGCTTTAACCTATCGAAGGACAAATTTAATCTCTGTGGAGGTCCCGGGGTTATTTTTATTACGTGATTTTCTATAGGTTGGCGTCTTACATGAATGATTCTTAACCAGGGACTTTGTCAGAGAACTAACACTGCTTCATTACGCCATTGCCGGTTGTAAGTGTACAAAATATATTTTTTAAAATTCCCTTTATTATATTTACGTTATTTCAGAGCTTTAAATGCAATGTCATTATATTACTCGTCAATGTTTGGGTGCCGGGAACGCATGTCATTGACTTCCCATTGATTTACATTATAAAATCGTTTCAGTTTACGCCGATTCCTATTACGCTGGTTCGTCCAGGAATGCACCCCCAGTGTAAATCGAGGGCTACCTGTACATGTATGTTCTTGGCACTTTGGCTTTCTGAATACTTGTATTTGTTCTGATAACCATCGATATATTAAGCAGACCTTCAGTTAAGTTTCTTGTACAGCAGCCTTCAGTAATCTGAATAAGTTTATAATGTTGTTAATATGTATTATTTAAACTTTTATTTATTATTGTTCTACTGCTGACTTTGTGTGTCATACATAAACCATAGTACCATTTAATAATGCTGCTGGTTGTACTGTGTATAGGCTACATTTTCTCCTCGAGAGTTTCTTCCTGAGTGTTTGTAAACTTTCGAAAATTTGTTACTGTGGTTACCAAGTGTCGTACATTTACTGTTGGTTACTGTGGTTGGTATATTTAGTTGTTGGCATTAGTACTGCTCCCACCTGACAAGTTGATGCATTGTTATTACCAAATGTAGGAAATTTAGTAACATGAGTTTGGAATGGCTTCCAGTGATGTGATGTTTCTATTAACACTTTCACTGCCAAAGTCGACCATGGTCGATTTAAGTATTTACGTTTTAATTTGCCAGCATCGACTTTAGTCGATCTAAAATTTACTCTGCTCTTTTGCCTTAAATAGGCCACGCACACAATAAGTTCTTTCAGGAAACATATTTTTACATCTTTATTAATCCCTAGCTGACAACTAGAAAAAATATATGCATTTTATATATAATTATATTTTATAATTTATAAGACGACGCACTAGTTGTTTAACCTTCAATAAATCCCTGGCAATTTAACACCCTCGGGGATTTAAATACCCGCCAGTGAAAGTGTTAAGTTTCATCAAAATCCATCCACTGCTTCTTGATTTAAACTTGCGGGTGTACAGACAGACAGGCATGCCTTTTTCTGTATGCATTCTTTTAACAGTGTGCATTAAAGGCATAACAAGCATGTTATAGTTTGTAAGTTGATGTTCTCACATCATTGACTGTTAAAATTTAGTCTTTTGGAATGTGATGCTGTGTAGTTTGGTGGACACGTTCCTCCAAAATGTTTGAACCTATGTACCATACTACTTGTTGTCACATCCCAGGAGTCCATAATCTTCAAATTGTAGTACATTTAAGAAAGCTAATGCTTTATAAGTTTTTATGTTATTGCTATCGATTGGTTTTATGTGGAACACTGACTTAACAGATGTCCCACTGATGGCATGTAAAAATATATGTATCTTCCTAATTCAGGAGAGGTTAGAAGGTATAATTAATAATAGTAACCACAACAAAAACAGCATTTTCAAAAACTGTGGATTGGCAGATTTTTAAATCAGTAAGTAAAATGTCACATAATATGCGAACCGAATCTGAACATATTTTGTTCAAGAATTCTTCACTTTTATCCTAACTCGTTACAAATTAAGATTAACAATACATATTTTCACTTCAATTCACACTTTTAAAGTGGTTTGAAGGTTTGAAGTTTCCACAATGGCTTTGTGGAGGATTCAAGTCTTCTGGGATGTGACACTGAGTCACTGGGTTAGTTTTTCCTGATATTCTTTCAAAAGTTCAGGAGACACTAAGCTAACAACACAGAGTCGCACTGTGGAGACCTGCATTCTGTACTTATAAAATTATTTTTAACAGCATGTGATAATAGTAGAAATCTTATCTGAAGAATTTAAAATTATAGTGACTGCACTCTTGCTTCTTGTCTAGAAAAGGATGAACTTTTACAATTTTCTAATTATTTTTTAACAGCATTTTGAATGTATCCTGCCAGTGCCACTGTCAGTATTTGAGATGATCATTACGCCTGAAATGGAGTATCCTATGGTATGTGTCAGTGTAAAGCAGGCATATGAGCAAAATAGGCTGAAGCTGGACCTGATCAACATGAATTCAGGGGCTAGTTGGTTCCATAGTGATGAACTGGAAGACATGGATGGAACAGGTTTGTTTAAATGCATGATTTGTATTCGACTTATGATGAATTTATAATTTGAACTGATTTGTATTTCTGACATGGTTTCTCATGTGTGTCAAGAAGATAAATTGTCAGTACTTGAAAGGAGAGTACTAAGGATAATATTTGGCCCAATATATGAATAAATACCATGTTTACCCACATGTAGATTACACATTTTCAGTCCTCAGATAGCGTTTGAAATTTCTTTCCACTGCAGAAAGGATTTCTTATCTTCAAAATACTGTACATGTATTAGAGATACCCTTTTTACCACATTTAAGGTATGGTATCAGTGATGCAGTTTGAACAAAGTGAGATGTTTCATTCAGAGTTTTTTTTTTTTAATCAAGAATACTGTTTAGTAAATGCAGTTGAGTTTATTTATTAACCTTGATTGTATGGCCTTTTTAATTTTATTTGCTCTCTCACAGCCAGGGCATGTTTCTATTTAAGTGGCTAGTTGTGAAGCTGGCCGTATTATATTATATTTTATATGTTTTTAGTTGGAAGTTCAAATGAAAAGTTTGTTCATAATCTGAAGCTTCCATGGTGACTGAAGGCATTAAAGCTCTCTTGGGCTGCAGATTGTTAAGATTGAATCAGTTTACTCACATACAACGTTTTGACACAGGTGCCATGATTATGCACACATTATATTGTAATCCTTTATTTTTAATTGTTTTTGTGTTTATATGACATTTCTTCAAAATGTTCATTTGTGAAATGTGCTACAATGTTTAGAAGAGCCTGTGTATTTTGTGCCTTCAGGGATGCATTATATAATTGCTTTCTTTGTGCTGGGGCAGAGCTTTCTGTTGAAGGCTTTGAATTGGTTTTTGGTGGGTTAGAGGCTGCTGTAAACTGCATGTGAACAAGTGCTTCTTTTGGTACCTGTTTTCAGAATTCCAGATACATAAACAATGTCCACTACCCTCACTGGCAAGAAATTCTTGAAGTGGTTGGTGCAAAAAGGGGCTAATATAAAATCCTCCCATTGTGATAAAGTACAAGAATTACTGTTCACTGTGTTCCTCTCTGTTCTGTTACAGCTACAGTTATACCTCGAAGAGAAAACATTAATGTCATTAATGTGTCACAACTAGAGAAAGATGCAATCTTAGTCTGCTGTGACAGTAAGTTTAATCATGTGTAGTTGATACTTCATAATTTGATTCTTTTTCTTTTTATTTTAAAACTCTCGGACATACAACCAGAGAATTGCCTCTTAAAAGACATATGCCTAACAGTGATGGGTGATTTGTAAGTACTCGTAAATTATTGATGCTATTTTGAGCCTGATACATAGAATGTATATGAAGCTACATACAAAGGTACAAATTGAGGAGTGAGTTCATATAGTTTCTAAAATTCTATGTTCAAAAAAAGCTAACAAGCTAGGTCTGCTAAATTGCTTTTATTGAGGTTTTACCTCATGAACATACATTGTAATCATACAAATTAAAAAACCAACAATGTACACAGTTGTTTGTTTTTTAATTTGTATGGTTGAACAAGAAGTACCTTAATGAGAGTATAATGAGCGTGCATCATGTCAGACAATGGTCAAACAGATGTCCATGATGATGATTGCACTGGTCACTGAGCACATCAGGACAGATGTGAATGCAGCATGAGTGGAGGAGATGAGTTTTAGAACTGACAAGTCAATTTGTCTCCCCCCACCCCACCCCCTTGCATACAGAATTTTTAAACTTATACCAAGTTTGGACATATGGATCAGTGCGCTCAGGGATTATGTTAAAAAGTGATACTTCATTGGAGTAAATGAACTGCATTTAACTTTCTAATGACATCTCATTTAATTTTCATGATCAGAGAACCGTATTTATCGAACATCTTTCATATTAAGTAATTAATTTAGCTTATGGGATCAGAGTTCCACAAGATGTGACATCTGGTTTTGCATTTCAGAACTTCTTTCAGCATTTCCAGCTTTTATGTGCAGTAAAGTGTTGGTACGATGCGTGGTACTACAACAGATGTGGAGTAGTTGAAATAACTGTGGCTTAGATGTTTAAGGTTAAGAAGCAGTCTTGTGACAGTAAAGGTGATGTTACAGGCCCCTTGATTTTAATAGATTTTGTATAGAATTACTCGTGGTATGAAGTAGACTTTTATTATGTTGTGGTTACGTGACCTTATGTCACACATTTCTTAAGAAATTCTTCAAGACTTTGAATTTGTATGAAATTTTAAACTTGCAATAGAAACTAGATTTTACTGCTACTGTTTCTTGTAAGTGCTGTTTCCTTTATACTACAACAAAGTGTACAAAATCGTTTTGTTTGCTTTCTTGAAAAAAGAATAATGAAATTTAAGCATAATTTTACATTGTAAAATATATATTTCAGGTCCTGTTCCTTGTTTTTCAGATATGGTTAAAATTGTGACACCACAGGGTAGACCAAAGTCTAACAGAAAACAGTTACCACAACTAAACTTTGATTTTACAGTGGAATCAATTGGTAAGTCTGAGGCCCTCCCCCATCTCTTTCTTTCCGTCCCTCCTCTCCCTCCCTCCCCCCTCTCTCTGTCTCTCACAAGAAATTAACTAACTCCATGGAGCAGAGTACTTCTTGAGAAGCTAACAGCTCGTCAGCTAGTCAAGAAATTCCCCGCGTTTTGTGGAACCCGAAGGTTCATTACCACACTCACAAGAGCCCGCCACCTGTCCCTATCCTGAGCCATATCAATCCAGTCCATGCCCCCCCATCCCACTTCTTGAAGATCTATTTTAATATTATCCTCCCATCTATGCCTGGACCTTCCAAGTGGTCTCCTTCACTCAGGTCTTCCCACCAAAATCCTGTATGCACCTCTCCCCTCCCCCATATGTGCTACATGTCCCGCCCACCTCATTCTTCTTGATTTGATCACCCGAATAATATTTCATGATGAGTACAGATCATTAAGTTCTTCATGTAGTCTTCTCCACTCCCCTGTTACCTCGTCCCTCTTAGGCCCAAATATCCTCCTCAGCACCCTATTCTCGAACACTCTCAGCCTGTGTTCCTCCCTCAATGTGAGAGACCAAGTCTCACGCCTATACAAAACAACAGGCAAAATTATAGTTCTGTATATTTTAATCTTTGTATTTTTGGATAGCAAACTGGAAGACAGAAGATCCTGCACCGAATGATAACAAGCATTCCCAGACTTCAATCTGCTCTTAATTTCTTCCTGAATGGAATTTTGATTTGTTAGGGTTGTTCCCAGATATTTGAACTGTTCCACCCTTTCAAAGGATTTATTATCTAACTTTATGTTGTGATTTTGTCCTGCATTCTGATTGCGAGACGTGACCATGTACTTAGTTTTCTCAGCATTTACTTCTAGAGCAATCTCCTTACTAGCGACTACTAAAGCTTGTGTGTTTTTCTTTATAGCATGTATGCTTCAGCCCAATATATTAACATAATCAGCATAAAATAGAAGCTGATGTGTACAATTCAATTTTAAACCCTCCTGGTTTACCTGAACCCTCCTAATTGCATATTCCAAAGCAAAGTTGAAAAGCAATGGTGATAAAGCATCTCCTTGTTTCAAACCATTCTTAATAGGAAATGTGTCAGACAAATGTTTGCCTACCCGGACTCTGCTATACGTTTCATTTAGACACATTTTTACTAGCCTTACTAGTATCATAGGGATATCAAATTCAATGAGAATATTATACAAGACCTCCCATAGACTTTCTTGAAGTCTATAAATAGCTGATGCACTGCCTCATTGTACGAGGTGCTACCCAAAAGTTCGGGGAATTTGCCCATAAAAAAAAGTTGCTTATCATAACTCCTAGTTTCCACCGTCTCCTTTGAAGTAGTCACCTTGGGCATGGATACAGCGATCCCAGCGTTTTTTCCATGATTCCATGCATCCCTGGATCTCCTCAATTGTGTCAAAACGATGGCCTTTCAATGGAAATTTAGTTTTGGGGAACAGGAAAAAGTCGCAGGGGGCAAGGTCAGGCGAATAGGGTGGGTGGGGAATCACTGTTGTGTTTTTGGAAGCCAAAAACTGCCAAACAACGAGCGATGTGTGGGTGGGGGCGTTGTTGTGGTGGAGAACCCAGCTGTTGTTCTCCCACTTTTCCGGACGTTTGCGCCGAATGCTCTCCCATAGCCGCTTCAAAACTTCACAATAAAACTTTCCATTGACAGTTTGATCAGGGGGGACAAATTTCTTGTGGACAATGCCTTGGATGTCAAAAGAAAGATCAACATGGTCGTCCTGAACGCTCATCGTCGTCGACAGACGTTCGTCCATCCTTAAAGCGTTTGTACCACAAAAAAAGTTTTAGTTTTACTCATAGCATTGTCTCCAAATGCTTCCACAAGCATGCGGTGGGTTTCTACAGCAGTTTCTTTAAGCTTAAAGCAAAATTTGATGCAGATTCTTTGCTCCTTAAAATCTGCCATTTATGCAGCTTTAAAAAAATCGCTGAACCACTGCAACACAACATTACAAAAACGCACGAAACTCAAGAACGCGGCCTCTTGCCTTCACGGCTGTTGGCACACTAACTCACAAAGGGTACTGCTCGCCCCATCTACCGGCAGCAGGCCATACCACAACCCGTTCACGCGTGGAATTCAAATTCCCCGAACTTTTGGGTAGCAGTAGTATTCCCATTTTTTCTCAAGTATTTGACGAATGCAGAATATAAGATCAGTAGTCGAACTGTTACATCTAATTGCACACTGATGCTCCCCAATAATTTCCTCTGCATAAGGAGTTAACCTTGACAGAAGAATGTTGAATAGAATTTTGTATGTGGTTGACAAAAGTGTTATGCCTTGATAATTACTGCAGTCTGTTTTATTATCCTTCTAATATATAGGTATAATGATTGACTCCTTCAACTGCTCAGGCAATTCCTCTTTATTCCAAATAGAATTAATAAGTTTATGGATCTCAGAACAAATTTTCCTACCTCCTGCTTTAATCAGTTCTGCTGGAATTTGATCAGTACCTGGTGATTTGTGCCTTTTTAAATTTTCAATAGCCATCTCAACCTCAGAGTCACTGGGCTAAGGCACCAGTGGCTCTGCTGTATGTATTTCAGTCTGCCTAACATCATTAACCCCATGTACATTCAAAAGCTGAAAGAAATGATTCCTCCACCTAACCAAGATATTGTGGGAATCTGCAACCAGATCACCCTTCTCATCCTTTACTACATTAGTTCTAGGCTGGTAACCCTTCTTAAAGTCATTGATGCCCCTATACAAGTCTCTGATATTCTTGTTCTTACTGTTTCTTTCCAAGTTCATTAATTTTAGCTTTCAGATATTCCTTCTTTTTGTTCCTGAAATGTCTACTAGCTTCATGTCTTACATTGTTCAGATTATCTACATTACTTTGGTTTGGATTCTGTAACCATTGCATTTTAGCCTACTTCCTTTGATCTAAAAATTTTGAACATTCTTCATCAATCCATGGTTTATGCTGCTTCCTTTCATACAACCCTAGACTCTCTTTAGCTGAGATTTTGATACTCTCTTGAATGTCTTCCCAAGCTGTATTTATGTCCTCACTAACATTTAAGTTCTCCAAAGCTGCAGACCTGTTTGAGATCTTTATCTGATACTGTTTCATATCCTCTAGTTCACTTAGCTTCTTGAGATTAAATCTCTCTGCATGAAACGTCTGTGCTGTTTGTTTAATTACCACCAGTCTTTCCCTAACTTTTGCAACCACCAATTAGTGATCAGTATCACAGTCAGCTTCCCTGAAAGCTTGCACATCGAGTATACTTGAATGCCATTTCCTATCTAGCAATACGTGAACAATCTGATTATGAGTCTTCCCATCAGGAGAGGTCCATGTGTATTTATGAATATTTCTGTGCGGGAACATCGTGCTCTTAACAACCAGATTTTTTTTGATGTGGCAAAGTTTACTACTCTAACATCATTATCATTACTATCCTCATGTAAACTCTCATTCCCGATCGTCAGTTTGAAAGTATCCTCCTTCCCAATTTTGCATTAAAGTCTCCTAACAGAATTTTCATATGGTACTTAGGAAAATGATCAAAAACCTGTTCTAATTCCTCATAGAAACTGTCCTTTGAGTCATCACTTTTCTCCTCATTTGGTGCATGCACATTTAGAACAATGATATTACACCAGCGACCTCTGAGCACCATATATGACATCCTATCACTGACAAACTCTCCTCTCTTAATTGCTGATAATATTCTCTGATGTACAAAAAACCTCTTCCCAATTGATGACTTTCATTACCTTTTCCATAGAAAAAGCATAATCCCCTGCTCTTACTGTGCCTCCTTTGTCCCACCTAACCTCCTGTATACCCACTAAATCTAATTTGTACCTAGCTAATTCCCTGGCCACTGTCATAAGTGACCCAGACCTATACAGGCTCCTCACGTTCCATGTTCCAAATCTCATGTTTCTTGTCCATTGCGTAAGTTGTACCAAAGAATCAGTCCAGGTCCGAGGCTCCGGATAGTGTTTCGTAACATGGTAATTTTTTACAGTGAGTAGTTGTTAGCACCTCGCCCAACCCCCAAGGTGGAGGGCCACCCCTTGTCGGCTGTCCGCGTCTGCTTATTCAATGTATTCGCAGCTACCCTCCATATCCGGAGGCTGCTTCTCCATTGGCAACCTGAGGACGCGCCATGCCATGGTGACAGGGACCCACTTATCATGGGTCTCTCGCAAGAAATAGATACATACTTAAAATCTGTTCATATTACAGTCATTTACAGTCAAGGTAGTATCAGGTTTTTCTTTGGCCAGAGTGTGATGATTTTAACGTGAAGTCATTCAATATCCATAAGTACACATGTGAACCTAAACTTATTACAAATTATGTTGAATATTCACATCAGAAGTTTTGAGCACAAATTGCTGGACTCATGTACCTTGAAATACACAAGAATGTGATGTGTTTGAAATCCTGGACTTGAGCATACACACTGTTCGGTGGTTGTAGTCCATCTGTTGGCCTGTACTTCCTCTTACAAATGACAGCATCTAGACTGTAGGTCCATATTTGATAAAATGCAGTATTGTAGTCTTGCACTGTACTTTGTCATGTCAGGTAGACTTGTATGTAGTTCATTTAATTTCAAAGTCCTAAATAAGTTAACTGTGTACATGCTGCTGTATAATTTTCAGTTCATTCACATGTTCTGAGTAAACTGAATACATTACACTCCTCTTATATGAAGTTAATACATTTAAGTTTAATTTACTTCAGTTGTAAGGATGCTGTACTTAAGGCCCAAAATGAATGTTTTTTATACCTTTCAGTTCTTTGACAAATTCTGATTAAATTTAGATAAAATAATTTCAACAAACTTCCAGGGTGTCTGTTTCCAGTGCATTGAATCTGTTGTTCAGTTTAACTTGAAAGATATCAATAGCTTCTACATTTGGAACTTTTTGGATTAGGCTATTTATATAAATTATCTTCATCGATAGTACTGCTGCTGCCATTTACAGCTTCTAATTTGCTAATTACTTCCCAACATGGTTTTCATTTGTGCTCCAGGTGTTTGATTATGTCTTCCTGTTGCCCTACATGACATGCCATCACCCGCTAAAGTGGAACTGCATCTTGCACAGTATATCTGGATGTTGCAGTCACCACTGATACAAATAACGTTTGTGGCCTACTTGTGGCATGGCGCACACTGTCCTGAAAGACAGCTAATCATTATAATTTTTACACATAAGAAGTAAATGTATTTAACAACAATTTACCCTCAGTCAGTTAATAGTAACTGTGTCACTTTACACACCACTAACAGCTCATAATTTCACAACATGAAATAATGCAGAAACCTTGTAAAATATCCAGTGTAAATACGGAATAATCTAATTAAAAAATGCACAACACAGACACTACCCACCCTCATCCAGCGTTGAGGTTAAAGAAAGAGTAGAGCTATACCTCTACTCCCCCTCTGGGCCTTCATGGCCTGTTCTAGGGAGAACTTTACCTTTACCTTTTTACAACACAGACACTACACTGTGAATCCTTTGAAACTTGAAGGAACCTGTTAATGATGCATATTGAGGGCATACTGTAATGTAAATATTATTTTTCACTGTATTAGCACCGTGCATTTTATTTAAATCAAACAATAAGACCAACGAATGCACTATATTGACCAATTTTATTCTGGCCTATTTCCCTACACGTGTTTCGGAACTTTAAAGTTCCATCTTCAGGGGTTTCTTTGTCTTATGCTACCAGATATTCACATATTAAAAACAAATTCACAATATATACAATAGTCTGTTGAACAGTCTTAAAACCTCATACCGCACTACAAACACGACAGCAGTAGTCTTACACACTAGACCTTGAAAGGACAGGACAGACGTTTCACAACACATAAGGTAAGTCATTCGTAATAAACCAAATTTCTTTTTAAAATCTCCATTTAACTCAAATATTTATATATAAACAAAATTCTTATTTGGAATGTTTTAATTTTTTTCAGAAATGACTACGGAGATATAAAAACTATGCCAGTAGTTGCATAAATTAATAACAAACAGCCAATACCTCGAACACATTACAACGTTTTTTAAAAAAACAGTTTTTATATATTCTTTTAAGTGAGATATTACATTTTTAACTGATAAAGGTACACATCGTACAACTTCTAAAGTGTTCCGAATATCTATTTACATGAGGTTTTAAGACTGTTCAACAGACTATTGTATATATTGTGAATTTGTTTTTAATATGTGAATATCTGGTAGCATAAGACAAAGAAACCCCTGAAGATGGAACTTTAAAGTTCCGAAACACGTGTAGGGAAATAGGCCAGAATAAAATTGGTCATTATAATGCATTCGTTGGTCTTATTGTTTGATGTAAATATTATTGTTTCTGGCAATTCCACGACATCCATAGCATGGGTTTAGGAGTCCTGATTTTATTTTCCTTTCCCTAAAAGGTTATTTTTCTTAAAAAGGGCCTTGGAAAGCAAGGGATGAGATGAACACCAGGCAGCAGATTCTTAGTATGTTGGTCTTTGAGGAATCCAAATGGTGCTTTCAGTTTTTGCTGTACTGCTTTAAAAACGAAAACCTTGTGGTACATGTTTCCATCTGTGAATACCTCATAGCTCAGAGAAATAGTATATTGTTTGTTACAAAAGTTTTGTTTTTACTATTCTGTTAATTAGGCATGTTCATATAAGCCGTGAAAAGTGTTTATTAGTGTTGTTGTGCCTGTCCATCTGTCCTTCCATCTCCACATATCAACTCAGCTCCCACTGGACAGATATTTGTGAAATTTGTTATTGGAGGCTTTTATGAAAATGTGTTGAGAAAATCAAAATTTTATTACAATGGAACAGAAATATCGGGCACTTTACACCTGAGTATGTTTTGTTGCTGTCAACATAAAATTTCCATAACAGTGCTGTCTTCAAGTGAAATGTTATTAGGCTATTAGGATAGCCAGGGAGGTATAAGCATTGCACAAACATGCCACAATGTCATATCATGTGTATACTACCTATTTTGTTTTATGGAATTGTAGTATTTTATCATGAGCATTTAAAGATGGTGAGTAGTACAAATTTAAAAAAAGTAATTGGCTACATAAAACTCATGTTTTCAGTCTGCCTGCCAGATAGTGTATTGGCATTTCACAAGCACGGCATGCAGGGTCGCAGTTTCAAGAATGAGGAAGTAACACAAGAAATAGTGGATCAGAGCAGAGTGTACAGGTTGCTTGGATCAGACAAGTAAGATGAAAATGCATTTTATTAATTTTTTACCATATTGTAATAAGGTTACACAACATGCCATAGCAGTAGTCAGGAGAGGACTGAATAATGATGAGTGTTTAATTTGTACTGTTTGTTAAGTGTTGTTAAAATAATCAAATCAAGGAGAGTTGAATGGGAGAACATTTAGCACTTACGCAAGAGATCAGAAATGTAAACAGAATTTTGCTCAGAAGACTGGGAGAGGCCTAGAGATAGGAGGATAATTGGATTGTAAATAAATAAGTTGTGAACTGTTGAACAGACATGATAGTGTTTAATGGGGTGCTGTGCAGTGTGCCACAGATCGGATCTGCAGAGACCAGCATGTAGCTCACTAGGCCAGTGAGCACTAAAATTTAAAGAGCAGCTTAATATCTCTTAGGACAGTAAAGGTTATTACACTGCTGTAGTGCATAATGTGCAATGTAGCATTCATTATTTTGATATCTTTGTCAGACCCACAACATTTTGGTGAAGTCATGACAAAAAATATATACAGGTATAAAATTTAAAATGTGGAGTGAGTGTCACAGGAGTTAAACAGGTTTGGCAGTTTAAAGTTTCAAACGGGTATGCAATTTTGAAGAGTGAAGAAGCGATTAAAGATATGGTGAAATATACATTAATATTTTTGAGAAATAAACCAGAAGAATGAAGGGTATCACAAAATTTTGTGGAATATACCATGCTCTGATGTTGAGTGCTTTACAAGTCAGTTAGTAGAATGAAGAAGGAAGGTTGTAATGCAGTGGCTGGAAGCTCATATCCAAATAAAAGAAGATAAATATTTCACTACAAAATGTGAAACTAGCCACACATTCCAGAAAGACAGATTAAATATCTGACAATGTCTATAAGAGAGAAACAAATAGTAACAACAAAGCCATTGGATATAAGTATAAAGGTATAAATGAATTTAAGAAGCTGATGTTGCTACACAGTTGCAGGGTCGTGCAGTGTACCTTTAAACTTTATGTTGAATGAATGGCGTGGTATATTGTTTTTGTGTTTTATGTATGTAGGGTTGTGATGCTGGAAAGCCACCTATGCCAAGAAGTAACAAGAGGCGGCACATTGAATGAAGAGGGTGCTGACCTTTATATTCTAGCAGGGCATGAAGCAAGTTATTGAATATGCTGTCGCAGCTGCAGTGATGTCGCCAGGCTGTGCCACAGATTTTCAGTTGTATCTTCCAGGCTGTATGTGAAGGGCACTGCAGACAAAGGTTTGTTGGGAACACCTGCACTTGAACCAGTAATGTAGCAACTGGTATGTGCAACACACTCAAGGTCGGATTAACTTGAAACTGGAACAGACCATTAGAATATCATGGTGCCTCATGTCTATCAGAGCTACATAACACTTCCAGACATAAGGATTTCCATTTTAATACATTAGAGAGTGTTGTATCCATGTAAAAGGGTGTTATTTATTATTTGCTTTATTTTGTGTATGGGGATTCCCTAGAATGTGTGTTTAAATTCTGTTTGTATGGCTGTGTGTATGGTTTGTATGTTTGTTGCACAACAGTATTATTCATAAACTATGCCAACAGTGCAATATAGTGATACAGTGAACACCTTAGATCAAACGACAGGCTGCAGTTTCTGTTGTTTCATTTTTAATAAGAAAATAAACATTTTTAAAGTATTATTTTTGTTACTCGTGAAGGTTGTCTTAATATTATATGCTCCTGTAATATTTCTGCATGCAGCCTGCTCAAAAATGTTAGTATATTAGAATATTTGCATAATAAATGCTTACAGTATACAGTAATGTTATATAGCAAGATGATAATCACATTCACTGAGTTATTAAACTTGTTTGTTCTTCTTTGTTAAGGAGGATGCTCCTGTATACTATCACCATTCCCATCTATGTTATGGGTTTTTTGAATATATTGAAGCCCATGCAAAGAATGTTTTTGTGATCATAATATTTGATGCTAAATTTTGTTTGTTAGTACCATCGCTGTTTTATAGTGAAAGTGGGGGCAATAGGCAGCTGGAGTTTTGAATATTGAGATTTTCTGGGTTGCTATGAGATGTCAACTGGTAAACAGTTACCTGATTGTTGAAGAATCATAGTACCTTTATCTTGGGAAGAAGAAGGACTCTTCTTGGACTGCTTGGCCCTGAAGATGAAGGCACTACAGTTCTTTGAAACATCAGTAACTACTTACAATTCAACATGGCATAACAACCCAGAAGACTTCAATCTGCATCAGCATGATTGTGAGATCTGAGATGTTACATATGAAGTTTTTCATGCATAGAGTTATTTTTCAAGAAACCTGTGACCATAATCTATGAGAAATACTGATTTTTAAAATTTGCTGATGTGTTCCTGGTGTGGGGTTGAATAAAGGAGAATGATGACAGTGTATAGAGACCTTCCTTTTTTAAATAGAGCTAAGTTTTAAACTCGTCAATTTTTCCTATTTATTTACAGGCAAAGAAAGGAGTTTTGTACAGTGATGGGTATTGATAACTTTACGTATAAATAAACACACTACCAGTGTGTGAAAGTTGTCAGTTTCTTACACACTGTTTTTGATAACATGCATCCTAAGTTTTGAAAGATGATAATTTGGAAAGAACATGTAGCTACTGCACGAGCATTCCAGAGATTCTGTAGTGGTCATATATATTAACTTTATGCAAACATACATTTGTATTTTTGTTGCACTAAATTTGACCTTTATTAGCTCAATGACTTTTGGTTTCATGGAATTTACCTCACTGCTGTTGTCCCTTGCAGTTAATCCGACCCTGAAAATACTTTATACAAAGTTATGAATAAGAAAGCTTTATATTTTGCCAAAAAATATAATGTTACATATGTATATATGTATATATAAATAAAATTGTAAATGATTACATCCGCAGTTTATACAGTATGCTTCTAATGTGACGATGGATTTAGGTTGTTACTGCTGAAGATTGGAGTCAGGAGAGCTCAGTCGGTATAGTGATGAGACTGTGCACTGGTGGACAAGAAGGAATTGTTTTTTGATTCCTGGCAGGGGCAAGAGAGTTCTCTCTTCTCCATAGGGTCCAGGCCAGCGCTAGGGCCTACACAGCCTCCTGTTCAGTGGGTAATGGGGGCTCTTTCCCTGGGGGTAAGGCAGCCAGGTCATGAAGCTGAGCACTCGCCTCCATCTAGTGTCAAAATTAAGAATGTGTGGAGCTATACCTCTACTCCCCCATATGCCTTCATGGCATGCACAGGGACAGCTTTACCTTTACTTTAGTGATGAAGTGTCCTAAAGACTCCACATCCTTCTTGTTTCATAACATTAAAAGCAGGTGTAATTGTTTATAAAATTTGAGAATAATCAAAAGATAATTTCATTTTCCTTCTGTAGGTATTGAAAATATATTTTAATTTTATATGAATCCTGTACTTTTCTGTACTTATCTCTGGAAGGGTTAGTGAACCAAGCAAGAATAAATTTAATGTAATATAATAGTAGTATTTACTGCTCAGGCACTTGGGGAATTCCATTCACCTTCTAGCATCCCTGTGTAATATTACAAGTGATTGAGTATTCCCAGAGTTTAAAACTGTGCAATCTGGAAGTTATATAGTTGATTATGGAGTTACCTTCTTTGCACAAGACACACATTGGGGATGGGTAAATTGACAGTCTGTATAAGTGAGCCACTAAACAGTCATGACTGCTGATTAATTGAAAGTTTGCCACTGCATCTGCCCTTGGGAAAGCAGGAATTACATTTCTGTTCTCAACCATTCTGTTCTCGGCTTATGTTGGCTTTTCAGTAATATCTTGAAAGGTGAGCTTGGATATTTCATTTATTCTTAAGTTAGCCAAATGAAATGATAGATTACGCAACAGGTATTTGGCTGATTTTGTACCATTCTTCAACAAGTTTGCCATTTCATTACTCACAACCCTGCAGTGGGATGGGACCCGTTGGAATTTTATATTTTTCTGAAGGCCTTTCAGCTGTTTAATAGATAAATTAATTTCTGTAACCCTCTTACTGATCTTGACTATATGATTAATGTGAGGGTCAAAATTAAATTCATGAACATATAGGGTAATCTTGTACGTATTAAAGCACTTGGCTGTAAAGTTTGTAGGAAATGCAGCCCCACAGCACTGCTCACTGCCAATTTTTTGAAGTGTCGTGATGGAGAAAAAGATAAATTCCAAATTTGTGACAGCACATTAAAAATGTAACTCATTATAATATGTTGAGTTTCAAAATAAAATATGTACGCTTGTTGGCATTGCATGTGTATGCAGGGATGCCAATTCCCTATTTATCTTTCAGTAGTCAGATTTGCATATGACCTGCTGCCGATCTGATTTGTGATATACTGTAATACAACAGTTTGTTTGGATGAGACATATCTTGCTGAGATGAAAGGAGGCAGAATTAGTGAGAATTATTTATTCACATTATGTGCCTTTTCATTTGGAACAACAGAAACGCATCATTCTTGTTTCAGTAGAATCAAATATAACATTATATTGACTTCATTCAGTTCAAACCTTTTTCAAATTACTGCACCAGTACAGTAAGACAAAAATGTATTACCAGTTTTACTAGTTTTGATATTTATTTAAGTCACAAAGTAATTGAACTTTGTTGATCAGCATCAGTTAGCACAACCTTGTAAGGCAGCACAGAAATTATTGATGCTAAATGTTGGTGTCAGATGCACTGGGTTCTCCCGATTTTGACTTAAATAATTTTTATGTTTACTTCTCAGTGTAAGGTACTGGCCACAGCTCTGAAGTTGTGAGTGGTATACAGAGATAATAAAACTGCAGATATTTATTATCAGCATAATAAAACATACATTTTACTATTTAGATATTAGCCATCCATGTACAATACGGTGTGGTATGTACATTAATTCAGCCTCTATAAAGCAATTCATTCTTAGTGTATTTTGAGGCAGTCTTTGTGTGTATTATTCCTTAAAGAACTGGGATACACCATAGTGTATATACTGTATATTTAAAACTTGATAATAACTAGAAAAATGGTCGTAATTTTGATCGAGTAAAGACCAGTTGAGTTTACATACTTTGTGTACAGACTATTGGTCTTATATTTTTGCAGTTGTATTATTTTTTCTCCAAGAGGCTCAGTTTCATGTTGTTGTCTTTTTAGTGTATGGTATAAAATAAATGCTGTGATTATTATTTACACTATTTATATTTCGTGAAGTTGATTTGTATTTATGACAGTTACATTAAATTACCTTTCTTTATTCGTCCTAAGAATAACGTTTCTCTGTTGATAGTTAACCCAAGTTTCTCCTGAGATATATCATTCACAAAAAAAGTTTAAACTGCGAAGAAAGAGTAATACACTTTATCCATACATTTGGTGGGTGATAAATACATTAAGCTTGATACACTGCAAAATTATCTGCACCATTATGTTGGAAGAAATATGTGCTGCTGGTTAAATACGTACAACAGTTTCTGTTGCTGATTCCTGTGGGTAGATGGTTAAAGCACATATGGTGTGTGAGCATATGCAGGGGTTGAAGATTTAAATCCTGGTAAGGGCATGAGTGTATGTCTCCCATTCTCATCACCATACAGTGGTTCTACTACAGTCTGGCTTCACATGCAGACATGGAAAATTTCTTCTCAATGCTAGGAACCACTATCCAGATTGAGTGAAACCAGAAAATCTAGAAAAAGTTCTCATACAAGTCTTCTTCTTCTTCTTATCCAGCGCCCACTCTTGACATTTCTGCCATTTGGCACCATGCTGCCCAGTAAATGGATGCGATTACGGGTGTAGATGATGTCATTCTATCTTCTATAAGCTCTGGACATGAAAGCAGATGTCCAGCGTCCATCGGGCCATGGTCACAGAACAGGCACTGGCTGCTAGGAAGCACGCCAATGCGATGTAGATGGGATGCAAGGTAGTCATGGCCGGTCATAGTTCTAAATACGGCAACACTAGTTTGCCGTGGTAAATGCAGGGAATAGGTTTTTTCACTATTGCCTCCCAGCTCTTTCCAGCAGCAGCAGCTAGGTGTTGATTTTTTGTCCAGATATTAATGGTGTTATCAATATGTGCTTTAGTTCTCATGAAAGTACTTACTCTAAATGACATTTTTGTATGTCCTGCATACTTGCACAATCTTTAAAAGGTACTGTAATTGGTTGGTGTGATAGTGTAGGTGTCTTCTTTAGCACAGATGCTACTACTGATCAGTCATTAATGGATGAACAGGACACTGTCCAATTAAATGTACATCATTTCATCTAAAATGCAAAACATTATCCTGCAGCGGACATTTAAATTGAACAATGCTCCAGCCGCAATAGGAATGTGGTGTTTTAAAGGGCCAAATGACAATGGTTAACTGATAACAGTGGTGAACAAGTGCATCAGAAATATCTCAAAGAAATCATGTTCGTACTCTAAAAATTATGAGAAGTTGTTGACACAGGTAGTGCATTCTGCTGGTCAACCTGATGTAATTGCATTACAAAATATTAAATACTGTGAATGGCTGTCAACAAAATATCTGCCCCAATGTATATCACAATAATTTTGATTTCTAAATGTAAGTGGTTTTAATGTGGATAGCTTCTATTTTATTGCTTTAAGGGGATATATGGTCTGGAGCAGGGCTGTGCAAACTTTCTGGCCCCCCACACATTTTACTCTTACATGTGAAGGCACTGGAATAGTGGGTAATAAACAAATCACAGCTCTCCAGACTTTGTTTCATGTCAAAGTTACATCAGCCAGTCTGTGCTCTTTTTTTGATAAGATAACAGGAAACTTTTCTGCTGTGGCATATCACTATAAAAAATAAGAATATAATAAAACATCTGAATTAGTAAAGTTGCTATAATTTTAGATGTAGATATGCATACCTTGTATCACAGCATTGCATATACAATCTGTAGAACTGTTACCAAGCAAACAGTACAACCACCACAGGAATGAGTAACCTTCTTGCTGAGATCTGTTGGCTGGCTGTGTGAGTTGTCAGATGTGTCTTAAGTTAATCAGCAGAGGTGGATTCTTTTTTTTTACCGATTGCATTCTGTAATATGTTGAGAACAATAAGAAAGAGAAAAGCTGGTTCTACGTGTCAGGTGTTCAAAGAACGGGGGAGTGTCGATTATTTTGTTACTGAATCTAGTGGTAAAGCATTGTGTCTTGCTTTTAAGAGACCAAAGCGATACTAAAAGAATATAACAGTGAATGAGATTATGACAGTAAACGTGTACTGAAATATACAAAATATTCAGGAAGACTATGCTGATGAACTGAAAGCAATAAAATGCTTTCTATAATCATATCTGAATATTCTTGCCAAAGCAAAGACAAAATTGAGGTTGCAACATAAGCTGCTTTTTGAGTGGTGCATGTACTTGTCAAGGCATTAACACCATTCACAGACAGTAAAATAAATCCTTCATCACAGAAATGTTTCAGTAATGTGTCCAAAAAAAGTTGAGGTTATAAAAACAATTGGCAAATGTACAATCGAACTCGGTTATAATGTCATGAAAGGGACTGAATATTTTGTGTTGTTATAACCAAGGAGTATAGTGTTATGGTTAACAGTAAGGAATTAATTGGTACCGCAGAATGTCTGATGCTATAGGCGAGGTGTCGTATAAACCGATATCGTTATAACCAGGTTCGACACAACAAGCTATATTGTACATGTTATCTTGGCGACTAGTTTCGCCAAGATATCGTGTACAATATAGCTTGTGTGTGATTTAAGAGTTAAATAAACATACATTTGTGATTTGATACACCAATGGCAATGTTCTATATCAAGAAAGCAGCCTTTCTCCCAACAATGTTGCCCATAGAACTGAAAATATTGGCCAATATATTATTTCACAGCTACCCCCAGTTGGAATTCTTTTTGTTGGCCCTGGAAGGTGGGACCGATAACTTTGTCCGAAAATGTCGGGAACAACCTACCAACCAACATTGCACAAGATCACAGAAGGGTAAGGCTTTCAAATTGTTACATACTGTACCAATCAGCAATGTTAATACTGCACATTTGGGTGCATATGGGATGTGCCGGGTGTTCCCAGGCACATCTTAATGTCTAAAAAGAAGTGGCTTTGGTTTTAGTTTAATCACATGATACATTCTTTTAGTTTTAAAGTATGGTTTGCTGTTAAAATTCACTTAACAACCAACAACTGCACTATTGAATTAAAATATTACTTAAAGTTACGTTAAAGTTATGTTTCGGTCATTATTTGACCATCATCAGGGGTATCTGTATCTTTATGTCTTCACTTCACTGTGCGTTATCCACTTTTTTGTTGATTAATTTATTTCACTGGGAGTTGTTTCGTTCACTGCGCTTATATACATATTTCTCTGTTGAGATCGTCTGCGTCGAGTTATTTCACTGTTGTACTATTGGCGATTTGTTGTCATGTAGTTGAGTTCTCCGTTGTAGTGGGGTATGCTGGAGTCGATGTTTCGTTCGTTGGTCATTCGCTGTGAAGTGTTAAATAGTTGGCAGCTGTTGTAAGGTTATAAAATTATAAAATCGTTGAAATTATGAAGCAATAAAATAAGGTAACACTATTGGCTTCTGGTCATGTATATCAGGGTTGGTGTGTTGTGTGCTGTCCACTTTATGTTTTAGAACTGTCTCATCAGTGATGTTTTGCACTAGGAAACTTGTTTGTGTCGCACTTCTGTCGGATGCGACATCGTCGTCTCTTAAGATTGTCGTACGTCGAACGGATGTACTGTAAGACTGTTGAGATGTTCGGTTTATGGTTGCCTTGTCGTAATCGAAGAAGAGTGGTGGAACTGATTTTACGACCATCGATGTTCGCCGTAAAATGGTTTGCTGTATTATGCAGTCAGCCCCAATAATTAAGTTTTAGTTAGTTTGCTGGGTTGATAAAAATAATGTCCAGGATTCAATAAAATTCCCTGGGTGCACACCCTAATCAAATGTGCTGCGCATGCTTATGATCCTGCAGCTGGCGAATGAGACCAGCATGTGGGTGACAAAGTGCCCATTGACCAGCTTGCAAGCGGTTGAATGACACAGATCTGTGGCGTCCATGAACGTAACAACATGCAGAATAGTAGCGCGAGACTGAATCATGTATGATGTGAATTAGTGATAATGACCGACATTAAGCAGTGGACAGAGGAATAAATGGGACCAGCCCAAATGGAAGTAAACAAGGGATCTGCACAGCCGTTACAAGTATGTATACGTATTATATATTGTGTTTTAATACAAAGTCTATTCTTAAATATTATCTTTATGTTTTAAAATTATCGTTATTCTGTAATATAGTGCGATTAAGATGACTATTCTGATGATAGCCGTCGCTTGGGTCTTTCCATGTCACACATTTGGTTTGTTTCGATGTTTCGGAGGAACGTACTGCCCTATCTTCGGGGTGAGAACCAAATTCAGTCACCCTGAAGATGGAGACAGTACGTTCCTCGGAAACGTTGGAGCACACCAAAGCACTGGGTGGTGACCGTCAGTTGAAAATCACACCGAACCTGAAAACTTATAACGATTATGGTTTTGTTATCCGTTTCCAGTGAAAATGTAAAGTATGTGTGCAGATTCTCGTAAATACGAGTATGTACTGCATTGTGCTTGTAGTGGAAAGAATTTACAGTGCTCTGTCGCTGGTTTCACCGTAAACGGAAAGCGTGCAACCATTGGTTCTGTTACCTGTGGTTATCAGCACTGATCATCAAGCTGTTAAACTTTGATCCATGAATACCATGGACTATAATTTTTATCTGTGATAATAGATTGGAGCGAGAGGTTTGCTATGGAAACACGACGAAAAGTTTTGCATTGTTGAGCGCACCACTGTTTAGCTCAACCATGCAGAGCAACGCGTTGCTGCTTTCCATGCTAACACTTGTAAAATTCACCTTAGATCTGAAAAGATGACATGTGAGGCCTGTACCCAGCAACACAAGTCTGTATGTTCGGAGAGATAGCTGTCCACGTCTTATGCAGGGTACCACGAAGAAAATGCAGAACTTGTGAAAACTGGCTCGTACCTCAGAGTGGAAATTTGTTATATGTGTGTGCGTCACCTCACCATGTTTGTGCTGGCATTGTGAATAGGCTGACCATACGTCCCGTTTTGAACGGGACAGTACCGTTTTTTTGCTATGTCTCGGCCGTCCCGTCGTTTTAGTAAATATGCCATTTTTGTCCCGTTTTTTATAAAAAACTTTAAAATATGCTTAAATATTGGTCAATCATAACCTATAATCAAGTTTACATCAATGGCTGCTATTGTAGGTACCAGTCATTCGTGTAACCGTCGGTAGAGGCGCGTTGATCGAGATCGACAATTGCCCGTTGAATAAATAGTGTAACTTTAAAGTCAATGAATTATTCAGAGAAAAGAAAAAATACGTGTTGGCAAGACATGCGCGGTTCTGTGAAGAATTATTGTAAGTTCAATATTTTTATGTAATAAAACATTTTTTTTTAAATGTCCTACTCTTTATGAACATCCCCCCCGGCCCCCGTCACGTTTTTATCTCAAGGAATTATGGTCAGGCTAACTATGAACTGACAGCCATTGTATTGCCTGAAGTATGCAATTAGACCATCTTCAGGAAATATTTGTGTACAGTATGGAATATGTCAATAACATTGGCTACCACGTAACACATACAGCAACTCTTTGGTAGGATATGATGAAATATTCGACTTATGAACTTCAAACTTGGTATAGGGAATGCAAGCCTACTTTGTAACACGAACGTAATCAATGGCATATTTCATTGGATGAGAGGTTTTGATACAAGTTACAAAGGTGACAGTGATATGCCATTGATGGTTTACGGAAGCACAGAAGTGTGACTAAGGGGAAATGCGCGTGCAAAGAGGTTATGAAAAGTGTTAATGGACAGTTGCGACAAATCGACACTGACAAGCATAAGCATGTTCGTTGGCAATACAAACATCGTGACCCCGAGTGCTGTAAAAAGGTTTGGCCACAAGTTATAGACTTATTTGGCTAAGTGTGCTGGAAGTCGACATAATTAGTCAGCGTATGATTGTTTTATTGGCTCTGCACTGCAGCTTACGGAGGAGGGGCATGTTATGGCACAGACTAGCCTGATGTCTAACCGAAGCCCCTCTTAAGGTGGGCGGGAAAGATGCATGACAGAATAGTCTAACGCAGTGCTATTCAACCTGGGGTACGCGAAGACATCTTAGGGGTACGTAAAATTAAAAAAAATGTATTATTTCATTAGCCACAATAAACCCGGACGTAAAGACATGCGATTTGGGAGCGCCATTTTTTCTTTCTCTCTCTGTCCTTTATGCGATTCTTATCTGGGCGGCTACTTTCATTGTATTGCACATAGTGCGTTGAAACGTGACTAAACACTATTGGGCGGGATTAACATTTTCCCTAATACTGTTTTTCACTTCTTTTAACCATGCAATGAACCTACTTCAAAATATTGTTGGGGCAATAAACAAACAGATGCACTCCTTCATATTACCTTGTTCTTTGACAATTGCTGCTGCCGGCAAGAGAAACATAGGGAGTTGTTGCTGGTTTTATGACTCGGAAATACTGAATTATGTTGTTGGAAAAACACCAAAACATTTTGCCTGTCTTTGCTCTTTCAATTTCACTATTGCAAAATACTCGTTCGTTTAGTATCACAGCTCCAACAAGTCGTGTCGGATCTAATTCTGTGATAACTTTAAGTCTGGCGTAAATGTCTACAAGCTTAGTGACGTGTCGAGTCGCGATATAAGTATACAAACTGTAGTACGTTACCGGCTCTGTGAATAATGATTATTGTTTAATAATTTACTAAGTTAATTTAATTTGACTTGACTTTGCTGTTCATCCTAACGTCTTTATGTGGTGTGGTTGTGAAATGCAGGTTCGGTTTGTTTACTTCTTGCTAAAGCTCGCTTTGCCATCCCGGATACTTGCGAATCAAGAAAGGTGGATCAATTATAAGTGCATTTAGTCATCATTTACTCAGTTCCTTCTTGTAACCACGGCAGTAATCATTATTTTCATTTTCCGTATTCCAACATGGATAAATTTATTATAAAAGGAAGCGTGAAATCGATGAAAAAAGTGAAATGACGATAGTGTTAAGTCACAAACACTGAAAAGTGAGACAGTTTCTGTTCCAACCTGTGATGTTAGTGCAAGCAGTGTTGAACCATCTACAAGTAAGACTAAAATCCCAAAAAATGTGAAAGTGGACAAAGTGAAATACAGGTATTACAATGAATCCTACATTAAATATGGATTTGTTTCAAATCTGTGTGATCCACCTCTTCCACTCTGCGTGATTTGCAACCAAACGCTATCGAACAACTCTATAAAACCATCTCTACTTCTACCACACTTGGTGACAAATCACGGTGAGTTTAAGGACAAGTTGAGGCTGGTTTTAGAGTTTCCGTTGCAGGAAGTTTTTGTTTCACATTTTATTATTTTGTTAATCATTTAGGACAGTATATGCTTTTTGTTGTGTATGTATACAGGGGCGTAAGTGGGGTTCGGCCGCTTCGAGCGGCAGAGTCAGAGGGGTGACTGAGTGAATATCTTAAATAAAAACAATTTTCTACGCTCAACAAATTTTAAATTATGGGCCACAGGAAAGGAAATTCAATAAATTATTGTGATTTTTTTTAGTTTGTAATTTGTGTTAGGGGCTACCGTTGCGTTTACTCGCCCCGGAGAAAAATAAAACTAACTGCGCCACTGTATGCATATGTAGCCTCTTTCCTATACGCCCAGAGGTGGGCCTTTTCGAAAGGTGCATAAAGTTGTGATGCGCCTGAAAGCTTGCGAGATTCGTAACTGAAACCATAAGTTATATCCTGAGTTAGCCCGCCCAGAATGGTTCGCACACGGTGGGACAGTTGTGTAAGAACCTGAACGATCGAGCTACCGATACAGAGGAAAGTAGGTTCGCAATTTGCGAACATGTGGCCGCAGGTGTGGGCATTGGTGAGAAATAAATGAACAATCTGTTACGCTATTCTCTCCTCCCAGTTCTAATACCGCTCCTCGGTGTCCTGTTGTTTTGAAGCTATGTCATGTTGACCGCACATAAAGCGGACTGTGAAAAGACTGAAAGCATAAAATGTGGTATCTGTAGGCTGAAACTGTTAACTCTTTCACCATGAGCGCTTTGATGAAATTCGTTTTGGAGGTGTATGGTCACCGATCAGAGATAGTCACTGTGCCTGCTTTGGACACCTCCATAGACATGGCCAGTAGCACCGCAAGAAATGTGAGCGGAAGTTACTCGTGTTTTTGACCCTATTCAAGATTTCCTTTAACAAGGGTCAAACACGGTACTAAAAATAAAACCTGGATAACAGTGGGAATAAAAACTTTATGTAAATGTAGAAGAGAACTATATTTGGCCAGTAAGAAACATAATGATCTGAGACTATAAAATTACTACAAAATGTATTGTAACATTTTATCTGATATCAGTCAGGAAGCCAAACGAAATAATTATAACAATCAGATTCTAGAATCAAACAATAAAATTAAAACCTTCTGGGAAATTGTGAAATTAGAACCAGGTGGAGAAAATAGTAATTAACAAGCACAAGTTTTAAATATTGATAGTAAATCTACTAACAATACACAAACCATTGCAAGTGAATTTAATGAATATTTCCTCTCACTGATTGAGAAAAAAATGTTATTTTTAATAATAATAATAATAATAATAATAATAATAATAATAATAATGGTAATAATGTAGTGGCAATAGGAATAATAATAATAATAATAATACAGATACTCCAATATATTATTTGTTGAATGTTTTTAACAACTCCTTTCCAAATATAAAAATCAAATCTGCAACAATGCAGGAAGTCGAAATATTATTAAATCCCTTAAACCTAAAAATACACATGGTTACAATGAAATCCATACCAGTTTACTCAAAATAAGCTCTGTTTCTGTTAGTTCATCTTTAAATCATATATCTAGTATACCTTCACCGTAAGGAATTTTTCCTCAACGATTATAATACTCTGTAGTGAAAGGATTATATAGAAAAAGTTGAGGGAAATTGCGTTTCTAACTAGAGACCAATATCTCTACTGACTTCATTTTCAAAAGTCTTTGACAATTGCGTACAATAGACTGCTCGGACACTTAAATAATAACAACATATTAGTTGAAGAACAATTTGAATTGAGTAAAAATCTAACAACCGAAAAAGCTACCTATGAATTACTAATGACTAATTGTGGGAGGGGTTTTCTGTGATTTAACAAAAGCCTGTGATTGTGTTAACCATGATATTTTACTGTCCAAATTAAATTTCTGTAGGATGACTGGCAAATCTAATGAATGGATCAAATCTTTCGTTAGGAATAGGTATCAAATAGTGGAGATAAAAATAAAATTTCACTCATAACACATTTACAGACTGGGGAGTTACAAAGTGCGGTGTTTCACAAGAATAAATTTTAGGTTCTTTACTTTTTCTTCTCTACACAAACAATTTATAAGAAAGCTATTAATGGAAAAACTAAACCAATTTTATTTGCAGATGGTACTAGTATAATATTTACCAATAATGATCTCAAATATTTTAAAAATGATATAACTATTGAATTGGAATCCTTAAATAAATGTTTCAGATTTTGGATAAAACACTATTTCATACTATTCACAAGTAAAAGTAGTCTTTAAAATGATCTGGACATTAGTTGTGCAAACAAATTAATTTCTAAGTAATAGGATACAAAATTTCTTGGAATATCTGTAGACAGTACACTGTCTTGGGAAATTCATATTGAAAAAATTACACACAAATTAAGTGCAGCCTGCTATGCAATGAGATCGGTTAAGCGCTTTATGTCACAGGAAACACTGAAAATGAGTTACTATGCCTATTTTCATTCTATTATGAGCTGCAGATTAATATTTTGGGGGAATGCTTCACATAGTGCAAAAGTTTTTAAAATACAAAAGAAAATAATTAGAATTATTATAGCATGCAGAAGTAGAGACTCATGTAGAGATACATTTAAGAATCTATAATTTCTACCTCTTTAATCACAGTATATACTGTCACATCTGTTATTTGTGGTTAACAACAAAATTAATTCAAATTAAATTCTGATGTCTATAACATAAGTCCTAGACAAAAATATAACTTTCACCAACCTTTACCAAATTTACCACTATATGAAAAAAAAATGGCATAAAAGTGTTTAGCAGTGTGCCACAAAGTATCAAGTATTTAAGTGATAATCCAAAACCATTTTAATCAGGCCTAAATAATTATTTACATGTTCACTCCTACTGAACAGACGAATAGTTTAATGTAAATAGAGAATGATAAGCAAAGCCAAATCAGTTTTAAGCTAATGGTGTTGTACCAAAAACTACTGTATATATGTAACATTTTCTTGACTTGTTTCTGTATCCAAGGTATTAACCAGTTTTGGATTGATTGAATGTAAATAAATCCAAATTCAAATTCAAATTACTGGTGTTCAGGCAATGAAAACCTAATAGAAGAATACCAAAATGAATTCAGAAATAACAGAGCTACTACTGACAACAATATATATATATTCTGTGCCAGGTACTTGAAAAATGCTACAAATATAATATCGAATTTTATTTTTATATATTGATTTAGGAAAGCATTTGGCACAGTAGATAGACAGAAGGCTATACAAAGATTACAGCAAATAGGAATTCTGAATAAACTTATAAGAATCATAAAAATGACAATTCAACATACAAAAGCTAGTGTAATAGTCAAAAACCTAAAAACAGATTTGTTTGATATTTCAACAGGGGGTATGTCAAGGAGATCCATTGTCTACAACCTCATTCAATCTAGTTTTGGACTCAGTAATTAAAAAACTAGATTTAAGAGGTGATATACTCTAATAGTTTAAGAGCAGAAGCTGAGTTTGTGGGTCTGTATATAAATGAAGATAAGACCAAATACATGCACCTTAAAAGGACAGATCAAAGAAATATACTCCTACACATTAAAAAAATGTCCTTTAAGAAAGTTTGTAACTTCACATATTTACCTTCTGTATTAAACGAAAGTAATCTTATGCAACCTGAAATTTCTGAAAGAATTTGCAAAGGAAACAGAGCATACTATGCAAATGCAAAACTTTTAAGATCAAAGTTGTTAAAAAGAAGTAAAAAATGAAAATTTATTTAACACTTACAAGACCTGTATTAACGTATGCCTCTACGTGGACTCTCAACGAACATGATAAAAATAGGCCTATATGCGAAAGGCAGATCTTAAGAAAGATATTTGGTCCGCTACGAACCGGGGAAAATACCTGGAGAATATGAAGTAATGCTAAAATCGATCGTCTAATTAATGGAGCAGATATCGTAAGGGTTATTAAAGCTCAAAGGATCGGATGGTTAGGCCACATGCAAAGAATGGACTCCTCAAGGATGGTGAAAAGAATATTAGAATGGAAGCCAGTGGGCAGCCGAATGACCGGAAGACCAAGAATAAGATGGTTGGATTATGTGTGTAAGGATATAAAAGCCATGAATGTGGAAAATTGGAAAGAACTGGCGCCGAATATGAAGGCTCGGAATGACCTGGTTGTGAAAGACAGAACCCACAAAGGGTTGTAAAGCTAATGGTATACGAAGAAGAAGAAGTGTTGAGGCATTCGCGTGGCTGGGACACCTTGTTACACATTATCCATGTTGGGCCGAGTCTACACTCGCTTCACATAGAGAAATGTGTACATCTTTTCAAGGTGTTGTGGAGAAGCACCTAAAGAATACAGATAAAACTTGCAACATCACAAAAGCATCTTTTGGACCTAGTGAGCTAGGAAAAGTGGGGTTGCCAGCGAAATTTGTCCTCGCCTGCCTCTACAAAGAACAGGCGCTGACATTCCTACAAGAAAGCAGCATGCGATGCCGTAAATATAAAGGTGAAATAACACTGTGTAAGAACGCGGGTGTTAAAAGTACTGATTGGCACACAGCGCAGGATGCCATGCCATCCCAAATGCTAAACCGACGCTTGGTATTAACTCCGTCCTTTTGAGGGCTAAAACTTGGTACTCGAAAGAGGGAACATAGTGTTAAGGTAACTACAGTATGCAATGTTGGTTAAGTGAAATATAGTACATATATATAGCTTAAGTGAAATGTGTGTTCTGAATGTCTGTGTACACGTAGTGTAGATGAAGTGCGGAGCATGTGGCAACGTAGAGCGTACAGTTTGAACAAGGCGGGCGGCGACATTGGCGTCACGGGGCGGACGGCAGGAGTAACAACATTGCGTGAACTGTTTTGAATGCGACTGTGCTGCTAACACAATGACTAAAGATATTACCAGGAGCAGGAGAGCGGTCAAATTTTATTCGTGTTGCTCAATATTCCTCAGCATCCAACAGAATTGGTGTATGGAATAAGACAATTGGTTCTGGTAGCCTGTTTCTCATGCGAGTCCTCCGTGATGCTAACAGCCAGAGATATAGTAGAAAATGAAGATGATGCGTCACGTGTAACTGCTTGTTTTTATGATAACTGAAATAGATGTGGTAAGCCATACTTTAGCCCTATTAGATGGAACTCTTTGGTACTGTACATCTAATGTACATTAAAAAAAAACGTTGATGGATCATTATCGTAAGCGAAGCATGATCTGTGACTTACGAGATTAAAATAATGATCCTTATACACTATATTTAACGACTTTCAAACGGCCTTGTAATGAAGGATAGCTGACACAATCTCCCTTTTTTGGATTTTGTCCATCGTTCAATCTTATAAAAAACACGACTTTTCGGAAGAAGACTGGGCTTCCGGAAGCAGAGTCTTCTTCCGAAAGGTTGTCTTTTTTAAAAATTAGACGAACAGAGTCGAAAAAAAAGAGGAAGTTGTATCAATGAGTCATACACCACCGTTAGAGCCCTATAGTGTTGAATGAAGGACAGCGTTGAAGAAACTGGGTGACCAACATTGTTACTGACCGTAACACATATATTATGACAACAAAGTGTGTAAGGTTATCTAGGAAGCTAATGTTACAGAACATGGAAAATAAGAATGAAAATTACATGGGGTATCTGTGATACAACACGCCGTGATATTCATTACATAGTAAATACTAACATATTAGGTTTGTGATTACATTACACATTCTGTGTGTGAGTGAAACAAATTTTGAATGCCTAACTTTCACCATAAATTGTTAGTCACTACAGTGTATGCCTACTTTGTGTTGTTGTGTATTGAATTTCTGCGATGAAAGGGAATGCTCAAAGTCTCAATGCTGTCAAAACGTTTGTCAGTAGAACTCTCAGATATGCTGGAGAATAGTGTTGTCGCAATAAAAATGACAAAACCGTAACAGCGACTGAGCCACTGTAACCAGTTCAGCCAGAGCCGGTCTGGACATTTGCGGAGCCGGAACACAAACACAATGACTAAGAAACCGAGGAAAAAACGTAAAATTTATTTGCATGAGGTACGAGTAATACTATGATTTCTAATTGTCATACATTTGCAATGTGTTCACTGATGTAAGCGGGGAGATCTCCTACCTGCAACATATGAGGTTTCCAGCTTACAGTTTTTGTTGTGGTCTGATGATGGCTCCTTTATGAGCCGAAACCAGTTGCCAATAAAACGCGTGTTAAACGACGTGTTGGGTCCGATTGAAGAATTAAATAAAATATGTACTTATGATTGATACGCCAAAGGGGATGTTTCAAATTGTAGATTTTGTTATAAGTTTCAGTTCTGAGAACGATCGCTGTGCGGAAGACACTGTAACGGAGGTTGTTAGCAATATGTTTAAAACAATAATCATATTTGTGTAGATTTCAGAGAAGTTATTATTGATAATGTATTTTAGTGCGTTTAAACTTGTTCAGTTCTCTCGTATAATATTTATTACATTTTCACTTCCTCAAATAAATCAGTTCCGTCTAGATCTCCTTTTAACGCTAGATGCAAATGTTCACAACTTCTTAAAATATCAGTTTCATACATTACGTTTAATTCATATTATAGAAGACAACGAAATACTTCACCATGTGTCTGGTACGTTCAGTCGTGTTCAGTCATAGAGATAAAGTGGTTAGTGCGCGTGAGAAATGTACGTAGTATTCTGTTCAGGTGAAACACTATTGCATACTGTGTGCCATGGGGAAGTAGCGCCGAATGGTTTGTAAAAAAAAAATCCACCGTCAACAGTGTCGTGCAAAAGGACGATATACAGAATGATGGAAACATTTTGAACGGCTGGTTTAGTGGTGGACCAAGATAGAGAACGAAAACTAGTGTTTTTTTTCTCGGATGAGTTATGGTTTATATAAGTAGAAACGTAAACAGGCAGAACAACAGATATTTATATCGCAAAAATCCCCTTGCAATTAGGGATTTCTTATGTGACCTTGAGTTGAGGTATGTTGTGCAGAGAGTGCGCATAAAATCAAAGGGCCCGCCTGTCTATAACAAACATATCCTGACAGTTATGTTGATTTATTTTGACACAATTTGAAGCAACGGACAGAAAAGAGAGAAAGTATTGCGCAATTCATTTTCACTGCTAATGTTGAAGAGTAATTGTCTAAGAAAAATGGCTTAGATTTAAGTGAAGAGTTTTGTTGCCTGTCGAGAGATGATCTGAAGGTACGAAGCTGGAGGTCGGCACTTTCAGACTTCTAAGTTGAACTGTAGGGAGAAAAAGAAATTGGAAATCCAGGCCTCATATGCAGTATAGGTTATGTGACTGCTGCCGTGTTCAGGTATACGATGTACATGGGTCCTTTATCAATTACCGACATCTTATGTACAATCTCTTCCGTAATCCTTGTATCGTTTTGAACGAGAGCAGTGTTAATCCCAATAGGCAGAAGCAGTGCATTGCATATAGCCTGAAACAACAAACCTAGTATCACAAAGCCATATCAGCACACGTGGGTCAAAATATGCAATAGAGTTTCGTGATTACAAAGCTTTACAATGAATACTTGACAATTTTGCACCCTCCAGTGATGATATTCATGCAGATGTTTATGTTATTTACAGCAGGGGGTCCACAAATTTTCCAAAATTCTAGGAGCCACCTCCAAATTATAGGCGCCACAAAGGTGCCATGAAGAAAGCTCTACACTGAGAACCCAAAATTCTGAAGTGTCCTGTGAATATCACTGCGCTTTCTGCTAGGTGCATGTGACCTTACGCACATTCTTATATGTAAGGGGGAAACACTGCAATACTTATGCTGGAAATATTGGTGCTACCGTAAGAATGTAGGGTCAGAAGCCTGGGATTTGTGCACCCCTGATTTACAGATTTACTAGAACTTAAACATCCTTTTCCACCAAATATTTCTCCTTCCCCTTCTACGGCTCTACGCTTTCTTTAAGCTTGGCGCTAGATGGGGGTGGATGGTTAACGCCACGTTTCGGCCGTTTTACCCCCGGGAATGAACCGGTACTCATTTTATAGGAGTCTGCGTGGTTTCCTGAACCGGTATGAACGGGTTAGAGAAATCTCGCCCTCACCAGCATTCGATTCCCGGACCGTCTAGCCCGTAGCGAGTCGCTGTACCGGCTACGCTATCCCGGCCCGCGTACGAACTGCTCCAGAAACAAAAATAAAACACCAGTAAGACTGATACATTGATGGCCTGCATTACATTGTAATTATTTGGAAATCTGAAGAATAAACGAGATTTTAAACTACATAGTTAATGTACGTGAAACGTAACGTTGTGGCGCGTTCGCATAACCATTGTTGCCATGGAAAGCAACAATGTATTTTTTGTTTTTTCCACATTATCTCCTAAAGGGCACGATTATCAGGAAAAAATTTATTAAATCCAAAATACGTGTTTTGATTTTCTCTACAAATTTTTTCTAAAACACTTGTAACCATAATAAGAATTCAGAGAGATGCCATAAGTTCTTCATGTATAGAACCCATTATTCTCGTCAGATTTTAATAAAGCTTGAATTTTCTAGACAGAGTTTAAAAAAATCTTGCGATATAAGATTTCATGAAAATCCGTCCAGAGGGAGCCGAGCTGTTCCATGCAGACGGACAGACATAACGAAGCTAATCGTCGCTATTCGCAATGTTGCGAACGCGCCTAAAAGGGGGTGATTCCTAGAGTAGCGGAGAAACGTGGTACTTCGTGTAATTTCCCATTAACCTTCAAAACAACATGGTTTCATGGTGAATTAACACACCCCTTTAAATCTACATAACATTTTGTTCACCAGCGAGGCCCATTTTACCTGCGATGGAGTTTACAATTCAAGAAACTCCCGTTTACGGGATCATGATAATCCACATGGAATTGTCGAAAGTGACTACCAGCATCGCTTTTCCGTAAACGTGTGATGTGTTGTCATTGGTGACTAGCTCATTGGACCGCACACTTTCCTTCGATCTGGCAGGTGCGCCAATTTTTTGCAACATGCTCTATCAGCCTTCTTATAGAATGTGCTGCATCGATCAAACGTCAGATAAACTATCAGCGTACGTAGCAACCCCTGATTTCAGTCGGGTCGTTAGGCCTTACCTGAATCACTAACTCGGTCGTAGCGGTGAACACAATTGGCCTTCACGGTCACCGGATCTGAACACGTTAGATTACCATGTGTGGGGCTACATGAAAGTTCTAGTGTATGCACAGAAGGTGAACACGAAAGAAAAACTACCCCGGCAAATTCTCAGCGCTGCAAGACGCATCAATAACGCCGCAAAGCTTCGTAGGCTTACAAGTTAGCTGGTAACACGGGTCAGAAAATGTATTCAAGCAGATGGAAGCCACTTTGAATAAACTGCATGAGTGGTGAACTGCCCATCTGTAACTGCACATTTAACAGCCAATGTAATATATGCACAATGTAGCCTACTTATTTTCTTTCTAATTTATTTAATGTAATGTAAATATGAATCCGACACATCGGTATGTGATATTTCTGACTCAGAGTTATCTCTGGAATTAAGTCCTGGGACACCTGTGTAGACTGAAGTATGTATAAATCAATCCACATAATTCTCAGAACCAACTGGATTTATGTATTTGTAACACTATAAAAACTTACTAAAATATAATCCTAACATGAAGTTTTCCGAAACACGTTGGAAATAATATTTTAAAAAATAAAGGGAAGTTTATTATAGTCCTCTAGTGTACAGTGATGTTGTTTTGTTAATTATCCTCACCGTAAAAGAGTATCACGTTACGATTCATTTGACAACGCCTTGGACCTGGACTGATTCTTTGGTACAACTTAAGCAACGGAAAAGGAATATGAGGTTTGGGACATGGAACGTGAGGACCCTGTATAGGTCAGTGTCAGTTATGACACTGGCCAGGGAATTTGCGAGGTATAAATTAGATTTAGTGGGTGGGACAAAGGAGACACAGTAAGAGCATGGGATTATACTTTTTTCTATGGAAATGAAATGAAAGTCGTCAATTTGCGAACAGGTTTTTTTGTACACCAGAGTATATTATCAGCAATTAAGAGAGTAGAATTTGTTAGTGATAGGATGTCATATATGGTGCTGAGAGGTCGCTGATGTAGTGTCATTGTTCTGAATGTGCATGCACCAACTGAGGAGAAAAGTGATGACCCACTGGACAGTTTCTATGAAGAATTAGAACAGGTTTTCGATCATTTTCCTAAGTACCATATGAAAATTCTGTTAGGAGATTTTAATGCAAAATTTGGGGGGGGGGGGGGGAGGATACTTTCAAACCGACAATCGGGAATGAGAGTTTACATGACGATAATAATGATAGGGTAGTAAACTTTGCCACATCACAAGATCTAATTGTTAAGAGCACGATGTTCCCGCACCGAAATATCCATAAATACACCTGGACCTCTCCTGATGGGAAGACTCGTAATCAGATCGATCACGTATTGATAGATAGGAGATGGCATTCAAGTATACTCGATATGCGATCTTTCAGGGGAGCTTACTATCTGGTGGTTGCAAAAGTTAAGGAAAGACTGGCGGTAAGTAAACAAGCAGCACAGGAGTTTGATGCGGAGAGATTTAATCTCAAGAAGTTAAGTGAACTAAAGGTTAGGAAACAGTATCAGATAAAGATCCAGTGGCGTGCGGTGGTATCTGATAGTGGGTATGCTGATTAATGATTTTGAAAATCAAACGGAACTTATACATGTGAGACTTAAACACAAAAGCGATAGTTCACGCATAGCTAAAAAGCGTACAGTATCAATAAATCTCTTCAGAACATCTCTGTTTTTCTTAACAGTTTCATTATGTTGTAAAATACTTGTTCGTAATTGAGAATCAAGCTGGATGTCTATTTGGGAAGTTCCAAATGTTTTCAATTGCAGGAACGAATAAATATGTGACGTTGAGTTTTCATTCAATATAGTATTCTCGGGCGATCATTCCCGTTAACTCGTTTAAATACAACGTTTCGGGGACTGGCTCCGTCCCCATCCTCAGGCAAAACTGATTTAAGACATTGCTCCTCTGTCCCGTGTTTTTCTGCCTGTCGCGGCAGGGAGAATCAGACCGGCTCGAAGTGCCCAAACAATTAAGTCAGTGGGCGGGCTGTTTACTGTTGTGCTCTCAAGCCTCGCTGCGAGGTCCCTATCCGTCGTAGTACGGACTGCCAGGCTCGGCTGAGTATGTAACCCGCCATTCCTGTTGATGTTGTCCGGATGTAATTTTATTTCCATCGCTTCCTTCATTATGCGGTCCATGTATCCCTTTGTCCTGGCTAATCTGCAGGTGTTGTTGAATTCTACCCTGTGGTCTGTTTCCAGGGCATGTTGTGCTAGTGCTGATTTATCTGGTTGACCCAGTGTAAGGTGTCGCATGTGCTCTTTGCGCCTGGTCTCGATAGTTCTATTTGTCTGGCCAATATACCTCTTATCGCATTCACATGGGATGCCGTATACGCCGGGTATTTTTAAATCCAGGATCATCCTTCACTGGCCTGAGCATATGGCAGGTTTTCTTTGCTAGGACGTGTATGGTTCTGATGTCGTACTTGGCTAGAAGTCTGCTAATTTTATTGGAAGTGGATTGTTGGTATGGCAGAAATGCTGTTGCAATTAGTTTTCCCTAGTTTTCTTTTTGTTTTGTTTTTGAGTTTAGGGCGTGACTGAAATCCCGTTCGCTGTAACCATTTTTTCTGAAGGTCTTTTTTAAATGCTGTAGCTCTTCTCCTAGGCTTTCCGTATCGCAAATCGTCTTTGCCCGGTGTACCAGAGTTCTCAAAACCCCATTTTTCTGTGCCGGATGTTGTTCTGATTCCGCATGTAGATAGAGATCTGTGTGCGTAGGTTTTCTGTATACCGTGTGTCCTAGTGAACCATCCGGTTTCTTCTTTACAAGGACATCGAGAAATGCCAGTCTGTAAAGAAGAAACCGGATGGTTCACTAGGACACACGGTATACAGAAACCCTGTAGCCAGGGCATGCGGTAGCTTGTAAAAGACCTTACTGTAGGTATGCGCTAACCGAGCTAACCAGTAGAGATGTAACGCACCCTACTGCAGGAACCCCTAAACCAGGAACTGTGTGTTCGCGCGAAAAACACACGAAACTGATGGCGGAAACAAACAAAATATTATACCTATATACTTACTTCTTCTCATAATTCCTCTGGGTAAGCTGCGCTTACCTAGCATACCTGAATTCACGCCGCTGTAAAGATCTCAAAGAGGTTTGCAGCTTTGGAGAACTTAAATGTTAGTGAGGACATAAATAGGGCTTGGGAAAACATTAAAGAGAGTATCAAAATCTCAGCTAAAGAGATTCTAGGGCTGTATGAAAGGAAGCAGCATAAACCATGGTTTGACGAAGAATGTTCAACATGTTTACATCTAAGGAAGTAGGCTAAATGCTATGGTTACAGAATCCAAACCAAAATAATGGAGATATTCTCAACAATGTAAGACCTGAAGCTAGTAGACATTTCAGGAAAAAAAAAAAAAAGGAATATCTGAAAGCTAATATTAATGAACTTGAAACAAACAGTAAGAACAAGAATATCAGAGACTTGTATAAGGGCATCAATAACTTTAAGAAGGGTTACCAGCCTAGAACTAATGTAGTAAAGGATGACAATGGTGATCTGGTTGCAGTCTCCCACAGTATCTTGGCTAGGTTGAGGAATCATTTCTTTCAGCTATTGAATGTACGTGGGGTTAATGATGTTAGGCAGACCGAAATACTTACAGCAGAGCCACTGTTGCCTGAGCCCAGTGACTCTGAGGTTGAGATGGCTATTGAAAAGTTAAAAAGGCACAAATCACCAGGTGTTGATCAAATCCCAGCAGAACTGATTAAAGCAGGAGGTAGGACAATTCGTTCTGAGATCCATAAACTTATTCATTCTATTTGGAATAAAGAGTAATTGCCTGAGCAGTGGAAGAAGTTAATCATTTTACCTATTTATAAGAAGGGTGATAAAACATATTGCAGAAATTATCGAGGCATAACACTTTTGTCAACTACATACAAAATCCTATCCAACATAATTCTGTCAAGGTTAACTCCATGTGCAGAGGAAATTATTGGGGAGCATCAGTGTGGATTTAGACGTAACAGGTGACTACTGACCATATATTCTGTATTCGTCAAATAGTTGAGAAAAAATGGGAATACAATGAGGCAATGCATCAGCTATTTATAGACTTCAAGAAAGCCCATGATTCAGTTAGGAGGGAGGGCTTGTAAAATATTCTCATTGAATTTGGTATCCCCATGAAACTAGTAAGGCTAGTAAAAATGTGTTTAAATGAAACCTATAGCAGAGTCCGGGTAGGCAAACATTTGTCTGACACATTTCCTATTAAGAATGGTTTGAAACAAGGAGATGCTGTATCACCACTGGTTTTCAACTTTGCTTTGGAATATGCCATTAGCAGGGTTCAGGCAAACAAGGAGGGCTTAAAATTAAATGGTACACATGAGCTTCTAGTTTATGCTGATGATGTTAATATATTGGGCGGAAGCGTACATGCTATAAAGAAAAACACAGAAGCTTTAGTAGTCACTAGTAAGGAAGATAGGTCTAGACGTAAATGCTGAGAAATCTAAGTACATGGTCATGTCTTGCAATCAGAATGCAGGACAAAATCACAACATAAAATTAGATAATAAATCCTTTGAAAGGGTGGAACAGTTCAAATATTTGGGAACAACCCTAACAAATCGAAATTCCATTCAGGAAGAAATTAAGAGCAGATTGATGTCGGGGAATGCTTGTTATCATTCGGTGCAGGATCTTCTGTCTTCCAGTTTGCTATCCAAAAATACAAAGATTAAGATATACAGAACTATAATTTTGCCTGTTGTTTTGTAAGGGTGTGAGGCTTGGTCTCTCACAATGAGGGAGGAACATAGGCTGAGTTTTTCGAGAATCGGGTGCTAAGGGGTATGTTTGGGCCTAAGAGGGACGAGGTAACAGGGGAGTGGAGAAGACTACATAGCGAGGAACTTAATGATTTGTACTCATCACCAAATATTATTTGGGTGATCAAATAAAGAAGAATGAGATGGGCAGGGCATGTAGCACGTATGGGTGAGGGGAGAGGTGCACACAGGATTTTGGTGTTGTAGACCTGAGGGAAGGAGACCCCTTGGAAGACGGAGGCTTAGGTGGGAGGATAATATTAAAATGAATCTTCAAGAAGTGGGATGGGGGGGCATGGACTGGATTGATATGGCTCAGGATAGGGACAGGTGGCGGGCACTTCTGAGTGCGGTAATGAATTTCCATAAGTAATGAAGTTCCATAAAACGCGGGGAATTTCTTGATTAGCTGACGACCGGTTAGCTTCTCAAGTAGGACTCTGCTCCATGGAGTTACTTAGTTAGTTAGTAGATAAGTGGTTGCATAAATTATAAGACATTTTTCACTATAAAGTTTGGTCCCTTCATGTGTACGTACATTTTGTACCGCTTCCTTGCTGCAGGTACCGTGTTTGTATCTTCTTTCAGCAGGAAGTGCCTCGTCCCAGCCATGTAATCTGTCAGATACTGTCGCCATTGCAGCTGAGTGAGGTCGAAATAGAACAGTTCCTGATCCTCAGAGGAGAGGCTTCTCAGTAATGACCTCACGTTCGAATCGTGAAATTTCCATTCTCGTGTTGAAAATCGTGATAAATATTCCATCGACCTTTTATATTTGACGTGGGCGTCCACATTCCTGTATAAGTAAATACAACGAGTATAATTACTTATCTCAGCCTGTTTTTGAAGGAATCAAACGTAAGGATGAGATTTAGTAATTTAATGGGAAATGGTACATGATCTCTGGCATTAGAAGAATGTACAGATTGACTTTTCTTCATTTAAACTTTGTCAGATATAATCCTATGTGACTTTCTTTTTGTTATGGTATTATCTCCCAAGTGGTGAACACTGAAGAGGGGCTTGTGAGTTCCAGTGACCCTGAGAGCTAAGCCGGCGGTAGCATTGCTACGAGTAGGGTCTCCCAAGCCGGACAGATCAAAAGTGTAGGAACCAGACGAAGAGAGATGCCTAGGAGATGGGAAACCGAATAAAAACTCCCCTGATGCCGGAAGCAGCGACATCAGTAGCGACATGAAGCACAGAGCAAATGATGCTCGAGATGGTTATGATCGTGTAGCAACAGGCGTGACCAGAGTGGTCTGAACGGCTGCTGTACTGCGATGTGGAAAGCAAATGGAAAAACTACCACATTATTACTTTTCCTGGATAGTCTGTTCCAGAAACAGAGACAAATGCCAAATGCGAGATGCTTCCTCTGGAGACAAAACATTCCGGAGGTAAAATACTCCCCCATTCGGATCTCCGGGGGGAGGGGGGGTGTTTCTAGGGGAGACACCACGCGGTAATGACTACAGACAAAAGCAGAAGACACAGAATGAACATAACAGCTTTAAGATAGGCACTTGGAACGTAAGGACCTTGAATCAAGGAGGAAAACTCGAAAATTTGAAGAAAGAGATGCAGAAGAACGCAGTGTCTGTGCTAGGTGTTAGTGAAGTGCGGTGGAAGGGTCAAGGTGAAATAAAAAGTGGTGATTACACAGTGTATTATTCCGGGGGTGACAGTGCTGAAAGAGGCGTAGCAATAGTAGTGCATAAAAGCGTAGTGAAAAGTGTTGTTAAGAAGAGTGTGTATAGTGACAGAATCATTGCTGTTAAGTTGCAGGCAGAACCGGTAAGTATTTTGATAGTGCAAGTGTACATGCCAACATCGGACTATGAAGATGACAAAGTGGAAGAGTTGTATGATATAATTGAAGAAATTCTTGAAGAGGATGGAAAGGGTGCGACAAACACGATTATAATGGGAGATTGGAACAGTGTGGTTGGAGATAAAGCACATCACAACACTGTTGGACCATATGGACTGGGAAGGAGGAATCAGAGAGGTCAAATGCTTATTGACTTCTGTGAAAGAAATTGACTTGTTATAACAAACACATGGTTCAAAAAAACCTAAAAGAAGATTGTACACGTGGAAATTACCAGGAGATAGGAATCGATATCAGCTGGACTATGTACTAGTGAAACAGCGATTCAGGAACAGTGTGAAGGATGTGCAGACACTGCCTGGAGCAGATATTGACTCTGACCACAATTTACTGGTTGCAAAGATTTGCACCAGATTGAAGAAGATCATGAGGTTCCACAAGAAAAAACCAAGATGGGATTTGGAGAAGCTATATGATCAACGACAGGTAGTACACGATAGACTAGAAGAACAGCTTGGTGCAATCAAATGTGAAAGTGGGAATGTGGAAGTGCAGTGGAACAATATCAAGAAATATGTGTTAGATACTATGAGTGGTTTGGTTGGAAAAGTCGAGAGGAGAGCAAGAAAGCCATGGATTACACAGGAGATGATCAGTAAAATGGATGAACGAAGGAAATGGAAGAATGTCAACAATGAAGAAGGAAGGAAGAACTACAGAAGACTGAGGAACGAATTGAAAAGAGCCACGGACAACGCCAAGAAGGAATATCTGGAGAGCATATACGACGAGATCATAGAATTTCAAAGAATAGGACGTTATGATTTAATGTACATGAAGACAAAGGAACTAGGTTGGAAAGAAAACCATGGGATTCAAAACATTGGCATCGAAGACTCTCAAGGCAATATAATAATAAATCAGAGACGAGTATTGCAAATTTGGGAGAATTATATCACAGAACTCTACGATCGAGCTAATCGACCAGAACATCTAGACGTCGAACCTGAAGATGAAGTAGATGAAGAAGAGAAAGGTCCTTATATTTTGCAAAGTGAAGTGGAAAAAGCTATCAAGGAGATGAGGGATAAGAAGGCAACAGGAGATGATGATGTACCTGGGGATGTACTCAAATTGTTGGGAGAAGGTGGTCTAAGGCTAATGACACAGATGATCAACAGCATGTATGTAACTGGAGAATGGCCCAGAGATTTTATTGAAGTTACAATGATTGCCTTAAAGAAGAAGCCCAAAGCTACAAAATGCAGCGACCATCGCACAATCAGCATCATCGCTCATGCAGCAAAGATAGTAGCGAGGATACTTAGAAGAAGGATTGAGAGGAAAATTGAAGATGCACTTGGAGAAGATCAGTTTGGATTTAGAAGAGGAAAAGGAACTAGGGATGCAATTGGGATGCTGAGAATAATATCAGAACGAACCTTGGTCATAGATGAGGAATTGTATGCTTGCTTCATAGACTGGCAGAAGGCATTTGACCGTGTCAACTGGACCAAATTAATGCAAATCCTAAAAGGAATTGGGATAGACTGGCGCGAAAGAAGATTGATCAGCAAATTGTACATGGAACAGAGTGTCAAAATACGACTGGACCAAGGGGAGACGAGAAGTGTGAAGATTGGAAGAGGAGTTAGAAAAGGTTGCTGATTGTCACCGATTCTGTTCAACTTATACAGCGAGTACCTTACCAAGGAACCTTTTGAAGGGTTTGGAGACTTCAAAATAGGAGGACAAGTAATTCGCACTGTGAAATATGCAGATGATCTTGTGCTACTGGCTAAGGAAGAAAAGGTGCTACAGGGCATGATTGATAGACTAATTGAAATTGGAAGACGCTATGGAATGGAAATGAATGTGGGGAAAACTAAAGTAATGAAAATCTCAAGGGAACCATCCCCAATGAAAATTATGATAGATCAAAAACAATTGGAGAATGTGGAATATTTCAATTATTTGGGTAGCATGATAACAAGTGATGCAAGGTGTACACGTGAAATTAAATCCAGAATTGCCATGGCAAAAACAGCTTTCAACAAGAAGAAAAATCTATTCACCAGCAAACTGGAATTAAATTTAAGGAAGAAACTAGTAAAGTGCTACATTTGCAGCATAGCTTTGTATGGTGCTGAAATGTGGACACTTCGGAAAGTAGATCAGAAGTATCTGGAAAGTTTTGAAATGTGGTGCTGGAGAAGAATGGAGAAGATCAGTTGGACCGATCGTGTGAGAAATGAAGAAGTATTACACAGAGTCAAGGAGGAGAGGAATATCCTACATACAATAAAAAGAAGAAAGGCTAACTGGATTGGACACATCTTGCGTAGAAACTGCCTTCTGAAACACGTGATTGAAGGAAAGTTAGAAGGAAGGATAGAAATGACGGGACGACGAGGGAGAAGACGTAAGCAGCTACTGGATGACCTTAAGGAAAATAAAAGATACTGGAAATTGAAAGAGGAAGCACTAGATCGTTCCCTGTGGAGAACTCGCTTTGGAAGAGGCTACGGACCTGTCGTAAGACAGACTACAGAATGATGATGATATCTCCCAAGTGGTGAACAATGAATGTTACACAGTTGGCGAGTAGGAAAGGGAGCAGTAAAAAAAACACACTCTTAAAATATTCACACATTTTTTTTGCAACCTGGCATAAAAAGTTTCGTCATTCAACTTTGACATGTCAGGACAGAGAGAGGGGAAGAGACAACGAGTGTTTCGCATTGAACACTGTATGTAAACTGTAATTTTAAATGCAAAATTCGTTACGTTTCTACACATTATTCTAATTTTATTATTGAATGAAATGTTTCAATGAATAAACATTTACGCTCTGGATTGACAATCTTGTGAAAACGGTGCTAAGGAAAGTATTTGGACCTAAGAGAAGGGAAACAAATGGGAAAGTGGAGAGAACAGAGTAACGAGAAGCTGTATTGTGTTACTGTACTTATGGTTTGTTAGAATGATACACTGATGAAAGATAAGATTGAAAGAGCATGTTGCACACATGGAGACATGATAAAAAGTAAAGGAAAATTTGGCCCTGTCCACTTCATGAATGCGTATAGGGAGAATAGACGTACAGCTCCACTCATCCTTAACCTTGGCGTTAAATGGAGATGAGTGGTGAAATTATGCCTCGGCGGCTCTATAAAAACCCCGGAAACTCTTAACTAGGAAGGTGGTTGGGCCCCAGATCCATTCCGAACTTTTGTAAATGAGATAAATTTGTTCTTGCCGGGTTACCCTGATATTTCAGCCCGCAGTCTATTCGTTATACCCAGACTACGCTATCCCGGCTCCACAGAATTGTTGTTGGCAAACCTGAAGGGAAGGTATAAGACAGACGATGGAAATGTTATATTAAAGTGTATATTAAAGACATAGCTTGTGAGCTGGGTTCAGTTGGCTCAGGACTGGGTCCAGTAGAGATCTCTAGTGAGTAGGGTAATGAGCACCGGGTCCAGATAAGAGGAGAATGCCTTGAAAACATGTGCGACTGTTATCTGGTAATGCAGTTATTTCGTTAATAGTTAAATTACACATGTATATAGGTATGTTGTGTCTGCCGAGCTTCAGAAAACACGGTCTTTTTGAGCATATGCATTATCCGACACGATGGCTGTGTTTTCGCGTAAGCTACTGGCGCTTTATCATGTTTTATTAGTAGCAGAGTGCAGGTGGTCTTAGTGCGCTTGTGAAGTTTATAGAATTCAGCTGTGCAAAGAATTTTATGGGGAAAAAAGTCGCTCAAAATTTCTGTAAGAATGTATCCCGCGTCAAGATACAACTCACAAAACAATGGAAAATATTCGAGCGAAATGTCCAGTGGTAAACAAAAATAAATAAGAAAATTGTGTTCCTTTCGCAAGAGGCATTTTGTGCATTGATCCGCAGCACACTGAAATAGTCATAACAATAGATATTGGTCTTACTAAAATCCTTGAGCAGTTTATGGAAATCCTTTGCATGACGGTAAAGTCGGAGTCTGGTTTGCAGTGAGTGGTTTTGGAAAAAGGGACAAATTTCGGCATTGAGGTGTTATAAATTCTAACATAGTTCTTCAGAGAATTGATAGACGAAGAGAAAGTATACCGTTATTTTATGCAGAACGATGCTACTGTCGGCACAAAAGATTTCTTACTGCCTGCATTAGAAGAAGTGTTTGTCGAACCGTTTGATAATTCGCGGATTTTGCCTTCTAGATCCACAGATTCCGATCTTATATGAAGGATACTGAAATATGTACGAAGACTTGCCGTAAAATTAACCAAAGTTGTAAAATAGCGCGCCAACGCGATCGCGCAGCAACGTATTGCAAGTGGCGCCACCTAGTGGTGGCCTTCGTGATTCACCTGACATCAGTCGTATGATTCTATCTAGCTTAGTCTTCGTGCGTGTCTACTAGAGTAAACAAGTGTTTAGTTTGTACGGCGATTTTTCCATTGTTTAAAAATGTCCAATTTTCACGAGCGTTGTGAAGACTGGGCTTTTGTTTCGACATCGTAACCGTAAACCCATGTCTCGTCACCTGTAATGATTTTTTTTAACGTTTTCATCAGTGTTTGCACGGTGAAACATTTCTTGAGAGACTCAAGACGCTTCTGTTTTTGCTCAGTCAGCAGACGTGGCACAAATTTGGCTGCAACACGCTATATACTCAAATTTTTAGTCAAAATCTCGGGACAAGAGGTTTTCAAAATGCCAGCTTCATCGGCTACTTCCTGCACTGTCAAACGTCGATCTGAACGGATGACTTCACTAACGTTTTCAACATGTTATTCATCATTTGACGTGGAGGTCGTCCAGAACGTGGGTCATCTTCAAGTGAAGTTCGGCCTTATTTAAACCGTTTTTACAACTCGTAGATCTGAGTGCGGCTCATGGATTCATCACGAATCGCTTGCTTTAACATTCTAAATGTCGCTGAAAAAGTTTTCTCTAATTTAAAACAAAATTTGACACCCACTGGCTGCTAGTGAAAATCGGACAATTTTAAACAACAGAAAAATCGCTGTACACACCAAACACTTGTTTACTCCAGCAGACACAGCACGAAGACTAAATAAAGAAGACAGATTCATGATGACTGGTGTCAGTGACTCACGAAGGTCACCGCTGGGATGTGCCTTTTGCCGGACATTGTTCCGTGGTCGCGTTGGCGCGCTATTTTAACAGTTTACGGACAGCCCTCGCAGAGTTCATGTGAAAAATTTATTTCCTTTTTAAAAAATTGAAAGGCGGTATTTAAAGAGAGCTTAGTAATAATTCCAGATATGAGCTTTGTCATGTGTTGATAAATATGTTTAAACCGTTTTCTTAGGAGAGGAATATTTCATACCACCATATATCCCAACTTATAAACGCAAAGAGCATGAATTAAAAGGTATATGTTCTTTTGATGTTTAGTTCAGATACAGTAAAACGTTCGTACTTGTGTGTTCCAGTAGTGAGAAACGGTATTATGTCCTTAAGGCAGGCTGGGATGAAGTCCAATAAGAATGAAGTAGCAAGGAACGTGTATCGGTTGGACAAGCGAACAGGACGTAGTACCACACAGCGTGGGATGGTGGGTTCTTGATGGCATAGTCTCTGCAAGCGTCCAGGTAACCTCCCCAGGTGATCGGTTTCTGGATATTCGACACAAAATTGTAAACCTTGGTATCTTCATTCCTGGTAAAGAGAATAAGACAGGAATTGATAAACACGCTGCTATATTGCGTAAAAATAAAACTTGTTTACATTCACGTAATATTCACGTATGCCGTGTTAAATTATTACAGCTATGAAGAGCTTTTACATTTATGTATAGTGGTTTTATTTCAGTATTCAGGCACAGGAAGCTTCTTCAATCCTGTTTTCTATTCGTAAGTAAATAAGTCACTATACTGCCTGTAAACCCCTTTCAACATTTGAAACATTTGTGAGAACTGAGGTTCTTACTTCTCTGAATGTGAATATTTCCGTCTTTTGGAATGTAAGACCGTGCACGAAAATTAGGCACCTGGTCGCCCAGAAGAATAAATTTCGTACGGCGACGACTAACATTTCTTCATAATTATTTCTCTTACTCTCCTTACACATAAAAGTGTATGTCAGTTCACATGCACCCAGCAAAAATTGCCAGATAAGAGTGACGTTCCCAGATCACTCCAGAAATATGGGTTCTCAGTATGGAACTTGCTTCATGTCACCCTTCTGGCGCCTAAAATTTTGAGGTGGTTCCTAGATTTTTGGAAAAGTTGTGGAACTCTGGTTTAGTTGAGAGAATTTTACCGACTTCTTGGAGGAACCTGCCGCAAACATATTCAGGGTAAATGAGTACATAAATCAATGAAATCCTAACAGGGCACACATCGTCATATCCCAGAAGATGATAATATTCATTTGAATCTAGTAACTAATTTTAATGAAATTAGTTATGGACTAACTTGTGATATGGAAGTGACACGCGCCGTTTAATAGAGGATCACAAAACGATATGTGTTAATATATCTTCGTAAAATATACACGTTTAATGTAATGTTTTATAACAACACGACATCAATGCCAAAACTTTATTTAATTTTTAATTGTAATCGATGATTAATGGCAAAGTTCCTGTCATTCTAGACGTCGACAGAATAGACTGTGTTGATCAGTTTGACAATAGAGAACACATAAAGTTAAATACGAGTATATAGAACTGCCCCCATAAAGAGTAATGTTGTAAATCCATTGCTTTAAGATGTGGTTCAATATTGTCCTCTCATCCACGTCTAGGTCTTCCAAGCAGTTACTTCGCCTGAGGTTTTCGGATCACACTGTCTTACGTGCCTATTACATCCACGTGTGATATATGACTTGTATGCCTCACCCTCGATTTTAGCATTCTTATAATAGCGTGAAAATTATTAGATTCTTCAGTATGCAGTTTTAAAAATATCCTGTTACTTGCCAGTTTTAAGTACTAATATGCCTTTCTTCACCGTGTTATCAAGCACTATACATTTTTAGGCGCGTTCGAAGAATTACGAAAAACGACTGTTAGCTTCGATATGTCCGTCTGTCTGTCCGCCCTACGTCCGTCTGTCCGTCCCTCCGTTCGCATACACCAACTGGGTTTCTACTGGACGGATTTTATGAAATTTTATGTTTTATTTATTTCTCGAAAGCCTGTCTAGAAAATTCAAGTTTGATTAGCATCTGACAAGAATGACGGGTACTTTATTTGAAGACATATGTGCATTTATGATAATATGTCGCTTGATCCATTTTAGAATGAAAAACTTTTCAGGCAAAAGCTGCGAAGAAAATCAAAACACACATTTTATTTACAATAACGTTTTTTTCGAAACTCATGTCGTTTATGAGATAATGTGGAAAAATATGATACAGCCAGACTGGCCACACGTGACAATATAATAGAGCGCATGCGCTTTGCATGCTGGATAACTAACGCTACAAACACACACCCAGAATATGTAATACATATTGCTTTTCCACGGCAACAATGGTTACACTAACGCGCCCCAATATTACGTAATACGTACATTTCCTGTCTGATTGTAATATTAATATGGGAGATCAATACCACACCTATAAGAAACGATAGACAAAGTAGGCCTAGTGTCTTGCATGTTTTAATTTTCATTGGCCATACCATGAGCTGTTTAAATCCAGATATGATGTTCATACTCCTATCAGATCCACTCTAGCAGTACGATACCCTCGATTCTGCGCTTGGGCCTCCTGTGTGGCTGGCTGCTTATTTTAGGCGTCACGTTAAAGTATCCATGTATCTTTCTCGTCTACGCATTCGTGCTACGTTTCTTGCCATCGTGTCCTCTTTAATTTAATGAATCTCGCAATATTGTATAAACAGTACAAAATATGAAGCTCTGTACTGTACTGTACTGTGATGCACAATTCAGTAGTGTGTGGCCACTCTAGAAGTACACTCGAATATTTAGCATCACGGGATGGAGATTTTTAAAACAGTAAATTTTTACGGCATCCCATACATATTTGAAAGCTAAAATCGAATGCCTACTTTTGCATGCGAAGGAATACTTGCAGCAACTGAATACAACATGCAAGCGTAACATAATTATTATTTTTTATGTTGTAACCTCCAATTTTATTCATTATTATTACACCCATATATACTGTCAATCATAAAGATTTAAAATACTATAACAAATATTATATCTGTAGCTGGTAAAACTTATACACATAGAGATGCATATATACTGCTCTCGAAATAATAGTACAATCTCTCTGTCACACACACACACACATTTATATATAAAGGAAATGTACGGAATAAATAATATTAAATATATATATATATATATTCCCTTATATATTATTTCCGTGATGATGAGTTAGTAGAAGCCGAAACATGTTTGAGATGTGGTAATGTAAATAATAAGATATAAAAATAATCTTTGAATTTCGTTGGGTGCTAATAATAACGTAATACACAAACAGTGCAAAACATTTAGTGTTTTATACTTTTTAATATTAATGTCTTTGTGCAGGAAGGGCGATTACATGTTCTTAATTGTCGATATAAAATATTTTGGGGTGTCCGTAAATATTATTTCGATTTTCTCACTGATGTTACAAAATGACTAAATTTGGCTTATTTTATGAGGGTTTATTAGGCTTCATATTATGGATTTGTCTTGCGTTTTAATGTACGACGTCTGATGCTGTGTTTGTAATAGAGGAGAATAACCCGATTGCCTTTTATCTGCAACAATCTGCTCCACTGGCTTACAACTGTACATGCTTTCTTACCTTCTGAAAGATGTCTCCCACGCAGTCGCTATCATTGCATTCACCACCATATCGACGGGGACAATGTCGGCCACCTTGCTCCTGTCCACGTAGGTGGATCGCACCATACCTAAACTGATAGCTAATATCACCCTAGTAGGACCGTTCGTGTTGTCGATCCAACCGCGAATAGGGTCCTTGCAGGCGCTGAGCACTATGCAGCAGAAGAATATGCCACTTGAATCAGTTGTTATGTCTAGCATGCTCAGGAGTTAAATTTTATGAAAATCTGATATCCTTCAAGCCTTTCAGTGCAGAGATTTTATCCATGTGTATACCTCCATTTGTTTTTAGGGGCTTTCGCAAAATTGCGAAAATCGACTATTGGCTTCTTAATATCTGTCCGTCCGTATTTCCGTCCCATGGAACAAGTCGGCTCCCACTGGACGGATTTTCATGAAATTTGATATTCGGATGTTTTTCGAAAGTCTGTCGAGAAACTTCAAGTTTCAGTAAAACCTGACAAGAATAACGGGTACATTTACTTGAAGAGCCACATTTATTTATGATAATATCTCGCTGAATTCTTCTTAGAATAGGGAATATTTCCGGCGTAAGTTGTAGATAAAATAAAAGCATTTTATGCCCAAAAACTTTTTTCCGAAAATGGTGCCGTTTATGAGATAATGTGGAAAAATATGGTAGAGCCAGGCTGGCCACCGATGACAATATAATACGGCGCATGCGCTTTAGATGCTGGATAACTAAGGCTACACACACACACACACACACACACACACACACACACACACACACACATACACACACTCAGAATATGTAATACTTATTCTTTCTCCACGGCTACAATTGTCACATGAAAGCGCTTCAATGTTATGTTATACGTACACTGCCTGTCTTGTTGTTTATTCTTGTCAACCACAAGATACATACTTACTTTGCTAACAAGCCAGAAAAGTACGTATAATTTTGTAATTTTTGAGGATCAGGAACATAATCCTATAGTAGAGCCGAGTAAAATAGCCCACTCTTATCTGTGACACTCATTAACTCTTCCTGACTCCTATAAAATTTAATTCCTATACAGAACTGCTCCCTACAATACTGCAGTTTCTTTATCAGACACTGGTTATTTAAACGTGCCTGATATAACACTGATATAGTCAACTGTGTATGAATCGTGCTCCTGCCCTGTTTAATCTACTACGATTGTTTAAATCTACAGGAATTAAATATTGAAAGTTTTAAACTTTTTTCTTCCTTCTCGGTTTTCGAGTTCGCGTGTAAAATTAAGCACCCACATATTAGGCTGATTTAAAACAGTACTTCTGCATATTTATTCTAATGTTCATATAGAGACAGTTTTTACGAGGTTGGAATAAAGATTTTAGGTTTCAAAAGTTAGTACCATAAAATACCCTTGAACTGTTCGGGGAGAAAACTTCAGCTCTTGTTAAGAGCGCGAAGGGTGTACTCACCTATGGATGGCCTGAATATTGCAACTGGCAGGTCACCTCTACTTTCATTAATCACATGTTCAGCCAGAGCTTTGGTATAGCAATATGTGTTGGGCCATTTTCCAAGTAACCTGTCAAAGAAAATAGAAGAATTAAAGAGATACATTCATTTAGCACGAATTCTGAAGTGCAAAATTTGGGTACCGAATAATAACATTAAAATTCTTGGAAAGTCTTAGCTCACTGGCTTTGTTTTATTTTGTTGTTATCAGATGACTCATGTTTCTCGGGCTGGTAGCTTGCACATGTTACACACATTGCAAGAGATGGCTGCTTAACTGGAAGGTTATATATCTAATGTACGTCTGTATAGGCGTTTCTGAAACCTGTTTTGCCAACGAAAGCCTTTTGGTTCTGAAATAGCAAATCCAAGCACATAAAACTCATTTTCCTACAGAAAGATTGTCACACGTAATGCTGAAGCATACGTAATATATCGCTCCCTTATTGCCTTCCTCTCTGCGTATTGTCAATTTGAGAACTCAAGGCCATTCATTCATTTATTTTCCGTAAATCCTGCCGGGAGTACAAACTCATGTGGATGTGGAAATCCCACCTTCTCTCTTGAATACCAGCGTCCTGTTTAAACATACTCGCGGGAAAACTCTGACCGGCCGGTACTGCATACACAGTTGAGTATGAAACGAGCTGCATACGAGAAAATGACGAAGTTATTTTTGAAAAACAATTGAAATGTTCTTACGTAACTCCTTCTCACTATGCAGGGAAGCACAGGACTCCGCAGAACACTGTTTGGGAAAGGGTGGTCCGCAGTGTCCGCATCTGTATGAAGTTTACAGTAAACACTTCAGCTTTTTCAAATACGACTCGTATCACAAACACACTTCTGGCTGTTTTCAGGGAGATTAATTTTGCAACTCATTCTTATATGAGTTTATGCAATAAATGACTGTAAAGACCGAGCAGACAAATAGCAAAAAACCCAATCCTAGAGTCAGTGTTTTCCACTTTTGGTTTTCGTTTTAATGGATTATTAATCGAATGATAGGATATGTGGAGATGGTAACAGGTGTGGAGGGGGTGCCCTGACGGGGGCTACTCTGACACATGCTGGTAATCCGTACCTTGGGTCACGTGTGAGGCGGTAACAGGTGTGGAAGGGATACCCTCTAGAGGGTTACTACGCCACACGCTGGCTAACGGGGCTCTGGTCACCCAAGCCAAGTTGGAGGGTATCGTGCCGAAGGCTGCATAGCACTGGGGTATTCAATAGCAGTGTCGTGAACGATCCCTTTGGGAAACCAGTCCGCACCCCATTGAACGTAGGTAGGCCTTCCGTCCACGTGGGGCTCAGTGGACTGTGACCGTATTGTTTCCCCGTGTGTTGTGGGAGAGCTCCTTAAGTGGGGACTCCGAGAGATATGAATGAATTAACAAATTAATTAATGGCTCTGGAAACGGAGCATTGCCTTTTATAAGAGCTTCCCAAAGGATCCTACGGTTGTCCAAGGGTTTATCTGGCTTACAGACGGCTCTGGGACGAATGGGGGACTGAGGCTCTTCGGTAAAGAGATATGTAAAAGAAGGTTCTGGAAAGAAGCATCTCTCTCCATAGGAGCCCCGTCGGGGAACATGGAGGGAGGTTCCTTTACTGGGGAATTAGAAAGGTGAGTTTTTATTTTTATTAGGAGAACTTTTTCATTATGTCTCCGAGAGATATATAAAAGAAGGCTGTGCGACGGGTGTCTCTCTCCATATGGGCCCCGCTGGGTGAACTTGGAGGAAGGACTCCTTTATCGGGGACTTCCAGAGACAGGGAAAAAAAAGGCTCTGAAAACGGAGCGTCTGTTTGCAGGAGGCTCTGAGAGGGGAACGTGGGGGGGGGGGGCGGCCTCCTTTACGGGAGACTTTGAAAGATATGTAAAAGAAGGCTCTGATGACGGGCATCTCTCTCCATGGGGGCCCCGTTGGGGGACCTTGGAGGGGTCTTCTTCACCGGGGACTTTGTGAGACAGGTAAAAGAAGGCTCTGGAAACGAATCGTCTCTTTGCATGGGGCTCTGAGAGCGGAACGTGGGGGGTCCTTTACGGGGGACTTTGAAAGATACGTAAAAGAAGGCTCTGGACATGGAACATCTTTCTCTATGTAGGGGCTTCGTAAGGGGAACCTGGAGGGAGGTTTCTTTACTTGGGACTCTGAGACACATGTCAGGGAAGGATTTGGAAGGGGCGCATCTCTCTCTTTACAGAGGCTCCGTGAGGTGAACTTGGAGGGAGGGCTCCCATACTGAGGACTCCAAGACACATGTACTAGTAATAGAAGGCTATGGAAAAGGAGCATTTCTTTTTACAGGAGATCCATGAGGGGAACCGAAAGATATTTAGAAAGGGAGGGATCGTCCAATACGTTTATTGGGCCGGAACCTGTACTTGATACATTTTTCTGTTATGTATAACTTAGAGGGTTCGTGGCCTTTAGTTGGGCAACAGCACTCTAAGAAAGTCTCTGGATTTTAGGGGGCACAAAGGGCCTGTTAAAAAGGCCTACGTGCATCGGGCCTCTAAGGACTTGAACCCATAAGATATTCTATTCCATTCTAACCGAATGATAAGTTAGTGGCCATATTTGTACTCACATTCGTTTTCCAAAGAATAAGTCGTGTAATGATTTAAGAGATCTGCGATATAACATCGTATCGAAAGGTAAAAACTGTACTTATGTTTCGGGGTAATTTCTTACTGTCGGACACTGATGGTTGAGGAAGCAATTTGCTCCAATACGTGATACCGTCCTTTATACAGTCGAATGGAAGTCCCGGTAAGATAACTAGTCAGGGCGGTAACACGAGGTCTTCTCTGAGGGTAATTTACGCGGGAGGTCGCTGCAGCGTCCGCTATCCAACTCCGATGATTCACAATTTACACATTGACATATTAACACATGGTTTATTTAAAACAATTTACCTTTATTGTTGTACACTAAGTGGTGAACACAGCACTTTGAATAACTCCGCACTTTCCAAACGAAACTGTTATAATTGTCCCAAACTAATGGAGCACTCAAACTTTACAAATTAGCCTTTATTGAATCCCCCGCTTTGCCTATGAAATGAGGAAAATTTCGAGGTCCAGAGGAGTAATACGGAATTTCGGGCATATGGCTTTACGGCTATTATAGATCTTCTTCCTACAAGAGCACTAGCTCTTTCTTGATAACCCTGTGTGTGTGTGTGTGTGTGCTAACATATTCATGCCGACAAGTTGTCATCTGTTGCTCCAAGAATTGCACGAGTAAATGACTGGCACGCAGAGCATCTTGTTTATGCGTAGCGAGTGGTCGTTTTATTTCTAACCCAACGGTGGGAAAGCAGAAACCATTGGTCGGGGACATGCTTTTTTTTTAGATGGAAGTTTCGGTTTATTGGACCTTCGTCGGGGGAAGATATGTGCAATATACACGCCCCACGTCGTCGATTACTTGTCGTTTGCATGTTAAGACCGTTACTGAACTTGGCTGAAGTAGCTTGAAGTACAGATACAGCCCTCCTTTTTTAGTGTCACGAGTTGTGTCAGACATTTTAGTAACACTACATTTTATCACTCTTAGTTACTAAGCAAGGTAATGTTGCTGTTATTCTTGTTCCAATCTCTACTATTACGACATGCAAAACTTCCTTACTACAAGGGTAACTACAAGGCCATAAGCGAATACTTACGCGGGTTCCATAGCCTTAAAGTCTGTTTCGCTTAGCCATTTGACGGTATCGGTTATTCCTCTTGGATCTTGGGGCGGAGAATATGGCTTTTCTTGAACCTCCTTCAGAGGGCAGTGAGAGAAAGCCGTCGAAACGTACACTAGAGCCTGTGATAATCATTAAACACTTAGTAGATATATCGTGTCAATTTAATATAAATGGGGATAATTTGTTTATAATATATCCAGAATATACAGACCACGTGTTTCAGCCTAATAGTCGACCATCTTCAGGTCTGGTACAAGAACATATGTAATATTTGTTAGAATTACATGTCGTTAAAAGTTATTAAACATTCATTATGTAATGCCAAAATATTTGTCATGAGAGGATTGTGTACAATTTCGGTATCATGTATATATTTTACATATACACAATGTATGTACATGTATATGGTGTGTATATATTACGTACACATACTGTATAAAATATTGGATTTTTTTAAATATTATGTTGTTTTAAATCGTAAGGTTTGTGATGATGGTCTGTTGTTGAGGTGAGACGCAGTCGTATATTTGATTATTTTAAACGTTTCATTTTTGTCGCAAACACACGAAGTTTCGGAAATTAGCACTGTTTTCGTCATCAGGTAAAAGATAACAATTTTGAATCTTAGTCTGTTGAGTCAAGTTGGATGGAGGTAATTTCGAGCCCCCGGATGGAAATCAGCTCCATCTAGTGTATCGAACAGAGTGGGTTTCATAACCGTTGTATTTCACCTGATGATGGAAGTGAAGTCAGCCTCCGAAAAAGCGCATATTTTGTAACAAAGACGACGGGAAAATTCAGACATAGTTATTTTTGTCACATCGATCGACTGTGTATTGAAATAATTTAAAAATGTGATTTTAGAAGGATTAAAGTTCAAATATGCACAGTTTCATTGGTGGATACCTCCAGAATTTCTCAGCTCAAAGTTTACTATAATGTAGTGACATTTATGGTATAATTAATTAATTAATGTGAAAACCAACCGCCCCAGGTTAAACGAAATGTTGTAAGGTATGTGTAAGTTGGATATTGTGAAAACCAGGAAACAGCGCAAAGTGTTGAGCCAGCATGTAGGTGAAGAAACCTTGTAGAGTTTATAAGGAAATAATTATGCTGATCAGAGGTGGTTGCGACGCTTGGACGAGGTCGCTAAACCGTAAAACGCTGACATCGGAGTGCAACGCGAATGCGGAAGACTTTGAATATAAAAGAGTAGCCAAAGTTAGGGAGGGGGTCTTTGCGTCTTTTGACATCATACTACGTCGACCGTCGTCGTTCCGCTGGTTGCCGAGACCGAGGGGTATCTCGGTCACGAACCACGAGGGGACCAGATCATCATCATCCCGAGGGGGGGACCAACCGGTCCAAAGATGGAGGCCAACACAGCGCTGCTCATAATAACCATCGTGTCAATCTCACGAGGTAGGAAGGTTTATTTTTCGAGACACTAATGTCCCTGGTGGTTTGGTTTGGTTTGGTTTAGTTTGGTTGGTTGGGTTAATATGCAGAACTAAAGCTAATATGCCGTTATCGCCTCGTCCTTACTATGGAAATTAATGTAACTTTTTAGTATTGATCATTATTGTTTTTAGTAAATTATATATATATTACCAGCATACTACTCTTTACCCCCTTAAGAAACCCATTCGCTCCGAAAACCCGAGAAATATAATCGTAGAGACCGACCTCCCGCGGCCTCTGAGTCCTTTTATTATTAAATACATATACGGGAGGTGGTGGCACGCTACCGGATCGGGTTTCGGGACTCCAAGCCCTGACGCCCGGTTCTAAGTTAATTGCGCCCCAGGGAACGATCGTTCGAATCAGTGGGAGGTTCGGAGGATCGAACCTTGCGGCACAACAGAATGGTGGCAGCGTCGTGATCAGAAGTTGGCGTAAAATTGGCGACAGTGTAGCGATAATTTAGCTGACCATTATAGTAGGTTGAAGTTGTGTCGAGTAAATTTGCTGACGCGCTAAGGTCGGTTAGTTAGCAGTTTTAAAAGTCAACTATGCATTAATATACATAGTATATTACGACAAGGGGAAGAAAGAGAGTGCTGTTGTTAATTTAGTAATAAAGATAAGATATAATGGAGACGAGGTTGAGGACATTAGAAGAGGGAATGCAAAATTTAAGTTTAGGCCGAAGTAAGGACTTGTCTTTAGTAGCCAGTATTAAGGAATATGCAGGACCGAAGACAAGCAGGAAATCCATACAAGAATTTTTCGAACAAGTAGAACAGTATGGCCAGATTAGCAATTGGACAGAACAGGATTTAGTAGCGATTGCTATATCTAAATTAACGGGCGAGGCAGCTTTGTATCTTAAAGGAATTGATCAGACAGAACGACGAGACCTGACATATGACAGACTGAGAGAACTCCTGACGCAAGATGAGCTGAGTAAACGCAAGAGGGGCACGCACACGTGCCACGAGAATTGCTTATTGTATAGCAAGGTAGCGCAACTAGAGAAGCCAGGTCGGCAAGAAACGTTGCGACAGGTCAGGGGAGGGACCAGTGACCTCGGAAGGAGTTATGCTAGTGCCATAATTCTGAAGATAAATACAAGCAGGGACGCTTGTTTCGACTGTTAGTTTGTACGAGTAAATTTCGGTGACTAAAGGAATAATGGAATATTTGGATTTGTTTAAAGAGACCAAGGACGGTACGAGACGTAAGGTTATTTTAGGACTTAGTGGAGACTATAGACAGCTTATATTTTGGTACGCGGAACGGGTACGAACTTTGATTAATTTGATTTGGAAGAATTATAAATTTGTTTGGGAGGAACCCCAGGAAGGAACAAAACTTTTAGAGGAAAACGATGGTAGCCGAAATAGATGTGGAGAAAGGAGGGGGTAACATTAGTAAGATGATAACGGTGAGCAATGTTTTGCTAGATCTTGAGAACTATGACGGAGCCCAGTTGTAATCAAATGTGGTAAATGACTCATATGGGGAGTCAAGCGTATCAGGGATACGTGGTTGTGACGTATTGACGGCAGGGACGCCAGTCACGGGAAAACAAGATAGCCGACGGAATAGGTATCTTGTTACTTGTGTTCGCTATGGGATAACGACACAAGGGTGAGTAGTCTCATGTAAGGAGACTCGGATTTTTACTCAGTTGTAGCTGAGTGGTCTCATAGGTGAGACCGGATGCATGTCAGTTGTGGCTGACGAGGATTAAACAGTAACATAGCTATCCTATTGAGGAGTATGTTCAGTTTAATGACGTGAGATTTATATGGAAATTCTCACGGGTAATTACAACGGGAACGGGCAGTAGGAAAATCATAGTTAAATGGATGATAAGGAGAGACCCCAGACATCTGGCTTACCGGAAGGAAAGATAAATTGAACAAATTGTTTATGGGAAAGTTATGGAAATTAAAATAGGGTTATTAATGAAACGGGTTAAGCTACAGTTACGAGCAACTGAGCGATTACGATTATTCGATGGGCAAACGATATAGACGACGTGACGAAACAGGACCGTAGGACGGACAAGAACCGGTGCAAGAAAAAGAAAATAGTTCGCAAGCCTTTAGTTAATGAGATGCGAAACAAGAAAACGCGAGGTAGGGCAAAGTCGCGAATTAAGGAAAATTATAGGAACGCCCCGATAGGAGATGGAAGTAGCGATAGTGACACCGATGAAGAATTAGACTGGGAATGGATTCGAGAGCATAGGGGAAACCAGACGACCCACCCCAGACACGAGGAAACCTCCGAGGACGGATACGAACAGGACGACAATGAGACTGTAAATATAAGAGAAGGGACAAGGGACAGATATAATTTACGACCTCGTAGACTTATAAACTACAGGGAATAAGGGAACGGGGTAATATTGAAGGGTAATTTGTTTTTTTTATATATACATTTATTGAGAGCGTACGCTGACACCACCGAGTTAGCCATGAGGTTGGAGTTGGCAGCCCTGAGCCGGCTAGCGGCCATTCTGAAATATTGCGAAAGAAATATAGTAAGCATAGACTTAAGCCAGTAATGAGGCGCCTAAAAACCAACCAGGGCTTATGGGTGTTCTCGGTAAGCCGACCTATTACTTTTGAGGAAAGGTGCGGAGACACTCGGAAACCAAGAGAAGTCGTGTTAAGAGATGCCGGGTGGATACAGCAGCCCGAAGGATGTGACTGGACAAAGGAGAATATGGTGTTAAACGCCTGGAGGAGTCTCCAGTCCAGTTACACAGTGGAGTACCACCCCGTGCTCCTACCGAAAATTGAAACATTATTTTTGAAACGTGAAAAACAAGTGTTGCAGGAACAACCCAACGATTTAAAGGAGATTTTAGAATCTTGGGACATCCTGAACGAGAACGGAGGGCAGCCAACCTTCCCGGCAACGCAGCTGTTCAGGCAGTTACGAGAGCGACAAGAGGCAGCCACGACGCAGTATTATGCCATACTGGTCACATCGGCAGTCGCAGCGGCTCTTGTAGTAACGCTCGGAACCTTCCTGTTGGTGCGAAGGAGGGAAATACTATGTAAACCCTCCGCCCACCGCGAGACCGATGCATCAGCCATCGAGGAAGGGGTCCAAGTCACACCTGTGGAAGAGGGTACATCCGGATCCATGCAGCCGGAGCCCCGTTTCCCACCACGTCGAGTGAACGTGCCCATTGTATAATTGTGTAGATGTATAGACGAAATATTGTAAATATTGTAACATAGAACATGTTGGGTAATATTGTGTAATACTGTTAAATGTTTGGGAAATTGTAAATAATCCAAGGGGATTATTCCAATTTTTAAGGGCGGGGTGATATAATGTAGTGACATTTATGGTATAATTAATTAATTAATGTGAAAACCAACCGCCCCAGGTTAAACGAAATGTTGTAAGGTATGTGTAAGTTGGATATTGTGAAAACCAGGAAACAGCGCAAAGTGTTGAGCCAGCATGTAGGTGAAGAAACCTTGTAGAGTTTATAAGGAAATAATTATGCTGATCAGAGGTGGTTGCGACGCTTGGACGAGGTCGCTAAACCGTAAAACGCTGACATCGGAGTGCAACGCGAATGCGGAAGACTTTGAATATAAAAGAGTAGCCAAAGTTAGGGAGGGGGTCTTTGCGTCTTTTGACATCATACTACGTCGACCGTCGTCGTTCCGCTGGTTGCCGAGACCGAGGGGTATCTCGGTCACGAACCACGAGGGGACCAGATCATCATCATCCCGAGGGGGACCAACCGGTCCAAAGATGGAGGCCAACACAGCGCTGCTCATAATAACCATCGTGTCAATCTCACGAGGTAGGAAGGTTTATTTTTCGAGACACTAATGTCCCTGGTGGTTTGGTTTGGTTTGGTTTAGTTTGGTTGGTTGGGTTAATATGCAGAACTAAAGCTAATATGCCGTTATCGCCTCGTCCTTACTATGGAAATTAATGTAACTTTTTAGTATTGATCATTATTGTTTTTAGTAAATTATATATATATTACCAGCATACTACTCTTTACCCCCTTAAGAAACCCATTCGCTCCGAAAACCCGAGAAATATAATCGTAGAGACCGACCTCCCGCGGCCTCTGCGTCCTTTTATTATTAAATACATATACGGGAGGTGGTGGCACGCTACCGGATCGGGTTTCGGGACTCCAAGCCCTGACGCCCGGTTCTAAGTTAATTGCGCCCCAGGGAACGATCGTTCGAATCAGTGGGAGGTTCGGAGGATCGAACCTTGCGGCACAACATTTACTAACCAGTAATCTCGGATGGTTTCCATTCCGCGGCTTAATTTACGCAGGTCAGGTCCACAGTTCTAGTTAAGCGTTGCTTTATATCCATGAATACAGACAACCGAGAAAGTGCTGTTGATTAAACAGCGACTTCCTTTGTTTTCTGTTTAGGTAGGCTCCTTGTGCGTTTGGTTTCCACGTGCTGAAACGGGCGTGTTATTTGATGGTTAAGTGTAGAAAATCATCCAATTTCTCTTAATATCCTCAGATTATTTACTTGGCGAGGCTAAAGTGACCCTCTTCAGGGAGAAAGACTGTAGTTTTACATTCCAGTGTATGATATCAATATTCGGAATAACAATTGGATGTTACGCCTTACACATCTGATGATGAGGGATGGAAAAGGCGCGGAAAAGAGATGATAGAATTTTCGGAGTAGAGTATCAGAGCCATGGCCGCTGGAAGAGCCTAATTATAGCGCAACCAGACGCCGGTGAGTTATAATAACGCAGGCAATGTACGTATAAGGTAACATTGAGTCGCGTTTGCGTAACCATTGTTGCCGTGGAAAAAAAATACTGAACATTATAAATGTGTCTTCTTGCACCTTTTGTGCGCCGTATTATAGTGTCATCTGTGGCCTATCTGGCTCCACCATATTTTCCGACATTATCTCATAAAGGGCATGATTTTCGGAAAAAAATAATTGAACACAGGGGAGCCGATTTGTTCCATGCGGAGTGACTGACAGACAGGCGGATTGAAGGACGGACAGACGTGACGAACCTAATAGTCGCGTTCCTTAATTTTGCGAACGCGCCTAAAAACTGTATCCAGATGTATGAGAGCGTAGAATAGAGTAGTGCGTGGGACTACAAAATGAGTTTACTTTTGACTTACCGCTAAAAGTGGCATTTCCTTGCAGAGATTCACAACTTCCTGCGTTCCTATGACGTTGATCTGCAGCGCCAATTTGAGGTCCTCGTTGAACTTTATTGTTGCCGCCACATGGAAGACAATGGATACTTCTCTGCAGAGCTCGTCTCTGCTTTGTGCAGACATTCCGAGGCCTGTCTGTGTAAGGTCGCCTTGTATCAAGGAAACTTTACGTTCCGTGGAATTCCTTATGTTGTTTTTCACAGTTTCGAACAACTGAGACAAAATTACATAAAATATAAACCGAAGGAAAAGAAGGCGGCAAAATGCAGTTTAAATGTGTTGTATCCAAATTTTCATCCACGAAGATATTACGAGTGGACTAAATTCTAGGAGTTCTTGCTACAGTTCAGTAAAAATCCTTTCTGTTCCCATTTCCTATCGACAAAGGCACTGATTAAAATAAAGATAATTGCGATTTTGCGTGTTGTATTTTATGGATGTAAAATTGTGTTGTCTAAAGAGAAGACTGAGTATTTTCGAGAAAAAACTGCTGAAGAGAATATTTGTACCTAAGAGAGACTCGA